>CM028138.1:99603333-100827500 GCA_016271365.2 Neoceratodus forsteri | reverse complement strand
GTAGCTGTCTGGTATGGTACCCCTCTGCTCTTCGTATAAATGTGTGGAGAAGTGTTTGGCTCTCAGGCTCGGTCCTGCGAGTGGTTTGAGAGCGATCTTTCTGCAGTAGTCGTCAGTACTAAATCAGGGTAGCTCCCTGTCAGATGTTCATTGTAAGGGCAAGATTTGTCTGGCTGCTCCACTGGCTGTACAAACTGAGCCTGCTGGCTCTGCTTAATCCATTTAGGTATCAAATGCTTGTTTTCTGCATCACAGTCCCAGCCAGCTGCACCGAATTGGCTAGCCTTCTATTGCCTCGGTACCCAGAGATAATGACTTATAGGTTTGGCCTGTGCACAGTGCCCTATGTGTGTGTGTGTGTGTGTGTGTGTGTGTGTGTGTGTGTGTATATATATCTACATATATATACACACACATATATATATATATATATGTCTATTATATATATACATATATATATATATATATATATATATATATATATATATGAGTGTTACGCTAATCAACCTGATCTCCCCTGTCCTTGTTACTTCCCCCTTAATAAATCAGATTTGTTGTTGCAAGGTGTACCGTTTGAACTGCATGTTTGTGCTACCCTTTTGTGCATGGGTTATTGTATAACTGCACCTTATTTTACAGGGGGTCCTCAGCACCAAGTTGGCCATCCCGACCCCGGAGTAAGTGTAAGTCATAACAATAGTGTGGGAATCGCTGGTGAGCCACTAGTAGGAAGAAAGGGGGGTTGCAGTGACCCAGAGGGCTGTGACCAGGTCATATGTGACTTTTCTAACCCCGACCTCTGTGTGGAGGCAACCGCCATTGGACCTATACCCCTCAACTGTCAGTAGTCAGTCAGGCAGGGGTAGTAGCCCTTGGGATAGTGCCACCTGGAGGTTACACAGAGACACTGTATATTGCCAATGGACTGCCATCCGAACTGTGGTACTGTTTCTTTTCTTTACTATAAGTGTGCTGAATACTGTTAGTGGGTCACAATTTGGTTCCCTACCGCCTGATTGTGTTATGCTTGCTGAAAGCTACATCCAGAACTACCAGACTGCCATCCAAATTGTTCACCATGCCTGGGCCCTGCCACCTTGGCCCAGTCAACTGCTCATTACACAGAGAAGAACATCGACGAGAGACCTGCCTGGGGATCAGCCCCCTGTTCAACATCATGGACAGGAATGACACCCAGGTGAATCGTATGGGCCCTGCTTCTCCTGAAAAACCAGCAAGTCATCCTGCAGTCTCCATTTCATCCATCCTGTTTCCTGTACTGGGTAGCATGAGTACACACCAGGGTAGCTCCCTGCAACAGCAGCTCAATCAAAGTGTGTCTTCTGATTTAATTGTTTTGCTTGATTATCACAAACTGGGCCATCTGGCTCTGGATTACAAATTGTGGGTTACTGTGCATGGCTATTTCTTTCCACCTAAAGGGCCCTGACCAGCTGCAATGCCGGCCTACCCTGGGCAATGCATTAGGCTTGCCTACCTCACCAACTGGGTACCCAGAGTTTGTGTGACTGTGCTGAGGGACTCTAAAGAGCATGCCTTGTAGCCTGATTGAATCAGTACTTAAATCAATCAACCTGATTACACCCCTTCCTTGTTCATTCCTCCTAAATAAATCAGATCTAAATCTTTTTGCACTTATGCTAGTTGTTGTGTATCTCTGTGTAGATAATACTATAATATTGTTGCTTGTGGTACTAACTCATTTCACAGGGGTCTCCAGGGCTGAGCCAGCTGAACCAGTCCTGGTGGTAAGTGCAGCAAGTGTGGGGTTAAAACTGTTGTCTGGGGCAACTTGCAAGTGTGTATTTTGTGAACCAGTTAGGCCACTAGAGGGAAAAGAGGGGTGGTAACAGTGTCCCAAAGGGCTGTACCCAGGTCAGCAACGCTACCACTAACCCTGTTCTCCAGGTGGAGGCACCCGTTTTCACTACCCAGGCCCCACAACCTGCATTTGGTCCCTCAGGCAGGGGTAGTAGCCCTTGGGATAGTGCCACCTAGGGGTTACATTTTAGAAGCACCAACACTGGGATTTGCACCTTCTAGTGGTTAGAAGTGGGCACTACAACCCCACACTTAAAAGTTGTAATAAAATGGAGGCACTTGTTATGCCTAAGTTTAAGATTGCCCCCATAAGTTCTTAGTGCACCGTATCATGGGGTCGGAGATAGGCTGAGGGGGTAGACTCTCAACATGCCTTTTTGTTAATGGACATCCCGTTAGGGACCATTAATGCAACTATTATAGAGACTGTTGAACAAATTAATTGTTTGGGGAAGGTTGAGGAGAAAGGGAGGGACACGGACCAGTTTGAGCAAACCATGGTGGCCCTCCTATCCTGTAGCCACCCAATAGATTCTGAGAAAGTGCTCCCTTTCATTTTGCCTGAAGGATCCCAGAAAGGGTGGCGAATCATTCATTTGCATAGTGACCTGACTGCTCCTGGGGATCCTCAAATATAGAGGGTTTTAAAGACAAATTGCTTAGACTACTAGCCACTGAGGGGTGATCCATAAAAGAGTTAGTGAAGATGTTAGATCTTTCTGAAGATACCACTCTCCTGCAGACCCCTATAGCTTCTCCTGCTACCCCTAGAGATTCCCCTATGGTGACCTCCCCTATTGTGATACCTTCAGTACACTTGGACTCTTACTGCAGACTGAGACCCTTCTTATGCATGGTCCCGGTGCCCATGGGGGAGGATGACCTCGAAACATGGATGGACTATGCCACCCCCTTGGTCCAGGAGTGGCAGTGCTGTGAGGGAGAGAAAAGAAAGAGACTCATGGAGAGCTTGAGGGGCCCTGCACTGGAGGCCATCCGCTTTCTTCGTTCCACCAGCCCAGAGACCTCTGCTGCTGAGTACCTCTCTGCCCTGGAGGGGGTCTTTGGTAGTACTGAGTCAGACGACGACCTGATGTGGAAATTCAAGTCTGCTAAACAATGGAAGAATGAGAAGTTATCCATGTTTGTTGCCAGAATTGAGCAGACTCTGCAGAGGCTCATAGAAAAGGAGGAGTGCCTGCCAGTGAACTTAATCGAGTTCGATTAGAGCATATTTGGAAGTCCACCAGGTACTGTAGTGTAATGATATTGAAGCTGAAGTTGCAATATAGGAGGACAAACCCTCCTGAATATTGCTGCCTTATGAAAGAGATTCATGAAGTGGAAAATAATGAAGAGGGGTGGGAGCCCTATGCTGGGGTTGCCTGCACCAGTCAGACCCCTGATAGAAGTGATGAGTCTGAATTACAACAGATGAGGGAATTACTTAAGGAACTAAAAGAGATGAGGGCCAGTCAACAAGCTGCCATGGGGGCAAAAGATGCAAACCCTTGTCAAGTGCCTCGTGAGCAAAGAGTGAGATCCCACCTGGAGGGGTGGGGGTGCATGTAATTTCCTCTGAAACTCAGATGAAGAGTAGTGTGATGGAAGAACCCCAACAACTAGGAACAGAAGGGAGCAGGTACTGATGGATGCATTCCAGGACAGCTTCCTGCTGCAAATGGTCAGTGAACCAACCAGGTTAGGGAATACCCTTGACCTTGTGCTGGCAAATGGGGACTTTGTGAGAGAACTTACAGTGGAGGAACCGCTGTCAGGGAGTGACCACCGCTCAGTATGGCTCACATGGATATGGGCAAGGAAGGAGTGGAATCTGGCACAATAGTGCTGGACTTCAGGAGGGCCGACTTTGGGAGGATGGGGAAGTGGTAAAAGGGTACCTGGCCAGAATTCAATCTAGTATGGACACTAACCAGAGGTGGGAGCTCATAAAGCTGGGGATAGTGGAGGCAACCAAACCTGCTGCAAAGCCCAGAGCAAGAAGGCTAGGCTAGAAACTGATCTGGTTGAGCAAAGAGGTCATGGAAAAGGTAAGGAGGAAAAGAGCTGCCTTTAGGAGAGTACAAGAAAACAGGAGGGTGGAGGACAGGGAGGAGTACTTGACTGAATCGAAGGAGGTGACAAGGGCAGTAAGGGAGCCATCTCACGGAACTCAGGCTGGCACAAGGCATTAAGAAGGTGGAGAAGGACTTCTTTAAGCACATCAGGGAGAAAGGAGCTGTAAGGACCACATAGTAAGGATTAGGAAGGAAGGGGTTGGGTGGAAGCAGGGAGCGATATAAGGAAGCACTAAATGAGTACTTCTTCTCAGTATTACTAAGAGAAGAGGAGGGTGACACCAAGGTGGGAGAAATGGCAGAAGCAGGGAGGAAGTGGTGACAGATGGGGAAATCATGGAGAGCAGAGTTCGAGAGGGTTTGAAGGCACTGAGGGTGGACAAGACGCCAGTCCCAGATGGCATCCACCCCAGGGTACTGAAGGAGCTGGCAGAGGTCCTTGCAGGACCTTTGGCAGACCTATTTAATGCCTCACTACATTCGGGGCGTGTACCTCAGTACTGGAGGATGGCTCATGTGGTGCCCCTCCACAAAAGTGTCCCCAAGGATGAACGGGGAAACTACAGACCAGTGAGTCTCACATCCATCATGGGTAAGCTAATGGAGACTATCCTGAAGGAGAGGCTGGTGGCCCTCCTAGAGGCCAAAGGACTACAGGACAGCAGACAGCATGGCTTCATACTTGGCAGATCCTGCCAAACCAACCTGGTTGAGTTCTATGACCGGATAACTAGGCAACTGGACAGGGGCCATGCAGTGGATGTCCTGTATCTGGACTTCAGTAAGGCATTCGACTCAGTGCCACATGGAAGGCTGGGAAGGAAGTTAGTAGGCACAGGGGCGGGTGAAAAGCTGGTGAGATAGGTAGGAAACTGGCTGCAGGGAATGCAACAGAGGGTGGTGGTGGGTGGGGAACTCTCACACCCAAGGGCAGTGACGAGTGGTGTTCCACAGGACTCAGTGTTGGGACCAGTGTTGTTTGGGATATTCATTGCAGACATATCATGGGACATCAAGAGCAAGATCAGTCTGTTTGCTGATGATACCAAGGTAAGGAGCGGTGGTGGATGACCTAGGGGATGGCAGGGTTGCAGGATGTTCTGGAAAGCTTGAAACCTGGTCAGACACCTGGCAACTGGGCTTTAATGCCAAAAGTGCAAGGTGCTGCATTTTGGGATGAAGAACCCAAGGAGGAGTTACCAGCTAGGGGAGTGCAGCTAGCCCAGACAGAGGAGGAGAAGGATCTGGGTGTGCTCATTACAGGGTCAATGAACAACTCGGCACAATGTAGGAAGAGCAGCTGCAAAGGCCAACAAAATGCTGGGTTGTAGTGCAAGGTATATCCTCGGGGAGGAGGAGGTGATTCTGCCACTGTATAGGTCATAGTTAGACCACACCTGGAGTACTGCGTGCAGTACTGGTGTCCGATCTGAAGAGGGACATTGTTACTGGAGGGTGCAGCGCAGAAGCGAAAAGATGATCGAAGGGCTGGGGACTTATCATATGAGAGGAGGTTGAAGGAGTTGAACATGTACTCACCGGAGAGAGGAGACAGGGTGACATGATTGAAACTTTAATATAGGAAAGGAATAAACAAGAGCGGGTACAGCGGGGCTGTTCAAAGGGAGGGAGGGCCACCAGGGGCCATGATATAAGACTGGAGCGAGAAGGTTCAGGAGGAGATGAGGAGACACTTTTTACAGAGAGGGTGGTGGCTGGGTGGAATGCGTTACCTGCTGAAGTGGTATGCAGTAGAACAGTGGACTGCTTTAAACGAGGATGGGACAGGACAAGGGGGAGGGTTAATGAAGGGGAAGGGTGGAAGGAAGGGGTAGCTGCAGAATAAGGGGTGCTAGCTGCACATTTGAGCAGACTTGATAGACCTCTAGGCCTTTATCTGCTGCCAAATTTCGTGTGTTCGTATGTTCGTAAGAAGTATGAGAATTGAAAGCCCTGGTAGGAAATTTTATTAGGGCCACTCAAGTAGCTGATTCTAGGAGAAGTTACAAAAGAAAGGACTGTGAACCCCGGATCAGAGAGGGACCCCGGGATTTGCCCCCCCAAACAAGAAGGTGGTTCTTCTTCCCCTAGAGACTCTAAAGAACCCTTCTTTAGGTACCATTGTGGAGAAGATGGGCATACCTGACGCAAATGCAGTTTGCCTGAGAATCTGAGAAAGGTTACCACAAGGCTACTGGCATTGATTCGTCGAAGCAATATAAAGCCTCAAAAGGGGCCTATGAGAAAGACTTGTTCCTCTAAGACTGCCATAAAACAGACATCTAACCTCTTCGCTTAATTGGTCCAAGGTGGTCGGCCCATCAATGGAAACCACAGTAACCGTAAATGATGTATCTGCAAGGGCTGCGCTTGGAAGTGGATTACAAGTGACCATAATGTTTCAAGACTTGTAACAAAAACACCTGCCTGATGTGCCCCTGCATCCCCTGGAGGGTCTGCATATGTAGAGGTTAAGTGAGAAGTCTTAACCCTACTTGGGATATATTTGGATTTGGCTCTTTTCCTACTAAAGTTGCCGGAGTTGATGAACAAGTAGAGACGCTAGTGCTGGTGTGTCCTCCTTCAGAATTGTATGATGGGGTTCCCTTGCTCATTGGAACCAACGCTCACATGTTTCGAAGACTGGGACAGCTGTGTCAAGAGAAACAAGGGCAATGGACTGGGCAGGCCCTGAAAATTCCAGCCTTAATAAAGAAAGCTTATGACCTGCAGAAGCAAACTATCAAAGCAGACAGATATGAGGCAGTGGTGATAGTGTGGAGCAAGATCCCAATTCTCTGGTACTACCATCCAATGCTCAGTACACCATTCATGGAGAAGTTTGGCTTAGAAAGGACATGAAAAATAAGATATTGATGCTGGATGCACTGGTGAAAGGAAATTGCCAGAAGGGCTATTGGTTAAACTGAGTATCTTGACTGCCCTTGTCCATGCCTGTGCACGGCGGGTGATGGTTCAAATACAGTATGTGTCAGATAGAGAATTTCGAGTGAACAGAGGGTGCACGTTAGCTACGGTACACTGTGCAAACACTGCAGTACTGCCCACCAACAAGTACTCCTGGGAGAAGGAGGAAGTGACCCCAGACCTATTTGACTTTGGTGATTCCCCACTGTCTGCTGAATGGAAGACTCGAGTCAGCAGGAAACTTGCCCAGAGAGACCAAGTGTTTTCCCTAAAGGAATAGGATGTGGGATGCGCCCATGTTGCTAAGCATACTATCAGGCTTCATGATGAAAGGCTTTTTAGAGAGTGGCCCCACTGTCTTGCCCCAGCTGATATAGATGATGTTCAGATGGGCACCTATAGGAGTTACTAGCTGCTGGTATTATTCAAGAGTCAAGAAGCCCCTATGCATCTCCTATTGTAGTCATGCGCAAGAAGAATGGGTCCGTGAGGATGTGTGTGGATTATCGGACTTTAAACAGACAGACTGTACCAGATCAGTGCACCATGCCCCACATACCGGAGACCCTGGACTGCCTGAACAGGAGTCAGTGGTTTTCAGTACTTGATCTATGAAGTAGGTATTACCAAATCCCAATGGCTCCCGAGACCGTGAGAAAACAGCCTTCATTTGTTCCTTGGGGTTCTACGAATTTCTGAGGATGCCTCAGGGGATTTTGGGTGTCCCTGCTACGTTCCAGAGATTAATAGAGCATGCAGTGGGGGACATGAATCTGTTACAATGCTTAGAAGACTTGGATGATGTCATCATCTTTGGATGCACCCTCGAAGAGCATGAGACCAGATTATTCAAAGTTCTTTACCGCCTGGAAGAATTCGGTCTCAAACTATCTATAGACAAGTGTCAGTTTTTCCAAACATCTGTAAAATATGTGGGACACATAGTGACAGACTAGGGGATACAGACAGACCCCAGCAAAGTAGAGTCCCTGACCACCTGACCCCAGCCAACTAACTTAAAAGAACTGCAATGTTTCTTGGGAGTCTGTGGCTATTATCGGCGGTTCATTAAAGACTACTTAAAAGTAATCAGGCCACTTCTTAATCTCACTCAAAGTTATCCCCCTACCAACCACAGGTAAAAGAAGTGATCCCTCAGGGAAGAAGAAGAAAAGGTGTATTTCCAAACAGGTGAACCATTTGAAGTCTATTGGGCCCCTGAGTGTGAGGTGTTATTTTTTGAAATCATCTATCAGCTCACTCACGCCCCAGTACTTGCCTATGCTGACCGTACCAAGCCTTATGTCCTGCATACAGATGCCAGCCTGAAGGGACCTGGGGCCATGTTGTATCAAGATTATGAAGGTGGCCTGAGACCTGTGGCCTTCACCAGTAGAAGTTTGACACCATCTGAATGAAACTATCCTGTTCACAAGTTGGAGTTTTTTGCTCTAAAGTGGGCCTTAGTTGACCACTTTTTATGAGTACTTCTATGGGACCAAAATATTGATGAAAACAGATAACAACCCTCTAATATATGTACAGACCTCAGCAAAGTTGGACACCACTGGCCACCAGTCGCTTTCTGCTCTGTCAACTTACAATTACGCAGTTGAATACCACCCTGGACTGAACCATATTGATGCTGATGCTCTTTCATGGTGGCCAAGCCCCCAAGACAAGTGGGTGAGGCTGTCGGAACACTCTATTAAAGCATTGTGCCAAAAATTTGACAAAGACAAGCAGCCATCAACAGATACAGTGGATGGTTTGGTGGACTGTTTGGGGACCCCCAATACTTGCATACCTACAGCCTATTGCCATTTTTATGTATTGGACATTGGTGCCCTGCCTCAGTTTGATAATGAAAGTTTTCAATGGGCTCAATCCCAAGATCTCATGATCCCATGATCCAGCCCACACTTGATGGTCTACATGCTGGGAAAGATGTGTCTAAATTACATTCTGCTGATTTATGAACTGCATTATTATTCAAAGAAGGCCCTTGATTAAAGTTTAGGGACCAGTTACTGTATCGAGAGACAGTAGATTGTCAGGGTCAGTTAGACAGCAGCAATTAGTGCTACCTACAGCCTTCAAGCAGCTAGTGCGGAGGTCTCCGCACAACCACATGGGACATCTTGGTATTGCCTGGACCCTCGACTTGGTGAGGTCTAGATTCTACAGGCCCAAAATGAGGGCTGATGTTGAAAACCATGTCAAAACCTGCAGTAGGTGCCTTCAGAGAAAAGCCTTGCCCCAGAATGCTGCTCCTCTTCTTAACATTTCAACCAGTGCCCCCATGGAACTGGTTTGCATAGACTTCTTGTGTCTGGAGCCTGATCAAAAGAACATTGGCAATGTACTGGTAGTAACCGATCACTTTACCTGATATGCCCAAGCTTTTTTGACCAAGGATCAGAAGGCCTCTACGGTGGCCAAGGTGCTAGTAGAAAAGTTCTTCGTCCATTATGGTGCACCCCAATGTATCCATTCTGATCAAGGAAGGGACTTTGAAAGCAGATTGATTAAGGAGAGGAGTGGGAGGAGTGAAAGTCTAGAACTACTCCTTACCCCCCGCAGGTGGACTCCAACCTGAACATTTTAGCAGGACTTTCCAGGATATGTTGGGAATTCTTGATCCCAAAGACAAGTCCAAATGGAGCCAACAGATTAGCACCTTGGTACATGCGTACAACTGCACCAAAAGTGATGCTACTGGGTTCTCTCCCTATCGCCTCATGTTCAAGAAAGAAGCCCGGTTGCACATAGATGTCTGCTTTGGAGTCTCTCTGGATGGGGTCAGAGCTGAGAACTATTTACAATATGTGCAGAAACTGAAAGCTCAATTGAACCATGCATATCAACTGGCTCAAACAATGGTTGCCAAATGAAACCTTGCTAATAAAGAGAGATATGATCGATGGGTGAAGGCCCAAGAGTTGTTGCCCAGTGATCAAGTGCTATTATGTAATTTGCAACTGCACGGCAAGCATAAAATCACCAACAGGTGCATCATCTTCCACATGTAATAGTCAGTAAGTTGGATGATTTACCTGTGTACAAAGTAGCCCTGAGAATGACTCTAAAGCTGCCAAGACCATGCACAGAAGCCACCTACTGCCTATTGGCCAAATGATCATTGACGCTGAACTGTCAGATATTGCCCCACCTGGGCCAGTGACTCATGCTGCTGCTAAAAAGTGACATAGTCAACCTGCTCCCATTGTTCCAGATCTAAGACCTTCCCCCTGGCAGGCCCAAGATGACAGTGAGTGTCAGTCCACCTCTGATGATAGTGAGTGTGACAATTCCCTTCCTATGAACTGAGTCAACTGTTTTGAGGTAACCCTACAGTGGTGTGAAAAAGTATTTTCCCCCTTCCTGATTTTCTCTATTATTGCATATTTGTCACACTGGATGTTTTCAGGTCTTTAAAGAAAATGTAATATTAGCTAAAGGGAACCTGAGTGAACAAATAACACTTGTTTTTTTTTTTAATTTCACTTATTTAATGAAAAAAGTTAACCAACACAAACTGGCCCTGTGTGAAAAGTAATTGCCCCTTACATTAATAACTGGTTATGCCACATTTAGCTGCAATGACTGCAACCAAACACTTCCTATAATTCCAATATCAGTCTTTCACATCGCTGTGGAGGAATTTTAACCCACTCTTCCTCACAGAACTGCTTTAATTCAGCAACTTTTGGTAGGTTTTCGAGCATGACCTGCTCGTTTCAGGTCCTGCCACAGCATCTCTATTGGGTTTAAGTCTGGACTTTGACTAGACCACTCCAAAACTTTAATTTTACTTCTTTTTAGCCATTCTGATGTGGACTTGCTTTTGTGCTTTGGATCATTGTCTTGCTGCATGGCCCAACTACGCTTCAGCTTCAGCTGACGGAAGGATAACCGGACATTTTCCTTAAGAATTTTCTGGTACAGAGCAGAATTCATGGTTCCTTTAATTATGGCAGAGTCATCCAGGTCCTTAGGCAGCAAGTATCCCCACACCATCACACTCACCGCCACCATGTTTGACTGTTGGTATGGTGTTCTTACTGTAGCATGCTGTGTTTGCTTCTACTGAGACATTATGGATCCATGTCATCCAAAAGTTCCACTTTGACTCATCTGTCCATAGAACATTTTCCCAAAAGGCTTGTGGATTATCCAGGTGCTTCTTGGCAAATGAGAGACGAGCATTTATGTTCTTCTTGGTTAGCAGTCGTTTCCGTCTTGCTACTCTCACATGAAGCCCATTTTTGCCCAGTCTCTTTCTGATTGTGGGAGTCGTGAACACTGACCTTAGCTGAGGCAAGAGAAGCCTGCAGTTCTTTGGATGTTGTTTTAGGATCCTTTGAGACTTCCTGAATGATTTTACGCTGCGCCCTTGGAGTAATTTTGGCAGGCCGCCCTCCTGGGAAGATTCACTACTGTTCCAAGTGTTCTCCATTTGGAGATTATGGCTCTCACTGTGGTTCGATGGAGTCCCAGAGCCTTAGAAATAGCTTTGTAACCCTTTCCAGACTGATGAGGGCAACAAATTTTTTCTGATCTTTTCAGGAACTTCCTTTGATCATGGCATAATGTGCTTGTTGAATCTTTGTGCTGGCAAGCGTGACTCTGATGGTAAGGGTCAAAATAAGTGAGATTTATATTGAGCAGGGCTGGCTGTAATCAAGCCTGGCTGTGTTCAAGCAGCTGACTCTAATTATCCCTTTAATTGGATTGATTTAACTAGGGGGCAATTACTTTTTCACACAGTGCCCGTTGGTGTTGGTTAACTTTTTTCATTAAATAAATGAAATAAGTAAAAAAAAAAAGTGTTATTTGTTCACTCAGGTTCCTTTTATCTAATATTATATTTTGTCTAAAGACCTGAAAACATCCAGTGTGACAAATATGCAATAATAGAGAAAATCAGGAAGGGGGCAAATACTTTTTCACGCCACTGTATGTATAACTGTGTAGATGAAGCTGGGCCTTCAGGACTGCATAATGCCCCAGCTTCTTCCGTAGAGCCAATGCTCCCTGAAAGTGAAGTGCAGAGTATTGCATCTGAAGTGGCAGAATTTTTATGTCTAGTGGAACGCTTTGAATTACCCGAGGAGGAATCTAATGTGGTAAATCTCCCTGGTTACATATTAGAACTCGAAGAACAATATGAAAGTGTAACAGCACCCATTCAGTGCCACAAAGTCTAATTGTGCCAGAGTCTCCTCAGAATGAGAAACATGGGACCTCTTCAGAAGAGAATAATGAGCAAAGGATTGTAGAAACAGAATCTGCAGAGCAAGGAGATGATAGTGTTCCCAATCTGGACATTTCAATCAGTGCAGAAGCATCCCTCAGTACAGAAGAAGAAACCAATGCCAGTGTTAACCACCCAGAGCCTGTGTCTGTTCCCCCCAGAAAATCTGGATGAGCTGTTAAGCCAGTGATATGCTTTAGCTATGACTTCTCTGGGGGCCTATGGATTTACCTCTCAATGTTGTCCACAAGGGTGTTTACATTTCCAAGAGCTCACTGCCCAAACTGAGCCTGTCTGCCACTTCTAAGTTAATTGTTCTTCCCTCAGAACATGGTGCCCCTGTCCCATCTAGCCCTAAGTTAGCAGATAGTGATGGGCCCCCATCTATGTTATTCAAAGTACAAGAAACTATTACATGAAAAGTATAGTAATGTTATTGTGTAGTTCATAGTAAATTCAGTACTGAATGTATGAAAAATGCAAAGCTGTTGTCATTATGACTAGAGAACACTGAATAAGTATAGTAATGTGTTAAGTTTACGTTTTACTGATACAGCAGTCATTATATGGTAGTGTGCAGTAATGTTACTTATATCTCATATAGTATATTGTCTTCTTCCAGACTATTGTGGTATAGACTTGATGCGGATGCCAAGTTCTTTCCAGGTGGGGAAGGGTGTAACCCCCTTACAAATGGGGGTTCTGAAAAATCTTCCTTGGGATTGCCTAAATGGCCCCTGCCAGGCCGGTGTTCTGTGTCCTAGCAATTTAAAAGTGTTTGCATGTGAGTGCCCTGTTAGCCTCCATGCCTGTCTCTTTAAGAGCTGCCAATTTTGTGGTGTAAAATTAATTGGGGTAGGGGCCAAGTAGTTTCAGGCTTGAATCCTGTCCAGGCTGCAGTGTTATCGCTTCATTCTGCCATCGCTAAATGCGCAGGGGGAGCCCTACAAGGATCTGTAACTGTTTGCTGATTATCTGCTTTAATAGTAAAGATATTGTACTCTGTCTAACGTGCCTTCCTTTGCAGCATGGACATTTCAGCATTGCGCCACCATCTCGGTTCTGGACTGCCTATTGGGACCAATCAGTACCACTGGGGACCCTAAAATGGGGTCTGTCCCCAGGGGTCTTGTGGGAGTGAATTTCTGTAGGAATTGTAGTTGTTACACTTTGGCACCTAACTGTACCTGGAGGGGGAGCTCTAGCTGTGACAGACAGATGGATCAGCCAACTGAACCTTTTGGATTTCTAAGGAAGTCTGGTCACTGCCTGCAGCAGAAGTCAGTCTAGAGTTAGAGTTTGGAGAGTGAACAGCTCGAGTGATTTGAGAAGCTGCCCCTGCATAGTAGCGTGTGAAATTGGTGGGAAGGCTGTGTGTGGCCTGCCTGCCTCATCTTCCCTTGCAAGAGAATCTTTCTGAGCCAAAGAGAGATCGGGTTTTCCCTGAAGTTGCTGTGCTGTGACCAGAATCCTGAATTGTGACGAATTTAATCTTCCTGAAGGGTACTGAAGATTTGCCTCGGTGCGATCGGCCTGTCAGGATCTGAGACTA
The DNA here is from genome assembly GCA_016271365.2 of Neoceratodus forsteri. Taxonomy (NCBI): domain Eukaryota; kingdom Metazoa; phylum Chordata; order Ceratodontiformes; family Ceratodontidae; genus Neoceratodus; species Neoceratodus forsteri. Next base: position 100,813,843 of record CM028138.1, on the reverse strand, counting down.
CTGCAGAGCATCGGTTTGCACAGAGACACTGTATATTGCAACCAAACTGCCATCTGAACTGTGGAACTGTTTCTTTTCTTTACTATAAGTGTGCAGAATGCTGTTAGTGAGTCGTGATTTGGTTCCCCACTGCCTGATTGTGTCACACTTGCTAGAAGTTTCATCAGGCACTACCGGACTACCATCTGAATTGTTCACCTGGCCTGGGCCCTGCCACCTTGGCCCAGCCAGCTGCTCACTCCATAGAGAAGAACATCAATGAGAGACCTGCCTGGAGATCAGCCAACTGTTTAACATCATGGACAGGAACAACACCACGGTGTACTGTGTGGGCCCTGCTTCTCTTGGCAAACCAGCAAGTCATCCTGCAGTCTCCATTTCATCCATCCTGTGTCTTTTACTGGGTAGCATGAGTAAACACCAGGGGGGCTCCCTGCAACAGCAGCTCAGTCAAAGGGTGTCATCTGATTTGTTTTGCTTGATTATCATGAACTGAGCCATCTGGCTCCGGATTAGAAATTGTGGGTTACTGTGCATGGCTATTTCTTTCCACCTATAGGGTCCCAACCAGCTGCAATGCCGGCCAACCCCAGGCAGTGCATCAGGCTTGCTTACCTCACCAACTTGGTACCCAGAGTTTGTGTGACTGTGTTGAGGGACTCTAAACTGCATGCCTTGTAGCCTGATTGAATCAATACTTAAACCAATCAACCTGATTACACTCCTTCCTTGTTCATTCCCCTTAAATAAATCAGATCTAAATCTTTTTGCACTTAAACTGGTTGTTGTATACCTTTGTGTAGATAATACTGTGATACTATTGGTTGTGGTACTAAGTCTTATTTTACAGGGGGTCTCCAGAGCCGAGCCAGCTGAATGAGCCCTGGTGGTAAGTGCAACAAGTGTGGGGTCAAAACCGTTGTCTGGGGCAACTTGCAATTGTGTATTTTATGAATCAGTTAGGCCACTAGAGGGAAAAGAGGGGGGTAACAGTGTCCCGGAGGGCTATACCCAGGTCAGCTACGGTAACACTAAACCTGTTCTCCAGGTGGAGGCACCCGCTTTCAGTACCCAGGCCCCTCAACCTGCATTTGGTCCCGCAGTCAGGGGCAATAGCCCCTAGGATAGCACCACCTAGGGGTTACACCTGCCTTGAGGTCTGGTTTTGAACTTGGACATTAGCTTCATTTTTTAGCTGGACATTTTGTCATTGAATTGACCTGCTGCAGCTCATATTATTTGCTGTTTCCTCCCCTGTTTGTTTCTTTTTATTTTATTTTGTGGGTGGTGGGGGATTGTTTCTTTTAGGGGTTGGGTTTATTTGGAGTGTGTGTGTATTTAAAATAAGTATATCTCTATAGTATTTGTATGGATTGTATGTATGAGGTGTGTATGTTTCAGAGGGGGATAGTTTAGTTTTTGGGAGTTTTGCTTGTTTAGTTGAGGGGGGGGTGTTATTTAGCTAAGGTTGCCCTTGCACTTTGAAATCCAGTGTCTTCTGGTTTTGCAGGGGACTGGACTAGCCAGGCAGAGTTGTGTTGGTGCTGCAGTCCTGTCAGAATTACCTATGCTGCCACTTGGCTCTGTGACCTTGGCCCCTTCACTGACCTCCCAGTTTCAGCCATTGCAGCTAGGCACTGCAGGGAGGTTGGGATTGCTAGGAAGAGAGTGGTTTGTTGAGGACCAAGGGCAGCTGAGGAGGGGATGATGAACAGCACTGCGGTTGTCTGGTCCAGGAGATGTCCTGGGTGTAAATGGAGCCTACGGGGAGGCCAGACGTGTTTGGTTTCCTTACCCAGAGTTCCTACTGGACCGAGGTGACAGGTAACTAGAGGACCAGTCATGTCTTCTAATCCTTTTCTGGTGGTGCAATGCAATGCCAGGTCAATAGGGAACAAGACTGCTATTTTTGTCAACTTGATTTCCTCTGTCAACCTGGCTCACATTATGGAAACCTGGCTGGGTGATGATGCCGACCCAGTTCTTGAGACCACCATCCCCACCGGATATTCCATAGTACAGGGGTGAGGGAGTGCCCATTGTTTTTCAATCCAACATGGGCTTCATGGTGCACCCAGCTGGTGACACCCGATCTTTTGAGTGCATCGCTGTGCGTGGGGGTGCAGGTGCAGGTTGCAGGATTCTCATCATTTTCCACCCTCCCTGGGTGGAGGGAGAATTCCTGCAGGAGGTTGTGGACTTCATCATCAACCAGGTGTTGGAGTCCCCCAGGTGTTTAATGTTGGAGGACTTCAGTACGTGAAGCGAAGATGAATCCTCACATTTCAGTTATGGCCTCTTCCATCTGATGTATTCACTGGGCCTGTCAGAAGCTGTAGCTTCTGAGACCCACCAGCACAGCCATACACTGAATCTGGTGTTCAAGCTGGTTCTTGAGGTTGACAGCCTCAAGATTGATCAGGTCTCCTGGTCTGATCACTGCAACATGGAGTTCATGTTTGGGCCCTTCCCCCCAGTAGTCCCTCCCCTGTGGAGATAGTCAGCTATCACCCTTTAAGGGGTCTGCACCCAGAGGGACAGTTGGCGCTAGCTGACCTATCTAGGGATGATACGGCATGTGTGATTGGCTCCAGAGAGATGGTGGCCACCTATAATAGGGTGGTTTGAGAAGCTCTGGATCCCTTTGCACCAGTTCGTATGTGACTCAGATCTTCTCACTTGAGATCCCCCTGGTTTGACAGGGATCTCAAGGTGATGAAGATCAAGGGTCGGAAGTTGGAGCAATGCTGGTAGAAGACCCGTCTAGAGGCTGACAGGCTGGCCCTGCATGCCCACTATGTTGAGTACCAGGGAGCAATTTCCTGTAAGAAGGCAGAATTCTTGTCCGGGGAAATTGCTGCGGAGAAAAACAGACCATACCAGCTATTTTGGACTGTGGACAGGCTCTTACACCCTGCCTTCCTACAGCCAAAATAAATGCATTGTCATCCACTTTATGTGAGGAGCTTGCTCTGTTTTTCTCCAACAGAGTGTCAGCCATCTGGTCGGGGATTCTGCCAGGAAGGCATTTACCTCACAGTGGTCAGGCCGGGGGGGGGGTTAGAGGTACTCCACCTGCCTGGGAGGAGTTTAGGCCAGTGGAAGTGTCTGAAAGTGACTAAGGTGATCTTAGAGCTGAAGCACACTTTTTGTGAACTGGATCTGGCCCCGATGCATTTCTTAATGGGATGTGTCGAGTCTGTTAGCCCAGTGTTTGCCAGGATTGCCAGGTGCTTGATGGTGGAAGAGGTCATCCCAGCTGCTTTGAAAAATGCGTTGGTGATGTCTTGTCTTAAGAAATCTTCCCTCGACCCCGATGTCCTGGTGAATTACTATCCTATCTCTAACATGCCCTTTCTGGGCAAGGTTGTTGAAATATTAGTAGTACAGCAGCTTGAGGATTGCCTGGTGTCCTTGGATGTCTATGAGCCATTTCAGTCAGGTTTTTAGGTCAAACAAAGCACAGAAACAGCTCTAGTGAGGGTGCATGATGATCTGCTCAGGGCTAGAGATAGAGATAGAGGAGACAGGCCAATTCATGTGCTCGTAAGTATCTCCTCAGCGTTTGATACTGTCGATCATGTCATGCTTCATGATTAGCTCTGTGAGTTTTGTGGACTCGCCGGGAATGTCATAAGGTGGTTTGAGTCCTACCTCTTCAACAGGGTGCAGTGGGTGGTGATGGGGAATTTCTCCCCCCCCATGCCTCTCATGTAAAGCACCACAGGGTTCAATCTTATTGCCTATGTTGTTCTCAGTTTACATGTTGCCCCAGGTGAGCCAATTCGACAGTACAGCATGGAATTTCACTGCTATGCAGATGATACCCAGCTGTATCTGTCTTTTGCCCCAAAGCATCAGGAGCTGTTGATGTGCATAACAACTGTTTGGCTAAAATCAATGAATGGATCTGTTCCATTGGCTGCAATGTAACCTGGCCAAGACAGAGGTACTGGTGATTGAGCCTGGTCATGGGCATGATGGGTTGCCACCTGGGGCTGATACAGGTCTTGTCTTGGGATTAGCTCCACTGGTGACTTCCCCAAGGGTGCGAAATCTGGGTGTGATCCTTGATAGCAGATTGACCTTTGAAGATGAGGTGTTGTCTGTTGTCAGCAGTGTTTTTTTACCACTTATGGAACATTGCCCAGGTTAAGCTCCTAGTTGCACCCGAAGACATGCTAGCACTTGTGCATGCCTTTGTGACCTATAGGCTCGACAGCTGTAACTCTGTGTACTTCAGGGTCACGGGCAGGACCCTTTGCAGACTGCAGTTGGTGCAGAAGGCAGCAGACGGTTACTGATGGGCCTTTCAAGTTCCAGTCATGTGACTCTGGTCCTGAGTGCCCTGCACTGGCTGCCATCAGGTGGAGGATCCTTTAAAGGTGAGTATTCTCACCTTTAAGGCCCTATATGGACTGGGTCTTGGTTACTTGTCAGAGCTCCTGAGACCAGCGACCTCTGCTTGTTCCCTCTGCTCCTCTTCAAGGGGCCTCCTGGATGTTCCCAGGGTTCGGCTCAGGACCTCGGGAGATCGGGTTTTTAGCATCTTTGGGCCAACCCTATAGAACTCGATACCATCTGCAGTCTGGGAGGCCCCCTCGATTGAGGTGTTTAGGCAGTGTCTGAAGGTCCACCTCTTTGCCTTGGCTTTTGCAGACTGCTCATTCCATCAATGTTCAGTCCCCGGAAGTGGCATTCTGAAGCTTTTTAATACATTTTTTTTGAAGTTGTGTTTTACAGCTGTTGGTATTTTATACTTTTCTTCTTGTGTTTTAAATCTGTGCTTCCTGTACTGATACTTGTTTGGTGCCCAGAGCCACCAGGATTGGGCGCCTTATAAATAAAATTGCCTTGCCTTGCCTTGTTAGGTATGGGGTAGTAGTGGTAGTGGCAGTGACTGGGATGCCACCTACCCCAGTATTGGCCAGTTTCACCTAGGGAACAGGTGGTGGGTCACCATTGCCAGAGTTTTCATTTTCAACCTCAAGGTTTGGGGAAGTGCTGAAAATAGTGGGTAGATTCAGGGCTATTCACCATTTTGGTGGTGTGCCCACTTCTGTCCTGGGGGTGTAGGAGGGGGTGAGAGTGTACATATCCCCTCTGCCTGGCTTTCAGAATAACTGGGTGAGTTGTTCACCAGGAGGTGAATATCTTAAAAAGGAGGAGACTGTAAACACCCCCAGATATGGCTGCTTACTTTAAGGGCTTCTCCTCTTTTCCCTAATTTGGTCTGAGGGATTCATGCCCTGGTTGCTGGCTGGGCGGGGCTATGGTCCCTAGCAGGGATTTAAAGGGTGGTTTGGGCTCCTTTTGGAGGAGGCTGGTGGAAAAAGGAACCATGAGTCTGGGACCAGGGCATCCCCTGCCATCCCCAGTCCAGCTGGGGCTTATCAGTGTGGCGGTGTAATGAGTCACACAGGAAGTGAGCTCGGTATCCAGTGTTCACTTGAATAGCCCCTAAGCTGCAGAGAGATGGAACAGGGAGGGAAAATGTGAGTTCTGTGTTTCTCCCTGCCCTGGTATGGTAAAACATCCTGGGGCGCGGCAGGAATCAAGCCTGTGTTGTTGCCATCTTGGTGACACTGGAGGCCTGTAGGTCTGGCAGTAAGTATGGATCCCTCCAGCATGTATTTGGGAGCCAGAGCCCTTGGAGTCTAGGGGGGCTCTTGATGATGTGAATCTGCAGCACTGTGGTGGGTCAACTGGGGTATCTAAAGTGGAATTCTGTTTCAGTCCTGTTGTTGGGGCAGTGTGGTGGTGGTGAGAGCCTGTGTTGCGGGGATAGCAGTGGTGGCTGCTTGCCTCCCCATTCTGGTGTGGCACTGTGGCAGGGCCAGGAACATTTGCGGGCCCAAATGCCTTTTGGGGGGTTAGCACCCATATATATCTGGGATTGCCAGTGCATGCTTTGTGCTTGGATACCAAGGGATGTTCAAAGTTCTGCATGCCCAAAATGAGAGAGGGACCCAGATAGAGAGTCTGTGGGAGCCATGGAAACTGCAGCCTTGGAATGATTCGGAGTCCAACTAAGAAATAGTGCTGCTGCCATTAATATTAAGCCTAATTTGGCTTCAGGGAAACATCTGCAGCATGATCTGCCTAGATAGAGTAAGTGCTGTGCTGTGGCCTTGTGTCACTGAAATTTAGCTACATCATGTGTCCTCTTGCACCCCAGTGCTCCATGGAATGATTTTTGCATTCCATTTTTTGGAGAAATTAATTCTTCTTATTTAAACTGCCTACCTGGGTGTGGGCATTGGACTGAATAATTAACTTAGTGATTGTGCTCACAATCCAGTTGCCGTCAACAGCTGCCACTGGACCAAAGTTGCTTTACTCCTCCAGTCTGATCTCTGATCAAGCAAGAAAGCTGTACCCAGGTAAACCTTAACATCTTCAATTTCTGGTCTGCATTTCTGTGTTGCCAGGCCACCCCCTCCCTTTTCTCAACATTAGGCCCCTAGACACGGGGGGACTACATGAATATATGAAGAATAAAGTTTATCCAAGTATATATAATAAGGCTGTAATGGCACTGAGGGGATCTCAAGAGATTTGTAAATCGCAAGTGCAATGCACAAGTGGTTGATACTTTTCACCACAGAGCCCCAAGATGCCATGCCAGGCTTATATGTACTCTTGTGCATTTTCTTTAGCACTTTTTAGTTGCCAGCCTGCAAATGCCTGCACTGGCATTGTGGACCGTTTCATTTTGCTTTCACTTGTGGTGCTCAAGGTAGCAGTGATGCCAGAAATCATCATTTACAGCCTTATTATTGGAGCGTTCCTGTGTCAGAGCTATCCAATAATATGGGATGACATAAAAACTTCCCATTTCTGAGGCTGAAAAGGCCTGTACTGTAGTTTACAAGGAAACTTATGTCAAACAAAATTGTCATAACCAGATTATGATGGGCAACTTTACAAGCCTTTTAGGTAAGCCTGGGCAAATTTATGCTTACCAAAGATATCACTGTGTACCCTGGAGGAGAGGAATCCCTATAAACTGGCATGTTTGACAAAGTAGAATTAAAAATAAAAAGGGAAATCTAAGTACTTCAAATATGTTCATTTCTGCAGCTGAAATGTGTCTAAACATAATTTGTTTCCCAAACTCACCTTGTGATGCCATGAGCTCGTTTGATGCAATAGTGAACTGGTGTCATAGGCTCGTAAAACAATGCCAGCGTTGCACAGCAAGAGGCATGTGGTAAATAACAGGAAGTCAGAGAGCAGGGATGTGGTTAACAACACAGAGTGACAGTTAACTTGCTCACAGACTAAACTCGTCATCCATACTTTGAATGCTTGAAAAACGAATCACCATCTAAGGACTTATATTATCAACACGAGGAGTACAAAGTCAATAAAGTTTGACTGAAAAGGTAAGCCTATCATTAATTAGTAAAGTAACCTTCATGTTGTTAGAATTTCTTTTAGGTTGTTCTTGCTACCTTTATGTCAGTGTGTTGTGAATGCACATGGTCTGTCCTAAGGCAATATATTGTTACTCAATTTGCAGGTTTCTTTTTAAAGAGGAATTACAGTTTGTGCTGGCTTTCTTCATCACTGCATTACTTGTGAAGTACAGTAAAGTGTAACTTTGACAGAGGGCACAAAACAAACAAGCTGATTAAATAAGACTGCAACAGAAACAAGTCATGTTAAAAAAAAATAAACTCATAAACAATTGATATGCTTGGGGAAATAAATGGTCGTTCACCATGGTCCATGACAACTGATAGAAAGGAAAAAGTGTAAAATAGTGGTGCTAAGTCACAGAGGCAGTCTAGGGGTTAGAGCACTAGCATGAGAACTGTGAGATCACAGGCTCAACCCCCACTAGAGCCAAATACTGTGTGACATGGGAAAGTCACCTAATGTTTCAATGCTCAAGTCTGCTCAGCTGCGGAAATGGGTAGAAGCAAGGCACTACTGTAGATGAGATGTTGCATCTCAGACAGGCTAGCACTGGAAAATAAACTGCAAACAAACAAACAAAAAAAAAAAACTCTCAACTATCCCACAGTAGTAGGAATGGCCATCATCTACCACTCACTTGTTCCATGCCTCATGGAAAGGGTGAGTCACATAGAGGCAAACTGCTGTTTCACACTGTAAACCCAAACTATTAAGTAGAAATTCACTATGGTTATATAGTTTATATATAGTATATACTGTATATATATAGTATATACTGTAGTAAGCCACTATCAGTGTCAGTGGCTCAGTAGGTAGCACACTTGCCTCTGAGGCCAGGAGATCAGAGGGCTGTGGGTTTAGTTCCCACATCTGGCACTTTGATTAATGTCCCAGTACTGACACTGTAGTGCAGCATGAGAGGGGTGCTGCACTTCTGAGGTGCCGTCTTTTGGATGAGATGTTAAACCGAGGTCCCATCTGCCTGGACTGGTGGTAGTTCAGATGGATATTAAAGATCCCATGGCACTTATCGAAAAGAGTAGGGGAATTTCCCCGCTATCCTGGCCAAATTTCTCTCATTCACTAAAAATACCACCAATATCTTAATCTGGTTCAAGATCGGTTAGCATTCATCTGTATCCCCTTCCCCTGGGTCGTGCCTGAAAATAGGCAGGATCTGTCTAGTGCACTTACCCGGTCAACAAAAACTAACTTAAACTAAACTATAATCTACTATATGAAATCACAATTAAACTTTACTCAGATAATGGCACTGGTGTCCACACTGTTCTCAGGTTGTAGTACCTCATGTAGTGATGTGTTCCTTATTTTGAGGGGAAATATCAGGAATATACCTCATGTTTAATATGAAAGTAATACATTTTTCCACAGTTTGACTATCAGTGTCCCCCATTTTCCCACATTAACTGTCAGTGGCCACAATCTGCGCATCATTGTCACATTTTCATATTGTGAGTGCCAGTATCAAATGCTTTCCTCTTCCCACATTTTAAGGGCATATTTCCATATTATTTTACATTTTGACTGCTACTGTCCCACAATTTAGTGATACAAATCTGAGAGGCATGGTATTAGTGATTACACTTGCAACTTGCAGCCTCTAAATACTTTGAGGTGAATGGTTACAGAAAATACTGAACTATTAGACCATGTCAGGAAGAAACATGTAGAGCACAACTGATCAGAAATGGCAGTAGTTTGTTCTCATGAGATTTTCTTTAATTAAATAATTAATGGGAGAGAAAGATGTGTGTGTGTATATATATATATATATATATATATATATATATACCTAGTATAGACTGTAGAGCAGGGGTGTAGCCAGGGATTTCAGATCTGCACACCAAGTGGACTGGCTGCTACCCTGCTCCCCTCAGGTGTAGCCAGGCAATATACAAATGTACACCAGGACCATGTTTGTTGCCTCATTTGGCACAATAAATACAACTTTTGTATCTCATGTCAGTGGTTGTTGCCATGCATGGGTAAACACAAATGCCATGCATTGTTCCCTAAGACACCCACAAACCAGCCCAGAGCCTGTAAAGTTGTATTGTCCTTGGGATGCAAAGAGAGTATTAGTGACCAGTCCTTCTAGTTTCGACTCCTATGAATACAATTACAGAAAGGTTCAGTATTTTCTTTGTTAGTTTTCATGGAAAAAGGAAGCAGTTCAGAGCCTATTTGCTACCCCCCCTTAAATAAAATTGCACACCATGGAGTGCTTGGAGTACGCCTGACTACACCCATGCTGTAGACATACAGTATATATCCAGGACATGCAAGGGGGAGCTATGTGATACCTGATTTCTCTATACAAGTGCCGTGTGGCTTTAGGTAACCTCATGAGTGGCATGAGCCTTGAGCGAGGTGGCTAATGCCAAACAGCACTCATGCATTAGGCTGGGAACTTGTGTGATATAGATATATTTTTTTATCTATTTTTATTTTTCAGTTTTCTGTATATTTTGTAACATTTTACCTTGTGAAGTAGTGTCTTTGTGTCTGCCCTGTTGCTAGGGATGTTATTATGGACGTGGCATTCTGGCAGCACATCAGCAGGAGAATGTGGCTGCTATACAGTGCTGCTTCTTAGCTAGAGTGGCTTGGGAATGTGAATGCCACGGTATTGAGTTGGTCAGCTAAGTATTAAGATGTGCTGGGAGTGTTGTTTCATCAAAGTAATACAGAAACATAGAAGTTACAAGCAGATAAGGACCTCTTGGCCCAACTAGTCAGCCCTATTTTCCCTACCTACAGCGACTAGGCAGACCCTACTTGATCTCCGCTTTGCACCAACCCCCGCCTCAGTTCTAAAATTCTCTTGTGTCTATCCCATGTTTTCTGGAATCCTGTAACTGTTTTGGCCCCTACCACCTCTGCTGGGAGGCTGTTGCAAGCATCTACCACCCTTTCTGTGAAGAAGTATTTCCTCACATTTCCTTTCAGCCTACCACCCTCTAGATTCCTAGTGTGATCCCTTGTCCTTGAGCATCTTTTTTCCCTGGAAAATGCTCCCTTCCTGTATGTTGTTTATACCTGTGAGGTATTTGAAAGTTTCTATCGTAGCCCCCCTTTTCCTTCTTTCTTCTAGGGAATACATGTTTCATTCTTTAAGCCTTTTTTGTAGAGTTTCTGATGCAGGCCCTGCACCATTTTGGTTGCCCTCCTCTGCACCGCCTCCACCCTGTCCATGTCCTTTCAGAGGTGGGGCCTCCAGAACTGGACACCATACTTGAGGTGTGGTCTCACTTGTGATCTACACAGGGGTATTATTACTACCTCTTTCTTTCTGCTAGTGATATCCCTGCCCACACATCTGAGCACACTGCTGACCTTTTCCACTGTCTTGTCACACTGTTTAGCTCCTTCTGGTTATCAGCAATGATTACCCCAGGTCTCTTTCCTGCTTTGTGACTGATAGTACTTCTCCCAGTTGATGCATTGGCCCCTGGCTTCTGTGCTCCAAGTGCATTATTTTGCACTTTTTAGTGCTGAAGCCCAGCTGCCAAACCCGTGACTATTCTTCCAGCTTTTTTAGATCTTCTCTAATCCAGCCCCTCCCCCCAGTGTGACTGCTCTATTGCAGATTTTTGTGTCATCTGCGAACAGGCATATCTTCCCTTCCAGTCCTTCTACAGTGTCAATTATAAATACATTGGGAAAGAGAACATTGTTTAACCAGCAGTAGCACACTAAGCCGAGACTTGTTTCCAGATGTGACCTGGGAGCACAAGGAAGTTAAGTGACTTGCTCAGGATGACACAGTATGCACCTAGGCAGCTGTAGGATTCATAACCAGGTCTGCAGATCTGCAGCTCAAAGCCTTAATCCATTGCGCTATACTGCCTACATTGAAGAGGACTAGGCCTAGTGCTAACTCCTGTGGCACCCCACTGGTCACTTTGCCTTCTCCAGGGTGGACACCATTTACCACTACCCTCTGATTCCTATTGTTCAGTCAACTCTCTACCCATCTTACTACCTTAGGACTCACTTCTTGGCTTCTCAGCTTCTTCACCAGTCTTCTATATGGAATAGTGTTGAAGGCCTTACTGAAGTCCAGGTAGGCTATATCAGCCACTCTTCCTCCCTGATCCACTTCCTTGGTCAACCAGTCAAAGAACTCAATCTCAATCAGGTTTGTCTGGCATTATCTCCCCACTGTGAACCCATGTTGCTTCAGATCTGGAAGACCATTTCAAAACAAGGTATTCCCCAATTCTTTCCTTCAGTAGTGATTCACCAGTTGGATACACTATACCACACAGCAATACATTTCATTTCAAATGCTCATCATTGCACTCACCACTGTAACCTTTATGCCTCACTGGGCTGGACTTCATTAGCTACTAGACGGCTCTCTCACTCCCTCACCTGGCTATATAAAGCCATCTTGCTAAAGCTCCTCTCATAAGGAAACAAACTCTTCCTTTGAACTACCTCTCTATACACACTCCATAGTATCACTTACATTATGCTGGAGGTCCCTAGCATCCGCACCTTCATTGGGGACTCAGTCATGCCCTACCTGTGGCCTGGAACAAAGCCGTCTGTCCTCAAACTGCATCGGCTACTCCCACTGAGCAGTTTCAAAAAAACTACTTGTTAGCAAGTTCCGTGACTCCTGTCAATGCTACTGATCGTTATGCTCTACACTGTCAGTTTGCCATCACCCTCTCTCATCATCATCATGGGTTACTTCACTTAAGGTCCCCTTCCCATATACTTACCTTGACTCACCTACCCTTCCCCTCTCCCCATCCCCCATCTTACCAGAACTACACCCCCATGCCTCGATCTCTACTTACCTGACTACTACCCTACTTGCCTTCCACCCTATTCTTCCCTACCCACCCTTACCACAGCTACCCTATCTAGCCTACCTACCTAGTCCACCTCCTCTCCACCATTCAGGGCCACCCCCCCCCAATCTTCTTGACAACACAGGCTCCCCCTCTCTCTACTATTATCCCTACCTGGCCTGCCTTCCTTTCCACCTCCTCCCCATTACTCACAGCTGACTCCTCCTTTTCTTCTCTCCTTTAATTCCATGCCCTCATTTCCAGGTTTTCTCATCGTTACTTTTATCATTGGAAGTTTTAATTACTACCTACTGCTAACCGTGCCATCCACCTGACTGTTTATGCCTGACTGTGTATTGCAGTGTCCTAACTGTATAAATTACCCTGCTCCATGTATATATTGTCCCTTGTGAAGCTATATGCCTGACTGTTGCTCTACAGTGTCTTAACCTTGTAAATGATTCCACTCCATGTATATATTTCCCTTAGAAAGCTGCATGTTAATGTATATTGCCCTGTGTATTCCTGTTATATGTTTGACCTTGGCTTATTGTACGTGTATTGCACATTACTTGTCTCTCAGGACCTCCTTGTAAATGAGCTTGCTCAATGGAGTTTATTTCCTGCCAATAAACTTTGACTTTGACCATTACTTTGCCTACCACTGAAGTCAGACTGACTGGCCCATAATTTTCAGCCTCTTCTCTGTTTCCATTTTTGTGGAGTGGGACTGCATCAGCCCTCCTCTAGACTCCCGGGGCCCCTCCCATTTTTGGTGACAGGCTGAACAGGGCTGTCAGTGGTGCAGTCAGCTCCTTCTTGATTTCCCTCAGTAACCTGGGGTGCACCCCATCTGATCCCATTGCCTTGTCTACTTTTAATCATGGCAATTCGCTTTGGACTTTTCCACTGTAAAAGGGCTAATGTCCACCTTCCTTCCCTTAATGCCCTTGTATTTTATGGATTTTCTCTTCAGTATGTGACTGTTTGTGTGTGTGGTAGTTTGGCAAGCGTGTGGTAAGGATGGCAAGGGACTGAAATAGAACTGAAGAAGTAAAATACAAAAAAAAGAAATGATTTTTTTACTCAGTGGAGGATTTAAATGAGTAGCCCACACAAAACTTGCAAAAAACATATGTTGTGCAGAGTCTTTTGATTTGTATGTGAAGTTGTGTGTCCTTCCCTCTGTCTCCTATTAAGAGTTTTTCCTAAATTAGTCTGCTAGCTTTAGGGTAGTTTTATGAACCCTGGAGATCTCCATATGAGACAGCTTAATTGTATTCCTTTGTCCTAGAATGCACCTTGTTTCATGTGACAGTGATGTAGCAGAGACCATAAATCCAGCAGAAAGCATTGCTTTACCATCAGTTCACAACAGCAGAGATGGCTATATTTTAAAATCTATAGAATTCAGCTTAGTGACTACCCCGCATCATAAAGGTCTTACTGTCCTAAAGAACTTTGCTGCTGGTAATTGTTGTGTAGTTTGTAAAGCTTCCAAGATATTTCGGTTGTTTGACATGTGTGTGCTGAATGTTGGGTCTCCACTACATCACTGTCACATGAGACAAGATGCACTGTGGGAACAAGGAATGCAATTAAGCTGTCAGGGATGAAGAACCCCAGGAGTCGTAAAACTAGTATAAAGCTAGCAGGTTAATTTAGGAAAAAACTCTTAATAGTAGTCAGAAGGAAGGAAACACTACAACTTCGCATACAAATTAAAACACTACACGACATATATTTTTTGCAAGTTTTGAGTGGACTATTCCTTTAAGGAAGGTGCAGTTGCAGGACTTTTGTTTAGTTTGTTCCTGTTTGGCAGTGTTTTCATGCTGTGGGAGGGGTGGGAGCTGGGAGGGTCAAGCAAGAGTGCAGGTACTCGGGGAGGGTCAAGCAAGTGGGCAGGAAGTGGGGGAGTGAAACCGGGGAACAGAACAAAAAACAGAAAAGAAATAAACACATTAGAAAGAATTCTATGGCAAATTAAGTGCTTATTTATTATCAGGATGATGCGTTTACAGCGACTGACAATGGCTGCATTAGTGATTTGTGTACTGAATTGTTGATGGGCAAAAATGTACAGGAGATGATTGTAAGTATGGAAAATAGTGCCAGTCAGGCAGTGGTTGGTTGGGGGCATGGCAAAAATGATGACAAGTTTTTGCAATTAAATGTTTTATTGTTATTTCTAGTACAAATATTACATAACGCTGAACTTGCAGGTTGGGGGCTGTTGGTTACATATACAACTGTTTTTCTGTATTCCATTACATGAGGTACAGTGCTTGAATAAATGCTGGGTGAGGGTTTCTGGTTAGAGATGCAACCTTTATAGTACACTGGTAAGAGAAGGACATGAACCATATGTATAAAAGGACATATATATATGTGTGTGTATGTGTATATATATATATATATATATTGGTTTCTGCCTTGTAAGTGGAAAGTCACAGCTTCAAAGGTCCACTTTGGGTCCTAATGTCTTTAAGAGACCTATGGCGCTGTCATGGCAACCTTAGCCCTAAACAGAGAAAACACAAAGAACTGCTATTTTTCATGTACATACTATATCAACTGTTTTCATACAGGGAATTAATACTGGACAATAACTCATGCTGTTTCAACCTTCTTGTTTCACATAACTGGGCATCTGTTCTAGGGCAGGACCAGCCTTTATCCTATGCCCATTTTGGGAGTGGCATATTTAAAAAAGGGGAATAACAAGTTTACTATATGCATAACTCTTCTTGAGAAGTTTACTATATGTCTAAATTTCATTTATACACATAATTGCTCTAAAGAAGAAGATGAAAAAGAATTAATATTTATATAGTGCTTTTTATACAGACTGTATTCCAAAGCACTCTACACGCAATGACCGAGTGAAATAACTGAAAGTGTAGTGGCAGCCATTTCACACATCAACACCCACGCACAGTCTTAGACAATTGCTTGAACTATTTTTTATTTATTTTTTATGGGAAGGGGAATGTTGGCCAGGACACTGTGGGAATTCCCCCTACTATTTGGTTGGGGGTGCTGCTGACTATCTATTGGATGGCCAGTCCCGAGAGGGAACCAATGAGGATGGACATGGAGGACGCTAGGGAGTTGGTCTCATCCCCTGCCTTGACTGCTATCGAGACCGAAGAATTATTTGATGCTACAGGACCACCAGAATAAAAAAAAATCAAATACGATATATGACAGAAAAAGGTTTGCCTAATGATATTGCTCCTTCTGCAGTTAGCCCTGACTCACCACACATGGATACTGAATTTAATAAAATGCAAAAACTACTCCAGGAAGAAGAAGAGCACTTCAAAGCATGACAGCCAGAACTGGAAAAAGCTATTAATAAATTTCGGCCACTGGGGACCATGACAATGGAAGGCCTTCTAGACAATGGAACCACCAGTGGTAGTAAAAGCATCCCATCACAACATAGACAAGGAATTCAAAATGCCTCCCTTAGAAAAATCACACAAGGTACTGGAATTATTTTTCAAATTAAACCACAAAACCAAAGTATTGTGACTGTCTTTACATTTGCAACTGCTGGGAAGCTAGGGACAGAAAAAAAACCCTCTGACAACTCTTCACAACAGTTCTTATTTAAACATACCTAGCGCTCCTAATACCTGGCTGATTGACAGCAAAAAATGAACGTCAGACTAGGAGAAAATCAAACTAACAAATAATAAACCCCTTGGTGTGCAATTACCTGATTCAAACATCCTGGAGGGTGCAGCACTGTGAATTTCTCAATCCTGGGAAAATACAGAAACAAATAAAAAATCAGAGGTAGTAGCCCCTACTTCTGTCCCACAAGTAAATATTGCAACATGCTCATCTTCCAGCACCGTACCTCTACAAGTGTCAGGGACTCTGTCGGGAATGACATTAACATTCGATAACTCGCCTGGCATGAGACTCCCCCATGCTAACAACACAGATGACAGTATGGTTCCGAATACATGTACTGGCACAATGAACATAATAGCCTCTGAGTCACTCTTGGTGAAGCAGCTCCAAGAAACAAAACCAGCATTATTACATCTGATGGACGAGGATGATGATCAAGCTAAACAGAAAAGAGTTGAAGTACATAACAAAAGAGATGTCCTAATGTGTGCAAATAGGCACATTCACCTGACCTCAGAAAACCCTGGCACAAACAGTGTGGAAGGGACTCAGATGCAGACTAACCCTCAGTCCTCAAATTTGGACAAACAACTATCAGCTGCAGAAGCTGTGCAGAAGGCTTTTGGAACTCAGCCGCAGACAGAACAAGAAGGTCCCTGGTCTCCTGACTCAGATTTGCATGCTGAGGGCTGGATTCAGACTCAGGATGGAAACTGGATCCTGGATCCAAACTGGGACCCAACTTTACTTTCACAGTCCACTGATGCACCAAAGTGGCACTCGGCTGTGAAACTGGCCTCTCAGATATAGCCAGAGGTACCTAGCACTCCTAAAGGGAATTCGTCTTCCAGTACCCCAACTGCAAAAATGGTTACAACAAAAACTGCATTCCATAGGAATATTTTGGATACACCTAAACTGAAAGAAACTACAGAGGAGAGTAATTCCTCCACAAAACTTGTGCCTGGTCCTGAGCTCCCTACCACAGATACTATGGTTTTAGGGACTACTGCTAAAGCTTCTCTCTCTGTTTCAACACCAGGTGTCTCATCCCCACAGCTAATCTCTTCTGGTAACATGGATTTAGGGAATCTGGCGGCAGCATCTATCTCGCCCATCATTATCTGAGCTTTTCAAGAATAATAAAACTGAATCCTTACCAAGAGGCAAGAAGACATGCAGCCTGGTTAAAATACAAAGGGGGTGTAGAACCCAAGCCTGATAGGCAATGTGTAGGAAATAACTTATTAAAGGCTCTCTGCATTTTTCCCCTGCTGATGTGTTTGCATTCATTCACATCTCAGGGGAAGACACCTTTGACATCAGTTTCTGAACCCCACAACTTTTAGATCGCTTTTGGTTTAGATGCCCTCTAACCCCTTTTGTTGGTATCCCCCTAACAAAACCTCTCATCAAAACTGTGACAGTGATGTTTCAAAATGAGAGCATGCCAGTGTATGACATGTAATACTGGCTTCAATAGAGATGCAAAATTGTAAATATTCCAGAAGCCATTTTGGATGGGGAGCAATTCTTGACCAGTGGCTGGAAATTTACGATCAAACTTGAACAAACAGAAAAGGGCATTTGCCATCTGCCCAACTGCTTTTTTCTTGTTCAAGACTGGGAGTATGTTTTTATGGGGTGCAGCCTAAAGCATCCTACCAATGTGGAGCACGCACACATCTTTCAAGTGTGTGTGACATATTATGCTGCAGTCTCTGCAAGGAAATAGGTCATACCAGCTTCCAATGTACCAATCACATGAGATGTAATCTATGCGAAGAATATGGGCACCTGTACCGGGACTGCCCATGGGCAGCTTCAAATAAGGCAGACACTTTAAATCCTGACAAATTTGATTAACAAAGCACAAGCAGAACTGGTGACACCAGTAGACAACCCCAGGCCACCACCTCCTTCAGCTATTAAACTTCCAGAGAGAACTGTAATTCAGTCTGCTTCAGAACAACAAGAGGGCCCTCCACCAATCTCAGCAGAATCAACAGTTCATACTGCACCTTTACTGCCTGTCTGCTACTCAGATCCCCAGGAAGAGGGATCTCAGACTTCTCATACAGATATGCCACCACCACAGCCATTGGCCACCCCCCAGTCACAAAGAAGATTGGCCTGAGCCACTAAACAGTCTGAAATTTCTACTACTATTGAATCCGATAACCTCTTTGGAATATTAGCGCCAACCATTTGAGGGGATTCTGGGATGGAAGAAGAGGTGTCAGACACACAGTCAGTTGTGTCTGATACTACACAGCCAGCACAGAAGTTACATACAGGAAAAAAGAAGTGGTGCACTGATGCATTGCACTGGTATTGCCTCTATTAACTGTCATAGTTTAGGAAATAATATGAAAAGGTATGCAGTGTATCAACTGGCCCGGGGCACTTTTGTGGACATTCTATTAGTACAAGGAACTTGGATGGGATCACTTACTCAACTAGCTAATTTTAGATCTGAATGGTTATGGGGCCCATCTTACTGGTATCCAGTACAGATAAAGCTGATGGGATTGGGATGCTATTTTCAGGGACTAGGTTCTCCTTCTTTAAACGTGTCAACCTGATTCCTGGGAGGGACCTTATTATAGATGGATATTGGGATGACAAACCTTCTAGGATTATCAATGTTTATGCTCCCCAAAGCAAGGCTGACAGGGTGCAATGATTTGATAGCATACTATAGTACCTTTCCTGGCTACAACTAAACTTACTATATTAGGGGAAGATTTTAATTGTAGTGTTACAATTCCTAGAGGTCAAGAGGGGTTAAAGAAGATTTACTGTGATTCCAATGCTTTGTCTAAATGCATTACTATTGCTAAATTAACAAATTGTGCTGGCTTAGTAACAAGCAGTCCGCATTTTACTTATCATAGGGCCCAGTTCTTTCCTCTAGTTGATTATATTTTTCTTTCCAAAAACTGATTGATTCATTCCACAGAAATTCTGCCTGTCAAATTTTCAGATCGTTTGATGGTGAAAACACATGCTGGAAGAAATTTAGATAAACCTCTCAAAAATACTAGGTGGAAATTAAACATAAGCATGCTTTCTGATCCGAGCATACAGAAACACATTAGATAACTTCTGTATGCACAGGCATCTGTTTTTGAGCTATATGAGGATACGGAAATGTTGGCTAGATATGAAGAAAGATAATCCCAAAACGGTTTCATTTTTTGGAAAATGCAGGGCCAAGTCTCCCTCAGGTCTCACTCAGTTAGGGAGATAGAGCTGAATCAGGTGTGGAATCAGTGCTTTGGCTTCTCAGAAGGAACTAGAAGGGGGACAGGATCACATCTACAGTACAGTAGCTTCTTGTTGTTTTACATTGTTTTACATTGTTTCTTGTGGATTCTACTTGGTAGAAGGTTATTTATTTTCTTTCTTACTACTAAGGGGCTAGCAGGGTATTGTTTGGGGCCGTTGGAATTTTGAAACCTGTTTTGGTAGCAATAAGTGGGCTCATTTGTTTGATTCACTGTGTGGCAGGCTGCATTTGTAGAAGCCTATTTCTTCTGTTTTAAAACATAATTGGTGTGATTTAACTGGGTCTGTTTCTTTGAATTGGAGACCTATATCTTCTAATTCCAAGCCTATTTTGATGTATTGTTGGTGAAGCTGTTTGAATTGGAGTCCTGTTTCTTTGGGTAGCAAACCTATTTTGGGGGCTTTGAGTAGAATTGTGATTCATTGTTGCTGGCTTCACTAGCTGCAAAGTTTGAGTGCAGAGTGGGGGAAGGGTGCTAATGGTCTGACCAGAGGCCTCAGCTACCTGATTGTTTCAGGAAGACTTGGCTGGTCCCACCCCAAACCCTCACCCCACCCACCCTGGTCCATTATTTCCTTTTATACCAGGGGTTCTCACATCACTTCCTCAAACAGGCAAAGGATATGCACCTGTCATAGCAGAAGCAGACATCCAGGAAAGGAACAGCAGCAAGTGAAGAGGTAACTGCTATCTCAGTGGAAGGGAAGTAAATGCAAATCTAGGAGCTTTCATTATTACTTCTTCACATTGATATTGCATTGGGGAAAGGAGGGGTAGGAGTTTGAAGAAGGTTGTGCAATGGCTACTTAAAGTCTCTTTTTGAGTGTGGATAGGAAGGATAGGAATACAAAAAGCAGTTGCCCAATATATCTAAGCATGTGCAACAAAGGAGGTAAGGGAAATAAAGAAAATGTTTGCACTGATAGAGGGGGGAGAGGGGAGACTTGGGGGAGTGTTTGGTATCCTGCATCTGGAAGGGGGGGGTCACTGATGGGCAACAAGAGCAATGGGTAGGGTGTTAGGCTGCAACAACTGCAGTCCACCAATCTTTCTAAAAATTGCCTGGAGTGTGGGGGGATGTTTAGTGTGCAACCACATAGAGAAACTTAGAAAGGAGATTGAGGGTCTGCAGGAGGAACTAAGACAGGCAAGGCAGATTGGGGGTGGGTTTAGCCTAATACTGGAGGGAGGAAGAAGGGGAGATGAGGGAGGGTGATTTAAGCCAACAGTGGTGAGAAGAGGGTCAGAAGAAGGAAGCAGAGAACAAGGGCCCAGGCCAGGAAGAACGATTGCTGGGAAACCAGGTCAGGAGACAAAAGACAAATGGAAGGAGGAGATAGGGACTTGTGAGGGAGGCGAAGAAGTGGCAAAAGTCATGGAGTGGAAAGGAGAGACCAGGTTACTATGAAGAGAGAGGGGCGGCATTTGTGAAGGTCTTCAGAAAATAGTTGTGCACTGCTAGAGAGAAGAAGGTGGAGGAGGGAAATGATGAAATTAGAGAGTAATTGATAAATGCCTGGACCAAACTGGAGCGGGGAAGTTCTGCTGGGAGGATTGCAACAGTGGTAAAAGGGGGAAATAATGTGCAGGAGGAAAAAGAGGAGCTGGCAATGAGAGAGGGAGATGAATGGAAGTAAGCAGGGAGTAAGAGGGATGGAATCTTAGTGCTGGGGGACTCAGTACTAAGAGGATTTAGGTGGGGTAGCAAGGAGGAGAGGCATAGTCGCATTTGGGTGGAGGCCATGCCAGGAATGACAGCAGAAAGTGTAGGACAGTCTGTTCTGAAATATGCTAGAAGGAGGTAGGGACAAGCCTCATTTAATTATACATCTTGGGACAAATGACCTGGCTGACAAGACAGTAGATATAGTCTAGCGGAGGTTTGAGGAACTAGCACAATTATGTGAGGGGGCAGGAAGATCAGTAACTTTTTCAGAGATACTTCCGGTGCCAAAGGCAAGCACAACAAGAAAGCTGAGAATAGAGGAATTTAATGGATGGCTAAAACCCAGTGTTGTGCTAAAGGGTATGGGCTGTTGGGGTGGGGAGGACCTGGGAGGACAGTAGTTTCTATGCCAAGGACAGACTACACTTGAGTGAGGAGGAAAGAAAGTATTGAAACAGAGGATGGAGGAGTACATAGAGGAAGTTGGGAATTTAAACTAGGGTGGGGTGGCAGCTGGGGAAGAGATATGCAGAGACCACAGGTTGGGAAACCATATGAGCTTACCCCCATAACAATGACAAAGGACAAATGGCAAGTACTATTGGTGATGCTAGGAAAGGAGGGCAGGATGGGAGGGGGGAAAGGGTGGAAGGTGGTTACCTTTAATGCTAGTAGCCTTGGGAGGAAAACTGCAGTTACAGGTTCTCATGACAGAGGGAGAGGTGGACATTGCAGCCATCACAGAAACATGGGCCACCCAATACAATGACTGGGACCTGTCTGTACCAGGGTACAGGTTATTTCATAGGGACAGGGTGATTGGGAAAGGAGGGGGTGGCACTATATGTGAAGGAAGGACTGAAGTGTGTAAGGGAGGAAGGGGAGGAGGGTAGTACGGAGTCACTTTGGATGCAAATCCAGGATTCCAAGAATAGGATTCTTAGAATGGGAGTGGTGTACAGGCCACCATCTCAGACGGAGGAGTTAGACAGGGAACTAGTGGGACAGATCAGGAGGACCTGTGAGAAGGGTAGTGTGGTGATTGTGGGGGACTTCAACATGCCAGGAGTGGACTGGAGCACCCCAACAACCAGGAACAGAAGGGAGCAGGTACTGCTGGATGCCTTCAAGGACAGCTTCCTGCTGCAAATGGTCAGTGAACCAACCAGGTTAGAGAATACTCTTGACCTTGTGCTGGCAAATGGGGACTTTGTGAGAGAACTTACAGCGGAGGAACCGCTGTCAGGGAGTGACTACCACTCAGTACGGCTCACATTTGAAGGAGTTGAATCTGGCACAAGAGTGCTGGACTTCAGGAGGGCCGACTTTGGGAGGATGGGGGAAGTGGTAAAAGGGTACCTGGCCAGAATTCAATCTAGTATGGACACTAACCAGAGGTGGGAGCTCATAAAGCTGGGGTGCTAGCTGCACATTCGAGCAGACTTGAAAGACCTCTAGGCCTTTATCTACTGGCAAATTTCGTATGTTTGTAAGTCTCAGTTCTTTCAATGTTTAAAACTGTGTGCTCAACTGCAAACGTTAATGTCTCCTGCCCCAAAGGTTAGGGGTAGTTTGTCCTCACATATGAAACTGTTTAAAGCTAACACGAAGAACCTCCAGTACAATAGGACCAGTACTTTAAGCTGAACTTGCTTATGGTACCCACAAAACTCCATATGCAGACCCTTGTGAAGCATGTAAAAGGAGAAAGAATATGATTACTTTCCATTCCCTATTAAACAACAATTAGGAAACTGGTCACGTCTCCGGAGGGTATCTCTAACATCATTAAAAAGTATTTAGAGTCCTCCAACGTCAATGTAGCAAACCCCCCTCCCCCGAGCTAGAGCTCTCCAACTATCTTTTCCATTGCAGTGTAACCCTACAGGCTTTGAAACCTTACAAACTTTAGTGTCCCAGGTTTCGACTCCTGGAATTGTTGAGGTAATCTGGTCTCTGACAGTATCATCAACCCCAGTAGTGGATGGTCTGCCTTCAGAATTCTATAAAATGTTTTCTGCTGAATTAGCTTTATTTTTACAAAGAGTTTTTAATAAATTTTTAAATAAAAAGAAAGCAGTACTTGGTTACTCTATGAAAAGTTTAAAAATATTTCTGCACAAATCTGGGCATAGACACCTAATTCACAGTTGGAGGGCAATACATTTATTAAATACCAGTTTCAAAATGTTATCATAAATTTTGCACCTTTGACTGCGGAAAGTGGCAGTCTTAATAATTCATCCTGCAAAGTTTTGTGGTCTCCCAGATAGACATATTAACCATCCATTAATTATTCTTCAGGAATTTTTTCATAAATCAAATGAAGATGTGTTTTTTATATATCCCTAGATCAATGGAAAGCATTTGACCTGGTTAACCACAGGTTCCTTTTTAGAGTGTTACATACATATGGCATACCAGACATCTTTATCTCTTGGTTGAAGCTGTTGCATGGGAATGCAACTCTTAGCCCCACTATTTTAGGCAAAGAAGGGCCAGAAATCAAATTTCAGGTTGGGGTAAGACAGGGCTGGCCCTGGAGCCTTTTACTTCACATATTTTCTTTAAATCCTCTCTTAGAAAAGCTAAATTCAAATAAATGTATTTTGGAGCTATCAGAAAACTTTCCTGAGGATGAAGTTAAAATGCTGATGATACATGCCTATTATTAAAATATACAGCTAGTATAAATGAAGCCCACAAATAACTTAGTATCCAACTCAAAATTTACTATAGAGAAATGCAAAGTTTGGTGTTGGAACCTGGAGGTTACCCTCAAGCCAGTACAGCCGATTTCCCCATTGTTTCAGGCCCCATCAAAATTTTAGGAATTTGGCTTGGGTCACCCAATATCGCATAGCCGAACTGGGAAATTACACTAAAAATATGTGACTCTAAAGCAGGTTTATGGAAAAGCTGGAAGCTATTGAAACTGAAAAGAATATTTATTGTTAAACAATTCTTTCCACTCCTTCTGGCATTTTAAGACTAGACGTTTTAGCATATTTTTTCAGATGCTTTGGGGTAGCCATTTGAACCCCACTAAAATAGGTTTTACCTATCTGCCAAAGCTCAAAGGTGGGGTTGGCATCATAGAACCAGTAATTTTTGCACATTCCCTATTCTTTGTTCACTCACTTAAATTAGCTCTTCAGGTTCATAAATCCCCATGCACTTATGTGTGCTTAATAATCTTCATACTTTTCTGACTAAATGGAAGAATATTCCTCTAACATTTTCTAAATATCTACAGATCCCTGAGAGCTATAGATCTTCAGTACAAAAACTGTAAAAATTGAATATTTCTAGATAAATTTTAGGATTCTCTACTCGCCAAAGACTGTACAGTCAAATCCTACATGAAAGTGGCCCTGTTAAACCAGATTTTAAATTTGTTTTCCCACTAAAAGAAAAGATGTCCTGTCTCTGTTGGATGAATCACAGATACCCCCTAGAAAGTGGGAAATACTGTGGCTCAGTTGGAATGGGAAGTTAAACGTTAGAGGAAACAGCAAACATAAAACAATGGAAGAAAGAACCTGTCTATACACAGATTGTACAGCTCCAGAGGAAACAATGGAACATTTTGTTCTAGCCTGCACCTATTGCCATAACCTTTGGAAATTTTTGGCACACGCATGGGAATTATTATGGCTATAAAACATGACATATGAAGTTTTAATACTTTAACAGAGTACTCAAAATTTTTCCAGAAATACCTTAAGGGAACACTGTCTGTCTTTCTGGCCATTATAAAATGCTACCTCTAGCAAGCATGGGTACAGTGGGTAATACAGAAATAGGTAATGCCGTATAAAGTTGTCCAACAGTTATCTGAGACGGCCTTAACTGAAGTCTATGAAAAGGATGTTGTTTTACACCCCTTACATAAAGTTAAAATGTGGTTGAAAGGTTATTCTTTCATTGTGAAATATAAGTAAAAACTGGATTTACATTGTGAAAACAGGATTTGAATTATTTACCTGAATATATATCTTTATTTTGACAAGGATGTTTGTATGATATTTAATTCAGTTTTTCTATGATTTCTGTACATGTTGTTTTTGAACTCATCAATAAAAAATTCCCCTACTCTTTCCAGTTGGGGGAACTGCTGACCGTCCACCAAGATGGCCGGCCTGGGTTTTGTTGAGGATGCAGAGACTGCTGTGCCTGCTGTCTCAGCCATGGATTTGGATATGCTCATCTTGTCAATTATTCAGGATTCAACATTGGATGTACCTGTACCTGTACCTACTCCTGCCTCAGTATTGCTGCCTGGGATGGTCCCTATGGGTGTACTGTTTGTTAGCTATTCTGTCGGTCTGGACTTACCTGACGTGCCTCTGCTTCGGTCCATTGGAGCTGGTGCTGCTGCTCCGTCAGTACCCTCAGACCCTTTCCTACTGGACTGCCTTTTGGACCAATGGACTTGCTTGCTCACTTTTGTGGACTCTGGAGACTGCACTCCAGCACTGCTGACTTTTGAATTAACTGGCATGGTCCCTTCTCTGGATTGTACTCCCCCCCCCCCCGTGCAGCTTCAACAATGCACCTTGCAAGGTTTTCTTCTTCATCTGTTCCATCTATTTCTAGTCCTGTTTCTACAACAGCAACTTGGCAGCAACCAATGGGCATTCTTCAGCAGCATAGGCATCCCACAGACATGAGTGGTGTGTCAGTCCTTCCCATACTTAAGGATCTTCAACTGGTGAACACATGTTGTGTTACCTTTCCTTTTCCTGGAGTTGACCCTTCTTCAGATCCGACAGCTGTAGTCTCCTTGTTGGCTGCTTCTTCACCTGGCATCCAATCTTTCTCTCCAGTTCAACACTCTAGCAATGATCCATCTCCATTTATGTCTGGTTCACTTCATTTTCCCTCTGAACATGTACAGGCTCTGCTGTCTGCCAGTGCTGCTTGTCTGCCTGCTCCGATTGATCTACTTGCTCAGCCTCCTCTGCTGTAACCTCAGTTGGCAAACACTTCAGCAGTTCCTTTCAACCTTTGGCGAGCTGCATTACCAATTGCCTTGGGGCTCCCCTGTTCTGTTCCCAATGGTTATTCTCCTCCTGTACCACCTAATGCAGAAACTGCCATCCCTAACACTACAGTTTCCCGTGTGGTCCACCCTGCTATTCCCCTGACAGACTCAGCTGCTCTTCTTTCTCCTCTGGCTGGAGTGGGACCCATTTCCTTGGGAGTCATTCTTGAACAGTCTATGGTAGCTGCCAGCTTGGTGCCCTGTTCCTTGGGTGCCCTATCTCCTACTGTATTACCTACTGGTATGCCTACTTCTCCCACTCTTCATTCAACAGCTTATCACACTGCCTTGTCAGCACCTGGGTGGAGCCCCATTAAAGCCCTGTAGAAAGCAGGTTGGGTTATTGAACCAGACGGTCATTCTTGGATTCCAGATCCAACTTTAGTACCAGACTTTCAAATTGATTTTTGTACTACACTTTTAGTGAAACATCCATCAAGGCCTGAGTCCCCTTTGCCTACCTCCCAACAACTGTACACAGTCTGTTCAGAGCTCTGTTGCCCCCCATCCCTTGCCTACTGAAGCCCCTGGCCCTCATGACATAGGGAAGCCTGGAGGCCCTGCTCCTGCTGCTTCACCTGCCAGCCCTGCTCCTGCTCCTTCAGCTGCCGATCCTGCTCCTTCAGAGCCTTCTGAGTTTCCATCGGACCAGCCTTTCAAGCTTTCTGACACTTTTGCTGCTCAGCTTGCACCTCCGCCATGGCGCAGTGCTCTTCATCTGAAATACACTGGGGCTGAGGAACTCCCCCAGATTGCTCATTTTTGGTGGAGAAGCTCTTGATGGAATCTTCAGCCTT
The DNA here is from genome assembly GCA_016271365.2 of Neoceratodus forsteri. Taxonomy (NCBI): domain Eukaryota; kingdom Metazoa; phylum Chordata; order Ceratodontiformes; family Ceratodontidae; genus Neoceratodus; species Neoceratodus forsteri. The sequence continues at coordinate 100,787,142 of CM028138.1, read as the reverse complement.
TGCGCCAGCTGACATTTTTGCCATTATTTATGTTTCTGGTTCTGTGTTCTATGATGTGAGCTTTCAGCTCCATTCTTCTCTAGACTGCTTTTGGATTAAATACAATTCTTTGAAATATTCTGAACTCAGGTTGCCTTTCCAGGCTATCCCCCTTATGAGACCTACTACTCACGTGGTGACAGTGATGTTCTGAAATCAGGGTGTTGATGTCCACAATGTGATCTACTGCATGAAACAACTCTGTGAGGTACTAGGTCACCCGGATCTGATCTTGGATAAATATGGCATTTGGACTGGCAGCTGGAAATACAAAGTCCAGCTCCAGGTCACTGTCTGACTGTGGTCTGACTGACCCTGGTACTGAAGTCTGCTTAGGAGTTGCCATTTTTTTTACCATCTTTCTCCTACAGTTTCTAGGATACTTGATTTACAACCAGATCATGCTCTATTACAGGATTGTAACTTCGACCAGACCACTTATCATTTTATTGTTGTTTATGACTCTCAATCAAAATTTGAGATGGTTGCTCTGTTTCAGTTGCTACAGCCTTACTTGTGTACTTCTAGATTAGTTATTTTTGCAGAAGATTTTAACTGCCAGCTTCAGCTCTGGAGTAGAGGGACCAGGGCATCTAAATTATTTTGCAACTCGGTATGTCTGCAGACATTTGCAAAGTGTCCCACCTGGTTGATACATTTCATACACTTCACCCTGTTGGTGGTTTTACATACCACTGGGCACTGTCTGCAACCCACATCAATTATGCTTTTGTTTCCCAACAGTGCACCGTTTTAACGGCTGCTACCTATCCAGTGTAAACTACTGACAACTTGTTCTTATATTGCACATTTTTGGTCACTCTGACCTTTCTGATTGAGAAGTCAGGCTGGAGGTTGAACAACACCATCCTGTTGGACTTCGCTTTTCAAAGTGCGCTTCAAAACCTTTTGCGGGCTCTCACGTCAATCCATGATCTTTATGCTGATACAGTATGTCCCTTTGGTGGTATCACACTAAACTTGCCATTGGTGATCTGGCCAGAAGGCATTCTAAGTTGACTGGGATGTCTACTTATCATGCCTACCTTGAATTATGATATACTCTTTACAAATTGATCTCACTTCAGACAGAGAAGGGATTGTCCCTTCAAGCCCAGATTCAGTCAGTTAAAAATCATATGAAGTCCCATCAATATGACAGGGTGAATCCCTGTCCTTTGAGCAAAATTATGGTACCCAGAGTAGTTAGTTGACAGGATATCTTTTAAAATTGCTTTCACAGGATTAGCAAGTACGGAATGGATTTACTAGTTCATTCAGCTGGTGCTGAACATACTTTCCATACAGGTAAGTTAACAGTGGTACAGGACTTCCTGCACGATATGGTGGGCACCCAAATTCTGATTGGAGATTTGGTTATACAGTTTTTGGATTCCTTGACTTTACCTCAGGTTACTGCCTCTGATAATGCTCTCCTTACCCAACTGATAACTGAAGGGGAAGTCCTTTCAACTATCAGTTCTTTGAGAAAACGTATTTCTCCTGGGACAGATGGTTTGCGTCTGAACTTTTTCAGTCGTTCCCTTTGATTTTTGCCCCAGTTCTTACCTTTGTATTTAACTCCCTTTTGGTGCACATGCCTTTTTCTGGTTCCATTGCCGAGGCCCTTCAACTTTTTTTCAATTTAAATCTGGTGATTGGTGGCACATTTGCAGTTGGAGACCAATTTGCCTCCTTAACATGGATGCAAAAATTTTGGCTACAATCTTTTGTTTCAGATTGGCTCAGCTTTTTTCTAAAATCATTCATCCTCTCCAGTCCTGTTTCATCCCTCGTCACAGAATTCAAGATAATTTATTGCTCATTATGGAGTTGATTGCTTCTTGTCATTCTTGTAATGTTGGACATGTCTTAATTATTCTGGACCAAGCCAAGGCATTTGATAAGGTTCCCCATGACTACCTATTTTTAGTGTTACAAACTTACAGGTTTTCTATGATGTTTGTTCATTGGCTTCAGCTTCTCTATTCATAGATACATAGATACATAGACAGTGTCAGCAGATAAGGGCCTATGGCCCACCCAATCTGCCCATTTGAGCTTGTAAGTTCAGTTTATGTTTTCCTAGAAGTCTGTTGCCCCTTACCCCTGACCTCCAGAATTCCTTTATGTCTATCCCATGCATTTTTAAATCCGTGATTGTTTCAGCTCCCACCACTTCCTCTGGCAGGTGTTCCACTTGTCCACCACCGTTCTGTGAAGAAATTCTTCCTCATGTTTCCTCTGAATCGTCCTCCCTCCAACTTCATCCCATGCCTCTAGTCCTGAAACATCTTTTCGCTTAAATATAGTGTATTCCTGCACCCTGTTTCCTCCCTGTAAGATACCTGTATGTCTCTATCATATCCTCTCTCTCCCTCCTCTCCTCCAGGGAGTACATGTTCAGTTCCTTCAACCTGTCCTAATAGGACTTGTGATGCAATCCATGCACCATCTTTGTTGCCCTCCTCTGAACCTTCTCTACCCCGTCTATGTCCTTAGGAAGGTAAGGTCTCCAGAACTGTACACTGTACTCCAGGTGGGGCCTCACTAGTGTCTTGTATAGTGGAACTATGACCTCCCTTTTCCTGCTGGTAATGCCCCTGCCTATGCATCCCAGCATCCTATTTGCTTTACCTGCTGCCTTGTCACACTGTTTCCCTACCTTGAGTTCATCAGAGATGATAACCCCAAGATCCCTTTCCTGCTTGGTACATGCTATATCCTCACCCCCAACTGATATATTGTGCCAGGGTTTTTGTGCCCTATATGCATTATCTTGCACTTCGTTGCATTGAATTTCAACTGCCAAACCCTGACCATTCTTCAAGTTTCTGCAGGTCCTTCTCATTCTGTCTACACCCTCTGGTGTGTCTACTCTATTACAGAGCTTTGTGTCATCAGCAAACAGTGAAATTCTGCCCTCAGGTCCTGCGCAATGTTACTGATGAAGATGTTGAATAGGACTGGTCCCAGCACTGATCCCTGTGGTACCCACTGGTCACTCTTCCCTCTGTGGGTGACAGCCATTTACCACCACCCTCTGTGTCCTGCTGCCCAGCCAGTTACCTACCCACCACACTACTGTCCTGCCCACACCCATATTCCCCAGTCTGTGTAATAGTCTTCTATGTGGCACAGTGTCAAAGGCCTTGCTGAAGTCCAGATAGGCCATGTCACTGCCCTCCCTGATCCACCTCCCTAGTCACCCAGTCAAAAATTCATGATTGGTCTGACATGACCTCCCCCTGGTGAAACCATGCTGCCTTGGGTCCTGTAGTCCATTGACAACCAGATGTTCCAGCAATCTCTCCTTCAGTAGTGCTTCCATGATCTTCCCCACTACCGAGGTGAGGCTGACTGGTCTGTAGTTCCCTGCTTCCTCTTTGTTCCCACTTTTGTATAAGGGGACTACATCTGCTGTCCTCCAGTCTTTGGGTACCGCCCCTGTTTCCAGTGATCGGCTAAACAGGATAGCCAGAGGTTCAGCCACCACCTTAGTTCTTTAAGGACCCTGGGGTGCACCCGATCTGGCTCCATTGCTTTATCAACTCTTATTACTTCCAGTTCCTTCAGGACCCTTTCTCGTGTAAAGGGACTTGTGTCCATTTCTGCACCATTCTCACCCCTTGTACTCCCTTCAGACCCATTGCCTTCCTCTTCCTCAGTAAAGACTGAGCAGAAATACCTGTTCAATATGTCAGCTTTACTGTTGTCATCCTCCACGGGGCCCCCATCCTCCCCCTTCAGTCTCACTATCCCTCCCTTTGCCTTTCTTTTTTCACTTATGTACCTGTGAAAGGTTTTGTCTCCGCTACCCACTGATTTTGCAATGTGTTCTTCTGTCCGAGCTTTGGCTTCCCTTACTGACCTCCCTGCCTCCCCTTGCTTCTCCTGGTAATTCTCCCAATCCCCTTCTGCCTGTGTCTTTTTGTATTGCCTGAATGCAATCTTTTTGGCTTTCACTTTCTTTGCTACCTCTTTGGAAAACCATAATGGTCTCCTCTTCCTTTTCCTCTTGCTAACCTGCTTAATGCATAATTCTGTTGCTCTTGTAATCCCCATTTTAAATACTGCCCTGTTCCTCAACCCTGATTCCTGCCCCATTCCCTTAATGCCTCTTTCAAGTATCTCCCCATTTTCCCAAAGTCTGCCCTCTAAAATCCAGGGTACATGTTTTTGTGTGGTTTGGTTCTGCTTTTTCTGTGATTTCAAACCACAATGACTGGTGGTCACTGTTCCCCAGGTGCTCCCCCACTGTTACCCCCATCACACTGTCCCTGTTTGTGAGCACAAGGTCCAGTACTGCCTTCTGCCGAGTTGGTTCCATGACCAGTTGCTTGAGGAAGGCACCCTGAAGGAAGTCCAGGATAAATCTGCTCCTAGTTGATGCTGCTGCTAGGATGCTCCAGTCCACGTCTGGAATATTGAAGTCTCCGACCAGTACTACCTCACCCTTGTCTGCCATCCTTTGGATGGCTAGCATCAGCTCCCTATCTGTTTCTTCCTCCTGGGCTGGTGGTCTATAGATCACACCTGTGTGGTTGGCTGGCCCCATTTTCCTTTTCAGCTTAACCCACAGTATCTCTCCCCCATTTTGTTCCTCCTGGATCTCTGTGGCCCTTATGTCATTTTTCACATACAGTGCCACTCCTCCTCCTCCTCCCTTCCTGCCTGCCCTGTCTCTTCTGAATATGTTGTAGCCAGGTATGGCCATCTCCCAGTCATGGTTATCATTACACCAGGTTTCAGTGATGGCCACAATGTCCAGGTCTGACTGCACCATGACAACCTCCAGATCTTCCATCTTGTTGCTAAGGCTCCTGGCATTTGCACACATGGCTTTCCATGATTTGACCTCCCTAGACTGTTTCGCTGTTCTACTCCAGCCCCTTCATTGGTTGTCCTTTATCCCTGGTTCTCCATGCTGTCTGCCCTTCTGCTGAATGTTGCCCCTTTTCTGACTATCCACCTTTTGGGTGCTAATCTCCATCTTTTGCACACTGCTTTGTAGAGATAGCCACTCCTCTGGTTCACTGGTTCCACTGCTAGCTGTGGGGGGTGAGCAAGTAGGTACCCTCCTTGCTGGCCTGCCACCCCCCTTTGCTAGTGTAAATGCTTGTCAATGTAGCATTTATACTTATCATTGAGTGCTTGGATTCCCCTCCAGGATGGATGCAGGCCATCAGACTTGAACAAACCTCCATCTCTCCAGGTGGGTCCCCAGTCACCAATGAATCCAAACCCTTCCTCACAGCACCAGTTCTTCAACCATGAGTTAAAGTTCCTGGTGCATGCACCCTATGCTCTCCTTGCCTCTCACAGGTAGTACTTCTGAGAAGTGACAGAAGTAGCTGCTTGTGAGACCCCTCCCCAATTTCCTAAACTCTTCCTGAACTTCCTTTGGCTCCCCATTTGCCAGGTCATTAGTACCTAGGTGGATAATGACATCCAGCTCACCCTCCCATCTTGCCTTCCCAGTGATCCCCAGGATCTTCCATCCATCCCTCCATGCCGTGGCACCTGGTAGGCACCTTACCTCCCTTGGCATTTTATTCACATTCACCATAGGAAAGCCTTTTTTAAGGCCTTACTTCCTATGGAGGTTGACATTCTGCCAGGGGTTCCACCATCCGTTTGACAACAGGCCTTATTGTATTGAATGACGTACAGTACACTTTCTGCCCCAGTATTGGGATATGGCTTGGCTTTGCTGTTAGGGGAAGTTAAATGTTCTCGTTCCATATTGTTACCCACTATTAATGGCTGGCTCAGATCTCACATTGGTTTACTCCAGAGAGTGCGTCAGGGATGCCCTCTGAGTCCTGTCCTTTATCTTTCGGCCTTAGACCTATTATTAAGAGCAATTAGTGTAGCTCCCAGGATTCTATGTATTCCTCTTCTTCATCTACAGTAAAACTTTTGGTTTATGCAAACGATGTACAGTATGTCTATTTGTCCAAGATATTCCCTCTGCTGAAGCAGGCTTATGCCTGATCTTGAAATTGCTCTGTTGACTGGGTCCAGTATTAATTTTTTGAAGAGTCATGTACTTCCCATTGGGGTTCATGGGTTAGTTCCTCCTTTTATTGGAAACATTTCAGTTACTTTAGAGCCTGTCAAAATTCTTGGCATCCTTTTTAGTTGCTCCAGTTTTCCTAATTTAAATTGGAGTCACTGCTTGGAGGTTGATGCTTCGCGGGTGGCAACGTGGATGTCCTAGCAACTGTCTGAAAAGAAGCTGGTTGGGATTATTGAAACTTTTTTGATTCCTGTCTTTCTTTATATCAACACTATCTACCCCTTCCCTCTCCACCTGGAAACCCATTTGTATAGCATATTTTTTACAATGGTGTGAGGGAGTAGACTTAATCCAATTAAAAAGAGACATTCTCTATCTCCCACCTGCTATGGGTGGCTTGGACAGGTTGAATCCTGTGTTTTTTATGGTATCTTTTTTCAATATAACATTCTTCCTTGGATTTCAGGACCCTCTTCTATTTGAAAGGACTGGGCAGCGGTTTGACTGAAGCCTTTACAACTGAAATGGCAAGGCCTTGGCCCCTATTTCGGCAGGCCACTACTTTTCCTGGATTTTTGAAACCCTTTTTATCTTTTATTACTTGTCGACGCATAACTTGGGATTTTATTCACACTTACCATAGGAAAGCCTTTTTTAAGGCCTTACTTCCTATGGAGGTTGACATTCTGCCAGGGGTTCCACCATCCATTTGACAACAGGCCTTATTGTATTGAATGACGTACAGTACACTTTCTGCCCCAGTATTGGGATACGGCTTGGCTTTGCTGTTAGGGGAAGTTAAATGTTAAAGGCAATAATAAACACAAAAGCACCACGGAACACTTTTGTCCTAGAGGCTGCTGACAACACACGATTTAAACTATTAGTCACATGTATTTTGACTGCCTGTTTATTCAGCAATTTTGGCCATTATTAAGTACCGCTTGGACCAATGCAATTTGGCTGTCTCTTTCCTATGATGCTCTCATGTATGGGAATATTGGTTGTTTGTGCTCCAGATATAATTCTTCCATGCTGCTTCTGACCTTTTCTTGCCTTAAAGTAATGATTTAGTGAGTTCGCTGTAAGTTTGTTTTGCAACAACAGGTTCTGGATATTGCTGCATTTTTATGCATGGGGGAATCAGACCTCCAGAACTTCTGTATCATCGAACATACCAAACTTCTTCGTGCCTTACAGGTTCACCTTTTGAAGCATTGCCCATGGGTGCTGTTTTGTGTGCATCTCAGGATTCTCCTTACTACCGGGACTTCGGCTTTTTCTGGTTGTTCCCCCTACCCAGAGCCGGTTTAAGACCTAATGGCACCCCAAGCAGAAATACTTGCGGTGCCCCCTACACTGCTTCACATCACCCCCATCCTCCCTTCTTCCCCAATCCACATCCAAAAAGTGATAAGAATTCTATGAATGTAAGGGTGATGACAACAAGAAAAAATTACTTACCATAGTAATCTTGTTTCTTCCACGGTATTGTTCTGTATTCCTAACTCTCTGCAGTCAGCCTCCTAAGTAGAACTGCCCAGAGATAGAACGTTATGCAAATGATAAAACCTATCATTGGCTCATGCCACTTATTCAGACTTCTGCCCTTATCATCTGCAATGTTCCACCAATGTATCAGATATCTAAGGAGCCTGCAAGGCGATTTTAACTATAATTATACCTATCTAGCTATCTATCTACAACAAAACTATACTGTCTAGTAGAAACTACAAATATTAACATAAACCCAACAACCCCCCCCCCCCCGAATGCCAGAATCACCTGGAAAAAGAAGGGAAGTTAAAACTCCACCCATTAGGGTTTAAACAACGTATGTCAGTGTTTGGGACTCCATATTTAACAGCTCAGTTAGGAGTGCAGAGTTTTGGTTCTGGAAGGGAGGCAGGGGTGGGAGGTTAGAAATAGAAGAATACCTGGAAGAAACAAGGTTACTATGGTAGTAATTTTTCTTCTCACCCCAGGTATTCTTCTATATTCCTAACTCTCTGCAGACTTCAAAGCAGTACCTTTGGAAGTGGGCACAGAACCTACTTTTTTGGAAAGAGGCTTTGCAGGATTGCTGTGCCAAACCTGGCATCACTTCTGGATTAAGTGTCTAGACTATAGTGGTTAGTAAAGGTGTGTACTGTCCTACAGGTAGCTGCTTAACAGATCTCCACTAATAAAACATCTCTGACTGCTGCCATGGTTGCAGCTGTGCCCCTTGTGGAATGAGCTCTCAGCCCTGCTGGGGGCTCCTTGCCAACTTTCGAATAGCAAAACTGAATGCACTGGATTATCCAGTGAGAAGTGGACCTCTTTGAAGCTGGGTCACCTTTACCCACATCCCCATAAGTCAGGAACAACTGTTTGTCTTGCCCACGATCTCTGGTGTGGATCATGTAGTAACTTAGTGCCCTCTTGACATCCAGACTTTGGAGTCTGCACTCACTTGAACTAGTATGTTCAGTGAAGAAGACTGGCATGGTAATGGACTGGTTCAAATGAAAGTCAGAGACCACCATGGGGAGGAATGTTCTATTTGTTCATAATACTACCTTGTCTCTGAAGGAAAGATAATCCTTCTAGACACACAAGACCTGAAGCTCACTAATTCTTCTAGCTGAGGTGATAGCAACCAGAAAAAGAGTTTTTCAGGTAACATACTTTAGGTGTGCTGAAGCTATGGGCTCAAATGGGGCCTCATGAGCTGGGTAATGCATGTTCAGGTCCCATGCTGGTCCTGGTTCCCTAATAGGTGGGTGGAAATGGCACAGACCTTTAAAAAAACTTTTGAAAATGGGACTGGATGCCATGGAGGTGCTCCTCCCAGCAGAAATGTAAGCAGATATTGAGGCTAAATGCACTTTCAGGGATATATGTTGCAGACCCTGTGAGTGTAAGTAGGTAAGATAATCCAGGACAGCTGGTATACCCATGTGAGAGGGGGATGTACCTTTGGAAGCACACCAAACAGAGAACCTCTTCCATTTTGAAGCATAGGTCTTCTTAGTAGAAGGCTTCCTGTAGCCCTTCAGGATATCCAGGACACTTAGAGTGTGCAAACTCTTAAGTCCTCAAGAGCCATGCTTTGAGTTGAAGAGATCTGAAGTTCGTGTACAGAATCCTGCCCTGATGGGAGATCAGCAGGTTGAGCCTCCTGGGTAGATGTATTGGTTTAGCTACAGACATGGTGAATCATAGAGGGTACCATGGCTGTCTGTCCCAGTCATGTGCTATCAAGATCATTGATGCAGGTTGTGACCTGAGTTTGATCAGAACTCTGAAAATGAGAGGAAAAGGAAAAGCATATAGGCTTCTTCCTGACCAGTCCATTGTCAAAGCATACAGTGGGATTGTACCCTTGGCTGGTGGTCTACAGCAGAAAAGAGGCAGATGATTCAAGGGATGCAAAGAGTTCTATCTCTGGTGTGCCCCACCTCCTGAATACTGCCTCCAGTATCTGCTTGTTGATGGACCACTTGTGGTGGGCCCGGATTGATTCTGCTCAGGGCATCTGCTAGAGTACTGTCTTTCCCTGGCACATGAATGGCCTGTAGGGAGGCCTTCAGTGTGTAAGCCAAACTCCAGATCTTCACTGCTTCAATGTACAGGGGTCTGACCTTGTCCCCCCCTTGCTTGTTTATGCAGTACACTGTTGTGGTGTTGTCTGTCCTGACCTGCACCACTTTTCCTTGCAGTAGTGGTGCACATGCCTTCAGTGCCAGGAACATTGCCCTCAGCTCCAACAGATTTATATGCTGGAGTGACTCTGCGCTGGACCAGGTTCCATGAGTGGTGTGTTCCCCTAAGTGGGCACCCCACTCTAACAGGCAGGCATCAGTTGTAAGAATGGCTGATGGGGTTTCCCATTGAAAGGATACCACCTCCCTGAAATTGTCTGCTTCCTTCCACCACTGAAGGGCCTACAGCAATGTTCTTGTTACTGGAATTGGTTTTGAAAGAGTGTCTTTCCTTTGGCACCAATGTGCACCAAGGTGAAACTGTATGTCTCTCATTTGGAACCTGGCACCCAAAACTGTGCCTGTTGTTGCAGCCATGTGTCCCAGAAGCTGCAAAAATTGTCTTGCTGGCTTTGGCTCGTTCAGCCTGAAAGAAGCCGCTATTTGCAAGATGCGTTGCACTGTGTCCAGAGGGAGGAAGGCTCTTCCCTCTAAGGCGTTCAGTTCTGCTCCTATGAAGTGCAGAACCTGTACTGGAGTGAGAACAGATTTCTCCTAATTTACCAGGAACTCTAGTGAGTGTAAGAGGTTTAGTGTTACCTGCAGGTGATTTTGCACATGCCTGGGTGAGCTTCCGACCACCAGCCAATTATTGAGATGGGGAAGACTGATAAACCTAACCTTCTTAGTTGTGCCACCACCACTGCCAGATGCTTTGCAAATACCCTTGGGGCTGAGGAGATACTGAAGAGTAGGGTTGAAAACTGGTAATGTCCTGATGGAAGTCTGAATCTGAGATATTTTCTGTGAGATTCTCTTATGAGAATGTAGAAATAGGCATCTTTCAGATCCAGAGATGCTAGCCAATCTCCTTTCTGAATGACTGGCAGAATAACTGCCAATGTGACCATCTTGAACTTTGACTTTACTAAGTACTTGTTCAGTACACTGAGTTCTGGAATAGGTCGCCACTCTCCATTTTTCTTTTTGGTGAGAAAGTATCTTGAGTAGAAACCCCTTCCCTTCTGCTGAGGTGGAACATGTTCTACTGCTTTTAACAGGAGGAGGCTCTGAACCTCCTTCTCCAATAGTTTCTTTTCCAAGAGGGAAGCTGGTTTTGAACACCCTTGTTCTCAAGAGAGGGAATTACTTGAAACTTAGGGGCAGACCCTGACTCACCACTTCCAGGACCCGCTTGTCTGTGGTAATGGACTCCCAAGCCTGGAAATAGTGAGCCAGCCTGCCCCTTACTGGGATAGGGCCGGGGGGGGGAGATGGCCTTGACCACTGAGTCAGAGATTCTATTTTGCTTGAAGCTGGGCCTGGGTAGTCTGGAATCCCCTCCCGGAGCCCCTTTTACCCCTGTCTCTGAACTACATTGTCTACTGTGGTTATTGCTGATATTGAGAGACAACCTGGGCCTGATTAAAAAGGTCTGGTGTAGGCTGCTCCACCTATGCCTCTCCTTCTGTATGACCTGTAGGAGAAGGAGGGTCTCTCCTTTGTCAAGTTGCTCTTATAGGTGGCCTTGTACTCATCCACCTTTTTCATATAAGCCTCAGTCTGTTGGCCAAATATTGAATGATTCTCCACAGGAAAATCCATAGTCTTGGTTTGGGTATCCTGTGTAAGATTAGTGGTCCTAAACCAGGCCAACCTCCTAAGAGCAATGGTAAGGGTCATCCATCTGGAAGCAGTATCACTGCCATCTGCTGCCATCTGAATTTGGTGCTTCCAGCCCAAACCTGGCTATCTCAGCCAAATCATCTGAGAGGCCCGAAGGAGCCTTATCTACCATGGGCAATCCTGACTGCCACAGTGACTTTTGATACTGTGCAGAATAAGCCTGGTAAATAGCCTGTCTGACTCCCAGTGAGGATGCCAGGTAGCCCTTCTTGGCCATACTACCTATTTTGCATGAATCTTTCTCAGGTGGGTGTGATGCCACTGTCACCCTTTCCTTCTCACAGGCTGCTTGCTGGATTATCCCTTGATGGTCAGGGTGAGAGAAGAGGAACAAAGCCCCCTGTCTGTCCAGCTGGTACTTTTTTTCTGCTTTCTTGTCTGGGGGGGGGGGGGACAGAATTTGGGGTTTACAAAACCTTAAACAAGTCTTTTTTGAAAACTTGTTGATAGGGAGTAATATCTTCTTTGTGGGTGTTAACCCCATCATTTTCACATATTTGGCCTCTTCCTCATCCTCTGTAACCTCTGTGGTAGCCAAATCAAAGGCTTCCACTATTTTCCTTATGAGGTGAAAATGAGAGGAAAAATCCTCTGCTCTAGGAGGAGACCCAAATTCCTGTTCAGGTGAGATCTCAGCCTCAATAGGTTCACCCTCATCTACTTCAGGCAAATCATACTCCTCAAACTGCATCTGCTCCTGGGATGGAGTTGTGACAGAAGAAGATCCAACCGGGACTTGAACTGGTGTAGGAGGAGTTGGAGCAGGTATAAGACCCTGCAAAGCCTGTATGGCCTTCATGGCCTGGGCAATCTGTTCTGAGGATGGCAGGCTGTGAGGCACAGATGAAACCCCCTTGGTTTCTCAGTCAGGGGTTCAACGTGCTTTGTTTCCTTTGTCTTTTTGGTAGGAACTGGGGAGTCAGCCAGTTCACCCACCTTTTTACTGGAAGCTGCGTCACCCTTGTCAGGGGTGCTCAATTTGGACAGTGAGGTTTCACCTGCATGTTTAAAGAGTGTGGGTTGGTCAGAACCCGTAGCACCCTTCTCAAGTTTTCCTTGGAGCCTTTCCAGCCTCTTGTCAATTGTCTTTTGTGGAAATGATTAGCAGATTTGGCAATCTGCAGAAAACTGTTCATTTCCAAGGCAGACCATGCATAAACCATGCTTCTCTGCCTTGGCAAAAACATGCCCATACTTGTTTTTTTTTTGCTTTTATCTTTCTTCCCCCTGGCCCTGGTCATCTTCTTGTCCAGCTGCCATCCCCATGTTTTGCTTCTTCAGGCACTCACCCCTGCAACTCCCATGGCTTACACCCCATGGCGGGGCTGTGGGGAGCCCCCTACTCACCTGCCAAGCAGGATTCAGTTCATGGTGTTACCGCCAGAGATGAAGTGCCAGGGGACAGCCATCAAGCCACCATGACCAGCCACCAGGGTCTTTTTCCTACATATTTTCTCCCTTACGGGCATTCGCCATGCAGTGACACCAGCAGTGGGCACACGCATGCACCTGCATGTGTCCCCACCAAGCATCTGCAGAGCTCCCGTCCCCCTTACTTGCAGCAGCATAGCGTCAAGCCCCAGCCTCCACAAGGGGTCAAATGCACGCCAACCACAGATTGCCCCCCCTTTCCCGGAGATGAAGAGCAGTCCATCAGATGCTCAATCCATCTCCTCCCTGCCGACCCCTGGTGGCCCACACTCATTCTCAAATGCGGATCACTGGCGTGGCGCTAGGTGTGGCATCCAGTGCCTCAGCCCTCAGTGCCACCAGGCCAGGCAATGTCTCCACACTTAAGGCAGTTTTTAAACCCTGGGGATCCAGCCTTTTTCTTAGGTTTTTCTGCCATCATCAAACCGATTAAGAAAAACAGAACCGCAAATAAAGTAAACTCTTTTTTTTTTTTTCCGGTTGCGGTCGGTTCAACAACTGGTGAAGGTTCCAATACTGAACTGAGAACCAAACAACTTGAACCGGGTTAGCGGTTCACTGAACTGGCTTGGCAGCTAACAAAAGCAAGAATTTATTTAAAATAAAATACTAAAAATAACTAAACTGAACTGGAGATATGGAAATAAAAGATCTGGAAAGGGATCTAAGGCTTGGTTCCCCAACAATTATACCGAACCATGAGGAACCGAGAAAATTAAACCAAAAACACTAAAATAAGCGCTAAACTAACAGTAGGAATTTAAACAGAAATAAAGGCAGCAGTAGGAATCATTAAAATACTTATTTTCAGTGAAGAACCCCACCCAAGGAACGACTGAGAGGGAAGTCTCCGAGGCATCTTGACTTGTCAGGCAGATAAAGAAATCTGATATGTTGGTGGAATGTTGCAGCTGATAAGGGCAGTAGTTTGAATCAGTGGCATGAGCCAATGATAGGTTCTATCATTTGTATAACGTTCTGTCTCTGGGCCGTTCTATTTAGGAGGCTGACTGCAGAGAGTAAGGAATATAGAAGAATACCTGGGGTGAGAATTATGGTTTTTAGATTGACACTTTTTTGCATTTCAAGATGATTTCTGCTTACATGTTCTACTTCAGTGCACCCCTTCTGTGCTGGCGCCCCAAGCGGCTGCTTGGTTCGCTTGTGCCTAAAACCGCCACTGCCCCTACCCTTCCTAATTATGAATACTGCTTCATGCTTTTTCTTTTTTCTGAATTGACTTTTTTTTAGTTCTTGGCTTCCTTGTAATCCTTTGCAATGCATCTTGTGTTTTTCTGATTTGTTAATTGTATCATTATTATTTATTTTTGATTAATAAACAATTCCCCTATTGTTCTATGTCATAACGGCGATCATGGAAGGGCGATCACCATTAGGGCATGTGTACATTGCCGAAAATAAAGAATGGTGATCTACACTTGAGGTGACAACAATGGCAGCAATGGCACTGAAAAGTATGTGGGAGTTGTGCCCCCCACACTGCACATCCCGCACCCCCCCCCCAGCTAAAGATTCTCAACTCCAGGGGTGTGCATGTCAGGGGGGGGGTGTAAAACTTAGAAAAATATAAAAAGCTGTGCCCTGCAAAAATTACCACATCACCCAGACCTGAACCCTGCACCCTCCCAACCACAGGCACCCACCATCACCACTATGCCACACAGCCTGCTTGGCAGCCTATTGCTGCACTGCTTCCCAAATCCCTTCCCTCCCCCTTCCATCCCTTGCATGGTGTGATTCCTATTGCCCTTCCTTGCCCTTCCTCCTAGCCCCTCGCTACCCTGTCCAGTAGCCCAAAAACACAGGCAATGAGATCGAGTCGCCGTTATTGTGGTCACTCAATCTCAGTCACCCTGTTCACTGGATACAATTCCCCTACTCTTGTGAAAAATGTCTTGGACTCTGTTACTTCCACCTGAACACCCACCAGGACAACACCAGACGTGGGCAGAAGGGACCTTGGTTTAGCATCTCATCCTAAGGACGACACACTCAGACCAGCACCCCCCCCCCCAGTACTGCACTGGGGTGCCAGCATTTATGATATGAGTCCAATCCCAATATGGGACCAGAACCCACAATTTTCGGGCCCAGAGGTGGATGTGCTACTGGTTGGGACACACTGACACCCACTCAGATATCAAGATTTACACAATAGCTTCTGTGTCCATGCCTATTGCACAAATATAAATATAGGATGAAACCCAATTCTGCAGCATGCTGTAGCAGAGTTACTGTGGAAAACAATGTAATTTAAATAACAATTAGTCCCTTTTGTCATGCAGGAAACTTTATCATTCACCTCATCCTGGCAGTGTCACATTTTCCTGCATGACAAAATGGATTAATTCACATTGAACCAACATTATTTAATGCAGTAACTCTCCTGCAGCAAACTGCAGAATGCTGTAAAAGTGGGTTTCATCGTGGTGAGCTTCACTGTATATATCATACATATATGCAATACCTGTGAGGATATAAAAAGGCACATAGCACAGATATTATTTGTTTACATAGACCTACACTGAGAATATAGGTCCCTTTGACTTAAAATATTTTCACTATAGCTTTTGATCAGTTAGAGCCGGTAGCACGAGTTGCATACTACTAGCTTCAGAATCCCTAGCTGACTGGTGCAATGGTTCAGATTATGCACCTCTCAGTGTGAAGCTGTCACTCACACCAAATGATTTTCTCACACTCTATTTTAATTCACCTTATTATGACCCCCAGGTCACTGTGTCTGGGTTTACACCCCTGCCTGATAACTGTACAGGATCCATCTGGTTGCTGTGTTTGGGTTTGTTCTTTCTCCTGCTGTAGGGGGATTTGTTCCAGAACAAATGATAAATAGCTTTGTGCATCATCCCAGAGAGAATAAGTGGACCAGATGCTGTGTGTAGTACTACCACCTGGGATGCAGTACCTAGTTACTTCCTTACACTGGACTAGCCCTCTCTCTGGGGACCAATAAGACAGCTGTTACCATCACCAATAAACACTTCAATCAGTTTATACAGACTGGGTGCACATGTAGAAATAAAATTCAACAAATTAACAGTGTTTTATTTAGGAACACAGGCCTGGAAGCTGGAGAGAAAGAGGGGTTATACAGTCACAAGTCACCTTGAGTACTCGTACCCTGTAGCAATGGCCCCTAGCAACTACTGTACTGTGGGCCACTACCACACTCTTAGATCCCACACAGACTATGATGTACCCATTCAGTCAAGGGGCACACAAGACAAATTATACTACAACACAGGGTGCGGTAAATTCTTCAGCTGGTACCAGTTATAACGCTCTAATTCCAAGTATGATAAAAGAATGGATTCCTAGCTGCTGCTTGTGTTCTGGTTGACAAGAACAAATGACTCTAGGTACCTAGTAATTACACTAAAGTTCCGATGCAGGCCTGGTAGCCATGTTACATGGGTTTTTCGGTGGCACACCTGATGACTATTTCACAAACTTGCAGTTTAACCCCCCAACAGGCCATTGTGTGCTAGCGCACTTTAGAGAACTTGAAAGCCAAATGGCAAATGCTTGAAAACCAACCTGTAGTCCAAAACTCCACTAATGATCTAGCAAATGGGGAGCATAAAGAAGTTCAGGAAGAGTTTCAAAAATTGGGGCGGGGTCTCAAGTAAGTAGCTACATCTGTTACCATCTCGGAAGTACTACCTGTGAGAGGCATGGGAGAGCACACACACCAGGAACTTTAACACATGGCTGAAGAACTGGTGCTGTGAGGAACGGTTTGGATTCATTGGTGACTGGGAACTCACCTGAAGGGATGGGGTCTTGTTCACGCCTGATTGCCTGCATCCGTCCTGGAGGAGAATCCAAGCATTCAATGATAAGTTTAAATGCAACATGGACAAGCATTTAAACTGGCCAAAGGATGGGGGCAGGCCAGCAAGGAGGGTACCTAATTGACCATCCACCCTACACTGGAACCAGTGAACAGGAGGAGGATATATCTCTACAAAGCAGTGCGCAAAAGATGGAGATAGGCACCCAAGAGGTGGATAGGCAGAAAGGGGGCAAAATACAACAGAAGTGCAGACAACAGGGAGAACCAGGGATAAAGGACAACCAGGAAGGGGGTCTGGAATAGAACAGCTAAACAGTCCAGGGAGTTCACATCATGGAAAGCCATGTGTGCCAATGCTAGGAGACTTTCCAACAAGATGGAGGATCCGGAGGCTGCCAAGGCACAGTCAGACCTGGACATTGTGGCCATTACAGAGACCTGATGTAATGAAAACCATTACTGGGAGATGGCCATGCCATGAGATGGCCATTCTATTCAGAAGAGACAGGGCAGATAGAAAAGGAGGAGGAGGAGGAGTGGCACTTTATGTGAAAGATGACAAATGGGCCAAAGAGATCCAGGAGGAACAAAATGGGGGAGAGATACTATGGGTTAAGCTAGAAAGGAAAACAGGGTCAGCCATCCACACAGCGGTGGTCTACAGACCACCAGCACAGGAGGAAGAGACAGATAGGGAGTTAATGCTAGAAATCCAAAGGATGGTGGACAAGGAGAAGGTAGTGCTGGTTGGAGACTTCAATATTCCAGACATGTACTGGAGCCTCCAGCAGCAGCATCAACCAGGAGCAGATTTATCCTGGACTTCCTTCAAGGTGCCTTCCTTAAGTAACTGGTCATGGAACCAACTTGACAGAAGGCAATACTGGACTTCAAGCTCACAAACAGGGACAGTGTGATGGGGGTAACAGTGGGGGAGCACCTGGGGAACAGTGGCCACCAGTCACTGTGGTTTGAAATCACAGAAGGAGTAGAACCAAATCACACAAAAACACGTATCCTGGATTTTAGGAGGGCAGACTTTGGGAGAAAGGGGGACATGCTTGAAAGAGGTATTAATGGGAATGAGGAGGGAATCGGGGGTGGAGAAACAGTGGGCAATATTTAAAACAAGGATTACAAGAGCAACAGAATTATGAGTTAAACAGGTTAGCAAGGTGAAAAGGAAGAGGAGGCCATTATGGTTTTCCAAGGAGGTAGAAGAGAAAGTGAAAGCCAAAAAGATCACAATCAGGCAATACAAAAAAAACACAGGCAGAAGGGGATAGGGAGAAGTACCAGGAGAAGCAAAGGGAGTCAAGGAGGTCAGTAAGGGAAGCCAAAGCTCAAACAGAAGAGTGTATTGCAAAATCAGTGGGTAGAGGGGACAAAACTTTTTACAGGTACATAAGTGAAAAAAGAAGGGCATGGGGGGGTAGTGCGAGTTAAGAGGGATGATGAAGGCAGTGTGGAGGATGACAACAATAAAGCTGACATACTGAACAGATATTTCTGCTCAGCCTTTGCTGAGGAAGGGGAGGGTAATGGGCCTGAAGGGAGTTCAAGGGGTGGGAATGGCGAAGAAATTGACACAAGTCCCTTTACACAGGAAAGGGTCCTAAAGGAACTGGAAGGAACAAGAGTTGATAAAGCAATGGGGTCAGATGGGGTGCACCCCAGAGTCCTAAAGGAACTAAGAGAGGTGGTGAGTGAATCTCTGGTAAGCCTCTTTAGCCAATCTCTGGAAACAGGGGAGGGGTACCCAAAGACTGGAGGACAGCAGATGTAGTCCCCTTATACAAAAGCAGGAACAGAGAGGAAACAGGGAACTACAGACCAGTCAGCCTGACCTCAGTAGTGTGGAAGATCATGGAAGCACTACTGAAGGAGAGATTGGTGGAACATCTGGTTGCCAATGGACTACAGGACCCAAGGCAGCATAGTTTCACCAGGGGGAGGTCATGCCAGACCAACTTCATTGAATTTTTCGACTGAGTGACAAGGAAGCTAGATCAGGGGAGTGCAGTGGACATGGCCTATCTGGACTTCAGCAAGGCCTTTGACACTGTGCCACATAGAAGGCTATTAAACATACTGGGGAATATAGAAGTGGGCAGGACAGTAGTGCAGTGAGTGGGTAATTGGCAGGGTGGCAGGACAAAGAGGAAGGTGGTAAATGGCTGTCACTCCACAGGGAGAAGAGTGACCAGTGGGGTAATGCAGGGATCAGTGCTGGGATAGGTCCTATTCAATGTCTTTATCAGTGACATTGTGCAGGACCTAGAAGGCAGAATTTCCCTGTTCATTGATGACATGGAGCTCTGTAACAGAGTGGACATGCAGGAGGGTGTGGACAGAATGAGGAGGGACCTGCAGAAGCTTGAAGAATCATTGAGGGTTTGGCAGTTGAAATTCAATGCAAAAAAGTGCAAAATAATGCATGACATGCAGAAACTCTGGAACATCATATCAGTTGGGGGGTGAAGATATACCATGCACCAAACAGGAAAGGGACCCTGGGGTTATCATCTCTGATGACCCCAAGGTAGGGAAACAGTGCGACAAAGCAGCAGGTAAAGCAAATAGGATGCTGCGATGCATAGGCAGGGCATCACAAGCAGGAAAATGGAGAGCATAATCCCATTATACAAGACACGAGTGAGTCCCCACCATGAGTACAGTGTACAGTTCTGGAGACCTTACCTATGTAAGGACATAGACAGGGCAAATAAGGTTCATAGGAGGGTAACAAAGAAGGCACAGGGATTGCATCACAAGTCCTATGAGGACAGGCTAAAGGACTTGAATATGTACTCACTGGAGGAGAGGAGGGAGAGAGGGGATACAATAGAGACATACAAGTACCTTACAGGGAGAACAGAGTGCAGGAATACACTATTTTCCAGTGAAAAAGATGTTCCAGGACTAGAGGGCATGGGATGAAGTTGGAGAGAGGGCAATTCAGAGGAAATGTGAGGAAGAACTTCTTCACAGAAAGGGTGGTGGACAAGTGGAACACCCTGCCAGAGGAAGTGGTGGGGGCGGAGTCACGTGATGTCTGTCCGTCTGTAAGCAGTGTCGTGCCTTTCCTTCCGTTCCTCTGAGCAGTAATTAAGCAACAAAAGAAATAATTTCTGTAAATATTTTGGTGGAAAAACAACCCGATGTATACTACCTTAAACCCGATTACTGGAAAGAACTCCTCATGGCGCTATGGAGGCAATGACGCATCAAGAACTACCTCGCTATACTCCTCCTCCTCCTTCACCAGACAAGGCCGCTAAGAAAGCCAAGCAGAAGAGTGCAAAACCAACCACAGTTATTTCAAGCAAGATGGCACCTACCCCTTTATTCAAAATGTGCTTCTTGATGGAAATGAAGCCTTTGCAGGAAGACATTGCTCATTTAACTAAAGGGGTTTCTTCAATAAAACTGGAGTTGGCTGATGGTGCCAGGCAGGCAAGAGACACTGAGGCAAGGGCAACCTCTCTAGAAAAGTGGAGGGCAAACACCGAACCAGAGCTTGCGGCAATTAAAAAACAATTCATCAAAATGGAGCAAAAGTTGGAAGATTTGGAGGGGCATAGTCGGCGAAATAACCTTGTAATCATCAGGTTACCTGAGGGAGAAGAGGACACCTCTCCTATTGTTTTTGCCCAAAAACCATTGGAAAAAATAGTTGGCGCGTCTCCCAGTGGCCCATCCTACATAATAGAGCTCGCCCATCAGGCACTACGTCCCAAACCCAATCCCGGCTCTCTCTTCCCCCCCGTCCTTTCATCCTAAGGCTTCTGAACTTCTTGGACAAACAGTACATCATGTCGAAGCTTAAAGAAATCCAAACTGTGATGTAGAAGGAAACAGAATTTGTATTGCTCAGGACCTACCTGCGTCTGTACGGCAAAAAAGGGGATCCTTTCATAATATCCAAACTGATACCCACCGGAATATGCTTCAAAATGCTCTATCCTGCACAATTCAGAGTCATGATTCTGGATAAATGGCATACATTCAATTCAAGTGAGGAAGCAAGTCAGGAGGTTCCTCGTCTTTTGCCAGATCTATTCAAAAAGTGAGCTCTTGAGGAAAGAAGGCTGGAAGTTGTAAAGGTTTTTGGGGCCAGTTATTCTGCTGATCGATGGGGAAGAAGAAGAGAGAGCGGTCAGTCTGGCTTGTAGCTGTGAACTTTGGGAATTAGTCCTAATATATTTTGATGGCTTATGCAACTTGTTGTATGGAATTGAGGTGGTGGATCAGTTCCCGTGGGTAAGAATCACCCCAGAAATAGGAGAGCTGTTTTCTCTCGAGTAAGTCTGCCACTGTATAGGGTAGAGTGTAATACTGGTTTGGATTTTACTTTTTCAAGATTTCTCCTCCCCACATCTTTGGGTATGTTAGCTCGTTCTGTTTTGAAGATGGGAGAATGATCCGATGAGCTTGTCCAGAAAACGTGGTGGGAGATCCCTGTTCGGCTTTCTGAGCAAATCAGATCACCCTCGATGGTGTGCACTACCGAGAGGATGCAACAGCAGCAGCAACCCTTTTTCTTTTACAGCTGTGCGAAGAAGCACAATATCGCTGAGATGCAGAGGAACTGGTCTCATTCTACCACCTTGTGGCAATTGGAGAGAACTGCACTTGTATAAGTTTAAGATTGCCTTGCACCTGTTGTGCTACTGAAAACTTTGTTAACTGTTACACGAGGTTGGGAGCCTAAATTAATATTGTTGCTTCTTGTATATCGGATTGAGGGATGTTGAAAACGCTGTTTTAGTGCAGACAGGCAAATATTGCAATTTTATTGTTTTCACTCTATTAGGTTAGCCTAACTGGGACAAGTCTGTTCTTTCCCTTTGTTTTTTCTTTTATTTCGGATCATTGGAAATGCAGGATCCCTAACACGGGAATGTAAGACAATTCTCCAATTTTAGTTCTTACTTTAAGTTAGATAATTGGGCATAATCAATGCCATGCACAGTGGAGACAGGCAGTTTGCAGGTCCTGTGTGTGGGTTAGGATTATCGAAGGGGCGCTAGTAGAATTACAATGGGCCCTTTCTATATATATATATATATATATATACACACACATATATATAAAATACTTTGATTTGTCTTCTATTATTTCCTCATTTACATACTAACATAACATACTAACATACTATTTGCCAGCAGATTAGGCCTTATGGTCTATCAAGTCTGCTCGAACCTAGATCCTTAGTTGGGTGCCGAGACCCTCCCATCCCTTGTGCTCCAGAAACCCTATCATCCATCCCACCCCGGGACAGGCCATCATCTGATACATCCACTTTCTGTGTCTGTCCCACCCTCTCTTAAAGCTCTCCACTGTGGATCTCTGAACCAGCTCACCAGGCAGAGCATTCCAAGGGTCCACCACCCTCTCAGTGAAAACCTCCTCCTCTTTTCCCCCTCACCCTTCCACCTTCCAACTTCAAACCATGCCCTCTGGTGATGCCTCCTGCTTTAGTTTAAAGATCCCTCCATGTTTACCCTATTTATTCCCTTGAGGTACTTGAAGACCTCAATCATGTCCCCTGTCTCTCCTCTCCTCCAATGAAAACAGGCAGAGCTCCTCAAGTCTGTCCTCGTAAGTCAAATCCTAGCCCTCGTATCATCTTTGTTGCCCTCCTCTGTACCCTCTCCAGGAGCTGTATGTCCCTCTTCAAGTGTGGTCTCAGTACTGTACACAGTACTCAAGGTGTGGTCTAACCAGTCCATTGTACAGTGGCAGAATCACTTCCTTGCTCCTAGAGGTGATCCCCCTTGCGATGCATCCCAACATCCTGTTTGCCTTGCTAGCTGCTCTCCTGCACTGCTCAGTGTTATTCATACATGTATCCACCATGACCCCTAGGTCTTTTTCCCCTGTTGAGGCTTCCAGCACCTCCCTCCCAGGGTGTACCTGTGTTTAGGGTTTCCCGACCAAGATGCAACACCTTGCACTTGGTGATATTAAATTTAATTTCCATGTGTGAGCCCAGCTTTCCAGGGTGTCCAGGTCCCTTGCAGGGCCAACCGCCTCTTCTCCCTCAACTACTGCTCCCATCTTGGAGTCATCATGAAGAGACTCATTTCACACCCTATACCATCCCTGATGTCTGATATGTATGCATTAAACAGGATTGGACCCAGGACCGAGCCCTGTGTGGTGCCCACTACCAACCTCTGTAGGGTTGAGAGCTCCCACAGACCACTACTCTCTGAGTGCGTCCAGCTATCCAGTTTTCAATCCATCTGACCATCAAAGGGCCTACTCTAACCCCATCAGTTTCTCCACCAGACCATTGTGGGGGACAGAGTCAAGCATGTCTGAAGTCCAAGAATAATACATCCACAGGCTTACCTCTGTCCAGTTCTGATGTTACCCATTCATAGAACTCCACAAGGTTGGTTTGACATGATCTACCTGGCACAAACCCATGCTGCCGACTATCCAGACCTCCACCTCCTCCAAGTAAACCCCAATCGTTCCTTTAGTATACTCTCCATTAATTTTCCCACCACGAGGTTAAACTGATGGGTCTATAGTTTCCTGGTACTTCCTTGACCCCCTTTATGGATTGGTACCACATGTGCCTCTCGCCAATCCCTAGGTACCCTCCCTGTCTCAAGTGACCTGTTGAAAACCTCCGCCAGGGGTGCAGCCAGTATGTCCGCCAATTCCCATAGTACTCTCGGATGAATGCCATCCGGCCCAGGAGATTTGTCTTTCTTTAGGGCCTTGAGGGCAAACCACACCCTTTTGGTGGGGATGGCACCATCCGTCCCCTCCACCTTACTGGTCTTTTTATCCTTATCCAGATGTGACACCCCTGGGGTACCTTTCCCTCCCTTTTGCTCCATTTCTGTTGCTCCCCTGATCCCACTCCCTGCCGCTTCTATCCCCTTTGTGCCTTGCTTTGTAGATATCCCATCCCCCTCCCTAGTGAACACAGAGGCAAAGTACTCGTTAAATACCTCTGCCTGGTCCCTCGCCTCTTCCACCCACCCTCCTTCTGATCTCAATCTGCTGAGATGGCCCTTAGTTTTTCTCCGCTCCCCAATGTACCGGAAGAACCCCTTTTCCCCTCCATGTATCCCCTGTGCCAGCCGTTGCTCTTTACTGGACTTAGCTCCCCTCACCATACGGGTGACTTTTCTAGATGCAAGCTGGTACATTTCCTTATCCCTATCCCCTCTTGTTGTTTTATATTTTTTGTAAGCCGCCTTCTTTTCTCTGACTGCTACCTGGACCTCACTGGACCACCAGCATGGTTTATGTGACCTTGCTCCCTTACGTTTCAACTTAGCGCAGATCCTGACTGCCTCATGAAGTCCCGGTTTTATGACCTCCCATCTCCTTTCCACACTTGTTGTTGAGGTAATCCCCTTCAAGTGATCCTTGAGAATATTTCCCATGCCCATAAAGTCTGCCCCTGAAGTCCACTGCCAGTGTCCTAGATCTCACCCCACTCCCCAATGCTTATTTGAAACCAGACAGTATTGTGGTCACTCCCAGTCAGGGGTCCTGTACAACCATGTCCCTTACCAGATCCCCATCTGCCAGAACCACATCCAGGACATGCCCCTCCCTTGTGGGCTCCATCACATGCTGTGTTAAGAACACATCCTGGAAGCCATCCAGCAGCCTCTGCTCCTTGGCCACCTTAGGGACATGGTTCCCAGTTTGTACCTGGCATATTAAGGTCCCCATCAACACCACTCCTTCCCCTTTTGGACCACACTGGGCAATGATGTTGTCCAGCAAACCATCCTCTAGAACATCACTCATCCCGGGGCCTATATGCTACTCCCAGCTTGACCTTATCTCCTGCTGGGGATCGTGGAGTGACCCATAAGGCCTCCACGTTTCCCTCTGCCTCTTCTACCATAGCAATTTCTATGTCATCTCTAATGAACATAGCCACTCCACCCCTCTGCCCTCCTTTCTATCCTTCCTAAGCATAGTGTACCCCGTACATTTAGGTCCCAGTCATGGTTTTGTTGTACGTTTCCGTGACTGCCCCCATCCACCCCTCGAACAGCATGGCCTGGAACTCTGGCAACTTGTTTCCCAAGCTCCTGGCATTTACTAACACTAACCCCCACCCTTATCCCTGATCCTTTTGTCGAACCCACCCAGATTCCTTATACTCCATCCTCCCCTGCTCCTCCTGAAACCTCCACCTCCAGTCTATTTCCCCCCCCTTGGGCTTGAAGGCTACTCCCTCATCTGGAGGGAGGGCTGGTCAGCCCTCCCTTATCCCTTCCCCCTTACAAGTTTAAACCCCACCTTTCTTGTATGTAGTCAGCCATCCCTGTTTAAGGACTTCCTTCCCTAATGGGGCAAGATGAAACCTGTCCTTGGCATATAGTCCCTTATCCTCCCAAACTCCATTCCAGTTCCTAACACCCCAACCCATTCTCTTCACCTCACTTCCTGAGCCATTCATTAACCTCTGTGAGCTTCATTTTTTCTCCACTGAGGCCTTTGGTACTGGCAATATCTCCGAAGAAATGTTGCATCCATTATCCGACAGACTCTGGCAAGTTCTTGGAACCTTGCTTGGATTTCCATAATGCTATTCTCCTCTAGATCATTAGTTCCCAAATGCACCAGAATCCGGTTCCCTCCACAATCCCTAACCATTTCATACACCATGAACTTTGCTCTGTGCTGTCAGCCCAGAGATACTCACCTACCCTTCACTGGCTATGGCATCCATCCCCCTGTCCTCCCAATGGATACCCTTAATCATCGAGTCTCCCAGTAACAGAACCTTAACACCGCCATCATCCTTATGGTTACCTCCACTATGCCCTCTCAGCCCCCCCTCCCCCACTTTATTCATGATCGCAATTTCATGGGAGTCTTCCTGCCTTATTAGAGACCCCCTTGTCACCCTCCCCTTTCTGCCTCCCTTGCTATTTTGCCCACTTAGAATTTCTTCTTTCCTTTCTTTTTAAGGGAGGATTGTATCATATTTAGTATTCCAAATTATGATAGGAATAAGGAGGAACAGGAGGGAGTGAGATACACTGAATCCGGCAGCACCATGCGCCAAATCGAGGGAGGGATTCCTTATGGCTACTGCCCGTCCTACTCGGAACAGAACATTAAGTAGGCATTTCAGGGGTAGCTCCCGATACTTTTATGTTCACAAAATAAAGAGGGAGATTACGGGAAGCAAGAGTAAGGGCAGGAGGCAGGGAAGGGAGGGTGGTAGAGTAGAGTAGAGAGGGAAGTGGATATGTGTTGGTTTGTGTGGAGGATGTGGGGGAGGCGACCATAGCCCGATAGGGGGGATTTTTACTGTTATTATTCTCAGCCATTTAATACTAATTGTAGTAACATAGAATGGTAAATAACTATAATGTGATTACTTGGAACATGAAGGGGCTGCTCAATAAGAATAAGCAATACAGGGTGCATAAACATCTGCAAGTGCTTAAGGGGAAAATAATGTTCCTACAAGAGACACACCTCTTAGAAACAGAAATTAAGCTATTACGTAGGCTGCAGATAGGTCAAGTCTTCAGGGCATGTTCATTTACTCAAAGCAAAGGGGTGGCAATTCTATTATCAAAAAATTTGGATTTTCGGTGGAATTACAGTATATGTGATCCTTTTGGGCAGATATGTTTTGGTAAGAGGCACTCTGGAGAGATCTGACATTATTTTAGGTTCTGTATATGGTCCCAACTCTGACGACCCATCTTTCTTTATGGAACTGCTTAACATATTATTGCCCTTTCTGGATGTACCAATGGTTCTAGGGGGGACTGGAATCTTCCATTCTCTCCAGACATAGACGGAACAGGTAAATCTAAAAAAGGATTATCCCCAGCACAGCGGGCTATAAGGGACTTGATTAACAGGGTTGGCCTACGTGATCCCCGGAGGGTTCTACACCTGGGAGGGAGGGAATATACTTTCAGTTCTTTAATACATGGTTCCTCATCCCGTATTGATTATTACCTGATTAGTAAGCTCCTGTTGCACGAACTCTTGGATTGTCAGATCTCTCCAGAGGTGATCTCAGATCACTCACCAGTATTATGTACCCTGTCTTTTTCTTCTGGCACCAAATCAGAGACAATGTGGAGGATCAATAATCGTTTGTTAAAGGATAAGAACATATTAGTTGGCCTCAAGAACAGTATTAGCACTTTACTATGCACAACCAGAACTCTACAGGCCATGCAGATATGGAATGTGAGGGCTTAAATGCTTTTTAAGAGGGGAACTGATAAAAATTGCCTCTAGACAGAAGTAACAAAGGGAACGGCAGCAAAATACACTATTTGAAAAAATTAGAAAATTGGAAAAAAAAACTGAATTCCTTGTCAAGCAAAGTACAAAGGCAGGAACTCATGTGACTGAGGGCTTGCTATAATGACCTATTGGGGGGATAAAGCTGAATATGCCATTATTAAAACAAAATCTACCTATATTGATCAGGGGGACAAAACTGGGAGACTGTTTGCTCTCCAGGTCAAGCATCAAGAAATGTCGAGGGTGATCAGTGCAATTAAATCAAAGGGAGATGGTCTCTTAAAGACTAACCCTAAAGAGGTAGTTAAGGAATTTCAGGAGTTCTACACAGACCTTTACACGGCCAGGCCCAATCCCCCATTGGTGAGCTGTATTGATACTTACCTGGATTCACTATCACTACTGAGTCTTTCGGACACACAAAGAGCACAGCTGAGTTCCCCAATTACAGAACAAGAGATTCAATTAACAATCAAGGCCATCTCTTTGGACAAAGCTCCAGGACCTAATGGCTTCTCCCCCAACTTCTATAAAGTGTTGGGGAAAGAATTGTCCCCATGGTTGCTCTCAGTATTTGATACTATGTTGAGGGGAGAGGGGGCTGATCAGCATTTATTCGAGGCTCTGATAGTTGTATTGTACAAGGAGGGGAGGGACCCAGAATCAGTTTCCAACTATAGGCCAATTTCCGTGTTAAATTATGACATTAAGATCTTGGCTAAAATCTTGGCTACTAGGATGGAGCAGGTGATCTCTTTCCTGATCTGTACAGAACAAGTGGGCTTCATGAAAGGCAGGTCCTTGTCGGACCATCTGTGGAAACTAGACCATATATTCTATGTAGCCAGGAAGAATATGTCTCCTTCAGTGCTTCTTTCGTTAGACGCAGAAAAAGCTTTTGACAGGGTAGACTGGGATTTCTTGTTCAGAGTATTACTTAAATTCGGATTCCCTCCTCTTTGTGCAATGGATTCTATCCCTTTATACCACTCCTAGTGCTCGTATATACTGTAATAGGACCCTCTCACAAAGATTCTCCCTCTCCTCGGGGACTAGACAAGGCTGTCCGTTATCTCCCCTATTGTTTAACCTATACTTAGAACCTCTTCTAATTCGAATTAAAGCTGGCCCTGAGATCCGGGGTATAACTATTGGAACTTGAGAACTCAAAGTATCTGCGCATGCTGACAATATTTTATTATACCTGTCAGACCCCAAACAATCAGTAGGTAAAGCCCTGCAGGTAATACATGAATTTGGAGTAATAGCCAACTACAAGTTAAACTTGGAGAAATCTAAAGTTTTTCCTCTAAACACAGTCACTAACAAGCAGGAGATAGGAGGCCTAGATGTGCAATGGGAATATAAACAGCTTAAATATCTGGGCATTAACTTAACTAGGAGCCTCTGATCTTCCAGGGCAAGCAATCTAGATGCTCTAGTACAGGTTATCAAGCAAGACCTGGAAAGATGGAATAAACTACTGTTATCCCTTTGGGTGAGAATCAACTTAGTCAAAATGAATATTCTACCCAGAATATTCTATCCCATCAACATGTTGAATATATGGCTAACCCAATCATGGTTCTCTAAATTACAATCTATACTCACAGCTTTTATATGGAAAAAGAAACAAGCATGCATGGCATATTATAGATTAATACTCTCTAAACTGAAAGGGGGTCTAAGACTTCCAAACTTTAAACTTTATTATTGGGCAAGTCAAGCTGCGAAATACTTCAGATGGATGTGTCCAAATTTAAATTCAAGCCCACATGAATATTGTCCCGCCTAGCTATCACTAGAAATAGAAATGATCACAGCTCTAGGGTTAGAACCTATGGCTCTTTTGCATATTAAACCCAAATTACACTCCCTAGCCCTAAAGGATAGCCCAATAGAAACCTTGGTAAGGCTGCACACCCAGATGTGCAATTCTTTCTCCTATAACCACTCGCAGAATCCAAACCAACCGATGATAGGAAACCCGAACTCTAAAATTGGGAATCAAGTGCTTAAGAGCAACTGGTATGAACAATTACTGGGGGAAAAAATATCTGACTTCTGGGCTAATGGCAGTCATGGCATTATCAGACATCATTAAAAACAACAAGCTGGAAGCCAAAAGTAGCTTCAAGATATCACAATTGATGCATATGATTAACAAGGCCCAATTGTCTACAACGGCCGGGCAACAAGGGGACGTCATAAATCAGGGGGGCCAGAAGGCTAATGAACAACATGCCATCTCACAGATTTACGCCACACTATTAGATGTGGCTTTCCGAAACGAAGAGGGCTCTGCTAAATACTGGGACAAACAATTTCCTGAAGAAACATTTAACTGCTCTAAAATTTGGCAGGACACACACAGGTTCATGTCTCAGGATAGGTTAAAGCTAATGCAATATCAAATCATCCATAACCTGTATTACACACCGGAGAAACTGGCCAAAAACAGGTACAGATTCAGAGGATACATGTAATCGTTGCAGAGCAGACGTGGGATCCCTCTATCATATTTTTTGGGAGTGCCCAAAAATAGCCCCCCTTTGGTCCTTAATCAAGGACAGAGCTGACCCTCTGTTAGGGATATTGGACCACATAGAACTGCTAGCGTGTGTGGTGGAAGACTACTCCCTTATAAAGGGATTGGAAAGGAAATTCCATATAAGTATGATTGCATTATCAGTGAAAAAGCTGGTTCTTAGACACTGGCTTGATGGGGAGGTGGTATCCAACACAGAATGGCTTCAGGAGCTACTATTCAACCTATCAGTAGAAAGGATTATTGCCAGTGTAAATAACTGTCTGCCTAGATATGATAAACATTGGAGTAAACTATACTCCTTATATTCTGTGTGAATATTGCATATGGCTGAAGTGTCTGGGTAGTACATTGCCTTGTGAAATTGTGGCCATAGTGGGGGGTGGAGGGTATGTGTAATTTTGTATATTGTATTGTAATGTGGTGTGGTGTGCTGTTATGTATCTTGATATTTAATTTTCCTTTTTCCTTTGTTATACCTATGTTATAAAAGCAAATAAAGCATTTAAATATCAAAAAAAAGGAAGTGGTGGGGGCTGAAACAATCACAGGATTTAAGAATGCATGAGATAGACATAAGGGAATCCTGGAGGTCAGGGGTAAGGGGCAACAGACTTCTAGAAAAATGCAAAGGCAACTTACAAGCTCAAATCAGCAGACTGGGTGAGCCATAGGCCCTTATCTGCCGACAGTATCTATGTATCCATGTATAAAATGGGTAATTGTAATCCAAACTGGAAAAGTACAAAAGACCCCCGCCAGCAATGCTAGCACTCATATGACCCATGAATGCAGCAGCGCAGCTGAAGTAGGGAACACCATACAGCAGCTGGATGGGCAGCAGTCAGGAACAGATCCAGTGGCCTGGGAATGAACATGTTTTGCAGCAGCTGAACCCTTCTGGCTCACATCTCTCAGGACACAGCCTTTCAGGCTCAACTCTCAGTCACTGGAGCACAGTGCAGTGGCTTCCCAGTTCCCAAGGAGCCCAGACCTCCAGGATCGACCCCCATGGTCCAACTTCCCTCTGGATCATGAATACTCTTGTACTTAAGGTACGCCCTCCATGGCTCCCTGTTCCATGATCTTTCCCTCTAGATAAGGACTATTAGGCCACTTACTTGACTTCAAGAGCCACCTGGGAAGGATCCAGGTCTCTGTCTTCACTTTGTACAGCTCACCAGTTTCAGTCTGCAGCAGTGCCCCTCAGGCACAGAATCTCAGCAGGTTCTATCAACAGGTGCCCATCTGGCACATTTTCACAGCTTTCACTAAACATGTGCCTTTCCCTGGTAAAGTCTCTGAACAGTGTTTTCCCAGGATAAGGCTCCCAATGAGTTTGCAGGGTGAACCCTGGGGAGGACTCACAGGACCATTTGCCTGGCGAGGCCTCTTGCTTGGTTTCATCAGCAGCAGATCTGAACACCTCATTGTCTGTCTCAAGCTGCTACAAGCTCCTTGACAGCCGAGAAACTTCTTTCCACTAGTTTGGTGTCCCATTGAACAGGCAGAGCTGTGAATTAGTCCATCCATTTCCCTGTTCTGCCCTGTGATTGGGCCTTGTAGCCTAAAAGTCATTTTGAAAGGATCCCTGACTGCATCATCCTTCTATAATTCCCCTGGCTAATTCAAGTTGAAGTTTATTCGGTATGTATGAAATCATCTGAGTGTTACATACAAAAATAGCATATCACAGAATAATCACTCATGCTGCACATATCAAGTTAAAAAGCAGTACAGTATACTTTGCATCATTCTGCTGCAATAAAATACAATACATATGAAGCATAAAATACAGAATCCTTTAATGCTACAAGTAGTAATACTTAAATAGATAAGTGCAGAAGTGCAACTCCCCTGACAGCATACATGTCGTAAGATAGATGTATTCAATAGACATAAAGCCCTATAAGGAAATGGGGAAGCTGTGAAAATATGACTACCCATATCACAAAAGAAACATTCAATAATTTTTAATCTTTCTGGTGTCTTATAATTCCAGTCACACCCTCCCATATTCATTCTAACCATTGCAGTCTAGTCTCTTGCATCAAGTTCATTCAAAGACAACATGCAGTACATTAACGTTTGTTATCCCTGTTATATTTCCATACAGCTTGGGGATAAACATTGTTATAAAATAGAGAGAAAAAAAATCCTATGTTCTCATTGCTTGTTATCTGTGCATCAAATCCGTTTGTTATGCAGGTAACAAGTGTTCCATTAACCTTTTCACATCTAAAAATTGCTAAAGCAAACTTGAAAATGGAAATAAAGGCATCTTACAAGACAGAAGGAAACAAGTGATGTAAATTATAGCACGAGATGGCTACAGGCAGCAGCAGCTGATTTGGTTTGGCGTTAGTTTCCTGTTAAGGCTGTACTGCACACCGGTGTACAGTTTACTGTAATGCAGTACAACCTAATACATTAAAATCATATAGAAGCAGCCATTGTCATCTCTCGGAGGCTACAACAGTATCAAGAAAAGGCAATTCCTCCACCCAGCTGCACAAAAAGGCACAAAGTAACGTGCAGTATTTTATTTCAAATGAAAGAACATGCTGATATGCTTCCCTTCAGCCAAAAAGTCCCCCAAAGTGTTTCACACCTAAAGGCTGGTGCTTTCTCAAGGGAGTCACCAGCCTTTAGCTGAGAAGCGCATCAAAAAATACTATACTTTACTTTGTACCTTTTATGCATTTTGTTGGGGTTGGCTAGCTGGGTGTAGAAACTGCCTTTTCTTTTTTTTCCCATTGTAACAGCATCCTCCAGTGCTGTCAGTTTCCTTTTGTACAGCAGTATCATCAGTCTTGCAGGCTGTGACCCCTGCCAAGCACACACACACACACACACACTCGCACTCACACATACACTCTTTCTTTGGCTTTTATTCTGCTACTCCCATTACCTGTTCCTACAGATAGGGCCTGGTGATGAAAAATACTGAGTTGGCCTGGCAAAGGTGTTGTTGCTTGCATAAAAAGCCCTCCCTTGTAGCTGTTGGCTCCTGAAGGGACTGTAAGTGGATATGCTAATAAGTGGTGCTGTGTTAGGTCCATGGTTGAACGGGGGTGTGGAAACAGGTTGGGGTGGGGGTGTGTGGGTGTGGGTGTGTGTGTGTGTGCGTGTGTGCGTGTGTGTGCATGTGTGCGTGTGTGTTGGGGTTTACCACTTTCCATGTCTGACCCTAGTCTAGCCCCACTCCCATGTCTTGATCTGATAGACAGTGTCCTGGAAACTACTGCAATCAGCCTGGCACAGCTGACTATGCCTGCACACAAAGCCCTATCTACCTAGTACTGGCTCTTGTGGGAACTGACAGCAGGTTTACTGGTGAGTGGTGCTCTCCATGTGTGGGAGAGAATATGGGGTGCTCTATGTTTGTTTGAGAGGTGTCACGTTACTCTATGTGTGACCATGTGGATGTTATTTCTTTCTGTGTTGGGCCCGATTCCAATTACCCACCAAACGGCAAGGGCCCTGGAAACTACTACAGTTGTTCTGGTCTACAATGGTTTCTGTGAGGAAAAACAGCAGGTCTACCAGTAGGTGATGCTATGATGGGGTCCAAGTGTGTGTATGTGTGTATTGTCTGTGTATGATTTGGAGGTTTGCCTCAAGAGAGGCTGGAGATGTCCATTCTTTTTTCAGATCCCACTCACCACTATTAGTGTTGCCCGCCCCCTCAAAAAACAGCAACCAGACATAACCAGACCCTATCTATCAGGGCAAATAATGGGAGTAATGTAATAGAACTCAGGATAATATACAAATATGCACTGTTTGAGTTAGGTAGTATGGGAAGGATAGAGTGAGGAAGGAGGAGATTAAGGAGTTTAATTGGTAGCTGAAGGGATGGTGTCAGAAGAAAGGGTTACCATTTTGTAGGGGACTGCGTGCCTCTGGGAGAGGAGGCTCTTCAACAGTGATGGCCTTCACTTACAGTGAAGCCCACCAGGATGAAGCATAGTGTCACAGTTTCCTGCATGACAAAAAGGGATTAACACCCATTGAAACTGGTTGTATCCTGCAGTGACACTTCTGCAGAATTCTACAGAACTGTTGCATCATGGTGACCTTCATTGTAATATGGGAGGGAACCAGTGTGCTGGGGCAGAAGTTTGACATGGATACATAGACACTGTCGGCAGATAAGGGCCTATGGCCCACTCAGTCTACCCATTTGAGCTTGTAAGTTCACTTTATGTTTTTCTAGAAGTCATCTACTTTAGTGGATAGGTAAACTGTCTATGAGTGAGCCTGAGGCTGGGGGAACCACGCAGCAAGGAGAACAAGTGGAAAAGCTGGATAGGTCTTCTACAGAAAAGGGGTCTAAGAACATTACAGAGGGAAGCAGCAAGGCAGGAGTTCATAATAGGCTAAGGAAGGAGGCCAGGTTGGGAGGGATTGCTAAACTTGCAAAAATAGAAAAAAATAGGAAATTAAGGAGGTTAAAGGTGGGAGAGGTTTGGGTGTAAAATAGAAGGTGGTCTGCCTTAATGGCTGGCACCTAGGAAACAAAATTAGTGAGCTCCAGGTGATGGTAACAGATGCAGGATTAGACCTTGTAGCCATTACAGATACTAAAGCCACAGAGAATAACAACTGGGACCACACTGTCCCAGATTACACCGTGTATAGGCAAAATAAAGTGGGAAAGGTAAAGGAGAAAGGCAGAAACATAAAAGGCATAGAAACATAGAATGTGATAGCAGGAGACCACAAGGTCCATCTAGTCTGCCTGGTCTTCTTCTAATATTCCTACCCCCCTAGTTGCCTTTAAGTGTGAGGGCACCCTTAAGTCTATCCCATGCATTTTGTGAATCCTTCATCTGTGTTAGCCCCCACCA
The DNA here is from genome assembly GCA_016271365.2 of Neoceratodus forsteri. Taxonomy (NCBI): domain Eukaryota; kingdom Metazoa; phylum Chordata; order Ceratodontiformes; family Ceratodontidae; genus Neoceratodus; species Neoceratodus forsteri. The sequence goes on along the minus strand of CM028138.1, from coordinate 100,752,767 downwards.
CCTCTGGGGGCAGGCTATTCCAGGTGTCCACCACTCTCTCTATGAAGAAAAACTTCCTGACGTTGGTTGTGAACCTCCCTCCAGTCTCCTCTGATGCCCCCGCAATTCTGCTGCTCTTTTTGAAGTGAAAAAGTTCCTGTGTCTGCACCCTGTTTACGCCTTTTATGTATTTGAATGTTTTGATCATGTCTCCCCTCTCCATTCTGTTTTCCATGGAATACATGTACAGTTCTCTCAGTCTTTCTTCGTAAGATATCTCCTGTAATCCTCAAATTATTTGTGTTGCTTTTCTCTTTATCTGGCCGATGTCTTTTTTGAGGTGAGGTCTCCAGAACAGGACACTGTACTCCAGGTGTGGCCTGACCAATGATCTGTACAATGGCAGGACCACTTCCCTTCTCCTGCTTGAGAGTCCTCTCCCAGTGCATCCCAGCATTCTACTGACCTTCAGTGCTGCCTTCTCACACTGCTTTCCCTCCTTCAAGTTGTCTGAGATTATGATTCCCAGATCACGCTCCTGTTTGGAAGCAACTAGTCTTTCCCCTCCCAAGTAATACTCATTTCTTGGATTCATTTTTCCTATTTGCATGACCTTGCACTTTTTGGCACTGAATTTCAGCTACCATGCTGCACACCATTCTTCAAGTTTCTTGAGGTCTAATTCCATCTTGCCTACTCCCTCTATGGTGTCAACTCCGTTACATATCTTGGCGTTGTACATGAACAGGCACACCTTACGCTCTAGTCCATTGGCTATGTTGGATATGAAAACACTGAAGAAAAGAAGCTCCAGTACCAAGTCCTGGAGCACTGCACTGGTCACCCTACCCTCTCATGAAAGTGCTCCATTTATCTGCACCTTCGGGTTCTGCCCTGTAGCCAATTTCATACCCATTTCACCACCTCTGTCCTACCCCTGTGTGATCTAGCTTCTTTACCAGCCTTTTGTGTGGAACTGAGTTGAAAGCCTTGCTAAAGTCCAGGTATACCACATCTACTGCCCCCTGTCATCTACAACCTTGGTAACCCAGTCAAAGAAGTCAACCAGATTTGTTTGGCATGACCTTCCTGCCGTGAATCCATGCTGTTTGGGGTTCTGCTGCACACTAGCTTCGAGGAGTACTATACTCCGCTGTTTAAGCAGCGTCTCCATCAATTTGCCCAATATAGAAGTGAGGCTTCCTGGTTGGTAGTTTTATGACTCTTCTCTGCTGCCCAATGTGAGGAGTGGGACCACTGTTGCCCTCCTCCAGTCTTCGGGCACCACTCCATCATCAAGGATTTGGTGAATAGTTTTGCTAGTGGAGCTTCTAATTCTGACCTCAGTTCTTTTAAGATTCTGGGATGTATCTCGTCTGGTCCCATTGCTTTGTCTACCTTCAGTTTATCCAGCACCTCCAGTACTCCAGCCTCCGTGAAGGGGCTGGTGTTGACCCCTTGACTAGGGGTGCTGTGTTTTATGAGTGCTGGTCCATTTCTTGAGTCCATTTCAGTAAACACTGAGCAGAAGTACTTATTTAGTATTCTGCTTTATCTGTGTTGTCTTCTTTTATTTTTACTTCCACAGTAGCAATCTTTACTATACCCCATTTGCCTTCCTTCTTTCCCTGATGTACCTAAAGAAGGATTGTCAACTCTTTTTGTCCCTTCTGCTATCTTTGCTTCTGCCTGTGCTTTGGCCTTTCTTATCCTTTTTCTTGCTTCCTTCATTTTGTCTTTGTAGGAATCTTAGTATTTTTCTGCTTTAGATTCTTGGTCTATTTTGTATGCTTTCTTTTTTTCTTTTACTACGGTTCCAACTTCTTTGGAGAACCATAGGGGATTTCTCCTTCTTTTTGCTTTGGTGACCCTTCTGGCACACTGGTCTGTGGCTGTCTTGATTGCTCTCTTAATTCTCCCCCACATGACCTCTACCTCCTCGTCCCTGGCTTCACTAAGTTGTTTTGTAGACTGGTTCTCATTTTTTGGAAGTCTGCTTTCTTAAAATCGAGCACCTTGATTTTTGAGTGACACGTGTCGTCCATTATGTTTACTTTGAAACTAACCATATGATGGTCACTGGATCCCATATGCCACCCCACATTGATGTCCTTTACCTTCTCAGTGTTTGTGAGGGCTAGCCCTCTATGTCATGGAAGGCATTGAGGTGGTAGAGGATGGGTCCATGAGGGAAGGGAATGGGGTAACAAAATCACTGTAGGTTCAGCTCACAGGTGAGAATCTGTGCATGGGGGGTGTCTTTAGACCAGGCGGACAAGGGCAATAAGGACTAGGGGCAGAAATAAAAAATGAATCCTCAAAGGGGGAGGTAGTGGCAGTAGGGATCTCAACCTGCCAGTCATTGGTTGGGACATTCTAGCTCAAAGAGCACCAGAAGTGAGGCCCTGCTGATACAGTGCAGGACTGCCTACTGAACAGCTGTTCAGAGAACCTATAAAGCAGGTTGCCATCCTCAATACTGTGCTCGCCAGCTCAGAAATTGTAGGCTGGGTGAGGGTGAAGGAACCACTAGGGTCCAATGACCAAAAGACCATATGGTTCGAACTGGTCACCAGCACCAGTAGACCCTCTTCAAAGGCTAAAGTCATGGATTTCAGGAGTACAGACTTTAACTGGATGAGGGAATTAATCCAGATTAGGATGGCTATGTTAGACAGAATCCAGTGTGTGAAGGAAAGGTAGGGTGGAATTCAAGGGGCTATCCTTGAGGTAACAGATTCATGCTTGAGGATGGTCATTAAGAGAAACAGGTACAAAAGATCAATCTAATTCTCCAAGAAGGTCAGCAAGCTGGTGAGGACCAAGAAGAAGAAGGCCTTCATCAGGCCCAAGCAGACGCAGGGGGACAAAGGATGTAATGAGTTCCAGGTGAAATCAAAGGAGGCCAACAGGGCAGTAAGGGATGCAAAAGAACACATGGAGCTGTAGATTGTATATTGCGGAATGCAGAGAAAAACAGTTTTTCAGCTACAGTAAGAAAAACCAAAAGACAGGAGGAGAACATTCAGGCTGACAGAGGGGTGCAGCAGAAGGCAACTGTTTTTAACAACTACTTCTGCTCAGTTTTGTATACTGGAGGAAAATCTGCCTTTGTTGGAAAGCAGCATTAAGGATGCTGATTGGGGGAATCCCAGAAATGAAGCAGAAGGTATCTACAAGTGAAAGGATCAGAAAAGGGTGGTCAGCCTTAAAGCTAGATAAGGCCCCGGGGGACAGATGGGGTGCATTCAAGGGTGCTCAGGGAATTGGCATTTTAATTGGATGAGCCTCTGGCATGGCTATTCAATAGCTCAATTCAATCATAGTGGGTCCAAAACAGTGGAGGTTAGCGGACATTGTTCCGCTACATAAGAGTGGCGGCAAAGAGCAACTAGGCAACTAGAGGCCTGTCAGTCTTACTTCTGTTATGGGAAACTGATGGAGACACTATGTCAAAGAAGGGCTGGTGAACTACTTGGAAAGTAGTAGGCTTCAGGACAGTAAATGGCATGAGTTCATGGCAGGGAAGTCTTGTTGAACCAATGTGACTCTCTGGGTAACTAGGGCAGTAGGTAAGGGACACACAGTAGATCTACAGTACTTTGACTTCAGCAAGGCATTCCACTCGGACCACACAGAATGCTGTTGAAGAAGCAAGAGGATCTAGGTGCAGCAAAGGAAATAGTTTGATGGTTGGGTAGTTGGTTAGAGGGGAGATAGCAGAGGATAGTGGTAAATGAAGTCAAGTCCAGGGAGTAAGAGGTCACAAGTGGATTGCTACAGGACTTAGTTCTGTTTACAGTCCTCTTCAATATGTTCATTACTGACATAGGAGAAGGAATTTGGGGTATGATGTGCCTCATCACTGATGACACTAAGCTCTATGGTAGATTAGACAGCAAGAAGGGGCTGAGGATGTTGCAGATGGACCTCCAAAGGTTGGAGAGGTGGTCCACGCCATGATTTGGTAGTTGAAATTCAATGCCAAAAATTGCAAAGTGATGCACATACTGTAGAGAACAAGAGTGCCAGCATGCAATAGTAGATGGGAAAGGTTAAGCTGGGCACTAGCAATGAGGAAAGGAATCTGGGAGTCATCATAAGCAACTCCATTAAACATTTTAGCCAATGTAACAAGGCCTACAGCAAGGCAACCAGGATACTGGGATGTGCTGTAAGGTGTTTTGATAGCTGTAGATAAGTGCTATTACTACTTCTTTTTAGATCACTGGTAAGGCTGCATCTGGAGTACTCTATCCAGTTCTGGAGTTCTCATCTAAGGAAAGACGGACATGCTGGAAATAGTGCAGTATAAAGCAATTAAATGATTCATGGCCTGAAGGACAACTCCTATTAGGACCAGTTTCAGGCACTACATGTACTCACTGTAGGCCTGATGGGAAGGGTCAATGTGACAGAGACCTTCAAATCCCTAAAAGAAATAAATAAGTAAAACTACTAGGAACTATTCGCCAGGAATAGCAGATCTAGGACATGGAAGCATGATTGGAAGCTTGTGGGAGAGGGTGTGCAGTCTGGAGGAACATGAAAAAATTATATTTCATAGAGGTTTTTTTTGTAGATAATCATTTTCATTAGGTATTCCATATTACTTTATTTAAGAGTTCACTGGATGACATACTGAGGAAATTACTCATTTCCAGATGCATTCTGGGGAAGGGGGTGGGGTACAGTAGTGTGTACAGAGGCAAACAGGCAATTACATACAATAGTTAAAAGTACAATAAGAGGTGAACAAAGCAATGGTACAGGTAGTGAGGAAGCGTCCAGAGGAGTGGAGGTACAGTAGTAAATGCAAAGGTACCAATAGGCAACTACTTACAATAGGCAAGAGATACAATTTGAGACATACAGTATAATGCATGGAACAAGGTATAGTGAGGATAAATTGCAATATACAATGATAAAATGATTACATAGACCTTTTCTTTGTTTACAGAAACAGAACAGCAGTAGAGGGAAGTGCTTGAGATGCCATATCATAGCTATACTCCATGAGCAAGGCAGGTGCAGTGGACCTAGCAGGGAATGGCAAATAAGTGCTTGAGAATGGACATGGCTTGGCTCCACTATCCCATGCTCAGGCACATTATGACAAAGGGCAAAGGAGACTGCAGGAGTGTGCACCATTGAAATGAATGGGGGTATTTTTTAATTACTATTTTATACATTATTGATGGAGAGTTGATGGAGAGTTGGAGATTAATGAAGGCCACCGCTCGACTAACAAGGGCCTTGTTTTTTTTTTTTGTTGGTACTTTTTTCCCCCTGTCCACCAGTCTGTTTACCTCATACTTCCAGGCATCCTCCTGAGGTTTCTGGCCATCGTCCCAAGGACCCCTGGCTCCATATTCGGGCCCGCGGCACCCCCCCGCAGCTTGCCCACCTGTGGCGGGGAGGTGGAGAGCTCCCCTCACACTCTCACACCAGGAATGGACCCAGTAGAGTTGAGCACCCTCAGCGCAGAGCGAGTCCCCTGTGGAGACGGCCATCAAGTCACCATGACTGGTGCCCATATTTTCTATTTTCTCCCCCTTGGACATGTGTGGCATGTAATGACACCAAGGGACAAGAGCATGCACGCTACCGCACGTGCCCCTTCCTGGCGTCTACCACAGCATGTCCCCCAAGTCTGCCCAAGGCCTGCCATTGTCCCCCAGCCACTGCTAGAGGCCACTAGGCCACCGAGATGTCCCACCCCCCTCCCCGGACAAGGAGAGCAGTCCTGCAGATGCTCTATCCTTTTCCTCCCCTGCCGATCCCCAATGACCCAGGCTCGTTCCCGAACCCGGGTCACTGGCGTGGTGCAAGGTGCGGCATCCAGCACCTCAACCCTCAGTGCCACTGGGCTGGCAACAAGGGCCTTGTTAGTAGAACAGTGGCCTTCATTATTCTCCAACTCACCATCATAACATAAAATAGTAATTGAAAATAACTCCATTCATTTCAAGGGGGTATGCTCCAGCACTCTGACCCATGGACATCATCTCTTAAAGACTCCTGCCGCTGACTCCCTAGTACTCAAGTAGGAGACCTTTTACTTATATCTATACTTGATGGGTTGTCTGTAGCAGCATGACCATACCTGCTACAGTGAGTGTGCAAGGGGAGGGGGGAACTGGCCATATGTGTGTGTGTGTGTGTGTGTGTGTGTGTGTGTGTGTGTGTGTGTGTGTGTGTGTGTGAAGTTATTGCTACGTTTGTGTTTGCACTTTAAAGTCTGTTTGCATGTAAGCATTCAAAATTATGGAGAAAAAATAGTAGAAGTACTGGCCAGATAGAAGTAAATAAGTGGTTTTGTGGGTAGGTTTGTGTATTGGGGTGGGAAAAACATGTGTTTCCATTGGTATGTGTGCTACAACTGTGAAAATGAGATGAGGGAGAGAAAATAACTGAAACATAGAAACATAGAAACATAGACTTTGACGGCAGATAAGGACCGCTAAGCCCATCTAGTCTGCCCATTTCCCTACCTACAGGATAGGCCGCAGATCCTAGTTAACCAACAGCCTATTTCTTCCTACCCCCCACAAGAATTGTCTTATGTCTGTCCCATGCATTCTTGAATTCTCCCACAGTTTTAGACCCCACAACCTCCTCAGGAAGGCTGTTCCATGCATCCACTACCCTCTCTGTGAAATAATACTTCCTCACATTGCCCCTGAACCGCCCTCCTTCTATCTTTAAATTGTGTCCCTTGTTCTTGCAAGTCTCTTTTTCTGAAAGATGCTACCCTCTTGGACTTTGTTGATTCCACTGAGGTACTTAAAGTTTCTATCATGTCCCCTCTCCCTTCTTTCCTCAAGGGTATACATATTAAGCTCCTTTAGTCTCTCCTCATCGGCTTCTCTTGCAGACCCTGCACCATTTTAGTTGCCTCCTCTGGACTGCCTCTATCCTGTCTATGTCCTTGCGGAGATGGGGTCTCCAGAACTGGACACAGTACTCCAGATGGGGTCTCACCAACTGTCTGTACAGAGGGATAACAACTTCCTGTTTTCTGCTGATGATGCCTCTCCCTATACATCCCAGTATACCCCCAGCCCTCCCTACTGCCTTCTCACATTGCTTGCTAACCTTAAGGTCATCTGATATGATTACCCCCAGGTCCCTTTCCTTTTTTTGTTGTTGTTACTACCTCCCCACCCATTGTGTATTCTTCCCCTGGGTTCTTGTTTCCCAGGTTCTTTGCATTGAATCCTAGCTGCCATACTTCTGACCATTCCTCCAACCTTGCCAAGTCCCTTTTCATCCTTTCCATGCCTCCGTGTGTATCAACTCTGTTGCAGAACTTTCTGTCATCTGCAAAAAGGCATACCTTTCCTTCCAGTCCCTCTGCTATGTCACTGATGAAGACATTAAAAAGGACTGGACCCAATACTGAACCCTGCGGTACCCCACTAGTAACCCCCCCTTTCTTCAGAGTGGACTCCATTTACAATTACCTTCTGTGTCCTGTTGTCCAGCCAATGTTTTACCCAGGCTATCACCCTGGGTCCCACTCCCAGGCTGGTTAATTTGACTATTAATCTTTTGTGTGGGACTGTGTCAAATGCCTTGCTAAAGTCTAGGTAGGCCATGTCCACAGCCCTCCCTTGTCTACTACTTTGGTCACCCAGTCAAAGAAATCTATTAGATTCGGTCTGACATGACCTTCCGCTGTGAATCCATGCTGCCTTGGGTCCTGTGCTCCACTGGCCTCTAGGTACTTGACTATTCTTTCCTTCAGAAGTGACTCCATCACTTTCCCTACCACGGAGGTCAGACTGACAGATCTGTAGTTTCCTGCCTCTGTCTTGGACCCACTTTTGTGAAGGGGAATCACATCTGCCTTTCTCCAATCCTCGGGTGCCACACCATCCTCCCATGATTTATTAAAAAGAGTAGCCAGTGGTTTCACTAGTTCCTCCCTTAATTCTTTTAGAATTCTAGGGTGAATTCCATCAGGACCCATTGCTTTGTCCACCTGGGATCGACCCCCTTATCAAGAGTGCTTCTGTTAATTGGATTAGGCAATTCCTCCTCCTCTTTTGTGAATACTGAGCAGAAATATTCATTCAGTATTCCTGCTTTTTCACTGTCCCCCTCTGCCCACCCACCGTTCATTCTATTCAGCCTCACTATCCCTCCCTTTGTCTTTCTACGCTCGCTGATGTACCTATAAAAGGTTTTATCCCCCTTCTTAACTGAGTTGGCTATCTTTTCCTCAGTTTGGGCCTTTGCTATTCTGACTTCCTTCCTGCTTCCTTCTGCCTTAACTGGTACAGCTCTCTGTCCTGCTCCTTCTGTGTTTCCTTATACTTGCGGAATGCTATCTTTTTCTTCCTGACTTTCACAGCCTCCTCTTTTGAGAACCACAGTGGCTTTTTTTTCATTTTGATTTGTTTATTTGCTTCACACAAAGGCTTGTTGCCTCTGTGATGGTAGTTTTGATAATTCCCCATTGTTGCTCCACACCTCCTTCTAGCCTGTTTGCTAGTGCTTTTCTGAGGCACTCTCCCATCTTGCCAAAGTCAGCCCTCCTAAAGTCCAGTACCCTCACTTTTGTATGGCTTGACTCTGTAGCTGAGTTTAACGTGAACCACACTGTTTGATGGTCACTTGTCCCCAGATGGCAACCCACTTCTAGACTGAGATCCTCTCACTGCCCCCATTTGAGAGTACGAGGTCTAAGATTGCTACCTCATGAGTGGGTTCCAAAACTAGCTGTCTAATGCCTGCCACCTGTAGGGCATCAAGAATGGCCCTGCTCTTGGATGTGGCTGCAGTAAATGTGCTCCAGTTAACATCTGGCATATTCAGGTCTCCCATCAACAGTATCTCCCCTTTCTCTGCCATTCTAAGAATGCCTTCTATCATATTCTTGTCTATTCCTTCCCCCTGACATGGGGATCTGTACACAACCCCTGTGCGGATTGTGGTGCCCTTTCCAGTCTCCAAGGTGACCCACAGTGCCTCCTCTCCTCCTGTTTACTCTTTTGTTCAGTTGCTTTTATTCCTTCCTTTACATAGAGAGCTACTCCTCCCCTCTTCTCCCTGCCTGTCTCTCCTGTAGGTTATGTACCCTGGTATGTTAACATCCCAGTCATGGTTCTCTGTGTACCATGTTTCTGTGACTACTACGATATCCAGGCATCCTCTTCCATTAAGGCCATCAGCTCAGGGAGCTTGTTGCCCAGACTACGGGCATTGGTACTCATTACCCTCCATTTCCTGATGGCCTTACCCCTTGCCCCAGCCCTGTCCTTCTTGCCTTTGTCACTTTCTCCATTTACCCCTGCCCTTCTCCTATCGACACCTCTATGTCAGTGTTTGCCGCCTTACTACCATGATTATTTGGGGGCTAGGATTTTCTGCTCCTTTCAGTGCCTCCCCCTTGGCTGTTTAAAAGCTAGCCAATGGAAGCATTAAACCCTATCACCTAGGATCCTGGTTCCCCTCCCGGACAGATGCAGCCCATCATGCCAGTATAGGCTTGCATCACTCCAGGTGGACCCCCAGTCCCCAATGAAGCCAAACCCCTGAGCTCCACACCAGTTTTTCACCACTGATTGAATCCCATGGTGCGGAACACCCTAGCATCTCCTATGCCATAGATGGGTAGCACCTCCGAGAAGGTTACCGTGCGTGCTGCTTGACTAAGGCCCCTCCCCAATTCCACAAACTCTTCCTGCACTTCTCTAATCCCTTTCTTAGCCAGGTCATTTGTCCCTAGGTGGACAATGACATCCAGCTCCCTCCCCTGTGCAGCTGCTCGGCAATCCTGAGGATTCGCTCCCTGTCCCTCCAAGCCATGGCACCAGGCAGGCACCTTACCTCCCTCTCCCTTCCTCCCCAGTTCTACCTTCCTAACAGTGGAGTCCCCACCAGGGTTGTTTTCTTCCTGCAGGGTCCCCTGCCACCCTCCTGTGGGTCTTCTTTGTGGAGGTTCCCAGCATCCTCCTTGGTCTTCACTGTGGGTGCCTCCATAGAGGAACCACGCTTTGCCAGAATGGCATAGGGATTGTGGAGAGGTACAATGGGAGGGATGCACCTCTGTTCCACCACCCTCACCCTCTCTGAGCCCACTGTGGTCCAACCGCTCCTGTTTCTTGGCAACCTCTGAGGCAACGGCAGTGGCACTGGTGGTCCCTGGATGGAAGAGGAGGTCCCACAAATCCTGGCCAACTCAGCCTGGAGATGAGCAACCTCCTCCCTCAGCCCAGAGAGGTGCATGCAGATGGGACAACATCACATCCTCCAGAACATCTCCCGGAAGACTGCTGCTCCACAGCCACTGCACTGCACCACTCCAATCATGTCTTATTTCTGGCCCCTTAACTGTTTGCAATCCTTACTCTTTCCTCTTTTTTTTCCTCTCTCCTACTTCTCTGCCTGTGTGCCCTTTAAGCTCCTGATTGTCCTGTTCTGAGGCAAAATATCCTGTATTTCGCAGTAGACCACTTACTTGCTCAGAGGCAGACCTCCAGCAGCTAGAGGGGGCCGGAGAGCTACTCTTGCCCTTCTAGGATGGTGAGTTCTTGGTGGTTCTGTGATCGCTCACTTCCTGCCCCTAAACAGGAAGTTCCTGTTGTCAGTCAAATCCTGTGCCTATAAAAATAGAACTAGCTTTGGGTGGAGGGGAGAGAAGGAGGGCAGTATAGTCCCAGCAGAGAAGTTCAGTCACACAGCAGTCCTTTCTCCTGGTGCCTTCTGCCAAGCTATTAGCTGAAACTTTCTAAGGCAGTCTTTAAATGTAGCTTCCTTCTAGCTAAGCCACTCCCCCTACTTACCAGATCTTTCTACAAGTAATTTAAACCTCACAGCAGTTAAGTCCTTTCAGTCACCTGAGATTTACACCTAGATAACTCTTCAGATACCCATTCAGTTCAGTTAACCCAAACACACACTTTTTTTTTGTATCTTAGTTTTTTTACCCTAAATTAAAGGTCAAATACAACAGTTCTTCTGCTTTAGTCCCACCAGAGAAGTTCAGTCACACAGCAGTCCTTTCTCCTGCTGCCTTCTGCCAAGCTACTGAAAAGCATACACTGGCTACAAGCATGTCACATGCATGCAGATGTATTCAGATGCGGTATGTATTGAAGTACAAGCAAGTCATATGTGTGCAGACAGTATGGCGTTGTGATTAAAGGCACTGAACTACAAGCCAGGAGACTTGGATGCATGAAGACCTGGGTTTGAATCTCATCAATTCCCACTTGTGTAAGGTGTGATCCTGAGCAAGTCACTTAACTTTTACGTTATCAGTGACCACTTGCTTTTTTGCACACATGCCACATGCATGCAGTCTTTCCCAATTTAACGTAAAAATCAGGCTTTCCACTCTTGCTTGTACACGCATGCCATATGCATGCAATCGGTTCCAATTTAACATTTAAATCATACTTGCAGCACACATACTACTTGGGTAGTTTTATGTGTACAGCATGAAAACATTTCCTATAATTATTTCTGTAAGGGTTGGTATAATACTGATGAGTCATTATACTTTGAGCCCTTGGACTAAAAATTATGTAAGGGTGGAAAGGAAATCTTACGTGGTGTTATTTGTACTATTTATCATGAGCAACTGCCCAGTACATTTTTAGTGAGAAATAAGTATACGTATTGTGTGCCTTGCAACAAGTTAGAAAAATTGAAACATAGAAGTAGCCGGCAGAAGGAGGCCACTAGGTCCATCTAATCTGCCCATTTGTTTTAGACCTATTTTGACTCTCTAGTTACCCTTTGTAGGCAGGGCACCCTTGTGTCTATCTATCCAATGCATTCTTAAATCCCTCTACAGTGTTGACCCCCACAACCTTTCGTGGCAGGCTGTTCCAGGTGTCTGACACTCTTTCTGTGAAGAAAAACTTCCTGGTGTTGGTAGAGAACCTCCCTCCTTGCAGTCTGAGGTCAAGTCCCTTTGTCCTGGGGCCCTTCTTGAAGTGAAAAAGTTCACGTGCCTGAACCTTGTTAATGCCTTTTATGTACTTGAATGTTTCAATCATGTCTCCTCACTCTCTCTTCTCTGCTCCAGGGAGTACATATTCAATTCCTTAAGTCTTTCCTCGTAGGACATGTACTGCAGACCCTGAATCATTTTTGTCGCCTTTCTCTGTACTGTTTCCACCTAGTCAATGTCCTTCCTGAGGTGATGCCTTCAGAATTGGACTCCATATTCCAGGTGAGGCCTGACCAGTGATCTTTACAGTGATAGTACCACCTCTCTCAACTTCCTCGTGATTTCCATCCCAATGCAGCTCAGCATTCTGTTAGCCTTCAATGTTGCCTTCTCACACTGCTTACTAACTTTCAAGTCAGCTAAGATTATGATTCCCGGATCTCATTCCTGGTTTGATGCTGCCAGTCTTTCACCTCCTACATAATATGCCTTTCTTGGAGTTTTCTTTCCTATGTGCATGACCTTGCACTTTTTTGGCATTAAATCTCAGCTGCCACACTCCAGACTATTCTTCTAGTTTCTTGAGGTCAGCTTCCATCTTGCTCACTCCTTCTGAGGTATTCACCCTGTTACATATTTCGGTGTAGTCGTGAACAGACACACCTTTCCTTCCAGTCCATCAGTGATGTCTGCTATAAAAACATTGAAGAGCAGAGGCCCCATCACTGAGCCCTGAGGGACCCCGCTGGTCACCCTGCCTTCCATCGATAGCGTTCCATTAACCTGTACCCTCTGGGTTCTGCCTTGTAACCTGTGTGATTTAAGCTTTGTTACCAGCCTTCTGTGTGGAACCAAGTTGAAGGCCTTACTAAAGTCTAGGTAGACCACATTTACTGCCCCACTGTCGTCCACTATTTTTGTAGCATAGTCAAAAAACTAGAGCAGATTTTCATGACCTACCTGCTGTGAAACCATGCTGTTTAGGGTCTTGTTGGCCACTAGTTTTGAGGAATGATATGATTCTCTGTTTGAGTAGTGTCTCCATTAGTTTCCTTACTATAAATGTGAGGCTCACTGGCCTGCAATTACTAACCTATTTGCAACTGCCTGATTTGTAAAGTGGAACCACTATTGCCTTTTTCTAGTCTTTGGGTACCACACTGCTCTTCAAGGATTTCATGAATAGAAGTGCCAGAGGGGCTGCTAATTCTGCCCCCAGTTACTTAAGGATTCTGGGGTGCATCTCATCCAGTCCCATGTCTTTGTCTGCATTTTTTTTTAACTGTTCAACCAGGAATGGCACACTAAGCTGAAAGCTTCTTTACAGGTGTGACTTGAGGCACAGGGAAGTTTAATGACTTGTTTAGGGTCACACAATATGCAAGTTAGGGCTGTAGGATTCAAACCCAGGTCTCCTGGTTTGCAGCTCAGAGACTTAAGCCACTGCACTATACTGCCTCCCTTTGCTTTTAGTTTAGTTAGCGCTTTCTGTACTTAAGCTTCTGTGAAGGGACTTGTGTCTACCCCTTGTCCTGTGGTGTTATGTTTTTTTCAGGGCTGGGCCATCCCCTGAGTCCTCTTTAATAAACACAGAGCAGAAGTATTTATTGAGGATTTCGGCTTTCTCTAGGTCATGTTTGGTGCACTTCCCTTCTTCGGTAGCAATCTTTACTTTCCCCCCCTTTTGCCTTCCTGCGTTCTCTGATGTATCTAAAAAATTATTTGTCTCCTCTCTTTGCCCCTTCTGCTATCTTTTCCTCTGTCTGGGCTTTTGCCTTTCTAATTTATTTGTTAGACTCTCTCATTTTTTCCTTGTTTGACTCCCAGTCTTTCTCAGTCTGGGTTTCCTGGTATATACTAACATACTAACATACTAAAATGCCAGCAGAATAGGCCTAATGGTCTTTCGTGTCTGCTCATTTGGTCAGCCCCCACCCTGGTTGCTGACCTTGCTGCCCCCCTCGCCTTCTCTGGCTTCTCCCTTCCCAGTTCCAGATATTCTTGCTGCATTGGATTTTGCTTCCAGAACCCTTCCCCTGTACCTGTTCCACCACCTCTTGAACCCCTCCACTGTCTCTGCCTCCACTAGCCCCCTAGGCAGCACATTCCATGGCTCCACCACTATCTCAGTGAAGTAGCACCTCCTCCTTTCTCCCCTGAATCTTCCCCCTTCAGCTTCCACCCATGCCCTCTAGTGGCCCCCTCCTCCTTCCTTCGAAGCACCCTGACTGTTCCTCCCCTATTTACCCTCTTCATGTACCTGAAGACCTCTATCATGTCCCCCCAGTCCCTTCTCTCTTCCGATGTGTACATATTTAGCTCTTCGAGCCTCTCCTCATAGGTCCTGTCCCCCAAGCCCCAAATAATTTTGGTTGCCCTCCTCTGGACCCTCTCCAGGAGGTTAATGTCCCTCTTTAAGTGTGGCCTCCAAAACTGCATGCAGTACTCAAGGTGCGGCCTCACCAAGCAGTTATACAGAGGGAGTATCACTTCCCTCCTTCTGGAGGTGATCCCCCTAGCGATGCATCCCAGCATTCTGTTGAACTTGGCTGCTGCCCTCCTACAAGTCTCAGAGTTGTTCATCTTGACATCCACCACCACCCCCAGGTCCCTCTCAGCCATCGAGACTTGTAGCATATACTAGTACAGTATATGCTGTATTCCTTTTTTTCTTTGACTGTGGTAGCCACTTCCTTGGAAAACCATAGAGGATTTCTTTTTCTTTTTGCTTTGCTGACCCATCTGGCACATTGATCTGTGGCAGTCTTTATTGTTCTCTTGTGCCTCCTCTACATGACCTCCACCTCCTCAACCTCTATTTCCACTAGCTGGCTACGTATGTTGTTCCTCGTTTTTTGTAAGTCAGCCTTTCTGAAATCTAGCACCTATCTTTGAGTGACTGGTGTCCTGTGTTATGTTTACCTTAAAGCTTACCATGCGATGGTCACTATTGCTCATATGACATCCCACTTTGAAGTCCTTAACCCTTTCTGAGTTTGTGAGGACAAGACTGAGAATGACATCTCCCCTTGTTGTGGTTTTAACATGTTGGCACAGTCCCGCACCTTGTAGTGACAATAAGAAGTCCCTACTTCTTGTTGTTGCTGTCATTAGTGTGCTCCAGTTAATATCTGGTAGATTGAAGTCCCCACCAGTATTATTAAGCCTCTATCAGACATTTTGTGGATTTCCTCTATTACATCTTTGTTTCCTTTATCTCTTTATTTATTTATTTGCTTATGTTAACCAGGTAAGCACACTAGACAACCAAGTGCCTATTTTCAGGTGAGACCCGGGAGGATTACAATGGTACATACATGAACATCAGGCAACAACAGGGTAGCATACAATAGAATCAGGCACAAAGATTACATCAGGAGGTAGAAAGCAGCATAGTACAAGCATGGGCGACAGATGTGTACAGACATCCGGTAGATTAACAAGGTACAATACATCAGGAACAGGCAGATCAAGGTACATACAAGAGCATCAGACCCATAGGTTACATCAGGAGGTGGATAACAGTGTAGTACAGGCAAGGTCAACAGAAGTCTACATGTAAGGTCAGCCATACCCTCAGGTGGGTGTAAGTGGGAGGTAGGGCGAGTAGTACAACAGATTGGAGAGGGGCATTTCATTGTACGTCAGATGGCACAAGTTAGCCAGGTGGACAAAGTGCATGCCATAGCCAGGTACTCAATGCCAAGCAGTTGAAACAAGGTTATAGCAGCTCAGGTGCAGAGACAGGTGGAGGCTGATTTTAGGAAGCCCCATAGGGAGGCTTTGAAGCAGAGATGGGAAGGGGAGGAGAGAGTGCTGGCAGGAAGGGAGTTACATAGCTTTGGCGTGTAGGTAGAGAAGGCCCGATCACACATTTGGGTGTGAGTTTTAGGAACCAGGAGGACCTGAGAGTCACTGGATCTTAAGTGGTAGGAGGGGTTTGTGGGTACGAGGGATAAGGCAAATGCAGAAGGGATGGCAGTTCTGATAATGTTGTCAATAAAGTTGCCAAGAACAAAGGTTCAGTGGTTCTCTGGAGGGAGCCACTCCAGCCGGGAGTATAGCTCACATCAGTGTGTGAGGCGAGGAGCAGAGAGTGCAAAGTGGCATACATTGTTGTATGCTATGTCCCATTCTGAGAGACTGTTTTTTGGGACATGGGCAAAGGATACCAGGCCATAGCAGAGCATGGGTAGCAGAACCTCCTGGCTAGGGCGAGACGTGCGACCGAGGTGAGACAGCTTTTGGCTCTGTATGCCAGACCCAGCTTGAAATTGGTTGCATTACAGGCATTGCAAATGTGCAGTGTGAGGTCCAGTTGCGGGTCAAGGGTTACCCCCAGATACCTGACCACATCTGCAACATGCAAGAGGGAACCATCAGCTCCTGAGATTTTTAGAGGAGCAGGGTAGGCTTTTGTCTTGGCCAAGGAGCCAAAGAGCATGACCTAAGTCTTTTTGAGGTTAATGGTAAGCTTGTGGTCCTCAAGCCAGGCTTGGATATGGTTAAGTTAGAGTTTAATCAGGTGTTGATGGCCTTAAGGTCCTGAGAGCTAGCCAGGATGACGAGGTCATCCTCCTACAGGGTGGAGTGCCTGAGAGCTGAGGCCGAGGGCAGCTCATTTATGAAGAGGGAAAACTGAATGGGTTCAAGGACGGAGCCCTGGGGGATTCCGCAGGTCACTGGGGCTGGATCAGAGAGGGCCTTGTTAAAGTCAGTATATTACTGTCTCTCCAAGGGATAGTTAGTGAACCAGGTGTGGGCAGGGGGGAGGGAGAAGCCCATGGACCAGAGAGTGGAGCACAGGAAGAAGAGGTCAACCCAGTCAAAGACTGTTGAGAGATACACAAAGATGGCTCCAGTCAGTTTGCCTTGATCAGTAGCAGACCTGATCATGGAGGTGACCTCCACTAGGGCAGTAGAAGTGCTGTACCCATTTCTGAAACTGTGTTGTGCTGGGGAAAGTAGCTTATAGCTCTGGAGGTAACGGGTGAGCTGGGAGGCAACCACCTTTTTTAGTAACTTGTTGATCACAGACAGGATTGCAATAGGGTGGTAGTTATTAAGATTTTTCGGGTTGCTTGTTTGAGGACAGGGATGACCTTGGCCACCTTCCATACATGTTGGATGGTACCCAAGATTAAGGAAGCATTAAATATGTGAGAGATTGGTTGAACTAGGAGGGATGCCAGTAGGCAGAGCAGTTTGGGCTCGAGGCCATCTTGCCCAGCTCCAATGTGAGGGGAAGAGACCAGCAAGGAGCATTTGGTTCTTCAAGACAGAGATGACCTTTAAGTAGAAGAAAGGAGGGCTGGAGGTCCCACTAAAGGGAAGGACCTTGAGTCATGGGGACAGGGGGTTTGGAGGGAGGAGCAGTCAGGTCAGAGAACTGGCAGTTAAAAGTGTTGGCAATTGCGAGGGGGTTATTGCAACTGGCTCCTTCAATGAGCATGTTGGAGACCTGAGCTCTGGCAGACCCTCCAACCGTGTATTTAATGTTTTGCCAGAAGCTCCTCAGGTTTCTGGCTGAGGATAGCAGGGCAGATTGACAGAATTCACTCTTGGCAAAGTGGATGGCTCTTTTACAAGAATTTCTCAACTGTCGATATTCGAGGAAGTCGGTACTGGAGTGGGAGGACTTGAACCTTGACCAGCATTTGTATCTTTGTTTCATGAGGGACAGTAGGCCCCCATGAAGCCACTTGGTGATGGTGCCCCTCACCCTCCTTTCCATGAGGGGTGCATGTTTGTTTTGCAGGGCAGCAAAGACAGCGAGGAAGTTGTCAAGAGCCCCTGAGGGATCACTCGTGGCAGTGACTCGGGTCAAGTTGTTTTGACGTAGGTCAGCATGGTAGTTTTCAATGTCAAAATTGAAGTAGTCCCACATTTGGATCACTTTGCAAGGAATTTTGGGAGGGGAGACGCCCCATGTTCAATAGGTGGGAGATTTATCTGAGATGGCATCAGGGAGGATTCCTGAGGAGACTATTTCGTCAGGTCTGTTACTCAGTACCTAGTTAATGAGTGATCCTTTTCCCCCATGGGAGGAGAGCCTTGTGGGTTCAACAATGAGTTGGCTGAGGGTGAGATCTGACAGCAGTGGTTCATAATGCTTGGTGTTGCTCCCCAGCCAGTTTAAGTTGAGGTCACCCAGGACTAGCAACTCATTAGAGCCTACTTTGTCCCTGAGCCAGTCAAGTAGGGAGGAGAGCCCACGCGTTCCTCCCTTTGGAGGGTTATAGGCACATACCAGGTGAACCTTTTCAGTATTGCTTAGCAGAAAAGGGTATGCAAGAACTCACAGGCAGGGGGTGTGCCCGATGACAGAAACGTTTAAGTGCCCCTTATAGTAGAGGAGCACTCCACCTCCACGCTTGTTTCCCTTTCTGTCTCACCTAATTAGGTTGTACCCAAGAAGGGCACATGCAGAGTCTGGGGTGTGTGGCTTCAGGCAGGTTTCCATGATCCCCAAGATATCAGAGTTGAAGTGAGTCACCCAGGCAGTTAGCTCCGCTAGGTTTGGTAGAAGGCTATCCAAGTTCATGTGAACCATTTTTAAGCCTTTGGCGGATAGCCAGGTGGGGGGGACTTGAAAGAGGGCAGGGTGGCCTGAGGCCCAGGGGTTTGAGCTGTGCCCCCAGCTAGGCCAGGGAGGGCTGAGGATCCACTCAGGGGTGGCATCCTGTAAGGCCACAGGGGGAGTAGTGAGCAGGTCATTTCAGGGAATGTTGCCACCTCCTGGCATGTAATCGATCAGAGCCTTTGGGCAGCAAGGGAGGCACCACACTACCTAGGAGAGAGATTAGCAACTGCAAATAATGCTATGATGGGTTACAATAACACTGAGGATAGATGGCTGCAAAATGCTAGCCCTGGGTTGCTAAACTTGCTTATAAGACAGTGGATTAAAAATGGATGTGCTAGAACTAGCTAGTGCAAGTGACTACACAGTGTAAGTTACTAGCACTGGGTTGCTAGACTTGCTGTGTAAGACAGCGGGTTTTATTAACTATCTCTAGAAATAGCTATGCTAGTGCTAGCCCAGTACAACAAAGGCGAAGGTTATCTTGCACAAGTGTGACAGTGAAATTACAAGTCCTAATAACACAGGTAATTCATTGAAGCATAGTGTTCAGCGAGCCGGGTTAGGGGTAGCTTCTGGCTGCAGGTCAGTAGATAAGGCAGATTATGGCCTTTCCTGGCCAGGAGAGGAGACTATCCCATGCATAAGATTATCTATCAACAGCTGCAGGTAGAGAGCAATTAGGTAACAATGTAACTAAAGTATCAAGCACAGTGTTATTGCATTTAAGAATTAATGTTCAGCATTCCGCAAGAAGTCAATCAGGCTGCAACTGTTGACAGTAGCAAGTCTCTGTACCATGTGTAGACACTAGGGATTGGTCCTCGAGAACTCGTGGGTGGGCTTTAAATGCATTTAAGGGGAGGAGGGAATGGAGCGGGTGGATGGGAAAAGTTTCACTTCAACGCCCCTTCAAGATTAAAAATTCTGGTCTGTTCCTGGCAGAGGGGGAGGTCTGCCTGGCTCAAAGCTTCTCGCTGGTGCCTCTACCCCAAGGAGTTTAGCTCAGCAGTTTAAGAATTCATGACGAGGGGCTTGCAGTAGTAGCTCACCTGTCCTCACCCCTGGTTGTTCCGTCTGTCTGAGTGGTGCTGTGGAGCTCAGGGTCAGCTTTAAGGATTAAGTCGACCGAGCATCACAGCAGATTGGGGCCAATAGGTGACTGTTGCAGTTTTTAAAATTAGAGCCCCAAATAAGTTGGCGAATTTTCACACATCAATGCCCCTTCAAGATTAAGAAATTCCAGTCTGTTCCTGGCATTGGAGAAGATCCACCCGACTCAAAGCTTCTCACTGGTGCCTCTACCCCAAGGAGTTTAGCTCAGCAGTTTAAGAGTTTGTGGTGGGGAGGGGGGAACCGTGACAGTAGGTCGCCAACTCCACCCCTGGTTGATACGTCTGTCCCTGATTTGGGGGACTGTACATGATGCTGATTCTGAAGGGGTTTCCCTTGTCCATGTCTACTGTTAGCCACAGTGACTTGAAGTCTGCATATTGCCCTTTTACTTTTGTGGCTTTTATTTCTTCCCAAATGTAAATGGCTACACCCACCCCCCTCTTTTTTTTGCCCTGCCTATCTTTCCTGAACAGATTGTAACCGGGAATGGCTGTATCCTATCCATGGTTTTCCATGAACTATGTTTCTGTTACAGTCACCCAGTCCAACCCTTCTGTTTCCATGATGGCTATGAGTTAAGGAAGTTTGTTAGTTAGGCTTCTAGTATTTGCAACCATTGCCATCCAGGAATGTACATCTTCTTGGGCACGAGATTGTACCATCTTTCTGGACTGCTCCAGTTTGCTCTTTCAGGCCAAGAGATTATGGAGGTTGCTGGTTCGGGCGGATGTTGGCTCTGATTTGATTTCTTTCTTTTTTTTATTTCCTTTTTATTTAGAGACAGAAAGAATATGACAATTTATCATTGAGGTTTCACAAATACAGTTGTGTAGGTAGGATTGTTATTACATGTATACATGTAATAAATAGTCTAGTTATGAGTCGCTCCTGCAGTCAAAGTATGTGTGTTAGACATTTCCACTTTTCCATATCTTCAACTTTGAAATAGCCTTAAAACATTAGATTACATTTTTAGGGATATCTGTCTCCAGGTCTGCTTATAAGATACTCCACACTGGTTTTCCCTCCCTGTATCTTATGGTGTAAATGTTTGGTCAAGTTGGAACATATACCAAAGACAATGTTGCCATCTTGTTTGAAATACTGTGGCTCTGTTTGTAAGTTGTGACGTTACTCTATTGATTTGATAGATGGAAGTGTCTATTTGTCTCTAATCAGTGATTGTAGGTGCTATGGATGTCATTCACCTCCTGGTAATTGCCTTCTTGGTGGCTAATAAAAGGATTGGGAGTATTGATTCATACCAGGATGGAGTATGGGGAGGCATTATCATCAGTAAAACTACTTCATTAGTTAGCGCAATATTTTCCCCCTATACATTCTTTCAATTCTATCTGTAAGGAGCACCAGAACGGGGTCAGCCTGGGGCATGACCACAGTATGTGTCTCAGGTCAGCCTTCTGACATCTGCAATCCCACCAACACATTCCGTATTGTCCTGGGAGATATTTTGTATAAACTATTGGGACCCTGAAGTATCTATTCCTGCACTTTCAGGAGAATTCACACCAGATGGTCATATGTGAAAGTTTGACTGCTGGTAGGGCCGTATCCAGCAGTTCATCATGTGTGACCAGAGTTCCCAAATCTTTATTCCAGCTTTCAGGAATAATGAAGGTGGTGTCTCCCATTTTATCATTTATTATTTTATATAGGAGGCCAATGAGTCAGAGAGGCAACCCCCCCCCTCAGTTGGATAATGACCATTTGTAGGAATGGGTCAGTGGGCTGGGGAGTACTGGTGTTTCTCCTAAGATTGCTATCAAATGTGCCCACACATTTTGATATCTACTTTGGTCACAAGGTGGAAGGTTATAGTTTTGTTGTAAGGTCTCATACGGTATTCTTCTCCTCAAGGTCATAAAATGGTAAAGTAATTCAATCCCAGTTGACGCCACCAATTATAAGTGAGATCTTCTTGGTTGGGCTGGATGTTTTCATCTGCTGATAGCAGTCTCATATGTATGAATTCTGTTTTAAAACTGGGATGTTTATGTAATACATACCACACTCTTAGTGTTTGGGCAGTAATAGATGTATAATGCTTAAGTGGTGGGGAGGTTTAATTCATGGAGCATAAAAAGGGACATTTAGCATGAAGATCATTAATAGTAGCCTCTACAGGTTTCTACGGTGCCTGATATAGTGGGGACATCCATAAAAAGATGACACAGAGAAATGCTGCCTTTACATAAAACTCAAAATTAGGCAGGTTAGCACCCCCTTATGCTAAAGGCAACTGCAGTATCGAGAAGTGCACTCATGGCTTGTGACCTGCCCATATAAAATTTGCAATCATTTTCTTCCACGAAGAGTGGTAAAATCTGTCTGGAAAACATGGGAGTATTTGGCAGAGATACAACAGCCTCTGTAATACATTTATGTGTACGATTTTGATTCTTTGAAAGAAAGTAAGCTTGAGTTTGTTCCATTTATTGAAATCATTCTGGATTGTCAGTGCATGAGGTTCATAATTATTTAGTTTAAGGTGGGTCAGGTCTTTTGGTATATATATATATATATATATATATATATATATATATATCAAGTATTTTATTTTTAGTTTGGACCATTTCAGTGGGAATTTTCTTTTCTGAGCGGTTGATGGGACAAAATTTAAGAGCAAAATCTCTGTTTTGGTTAAATTTAATCTAAAGCTCGCTAATGCCTCAAACTGTCCCATTAATTCAAACATCGCTGGTATAGAGTCTTCAGGGGACAACAGTCAGCAATATATCTTGTGCAAACAAGCCAATCTTATATTCCGTCTGTCCCAGTGGTATTCTCTGGATTCCCCCATGTCCTTGCACCGCCACTGCCAGAGGTTCCATATACAGTGCAAAAAGGAGGGGGGGAGAGAGGGGATCCCTGCCTCGCTCCCCTTTTTTATGGTATCTGTGTCAACTGTCTGCCATTTGCTCTGATGTAGGTGCTTGGAATAGCATAAATAGTTTTTAGCCAGATCAGGAATTTGTCCTGGAAGTGAAGGGTCGACAAGGTTCTGATTTGTATTCTGAGGATGTATGTGTGTATTTGGCATTTTGGGGAATGATGACCAGCCCACCACATCAAATTTTTGTCCTAGTGCTCGCACACCTTCTCTGTTTAGGTGCAATTCATCATATTTAAAAAAGGTCTTTCCCAAATGTTGTACCAGTTGTTCCCTGTGTATTGGTATCCCTTGTCTTGTCACCAGTCAAGCAGCCATGAGTTGAATTTGTCTACTTCAATCTCTCTGACTCGCTTGGTGCTTCTTCATTTTTCCCACACTGGCAGCACTTCTAAAAAGGCTGATTTGGACAGAAGGGAAGAAAGTTTGTTGGCCAGGTCCTCAAAGTGTTTCTTGGCCTCCTGAACTGTGTGATTTGCAAAGTCATTGGTATCAAGGTATATTGTTATATGTGTAACATCCCCCGATTCCTGCACAATTGTCTTTATGCAGTTAGTGTCCCTACTTGCAGAGTCTCCTGGTAGACACTTTACCACAATGTCACTTTTAACATTTTGTTAGGTGGTGTTCCACTCCTCGGATCATGGAATCCCTGATTATGAGAATTTTTCTTTTTTTTATATTTGTGTCATTTCTATTTTGAGTTTTGGTATTTTTGTTGTTATTGCATTTGGTTTTGGTATTGTTGTTGGTTATATTTTTAGTATTAGTATTTTTGTTTTTATCTTAGTTTGCATTGGTTTTAATTGGCGTGTTAGCCTTTTTTGGTGGTTTGATTTCTTTACCCTGTATTTCTTTGTCTGTGGTTGGTAGCAGTGGAGCGAACCTGTTTTTTTGTTTGGATGACTGGGAAATGCTCCTGGTTTTTGGCTTCCTTCCTGGGCCTCCTGTGATGCATCTTTTTCCTTATGACCTGCCAGTCTCTGGGCCCTGCTTCGAGTCGTGGCCCCTGGCTAACATGCTGGTACTGGTGGTGGTGGTGGTGGTGGGGCTGAGGAAGTGTGCTATAGAGTTCCCTGTATTGGAGGTCATATATTATAGTCCAAGCATCCTGTAGTTGGGCTGCAAGAACTTTTATGGTGCAACATGCATGGCAGGGTCCTGGTTGCCATTTGTAGATCCTATTGCACAGTGCACCACAGTTTTCGCAGCTGATAAGATCCATTTTTTTTTTGTTTTAGTTAAGAGATAGTGCTGATTCTTGTTCCTTTGCAGGAAGTAGGGATGACAAAGAAAACAGAACAGTGAGCTTTTTTTTGTTTTATTTGTTTTGGTTTTTTTGTACCTTACTACCTCCTATCAGGTGTTGTTGGTGGTGCTACACACCTATAAAGCAGCAAGAGCACTTGGTGTAAGGTGGGATTAGGGGAAGGGGGAGGGGGCATATCTGACTGTTCTCTGTATGCTGTAGAAAACAATCAGGTAGCTATTAAACAGATGAGGTCTAGCTTGTACTCCTGCAAGGTAAGAAGGACTCTGCTTACTAGCACAGTTGTTCTGCCCTTTGGCTCAGAACAGCTCTGTGGAGTCCCCGCTGCTTGCAATAAGAACCCTTTCCTGTGGTCCATGCGTCCTAGCTCCCTGCTCCTGTGAGGGACAGGGGACTGATCCACTGGTTGCAGGACAATACCCATGCTTATCAAAAGCTGGAGTGCTCAGGGAACTGCTCCAGCAGAAGTCACAGATGAGAGTAGAAGCCACTGAGGAGATGAAACCTGGATGTGGCTATGCTGCTGCAAGTACCACTTATAGCACTTCAGTCAGCAGACCTACAGGCAGGAGCATGGGAGAATTTAAATCTCTTACTTGTACTTCCCTCAGGTGAAGATCAGTGAAGCTTAGCAGACATTAAGGCTAGAGGCTGGACCGCACTTGGCGTATGCCTCCTATGGTTGCCCTTTGTGACTGAGCTGTTCTGCCGGAAAGAATCAAAGGTAGGGAAAAAAATGTTTTTCTAAAGTGTTTTTTGCCTTCTAGTCATTTCAGGTAGGAAGTGGGTGGTGACATGCAGAACCTATAAGGAAGAGGACCAGGGGTGGGTGGGTGGGATTAGGAGGTAGGGTGGGGCAGTAGCAACTTTGTTTCTCCTTCCTGCTGAAAAAAAAACAATCAGTTTGTTAAGGTCTGCCATTTAGTAGCACAACTAGAGACTGGAGGAGAGGAGATCTCTCTCCCAGTTGGTGAAGATCAGAGAAGCTCAGCAGACAGAAAGGCTAGGGACTGGACTGCACTTTGCATATGCCTCCTAGGGTTGCCCTTTGTGTCTGAGCTGTTGCTTCTGATTGTTTCTGGCTGAGAGCTTTCTATTAGCTGACCACTATTTCAGTAGTGGGTACAGCAGGCAGTAAGACTAGGGGCTGGACCGCTCTTGGCTTATGCCTCCTAGGGGTGCCCTTTGTGTCTGATATGTTGCATCTAGCTGACAGCTTTCTACTAGTCGACCACTATTTCAGTAGTAATATAGCAGTACAAATGCTGATTTAAATACAGCAGCCAGGAATTCTGGGTAAGCATTCCAACTGCTCCTGCTGAGGAAGCAGCCGCTGGCTGGGTCTGAGCAGAGTGATGGAGGAGAGAAGTCACCTCAATTGAGATAGGAGCCCGGATTGTGCACTCCAAGGGGGATTCAGCCAGGTAGAACTGCTGTCATGGAATTCCTGCTTCTGCACCTGTTGGAGTCTGCTTCCCTCCATGATTGATCTCTCTCCCAGTCAGTGAAGACTAGTGAAGCTCAGCAGACAGTAAGACTAGGAGCTGGACAGCACTTGGTGTATGCCTCCTAGAGTTCCCCTTTGTGTCTAAGCTTAGTTATGGTGGTTGAGGTTAAAAGTGTGGCACAGGGCCATTGGCTTGAGGCCTTCTGGGGAGAAGACAGAAAGGGATCTCCAGAAAGTCTCTTCAGATCTTCTCATATTTGTCTACAATACCTTTGTATAGATGCTAGATTCTATCAGAGTTTGCCAGTTTGCTTGTGAACCCAATCTGTTCCTGGGGTCTTGGCACTTTTGATAATCTCCAGTTCCTTAATAGGAGCCTTTTAGCCTTGATGGAGACTGCTACCAGTTAGCTCAGTTTGGAATTTAGGATGTGCATATCATCAGGAGGGAGTATCATATGGAGAACTTTGGCCTCATGCAGAGTGTAATGCCCCACCAGTGCTGTGCAATATCCTTACAGTCCCACAGGATATGCAGGAGATTACCTCCTAATGAGCCACACTGCAAGCAATTATCATTAGGGAGCATTTGCAATGCTCAAATGATTAATTGGGTCCGGGTACCAGAGATGTAATATATTTTGTTAGATGAGATGTGCTTCTCTGTCAGCACATGCAGAGTTTGCTACCTTCCAGGCTGAGGCCAACAGATCCTCTGAAATGGTCGTGGCTAACTGGGCTTCCCACTTGACCCTGGCTATTAAGGAGGTTTGATTGAATCTACTTGTAGATGGTTCCAGCCTTCCCCCTTTTTCACTCATAATCATGCTAAAGGGACCATAAACATTGCAGGGTCACTCAAATTGTGAAAACACATGAAGAGCTATTTCAAACGAGGTACTGTCTTTACCTGTAGGGGATATGATATGATACTTGAGATATGAATGGCTAAGTAGGAGTCACATGATGCAGGCAATGGAGTGAGCCACATTACGAGGAGCTCCGTTCCCCTCTGGTTAAAAATAACTCAATTGTACAGTCAATCCCCCAAAATGCACCTTACCAACTACTGCAGAATTTGAGGAATGTTCTGTGCAGCCAGAAGAATCATTTGCTGTATCTTTCAGCGATGGAGTTATCAGAGCCACCCCACACTGAGCACCACAGCGATGACCAACAGATCGGCCTGGAACGTAAGAGACCATGCAGGAGTTCTTCGCCGATACCAGCCTCTCCCTCAGATTGTAGCTTGGAAACTCTGAATCCAATGAGTATTGCCACAGATCTCTCCACAATAAAGGCAGCAGTGCTAACTATCTTGGATGATCTTAAAGATATAAAACCAGCACTTTAAAATCTGGCACTAACAGTTGGAGATGTGGAAACTCATGTATCTTCCTTGGAGGACCATTATTCAAAACTGGCCCCTAATCTGACTGCTCTCACAAGGCGCACTGGTAAACTAGAAGACAAGGTGGACAATCTCGAGGGCCACAGTAGGTGAAATAATCTTGTCCTACTGGGGTTGCCCAAGGGACAGTAGAGAGCTAACATGATTGAATTCCTACAGAAACTCTGTACCAAGATAGCCAGACCGAGCCCTCATGGCCTGGCATATATCATAGAGACAGAAGGCACCAGGCACTCAGAGCCAAACCTCCTCCTTCAGGTCCTCTGTGCCCAAATATTTTTTGGATGTTAAACTACTTGGACAGAGACCACATCTTGAGAATGATCAGAAAGCTTGAACCAGTGCTATGGGAAGGGAAAAAAATTAAGATTGTGCCAGACGTGACCCTGAAGGTTTGATAGGCTCGGCAGGAGTACAGACTGACACTGTCTAAACTCTGGGCTGTGCAGATAAAGCACCGCCTTTTATTTCTTGCACACCTGGAAGTCATTCTACAATCTGGGACCTACAGGTTTGAAACAGCTGAGACGGCCTGAGTGGAGCTACATAAACTGCTTCCAGACCTATTCAAAACATGGAGAGAAGCTAGCAAAGTAAGCAGTGATCTTTCAACTCCGGCATCTTAGTAACTCGAGGAAACCTTGGTATAATGCTTCGTTTTCATTGTTTAGGACTTACAACTAGGATAGAAGCCTGACAGAATGAGTTTATGGGATCTTCTGAAAGTTGGGACACTGATTAACAAGCGAGACGTTTTTGTTTTTCATTTTAAAGGTCTTCAACCATACACTTCAAGTATACTGTTGTATGGAGTAATATTTGTGTTATTCTTAGTTTGTGTATGAGGTACTCCTGCAATGTAAAATGTAAAACCCTTTTTGCCAAGTCAAAAAGAGATGGAGCTCCCTCTAGTGGCCTTTTTTTTTCAGTTTCAACTTTTGGACTGAACTGTAACTAGAAGTAAAATAGACCTTTAAAAGACTTTGTAGAACCTATTTATGCCAAGATACCTTTTCTGAACCATTGGAGAATGTGTTATTCCAAACTCTGGACAAATTAAGTCTATGATAGTAGGGGAAAATGTAATGCATACTATAGTTAATGGGGATCCTTATGGGGCATAGTAGACAGCAGGGGAAGTGGGCCTCTCTTGCTGCATATGTACTGAACATTGAGGAGTAGGCACACGGCCAGAATGGAGAGTTTATTTACCATATTTCTGTACTTTGTTTTTTTTTTGGAAGGGGGGATGGGACGGGGAGGTATGATGCAGCGTCTCTGGAGAGAGGTCTGGTACTGTGTATTAAGTTCTGTAGTTAATGGCACAAAGGGTCAAGATTGTAACTTGGAATGTTAAAGGGAGTGGTGGTGATAATAATAATAAATACATGATACTGTGTCATTTAGCTAGATTTTCTCTGCAGGTGACATTTCTCCAAGAAACACGCATATCCCTGAGGCCCACATCCAGTTATTTTTTTATTTTTTATTTTAGTCTTTGGCAACTGGGAAAGGCCCACTAGGCACAACTGCCTGTTTTCAGGGGCGACCTGGGAGCACTGGGTGGTTAAGTGATTTGCTCAGAATCACACAGTATACAAGTGGAGGTTGTGAGACTCAAACTCAGGTCTGGTCTGCTGGATGTATCAAGCTTGTTCACACCTCGTTCCTCTAACCTCTAGGCTATACTGCCATAAACATGGGTGGGACAGGCATATAGGGTGGTAAAGAGCCATAGGAAGGGTAGTGTTGCTATTCTAATAGCCAAAACTTTGCCATTTCAATGTCACCATGAAATTAAAGACCCTGAGGGGAGATTTTTATTTCTCCGCGGCTTTTTGGGGAATGCTGAAGTGGTCCTGGGGACACTTTGTGAACCCAATTTAGATTTGCCATCCTTTTTTGTAAAAATTATTTCAGCTCTGGCATCAGTATCTCATGTGCTTTGTTATCTAGGAGGGGACTTTAATTTGGTGTACGCTAATGATACAGACAGGACTTATAGAACCCAAGATGGTCTTTCACTGGCACAGAGA
The DNA here is from genome assembly GCA_016271365.2 of Neoceratodus forsteri. NCBI lineage: Eukaryota > Metazoa > Chordata > Ceratodontiformes > Ceratodontidae > Neoceratodus > Neoceratodus forsteri. Next base: position 100,724,107 of record CM028138.1, on the reverse strand, counting down.
GCTTTGCGGGACCTGGTGGATACCTTAGGTCTAGTTGACCCGTGGAGATTTCGGAATCCTACAACAGACAATTTTACTTTCTACTGTACTCTGCACAAGGTGTTTTCTAGGATAGATTATTTTCTTCTTAGTAAAAGGGTTTTGCGTGATGTGCTAGGCTATACTATACAGGCCAGCGTGATCTCAAATCACTCCAGTTTTGTTAACAATTAATTTTATGCACATCACTATTCGCCCCCACACATGGTATTTAAATAATCTTCTCCTCAAAGACAAGGTAACTGTGGAATGTTTCCAAGACTACATGAGGAAAGTAGTACAAGAGAATATATCTTCGACTGGGGCCTTTGATGTGATTTGGGCAGCCCTTAAGGCAACATGGAGCAGAGAACTAATACGTATTGCTTCCATTTAGAAAAAAATGTCCCAAGCACAGTCTGAGAAGTGGTTAAGACAAATAAGGATGATTGAGAGGTCCCTCTCCCCCTCTTCATCCGAGTTAGATCAGAATGAGCTAGCAAGACTTTATATCCAGTACTCGATCTTTTTGATGGAGGGAGTGGAAAAGGCAACCTCTCGCATGAAGGCAACTTATCTGGGACAGGGGGAAAAGGCAGGAAAATTATTGACAATGCACTTAAGGCAACAAAGTTCTTCTAAATGGGTCTCAACTTTGGCTATTCCAGGCACAGAAAGAACTACTAGTCATGCGAAAGAAATATTGGAGAGCTTTAGGCTTTTTTACCAGACCCTATACTCCTCCGCTAATCAACTAACTCCAGATAATCAGCAAATGCTCCACTTTGTGGATCAAGCCCAGTTACCTTCCCTTGAGTTAGAGCAACAGAAGAAGTTGAGTGGCCCCATTATGGAGCAGGAGGTTCAGCAAGCTATAGCCTCTTTACCACCAGACAAGGCTCTAGGTCCAGATGGTTATACAACCCTATTTTATAAAACTTTCTCAGCAATTTTGGCACAATTGTTAACCTCTTTATTTAACTATTGGTCTGAGTCCCCAGTTTTAGAGAAATCATTGTTAGAGGCATGCATTATTGTTTTACCCAAGCCAGGGAAAGACCCTCTCCAACCCAAAAATTACCACCCAATCTCCCTTATAAACAATGATATAAAATTATATGCAAAGATTTTGGCTACACGGTTGTCAGCAGCTTGGCCTCCATTAATTGGCCCAGAGCAAACAAGCTTCATATCAGGTCATAATGCAAGTGACCACCTTAGGAAGCTTTTTTATCTTATCTCTGCGTCTGGGGACCCAGGGCTGGAAGCAGCCCTGGTGTCCCTAGATGCAGAGAAAGCTTTTGATAGAGTCAACTGGTGCTACTTATTTGCAGCCCTGAAACAGTTTGGTGTACCCAAGGACTTCATTAGGAAGATCCAGGTTCTATATGGTGCCCATCGGCTAGAATCTTTTGCAATAATGAGCTGTCTGATCTATTTTGGCTTACAAACGGGTCTAGACAAGGGTGCCCTCTGTCCCTGTATCTATTTAATCTTTATATTGAACCCCTAATACATCGATTGAATATAGTTCATGGGGTTCAGGGGATCACAATAGAAGGGCAGCAATATAAAATATCTGCCTGTGTGGATGATATGTTGTTGTATATTGCTGTCTGGCATGCATCTTGGAAGAAAGCCTTAGAAATCATTGAATAATTTAGCTCCTTTTAGGGGTACAAATTAAACAAAAGCAAAACAGCAGTTTATCCATTGTCCTCTATATTCAGAAATGCAGGTAGAGGAGCAGGGCTTTCTCTAGGAACCAAAAGCTCTAACTTGTCTGGGCATTAAAACCCTTTGAAGACTGTGGATGTATATATACGTCCAGAATCTATATACGTTCACACATATTCAGTTCTCAAAGGGTTAAGTTAACCAAGGACTTTGGTAAGTTAAAGGCAGATAATATCAAGCCTCTGATTAAGTGCATATCTGAAGATCTCCATCGATGGAAAGGACTGCCTCTCTCTCCTTGTGGAGTAGAGCAAGCATTATCAAAAAGATGGTGCTTCCACAGCTATTATACCCAATGACAATGCTCAGTCTACCACTTCAGTCTAGAGGGTTCATGGAGCTCCAATCAATATGTACTGCTTTTTCATGGGTGGGAAACAGCCAAGGCAGGCCTATAAGAAATTGACCAGGACCAAAAAATCAGGGGGGCTACAATTGCCGGATTTTTTCTTATACCACCTGGTGAGCCATGCTTCTAGATATTTTCAGGGAACTACAAAGCAAATTACATTGGAATAGATGCCTGCCTGCTGAAAATTGTGCATGCACTGTTGCAAAAGTTTCTCATTTCTAGGTTAGCCCTGCCTGACCTCTCCCAAGCAAAACTGTCTAAGGAAGTAAAATATACGCCATTGGGTTGGGATATCCAAGCTTATACCCAATTGTGTCATAGTTATGGTCTAGAAAATGTACGGGATTTATCCCAGCCTCTGTTTAACAATCCCAACCTAACTATAGCAGGCAAACCAGTTTCGGAATTCTTCTGTTCTGCATTGACAGGGGCAGTCCTCTGGAATTTTGTTGAAGATTCTTGTGTATTACAGCCTGCTAGATTCCAATTTAAATTTCTTTTGGTTCTCAAAGATATGTTTAAAATTATGCAGGTCAGGTCAGCAATCAAGAAACTTCTTTACTCCCCTCCCTGGACCTCTCAGGCTGGGGAATGGTTTCAAGATTTGTGCACATTAGCCTCAGGTCCTAAGCCAATTGCTGGATTGTATAAAGAGTTAAGTTTGTGTAAGGCTAAAAAACTACTCCTGTGGCATTTTACTGGAAATCAGTTTTTGCACTAGAGAAGCCCCATAGTTTTTGGCACAGTACTGGCCGAATGTCACCAACTGTTTTAAGCAAGACCAACTGCGCCTATTGCAATTTAATATTTTACATAACCTATACTATACCCCAACCAAGTTACATAGAATGGGAAAAACAGAGTCTCCAAATTGTGACCTATGTGAAGGAAAAGAGGGATCGTTATATCATAAGCTGTGGACCTGCCCTAGGGCTAGTAGCCTTTGGCGTATGGTTCAGGTTAAGGTACAACTTTTATTTCCCCATCATGAATACTTTATCCAGAAGTGTATATATTAGGGGATTACTCTAAAATAGTAAGTTTTAAACATAAATATTACATCACCCTGATAGCTTCAGTCACTAAATTATTATTATTGCAGCATTGGAATGAGGAATTGAACCTATCTTTTCCAGAATGGCATCAAGAGATTTTGACAGCCCTTGCAGCAGAATGGGCAGTTACATGGTCCACAGGAGCCTAGCTTACGTTTACAAAATGTTGGCCCTCCTTTTCCTCCTGGATGCAACAACTGTAAGATTTAATAGGTAGGAACAAGCTAGCCCTCTAAGTATTAGTAACTTAACCTACAGGTGTCTTTTTGATTTTTGTCATATGTATGTTTAGAACATACCCGGTGGAATGTATAGGATTTTAAGGGGGTGCTGCATTGGGGTGGGGGAGAGGCTGAGGCAAAGGTTGGGAGGGAGGTAGGGGCGTTTAGGATAGGTTTGGAGACCTTATTGTACTACTAGTTTCTACATATTGTAAGCCAATTCCTTTTTATAATTGATCTCACTTTTCTTTTGTTTGACTTTCATTTATTTTGATTGTACGTTTATTGGAAACTCAATAAAGTGAACTTAATTGCAAAAAAAAAAATGAATGGCTAAGTAATGTGTAAATGAAATCATAGCACCAGCCATTTCATGCAGTCTTATAAACAAGAAGTGATGTCACTGAGGGGCTAGCTGTATGGTGTTAATTACAGCTTGCTACTCAGTGACATCACTTTCTGGTTTAAGATTGCATGAAATGGCTGCTGCCTTGTTTTAATTTAGAGATGATTTACATATTATATCTCAGGTTTTTTGACACCTACAAGGAAGCCAAATATCTTGTTCAAAATAACTTTTCATGGGCTTTCACAGTTTGAGCAATCCCTGCAATGTTTACTGTCCCTTTAATAGGGGGAGTCCTCTTGCATCCCTAGCCCCTGGGGGTTGGGGTTTGTTCACTGCCATGATCATCCTTCTAATTTACAAGCATCTCAATATATCACTCTTGGGGAGGTGGAATTTTTCCTTAAGGCCTTAGAAAGTGTCCATATTGTCCTGCCTTGTAGCAAATGGGTCCTGCACCATCCAAATGCCTGCCTCTTCCCACTTGGCCCCTGTGGTGTTCCCAATCTTGAACTTGGGGTTTTGCCAGAGAGACCAGTGAAAGGGGGGTGGGTTGGGGGTGAGGGATGTTCCTATCATATGACAAAATATTTTCCAAGCCACACAGAGGCTGAGTAATGGAACAGCCTGCGATGGTATGCATGTTACGCACCAAAACTATCAAAGGCTTTCAATATAGCTGAGACCAAGTTAAGGGATTTATAATGATCCAGATGGTAGCAATAAGACAGGAAAAATAGGGTATAGCTGTGACAAATGTCCCCAGATATACACTAGGTCTTGGAGTAGGATAGGGTATTACGGGGAGACTGTAACGACCAATTGTCTTTTTCTGTCATAATTTTTTATGTTTCCGAAAGAAACCCAGATTGGAATGAGAAAAATAATGTGACCTAACCGAGAATTGAGCAAAGGCCCCCTGAATACCATCATGAAAGGTATTCTGGGGGATTGGGCTCAATTCCCAGTTTATTCAAATTATTTATTTTCCATTACAATTTGTGCTTCAGTTGATTGACAGCTTCTAATATTGCAACAATAATTCACTTTGTTTTGTTACAAAAAACTTTCCTTCTCCTACTTTCTTGAAGCACCCCACACCACCCCCCATCCCACCGCAATGAAAAATAGATTGTTAAACAACAGGCACACTGACTTCCACAAATTGCACTCTCTTCACCTCTGCCATGAGTGTATGAATGAATGAATGTGAGTTAATGTGTTCTTATAGTAAAAACAATCGATTATTGATGACTAATACTTGTGATGGAGACACTCAGGTGGTAAGTATAACAGCATGTGTCGGGGTCCATTTATCAGTACATGGCAGCTGGCTGAGCTGGAGAGAATGTTGTACCAGTTGCCACTGTGGAACCAGCTCATTTAATTTGTAGGTGAGTGAGAGTGGGAGAAAGGTGATGTGGGCATCAGAGGGATCAGTCCTAGGGCCAGTCCTCTTCAATATCTTCAGCAGTGACATTGCAGATGGACTGGAGGGTAAGGTTTGTCTGTTTGCAAATGACACCAATATCTGCAACAGAGTAGATGATCCAGATCGGGTGGGCAGAATGAGAAGAGATCTGGATAAACTAGCAAAATGGTCGGAAGAGTGGCAACTGGGGTTTAATGCAAAAAAGTGCAAGATCATGCATATAGGAAAGAGAAACCCTGAAGCCACCCATAGGCTGGGAGGGGAGATGCTGGCAGTCACAAAGGAAGAAAGAGACTTGGGCGTCATCATCACCGATGACTTGATATCATCCAAGTAAACCATTAAAGCAGTAGGTAAGGCTAGAGGGATGTTGGGGTGTATTAGTAGGGGTATCACAAGTTGGAAGAGAGAGGTAATAATCCCTCTTTACAAGACACTGGTTAGGTCCCATCTGGAGTACGGCGAGCAGTACTGGAGGCCACACCTTCACAAGGACATTAACCAAAGTGAGGCAGTCCAGAGAAGGGCAACCAAAATGGTGTAATCAGAAAACATATGAGGACAGATTAACTGAGCTCAATATGTAAACCCTAGAGCAAAGGAGGGAGAGAGGTGATATGATTGAAACATTCAAACACCTTAAGGGCATTAACAAGGTTAAAGAGTCTAACATGTTTAAATATAAGAAAAATAGCAGGACGAGAGGACACAGCATGAGATTTGAGGGAGGCCAATTAAGGAGTAATGTGAGGACGTTCTTTTTCACAGAAAGGGTGGTGGATGCATGGAATGGCCTACCTCAGGAAGTGGTGGCTATGAATACAGTGCAAGGCTTCAAACAGGCATGGGATAGGCATAAGGGAGCAATACAGATGAGTATGAATAGATAGGCCATTGACAGGGCAAAGGTCAATGGCACATTTATAAGGTAGAAAAAGAAATGGGCAGACTGGATGAGCCTTGCAGTTCTTATCTGCCGTCAACTTCCATGTTTCTATGTTTCTATGTAGCCGTGGGGTGTAGAGATTTGTTGACTGGGCTGTGCAGGGGAGGAGGGTTGGTTTTATGGACAGTGACTGGTGGAGGTGAGATGGAAAGCTGAGATCACTTGGAAATGTGATATATAATTTTTTATCGTAAGTACCTTGTAGGGACATAAGTGGGGATGCTACAAGGTAGGGCCTGTATGGTCTGGTGGGGTGAGGAGGATGGAAAACATTGCTTTGTATTTGGAGTGCTGATTAAGCAACTTAAAAAAAGTGTTTTAGAAGAAAAAACTTTGCCCTGAGAAATCGGGTGAAGCTGAGAATACTTTGTCCAGGCACATGTAGTGCAAGGTTCTTCACTTCGCACCAAGTTCGCTGTCAAAGTTTAAAATCGCTGCATCTCATACTAACATACAAAAGAGCCAGCAGATAGAAGCCTTATGGTTTATCTAGTCTGCTTGGGTGTGCAGTTCCTACTACATTTACAGAGGTACTGCCCCCTCCCCCATATACCCTTGACCCCTATCAAATTCCCCCTCTCCCCAGTAGAGACTGTGGGGGGGAGTAGACCCATATACACTGCATATAATTATTCCTTACATGTAATCTGATGTGTCATTTTAAATTTGTTGAGCACCTTGATACTGTGAAATGTGCCATAAAAATAAAGTTATTATTATTATCTTTATGGGATATAACATGAACTGTTGCTTTCAGACTGGAGTTCTCAAGCCTGAACATCTAGCACCCATACTAAGTTTTTTACCCCAAACCCACGTGATACAAAATAAACTTGGTTTACACAGATCACCGTAAAGGAAGTTGCTGCTGCTTTTTTCTTGAAATTTATCTCTAATTGTTTTTCTTCATTATTCTCTTTCCTCAATCAGTCTAGCTTACTATTGCCCCTGGTCCTCCTACTCCAGCCCAGACACCATTGTTCAGCACCTGCCTTCTTCTGGTTCTACCATTCCATTCTTCCATTTGCTCCCCTCCACTGCATTGGTTCTAACCACCTCCAGAGTGAATGTGGTGGTGGTGGGGAGGGGGGTTGGGGGGGCAGTTGGAGCATGGGAAAAGTGCAGACATTTTTCTGCTTGTCCAAAACTATTCTCCTCCAGCTACAATAGCTTCATCTACTTCCTTTTCCATGGGACGAATGGGGCAGATGTCATGTGATCTCATCAATTCATCATAGGATCCTACTGCATTATCAATGATTTCCCATCAAAGAAGATACTGGACCAGTGAGTTAAGTGATTCATCTCTGGAGACTGAGCACACTGCTTCCCTGCAGAAAGGTACCATGAGGGACTCTTGTCAGGAACATTTTCTGACAGGAATATTTCATGTATGTGCAGAACTGTACTAAACAAAATCTATGATTCTTTCAACTACACACTGTCAAGTATTTCCACTTATAGTAAGTGGAAATCGAACAGAAAAAAATGAGACAGAAAATTACAAAAAAAAGGCTACAGAATTTTTTGGCCTGCTGCATGATTCAAACTCCAGCCATCTTTTGGCTTGTTGTGTTAAAGGTCACAGACAGATCCTCTGCACTACAGAGCTCAACTGAAAGAATTTCAGTTTGTATGTAGTAGAGGTGAAATCACCTTCTGAAGTAGGCAGGGGCATATACTGTATAAATATCTACTGTATTTACTGAGAGGAGAAGTCTGTGGTACCTTTCTGCATACTGCAAGCATGCTGTCTCCACAGCACATGCTAGTCTCTTCTTTCCCAGTGAGGAAGTCAGGCTACAGATGTGAACATGGGTCTCCCACATGGTAGCACAATGCTTCCCCCAGCACCACAGGGTGAGACCCATCTGTTTTTAAGGTTAGAAGACTGCAAGGTCAATTACAAATTTATTTGAGGTTCAAAAGTTCACCGTAGATGCAAGAAGATGAGTAGGTGACCACAGTTTAGAAGCACTGGTTTGAGTGATCCACAAACATACAGTAGAACATGTTTACTGTAGGTTTCCCTTTTGGAACAACAAAGGATGATGCTAGAGTGCTAAAAAGACAAAGACCAGGATCCAGGTCAGTCAACGGTGCACTCTAGCAAAGATGGACAGAGACCTGCACTCAAACATCCATGAGAACCAACAGTAAGTCTTCATGTCCCATACTTGTATTTCAACTGTTGGAAGAAGCAGAATATGATCGTTTCAGGGGAGGGTGACTATGTTGTGGTCAGAACATGTCCTAATTTCATATTGCCACCCAAAGAGTAAATGAACAAAGTCAAACAAATGTGATAATTAATAGTGTGTGAAACCAAATTATATTTTATGTCTAAGGCCTTTAGAAAAGGTCTAGAATTCTTAAAAATGTTACTTGTAGAGCCATAACGCTATAGCACACTGCAAGCATGGTCGAGATCCTAGAAGCATTCTCAGTACAACTGAGCATGAGGCCAGTGTTTTGTTATTATTTGGCACCAATATGGCATGCTGTGCTTATTTTACATTTCTTTTTCAAAAAGATCTCTCCTTGTTATGCAGTCTTAAACACATAATTAAATTCAGAGCTAAAGACACCGTCATTCCTTCACATTTATTCCAAATATCCATACTAGACTAAAGGATGGGGAAGGGGGGGTTGGCAATTTATATAAAATCATGGTAGGCAAACATTTATTTTTTTGTCCTTTTGTACTGAAGGCAGATATGTTTCTGGATCACATTTCCCTATTAAAGGTTCACTGATGGCATGTGCCACAGTGCAAGAATCAATATCACAGCGATAGGCAAGGGTGTAGACCTCAATTTCTGCTACAAGCCCTGATAACGTTTGGATGCCAGAATGTAGGTGCATCTACATTATGATCCTAAATCTGAGGGACCCAGCTGCATCAGTCCCCCATCTGGATGTGGCAGGTGCAATTTTCCAAACCTTATCTGATTGCAACAATTGGATGGGGTTTATGGCAGCATGTGTACAACTTTAGATGTATCTATCAAATATGGTCAGAGTCCTCTTGACCATCTCTAAGATGGTCTAGCAAATTTAGTGCCACTAATGGCCAGGCAGTAGTCATTGGACTTATTAAAGGGACCAAAGCTAGGGTGCTTGCTGCTGCCTTGTCCGATGATTGCACTGGAGTCACAGAGGGAAAAAAGGGAAAGTTTCATGGGGCAGTCCTCCCATTATGGATGCAGTGGAGACTGAAAATAGTACGGGACAGTGCAGGTAAGGATTTGGGAATGAAGGAGTATCCTGGGCCACTGCACCTGTAGTGGTATGTCCAATAATATTTGTCTCAACCCCCTGCCCAAGCCTGGTATAATCCACATGTAAAAAATTGCACCCAGGTACACTGGGGCCAGTTCTAGCCCTTAAAATGAAAGCCCTGTGTAGTGTGGGTACAGGGCTGAGAAAATATAACTCCTGGGCTCTGTGACAGGCTGGCAGGAAGTTGTACCAATGTCATAACTGGGCACACTCAGCTGGCAGGAGGGAAGAACTCCAGCTTACAGAGATATTGAACCTTTTTGATCAAACAATCCAAATGAGAAACAACCGTGAAATTCCCAAATAGGTGGGCACACTGTGTTAGGGGAGCCACCTCTTGAACTGTTCACTGAGTCCTGAAGAAACAGTGCACTCCCGTGGAGAACTCACAGCTGCTTACACTTTTAATTTAAACCAGGCAAAGTTCAGTCCTGAAGTGTGTGCGAAAAAAATATTCAAAGTCCAAGTGTAGTCTGAAACGCTTTATTGTGCACACACCAGACACAGTGTAAGCACAGGACAAGCTAGCAGTGCTACTGGCTGCCCTCGCCCTGGCACTTCCAGATCAACAGTCGTTCCTCAGGAGTGTGGCCAAAAGGAACATCTAAACACCTTAAATATCAGTGCCTACCAGATAATAAATTAGTTGAATTTAAAAGCCCCAATCTATTTACTTATACAAATGATGTCACAGTGCAAAGAAAACTTTAGGTAGAAAACTATCATAGAATGAAGCAGTGAGATGTAAATCCTATAGGCTGCTGTACTAAGTACCACATATTACAATAATATAATTTCTTACATCAATTTCAAATTTATAAGCAGCTTCTATTCTAGGTCCCATAGCGTAATGCAGCAAATATTATTTAAATATCATAATAATAAAAAAAACATACCAGGCACTTGGGTAAATCCCTGTACTGACACTGTAATGCAGCATGAGGGGGTGCTGCACTCCTGAGGTGCTGTCTTTCAGATAAGGCATTAAACCGAGGTCCCATCTGCCTGTTCTGGTGGTAGTTCAGGTGGATGTTAAAGACGGTATGGCACTTTACGAAAAGAGTAGGGGAAACTTTATTCAGAAAGGACTATACATACAATTACAGATATAGACATCTGTATAAAAATACAATCACTATAACACAAGATTCAAATAAATTTAAGTAATAGGAAAATCTGATTCTGTTATCCAAGGATGCAATGCCATCTCTCTAGTAACATTTGTCTTTGCACAAATTTTGCTTCTGAAAAGTAAACATGCTTTAGATCATATTCAATTTTTCCCAACAATTGTTGGTGGGGCGTTCTTTTGCTGTGAAGTAAATAGGCATATTGCTGTTCAAATATGCAATTTAAACACAGTAAATACAACATTCAAAGTCTCTGTGTGCCATTTTGCCATGCATTTGAAAAGACTCCATGCATTAAATTCATATAAGACACTGAGACAAATAATGATTCATTCCAATTGCCTGCAAAAAAAGTCCAAAAACCTTGCATATATGAACACACACAAAAAAATAAATGTTCAATGGTTTCTAATTGTTGTATGCATTCTAGTCTACTGCATTGCCTTTCTGACATCTGCTTATGTTTCTGGCTGGATTTAATATTAATTCTTTCATGGTAACTAAGCCAATGTAAATCCCACATATGTGGGAGCTTCTAGGATTTTGTAATAGTTTTAACAAAGCATTTCGATACTCACTTTGACATTTAAGAAAAACTACAGGTACATTACAAATATTTTCTACTAGTTGCAAATATGTATTTTTCCTATGTAATGTTATAAGCATAGTACTAATAATATGCTATCGCTTAAAGAGTAGGGGAATTTTTTATTAAACTGAAAAATTATTCATACAGATTTTATTACAAATGGTGTCACTAAAATGAATAATAAACATGAAATTAAATAAGTATTCAAGCATGCATTCTCCTTTCCAAAAATAATATTGCAACTTCATATCAGATTCTTTCAACAAAAGCAAAAGTCCAAAGCAAAGGAGTTTTCTTGTATACCCCAATTAGGACAAGAGCTGGGAAATTCTTATAACTGGAAAGCAAATAAAAAACACAATAGTAGTACTTCGCACTAATTCTAAGGCATTTTTTTTTTCATAAGTAACAAAGTCATCCTATCTTTAATACAATATGTCAGTTTTGTAGTCTTGTAAATGTTATGTTCAAACTCCTCCCTAACCCGGTCCCCTACTAAAGGCATTGAGGAATGTTTGTTTTAGCTTTAAAACTGGATACACAAAGTAGTGTTACTTCCCATAAATTCGGGAGTGACTAAAAAAACTTAAATACATCATCAGCTATCAAAAACGTGAAATTGCATTTTTGCAACCCCAAAAGCTTGTTTGTAAAAGATGAAATAGGAAAAACCTAAACTTTTTAAGAGTACAGACAGTTTCCTCTGCATATCTTTCCTAGTGCAGGTATTCAAAACTTTTCCTGGGTTGACTTCCTAAAGAGGAAACTTTTATATCTGTCGGACCTATTGCATATGTAAGCAATAATACCCAACAGGATGGGCATTATTGGGAAATACTGGACCGCCCAGGGGCGTAATGAGGCCTGACGCTACAGGAGGAGGGCCTTATAGCCCCTGGAAGGTCTGGTATTTTCCAATAATGCCCACCCTGAAGGGTATTATTGTGCTTAGAAAATAGCTGACATGTAGTAGTTTAAAAAAAATAGAATAATTAAGAAGATAATTGAGATACATTTTTAAAATAGAACAAAACTGTTTTTTTTGTGTGACGTAGTTCGTGTGTTGTGCCACAGTGTCCAATAGAGGGTGCAGCTGATTGGTGGAGCTTGTTTGGCTGATGTTGATTTGTGGCCCACAGTTTGATGGGAGTTGTAGTTCTATGCTAGGATATCACAGTAGCGTGGGACACTGGAAGAATCGTGTGACATTTAAAAAAGTAATCTCAAGACTGCAGCAAGTGACATGGCAGCTCTTTAGGCTGGTAGTTAACTGTTTTCTGTCACAGTTTGAAGCACAGTGAGCAGGGCAGGAGTGGGACTTCTATGAATAGTGCCCGTTAGATGGAGTCGGGCAGCTGGGTCAGAGTTTTTGTGAGCATGGGGACTGGAAGTCATTTTTAGAGTGGACTGGAGTACAACACCACCTCAAATTATACTATACTGGAATTCAGTTCTCAAACATATAACTATCAAAACAAAATATACTTTCTACTAATAATACACTTCTGCATCTACTATATTTAGAAATAAAAACATTGGGTAGGGGGAACATTATACATGTAGATTCAGAAGGAAATCTCTGCACCTGGTTGGTGGTGCATAAGCCAATATAACAACAGAATAAAAGGAAAAAGTTCAGCACTCACCTGATGCGTCAAAACATGAGGTGTGGTGTTTTTTATTGCACTCCAGTAAAGGATATTTTGCACATATTCTGACTGTTCGGGGCAATTTTTATTTTGAGGTGGTGCGTGCTGAGCCTTTTCATTTTATTCAGAGGGAACATTATCCTGGATCTAACCAAATCTTGTTTCTCCACCATAGCTGATATAACTATGGTGAGGTAGGGTTCTTCTTTTTTCCTACATTTTTCGACTTCTGAAACAACCGCATAAACCACTTGCTCCATTGTTTTATGTTGTTGGCTTAAAGTTAGGTCACATCTTGCTTGCCAGAGCTGGTATTCAACACATACAATTATAAGCTGCATAATTTTTTTTTTGTTTTGTTTTTGTCATATGTCAGCTTTCGTTAGTCCTCAAAGCTTTAATTTACTCATAACTTCTTCCGCGTATGCTGGTAAGTGAAGGACTTGTGCCTATGGATTGGTGCATTTGCTTGGCATTCTGTCAAAAAATTCCCAGTGTTATCTAATACCCATGAACTCCATACTTTATTCATTTGTTTAAGTATTGGAAAAAAACTGTGAAATGTGAAAGTACAGTGGAAGAAAACCAAAGGGTTGATCATGGCTAATCCACCTTTTTCTACTGGTAAATATTTAACTCCCCTCTTTAGGGAGTTCAAATGACTACCTCATAACCCTTGGAAGAAAACGTTTAAAAGAAATGTTTCCAATGACTACGGGGAACAGAAAAGTGATCTCAGAAAAAGAAATACAGGGAGCAAAAATGATTTTATTATGAAAATTATCTTTTTATTCAGTTTCCACTTATTCCACTTCACTATTTTCTCTTTTGCTATCTGGAGATTGAGTTCCCAATTGTATAATTGAAGATTATTTCCCCCAAAATAAATCCCTAAAAGTCTCTGTTCACCCGTAATTGATGTTACGTTAAACGTTTGTGCAAGTCCATTGCTTGTTTGTCCTGTATTCATGCAAACACTTTTCATTCTATTAATGTTCGAACCAGACGTGTATGAATACATATGAACATGCAAAATTGCCAGCAAATACAGTCCATTTGGTCTGTCTAACCTGCTTGAGTGTGTAGCATTTCAGTTCATTAGACTGCAGCTGTCCACCATATGCCCTCCCCATCTTCCACCCCCTCCCGATTTGTACCCTCCTCTTGAATCTGCCCCACCCCTTCTTGAAGCCACCGATACTCTGCAATGATACAACTTCCTCTAGCAAAGCGTTCCACCCTACCACCACCCTTTCTGTGAAATAGTGCCTCCTCAGTTCCCTCTTGAACTTGCCCCCTTCCAGCTTCAAAGAGTGCCCCCGGTTTTCCTACTGTCTTTCAGATTGAACATACACCTGGTATCTACTTTGTTCAAACCCTTCAGCTACTTAAGGGTCTCAATCATGTCCCTTCTTTCCTCCAGGGTATGCATATTGAGCTGTCTCAGTCTCTCCTCATATGGTCTGTCTCCCAGCCCCAGGATCATTTTTGTTGCCCTGCGCTGTACCTCCTCCAGTAGTTTGATGTCCCTTTTTGAGTAGGGGCACCAGAATTACATGCAGCACTCTAGGTGCCATCTCACCAGGGACCTGTACAGGGGCATGATGACCTCCCCACTCCTAGAAGTAATCCCCCTTGCTATGCACCCTAGCATCCTGTTTGCCTTTGCTGCTACCTTCCTGCACTGAGCAGAGTGGTTCATCTCCAGAGTTATCAGCACTCTCAGATCCTTCTCCTCCTTGGATTTTGTTAATGGGACACCCTCCAGCCAGTAACTGTGTCCTGGGTTCCTGTCTCCTAAATGAATCACTTTGCCCTTTTTGGCATTTAAACCAAGCTGCCAAGGGTGATACCATTCCTCCAGTTTTATCAAATCCTCCTGAAGTACTTTTCATCCCTCCCCCCATCTACCTCAGCACAAATCTTTGTGTCATTTGCCAAGAGACTGATCTTGTTCTTAATCCCTTCTGCAATGTTGGTTATGAAAATGTTAAACAGAACCAGTCCCAGCACTGAGCCCTGTGGTACATCACTTGTTACAGCTCTGGGTTCAGATGCCCCCCCCCCCCACACTACTACCTTCTGCTGTCTAACCTGCAACCAGTTCTCGACCCATCTTACCAGTTTCCTCCCTGCTCCCAGACTCCTCAACTTGCAGGTCTGCCTAGTGTGTGGAGCCAAGTCAAAGGCCTTGCTGAAATCCAGGTACAGGACATCCACTGCATGTCCCCTGTCCACTGTCCTCGTAACCCAGTCGTAAAAATCAACCAAGTTCATCTGGCAGGATCTGCCTGAGACAAACTCGTGCTGCCTACTGTCCTGGAGATTGTTATCCTCAAGAAAGTGAACCAGTCTTTTCTTGAGGATTGTTTCCATCAGTTTTCCCACAATTGCAGTAAGACTTACTAGTCTGTACTTCCCCAGTTTGTCTTTGGGCCCACTCTTATGGAGAGATACCACATGTGCTTCCCTCTAGTCCCTTGGCATGCACCCTGAGTTCAGAGAGGTATTAAACAGGCCCACCAATAGCCTTGCGAGGACCTCTGCCAACTCTCTCAGCACCCTGGGATGGACTCCATCTGGGCCAGGTGCCTTGTCCACCTTCAGAGACTTCAGGCCCTCCCTCACCCTTTCCACCATCATTTCCCCATCTGTGGTTGCTTCTCCTCCACCCTCTCCCATGACACCCTTCTTCTCAGGTATGGGCCCATCCCTCTCCTTGGAGAAGACTGAACAGAAGTATTTATTCAGTACTTCTGCCTGCTCTGCCCCCTTTTCTACCCATCCACTTCCCCTCCTGACCCTAAAAATGTGATCCTTGCTCTTCCTCTTCTCTCTGATGCATCTGAAGGAACCCTTTTCTCCTTCAATTCCCTGTGCTAACCTCCGTTCCCTAACCACCTTTGCTGCCCTTACCACTCTGCTCACTTCTCTGGATTTCTTCACATATTCTTCTCTGTCTTCTGCCTGTTGGATCTCTTGTAGATCCTAAATGTATTTCTCTTCTTTCTCACCTTCTCCACTACCTCTCTACTCATCCATCTTGGTTTCTTGGCCTTGCCTTTCTTGCTGTGGTTCTTGATGCAAGTTTTAGTGACTTCAGCCAATCCTGTCTTGATGACTGCCCATTTTTGTTCCATGTTCACTTCTGGGCAGATGCTTGCCATATGACTTTCCAGTATGTGTCTCATCCTGCCAAAGTTCACCATTTCCAGTATGTGTCCTATTCTGCCAAAGTCCACCCTTATTCTAACACTATATCCACTGCAAGAACCCCAGATTGTTCATCTGCCACAATCAAGACAAAGTCATCAGTGTACGCCACTGAACATACTAGAGAGTCTTCAGTTCTTACTAGGAGCCCTTGCATCAAATGTGTTTGATATATTTTATGCAATAAAGGGTGCAATGTTAATATGCATAAGAGGGGACTATGGGGACAGCCCTGTCTGAACCCCCCGGTAGATACTAATGTTCTGACCTGCCCATCCACTGAAAGTAGGCATAACATGAATCCCATTACAACAAGTTTTTATCCAAGAGATAAATTGTGCTGGCAGCCTCATTTCCATAACACCAACCATAAGTAATCGTACTCCACCCTGTCAAAAGCCTTTGTCTCAGCTGACCTGGTGGCGCTGAGGGTTGAGGTACTGGACACCACACCTTGCTCCATGCTGGTGACCCAGGTTCAGGAATGAGCCTGGATCATCGGGGGTTGGCAGGGGAGGACTAGGATTGAGCATCCGATGACAGCTTTCCTAGTCTTGGGGAGAAGAGGTGGATGCACACCATGTGCTGCTGGTCCTTGGGGATGCCCGGAGGTACTGCAGAAGTGTGGGTGCTTAGTGGGGGAAGCATGGCAGACATCTGCACATCAGTACGCTGACGTCACTGTATGCCCGTGCTTCCATCGGGGAGATAAGTGGGGAAAAATGGCAGCACAAGTCCGCGGCAGCTTGATGGCCACAGTTTCACTGACCGACGATGCCTGGAGGCATGTACTGGTAATGGTTCCTCACCGGGTGCAGGGGCTAATGTGGGCCCCTTTCGCAGGTCTAGTTGCAAATGCCAGCTGGGCATGTGGTGCTTCAGGGTCAGTGGTGGACCAGAGGAGCGGTGGCTGGATACAGAGCAGGGCTGTGGCTGCAGGTAAAAAGAATTAAATGATAAAAAAAAAGCCTTTGTCTGATCTAGACTGATGATACGCCCCATTAATTCCTCTGATTCTCCTCCTTTTTGGCAAATTCCTTTAAATACTATTAGGGCATCATATATCGTATAAGTAGGTATTTCACTTAACTGCATAGGATGAATTATTATGTGTGTGTGTTGGGGGGTGCTATTCTTTTGCTTCTTCTGCTCTAAAATCTGAATTTTTGACATGCATTCTTGTGTTATTTTTACATCTCTTTGGTCTCTTTGGGGTGTCTGACTCTCTTCTCTTCTCTTCTCTTCTTCTTCTTCTCTCTTCTTCTTCTTCTCTTCTCTCTCTGTTTGCCTGTACTTGGGTTACTCTGCTTAACAGCTGTTTTTATATAAAAATCCTGTATCCCAAAATCAGAATTGTCATTGTTTCTAGAGGCCCATGGACAATATGTGAAACTGTGACCCGCTTCGTTAAAGAAATTACACCTTGGCCGCATGAAACAATGTGCACTCGGGTGACCTATTTCACCACAATGAGTACATTTGAGCACTTCACAATTGGTGCTTATATATCTCTTCGAGCCACATTTAAAACAAGTCCTAGGTTGGCCAGAGTAAAATAAAAAGCCCTTATCACGACCTACGAAAAAAACTATTTGGCAGATGAACAATATCAGTGTCATCCTGATGTAGCTTAACTTCGATTTTCCAGCATTGGGCCTGCCTCATTATGCCCCTGGGTGGTCTGGTATTTCCCAATAATGCCCACCCTGTCGGGTATGCTTCCTTACTTTGTTCTATGACAGTTTTCTACCTTAGGTTATCTTTGCCCTGTGATGTCACTTATATAAGTAAGTAGATTGGGGTGAGTGTGGCTGGTATCACTGCTAGTTTGTCCTATGCTTACACTAGGAATGCTTGTTTTCATCAGGAATCAGAGAACCTTTTTGATCCAAGGGATGGGTATGCAGCTTGAGCATCGGTGGGGGGGGGGGTGAGGTGATGTCAGCACTAAGGGTAAGCGAATGTGAAAATTGATAAGTTTGGTTCCACTGTGATTCAGACCCCTAGCTTTGTCTTGAATTTGGATGCACCATTTTTGCCAAAGTAACTTTTGGTGCTTGGTAGGGCAGGGGTGTCTAGCAGGCTAACAATGGGGTAAGAGACATTGCTTTAAATCCTCTCATGCACTCCAGTCAGTCCCAAACTCTTCAACCCTCCTGTATTCCTCCAGTCAGTTTAAAAAAATACAGACTTCATCAGCAACTGCCACAGTGCCAGGAGCCAGAACTTCTTCTTTTATTTAAAAAAAATGTCAGCCTGTCTGGTGGCATGGGTAATAGTGCTACTGCCTGCCATGCTGATAAGCAGATCAACCATGTTCAGGTGTGAAATCTTGTTTCTGGGGGTCAGCCGGGAGGAGGAGGATCTAATATCTGGAGGACTGCTCTCCTCTACAAGGGAGGGTAAGTTTCACCTTTTACAGTGCACCTGACATCCTGTTGAGGCTGGGTATCATAGAAGTTGTGAGCTACTGAAGGGCAGGGAGGCATCAACTGGGTGCGGCATGTTATTGTATGCCAATGAGGGAAGGAACAATGAAAGAAAATCAGTCCTGCTATGCGTGATGAAAATCGTCCTCCTGCAGGCCTGGCACCATCAACTGGGCATCCATACCAGATCCAGCTTCAAGAAAGGAAAGATAAGTTGCCCCTTCTCAGCCATGAGAGGCAAGTCATGGGCCACAAGGGGTTAAGTCCTAAAGATGGAAGGTGACTAGGATAGTGGAAGGCCATCATGAAAGGGGACAGCAGAGAACCAAACAGGGGATTAGCCTAAATGAAAGCAATGTCTAGGGAGGAGGGTGGAAAGTGTCTAAGGTGGGTAAAAAGGTGGCCATAGGACTAGCCCTTACTACCTGGGAAAGGCTGGAGTGTTATTTTAAATATTTGGCATGACAAACTGATCCATAATGGCTTAACAGTTTGATTGGGCTAAATCAAAAGTAAAAGTGCCAAATGTTGGCACGTACAGTACATTAACTGAATGCAAATTCAGCATAGGCTCATCCTTAGTAAGCAGTTTGTACTGCTTCATGGCACTGTAGGAGTGCCCTTGGGGTAGGCAAATCAATTTTGCTAAGTGGGTAGGGCTGGCCCTTGGGGGAACATTGTCTAGCGATCAACAGTGCTTCTAGGGATAGAAACATAGACTTTGATGACAGATGAGGACTGCTTGGCCCACCTTGTCTGCCCAGTTCCCTACCTGTTGGATAAGCGGCATGGGGTCATAATGTCGCAAGACATTATGTAGCTTGCAAAAATCACGCTGTCAATACAGCATGACTTTTGCATGTGACATAATTTCCTGTGCCTCTGAACCCCCATCATAAGGATTCTCAAGGGGGGGGGGTTCAACTCAAAATCGCAGAAAGTACAAAAAAAATAAAAGTTTCTGGGACCAGGAATCAAACCCAGTCCTAGACACAGCACCTGGGTTCCTTGCTGCAGTGGCTCAATCCATTGAGCTATGGCAGCCGCTTGGCAGAACCCCATCCCAGCAGAGGTCTTATCCTCCGTCTGGGATAGTGTGAGTGGTAAAATACCACATACAGCAGTATTATCAGTATTGCACCACTCGCTGTAACTTACAGTGTTGTTCTGGGTTAGCCATAATGTCATACGCTATTCAGCGTATGACATTATGACCCGGTAGGTGGATAAGCTGCAGATTCTAGTCAACCAACAGCATACTTCTTCCTATCCCCCTTTCAGAATTGCCTTTTGACTGTCCCATGCATTCTTGAATTCCCCTCACTGTTTCTGACCCCATGACCTCCTCAGGAAGGCCATGCCATGCGTTCACCACCCACTCTGTGAAAAAATACTTCCTCACATTGCACCTGAGCCGTTGCCCTTCTATCTTTAAACTGTGTCCCTTTGTTCTTGCACATCTCTTTTTCTGAAATATGCTACCCTCTTGGACTTTGTTGATTCCCTTGAGATACTTCAAAGTTTCTGTCATGTCCCCCCTCTCCTTCCTTTCCTGAAGGGTATATATAGTAAGCTCCTTTAATCTGTCTTTATATTGTTTCTGTTGCAGACCCTGCACCATTTTAGTTGCCCTCCTCTGGACTGCCTCCATCCTGTCTATGTTCTTGCAGAGGTGACTGCATGCAGTAGTCCAGATGGGGCCTCACCAACTGTCTGTACAGAGGGTTAACAACTTCTTGTTTTCTACTGGTGATGCCTCTCCATATACATCCCAGTATCTCCCTAGCCATCCTTACTGACTTTTCATATTGCTTGCTTACCTTTAGGTCATCTGATATGACTACCCTCAGGTCCCTTTGCATTTTTGTTGTTAATACCTCCTCCCCATTGTGTACTCTTCCCCTGGGTTTTTATTACCTAGGTGCATTACTTTGCACTTCTTTGCATTGAATCTAAGCTGTCATACTTCTGACCATTCTCCAACCTTGCCAAGTCCCTTCTTATCCTTTCCACCTCCTCTTTGTGTATCAACCCTGTTCCAGATCTTTGTGTTGTCTGCAAAGAGACACACTTTTCCTCCTGTCCCTCTGCAATGTCACTTATAAAGACATTAAAAATGACCAAACCCAGTACTGAACCCTGCAGTACCCCACTAGTAACCCCCCCTTTCTTTGGAGTGGACTCCATTTACTATTATCCTCTGTGTCCTGTTGTCCAGCCAATTTTTTACCCAGGCTACCGCCCTGGGACCCACTCCCAGGGTGGCTAATTTGTTTATTAATCTTTTGTGTGGAACTGTGTTGAATGCCCTGCTGAAGTCTAAGTAGGCCATGTCCACAGCCCCTCCCTGGTCTACTACTTTGGTCATCCAGTCAATAAAATCTATTAGATTCATCTGACATGACCTTCCATCTGTGAATCCATGCTGCCTTGGGTCCTGTGCCTTGCTGGTCTCTAGGTACTCAACAATTCCTTCTTTCAGAAGTGATTCCACTATTTTCCCCTACTAATAAGGTCAAACTAACAGGTCTGTAGTTTCCTGCCTCTGCTTTGCTCCCGCTTTTGTGAAGGGGAATCACATCTGCCATCCTTCAGTCCTTAGGTACCACACCATCCTCCCATGATAAGCTTTACCATGCCTCCATAGGGACACAGTGCTGCTTTCAGTCCAAAATGACAGCCATGGGTTGATCTTATATCCAAGAAAAGGCTGATTGCATTCATATTTTACCAGGTGCTTGTATCCACAATAGAGCTGGCCTGCATTCAGAGTCACTTTCTAGATGTAAGCAATGCCCAGTAATACAGAATGTGGAGGAAAGAAATACGAAAAATATATATATATAAATATATATATCTATATATATAGATATTTATACAATAGAGGTGAAGGAACAACCATCCAAATAAACAGTGTTATTTTCAGAGGCGTTGAATAACAGGTTACTGATGAAGACAGAGTGGTATATGAATACAAGCATACCTACTCTCTCTGTGTCAGCACCTGATGTTCAAAAACTCATTTTGTCAGCAAACCACCACACAGGTAACACAACAGACAAAACTAATTTCAGAAATGCCCATCAATGCAAAATATTTTTCTCCTGTGAATGTCTGACAACCACAGGAATGTTGTAAATGCCTTCATATATATACATATATATATATATATATATATATATAAATATATATATATATATAAATATAAACATACATACATACACACACACACACACACACATATATATATATATGTATATATATATATATACAGTACATATACAGTGCAAGTCACATTAAACTGTTCCCTCAACTCACTGGTGTAGCATTGTTCAATGAGTTTCCTAATCTGTGCAGTGTTAAATTCAATGAATTATTAAAAGTTTAGTATTGGTTTGCAACTAGCTGTTAGGACTATAAGCTTTATTTTCAGCTGAGTGCTTATGAGTTTCATTTCAGAAGGCAGATTAAACAACTCTTAAGGAATGCTGTGATATTTATAAACAATGCTCTTAAGGAATGCTGTGATATTTATAAACAATGCCATGAAAATGCATTGCATAAACACTGCAAAACAGCTACTGCCATATCACTAAACAGGTACAAGTGAGTTAAATAGGCAGTGAAGAATGGCTGGAAAAGAATTGACCCTTAGGCTGCCGCCAACAAGATATCTTGTCCTAAAAACCTATGCGTTCTAAATCTTCCGGCAGCCTAAGGGGAAAGCTTCAACAATTCAAGCTGCCACTGCAGTAGAATCACAAAAAAAAAATACTACACCAGTGAGTTGATGGAACAGTTTAATATGACTTGTACTACATATATCTATCTATCTATCTAGCTATATATATATATATATATATATATATATATATATATATATATATATATATATGTATACACACATATGCATACATATATTTAGTATTGTGGAATGTTGTTCTGCATGAAAATCCCTGCTTAGAATAGGGTTTTAATGTACTGGAAATTTAGAATATAACTTATTTTATTGTTACTGGTAACATGCACTAAACTATTAGTAAAAAGTGCTTAAATGTGTTTTTAGCGAAAAACATGTTTTCAAGGCAAGTGTGAAAGAAGTCAGTCAAGAGGATTTTAGAGATGGGGACTCTGGAGACTTCAGTATTCCAGACATGGACTGGAGCATCCCAGCAGCAGCATCAACTAGGAGCAGATTTATCCTGGACTCCCTTCAGGGTGCCTTCCTCAAGCAACTGGTCATGGAACCAACTCGGCACAAGGCAATACTGGACCTTGTGCTCACAAACAGGGACAGTGTGATGGGGGCAACAGTGGGGGAGCACCTGGGAAACAGTGACCATCAGTCATTGTGGTTTGAAATCACAGAAAAGCAGAACCAAACCACACAAAACACATATCCTGGATTTTAGGGGCAGACTTTGGGAAAATGGGGAGATACTTGAAAGAGGCATTAAGGGAATGGGACAGGAATCAGGGTTGAGGAACAGTGGGCAGTATTTAAATGGGGATTACAAGAACAACAGAATTATGTATTAAGCAGGGTAGCAAGAGGAAAAGGAAGAGGAGACCATTATGGTTTTCCAAAGAGGTAGCAAAGAAAGTGAAAGCCAAAAAGATTGCATTCAGGCAATACAAAAAGACACAGGCAGAAGGGATAGGGAGAAGTACCAGGAGAAGCAAAGGGGGCAGGGAGGTCAGTCAGGAAGCCAAAGCTCAGACAGAAGAACACATTGCAAAATCAGTGGGTAGAGGGACAAACCTTTTACAGGTACATAAGTGAAAAAAGAAAGACAAAGGGAGGGATAGTGAGACTGAAGGGGAGGATGGGGCATGGAGGATGACAACAGTAAAGCTGACATACTGAACAGGTATTTCTGCTCAGTCTTTACTGAGGAAGAGGAGGGTAATGGGTCTGAAGGAGTACAAGGTGAGAATGGTGCAGAAATGGACACAAGTCCCTTTACACGAGAAAGGGTCCTGAAGGAACTGGAAGTAATAAGAGTTGATAAAGCAATGGGGCCAGATGGGGTGCACCCCAGGGTCCTTAAAGAACTAAGAGAGGTGGTGGCTGAACCTCTGGCTATCCTGTTTAGCCGATCACTGGAAACAGGGGAGGTACCCAAAGACTGGAGGACAGCAGATGTAGTCCCCTTATACAAAAGTGGGAACAAAGAGGAAGCAGGGAACTACAGACCAGTCAGCCTCACCTCGGTAGAGGGGAAGATCACACTACTGAAGGAGAGTTGGTGGAACATCTGGTTGTCAATGGACTACAGGACCCAAGCAGCATGGTTTCACCAGGGAGGTCATGTCAGACCAACCTCATTGAATTTTTGACTGGGTGACTAGGAGGTGGATCAGGGAGGCAGTGGACATGGCCAAACTGGACTTCAGCAAGGCCTTTGACACTGTGCCACATAGAAGACTATTACACAAACTGGGGAATATGGGTGTGGGCAGGACAGTAGTGTGGTGGGTAGGTAACTGGCTGGGTGGCAGGACACAGAGGGTGGTGGTAAATGGCTGTCACTCCACAGAGGGAAGAGTGACCAGTGGGGTACCACAGGGATCAGTGCTGGGACTGGTCCTATTCAACATCTTCATCAGTGACATGGCGCAGGACCTAGAAGGCAGAATTTCACTGTTCGCTGATGACACAAAGCTCTGTAACAGAGTAGGCACACCAGAGGGTGTAGACAGAATGAGAAGCGACCTGCAGAAACTTGAAGAATGGTCAAGGGTTTGGCAGTTGAAATTCAATGCAAAGAAGTGCAAGATAATGCATATGGGGCACAAAAACCCTGCTACAATATATCAGTTGGGGGTGAGGATATGCATGCACCAAGCAGGAAAGGATCTTGGGTTATCATCTCTGATGACCTCAAGGTAGGAAACAGTGTGACAAGGCAGCAGGTAAAGCAAATAGGATGCTGGGATGTATAGGCAGGGCATCACCAGCAGGAAAAGGGGAAATAATTCCACTATACAAGACACTGGTGAGGCCCCACCTGGAGTACAGTGTACAGTTCTGGAGACCTTACCACGTAAGGACATAGACAGGGTAGAGAAGGTTCAGAGGAGGCAGCAAAGATGGTGCATGGATTGCATCACAAGTCCTATGAAGACAGGTTGAAGGAACTGAACATGTACTCCCTAGAGGAGAGGAGGAGAGGAGGGAGAGAGGGATATGATAGAGACATACAAGTATCTTCAAGGAGGAACAGGGTGCAGGAAAACACTATTTTTAGCGAAAAAGATGTTCCAGGACTAGAGGGCATGGGATGAAGTTGGAGGGTGGACGATTCACAGAAACATGAGAAAGAATTTCTTCACAGAACGGGTGGTGGACAAGGAACACCCTGCCAGAGGAAGTGGTGGGGCTGAAACAATCACGGATTTAAGAATGCATGGGATAGACATAAAGGAATTCTGGAGGTCAGGGGTAAGGGGCAACAGGCTTCTAGGAAAACAAACTGAACTTACAAGCTCAAATGGGCAGACTGGGTGGGCCATAGGCCCTTATCTGCCAACACTGTCTATGTTTCTATGTATCTATGTTGTTAGAGGCATGAAGAAGGTGGTAGACAGTGCAGAAAAGAGGAGGGGTGGTTTGATGCCTTTATGGAGCATCAGCCATCTGGGTTGGGGGAGGATATGGAGGACAGTGAAGCAGGGAAGGGGGCAGGGAGTGCTGGTACACTGGGGTACAACCGATCTGGTGAGCTGGATTGTGGTGGTACACTGGGGTACAACCGATCTGGTGAGCTGGATTGTGGAAACGATGAAGCAGGACTTTCATAGGCTGGGGCACAGATTGAAGAAGAACCCAGCTTCCTTGGCCTTTTCTTAAGGTCCTCCTTTCTGGGGTAGGGAGAAGAGGGAGGGAAGTGTGAGACAGGAGGAGCTCAGAAGTTCAATGTGTGGTTAAAAGGGTGGTGTCAGAAACAGGGGTACCAATTTTTGGAGACTGAGGCTTCTGGGACAAGAGAATCATCAAAGGTGATGGCCTTCACCTGACAAAAGAGAGGAGTAATGCCTTACGGCAGAGGCTGGACATCTACATTGGCAGACAGTTTAACTGTAGATGAGACTGCGGCTATGGATTCCACAGTTCAGGCAGATGAAGTAGGGAATCTAGCCAGCACTCCCCAGAGATGGTGCCAAGGGTACGAGATGTAGCAGCAAAGTAGTACGAGGTAAGGGTGCCATGGAGTGTAGACCAAATATACCAGCAAAAAAGGGAAAACAAGACAATATGGATACCAGGAAATTGTGCTAGTGGAGGCCATTCAATAACTATGAGGGATGGGACAGCAAGTAGATGAGTAGTGTGCTTCAATGTCAGGAGCCTGGGTAATAAAATTAGTGAACTCTAGGCACTGGTGACAGACTCTGGGCTTGATCTAGTAGCTTTTACCAAAACTTGGGCCAATGAAAACAATGACTGGGACCTATAAATCCCTGGGTACACCTTGTACAGATAAGGTAGAGGGATGAGTGGAGTGAGATGGGTGTCCATTTACATCAGGGCAGGAATAGAAGCAGTACAGGATGCATCTCATGGAGGGAATTGGGAGGTAGAATAACTGTGCGTACAGCTCACAGAATCATATGGTAGGTAACATCTCATGGGAGCAGTATAGGCCATTAAGGCAGGGAGAGGAGATCACTAAGGAAGTAGGAGTAGGAGCAGAAGCAAGAAAGGAGGCAGGAAAAGGGAAGATTGTAGTAGTAAGGAATCTCAACCTGCCAGACAATGACTAGGACATCCCAGCAGCAAGAAGCACCAAAAGCCAGGTCCTGCTTGCTTGATACTTTGTAGGACTCATGCCGGTGCAGCAGGTCAATGATGCTAGTAGACAATCCACCATTCTCAACATGGCACTCACCAACATGGCAAAAGTTGTCAGAATGCAGATTGGGGAACCACTGAGGTGCAGTGACCACAGTACTATATGTTAGAGTAAGCCTTCATCTATGGCTGAGGTGTTAGACTTTGGAAGGATGGATTCATCCACATTGAGGAATTAGATCCTGGCATGTTAGCTGGGGTAGACAACATAAGGGGAATGGAAGAAAGATGAAGGGTTGTAAAAGGGGCCATTCTCAAGGCAACCAAAACGTATATAACAGCAGTTATCAAAAAAAGCAAGTGTAAGAGACCGATTGGGTTCGGTGAAAAGGTCTGGGAAGCAATAAGGGCAAAAAAGAAAGCCTTTATAAGGCACAATGACAAAAGGGGATGAAGAATGAAAGGAGTGTCAGGAAAAAATTAGAGCTGCCAAGTGAACAGTCAAGGTTGCAAAGGCCCCCACACAGGCCTGTGTATTGCAGAAGGGGTCAAGGTAGGGGAAAAACTGTTTTTGTTTTAGATGTATAAAGGAAAAAAGAAAGATGGGATGGGAAATTGTCAGTCTATAGGAGGGGAGAGGGTAATAGTTTAGTTTAGCTTATTTAACACATTGTATCTAACACCCAAAGAATGGGGGCAGCTGAAGTTGTATACAATAAGCAGTCACAAGAATATACAAATACACAATATTTTTAAAAATAATCATAAAACCAAAACAATAAAAAAAAAAATTATTCTACACAATATATACACAAATAAATAATATTAACAGTCATTTAAAAATCTCATAAAAAGATATTTGATATTTGATTGCTCTAAACACTTGTTTTCTTCATCTAACCTGTTTTCTTAATCCATAGGGCAGGATTCACAAAGAAGATACACTCAGTGCATCTCAGCCGCCCCACTGCAGAGGAGATGAACTGAGTGCAGAATGGGCAATTCACAGAGGAGGTGCAGGGAGATGCCCCTGGCACATCCCCTCTGTGAATAGTACAGGTGTGCCCCACCCAGGATGCGCTGGGGCATCCCAGGCTGCGTTAGCGCATCTCCCATGTCCGGCTGTGAACCCTTAGGGGGAAGGGCATCTCAGGATGCCTTGCACCCAAAAATGCGATTCACAGCCAGGGGCATGCAAATGAGGCCATTAGGCATGCATAGTGCAATGGGGCCATTAGCATGCCATTATGGCCCCATTTGCATTGCGCCTGCGGGGATGCCCCAGCAGAATGCATTAAACAGTAGACCCCCCCTCCCCATGCCCCAGTAAATGCTGCTCTCGGCAGTAAATGTAATGTAGAACCCCCAAGCCCCAGTAAATGCCACTCCCAGCAGCAGTAAATGTAATGCAGAACCCCCCAAGCCCCAGTAAATGCTACTCCTGGCTGTGGTAAATGTAATGCAGAACCCCCAAGCCCCAGTAAATGCCACCTGGCTGTGGTAAATGTAATGCAGAACCCCCGTCCTAAGTCCCTGTTGAAGCCACCCTCCACGGCAGTGGTAAATTAAAAGAATAACCCCCTCCCAGGCCCAAGTCCCTGGTAAAATTGCCCTCCATGGCAGTGATAAATGAAAAGAAGGACCCCCACACACCCCCCAACCCACCCATCTCCCCCCATGCCAGCAGGGTCCCACTGTTGGAGGGCAGTACAGCCCACCCGCACACTGCGACGGCCGCCCGCCGACACAGCTGTCTGACAATGGCAGCTACCGTACAGCCCGAAGCCCAGATGAGCGTCGGGATATATGGTAGCTGTCATTGCCAGACACAGTTCTGTTAAGCAAGATTTTCCAAGTTGATGTTTCTGCTGTTTTACTTGTTATTCATTGCCAGTATAGTCTGCTTATTCCTTAGTTAACTGACTTTGTACTTGTTGTAAACTGCTGGTCTTTGTTGTTCAATTACTGTACTGTATTCTCCAGGGTCATACCTGAAAATAGGCACAGATGTGCTCTGTGTACCTCACCTGCTTAACACAAGCTAATAAATAAATCAGATAGTGAGCTATGTTGCCCATAATTAAAACAGGTATTGTGTGCAATTAAAAATTTACACTTTTCCTATAGTAAGATAATACTTAAGGTGCCTACGTGCCAGAGGAGCTATGTTGTGCATTTTCAATTATGGACTCTAATTTTTGCCTTTTTAAATACACTTTAAAAACTGCATGCTTAGGGCTTATTTCTGCCAGACCTCTCTAGTAAAGGTACACAAATGGGGTAGTGGTGTAATTAGTATTCCCTTTCCAGAATTCAGGAATGGATTTTTCATATACCTGCCACCTATGTTACGTAGGTATTTGCTTTACTATATAAACAAGCATTTGTCAATGCCAACTATTGATTGTGTTGGTGTGTTGAGCTCACTCACTGCCCCTCTGTCACTCGTTCAGTATGTGTCTCCCTGTGCTGCAAGCTGCTGTTTCATACTGGGCTCTTGCCTGCATTGGCACCTTGTTCTGCCCACTAAGAAATCTGCAGCTGTCCCGACAGAGCTCCGTTGAGGTGGCTTACTCCTCCTGTCTCACTCACTCATTCTGGTTCTCCTGGCGCTGCAGGCTGCCCTTTTGAACTGGGCTGCTGCCTCTGTTGGTGGCTTTTTCTGCCCACAAAGAAATCTGCAGCAGTCCCGACACAGGTCTGTTGAGCCTGCTGACTTCCCCCCTCTCACTCACTCATTCCATTTCTGCCAGCGCTGCAGGCTGCCCTTTTGAACTGGGCTGCTGCCTCTGTTGGTGGCTTTTTCTGCCCACAAAGAAATCTGCAGCAGTCCTGACACAGGTCTGTTGAGCCTGCTGACTTCCCCCCTCTCACTCACTCATTCCATTTCTGCCAGCGCTGCAGGCTGCCCTTTTGAACTGGGCTGCTGCCTCTGTTGGTGGCTTTGTCTGCCCACAAAGAAATCTGCAGTAGTCCCGACACAGGTCTGTTGAGCCTGCTGACTTCCCCCCTCTCACTCACTCATTCCATTTCAGCCAGCACTGCAGGCTGCCCTTTTGTACTGGGCTCCTGCCTGCATTGGCGGCTTGTTCTGGCTAGAAAGAAATCTGAAGCAGTCCCGACACAGCTGCATTGAGCTTGCTCACTCCCCCTCTCTCACTCACTCATTCCGTTTCTGCCAGTGCTGCAAGCTGGCCTTTTGTACTGGGCTCCTGCCTGCATTGCCGCATTTTCTGCCCACAAAGAAATCCACAGCAGGCACAATACAGCTCCATTGAGCTCATTCACTACTGCGCTGTCACTCACTTGTTCTGTTTGTCTTGGTGCTGCAGGCTGCGCTTGTGTACGGGGCTCCTGGCTGCGTTGGCACCTTTGATTGTCCACAAAGAAATCTGCAGCTGTCCTGACAGAGCTCCATTGAGGTCACTCAGTCTCCCTCTGTCATGTGCTCCTTCTGTTTGTCCTGGCGCTGCAAACAGCCCTTTTGTACGGGGCTCCTGCTTGCATTGGAGCCTTTTTCTGCCCACAAAGAAATCCGCAGCAGTCCTGATAGAGCTCCGTTGAGCTCACTCAATCCCCCTGTCTCACTCACTCATACTGTTTCTCCCACTGCTGCAGGCTGGCCTTTTCTACTGGGCTCCCTGCCTGTTTTGACGCCTTTTTCTGCCACAAAGAAATCCGCAGCAGTCCTGACAGCGCTCTGGTGAGTGCACGCATTCCTCCTCCCTCACTCGCTCTTTCATTCTGTTTCTCTCAGTGCTGCAGGCTGTCCTTTTGTACTGGGTTCTTGTATTGGGGCCTTTTTCTGCCCACAAACAAATCCGCAGCAGTCCCGACAGAGCTCAGTCGAGCTCGGTCACTCCCTCCTCTCACTTGTTCGATCTTAATCTGTCCCAAACACTGATTTCCCACAGCAACCATGCTATTCTCTGGCAGGAGTGCAAAAACATATTTTAGTCAGGATGTGTAAAATGACAGCTGTACTGTTCATAAGGAGGTGTGAAAAATTGCCACTGTTGAAAATGAGGCATGAAAATATTACAGATTTACGAAGTTACAAGGGTGCGTGGAAACAGTTCAACGCACGCTTGTAACAGTCATGTTATGCAGTTTTATCACCAAATTTTCAACATAGGGCTTTTAGGACCTCTGCTCATGAACAGTGCCTCTGTCATTTTCTTAATCTGTCCCGAACACTGATTTCCTGCAGCGACTGCATTATTCTGTGCCACAACTGTGAAACCACATTTCAGTCAGGATGTGAAAAATGACAGCTGTACTGCTCATAAGGAGATGTGGAAAAATTCCACTGTAGAAATCTAGCATGACAATATTACAAATCTGCGAAGTTACAAGGGTGTGTGGAAAGTGTGCAATGCACACTTGCAACACAATCATTTGATGGGCTATCATCACCAAATTTTCAACAAAAGCATTTTAGGACCTCTACACATGAACAGTATCACTGTCATTTTCTTAATCTGTCCCGGACACTGATTTCCCACAGTGACTGCTCTATTCTGCACAAGAAGTGTGAAAATACATTTCAGCCAGGATGGGAAAAATGACAGCTGTGCTGTTCATAAGTAGGTGTGGGAAAATGGCAATATTGAAAATCTGGAGTGAAAATACTACAAATTTGCGAAGTTACGAGCATGTGTGCAAACTACGTAATACATGGTCATAACACAGTCATTTTATGGATTATCATCACCAAATTTTCAACACAGCCATTTCAGGACCTCTACTCATGAACAGTGTCAATGTCATTTTCTTAATCTGTCCCGAACACAGATTTCCCACAGCGACTGCACTATTCTGCACCGGAAGTGCGAAAACACATTTCCACCAGGATGTGAACAATGACAACTGTACTGCTCACAAGGAGATGGGAAAAAATACCAACGTTGAAAATCTGGTGTGAAAATATTGCAACTTCACGAAGTTACGATCGTGCGTAGGAACTGCACAGCACACGCTCGTAAAACAGTCATTTTTTGGATTTTTTCCACCAAATTTGCAACATAGACTTTATGAGAGCCCACCTCATGAACACTGGCACTGTCATTTCATTAATTGGCCCCAAAAGATGATTCCACGCAGTGACCACAAAATCACTTTTTGGGGCGGATTAACGCCATGACAGCTCAAGAATTCATGAGGAGGGGTCCCAAAAACCCCAAGTTGAAAATTTGGTGAAAAAAAAATCCCAAAAATGCCTGAGATATGCACTAAAGTTGAAAAAACCCTATTTATTACGTTATACAGCTTACCGGCATTTCCTCAGTTCACGGTCAGCTTTGAAGAGTGCAGATGTATTCCTGGTCCACTGAAGATCATCGCAGCTGAGCTCCAGAGGAAGTATGGGGTGAGGGGTGTGGGGAGGCAGAGGTGCACAGTGGGTAGTGCAGGTTGCGGGTGGGGCCAGGGAGACTATGAGGATGTTTCCTTTTGCAGGTAAAAAAATCAAAAGTCTTGGACCATTTTTCCCTTTACAGGGCATGTGGCATGCTGCAGTGAAATCCCAGTGTGACACAGATGACTTTCTTTTGGGGGCAGCAGTAGCCGACGGGGGATTGGGCACCCCCGTAGGCACACAAGGTGGGGGATTCATTATGCCAATGGAGATTGGGCACCCCGTTGGCAGGAATAAAAGTGGGGGGCAGGGTGCTACAGAATGCGACGGGGAGTGGGCTCCCCTGTCGGCACCAGAAACACGGGGGCACCGAGGCCGATGGGGATTGGGGCCCCTGTCAGCAAATAAACATGGTGAGGGGGTTATATTGTTTGTGAACATGGTGGCAACCCGCTGCCATGTTCACAAACAATATCAGGGTTTTTACATCCCACCCTGCAATGACAGGTTGCTCCCTCATTGCAGCGGATGGCAGACACTGCAATGACGAGGCTGCCCCTGATTGCAGCAGCTGATTTCTCTGAAGTTGGTGCAAACGTTCCAAACTACTGTCACCAGCAGCCTGCAATGGCATAGGGGGAAGCGGGATAAGCCTCTGCAGGCTGTTGGGGCATTGGCCACAACAGTGCCATGCCTCCACAGCCTGCTACTGAGAAAGCTGCCACAGTATGTTTCTTGCGCTGGGCACAATCAATATAAAAATATGATAATTTAAATTTATTCTTTATACTGTAGTTACACCAAATATAGAGTTGAACTACTGGTAGCAACTTGGGTAATGGGCTTTGCTACTCATGTTTAAAACTGGTATTTTGTGCAGTTTTAGGTAATACATGATTTTCCTATGGTAACACTGCATTCTGGGTTTCTACAGGCCAGAAAAGCAATGCTGTGCATTTTCCAAAAGCACAGAGTGATCATGTGCATATTATTAAAATAGGTGTGTGACCACTCCTTGCCATTCAGGTGGTGGCCAGCAGAGGTGATGAATAGAGAGGCTGTGATGGTCACCCATCTCTAATACTGTACAATGGCATGGCATCACTGAATGAGGGTGAGGGGTGTGTGTGGGGTTGCAGGTCCTGAGCAGGCAGGATGAGAGGGGAGTCAGTTAGACATTTGGGGAGATGGTGATTTGGGGGGCTTCACTAGCCACCATTGGGGATGTGTCACATAAAATGAAAGGAAGATGAAGGACTGGTTCTAAGTGTTGAGCTAGGGGTACACTCTGCTGTACAGATGTATCATGCCCTTCCCTTTGTATTTATAGATGTCATTTAACTGTACTGTGTCCCAGATACATGCATGGTGTGTGCAGTGTTGTTTATTCTATTGACAGCACTATTTCAATGTAAGTTTCTAATGGAATGGCAATACAGGTCACCAGGAGCAGTAGTTGGCAGGACAGGGGTCTACACAGCTGTGCACAATGCCATTATTTTGCCTGCAAGGTAACATTGTGTGGCATGCTAATAAGCCCATAGCAGGCATACAAATGTCTATCAGTGTATTACATGTACAATGGATCCATTCGCATGTTAAGGCTGAATATGGATCCCAGTAGCACTGGTGCTATCCTACTTGGGACACACTATTCCCATTCAACTCCTGTGGACCATATTTAGTCTGAGGTTGTGTCAACATAGCATACAGTCACTATGCACTCTGGCAGTACAGGCCCATATTCAGACAGTTAGCATGCTCCTGTCAGAATATAGCCCATAACCTGGCTGTGTGCTGTCTTCCACGCAGAACTCCTATGTGTGCAACACTGATGATAGCCTTGAATATGGGGCCCTATAAATTTAGGGTCTATTACATCCAGACATATATAGTAGATGTACATAAGTGCATTATTACCTCTGGAATGGGTGCATTCTGTAGAATTCCAAAATGTATAGTTTTGCTTGTGTTCTACTCTAGTTTAATCAAACAGAGCTGAACAACTATGCAATATTTCTTTTCACAACAATTGGAAAGGAATGTATACTTACAATGCTTGGAGTTTCTCTCTTTAGCATTATATTTATTAAGATTATCCTATGCTCTTACATATTGCATGCTTAGAATTAGCAGAGGACAACTTAAAAATGGAACAACCTTTCTCATTTTTGGAAAATGACTGTACAAGCTATTGAAAAGAGTGAAGTGAGTAGTTCAAAATGCTGAAAATCAGTCTTTAGACACCAATTATTAAAGCAAGAATTATTTTGGATAAATGTATAAATATACACATATTGTTGGCCTTACTAGACAGAATAGATTTTTTTTGTTTCAAAAATATAAACTTTTGCATAATTATTTATATTGGCACCTTTTTGCACCACCCCAACCCCATGTCTCACAATTTGTGTCCACATTAAAAACTGTGAAATAACATAAAGATATATATTTTGCAAATGTTTGACCATGGGAATAATTTACAAAGTTTTGCCTAAATAGTTAGCCTTATGTTGGTACAATTTAAAAATACATAGTCCTTATACGTGACATGATTTTCACATATAGAAAACGGTAAGGAAATCAAAGTCACCCTGATATTTTGTCATGCTTTATTTCTTAGAAATTAGGTACAGTTGCAGTGCTGTAACATGTTTCTGTCTGTACAAAAGATTTGTTAATATGTGTATTGAACAGGTGTGGAGAAGCTTAGCAATTCTGTAGCTTTCAATTTTAAATGGTGTTCTGGGGTATTTTCTGTAACATTTTTTTGAGAAGACAAATTTCAGGCAGTTTTTCATGTTCATATGAATCACCAGTTCACCAGATGTCAACAAGAGATTACTAACTATGAAAAGGTCAGAGTCTGCCAATAAAAAACATTCATGGTTTCCCTGATTTTTACGACTGTGGGCAGAGCCAACAGGAATATTGCATGTACAAAAGGAGTGATGTCATGTTTTCTGTCCGTGGAACTGACAGAAGGTGTACATAGTCTTCTCCACCTTACCCTCCTCCAAGAAATGTTTTCCACCCTCAAATAAA
This sequence comes from Neoceratodus forsteri, assembly GCA_016271365.2. NCBI lineage: Eukaryota > Metazoa > Chordata > Ceratodontiformes > Ceratodontidae > Neoceratodus > Neoceratodus forsteri. Next base: position 100,689,512 of record CM028138.1, on the reverse strand, counting down.
TACGTTTTCATATTAGTCAATGGTTGCAGGGTACTATTTTCTTTCTTAAATGGGTGGTACAAGAACTGGAACCTGAGTAGTGGTAGGCAGCATTGTTTTTTTGGGGGAAGTAAAATCCAATCCACCTCCACCAAGAAGCTCCTAAAGATCCAGCCCACCTTTTTTTTTATTCATGTGGGAGGGGAATGAGGTGGAGCTATAATGCTGAAAGAAGAATCACTAGTTTGGTATCTGGCCAAGGAACAACATGTCTGCAGAGTCCCTGCATTTTGTTAAGGACTAGGAGAACAGATAACACTTGATGCCTTCAAACTGACTTAAAAACCCTTGAAACAAATGATTATCAGAGTCACCTGGTATCTCAAAAGCAAAGACTCAGCTTTCAGGTATTTCTTTAATATTTATATACTAAAGCAAAGTTCAGCTTTTGAGATTAACAATATTTGTTTACCATATTTTATCTCTCTATTGGTAAACATAGTCTGTGATGAAGTGTATTTTACTTTTTTCCTGGCTCAGTTTCTATCCGTGAAAATAAAGACAGGAACAAATATCAGAACTGCCATCCCCCTGGACAAGCTATTTAGCACTCATTTACACAAATGTAATTTCACATTTTTACCATGAGGGAAGCAAGTAGATGAACCAGCATGGTTAACAAATACATTCATTGACACCTGTGAATGAGTGAGTTTTTTTTTCTAGCATTCCTTGTGAGTTTATACTCATTGAAACCTGTTATTCCAGTTTCTGGGCCTGTTTAAAAACCTTTGGAAAGAATAATTATCAGAGTCACCTGGTGTTTCAAAAGGAAAGACTCAGCTTTCAGGTATTTATTAAACATTTATATACTAAAAACAAGTTAGCTTTTGGGATTAACAATATTTGTTTACCATATTCTGTCTTATCTATTGGTAAACACAGTCTGTGATGAAGTATATTTTACTTTTTTCCTGGCTTAGTTTCTATCAGTAAAAAGAAAGACTGGAAAAACTATCAGAGTTTCCATCCCCCTGGACAAGCTATTTAGCACTCATTTACACAAATGTAATTTCACATTTTTACCATGAGGGAAGCAAGCAGATGAACCAGCATGGTTAACAAATACATTCATTGACACCTGTGAATGAATGAGTGGGAAGGGTTTTTTCAAGCATTCCTGTGGGTTTACATTTCTTGGAACCTGCTATTCCAGTTTATGTGCCTGTGTGTGTATAGGAAGCTTTACAGCACTATTTTTCCTCTATCTTGAGGACTTAATTGAGACCCCAGAAAGTTAATTCATTATCTTCTGGGAGTCATTCTGTGTCAGATTGCCAATGAATAGTTCAGACAAAGCAGAATGGGTTAAACACTTCCTGGAACTAGTCTCAATGCTCTTGGGTCCCCTTTATAATATCTGTCTTAAATATCTGAGATTTTGTTCTATGTTATAATCAATAATTTTTTATTTGATTCATTCTTTAGTTTTCCAAGTTGTATTCCCTGATTCTGTCTAGTCTGACTTGCTGTTGTGCTTCTAGGTCTTTTATTTTTATTTCTAGTTCATTTTGTTTGTGTAGTCATTCCCTCTTCTGTCCTGAGGCTATTTTTATTATTTTCACCCTTACCATGGCTTTTATTGTGTCCCATAAAACCTCCGGATTCGCGTCTTGTATATTATTATCTATGATTGCCTATTTTAGATGGTCCTTTATTTGCATTTGAATATCCTTATCTTGTAGCAGGGAGATGTTTAGCCTCCAAAATGAGGTTTTCCTGAGTGTCTACTGCCACCTCTTCTGCTTAACCTTATAAGGGCTGCAAATTGCTGCTCTAATCAGCACTTTGTCCTCTCATGATTTAAAAGCAGGTAAAACCCACCCCAACAATTTCAACCCACTACATTTCTAATCAGGAATACTACAGGTGGGGTAGAGACCTGGATGCCCAGTCAAGCACTCAAATGGATAATAATAGGTTAGTGGGAAGAGCCTGCCTTTATACTAGATCCACAGAAAGTTAACTCATTATCTTCTAGCAGACAGAACTTTCTGCATTTATTACAACAAAAATTTCACAACAACATTTTTACAAATAAGGAGTTTGGCAGTAATGTGGTTGATAGCAGCTTAATCTGGTTTAAGGTCAGCTGGCATTCATCTGTATTCCGTTCCCCCAGGTCATGTCTGAAAATAGGCAGGATTTGTCTAGTGCACTTACTCATTCAACAAAAACTAAACAAATAAATAAAATATGGTGTAAAGAGCTGCTCCTTGGAAAATTACCTGGTTTTGTGGGTGGGGGTTGCCACAAGTGGAATGGGACTATATAGATGGGGGAGCTCATAACAGCAGAAGTGGCATGTTGGCATTAAAAGCTTAGTGGTATGGATATAGAAGCACCAGTATTTAAGCATGACTTTGTTAGTGGATTAATTGTGATGGGGGGAGTGATTCTTGGTATTTTAAACATAATGATTTTCTAAAACTTCAGCCTTCAATGGGTTAGACTTTGTAGCCATCTGTACAGTATATCACTAAGCCACATGCAGTGGGGTATGGTTAAAACCCAGATCACCAGACCCAGGCTAGAGCTGTAAAATCTGGACTGGGCACAGCGTGTGCAAATATTGCTGATCTGGTAGAACAGCAATAAAAGATAAACTATGCAATACCCTCAATAACACACCTACCCCAGTTTACATTTAAATGATGCCCATTTTTAGGACTTATATAGTGATATCTTCCTTCAAGAGAACAGTTTATAATGAAATGTGGCATTTGGGCATATACACTTTTATATTATATGAATTGTGTGTGTGAACTATATATCAATCTCTAAAAAAAAACAATTAAAAACATCAAATGTCTTCAAAAACTTGTCTCAATATTGTGTTTATCTTCCACATTGTCACAACATATAGTTGACTTAGCAGTGTTTTCAGTTATGGTACAGTACCTTCATGTATATGATGGCCTGGTTCTGCTGAGTTGACAGCTATAACAGTGCATATAATAAATTGCAAAACATATAGGTAACTATAATACAGATGGTGGCATTATTTTTAATTATACAATGGCAAGGAAAAATATAAGAAGCTGATTGGCTGCTGACCCATTAAAACAGTGATGTTATTATACAGTAACATCACCATAGCTTTGGATTTGGATAATTCCTTGTATTTTCTCTTAAGAAATATTTGTCCACACTAACAAAAACATCCTTTAAAATGCATTTTTTATTCTGTATATAACAACAAGCTATTGTATAATTGCAATAAGGCACTCCAGGGTGTGTGTTATCATGTACTAACATCATTCCTGGGGTGGTGGAAGCATGTGGCTTCACCTCTGCTTAAATATGCCCTTTCTCAATGTACCGTACTTTGATTCAGTTAGTGTATGCAACAGCCTTCATGTGAACACCCTGGGCTTCTCTTTGACTCCTGATGTCTGTTTACTTTAGCTATTGTATATTGTTTGAACTGCTTTGGACTTCTTGATGTGGTGCCTGTGTAAATGAGTCTCTGACTCAAAGGTTTGTAAATCTGATCTTTTTTAAATAAATAAATGAATGTTTATAATTAAGCCCATGAAGCACCATTATCTAGTTAATGCATTCACAGTTGTAGTGGCTCTGCCTGATCTTGTTCTTGAAGGGTTTGACAGGGCTGAATTAGACCCTGCCACATTTGTTATGCAGAAAGAGTTTAAATTCAAGGATCTGTTATATCCTCTCCTTTTCTGTCTCTTTTTTGTCTGATTGTGAAACCAAATTTTCTCGTTAACCTAGGAACTGATCACTTTGACAGTTTCACAGTTCTCTGCCTCTCGCTATCTCTCTGCCTTACCTTGTTGTTCTGTCTTTTCTTCCTTCTTGAATATCTGCTGGTATAAAAAATATATGTGAATCCCTGTGTAAAACGGTATATAGTTATACTGTTGAAATAATTACAAAGCAATTCAGAACTCAAGGGGTTAACCTGAGATGCAGTTTTTAAGCCTTTTGCAGAGCTGTAAACAAGAAGTCAGTTCTGGGTCACTATGTTCTTATTGCTGCATTTGCATCAAACTGGCAAGAACATTCTGTAAACTTAAAAGAACATTCTGTGAAAAGCAGGCTGTCTTAACAAAATCCCAGACAAATACTTATAAAAGGAGCAACAAAGAAGAGAAGAGATGCAGTGACAGGAGCAGCAAAGATGATAATAGATGCAATGACAGTAGCAGCAAAGAAAATAAGGGACACAGAGATGGATGAATGCCTTGCAAGCTATCAAAGCTGGAGGTTCTGGCCCTGGTCCAGCAGAGCAACAAAGCGCCAACAACTTAAAAGACCTTAAACTTACAAAGCTATGTTCCTCAGATGATAATGAAGCATACCTGACAACTTTTGAAAGGGTTGCCACAGTCTGCCAGTGGTCAAAGCAGCAAAGGGCAATCAGACTGGTACCTTACCTGACAGGGAAAGCCCAACTTGCCTATAGCTATATGGACACTGCACAGTCAGAAAAGTATGACCTGGTGAAAAGAGAGATCCTTAAAAGATATTATACAATGGCAAGGAAATTTTCTGGACTCTGATTGGTCAGTGTGTTGCTGAGACAGTGATGTTACTACACAATAACATCACTGTATCGATATCCACTAGCATATTATTTTTCTCAGAAGCAAAAATATATTGCCACACTAAAAATCTAGTAAAACTTTTTTTAAATATTTTATTTATTTTGTATAACATTGAGCCATTGTATAATTGCAATAAGGCACTCCAAGGTGTGTGTTATTGTGTCATAACATCACTCAGCTTTGCCTCATGCTTCAACCCACCCCAGGAGTGATGTTATTACACGATAACACACACCTTGTCATGCCTTATTGCTTAATGATATCTCAGGAGAGACATACAGGCAGAGATTTCGGTCTCTGAAGTACAACTCAATGACAAAGGAAACATAAATATATTAAATTTAAATAACATAATGCAAAAATAATAAACGTAGCCTGGCACAGGAGTGTAAAATACCCATGGCAGTGAAAGGGTTAATAAAATTAAATAATTGGAGCGTGATGATTGAGTTACTACTATTTTTTCCATTTACACTGGTCCTTTCTTCCTAATGCTTTACAAGTTATGATGAAAGTGGCAGTATGAAAACCAGAGTTGAGGGTGGGGGGTGGTGCAGGTGTCAGATAGAGGAGAGCAGGGCTGCAGCTATGAATTTTGGGGCCTCGGACAAGTCACTTGAAATGGGCCCCTGTTTTCCAAACCAGTTAATACCAGGGGTAATGCCAGCTCCTCAGGTGGGCCCCTCCTGAGCTCGGGGCCCAGGACAACATCCCCACTTTTCCCCCATTACTACAGCCCTGGAGGAGAGCAAGAATGATAATGCACTGGGAGTCTGTCCCTGATTTAGTTATGTCCCATCAGAGCCTCCTGAGGGCACATGACATGCTCTTGTACTGCATTACTTGATAGACTATGCATGTCGCTGGCTGGTGCAACTGGCAACAAGGCCCGCTTCCTTCAGAAGCTATTTAAGAGGCATTTGCCAACTTCCTTCTGACTCACATTCTTTGTTGGCTGTTTTTCATGCTGCAGTTCTTCTGAAAGAGCAACATGCCCATCCCCCCTATCCTGGTTGCTTTATGTCAAACTCTGGTGTGGTTACCTATCGGTCTGTGCTGTTTTTTGTTGTGTTTTACCCTTTCTCCACCTCTTTGGTATTCTTTTTTGGTTTATATTTTATATTCCTTTATTTACTTCAGTCCTTCCTAGCTGTTCAATGCTGTACTCTACCTCCTTAATGTAGTCTGTCACCCTGACTTACTTGTTTGATGCATTACAGGTTACTTATTTGCTTATTACAATTGCTCTCTTTCGGATCTGAACTTCCCTTGCTATTTTGAGCTTCAATTAATTTGCTTCCATTCTGCAGCTCTTTCCTTTGATTTGGTGCTTACTTTGAATCCTCTATTCTTGTTTGATTCTGTTCTGCTTCTCCATTTACACATCATCAGCCTTCGCATAGCTCCAGCTGTACCCATTTGGAAATTAAAACTGTTTTGTCATCTCAGCCCCAGAGGCATCATGGTCTGGATTACTTACCTCACCATCTTTCTTGGAATTGATTGTGGTGCAACTCCAAAGGGTCTCACTGTAAATCTCAGCCCAAGTGCTAGCCATGTGAGTCCTGTAGCCTGAACAGTATCTGTCCTGCAGGTCCAGGAGGAATTGTTCTGCTGGATGTAATATTTTTCAGAGGTCTTGCTTGTGGCCCTGCCTAATTTCTACCCTCTCCTCTTTTTATGTTCACTTGCAAACATATTGGTATCAGTGTACTATGAAAGGGCTTTTTGAAGCATGCCCATCCTTACCCTATCACATATTCAGAATACTAACTCTCCTCCCCAATCCCTCCCACTCTTTGCCTTTCTCCTCCTTTTCTCTTTAAAGTCCTTGCTCAATCATGAGGTTGAAATATGCACACTGCATTGTTCTTGTGTAACTCTGAATTCTGAGTGCTTGAAAAAGTACCCCTGCTTCCAGTTAAACATATGTGCTACAGTTTACTGCTTTCATATCTGGTACAATTTATTGTTTTGTTCCTTAGGGAATGGCATTGATATTGCACAACTTTTATTATTTTCTTTCCCATGATGCAGTGTTTGCAACTCATTGAATGAACATATTCTCATAGGTGGTAAAAAGCAATTAAGGCATGTTGTTTGTAACATGTTCTTACACTCATTGATATCTTTAGGTAAGGATCTGTCTTAACTCTGCTTACCTGTGTTCTGAACACAAAAAAAAAAAATAAAAGCTTGGTCATTACAACGTAAACAAACAAAGCTCAACACATATATTCGAGGGCACACAAAGTCCAACAATTGTGCAGCTCTCATCACCTGAGTAAAGTTAGCCAAACTCACTCCTGAGTTGCTATGTGGTCACCAGTTTATGCTAAACACAAAGATGGAAGAAAAACAGCCACATGTAGCAGTAAACAGGTGATCAACATTGCCCCTAACATTTTGCTCAAATAAGCTTTGCGCTTTTAAATTTTGTCTGTATCCCCCCCACAGTCTATCTTCATCCCTGAAATGACAATCTATTAGTACGCATAATAATTATAATGTGACATATTCTGTTTTAATGGAGGACAATCCGTCAATATTGTTAAATTTACAAGATTATTTATGAAAATAATGTTAACAATGGTTAGGTAAAGTGATGTTATGTTCTCATGAATGGGTACTACAAATTTACATACAAACATATAAAGAAGCCAGCAAAATTAGGCCATTTGGTCTATGACTATCTAGTCTGCTCATGTTACAGGATCCTCAGCTTAGCTACTGACCCTACCTCCCCTCCGCAATCCACCCTTCCCATCCATCCATCTATCCATCCACCCCCTCTTGATGCTTATTTTCTCCTTAACTCTATCCCAGCCTCTCTTAAAGTTGCTTGCAATCTTCAACAAAACCACCTCTTCTAGAAGCACATTCCAACCCATCACCACCCTCTCCATGAAGAAGTGCCTCCTAGCATCTCTCCTAAACTTCCCCCCTTCCAACTTCAGACTGTGTTCCCTCATGTTCTAGTTTCCTCTTAGCTTAAGGAGACACCCCTTATCTACCCTATTTATTCTTTTAAAACAGTTGAAGGTCTCAGTCATGTCCCCCTCTCTTCTACCCCAGGAAGTACATGTTCAGAGCCTTGGACCTCTGCTCGTATGATCTACCTTGCTGGCCCAAGATCATCTTCACTGTCCTTCTTTGGATCTTCTCCAGCAGGTTTATGTCCTTTTTAAGGATTGGGTACCAGTGCTGTACATTGTACACCAGATGTGGCCTCACTAATGACCTGCACAAGGGTAATATTACCTCCTCTCGCTTGCTGCTGGTCCCTCTGGCAGTGTAGCAACACATTTTATTTGCCTTTGCCACAGCTTCACTACACTGCATTGAGTGCTTCAGTCCACTAATGATTATCACTCCCTCCCAGATTCCCCTCCTCCTCTGATGCAGATACCCAGACCCCTCCCATGCTGTAGTCAGTGAAGCACTACCACGCACGCATGACATACAGATGGAGCCTGTCAGACTTCAAACAGGACAAGGGTAAACACACACCAGGCAGCACTCAGTAGGAAATCATTAAAACAAAGACAGATATGTCTTATACCTTTTGGCACTTTTAACTCTTGCCACTTTATTTTGATCCTACTCTTGAGTCTTTTCCCCTCCACCACTCACCCCTGCTTCTTCCCTGCTCACACATCTTGAAGTTCTTCCCTTGCTCCTCCTCACCTTCCCTCTTCCACCCTCCACCCATTCTCTTATCTCAAGCCACCTCTTTTGCAAATTGTTCCTCTTCTTCTCCCTACGTTTCTGTCTCTTACCTCTCTCCCACCCATATTACTCTCTCTCTCAGATTTTTGACAAAGCCTGCTAGGCTGCCCCCTCTCCTGACTAGACACCACCTCTTCTCCTTATACTATTAATTTGTCTTCCTCCCCCTCACTTCACCAGCACTCCCCCTTCTCTCTGCACACACCTCATTTCCCTCCTTCCACCTGCCCATCCTCTCATCTCTCTATTCCCATTACCTCCTTTGCAACTACACTCCTTCCCTCTCCACCTCCTGTGCAACTCATTTCCTTCTCCCTCTTGTTTCTCCAATCCCCTACCTTACACCCCATTACTTTCTCTCCTAGATTTTGACATGGCCTCCCAGGCTGCCCTCTCTTCTAGCCCACTCTACTGTTATATTGAGCAACATTCAGTGTTATTTTGTTTGCTTTTGATGTATTCATTTTTTTAAGTATATTCTTGATATCTGCTATTTACTTATCTAATGCTTACCTTGTTTTGTTTATGTACTACTGATGTGGAACCTTTGTAAATGAGTTGTATTGCTCAAAGTTGTTGTAATCCAAGGCTCAATAAATAAATAAAGTCCAAAATAAGTTTAAGAGCATTGTTCTAAACCTCATTGCTTTGTCTCTTAGTTGTGAGGCTTCATTAACTGACAAAGCCTCATGACTAAGAGGTGAAGCACTGGAGTTTAGTGCCATGCTTACTTAATAAACAATTTTGGGCTTTACATACCTCTCTTTGTTTTAGTGGTTTGCTACTTAATGCAGCCTGGTGTGTGTTTACCCCAGGCTGCACTCAGTCCTGGGGTTATTGCCTCCATTGTACATAACTTTGTATTTGTTTGCATTGAAGACAAACTGTCAAACCCTGGACCACCTCTCTAATTTTTCCAGATCCTCCTTTAGGTCATATATCCCTTCTGCTTTGTCTACTCTCCCAAAGAGCTTGGTGTCATCCACAAATAGACACATTTTGCACTTAATGCAATCCCCCAAATCATTGATGTAGACATTGAATAGCACTGGACTGAGCACCGAGCCCTGGTGACCTCTGGTTCTAGATAGCTCAGCCACCACAACAACTCTGTGGGTCCTGCCCCTCATACAGTTTTCCACCCATCTGTTCAACTTCTCCCCAACCCTGAGATCTGCCAACTTCTTGATCAGCCTCTTGTGGGGTACAGAGTCAAATGCCTTACTGTAGTCCAGGCAAAGATTGTCCACCACTTGGCCCCTATCCACTGTTTTAGTGACCCAGTCAAAACATTATTCTGTAATGATGGGAGCTCTGGGGTCAGATGGAGAGAGGACTCTGTGCTCCACAAAAGGTTGATCAGGAATTTGGTGGATCTTGGAGTTGGGGAAAAGATGGCCAGATGGGTGGAAAACTGGCTGAGGGACAGAACCCAGAGGGTGGTTGTGGGGGAATAGTTATCTGGCACTAGAGAGGTACCAGTGGGGTCCCACAGGGCTCAGTGCTGGGGCTGGTGTTGTTCAATGTCTTCATCAATGACTATTGGGAATGGCATTAAGGGCAAAATGTGCCTATTGATGGACAACACCAAGCTCTGAGGGAGACTGGACACAGCTGAATGGATACAGGACCTACAGGAAGATCTGTAAAATCTGAGGAGGCAGTTCAGGATCTGGCAGCTTGGCTTTAATGCCAAGAAATGCAAAGAAATGCATATTGGAGCAAAGAATCCCCGGACAGAGTAGTATCTGGAAGGAGTCCGAGTATCTGCATCAGAGGAGGAGAAGGACCTGGAGTGATGATCACTAGTGATCTGAAACACTCCACACAGTGCAAGAAAGCAGTAGCAAAGGCAAACAAGATGCTAGGATGCATAGCTAGGGGGATCAGTAGTAGGAGAGAGGAGGTTATATTGCCCTTGTACAGGTCACTGATAAGGTCGCATCTAGAGTATGCAGTTTAGCACTGGTGCCCACACCTCAAAAAGGACATTAACCTGCTGGAGAAGGTCCAGAGGAGGAAGTGGAGGGTTTGTGGGATAACAGATGAACCACACACCAGACTTCAGGTTCAACACACACTCTCTGTGTGATGTTTATTCAGAATATAGGAAATAAGCTTAAGCAGTAGCATATTCATTCTTCAGTACATCAGTTTTCAGCAACAGATTATGAATGCCCTTTCTCTGCACTTAGCCAGCACCTACTGACATTGATCTCTGATCTAGCTAATTTTCAGTGAAAACCCTTCATCCCTATGTGGGTCCCATTTGCTTGGGTAGTGGGGGCTCAAAAAGAAAAGAAAAACAAGCTTAAAACAAAGAACATCAGTGCAGAAACACTGAAAAAAGGTTACCCCAAAGGGCATTGGCAAAAAATCAAGTTTCAAAGAAATACAACATCATACATACTTCCACAATGCAAAGCATCATGGGATATATGCAAATCACTGTGACATTTCAGACTTGTTCAGTTTACAGCAATTTATATACATTTTAAATAGCACAACTAACTTAATTTCTATAATAGTCACCTAGTACCTTTTACCATTATCAAAAACACCTAGTGCCATGGTATTTTCAACATTTATAGGTTTCATGAACACAAGGTATATATTGGCATAGTGCTATTACATACTAAATCCAGCAACGATAAACACAACCTGTTTTACATATGTTTCGAGGTCATAGCAATAACCTCTCTGTATGAGGACCTGAGAGGGAGAAGGAAAATTAAAGAGGACACTATAGCATAGTCAAGAAAGGGAAAGGAAGGGAGTGCCCATAGATGGCCAACTTTATGGACTAGAAAAAAATAAAGGATAGATTAGGCTTAGAAATAGAAAAACTGTTGCAACAGATTTAAGAAAAGGTCAGTCCTCAAGAGTGGCAGGAGATCCCTGTCACAGAGGGCTACAAAGATGATAGCCAGTCAGTAGAGCAAGGCATATGAGGAGAGGTTGAGGGCACTGACATGTACTCCCTGGAAGACAGGAAAGAGAGAGAGGGGACATGATTGGGACCTTTAAGTACTTGGAAGGGATAACTAAGGCTGACAAAGAGAGTCTCTTTAAGCTGAGTGGCAACCATAACAAGAGGGGGCACTGTCTCAGGTTAGAGGGTGGGAGGTTTAGGAGGAAGATCAGGAAGTACTTCTTCACAGAGAGGGTGGTGGACACTTGGAATGCACTGCTGGAAGAGGTCTTCTCATTGAAGACGGTGGGCAGCTTTAATAGAGGCTGGGATAGACATAGTGGGAAGGTAAGGATCATGGGTAGGGAGGATGGGAGGAGTGGGGAGAGAGGGTAGGGACATTAGCTCAAGCTGTGGACCCTGCAATACAAGCAGACTTGATAGACCAAATGGCCTTCTTCTATTGGCTTCTTCGTATGTTCATATGTTTGTATGACATTAGCAGTAAGACAGGTGAGGGCAGGTACTGAGTTGGGCCAACCAACCTGAATGACTGAGCAGGCCATGTGGCTACAGACCTCCAATAGAAAGGCTGTAGTTTTTGAGTTAAAATGGGCCAGATTGTGTGGGCCCTCACTTTTGCAGACATTGCCGTGTGTTGATATTTTTGATATTTGTTGCACTATTTTATGTATTTGCAACAGTATTAGTTAACATATTACATTGATCAAAACTGTGTTTTGCAGAAATTTAAAAGAAACAATGTTAAGAAAGCAGAAATACATTTTTTATTTGAGGAAAAAGTAATTTGTTGTTAACCTTTTTTTATTTATTAAACAGATGCTTCGTGAAACAGTTCTCTTCATCCTCACTTGCTTAGGTATGTTTGGCATTAACTGCCGTTACATAAATAACATCATTTATGATGTGATAACAGTGACTAGCTTTTTTATATTAACTGAAGATCAATGGAAACCTGTCATGTATTTTGCTTAATGTCTAATGTAGTGTATTAGTAGTATATTATTTATTTTTATAAACAAATGAACAGTTGTTCTGACTTACCAAGGCTGAATCATTTATCACTCACCGAAGACAGGCTATAACCCACTAGTTACTCTTAGTTACTGTATATGGGGTAAAAGTTATGCTCTGAATGAGACAAGCACTGAATGCATAACATGCGCACACTCAGTGGAACCTTTGAACTATGCCTATATGCCATGGAAATCTGGAACATAGGCAGAGACACATGGGAGTGCTGATCGGGGGGGGGGTCCACTGGACCCGCAGTGGCATTTACAATGAGTGCAAGTAAGTTATGCATCTGATCCCCAAGCTGTGCAGAAAGTGATGTGCTGGGGTTGGGTGGAGCATGTTGGCAATACATGACATTAACTAAGGTGCATACTGCTGTCTGTAGGGGGGGCTGAAGGACTGAGCAGGTTATGGCAGGGGGGACCCTACTGTAACCACAGTATGGGCCGGCATGCTCACAGTCCTCTGCCCAGTCCAAGCTGCCAGCAGCAAACTGACTGACTCAGCAGCTCCCCCACCTCTGTCCCCACACACATCATCGCCCTGGGCACAACCCAATGTAAAGGTCAACCCCACTCCACAGGACAGCCCTCCTCCTCACACAGGACAGCCTTCATTCCCCGTAGTCACAAGCAAAACTCCTCTTCCCCACACATATCAGCTGCATCCCCCAGTCTTGCACCAGCATTGTTTCTCCCCACACATGACAGCCCCCATCCCCACTGTTGCATAAGCATCCCCCACATATGACAGCTCCTGTCCCCATAATGCACAAGTACCCCCCTCTGCACCCAGAGAGGAGCCCAGGCAGAACCTTCCCCCAACCCTGTACCCAGCACTCTGTCACTCCCAATGGTTGCCAGTGGTGCCCAACCCACCCACAGCACCCACAAGTGCTCCCTTAATCCCCGTACCATGCTATGGGCTCCACGCTCATGGACAGCCAGTGGCAAAGCCCTCTGCACACCTCCACAGCTGCTGACCTTCTGGATTATGCAGGGAGTATGTCACTGATATTGCTGCCCTGTATATTTCAGAAAGCTGGTGACAGTGGAGGTTTGTGGAGGGCTGTGCTGCTGGCCATCCACTACAATGATACCCATAGCATGATACAAGGAAGGGGTGGTCAGTGCCGCAGTTAGTTAGATGTCTGCAGAAAGATGATGTCTGCGAATCTGAGAAACAGAAGAAACTGCCATCACAAAACTTTCCACAGATTTACATCTTACCTCCTAGGCAACACATGCGGAATGTCAGCAGATTTTGTCTAACAGTGCCAATGATATAAAGCTGCAAACTTTTAACTTTGAACTCCACACTCAACACTAAACATAGTGGTGCAGTAGCGAAATTAATGTAGATATAAATCTTTGTTCTTTCTTATTAAGAAAATATTTACCTATTCTAATTCATTGCAATTTACTGTACTTTGCACTTTCTGTGGTTTTACTCATCATGTAATATGAATGAGTGGTTGTCTTGTTTTTCCCCTCTAGGCTTTGCCTTAGTTTGTTACGTCAGGTGCTGCGAACCCTGAAATGGTGCAAAACAAATACACCTCTACCACTACTGCTGCTTCATTTTCATTACTAACAGGATTTCTTTCTTTCTTTCTTAAGGTTTCTTTATAACAGATTTCTCAACTGCAGCCGAAAACCAAACTGAGAACCCATCAGGTACTAGATATCTTTCTCTCTGATTGCATGCATGCTAAAAAGGTAAAGGCCACACCACGTGAGCAGGAGTAGCATTCTTGCTGATAAGCTTGGCCTTGTGTCTGTACTAACGCTGTGCAGTCACTGCCATGCAGCAAGAGAAGTGGACAAGATGGACCTTTATTTTGTTTCATCTTTACAGTACCAAGTTACCAAAATAGTATGAGATAAAGTGCAGGCATTATTCCAGCCTGATTAAAAATGTCCACAGTGCACCATCCTGAGCTTACAGTGCTGGGGGTCACAGAAGATGCTATGAAATAGGAGTCATGAGCTCAAGTCATGAGCCCTGTAGGGAATCTGCAAGGATATGAGAGAGAGGCAGCTTTTTAAATGAGAGTGGGCTTTAGCCTGTTTTGATAGATTGGGCAACTACACAGGTGTTGTAGATGTAAGCAGGATAAAGAGAGATGAGAAAAAAAGTCCACAGCTGCAGAATATATTCATAATTATTTTAACTGGTTAAATATGATTGTGACCAGTATATAATAGCCACAGGTTGTTGTTCTACATAGTTATTTTTATAACATTCCATTTTGCATGATGGTGATGCGATTGCTGTATAAAACTTTATTATATATAAAGTTGGAAAAGTGTATGCAACCATTTACTTTTACTACTTACCCTTTACTCCTGGCCCATTCACACACAAATTCATAGAAACATAAACGTTTACTGTAGATAAGGACCGCAAGGCCCATCCAGTCTGCCCATTTCTTTTTCTACCTTATGAATGTGCCATTGACCTTTGCTCTGTCAGTGGCCTATCTATTCATACTCATCTGTATTGCTCCCTTATGCCTATCTCATGCCTGTTTGAAGCCCTGCACTGTATTCATATCCACCACTTCCTGAGGTAGGCCGTTCCATGCATCCACCACCCTTTCTGTGAAAAAGAGCTTCCTCACATTACCCCTTAATTGGCCTCCCTCTAATCTCATGCTGTGTCCTCTTGTCCTGCTATTTTTCCTATATTGAAACATGTTAGACTTTTTCACCTTGTTAATGCCCTTAAGGTGTTTGAATGTTTCAATTATATCACCCTCTCCTCCTTGCTCTAGGGTATACATATTGAGCTCAGTTAATCTGTCCTCATATGTTTTCTGATGCATTCTTGCACCATTTTGCTGCCCTTCTCTGGACTGCCTCAATTTGGTTAATGTCCTTGTGAAGGTGTGGCCTCCAGTACTGCACGCAGTACTCCAGATGGGGCCTAACCAGTGTTTTGTAAAGAGGAATTATTACCTTCCTCTTTCGACTTGTGATATCCCTACTAATACACCCCAACATCCCTTTAGCCTTACCTACTGCTTTAGTGGTCTGCTTGGATGATTTCAGGTCATCAGTGATGATGATGCCCAAGTATCTTTCTTCCCTTGTGACTGCCAGCAACTCCCATCCCAGCCTATAGGTGGATTCAGCATTTCTCTTCCCTATGTGCATGATCTTGCACTTCTTTAGGTTAAACCCCAGTTGCCACTCTTCCGACCATTTTGCTAGTTTATCTAGATCTCTTCTCATTCTGCCCACCCCATCTGGATCATCTACTCTGTTGCAGATATTGGTGTCATCTGCAAACAGACACACCTTACCCTCCAGTCCATCTGCAATGTCATTAATGAAGATATTGAAGAGGACTGGCCCCAGGACTGATCCCTGAGGTACCCCACTTGAGACTTGCATCTCTTCTAACTGTATGCCATTTACCACCACTCTCTGTTTTCTGCCCGTCAACCAGTTTGCCACCCAGTTGACCAACGTCTGACCCACCCCGAGCCTACCCAGCTTATTAATCAGTCTTCTGTGTGGAACAGTATTGAAAGCTTTGCTGAAGTCAAGGTAGGCGACATCAACTGCTTCCCCTTGGTCCACCACTCTGGTTACCCAGTCAAAGAAATCTATGAGATTAGTTTGACAGGACTTTCCTTTTGTAAACCCATGCTGTCTTGGATCCTGTGCTCCTATGGATTCCAGGTGTTGCGCTATCCTTTCCTTAAGGAGTGTCTCCATAATCTTGCCCACTACTGAGGTAAGACTGACTGGTCTGTAGTTCCCTGCCTCCTCCCTGCTACTACTCTTGTGGAGTAGGATCACATGAGCCCTTCTCTAGTCTTCTGGGACCTCGCCTGTACTCAGAGACTCACTAAACAATTCTGACAATGGCTCTGCTAGTTCCATCCTTAGCTCCTTTAGTACCCTGGGATGTATGCCATCAGGTCCAATTGCCTTGTCCACCCTGAGCTTATAGAGCTCTTGTAGGACCCTTTCTTTTGTGAAGGGACTAGTGCTCACCTCCTTCCCCCCTGTGTCCATGGTGCTGAGCTGTGGGCCCTGCCCTACCTTCTCTTCAGTAAATACTGAGTAGAAGTATTGATTTAGGATAGATGCTTTTACATGGTCCTCCTCCTCACACTCCCCCTTATCCCCTTTGATCTTAGCAATACCCCCTCTGGACTTTCTCCTTTCACTAATGTATCTATAGAAAGTCTTGTCACCTTATTTTACTGTTTGTGCTAGTGTTTCCTCAGTTTGGGCCTTTGCCTACCTTATTGCCTTCCATGCTTCCCTTAGGGAAGTTTGGTATGCCTCCCTATCTTCATCCTGCTGCGTTCCCTTTTATTTCCTGAAGGCCAGTTTTTTGGCTCTGACCTTTTCTGCTACTGTATTTGAGAACCAAAGTGGTTTCCTTCTTCTTTTGCACCTCCTTTTCTCACTAACACAATGGGCTGTTGCTTCAAGTATTGCATCTTTAATGCTTGCCCACTTTGCCTGTACCCCTTACCTGTATTTTTTATTTTTGCCAGAGGTAGCTTAACTCTGTTGGCCATCTTATCAAAGTCAGCTCCTCTGAAGTCCCATATTTTTGCCTTGGAATGGGATGATTTTGTTCTAGTGGCCAAATTGAACCATACCATGTGATGGTCACTGGCCCCCAGGTGACCTTCTACCTGGAGATCTGTGATCCTTTCCCTGTTAGTCAGTACTAGATCTAAGATAGCCCCGTCTCTTGTGGGTTGTTGTACCAGTTGTTTGAGGCCCTCCCCCTGCAGGGAATCCACCATGCACCTAGTTCTGGCTGATGTCCCTGCAGGTATGAACCAATCTGTATCTGGCATGTTGAAGTTTCCCATTATCAGAACCTCCCCTTTAGCTGTCATGTTTTGTATATCTTCGAACAGTAACATGTCTATGTCCTCCCCCTGGTCTGGAGGCCTGTACACAACCCCAGTTCATATGGCTGTCCCATTTCCTGTTTCCAGGGTGACCCACAGTTCTTCTGGCTCCTTATGTGTATTCTGAATTTCTGTAGCTTTGATATTTTCATTGACAAAAAGGGCCACTCCACCCCCCCCTTTTTGCACCTTGGTCTCTTCTGAACAGTACATAGCCAGGTACTGAAGTCTCCTAAGTGTGGTTACTGGTAAACCATGTCTCGTTAATGGCTACTATATCCAATTTAGCCTCTATCATTATTGCCTGCAGGTCTGGGATCTTGTTTCCCAGACTGCGAGCATTTGTGTACATGATTTTCCATTGGCCAGATTTTGGTGTGTTAGTTATTGGGTGAGGTCTGGCGTTTCCCCTATGTATCGTATGGGAAGCCGGACCTTTTTCTTTACCAGGTGATGCAAATGAACTACAAACATGCTGAATTCCTCTTTGACTACTAGCTGGGGGGGGGAGGGGTGTTCTTCCCATTCGACATATGGTGCTGCACCCCTCTCCCCATTTGTTAGTTTTAATATTCTGCAAAGACGTCAAACTTCTGCCTCAATGCACGGACTCCCTCCTTAGTCAGATGCAGTCCATCAAATTTAAAGAACTTTCGCTCCCAAAACTGTTGCCAGTTTCCTAAAAAATAGTGTCCTTTTCCCGGCACCAGCCCTTGAGCCACATGTTTAACTTCCCTATCTCCTCTTCTCTTACCTTCTGTCCATCTGTGCCCCTCTCCCAGACTGGCAGGATCTCAGAGAAGGAGATGCCAGATGAAATGGATGATAGTTTGTCACCCAGGCTGGTCAGGTATTCCTTGGCCTCCACAAGTGACCGGCTGGTGAGATCGTTAGTCCCTATGTGTACCAGGATGTCAATGTTTTCTCCTGCTTCCTGAACAATTTTAGCAATATGGTCAGTGTCTCTCCATGCCGATGTACCTGGGAGACATCTGACCATAACCCCCTGGCTGGAGATACTTATCAACTCCCCAAATCATGTATTCTCCTATGATCAGAAGTTTTTTGGGTCTCCTTTTGGTTTTTTTGTTTTTGGTTCCTGTTTTGGGTGTGTTTTGTTGTGCTAGCTCCTGTGCTGCAGTGTCCATCCTCTGCCCCTTTGTTTGATTTCAGAGATAGAGGCAAATACCTGTTTGTAGTTTTTATATGGTTTGTGGAGGTGATATGTTGGAAGGCACCGAGTGATGGGGCACCGGATTTGCCCCTCCTAACCACCTGCCAACTTCCTGGACCAACTACCCTCTGCGGTCGAGGTGCTTCAGTTGGATGTTGGGGAAATAGTGGGTGGTTCTTATAGTATATATTTCAGATTAAATGTACCCCTACCTAATTTTGTCCCGCTTATGGCTCTCAGACCTGTTATAGTTCAAAATCATTAGGAGTTAGTGCTGGGGCCACTGCACTCTTCAACAGCTTCATCACCAAACCAGAAACTTGGTTCTCCAGTAGGTTGCTTATGTTCGTGGATGACACTAACTTAGCCAAGATGTTGGATTCCCTCAAGGATAGGGACAAACTTCCTGTTGGCCTGAATAAGCTGGGAAATTGGTCTGACCTCTGGAACAAAAGATTCAACACAGTTAAAGACAAAGTGCCACATCTGGAGAGGAAGAAATGATGTAGGACCTATGCCCTGTGTGGGTCTCTCCATGCTGCAGTTCAGCAGAAAAAGAGACCAGATGGTCATAATAGACAGTCTAAAGCAGGGAAAGCAGTGTATTGCTGTCATTAAGAGAGCCAGCAGAATGCTGGGGTGCATCAGTAGAGTGAAACAAAGCAGGAGAACGAACCTAGTTATTTGGCTTGGCCTGGTCAAACCCTGCCTGGCTTACCGTATGCTGTTTTGGTCTCTTCAATACAAAAGTCTTTAACATTTCCTGAGCTTGTTTTGTAGTAAAAAAGGTCATTATGCCTGAGCTCTGAAAGTCTGGGGAAAAAATTCATTCCATGCAGGCTGTAGGTGAGAGCAAAAAAAATATGTTACGTATAGGGTAAAAAGTAGATATCTACAGAAAAATTATGTATGTGAATCTGAGAAACAGCACAAGCTGCCATCATGAAACTTTCCACAAACTTACATAATGCCTTCTAGGCAATACATGAAGAATGTCAGCTGATTTTGTTTAACAGTGCCAATGATATAAAGGTGCAAACTTTTAACTTTGAACACCACACTCAACACTAACTATAGTGGAGCAGTAATGCAATTAATGTAGATATAAATCTTTGGACTTTTTTATCAAGAAAATATTTACCTATTGTAATTCATGGGAATTTTCTGTACTTGGCACCTTCTATGATTTTACTCATTATGTAATATGAATGAGTGGTTGTCTTGTTTTTCTCCTCTAGGCTTTGTGTTAGTTTGTTGCCTCTGGTGCTGCGAACCCTGAAATGGTGCAAAACAGATAAATCTCTATCACTACTGCTGCTTCATTTTCATTATTAACAGGCTTTATTTCTTTTCTTAAGGTCCGTGTATTACAGATTTCTCAAATGCAGTGGAAAACCAAACTGGGAACCCATCAGGTACTAGATATCTTTATTTCTGATTGCATGCATGCTAATTAAAAAGGTAAAGGCCACACCACATGAGCAGGAGTAGCATTCTTGCTTGTAAGCTTGACCTTGTGTCTGTATTAACACTGTGCAGTCACTGCCATGCAGCAAGAGAAGTGGACAAGAGGGACCTTAATTTTGTTCCATCTTTACAGTACCAAGTTACCATAATAGTATGAGATAAATTGCAGGCATTATTCCAGCCTGATTAAAAATGTCCACAGTGCACCATCCTGAGCTTACAGTGCTGGTGGTCGCAGATGATGCTACGAAACAGGAGTCATGAGCTCAAGTCATGAGCACTGGAGAAAGTCTGCAAGGACATGAGAGAGTAGCAGCTTTTAAATGAGAGCGGGCATTAGTCTGTTTTGATAGATTGGGTAATTAGACTGGTGCTGTAGATGTAAGCAGGATAAAGAGAGATGAGAAAAAAAGTCCACAGCTGCAGAATATATTCATAATTATTTTAACTGGTTAGATATGAGTGTGACCAGTATGTAAAAGCCACAGGTTGTTGTTGTTCTACATAATTATTTTTATAACATTCCATTTGGCATGAAGGCGATGCTATTGCTGTATAAAACTGGATTTTATGTGAAGTTGGAAAAGTGTCTGCAGCCATTTACTTTTACTACTTACCCTTTATTCCTGCCCCATTCTCACACAAATTGCATATTAAATGCACCCCTAACAAATTCTGCCCTGCCTATGGCTCTCAGACCTGTTATAGTTCAAAATCATTAAGTGTTAGTGCTGGGGCCACTGTGCTCTTCAACAGCTTCATCACCAAACCAGAAATTTGGTTCTCCAGTTGGTTGCTTATGTTCATGGATGACACTAACGTAGCCAAGATGTTGGATTCCCTCAAGGATAGGGACAAACTTCATGTGGGCCTGAATAAGCTGGGAAATTGGTCTGACCTCTGGAACAAAAGATTCAACATAGTTAAAGACAAAGTGCTACATCTGGAGAGGAAGAAATGATGTAGGACCTATGCCCTGTGTAGGGCTTTCCTTGCTGCAGTTGAGCAGAAAAAGAGACCAGATGGTCATAATAGGCATTGGTCTAAAGCAGGGAAAGCAGTGTATTGCTGTCATTAAGAGGGCCAGTAGAATGCTGGGGTGCATCAATAGGGTGAAATAAAGCAGGAGAAGGGACCCTGCTACTTGGCTTGGCCTGGTCAAACCCTGCCTGGCTTACTGTATGCTGTTTTGGTCTCTTCAAGACAAAGGTCTTTAACATTTCCTGGACTTATTTGCTAGTAACCAATCATTAATACGCATGAGTGGACACTGAATTTGCATTCAGTGAATGTGCAGAAACCCAAAGGTTTTGAGACCGGTGAAGGCTGTCCAGTGGAACATGGTTTCCAGAAGGCACTTCAACACAACATCATGATGCATCATTTTTTACAGGAAACACACAATGTTCATGTCCAAGTTGTTGGCAAATCCCTTGACTTGCAGTAGCTAATTGGCAATGCTGGAGATCATGAGGTCCTAGCACTACGCACATCTCATTACCATTTCCTGAGCTCTCACAAGGGATGGACTTCGTCTCGGAAAGATTGTCTCCTATTAAAAGGAATACATCTTTTAGCAGAAAAAAAGGTGAGAAAGTGTCAGGGAATCAAGTATTATTATTCTAGTTAGTCAGTTCACATAATTTAACTGCAATGTCAGGCAGCAGGTCAATGAAATCATGTGTTGCTGCAGAGAAGAGTGAGGGGATTGCAGTTAGAGTCTACCTTAGCTGATGCAGGACCCTGTAGCAGGAATAAGCAGAGTGAGTTTGACAGGGAAAGGTCAGTGGAGTTTTTTGAAGGATTTATATGACAAATGCATTTTTTACTGACTGCTGGTGGTGAGGGCAGAGCAATAAAGCTTTATTTTTTTATATATATATTTTCTGGGCCTATGACTGGGTGAAAACTATGTGAAATAGGCTGCTGCAGTGAGAAAATGGGTCTCTTACAGGGAAAGAAGAGGGTGTAAAAGTGCATGTGCAGGGGTGGCTGGGCAAGCATGTGGTGTCAACCTCACTCATGTTAAGTCTTTGTCATGCATCACTGTAGCATGTGGGTCCACTAGTGTGCTTATAACATGAGCATGTAGAAAGGATCAATGACTACCTATTGTGAGTCATCATATTGTAGTTAGCATCTGGTGGCAAGCACATCATAATGTGGAATGTATCATCTGTCATGCCTCTGTCATTGGAGCATGTAGAAAACATGAGGCAATGAAATGGGAATGGAGCAAAGAGCAGGGAAAGGTTCCACTGACAGTTGTGCCAAGTAACAGTACTGGAAGTGGTGGTGGTTGAGAAGGACTGGGAGACAGAGCCAGTGGTGAGACAAGGACTGGTGGTTGTAGTGGTGGGACTTAAAGGAGGGCTAGAGCTGGACATGTGAGAGTACAGCCAATGAAACCATCGTTCATTCATCCTGTAATAATAATTTTGTACATTTTTTTTTATTAATTCTGACTTCACAGTTAACAGTTAGAATCTACTCAGCTGAAGGGACAATGTGAGCGTCCTGAAAATAAAAGGAAGATTTTTAACAGAAGATAGACTAACTGATTCTGTGGGTAATTTCAGTCTTTTTGTCCTGTAAACGACAGGATCCCCTGGTCAGTTAATGGGAGAACTTCAAAGTAGAGAAGTTTCTTTCATGTCAGAAAACTGTCTTGGGCTGTCGGACAATTCCCTGTAGAGCAGAAAGCAAGTAAAACAATGAAAGGTGTCCTTAAGTACACAAAATCCATGAATCCGGTTACAACTAGTTTCTGTATACGGACGTACAAACATACCAAAATTGCCAGCAGAAAAAGGTCTTAGTGGTCTATCAAGTCTTCTCGGGTGTGCAGCTTGATCTATTTTACTGGAGCTGCCCCAAGAGAGATCCTCCCCCTTCCGCCATCCCCTTCCACCATCCCCTTCCTCCCTCCCTCCCATTGCCACTTTCATTTCTAACCTATCCCAGTCCCCTTTAAAACATGCCACTGTTTTAAATGATATCACCTCCTCATGCAGTTCATTCCACTTTGACATCACCCTTTGCATGAAAAAGTGCCTCCTTATTTCCTTTTTAAATCTACCCCTACAAGTTTCAGACTGTGGCCCCTAGTGGTCCCCTCCATTTTTAAATTGAAAATGCCCTCCACTCCAACCCTGTTTATACCCTATGGATACTTGAAGGTTTCTATGATATCCCCCTTTTCCCTTGTCTCCCAAGCAATACATATTGAGCTCCTTAACCTCTCATCATATGGTTTGTCTCCCATGCCCTGGATAATCTCGGTCTCCCTATATAGGTGCTGTCATAAGAGAACAAAGCACAGGTCCTAGAAATGATGTCACTGAGCAGAGGTGATAAGGGTGGGTGGAGCCAGACTTGGAAGCTTGCCAGCATAAGTCTGAATATGAGAACTGTAAGTCGGGCCATGCTGGAACTTTGTACATACATCATCTAAGAGTTGGTGTCTGCCATGGCTCAGTAAGGTATTCTGTTTGGTAAGACTCTGTCTAACCTGCATAGAGTTAAGAAGCTATTTGGAGGTTTTCTATTTGTTTCTGGTGTGTGCAAACCATTTCTGTTTAATTTGTGTAGTAATCCTGTAATTCAGATAGTGTTGTGTATGTATGATATCCTGTAGAATGTGTTAATATTGTGAAGTAGTAATTTTTTTTTAATAATTACTAGTCCACGTTTTTTCCCATAGGGAAACCCGGCTCCAGTTTCGAACACGCACCAGGTTTTCTTCACTCTCTGCATGCCCCAGCTGGCTGTCACACAGAAAAGTGTACCATCGGTACACCACTAATCAGTCAGCAGAAAGTAAAGCACTGTTTTAAAATAAACATAAATAACTGTAATCCTGGATCCCCACATTCAATTAAGGACTGCAAAGCTACCTTACAAACTTAAAAAAATAAATAAAAAGTCTTACCAGCCACGGACCACACATAAGCCAGACAGCACTGTGGCTGAACAAGAAAGCAATATTTTGTTATATAATTGCTGTGGTGAAACAATGCAAACCAGTAATTATATAAAATAAAGGCTGGGTAGGAGGTGTAAAACTCAGAATTTACACACACCCTCTCAGTGTGGGATGCCTATATAAACCCACCAAGCTTTGCTCTCGGGGTTTATGTGGCATCCCGCACCTGGGGGGTGTAAAATCCTCAATACAACCCCCCTACCCAGCCATTATTCTTTCTCTCTCTATATAAATACAGTATATATATATATATACACACATGATATCTCTGTGACTGAATGTTTTGGAGGAATACAACAGACAACTGTTTGTATCAGCAAATTATGATCCATCTTCAAAGACAGAAGGCTATGGCTGCCATATTTTAAGAAGCAAAATGTTTTCTCAGGAGTGAGTGCAAGGGGGAGGCCATTTACCCTTAGCCAAAGGAGCACTGTATTATGTGGACTGTGGCTCTGGTGGGATTCAGATCAAGAAAGTCCCCAGGTAAGAGAATCACTTCTGAGTGGTGCCAGTTATCAAGGTACCCTGACAGGTGTTGAGGGTTGAGAAACTTCTTTACCTGTTACATAAAATTTGAAACATAGAAACACAGAATTTGATGGCAGATAAGGAACGCTTGGCCCACCTAGTCTGCCCATTTCCCTACCTAATGGATAAGCTGCAGATCCTAGTTAACCAACAGCCTACTTCCTCATACCACGCACTACAATTGGTTTATGTCTGTCCCATGCATTCTTGAATTTCCCCACTATTTTTGACTCCATGATTTCATCAGGAAGGCTGTTCCATGCATCCACAGCCCTCTCTGTGAAAAAATACTTCCTCACATCATCTCTGAGCCACACCCCTCTATCTTCAAATTGTGCCCCCTTGTTCTTGCATATCTCTTTTTTGAAAGATGCTACCCTCTTGAACTTTGTTGATTCCCTTGAGATACTTGAAAGTTTCTTTCATGTCCCTCCTCTCCCTCCTTTACTCGGGGGTATACATATTAAGCTCATTTAACTTATCTTCATATGTCTTCTGGTGCAGACCCTGCACCATTTTGGTTGCCTTCCTCTGGACAGCCTCCACCCTGTCTGTGTCTTTGCAGAGATGGGGTCTCCAGAACTGCACGCAGTATTCCAGATGGGATCTCATCAACTGTCTGTACAGAGGGATGACAACTTACTGTTTTCTACTGGTGATGCCTCTCCCTATGTATTCCAGTATACCCCCAGCCCTCCTTACTGCCTTCTCACATTGCTTGCCCGCCTTTAGGTCATCTGATACAACTACCCCCAGGTCCCTTTCTGTTTCTGCTGTTGTCAGTATCTCACTCCCATCATACCTCTCAACTGTTTCTGATTTTCAGGGAAATCTCTGATTTTGCCTCAAAATGTTACTCTGTCCCTCCTAAAAATTGCCTTTCCATGACCAAATAGTGTGAGTTGGAAGCACAACATGATGTCAAACATTAAAGTTAAGGAGTTGATCTTCCTTAGAAAATGCATTTTGCACTAAGCACCATATTCTACCAGCTTCCTGAGTGGATATCATCAAGTTTGAAGATGTGTCCCTGATTTTTTAAGCCTTGTCCCTGATTTATGAGGCAGGAGGTTGAGAGGTGTACTCTTCCCCTAGGTTCTTTGTTTCCCAGGTGCATTACTTTGCACTTTTTTTGTGTTGAATCTAAGCTGCCATACATTTGACCATTTCTCCAGCATTGCCAAGTCCCTTCTCATCCTTTCCACCCCACCTTGTGTATCAACCCTGTTGCAGATCTTTGTGTTGTCTGCAAAGAGACATACTTTTCCTTTCAGTCCCTCTGCAATGTCACTTATAAAAACATTAAAAAGGACCAGACCCAGTACTTGAACCCTGTGGTACTCCACTAGTAACCCCCCTTTCTTCACTGTGGACTCTGTTTATTATTACTCTCTGCCTTCTGTTATCAAGCCAATGATTTACCCAGGCTACCACCCTGGGACCCACTCCCTGGCTGGCTAATTTGTTTATTAATCTTTAGTGTGGGACTGTGTCAAATGCCTTGCTAAAGTCTAGGTAGACCATGTCCACAGCCCCTCCGTGGTCTACTACTTTGGTCAACCAGTCAAAGAAATCAATTAGATTCATCTAACATGACCTTCCCACTGTTAATCCATACTACCTTGGGTCCTGTGCCCCACTGGCCTCTAGGTACTCAACAATTACTTCCTTCAGAAGTGATTCCATCATTTTCCCTACCACTAAGGTCAAACTGACAGGTCTGTAGTTTCTTGCCTCTGTCTTAATCCCACTTTGTGAAGCGGAATCACATCTGCCCTCCTCCAGTTCTCAGGTACCACACAATCCTCCCAGGATTTTTTAAAAAGGGTAGTCAGTGGTGTTACTAGCTCTCCCCTTAGTTCTTTTAGAATTCTGGGATGAATCCCTTCAGGCCCCATTGCTTTATCTACTTTCAGTTTTAGGAGTTATTTCAGAACTCTTTCTTCTGTGAAAGGACTGATATCGACCCTCCTATCCAGAGTGCATCTACTGAATGAATTAGGTACCTCCCCCTCCTTTTCTTTTGTGAATACTGAGCGGAAGTATTCATTCAGTACCCCTGCCTTCTCACTGTCCCTCACTGTCCACCAACGCTCCTCTTTCTTCAGCCTCAGTATCTTTGTCTTTCTTCGCTTTCCTAATGTACCTATAAAAGATTTTACTGCCCTTCTTATCCGAGTTGGCTATCTTTTCCTCGGTTTAGGCCTTTGCTATTCTGACTGCCTTCCCCACTTCTTTCTGCTTGAACTGGTACAGTTCTCTGACCCACTCCTTCTGTGTTTCCTTATACTTCCTGAATGCTGTCATTTTCTCCCTAACCTTCCCTGCCACCTCTTTTAAGAACCATAGTGTTTTTTTTTTCATTTTGATTTGTTTATTTGCTTCACACAGAGGCATGTTACCTCTGTGATGGCAGTTTTGGTGTTTCCCCATTGTTGCTCCACCCCTTCTTCTTGCCTGTTTGTTAGGGTTGTTCTGAGGCACTCTCCCATTTTGATCAAATCAGCCCTCCTGAAGTCCCGTACCTTCACTTTTGTATGGCTTGACTCTACAGATGAGTTTATCGTTAACCACACTGTTTGGTGGTTACTCGTTCCCAGATGGCTACCCACTTCTATATCTGAGATCCTCTCTCCATCCCCATTTGAGAGTACCAGGTGTTAAGACTGCTCCATTCCAAGTGGGTTCCAACACTAGCTGTCTGAGGTATGGCCCCTGTAGGTCATTGAGAAAGGCCCTGCTCTTGGATGTAGCTGCAGCAAAGGTGCTCCAGTTAACATCTGGCATAATCAGGTCCCTCATTGGCAGTATCTCTCCTTTCTCTGTCATCTGAAGGATGCCTTCTATCATTTTCTTGTCCATTTCCTCTCCCTGAGACAGGGGTCAGTATACAACCCCTACAACCCCTGTACGGATTGTGGTGCCATTTCCAGTTTCCAGAGTGACCCACAGTGCCTCTACTCCTCCCTGTTTACCCTTTAGTTACATTGCTTTGATCCCTTCCCTTACACAGAGAGCTACTCCTTCTCCTATTCTACCCTCCCTGTCCCTCCTATAGATTGTGCACCCTGGTATGTTGACATCCCAGTCATGGCTCTCTGTGTACCATGTTTCTGTGACTGCCATGATATTCAGGCATCCCTCTTCCATCAAGGCCACCTGTTCAGGGAGCTTGTTATCTAGACTACGGGCATTAGTGCTCATTACCCTCTATTTTTGGATGGCATTACACCTATTTGCCCCATCACTGTCCTTACTGCCTTTATCTTTTTCTCCATTTAACCCTGCTCTTCTCCCTATCGACTTCTCTGTCTTGGTGTTTACCTCACTAACTACCCTGATTTTTAAGGGGGCTAGAATTTCCCTTCTCCTTTTCAGTGCGTCCCACTTGGCTAGTTTAAATGCTTGCCAATGAAGCATTTAACCTATCTCCTAGGATCCTGGTTCCTCTCCTGGACAGATGCAAACCATTGTGCCAGTACAGGCCTGCATCCCCCCCCCCCCAGGTGGACCCCCAGTCCCCAGTGAAGCCAAAATACTGAGCTCTGCACCAGTTTTTCAACAGAAGTACAGGAAAATGGGAAGGGGAGGGGATACAGGGAAAAGTCTAAGGAGGTCCACCAGACTGATGAGGGGGGCCAAAGCATCTAGAGAGCTGAGACTAGTTCATGGGATCAAAAGAAGAGAAAATGACTTCTTCCATCACATAGGTGAGAAAAGGAGAAGCAAAGACCAGCTTGCGAGGATGAAAAAGATGGGGATGGATGGAGAAGGGGGTGGAGCAGGCAGAGGCACTGAATAAGTACTTCTGCTCTGTGTTCATGCAGGAGAAGGACGAATAAATACCTCAGGCAAGTGGAGGGTTGGGTAAGGGGGAGAGGACAACAGATGTAGGGATTACAGAATTCAGGGTGCTGGGAGGTTGAGGGCATTAAGAGTGGGCAAAGCACCTGGGCCGGATGGCATTCACCCTAGAGTACTGAGGCAGCTGGCAGAGGCCCTTGCAGGGCCACTGGCAGATCTGTTCAATACCTCCCTGGACACAGGATGTGTACCACGGGACTGGAGGATGGCCCACATGGTGCCCATTCATAAAAGTGGGCCAAAGGATGAACCAGGGAACTATCGGCCAGTGAGCCTCACCTCGATTATGGGCAGACTCATGGAGACCATCCTAAAACAGAGGCTTGTGAGCTTCTTGGAGGCAAACAGTATCCAGGATGATCAACAACATGGGTATGTTGTGGGCAGATCGTACCAGAGAAACCTGGTACAGTTCTATGACTGGGTGACATGGGAACTGGACAAGGGCCATGTTGTAGATGTCCTGTTCTTGGACTTCAGTAAGGCCTCTGATTCAGTGCCACATGGGAGATTGTGGGGAAGCTGGAGTATGTGAGGGCAGGACCAAAAATGGTGACCTGGATCAGGAACCGGCTGAGGGGGAGACAGCAAAGGATGGTGGTAGGGGGTACAACAGGATCCATGCTGGGACCAGTACTGCTTAGGATTCTCTTTGCAGATATCTCGAATGGGACCCCGAGCAAAATCTGTTCGCAGATGATACCAATATGGGAGCTGTGGTAGATGACACAGAGAGGAAGGCGTTGCAGGAGGACCTGAATAAGCCGCAGGAGTGGGCAGATAAATGGCAGCTGGGGTTCAACACCAAGAAGTGCAAAGTTCTGCATTTCGGAGCCCAGAACTAGGGGATGGATAATCACTTAAATGGGATTCAGTTGAGTTGCTCCACAGAAGAGAAGGACCAAGGGGTGATCATAACAGAGAGCAGGAACAACTCTGTTCAATGAATGGTAGTGGCAAAAGGTAACAAAATGCTGGGGTGTATAGCTGTAGGGATCTCCTCCAGAAGTAGGGAGATTATCCTGCCCGTATATAGGTCACTGATCAGACCCCACCTGGAGTACTGCATGCAATACTGGCACCTGTTCCTGAAGTAGGACATCAGATTATTGGAGGGTGTACAGTGTAGAGCTACAAAGATGATCCAGGGATTGGTGAGCAAGCCATACAAGGAAAGGCAAGGGGAGCAGAACATGTACTCTCTGGAAGAGAAGTGGGACAGGGGAGATATGATTGACACCTTTAAGTACCTGAAGGGAATAAACAAGACTAATACAGAGATGATTTTCCAGAGGAGAAAGGGGAGGGACACGAGAGGACACCAACTGAAATGGGGGGTAGATTCAGGAGAGAGATGAGGAGACATTTTCTCACGGAAAGAATAATGGACAAGTGCAACTCCTTGCTAGGTGAGGTAGTGACTGCAAGATGGTAAGCAGCTTTAAGAGGGGTTGGAACAGGGTAAGGGTAAGGTGTAATAGGATGGGAAAGGGATGGGCAGCATCATTATAAGGTGCTAGCTGCACACTCAGGCAGACTCAATAGACCATGAGGCCTGTTTCTCCAGGCATTTTCATATTTTCTTATGTTTGTAAAATACATTTTTCTTTTATGCGATTGTGAAATTGTATCCTCATTTATACAATCCCATTGGAAATGGAATAAACAGGATAATGGAGATCTTTCAAGACTTTTTTTTCATGCAAACCCACTTCTCCTGATGCACTATGTCACCCCATCAGTCCATGAGATGCATATGAACCCGTGGTGAGGGACGGCCCCTTGGCCCATCACAAAGTGTCATCCGTGCAACAGAACGATGCACCACAACTTTCCAAACTTGGTGCAGTAGTGTGCAACAGTGATAAGCACCCAGCCTTGTGCTGCCCAGATAGTTCCCTGAGCTCATCCCTGAACATGAATTTTTGGTATGGGAGCACAATATGCTACCCGCTAGCACAGTGGTTGACTCCACACACAGTGTTTCTTCATAGCTCTGTAATACATACAGACAACAGCGCAATTCCTGCAAGCAGGTTGTTAAGTTGCTAAAGTGCAAATACTATACCAACTTGCAAAAAGACACACTCAGTAACCTGCACAGTTTCTGGGCCTCAGTAGGGTCCCTCCTAAATCCTAAGTCTAACAAGCAGACAACACAACTAAACTCACCCTCAGGTCCCATCACTGAACCTGATGCAATTGCGGACACATTCAACAGAATGTTTACGGACCTCTCTCCTACTCTTAGCAAGCTCCCTACTCAGTCTCCCTCTGACCTATATGGCAAACCTCAATGATCCCCACCCACCCCTAGTACTGCATGTGTTCCTCTATTTTACTTTAAGTTCATTGGCATAAAAAACACTGCCAAACTCTTAAAGACACTTCCTATCTGAGGTAGCCCAGGTTATATCTCACCTTCCTGAAAGTACTCTTCCCAGTTATTGTAAAGCCCTTAACCTACATTTTCAACCTCACCCTTTCATCTGCAACAGTTTCTGACTCCTGGAAGCATGCTGATGTCATACCTGTATTTAAGGCTGAGGATCCTCTCGCCCCTGAAAATTATAGGCCCATCTCCCTACTTCCTCACCTGAGTAAATTAATTGAGAAAATAATTCACCACCAGCAATCTGATCATCTAGAAAAATACCACCTCCTGTGTCCTTTCCAGCATGGCTTCCGTAAACACCATAATACCTCCTCCGCCTTGGCACTTTTCTTAACATAGAAACGTAGACTTTGATGGCAGATAAGGACCACTTGGCCCACCCAGTCTGCCCATTTCCCTACCTATTGGATAAGCTGCAGATTCTAGTTAACCAACAGCCTACTTCCTGCAACCCCTCACTATAATTGCCTTATGTCTGTCCCATGCATGTTTGAATTACCCACTGTTTTAGACCCCACAACCTCTCAGGAAGGTGGTTCTATGCGCCCACCACTCTCTCCATGAAAAGGATTTCTCACATTACCCTGAGCTGCCCCTCTAATCTAAATTGTGTCCCTTGTTCTTACACATCTCTTTTCTGAAAGATGCTACCTCCTGGACTTTGTTGATTCCCTTGAGTTACTTAAAAGTTTCTATCATGTCCCCCCGTCCCTCCTTTCATCAAGGGTATACATATTAAGCTCTCTCAGTCTCTCTTCATATGGTTTCTGATGTAGACCCTGCACCATTTTAGTTGACCTCCTCCGGACTGCTTCCATCCTGTCTATGTCCTTGCATAGATGAGGTCTCCAAAACTGCACGCAGTACTCCAGATGGAGTCTCACCAACTGTCTGTAGAGAGGGATAACCATTTCCCATTTTCTACTTGTGATGCCCCCCCATGCATCCCAGTATCCCCCCGGCTTTCCTTACTGACTTCTCACATTGCTTACCCACCTTTAGGTCATCTGATATGACTACACCCAGATCCCTTTCCATTATTTTTGTTGTTAGCACCTCCCCTGCTATTGTGTACTCTTCTCCTGGATTTTTATTTCCCAGGTGCATTACGTTCCCCTTCTTTGCATTGAATCTAAGTTGCCATATGTCTGACCATTCCTCCAACCTTGCCAAGTCCCTTCTCATCCTTTCTACCCCCCCTTGTGTATCAACTCTGTTACAGGTCTTTGTGTCATCTGCAAAGAAGCATACCTTACCTTCCAGACCCTCTGCAATGTCACCTATAAAGATGTTAAAGAGGACTGGACCCAGTACTGAGCCCTGAGGTACTCCACTAGTAACCCCCCTTTCTTCAGAATGTGTTCCATTCACTATTACCTTCTGTGTCCTGTTGTGTAGCCAGTTTGCTACCCAGGCTACCACCCTGGGACCCACTCCCAGGCTGGCTAACTTGATTATTAATCTTTTGTGCGGGACTGTGTCAAATGCCTTGCTAAAGTCTAGGTAGGCCATATCCACAGCCCCTCCCTGGTCTATTACTTTGGTCACCCAGTCAAAGAAATCGATTAGAATTGTCTGACATGACCTTCCTGCTGTGAATCCATGCTGCTTTGGGTCCTGTGCCCCGCTGGCCTCTAGGTACTGAACAATTCTTTCTTTCAGAAGTGATTCCATCATTTTCCCCACCACTGAGGTCAAACTAACAGGTCTGTAGTTTCCTGCTTCTGCCTTGCTCCCACTTTTTTGAAGGAGAATCACATCTGCCCTCCTCCAGTCCTCAGGTACCACCACATCCTCCCATGATTTGTTAAAAAGTAGTGTGGTCAGTGAGTGCCAGCCCATTGGCGCAGCGGTGGGATTTCCGCTTGCGACGCTGGTGACCCGGGTTCGGAAATGGACCCGGATCATCAGAGGGCCAGCCGAGGGGAGAAGGATAGAGTGTCCTAAGGACAGCTCTCCTTCTGCGGGGGGAGGGCGTGGGAAGCGCTCGGCACACTGAGGGCTCCTAGCGGAGGCTAGGGAACCTCAAGGCATCTGAAGGAGCCAGGTCTGGTAGGTGGGGGCAGACGCGCACGTCATTGCACGTCCCTGCCTCTGTAAAAGGATAAAAACCCGAGGCGAGGGCAACGTGCATATAACACCCTCCCCGGAGTACCTCGGAACACCACTGCCGCTGCGGATCCCCAACTAGATATAAGGCCCGCGAGTGCAGGTGAAGGTGACCATGGCCCCACCCTCCGGGGGGGCAAGCCGGGGGTGACTGGGGATCTTGGCAACCATAGGCGGTGGTGGAGGTCCCCGGGGCACTGTGACAAGGGCAGAAAGGAATACAGAGCCCAGCCTGGGAAAAAATAGTAAATTGAAAAAAAAAAAAAAGTGTGGTCAGTGGTGACACTAGGTCCTCCCTTAGTTCTTTTAGGATTCTTGGGTGAATCCCATCAGGCCCCATTGCTTTGTCCATCTTGAGTTTTAGGAGTTCTTTCAGGACTCTTTATTCTGTAAATGGACTGGCGTCAACCCCACTACCCAGAGAGCTTCTATTATTTGGTTTAGGTAACTCCTCCTCTTCTTCTTTTGTGAATACTGAGCAAAAGTATTCATTCAGTATCTCTGCCTTTTCACTGTCTCCCTCTGCCCACCTCCCCTCTCCTTTATTAATCTTCACTATCCCTCCCTTAACCTTTCTATGCTCCCTAATGTACCTATAAAAGGTTTTATCCCCCTTCTTAACTGAGTTGGCTATCTTTTCCTTTGCTTTTCTGACTGCCTTCCCCACTTCTTTCTGCTTTAATTGATGCAGTTCCTTGTCATGCTCCTTCTGTGATTCCTTATACTTTTTGAATGCAGCCTTTTTCTCCTTAACCTTCCCTGACACCTCTTTTGAGAACCATAGTGGTTTTTTATTCCGCTTTGTTTTCTTTATTTATTTCACACAAAGGCTTGTTGCCTCCATGATGGCAGTTTTGATTTTTCTCCATTGTTCTTCCACCCCTCCTTTCTGGCCATTTGCTAATGCATTCCTCAGGTATTCACCCATTATGCCAAAGTCAGCCCTTCTAAAGTCCAGTATCCTTGTCTTTGTATGGCTTGTCTCCATGTTTGTGTTTATTGTGAAGCACACTGTGCAGTGGTCACTTATTCCCAGATGTCTACTGACTTCTAAATTTGTGATCCTCTCTCCATTTGAGAGTACCAGGTCTAATATTGCTCCCTCCCTCTTGAGTGGGTTCCACCACTAGCTGTCTAAGGCATGTCCCCTGTAGGGCATCAAGAATGACCCTGCTCTTGGATGTGGCTGCAGTCCATGTCGTCCAGTTAACATCTGGCATATTCAGGTCCCCCATCAACAGTATCTCCCCTTTTTCAGCCATTTTGAAAATGCCTTCTATCATTTTCTTGTCCATTTCCTTCCCTTGAGATGGGGTCTGTATACAACCACTGTGCGGATTGTGATGCCATTCCCTGTCTCCAAGGTGACTCAAAGTGCCTCTTGTCCTCCCCCTTTACTTTTTAGTTCTGTAGCTTTGATCCCTTCCCTTGTGTAGAGAGCTACTCCACTTCCTTTTTTACCTTCCCTGTCCCTTCTGTAGATTGTGTACCCTGGTATGTTGACATCCCAGTCATGGTTCTCCATGTACCATGTTTCTGTGACTGCCACAATATCCAAGTGTTCCTCTTCCATAAGGGCTACTAGCTCTGGAAGCTTGTTTCCCAGACCACGGGCATGTGTACTTATTGCCCTCCACTTAATGTTGGCTTTATCCTTTTTTACCCCATCCCTGCTCTTATTGCCCTTGTCTATTTTTCCATTTACCCCTGTCCTGCCCTCTGTCAAGCTCTGTACCTTAGTGTTTACCCTACTACCTGCCATGTTTTGTGGGGGGAGGCTTGAACTTTCCTGTTTCCTATCAGCACCTCCCCCCTTGGCTAGTTTAAAAGCTTGCCAAGGAAGCCTTTAAACCTGTCACCTAGGAGCTTGTTTCCCTTCCTGGACAGATGCTGACCATCATGCCAGTATAGACCTTCATCTCTCCAGGTGGACCCTCAGTCTCCAATGAAGCCACAGCCCTGTGTTCTGCACCAGTTTTGCAACCATTCATTAAACTGCATGGTGTGCAGTACCCTAGCCTCACCCCTGCCATAGACTGGCAGCACCTCTGAGAAGGTTACCGTGCTTGCTACCTGTCTGAGGCCCTTCCCCAACTCCACAAATTCATCCTGCACTGCACTGATCTCATGCCTAGCTAGGTCATTTGTCCCGAGGTGGACAATGATATCTAGTTCCCTCTCCTGTGTTGCTGCTTCTGCAATCCTGAGGATTGGCTTCCTGTCCCTTCAAGCCGTGGCACCAGGCAGCCACCTTACTTCCCTCTCCCTTCCCCAGGTCTACACCCCTAACAATTGAGTCCCCTTTCAGAAGCTGTTTCTTTCCCCTGTGGTGTCCCTTGCCACTCTTTTGTGGGTCTCCCTTGTGAATGTCCCCAGCATTCTTCTTGGTCTCCACTGAGGGTGTCATCATAGAGGAACCTTGATTTGCCAGACTGACATATGATTTGTGTAGAGGTACAATTAGGGGGCTACGCTTCTGTTCCACCACCCTCACCCTCCTAGAACCTACTGTGGTCCATCTGCTCTTCACACATGGCAACCTCCGAGGCAATGGTTGTGGAACTGGTGCTCTCTGGTTGGGGGAGGCCTCCTTAGTCCTTGCCAGTTCAGCCTGGAGGTGGGCAACCTCCTCCCTCAGAGCTGACAGTTGCCTGCAAATAGGACAGCAACGTAGGTTCCAAAATGTCTCCTGGAAAACTGCTGCCCCACAGCCAGTACATTGCACCACTCCCCACATGTCTCTCTTCCTTATAGTATACAATGAGTAATATATAAAATATTTTTGTTTTGTTTTGTTTTGTATTTTTGGTGTGTACTTACCCTTTATGCACTGTGCTGGGTTATTAAGAATATGACAGTTTTGCCCCAAGACCTGTTGAGGAAGTGATGTCAGAACCTTGGCTATAAAGGAAATGCCATGCCTGGGGTGGGTGGGGTGAGGGGAAGGGTGGGTGGTGGGTAGTCCACAACCACTGGTGGCTGTTAGAAACAATCAAATACACCACTGCTCCACCACCCTGATGAGTACTGCCCTTTATAGTAAGTCAACCAACACCACAATTTACTAGACCACTGCTCCTACACAAACCACTCTACTGAGTCCACAGATAAAAGTGAACTCACTGCTCAGCCAGCAGGACACTTCTAAAATGTTGCACAAATATTTATTTATTTATTAAATTTTGATAACCGGGTAAGCCTGCTGGGCCCTGAAGGTCCCTTTTTCAGGGGCGACCTGGGAAAAAAATGTTCCTTCTTGAACCATATCCTTAGAAATACGGACAAGGGCAGGGCCATAGACACAGGGTTTGTGGATCTGTTGAAGGCTTTCGACTTCATAGACCACCATCTACTCTAGTATGCCCTGCTAAACTTTAGCTGCTCACCAGACATGGTCACATGTTTCCGTAGTTATTACTCAGGCAGGTCCCAGTCCATCTTGATTGGTAAAAATTCCTCTGCTCCACTACCTACGCACACCGGTGTACCTCAGGGCTCAATACTGGGGCCTCTACTTTTTTCTATGTTAATTAATGACCTCCCTGCTGAAAGCATCACTTGCAAGGCCATCTTCTATGTGGATGATCTAGTCATATACCACTGCACTAATACCATAGAGTCCTTGTCCATCACCCTCACAGCAAACTTTGGGGCCAAACAGAGCTGGTTTCTCTCCAGAAAACTTCTAGTTAATAAGAAAAAGGTAAAGGCCATGATTTTTGGCTCTAAGCCATTCCTAGCAAAGGTAACCAGGTCAAAATCCCTACCCTTGATCGCTACCCCTGCTGGCCCTCCACTCAAAACTGTCCCTGCCTTTAAATATCTAGGTGTCACCCTAGACCCCTCCCCTACTTTCAATGAACACATCAGCAACACTGTGATGAAAATACACCAAAAAGTAGGTGCTGCCTACTGCCAAAATCAGTTTCTGTCCCCTGAAGCTCACCTAGCCATTGCTCAAGGAAACCTTCTGCTCCTCTTGACTACTGTTCCCCTGTATACTCAACTGCATCATCTTCGCTATGGACCACTTACATACCACATATAACTCCATCTGCCACTTTGTCCTTCAAGCCCCTTTTACCACCCAGCACTGCCTGCTATACCAGTCCTTAGGGTGGCTTTTTCTTCAGGGTTGTTTTGACTTTGCTATGGGAAGCCTCATTGACAGTACACTAAGGAACCATCAGCTGTCCCCCTACACCTCTCTACTCAGTGACAGAGTGGTATCTCTGTGTCTCCGGGCCTCCTCAATTCCCACACTGGAAGTACCTCACACTGCTACTACCATGAGTATTAAAGCTGTCTCTGCCCCTTCCCTCTGGAATATACTTTCTTTGTCCATCCAATCATCCTCCTCCCATCAGTATTTCAAGGCAAACTTAAGGCCATGGCTCCTGGCTGAGGCTGCTTGTACCTGCAGCTGTTCCCCAGGTGGTTCTAGGGCCCATATCCTGGCATAGCACCTATTCATGCCCTCACCCTACCTCCAGTGCCCCTACTCTCTTGCACTGTTCTGCTCCTCTGTTCAATCTGGATGTGACTACCAGTTTTATTCTGAGCTATTAGCAGGTTCTACAACTTAACCTAAGTTGCATTTCTGCCTATGACTTGTGCCTATACCACTCCTGGTGATAGACTGAACCTTCATTTTAACTGTATTTATTTCCTTGGCTCCCTGGTGACTATATGTACATTGCATGTAATACTTTACCATAAGCATCATGTTAAGCCTTTTATATTGCATAGCCACTTAATTTATGTCACTACACCCGTATGTACTGATTTCTATGATATATTTGTTCTATGTAATTTGACCTCATACCAAGTGTATTCGGCAGTCCTGTTTTGTTCTAATTGTATCCCTGTACTGTATTGATGTTTGTTATGTTTACCACCCCGGTGACCCTGGCTGTGACTGAAAACAGCCTTCTGGATCAGTTTGCTCTCCCAGTTATCAAAGATGTACATACATACATACATAAATAAATTAAATAAACAAGTAAATAAATAAAGAATGAATGAATGAATAAATAAATTTTAGATAATTCTATCAACCCATAATAACATGCAATCAGTGACCCTGGCAAAAATGGGTACAGCACAATTTTTCATTTAGCAGGTCTGTTCTTTCAACAGATCTACACATCTTTATATTCTACCTTTCTGGGCATAATTCTTTCATTAAGAAAATACAGGTTAATTCATTTTACTAGCTATTCATTTTAGAGGGCTTCAAATAAATCTGTACCAAGTAAGGTATTCAGTTAACAGGCCTATGCTTTTGTCAAGTATTTGTTTAAAGGACAACTAAATCATCTTTTTATGCATTTTTTTAAATGACTCCATAGACTTGTAAAGGAGAGGCTGCTGTTTACATGTATACTGAAACTGCATTTATTAAAGTAGGATAAACGCAATTTCATAGCATTTAAAAATTGTAAACACAACCTCTCCTGGTTCAAAAATCCTGCTCCAATAATTCTAAAATGGCTGCCTTGATGATGCCAAGGGAAAGAGAGAGAGAGAGAGAGAGAGAGAGAGAGAGAGATGCCCTGCTCAGCAGTGCAGATGTATTGCAGCTCTACTAACCATATTCAAATGCGAACAATTTTAAAATGAAAAAAATAACATGTTTCTGTGAGTATGAAAGATGTTCAGCACAAAACTGTCTACAAAATTAGTGGTGTTTCATTTATAGATACCTTTTAGTTTTTTTTAAATTAGCAAAAAAAGCTGCAGAAAATTCATTTTTCACTTTTTCAACAAAGAAATGCAAATAACATTCAAACAAAAAATGATAGCATGGTACTGTGAGCACATTTGTTTAGCACAAATGTATCTACACAATGCATGGTGTTTCATTTATATATATATTGTACCTTTTAATTTTTTTTATAATTACCAAAAGATAGCAGATTTTATTTTCACTTTTTGCAACAAGCAAATGCAAATAGCTTTAACATGAAAAATGATAGCATGGTACTTTGAGCACAAAGGCTTTTCAGCACAAAAATATCTACCAAATGAATGGTATTTCATCGATAAATAGTTTTTTTTTATAATCAGAAAAAAATGGCAGGAATTACTTTTTTGGAGGTATGACATAAATGAAATATGCTACCTCCCTACTAGAAATATTGTTGATATATTTTGTTCTCATGCCCTCCCCCAATTAACCAAATTGCAATCTTTTTTCAAATAGCTCTCACCTCTTACCTTCTGAACAAGGGGAAGGGGTGCAAAACTGTTATACACTTAATGTTTCCATTTCTATTTTCCCCTGCTCTCTCACTGCTGCCTCACTGTGACAATGTGAGCCACAGATTCTGATATTCTCACTTTACATTTTCATGCAAAGTGATCTATGGCATGCTACATTTCTCATGCAGCCACCCACAAACACTTCCCTTTCTTCCTTGCATTTTCTCAGTGTACATGAAAACTGCCTTCACCATACTACCCAGAACTACATCTTGCTCGGCTGCCATTTCCTTTTTTCTGTTTCATTTTGTGTCATTCAGCCATGTGCCTTTTAAGTTGGAATATTACCTCTGTTTCCAGGTGAAGAAGCAGAGGCCTAGTGCTCATCAGAGCAGCCACCAGCTGACTCTTCCATGTCCTTAGCATGCATATCCATGGCAGCATAGGTGCCTTCAGCACCTGAATAAAGACATCAGTACTGACCAGGTGGTTGGTGGCACTCAGCTGTACCTTATACCTCACAACCCACCTGGGCTGTGTAGTAATTTAGCATAATTGCACATTTTGTCATGTGTTATTGCTTACTTACAATTTACAACGTGAGCCTATGGGAATTTTATATTGCACTTCCCAGGTGGTTGAAGGCACTTTGGTGTGCATTGTGCCTCACAACCCACCTGGGGTATGCAGCAATTTAGCCTTGCTGCACACCCTGCTGTGAGGTATTGATCACTTAAAATTTATAACATAATATTTTTTGACTTATATACTGTACATCCCCGGTGGTTGAAAACACCCAGCTGCACCTCATGCCTTACAATCCACCTGGGGCATGCAGCAATTTAGCATTTTCACATACCCAGCTGTGTGTTAGTGATCACTTAAAACTGATAGTGTAATCTTATTTTAATTATATACCACACTTTCCAGGTGTTTTAAGGCACCCAGCTGCGCTTCATGCCTTAAAACCCACTGGGGCATGCAGCATTGTAGCATTGTCACACACCCTGCTGTGTGTTCTTGCTAACTTAAAATTTACAATGTGATCCTATGGGAATTTTATGTTGCACTTCCCATGTGGTTGAAGACACTCAGCTGCACCTTGTGCTTCAACCCCCCCCCCCGGGGCATACAGCAATTTAGCATTGTTGCACACCCTGCTGTGTGTTATTGCTTACTTATGATTTACAGTGTAATCCTATGGGAAACAAACACCACACTGCTCAGGTGGTTGAAGGCACTCAGCAGCACCTCATGCCTCACAACCCACCTAGGGTGTGCAGTAATTTAGCATGGCTGCACACCCTGTCATGTGTTATTCCTTACTTACTTACAATTTGCAGTGTAATACTATTGGATTTTTTTTTGCACTTCCCAGGTGGTGTGCAAGTGTACATGTATATCCATAGCTGCAGAAGTGCTGTACCATGATGATGGCTGTCTCTTATATCATTTGGAAAGAATTCTATGCTGTCTGTCTTATCTGATATTGGATGTCTATGGTTGCTTGTATTGCTTTGCCTCATTTGGCT
Source organism: Neoceratodus forsteri (assembly GCA_016271365.2). Taxonomy (NCBI): domain Eukaryota; kingdom Metazoa; phylum Chordata; order Ceratodontiformes; family Ceratodontidae; genus Neoceratodus; species Neoceratodus forsteri. The sequence continues at coordinate 100,649,075 of CM028138.1, read as the reverse complement.
GCTTAGGTAGGAATACAGAGTTAGTGTTGAAAACCCTAACATCATATTTCCATATTTTCGCTCCTTTAATAGAAACACAAAATGAAACGAATATACCTGTATAAGGGATATGTTCTGCTCCAACACACTGGAAATATTGTTGATATTTTTGTTCAAGTGCTGACTGACCCCATGACTTCATGAATGGTGAAGCTACTAAGTAGCACATTCCATTTATGCATACATCCAAAAGAAGTGAAAAAAAAAAAAAAGAATTTCCTGTTATTTTTTAGGGATTTATTAGTGAAACACCACTCATTTGGTAGATACTTTTGTGCTGAACAACTTTTGTGCTCAAAGTACTATGCAATCATATTTGTTTTGAAGCTATTTGCATTTGTTTGCTGCAAAAAGTGAAAAAATGAATTTTCTGTTGTTTTTGCTAATTATAAAAAATGAAAAGATTGGTGGAACATCTGGTTGTCAATGGACTACAGGACCCAAGGCAGCATGGTTTCACCAGGGGGAGGTCATGTCAGACCAACCTCATTGAATTTTTTGACTGGGTGACTAGGGAGGTGGATCAGGGGAGGGCAGTGGACATGGCCTATCTGGACTTCAGCAAGGCCTTTGACACTGTGCCAAGAAGACTATTACACAAACTGGGGAATATGGGTGTGGGCAGGACAGTAGTGTGGTGGGTAGGTAACTGGCTGGGTGGCAGGACACAGAGGGTGGTGGTAAATGGCTGTCACTCCACAGAGGGAAGAGTGACCAGTGGGGTACCACAGGGATCAGTGCTGAGACCGGTCCTATTCAACATCTTCATCAGTGACATTGCACAGGATATAGAAGGCAGAATTTCACTGTTCGCTGATGACACAAAGCTCTGTAACAGAGTAGACACACCAGAGGGTGTAGACAGAATGAGAAGGGACCTGCAGAAACTTGAAGAATGGTCAAGGGTTTGGCAGTTGAAATTCAATGCAAAGAAGTGCAAGATAATGCATATGGGGCACAAAAACCCTGCACAATATATCAGTTGGGGGGTGAGGATATAGCATGCACCAAGCAGGAAAGGGATCTTGGGGTTGTCATCTCTGATGACCTCAAGGTAGGGAAACAGTGTGACAAGGCATCAGGTAAAGCAAATAGGATGCTGGGATGTATAGGCAGGGCATCACCAGCAGGAAAAGGGAGGTCATAATTCCTATACAAGACACTAGTGAGGCCCCACCTGGAGTACAGTGTACAGTTCTGGAGACCATACCCACGTAAGGACATAGACAGGGTAGAGAAGATTCAGAGGAGGGCAACAAAGATGGTGCATGGGTTGCATCACAAGTCCTATGAAGACAGGTTGAAGGAACTGAACATGTACTCCTGGAGGAGAGGAGGGAGAGGGATATGATAGAGACATACAAGTATCTTACAGGAGGAACAGGGTGCAGGAAAACACTATTTTAAGCTGAAAAAGATGTTTCAGGACTAGAGGGCATGGGATGAAGTTGGAGGGAGGACGATTCAGAGGAAACATGAGAAAGAATTTCTTCACAGAACGGGTGGTAGACAAGTGGAACACCCTGCCAGAGGAAGTGGTGGGGGCTGAAACAATCAAGGGATTTAAGAATGCATGGGATAGACATAAAGGAATTCTAGAGGTCAGTGGTAAGGGGAAATAGACTTCTAGGAAAACAAACTGAACTTACAAGCTCAAATGGGCAGACTAGGTGGGCCATAGGCCCTTATCTGCCGACACTGTCTATGTATCTATGTATCTATGTAAAAGGAATATATAAATTAAACACCACTTATTTTGTAGATATTTTTGTGCTGAACAAATGTGCTCACAGTACCATGCTATAATTATTTTTCTTTTTAAAGTTATTCACATTTGAATATGGTTAGAGAGAGAATAAATCTGCATAACTGGGCATCTCTCTCTCTCTCTCTCTCTCTCTCTCTCTCTCTCTCTCTTTCTCACTCTCTTCATTGATATCATCAAGACAGCCATTTTAGAATTTTTAGAGCAGGATTTTTGAATCAGGAAAGGCTGTGTTTACAATTTTTAAATGCTATGAAACTGCATTATCCTACATTAATAAATGCAGTTTCAGTATAAATGTAAACACAGCCTATCCTTTACAAGTCCATGAAGTCATTTAAAAAAACGCAATGTGTAAAAAGATGGTTTAGTTATCCTTTAAGCTGGTCAGTGTAATAACTTAAGACTGAAAATGTTATTAGGCTATAGTACAGGTTAAGCAAATATCACAGAAACTGATATGCTGTGCCATGTCCTCAGGGAATGGGAGCAGTGGTAGATAATTGGCTATTCCTTTCTCTGTCAGAATGCATCCCTGTTGTTAGCTAATGTATGATATGGTGTCATCTATAATATCACATGCTGAGTATACGGAGGTTTTGGATATAAAAGCAGGAAATTGACCCAGGTACTATTTATTTATTGAGTTTTGTTGACCCAGTAGGCCCACTGGGACTAGAAGTCCCTTTTCAGGGGTGACTGGGGGGAGGGGAGGATACAGATGGTAAGCAACTGAAACAGAACCAGATTAAGCTGTTGGTGGTATTTTTTGTGAATGGGAGAAATTTGGCCAGGACACCATGGAAATCCCCTACTCTTTACGATAAGTACCATGGGATCTTTAACATCCACCTGAACTACCACCAATCCAGGCAAATGGGACCTCAGTTTAATGTCTCATCCGGAAGACGTGGAAGAACTGTAAATATTAATAGAGAATCACCAAGAACAGTGAATTGTACAGCGCTGCAGATATTGTACAGTAGGTTACAAGTTCAGTGCAATATGCTACAGCTGCAGAATTCTAGGAGTCTAGTACAAAACCATGTTCCACTTCTATGACCATGTGAACAGGCCAGCAAGGAACCTCCAGTGACATCGCTGATCTTGATGGCCACTTGAAGATTGAGCTCTGGAGCTCCTGCCTGTAATACTGCACCATATAAATATCACTTCTCATTAATTGTTTTACCTTCTCTGTGCCTCATAGGGGTGGGCTATTGAAGGGAGGTTCAGGAAAAAAAATAAAAATGCCACATCAGCTCTGTCAATCTCACTGCCAGGCTCACAAAACTTGTCAAAGTCGTCTGAAAGTGTTGCCTTTTCCCTACGTGCTCAGTCTGGTGCCAGCATACTGGAAGTCACAAATGACCAGCTACTTTACAGAATTATTGGCCTTTCAAATGGAGATCCAAAATTCACTAGCTGGGATAAGACAATAAATTAATACCATCAAACAAGAAAATAAGGACTTACAGGGTGCAATTATGACTCTCACCATTTAAACTGACACCAGTGACTATTGCTACAGCTTCATCTGATTACTACTACAGCTTGCTCAGAAAATGGTGCAACTTGACTAGATGCAGTAAGATCTAGAGGGATGTATCAGAAGGAAACATTTACACATATATGAGTCCTGGAGAGACAGGAAGGCACACAGTTTACAACCTTCACTAAAAAGCTGCTGTGTAATGATATACAGATGCTTGCAGACCTGGAGCTAAATTTGGAACATATCCACAGAGCTTTTGGCCCAAAGCCTGCCATGGGTGAGACACCTCGCTCTATAATATTAAACTTTCTCCAGTTCTAAGTGAAGGAAAGGGTTCTTGTTACAGCTTGGAGGCAAAAGGTAGTCTGATAAAAAAATACACAAACCTACCTTGACCACAGCTTCAACCCAGCCATGCAGCAAGAAAGAAGGGTCAATATACCTTATCGGCAAGCCCTTATGCAAGCAGGGATTTGTTTCCATACCCCATACACAGTGAAACTCATGATCCTGTTTCCAGAAAGTGAGATATTGTACCACACATCCCAACAGGTCTGACATGACTTTGAGAGATGGAGAAGAACAATCCCTGCCCCTCTTCAAAATATGCAGCCCCTGCGCAGCCACCACTCTCATCAATGGACCCTTGGGGCTGGCAGCATAGCCTAGAGGTTAGAGTAATGAGCTGTAAATGAGCTTGGTACATCTGGCAGATCTGGGTTTGAGTCCCACAACCTCCACTTGCATACTGTGTGACTCTGAGCAAGTCACTTAACCCCCTAGTGCTCCAAGGGTTGCCCCTGAAAACAGACACTTGTGCCTAGTGGGCCTTACCCGGTTACCAAAGACTAAAATAAAATAAATGGATAGCCACTCACCCTCAGGAGAGACACCCTCCACTTCCCAGCCTAGAGAAGATAGATGACAGCAGTCTCAGGCAGCTCTACAGACAATAGAACATTTATTGAAACAGTTTGACACTGACCAGATAAGCTCCATCTTGGACTGTATCACTAGTAGCTGTTCTGAGGGAATTTAAAAAGTCTGAGTCAGTTGCATGAAATGCCTTTCTACCTTGAAACATGGTACCAGCAATGCCAGGTCAGGAGAAGGTGTTGGGAGTCAAGGCTAGGGAGGTTCATGAGGTGGGATGGAAATGAGGAGGGAGTGCTCTACTTAAGCCACCACACTGAGCATGAATTTGATTCAAGCAGACTTATATTCAATAGCTATCCTACCTCTTTCCAGACTATGTTTACACCTGTGATAATGGTTGTAGGGTTGGTAGAGCACTGCCTATGCTGGAGAGGCCTAAAAGCTGGCCCAATCCAATGCATGTGCTCTTTCACCAGCCACACTGTCACACTGATTCACTGATGCTACTGCACATGCCCAGATTCACAGCTTGATATTTCAAGCATAAAATAAAGATGGGTAGAGCACTTATTTTAAAACAGGATTCACTTTACCAAGTTCAGTAAGCCATAAAGAAACTAGGAAGGTGTTTAACTGCTAAAAAGCAAATTTTTGCTGACTCATTTGTGCATAAGAGTACCCCTCAGGTCAGCGCCATTTGTCAGCGAGGGTGCATGGGAGCATCAGCAGTAGGACTGAACGGTCAATTAACCACTAAGTATTTTTGGCAGAATTAATGAGTCCAAGTAACATTCCATGGAAGCAATATTTGCATTCTGTGAGCACTACAGTTACTAAAGGGGTCAAAGACAAAATAACGCAAAAAAATTACTAAGTCAAAAAAAGATGAGTGTCCCTTTAAAACTATACCAGTCCATAAGAGCATACCTAAACCTACAGTAAATTGGTGCATTTCTTGTTTGAGGAGGGACCAGTAGCCATGTAATTAAAAGTCAATTTCCCAAATTTTGTTTTCATTCTTAGGACTTTAACCTCACTCCTACCACATCCCGAAGATTGTGTTGGGTATATGATGGCACCAAGTCATTAACACTGTTGTATAAAAATTCATAAAGAAGTCTGTATCTTCTTGTACTCAAAGATGTCCAATTTAGATCTAAAGACATTGGGCAATGATGGACATTTATTAATGGTCCTGAGATCCTCCAATATGATTCTCGGTAAAAGGTTATACATTTTTTCAAGTATTCAGAAATCATTGTTACTTGCCCATCTAAATGACAGCACTGCAGCATTCATGAATGACAACACACCCAGGGCTGGGAGGGGAGATGCATAGCTATGCAACAGACACAGTACGTGTGCACTGGGGGTGTGTGTGTGTGTGGCTGCATAGCAGAGTGCATGCAGTGCTGAACACACATGCATGAAGTGCACTACATCACCCAGTCATGTTGACCATGATTCCCATTACTATGCAAAGTGGATGGCTGTTGTAAACTGAAGACATATAATACAGGCACACAAGGTGCAGCATGGAACAGACATCATGCATGGCTCCATGGGCACAATACAAGGCAGAATCTGCTGCAGGAACACTTCTCTGCATGCTGGATGCAGGGGAACCCACCCTCAAGTCATGCAATGGTGCACATGCAGATACTGGCACAAGGGAATGTGCAGGGCAGTTGGCACAATATAGTGCAATATATAGACATAGACACAAAATATGAAACCCACAGTACTGCACACCATCCACAAAAAAACACTGGGGACCACCACAGAGGCCACCATGGGAAATGTGTGGCATGCATATAGAGGTGCCAGGACACATAGACAGGTGTAGCCAGACACCCCAGGCCTATACAGCAAGACTATGCCCTTGGAATGCAGAGAATGGCTACAGAACAGAAACCATTGAACCCATGTCTTCCCCCCTCAGTCAGAGACATGGGACATAGCTGCCAACACAGGTGTGCAGATCACAGGCAGACACAGGACAGAGGCAGTGTGGGCTGCTGCCACACATGGCAAGCACCATGAAGGACATGGTGACACCCCATGCCCCAAACAGCTGCCCAATGTGGGGAACACCAATGGGTGCCAATGGCATGGGCATGGTACAGACCAAAGGGATGGATGCAGGGACAATGTACTGTCTGCAGCACACCCAGGCACTTCTCCCACAAGCAGCACCAGGTGCAGAGGACTGACAGCAGACATATGCAATGCAGCAACCCACGTCACTCCCTGCTACAGATCTAGATGACACTTTCACTTCCACAATGCTGTTGCAGAATCTCTTTTTGAATTCTGTGGAAATCCAAAAAGCATTTCTGTGTAAACCATGGAATAACATTCCATGGATAATGTAAACCACAAAATAATTTTCTACAGATTGCTAAAAAGGAATCTGCATTTATTCTAAACCATGGGTTACTAAGCCACGAAAACCTTTTCACTTTTGAAAGTTCCAAATTCTGCTGTTGATGGAATTCCATGAAATTAGGTGAAATGTTCCAAACCTCTGTGGAATTGCATCCCATCAGAATTAGAAAATTCTGCACAGCACTATACTCAGCTTCTAACGGCTTGGGTGGCGGCATTGACCTCAGTATTGGCAGAGACTTTTAGTATCTTTTTGAGTGAGAGCATTCTCCTTTCCCATCTGAAGGGGTAATGATTAGGACACTACTTAACTAGCCTTAGATCCTGGCAAGCTTGCTAACTATTGAACCATCTCCAGCTGTCCTTTCTTGGTCCTGTTAGCTGAGAAAGTGATGGCAGAAAGCTAAATGAGCAAATTGACAACACAGCATCCTAGCATCTTTCAGTCATCCAATATGGACGTAATACTTGTGTTTTAGGACAGTAGTATGCTAATGCCCATGATTGCTGTCCCCACTACTCAGTGGTAGTAACTTCTTAGGTTACCTTCCAATATAAATCTATATAACCTTAGTTTGAAATTGGCAAAGGTTGGTGCATGTGTCAAATCAGTAGGCAATTGGTTCCACAGTCTTATAGACCTAGGCAAATATGCATGTTTCCTTGCTTCTGTCACAGGGATGAAGTCTACAAGTTGGCATTTGTGCCTCTTAGGTCATAATTTGACTCCTTAAACCATAGACCTAGGTCCATCATTAGACTGTTATCCTCCAGTATTTTATACATGTATAGCACGTCTCTCCTGAGTCATCTATTGCTCAGTGACCACAATCTCAAATTTGAAAGCCTCTCTTCATACAGTTTCATCCTACATTTTAATATGGGGACCTGGAGAAGACTGAGATACTGAATGAATATTTTTGTTTAGTATTCACAAAAGAAGGAGAGGGGGATAAGGAAATGGGGACAGATGGGGTATATCCCAGAATACGTAAAGAGCTCAGAGAGGTGATACTGTCACCACTGACTGCATTATTCAACAAATTGTTAGAGGAGAGAGTAGTATCATAAGACTGGAGGAGGGCGACCGTGATACCCCCTTCACAAGAGTGGGAGCAAGGTAGAAGAAGGTAACTATAGACCAGTCAGTTTGACCTCAATGGTGGGAAAAATGATGGAATGACTGTTAAGAGAATGTGTGACCGTCAGTAGTTTTAAATCTTTGTTAAAAACGTATTTATTCTCATTGGCATTCCCAGACTGATTTTAAGTTTATATTGTTTACCTGTATATTTATGTTGTATATTCTGTACAGCGCCTTGATATTGAAAGATGCTATATAAATAAAGATTTGCTTGCTTGTTAAAGGAAAGGATTGTAGAATGTCTAGAAGTCAGCAGGGTACAGAACCCAAGGCAACCTGGATTCACAACAGTAAGGTTGTGTCAAATGAATGTGATAGATTTCTTTGACTGAGTGACAAGGGGTAGTAGATCAGGAAGGGGTGGTGGACATGGCCTATCTAGATTTTAGCAAGGCATTTGACAGAGTCCCACATAAGAGGTTAGTAAACAAGTTGGGCAATCAGGAAGTAGGTCCCAAGGTGGTAAACTGGGTCAGAAATTGGCTTAGCAACAGGACTCATAGGGTGGTGGTAAACAGAGTTCAATCTGAAGAAAGAGGGGTAACCATCAGGGTGCCACACGGTTCAGTACTGGGGCCAGTCCTCTTTAATGACTTTATAAGCGACATTGTGGATGGACTCAAAGGAAAAGTATGCCTCTTTGCAGATGACACAAAGATCTGTAATAGGGTTGACACTCAAGGGTGTGTGTGTGTAGTGAATGAGGAGAGACTTAGATAAGTTGGAGGAGTGGTCAAGAGTGTGGCAGCTTGGATTCAATGTCAAGAAGTGCAACACCATGCACTTGGGGAACCAAAACCCGGGGGAGGAATACTCAATGGGGAGGGGGAGTACCAACAACAACCAAAATGGAAAGGGACCTGGGGGTTGTCATAACAGATGATCTAAAAGTAGCCAAACAATATGAGAGGGCAGTGGAGAAAGCCAGTGGAATAGTGGGGTGCATAGGGAGAGGTATCACCAGTAGAAAACAGGAGGTGGTGAGGCCTCATCTAGAGTACTGTGTGAAGTTCTGGAGATCTCATCTCCAAAAGGACAACAACAGTGTGAAGGCAGTCCAGAGAGGGACAACAAAAATGGTGCAGGGGCTACACTGAAAACCACACAGGGAGAGACTGAGAGAACTCAATATGTATACTTTGGAGGACAGGAGGGAGAGGGGGATATGAAAGAAACATTCAGGTACATCAAGGGGATCAACAGAGTTCAAGAGGGCAGTATCTTTCAGAAAAAGAGATGTGTAAGAACATGGGGTCACAATATGAGGCGGGGGGGGAGATTCAAGGGCAATGTGAGTAAATATTTTTTCACAGAAAGAGTGATGGATGCATGGAACAACCTCCCAAAGGAGGTTGTAGTGGGACAAACATTTGTGGAATTCAAGAATGTATGGGACAGACAGAAGGCAAAACTAGTGGTAGGCAGAAGGAGGAGGTAGGCTGCAGATCAAATAGGATCTTGTGCTTATACTGTAGGTAGGGAAATGGGCAAACTAGGTGGGCAAGACGGTCCTTTTCTTCTGTCAAGTTCTCTTTTTCTATAATAACTCCGTGAATCTAGGCTGAGTTTTCTCCAACATGTCTATATCCTTTTTAAGATAAGTGTGCCAGAACTGAGAACCATAATCTAGGTGTGGCTGTGTGTAATTTCTGTACAAGGGATTTAGAAGGTATCATAGTACAGAGACAGCACTTGTCAATGTTTTCATGATGTTTACCTGTCAAAGGTGGTACAGGGGACTGTTAGGTACCATTCTGTTTCAGGTCCAGTAATCCTTCTCAGAAAGAAAGCTATTGGTGGCAATGAGTTTATTTCTTTTGTGCCCAGCTGCCTTGGACTATGGTTAAGGCCACTGATTTTCATTTTTTACCAGAAAACCCGGTAAAATTCCAGAATTAGAGCTGCCTGAACACCGGTAAAAACAAAGATTTCGTGGAATCTGGCATTTTATAACAGATCAGTAAATCTACAAAAAACTTGTATTTTTCTTATAATTCTTTCCTGTACTATTTTCAGTTTACTTTATTTAATGCTCTGTATATTAAGCCTTCCTTTATTTTAATTATTTATGCACATGCTAAAAGAATGACAGCAGAATCCTGGTAAAATCTAGAATTAGAGTAACAATCACCGGTGCAATTCCGGAATCTGATGTCTTGAAAATGGAATTTCATTGTTTAATCACCGGAAATCAGTGGCCTTGACTATGGTGTACCACAGGAGTCTGTCCTATCTCACATGTTGTTCACAGGGTATATGCTTCCATTGGTTGAAATCACAGAGCAAAAAACTATAGTGTTAGATTTCTTTGATATACTGATGTTGCTCAACTGTATTTTACCATTGCACTGTATAGGAACCTGTCCATGCCATTATTAATGCAATGCCTAACAGACATCAGAGACTGAATGGCCTGCAACTGGCACTCAGTCCTGGGAAAACTGAATTGTTCCTTCTATGCTCAGGTCAGAAGATATCAACAATATGACATCACTGCAGGCTTTCTGTCTACAATGTGGTAATGCTTATCTTGATAAGTGCTGTACAGAATGTGGGAGTAGTCCTAAATGAGTGGCCGGAATTTGGATCTCTGTTCTCAGCAATAGTCAAGGACCATGTTAACTACCTGGAAAACATAACCAGATTACATCCCTTCCCTGATTTTTCCAACCTGAGCACTGTGGTGCATGTTTTCAGTTCACCCACATTAAATGATTGCAATAAACTCTCCAAGGGCTTACATGGGGGTCAAGCTGGACTGCAGCAGTGCATCCAGGATGTTGCAGGGAAGCTTCTGACTTCAGTCCATAAGCCAGTGCTATGGATTCTGCTCTGGCTGCCTGCAAGGCAGATTTTTTTTTTCATAAGTTTCCTTTGCTGCCATTTGAAACTCAGAAAAGTTCCCTCTATCTCCATGACTTCCTCACACCTATACCCCACACAGGGTAGCCAGATCCATGGGTCAGCTGATGTCCTGAGTACATCCATGTAACTTCAGTCCAAATGGATTGGCTAAAGCCTGAAACAATATGCATTTTCAGAGTCTTGGAGGCTCTGTCCTTTTGGTCTGATGGCCATGGGCTCATAATTGTAAAATTGGTTTTTCAATGGCACGGTCCTCCACCCAAGGGGATTCCTTTCATAAGACAAGCACCTCAGGGTATAGTACTTTGATAAAGTGGAAGTTGTCAGTAGCTATGACCTAAGAGATGAGGGATCTGTGTCACAGTCAGTGGCTGCAGTGTCCTGTATGGCTGGCACTTCTCATGCCTATGGCAACTGTTTCTAAAATATTATATAACATTTCCCTAATTTGCCTTAAATCTTCAGTGCACCCCTCAGCACTATCACTTTGCTTTTCACATCAGGAAGATATAAATAGGGTGCATAGACTGCAAATTTGAAACACAAAAGCGAACAAGTTGTTTTATAGATTGTGTGCACAGTCATCTTTCATCACTCATCACAGATGTTAAACATTTGACTCAAAGTTATTTGGGGCACCTGCTGGCAGCAACGGTGAAAAATGCCAGGAACCTGGGATGGCATGAAGGGAAATAATTGGGAGATGCAAAAGAAAAGTAAAAGAAATGCACAAACAAGAAAGGAAACCAAAAACACAATTCTTCGTGTGTGTGTGCATGTGTGTTTACGTGTGTGTGTGTGTGTGTTACTGAAAGCACAACTTAGGAGAAAGACCTCAGGCTTACAGTATAATTGGAAAGGCTTTTGCCTGGAGTTCAGTGGTCTTGCAGCCAGCCACTCCCACTTCCTGAGCTATATAAGCAGTTCCTCTCATCCTCATTGTGAAGCATTTTTTCTTTGCCCCACCATCCTCCCCTCCTCCAGCGGCAGCGCTTATCTCCTTAGGGGAATTCCTAAGGTACCTTTAGCCAGGGGAATCATCCCATGGCACGGCTAGGGGTGGAACCTTCTCCAAGGGTTCCTTGCCTTTCGTACCTCTGCAGGGTGGTAATTCCTCTGGAACAGAGAGTGTGAACGGCCAAAACCAAACTAACACAGTTGTACAAGCATAACACTATACTGGCTGCATAGGACAGTGAATGTCTGAAAACACAAAATCCACAGTACATTGCAATAAGGCTGTACACAATGCAAACAGGATTTTGGGCTGCATTGATATGGGAGTCAACAGCAGAAGTTGGGAGCTGATCTTCCCATTATACAGATCACTGGTGCAACCCCGCCTGGAGTACTACTTAAGGTTCTGGAATAAATCTATACCTGCATAAGGACCATAGCACAACAGCTAGTAAAATTACATTCAGCTCGACAACATTTCACGTATGACATTTGGCCTAATACTTATTTCACCCAAAAGGTGGTTGCTCTAACATAGCCGTTAATGACTGCAAGGTAGCCTCATTTATTGCTTGACCACCTTGCAGCACGCTTCCTGTCCCACTGCCAGTGGGTATTGAGGTTGTTTTCACCAGTTGTCATTTTAAGCAAAATGTTGTTAGGTTGAATGGATTAGCTGAAATGTTGTTAAGATAAATGTCTTTCTATTAATTGTCATGGAGCCTCTCCCACTATACAGATCACTGGTGCAGCTGCACCTGGAGTACTGATTATGGTTCTGGAATCCATACCTGCATAAGGACTGTGATAGGGTGGAGGCAGTACAAAGAAAGGTGAACAATGAATTAGGGAATGGGGAAAAGTATACAGGGAAAGGTTTCAAGACTTTGACATGTACACGTGAGAGAATAGAAAGGAGAGGGGGAATATGATAGACACAAATACTTGTACAGGATAAATAGGGTAGATTTTGAAGGCATTTTCACTTTAAGGAAGAACACAAGTTCAAGGGTGAATTCACTAAAGCTGGCAGGAGGAAGATGTCATCAAGCACATTTTCACAGAAATGTGGTAAATAAGTGGAATATGCTGACAGGTGAGGTGGTACAGGCTAAACAAAAGTACTGTACAATGATTCTCCATTTCTCATCTTAATTTTGGGAGCATATCGTGTTCTGTGCAGGTGGGAAACTAAAGAAAATAACACTGGTCATTTTAGGGTTCTAGGCACAAAAAGATGTTAGACACCTGGCACATTTCTCTCCTTCCGGCACTCAATCACAGGTGGTCAGTGGTGTGAACCCCTTTCTTGCTGAAAGAACCTTTGTATGGCACTTACTAGCACCTGTCTCCACCCCTTTACACCCCTGTTCACAGCTGCCTTGCCTCCTGTGCATATGACACCTGAACTGAGTAGGTCTAGCCCCATGTAACATATTGGACAGGCAACCATATTCTGGGTACTTAATTAGCACTACGGATACCAGCTCATGGCACTCAACAGACATCTGCTGGTGTGGGCTACATCTATCAACATTAAATGCCAGGGGAGACTGAGCATTTCTGATGCAACCCCAATTTGTGGGATTCCCTTGTTGAGAGTCATCTGGTCTGCTCCACTGAGGTCTTAAAAAATTCAGAATTACTGTATCTGCTGAGTCATGCCTAAATTATTTCATTTATGGAGACTTTATTTAGAGATCTAGATTGTAATTATATATTAATTTATTGTTAATCATTGCTCTTCGCTACATTTGACACTTTCAGTGGTTTTGCACGTCATGTAATTTGTATGAGGTTTTTTGTCTTGTTTTTTTTCCCCATAAGCTTTGTCACAATTTGTAGCCTCTTGGGCTGTCAACCATGAAAGGTTGATCTGTATATAAATCTGAACCACCACCACCACCACTACTACTACTTCAGTTCTAATTATTGTCTGGCTTTATTTTTTTCATACCTGTTTATGGCAAATTTAACAAATGCAGCCCAAGGCAGAATTGTCCATCTGCTAGATACTAAATATCTTTATTTCTGATAGTATGCATGTTAACAATTAAATAAATAAATGTTGTTATAAGGAAAAGTAGCATTTTCGGCTGATAAGGTTGGATGTATTCTGTAACCAGTGAAGACTTCTTTTAGAAATGCTTAACCATCAACTCTCTGCAAGAGTGGGTTACATCTGTCACAGTTACAGTAAACACTATAGGGGGACTCAGCATTTCTGATGCAAACCTGTTTTGTGGAATTCCCTTTAAAAAAGTAGTAAACCTTATTTGATTTTGAACAAACACAGAAAACAAAACAGAACACAACCAGCAGCTGACAACATAAAATGCACATGGGCCTCCTCACCTGTCAACATTCAAGGCTCAGAGACAAGCTTGGTTAAGGTGATACAATATACAGTAGATATGAAAATACAAAATCACACATGCCCTCACAATGCAAAGCATCATGGGCTGCATATGCAAATCACCACAGAATGTTATGCTGGTCCAACAGTAGATATGTAAAAGAACAGTAAAAGTCCAACAGACAGTTGGTTCATACCATTATCAGGAACCCTGGCAGGTATTAATTACATCACCTGTTAGGAGCATGGCCATCCTTCCCTCATCTCCTATCATTAACAGGGTGTGAAGAAAGCTCCATCTAGTCTGGTATATGTGTGGATGGTTGTGCATGCTCTCTATCATTTCCTCAGTTCTGAATTCTTCCAGGATGGCATTGTACTATTACTTGCCGGTAAGAGTGTTCTCATCTAGCCAGTGCTTAAGTATGAGTTTCTAGGCAATGGCTGAGATCAGCATAATGTGATATTTTTACTGCCTTACTAGTTGGTTGAGTTTAAGGCCAAGCAGACAGATTTGTGATGTGAAGGCTGCATCTGACTCAAGGACAGAATCCATTTTTGGTGCATGTGTTTCAAGAGAGGTTTAACCTTGGCACAATCTCACAAAATGCGCCTAAGGGTACAAATTTATTTATTTATTGAAAAGTTTCACCAGGAAAGGCACACTAAGCAGTGAAACTACTCATCTCCTGGAGCGTCCTGGGGGGAACAGGAATAGGAGGGATCAGAAATAGTAGATACAATACAATACAGAGCAGCAGTCAATTGCAATAGCAGATTTGGCAACAATTTAAGGATAAGAGTACTCTGACAACAACAAGATTATAGAATTTCCATTAAGTACTAAGTGCTGATAAATGCTGACAAACTACAGAGCAGTAAGACAATTGCTATAGCAGATTTGTCTAACAAAGTAAGTGTAAAGGAGGGTACTAGAGCAATAATTGAAGACAAGCTGGAGTGGTAGCATAAGGAGGGAATCATAGTAGTATGTAAGTATGTAGCCAGGAGTCAGTAGAGAGGATGGAGTCCAAACAGAAGATGGGGGAAATATAGGGGGAGGGAAGTTAGAACAAAATTAGAAGCAGGAACAATTTGGAGAAAAGAAGTTGAACAGGGAGGCAGAGAGGGAGCAGGGGTTGGAGGAGTGCCTAATTTGAGGAGGCAGTTGGTTCCAGAGTATAGGGAACTGGTACAAGAAGATAGATTGACCTGCTGAGATTAAGCGGTGAGGGGCAGACAGGGTGCGAGTGTCCTGAGATCTGAGGGAGCGGGAGACTGGGAAGGGGTACTGAAGAAGATGGATAGATAGGGTCAGAGAAAACCAAGCCAGTATTTGGACACAAATTTGGCGATGTGGAAGAGGCGATGGTTGTCAAGTGAAGAAAAGACTAGAAAGTGGTATAAGGTACAGTGATGAGTGTGGAGGGAAGAGTCCAAGGCAAAGCAGTGGAAGGAGTTAAAGAGGGTGTCCAACCTGGACAGGGAGGTCTTGGGAGCAGCACAGTAGACTACGTCACAGTAGTCAAAAATTGGCAAGATCATTTTCTGAACAAGTTCGCACCTTACCGGAAAGGAAAGACAAGTTTGTTTCCTGTACAGGGCACCTAGCTTGGGGTGCAGTTTTTTCCAGATGGTGTCCACTTAAACATAAAAATGTAGGTGTCTGTCAAGCCAGACACCAAGGTACCGAAAAGAGGAGGACTCCTCTACTGGAGTTCCATCTAGGGTGTAGAAATGGGACAAGGAAGGGCGCCTAGAAGTCTCTGCCTAGTGCTGAAGGTCATGGAGACAGTGTTCTTGGCATTTAGGAAGAGCTGATGAGAGCTAAGTCAGTGTTGAACTTTACCAAAGTCATCTTGGAGTCTGGTAGCAACATCAGCAGATGACTGGCCCGAGGTAAACAGCACTGTGTCATCGGCATACATGTGGATAGAGGATGTGGAGCATACCGAAGGGAGGTAATTTAAGAAGATAGAGAAAAGAATGTGTCTTAACACTGAGTCTTGTGGCACACAGTATTAATAGGGAGAGGCTGGGAAATGTCAGGGACTTTGACCGACTGAGACCTACCAGAGCGGTATGCACTGAACCATTTTACGGCGGAATTCAATAGGCCTGCCACAGTAAGGCTGTCAAGAAGGAGAGAGTGTGAGACAGTGTTGAAAGCCATTGCAAGGTTGACAAGGATAGCAGAGGTGATTAGGCCACAGTCCATCCCTGAGAAGATGGAGTCAGTGAGCCTAGGCAGGGAGGTGGTAGTTGAATGATCCTTCCTAATTCAAGATTGGTAAGGTGTGAATAAGAATGATTCTGAGAGATAGGCAGTCAGTTGAGAGAGGACCAAATGTTCCTGTAATTTAGCCAAGCAAGAAAGGAGAGAAATAGGGCTATAGTTAGCAGGAGAAATGGGGTTTCCACCCTTAGGTAGGGGAAGGACAATAACATATTTCCAGGCGGTTAGCACAGAGGCAGTTAAGAAAGATAGGTTTAGTAGATCTGCTATCGGGGAGGAGATTGCTGGAGCAGATAAGAATAATAGTTTAGGATCAAGCCCATCTGGCAAGCTGCCTTTAGAAGGGTTGATTGCTTGGCGGGCTGCTAAGGTGTCTACAGGGGAGACTTGTGAGAAGGAGAAGATTCATGCTTAGCAGTGGCACTGTTAGAGGGTGGAGTGGGGGCAGAGAGAAGAGGAGGGAAGAAGCACAGGAGGTGAAATAGGTGTTATATTCAGAGGCTGCTGACGTGAGGTCGGATATTAAGGAGCTGTGAGACTTAAGGAGAGGAATGGAAGGAGTAGTGTGTGGGGGGGGGGACAAGGCATGGACAACTTTTCAGAATTTTGAGGGTTTGTTTATGTTAGTCTGCAAAGTAGAATGAAAATATTCAGCTCTAGCCAGCCTAATAGCCTTGGTGCAGGAGTTACGGAGAGTGCGGTACCATCATAGATCTGTAGGCAACTGAGAGACTTTATGGGCTTTCCAGGCCTTGTTGCGAGCTCATTGACAGGCCAGCAGTTCTGGAGAGACCCAGGGAAGGTGATCACCTCACACCCGGGAACGTCTGATTGGGGTGTGTCTATCCCAGATATGAAAGAAGCTATTGCTGAAATACACCAGGGCATCATCCACTGAGTTAGCTGCGGAAATAGGTGACCAATCAGTGTGGGCAAGGTCAAGTGAGAGGGGGGGACAGGTCAAGGGATTTGTATGATTTGGTTTGTAAGATTTTGTGAGGTGCCTTTGTTCCATGAATTTTGTGGACTATGTAAACCATGTGATGGTCGCTTAAGGCATCTGGGAGGAGGCCAGATTTAATAGCCCCGTGCAAATGTGAGCTGAAGGCTCAGTCAATGAATGAATGGTTTTGTGTTTTATGATTTAACCGAGTTGACTACTGTATCAACTGGGAGAGGTTCAGAGCAGCTATATCATTACAGGTTTTGTTTAACGAGGAGGACAACCAGTTCTGATTGAAATCCCCTAGGACGGGGTGCACAACATGCATTTTGGGAGCCAAAAATGGCCCCCACAGCAGCTGCCTGTGCCCCTGAAGATTTAACAGCTGTCACTTGCAGTCTTTGTTCATTTTTTTTCTTGTTTTTAGTTTCAGTAACATGTTGATAAATAAATAGAAACAAATAGATAAATGTATGTTTTATTTTGTTTTATGTGTACATTTAATAATGTCTTGCTGGACATTTGCCACTTTGAGCCAGTTTATAATGGCCCTCGGCCAGTGGCTATTGGCCCTCAGCATTGATTCAAGTCTTCAGTCTGGCCCTCCACGAAAAAAACATTGTGCACTATTGTCCTAAGACATAGAGTTTGCATGCTGAAGTGTGTTAGGTAGTAATTTTTAGTAAATCCGTGGTAGTGGCAACGTTTAGACCTGGCCGGCAGTATACCCCTACCATGAAGATGGGTACCGAGAAAGGGAGTGAGAGTCTAATGATAAGCATCTCATAAGCCAAAGGGAGGGATGTCGATAGTACAGTAGTATATTGGATAGAGGTGGAGATGACTTGGAATTCTCTTCTTGCTGAGAGGGAAAGGGAAAGGGGAAATCGTTTAACCAAGAAAGGCACACTAAGCAGAAGCTTGTTTCCAGGTGTGACCTGGGAGCATGAGGAAGTTAAGTGACTTGCTCAGGGTCACACAGTATGCAAGTGGAGGCTGTGGGATTCAAACCCAGGTCTTTAGGTTTGTAGCTCAGAGCATTACACCATTACGCTATACTGCCTTCTCATCTAAGCTAAGAGAGTCATCTACGCTGCTTCACTGAGGTCCTAGAAAAACCTTCAGATTTACTGGACCAGCTGAGTGAGGCCTAAATTATGAATTGCATTATTTATTTATAAAACATTTATTTCAGTGATTTAGATTGTAATAATTATTTCTTGCAAATCATTGCACTTCACTATACTTGACACTTTCTGCAGTTTTGCATGTCATGTAATTTGTAGGAGTTGTTTGTCTTCTTTTTCAGCCCTTATGCATTGTTATAATTTGCAGCCCCTGGGACTGTGAGCACTGGAAAGGTGTCTGTAAGTAAAGATTGTTACAAATAGGAGTAGCATTTTGGCTGATAAGCATGAATATGTGTCCTTTCTCTAATCAGTTGTACAGTAGTCCCTGCCATGCAGCAGAAAAAATGGACAAGATGGATGGTAAATCTTTTCCATTCTCACAATATTGTGTTATCATGTTACCTTGACATGTAGTATAGAAATTGGACTAACCTGATTAAAATTGACCACAGCCACCTCTGCTAGTGTTGTTGGGGCAAGCACATCATGCTACCTAACAGGAGGAATTATGGGCTAAAGTCCAGAGCCCAGGAGATAACACATAGATATGGGTGGGTGGATAGGGGTAGGGGTGACAGCTCTTCCATGAGTGCTGGCTTTAGGCTAAAGATGTGTGGCAGGGTGAGGCCCCCTGGCCCAGTTCATCTTCTGTACTGACTTCCCTATCTCTGTTATCTAATATTTTCTGATGTTAGCCTACTACAGTAGTATTTCCATTTCATTTACGTGCTGGGTCTTGATCAACCCTAGGCTAATGCCCCCCTCCCTTTCTTCTGTCTTTCTCTGGCAACATACTTTATGCCCTGGGAGGTACCTTCTCCCCCTCCCAATTAAAAAACAAAACAAAACAAAACAACAAAAAAGAAACCCAGCAAATGCATGTGAAAGCACAGCTGCCTGGTGCAGGCAGGAGGTTAGAGAAACCTATTTCAGGAGACTGAAAGGAAAGATGTTTGCATCACTGTTGGTTTTATGTTTTGTTTCCTTTTTTGTGCAACCACAACAGCAGTAGCTAAACCAGTCAAAAACAAAAGACAACATGCCTGGATTTCTTTGTAAAATGCTAGCAGCTCTGCCTTTGTATGTATGTTACATAGAAACATAGACTTTGACTGCAGATAAAAAGTGTTTGGCCCACCTAGTCTGCCCATTTCCCTACCTTCAATTCAACCCTCCCTTCAATTCATGCTGCCTCTGTTTAATTGAAACACTTACTATAGGTGAATCTGTAAAGGCTGCAAGAAACAAAAGCAAGGAAAGGAAAAAAGTTTCATTTTAGGCAAGCACTGGAAAGCAGGAACCCCTAAGTAAATATATAACCTGCCGTTTATTTTTAACCTGAAAAGAAGCAGGAAAGCTTAAACCAATGTGCTGGGCCTAGCAGCCCATGTAAACCATGCTTTCTATACTTACCTAGAAGGGCAAAGAGGAAGCAGACCATAGGGAGGCTGTGCTTGTACTCCAGAACATATGATGTCATCCAGGAGGTGTGTCTAAGGTGGAGCTAGGGAGGAAAGTTTGGTATTAGACAGAATTCTTAATGGTATGATGTCTGTCTATCTGTCTGTCTGTCTATCTATCTATCTGTTTATTTAAGTCTTGGATGACATCTGTGAGTGGATGCTCTTTGAAATGTTCCACATCAGATACATTAACATAAGAAGACACAATATAGTTACAATAACTTATACATACAGAGTACAAACAAATTCAACAGTACATGGGTTGCAATAACAAGCAGTTCACAAGTTGTGCTAAGGCATTGTATGTGGTATGCCAGCATCCTGCTGAAGAGAGAGGCAGAGGCAGACTTTTAGGGTGAGGTAGGGAGGGGCAGGAAGGGGCAGTGGGATCTGGGATAGGGAGGGCAGAGGGAAATAAAAGAGCCAAGGGGGAGAGGGTGGGAGGCAAGCGCTAGGGCAAAGGGGGTGTGAGACATGTGGTTGGGCAAAGACTTAACCTGGTGGGCCAGGAGTTGGAAGTGCTGATGTAGACTAAAGCTGTTGGCACAGACTGGTGGGGGCACCTACAGGTGCTATTGTCGGTGAGGTGGTAATGGAGTTTGCTCTTAAATGAACCAAAGGTTCTAGCTCCAGCAATGTCAGGTGGTAGATCATTTGTCCACAGAGGGTCCTGTTGAGCAAAAGATTGCTGTGCCATAGTTGTGTGGCACTTAGGCACATGGAATACTTGTGTAGTCACGCTCCTGGTGTGCCTGGCATGTATAGGTGATGATAGAAGGCTCGTAACTCCCTGTCGAAGTAAGTTTAGTGAGATTTGTTTTTGTGAGTAGGCAGGTTTCATAAAGTATTCTGTCCTTCAATTGAAGTCAGCCCAATCACACATAAAGCTTACAGGTGTGGGTGAGATTTGGGACATTAGTGAGCAGGTGGCAGGCTTTGTTTATGGTTGTTGATAGGTGTTGGAGTGCTGTGTCAGTAGTGAAGCCATAGACAGCTAGGCCATGGTCAATCAAGGTTATGAGTGAACTGTTAATTGCCAAATTCAGAGCTTCATATGTCAGGCAATGTCTGTGCCTGTAGAGGATACCAATCCTGGTGTTAAAGACTTTGGCTGTGATGTCAATGTGCTGTGTGTAAGACAGGGCATTGTCCAGTGTGATTCCCTGGTACTTGAAATGGGGGACTTGTTCCAGGGTGTTACCAGAGTCATTCTGAATTGCCAGGGGATAGCCTTTTTACTTGTTTTGGGCAGTGGCAAAGAGCATGGTCTTGGTCTTTTTATAGTTCATGACCAGTTTTTGCTCATTGGACCATTTTTCTGCCATTGCAAAGCCACTCTGGAGGTCATATTCCTGAAGTGCCAGCTCAAGGGTGCTAGTAAAGATCACTGCATCATCTGCGTAGAGGAGCATGTGGCTATTGCAAGCATCTGGGAGGTTGTTTAGTAAGATACTGAAGAGTAACGGACTGAGTATGGATCCTTGTGGTACCCCTGAGCTGACCAGTTGATTTTCTGATAGGATGTCCCTGATCTTTACTTGCTGTGATCACAGGCTAAGGTAGCCACAAAACCATGCTGCGGTTTCTAGGGCAAGCCCTATGTCTGAGAGCTGTTCAAGGAGGAGGGCATGATGGACCATGTCAAATGTCTTTTATCTATCTATCTATCTATCTATCTATCTATCTATCTATCTATCTTTCTATCTAATCCTGTCTTAGGAGACCATGTTGTTGGGATGTGAAAACCTGTAAAGGAAGGGAAATCATGATTTTATCTAGTTGATATGTGTTAAGTTAGGATATCTAGTAGTCACATGGTAAGGGGAGGGATATATAAGGGATGCACTCCAGAGTCTGGAGCTGCAGCTCAGTTTGTAACTGACCATGACAGAGAGAGAGGCTCAAGCTCCTGAAGACTAGAGTAGCCTTGATGCAGGATGCACTCTTCTCTCAACCATTGCAGAGACATCGATCAGGGGAAGCCTCTTTAGGGTCAGATGTCTATGAAACTGAGCTGTCTGCTTGTTCATAGTCCATGCTGCCATTCTGTCTGATATAAATATCCAGTCAAATTTTGTTTATTTTTGTTTTGTATTTTACAGTAAACAAGCACTAACAAAAAATGTGCTTAAAACATATGTAGTGCTCTGTCTGTTTTCTCTGATCTACTGCACCTACCACAAGGAGAACTAATGAGTAGTTAGACTGGTATTGCAGATGTGAGTAGGAAAAAGATGATTTAAAAAATGTCCACACCTATCTAATATATTCTTAATGGACTTATAATTATTGGTGAGTACACAAAGAATACTGGATGGGAGGGTTTAGACTGGTCACTTTGACAGAGGAGAGGGCATTGGGGGTATTATCAGTAATTCTCTTATACAAAGGAGTCACTGTAACAATGTATACAGCAAGGCACTGAGGCTGCTGGGGTGTATAGGGTGGGGTTTTCACAGCAGGAGAAGAGAGATGATTCTGCCACTGTATAGAATTCTGGTGAGGCCTCAAATCAGATGTGCTCAGATCTGGAGTCCTCACCTGAGAAGAGAAATTGTAGACTACAGTCAGTACAGTGAAGGGAAACCAAGATGATTCAGAAGCAGTAGGGCATATCCTATGAGGATCAGCTGGAAGCACTAAATATGTACTTGTTGGAGACTAGGCTTAAGTGGGAGGACATGATTGAAACAAACTACAGGTTTCCCATGGATACAATTAAGGTGAAAAGTTAGGATCTGTATATATGTAATACAGATCAAGTCACTAGGGGGCATGAGTGGAGGTTTTTGGTGGTGGGGTGTTCAGGAGAAACGTAAGCAAATTCAACTTCCTTGAGAGTATGGTGGAACTGTAGATTATACTGGTGGCTACCCTAAATTGGTTTAAATAGTTTCAATAGGGCAGGGGGACTCATAATCCTCAGGGAAGCCACATGGGTTTGAGGGATTGGGGGCTGAGGGAAGGGGCAGCAGTCTGCCAACACAGTAGGTCAGTGTACAGTAGGTGAGGCAGTATAGGAAGAAAAGAACTGATGGAGCATCAGTCTCCTGCCTTCAAATTCTGTGTGTCTATCGTGTAAACTTTGATGCTGTGAACCATGGAAGGATGCCCTTGAAATAAATTCTTCCACTACTACTACTACTACTTCATTTTGCTTACTAACATGCCTTATTTCTTTTCCTCACAAAGCTATGGTAGATGTAGGAAGAGATACACACCCGAGGGTGACATTTCTACAGCGGGGTCCCCTACAGCAACAACAGCACCATGTTGCTGTAGGGAACCCACTGGAACCTGGCACTGTCTGTAGGGGTTCCTGCACCTCCCCCAGAATCAGCTCTGACCTGGAGTTGAGAATCCTAAGTGGAGGGAGTGCAGGGGGCACCACCCCCTGCATGGGTGGTTTGGTGGGTAAAGCCCCTGAAGAAAACACTTGTTTTTCTAAGAAACTGGCAACTGACTGCAAAAAGTGGTTGACCTGCCGGTTTTGCTATCTGGTCATTCAACAAAATATTTGTTGATGACCAATCGTGGATCCTATCTAGGAGATGTTGCTGAAAACCAAACTGGGACTTCATCAGGTATTGGAAATTGTTATTATTTCTAACTGTATGAGTTATAATATTAAGAGTAATGATTAAATTAACCAAACCTGACTGTAAATGAATGCACCATTCTTGGATTGTGGAAGACATGCATGCATGTCCTGTGATTTGGTGTAATATGCAGAGATATGAGTCTGTGGTTTCTATAGGAGGGCTATCTTTAGCCCGGGAGTGTAGTCAGAATGATTTTATAAAATTTGATGATGACAAAAAAAATTTACACACTTCTTAAATATATTCAGTGGATTTATAAATTCACCCACCTTTGCCATAACCATATTCCATGACAATTGTGTCCCATTAAAATTTGAGCAGTTGCCTTTACTCTATTGTTCACAAAAGCCTGTTTTTATCAGCAGAGGGAGAGCCTCCAGAATCAAGCAAAGCCTTGTGGCTGAATAGCTAGAGACTGGTGCAAGTGAAGGGGAAATGTTAGAAGTAGGAAGTGGTGATGGAGCCCAAAGAAGCCAGCTCAGTTCAATTCAATCTTACTAAAAAAGGCATGATTACAGTATGAAACATGATTGTACAATATATCCACACAGGTAAAATACAACTCACACAATAAGGTATAAAACCCAACTGACTAAAACTAAAAACGCTAATCTCATACAGTTCATGTGCAGTAAATAAAAATAGCACTTCAACTTAAAATTGTCTTTAATGCCCAAGGTATAAAACTAGTTACATACCCAACTGTTTCAATTGTACCCTCAATTCAAATACTGTATTCTCATGCAGTAGGTACACATTGGTTGAGGGATAAGCAAAATGAACAACTTGTGATTTGGGATTGCATTTCAATAAAATTCTTTACAAGCTTCTCTCCTCTTAACTGCTAAAGTTACTGACCCAAAAGATCACGTTATTGCATACATATTAGAATTGTATCCAAACATTAACTGAATGGCCTGTCTCTTGAACGATTCCAAGGATTGGCTATCTTGCTGGGTACAGTAAGTGAGGAATGCCAAATAGGAGTTTCATACTACAAAATGAGCCCGCAAATGGTTTTACTAATAATAAATATGAGGAGTTAATTCCTGCTCTCTTCAAATTAAAAGGTAATACAACCTTGTATTTGTTTGATCATCTCATTTTTACATGAAGTGGCCACTTGAAGTCACTCAAAGTATTAATACTTAAATGGAAATAGACTGCATCCTCTCAGACCTCTACATCATCCAAATAGGTTGGTGCTGGTTGAGTTCTGTTCCCCATTTTGCAAAAGTGCTGTGTGGAATGAAGAATTTTGCTGGTGGAATTAGCATGGAATGATCATTCTGATGGCATAATTTCTGCTGGAATTTTGCTGGTTCTTCTGTGGAATTTCACCTACTGTGTTCTTCGGAATAGCATTCCAGGGAACAGAATTTTATTCCATGGAAAATTATTCTACAACAATTTCCATCGAAAATATTGAGATCGAACAGCATTTTTCCCATGGAAAATCATTCCTCAACTATTTCTGCTGCAGAATTGCACAATTCCATTTCTGGTGGAATTTCGGTGGAATTTTGAAAATTCCATAACATTTTGTTCAGCTGGAATTTGAAACTTCTGCACAGCACTAAAGAAACACTAATTTATTTAGGTTTGCTTAGATATATACAGTAACTATTTAGTTTATTATTGTCCATTTGAAAATACCATCCAATATTGTTTCATTTAAATAATATATTTAGCAAAGCGCTGGCCTCAGCTAGACAGGAAGCATTGCTTGCTCTGATACTTGGAGTTAACAGATAAGAAAGCAGACAGTAGGGGTGATGCAGATATACTCCCCCTCCCCAGAATGTCTACAGATTTACCCTTTCAGAATTCTAAGGAATTGCCGCTATACAATTCCCTGGAAATTCTATCATACAGTATAAATGGCAAATATCTCATGGAAACAGTAGATCATGAGAAAGTGTACAACTTCTGCATGTTTTTGTTCCTTGGAATCCTAAAACATTCCCTGAATTATGTGGAAAGAGAATGTTTCAACATTTTACTCATACCTAACAAAAATGCCAACAAAATCGTCTGAAGCCATATTGGTCATAGTACACTAAGATGCCCACAAAAGATGATTTGATACCTTTTATTGAACCAATGAAAGATTAAAGTTTTTGGGGAAATCTTTTTTGGTCCAATAAAAGGTATCAAATCAACTATTTTGTGCATCCTAACAAAAATGCATAATGTGTTTGCATAACTCTATCCACAAGTGGTTCAAACCATGTTCAGGGATATTGTGAAGTAGAAAAAGATTGCTTACTTATTAAACATTTGTTTTTCAAGAGTTCAGAAATTTCATTTTGCTTACTTGAGTAATTCTTTTCCTTTCTAGCAGTGCCCACAAATGCTGCTACAGACACAAATAAGGATTTATCAGGTACTGTATTAGAAAGCTTTCCTTCATTTTGAATTGCATGCTTAATAATTATTAGTAACATATACTGCAGTGCATAAATTGCCCTACACTGGATACAATATCAATACCAGTCCTACAGAATTAATCAAAGTAGATTTACCAATTAACCATCCGCACCAGCTAAAAATTAATGTCCTTTATGCAATGGGTTTTAAAAATGTTTTCTTATGAATAGTTGTTGGTGTTGAAACTTACAGGTACTGTAAATGGAGAGACTCAAATACAACCAGAACTGATTTATTAAAACAGTTGGGAAATCCAAAAATATTTCTGCAATCCAACCTGAATATCCCACTCCTGGTGTCCAGTCACCATCCCATACTAGAGTCGAGGCTTACCTGTGTGACCACCAAAAGTGGTCTGACAGGAGGCCGAGACTCAGTGAAGACTGCAAATCACTGTAAATATTTTTTGAGCAAGCACTAAGGAACAATAGGTAGACCGCGAGTGACCTGTACTTCCGGGTCATGGCTGAAGTTAAATTCAAGGGCTAGAGCAAGCGGCTGCATTAGAGTTGAGGTGTACCTGTGAGACCACCAAAAACGGTGTGACAGGAGTCTGAGACTCAGTGAAGACTGCAAATCACTGTAAATATTTGTTGAGCAAACACTAAGAGTTATTGGCTGCTAAGGGAATGAAGCAGTACCCAGGAAGTGCTTAATTGACCTGTAGTCCCTAGGTGCTTGTAGTTAGAACTACACGTACGAACGCTAGAAAGTGTTTTAAGATATAGCTCTTTCAAGGGCTTAGTTTTAAAGTCAGAATATTGTTGTACTGCAGTTAGAAGCAAGGAGATTGTAGCAATAATGAGCACAAGGGAACAGTAGGCAGACCGTGAATGACCTGTACTTCTGGATCACGGCTGAAGTTAAATTCAAGGGCTAGAGTGAGTGGTGCAAGCGAGAGCGGTGCTGCATGCGGAGGCGCATGCTGAGACACGTGCATTCAGCACGTGTCTGGTGTGTCCAGAGTGCAAGGAGTGAAAGGAAGAAATAAACTGGAAAAAAGGAGATAACAAGACAGGTAGATGAGCAATGTTTATATGTACATATAGGACAG
Organism: Neoceratodus forsteri; assembly: GCA_016271365.2. Classification (NCBI taxonomy): domain Eukaryota; kingdom Metazoa; phylum Chordata; order Ceratodontiformes; family Ceratodontidae; genus Neoceratodus; species Neoceratodus forsteri. Next base: position 100,622,332 of record CM028138.1, on the reverse strand, counting down.
AGGAGTTGAAGGATCCTAGAGATATATTATAATAGGATTTAGGTAGTGTTAAATAGATGTTTTGACCTAAGACAGTATTTAAAATAGTAAGCAGCAAAACAGTAGAGGTGTAGGTGGTAGCAATTTAAATAAATAAACAACGATTAATCAGATAAGATCAAATTAGTAGCATTTAGTTGCAGTACAGATTGTGTATTTACATAGGAGGTTTAATAAACATGATATTAAAAAGTGTTTTTTATCTGGAAGGTGTTATTCAGAAAGAATTACTAGAAATTGGATTGTAGAATTTTCAATATAATAGGTGAGTGAATTCCGGTGTAAACTAGATAAGTAGCAAGGTTTGGGGATTTCAAACATTAAATTGAGTACAGAAATAGAATAGAAATACCGCAAAAAAAAAAAAAAAAAAAAAATGGACACCAATATGGTTAGATTGGAAGGGGGGAATTAGGGTTAAGATGTTTAATATGTAATAAAATATCAACAGAAGTGGTAAATGAAGTGCTAGTGTACACTTGCCAGGAGTGTATACTTATTAAAGAATTGAGGCAAATAAATTAGGACTTAGAAATGAAATTAGTCTCATTGCAACAGCAGAGCATAATACAACACTTACAAGAACAGTGTCATGTGCAAGATAATGGGGCAGAAAACAATGAACCCCCCCAAAAGGCAATATGAAAAGAGTTAGAGATACTGATAGTGAAGGGTGGGAGACGGAAAACAGAAAATATAAGAAAGGAAGAAGAGCTATGAGATTTACATTGAAGACAAATAATAAATATGAGCATTTGATTAATTTGAATGATGGTCAATCACAAGAGGAAAGTGATGTAACACATTTAAAATCTGAAGTATGTTGTAATGGAAATAATCTCAGAGAAACAGAAAAAAGTTACAAAATAACAGATACAAGAAAAGGAATATTGATGATCAAGAAAACAATGATGAAAGAACAAGGGAAGGAGTAGACAATGACAGGACTGATGATGATGATAGTAGAAAAAGGAAAACTGGAAATAATAGGGATTCAGAAGACAATTGGTAAAACATAGGAATTATTCAGCAAATAGACAAATAAAATATATTACAGGAAGATGCAGAGCAGAGAGGGGAAGTGGAATGTCAATTAGCAGAAACGTTAGAGACAGAACTACAAGGGGAAGGAGAAATGATCATAGATAGAGACAGAACTACAAGGGGAAGGAGAAATGATGATAGATCCAAATAGACAAATTAATGCTTATGTCTTAGGTGACTCAACAGTCAAATACACAGATAGGTAAACATCATGGGGGAATAAGGAATATATAACAACTAGCTACTTCTCCGGAGCAAAAATTAGAGATGTGCAAGAAATGTTACCCAATATCATAACAAATGATACAGGAGAACATTTATTAATTTTACACTTGGGAGTAAATAACATTAAACACCAAAATATAAGTAGTATTAAACAAGAATATGTGAATATAAGAGATGAAGCAAATAGACTGGAATGTAAAGTGTATTTTTCAGAGATACTTCCAGTGCCAAGAGAAAATCAGGATGTTCAGAGTAAAATAAGAGAAGTAAATAATTGGATGAGACTGTGGACATTGAAGGAGGGGATAGGTTACTTGACTCATTGGGAACAATTTATAAATGAACCAAGTTATTTCTGTATGGATGGGCTGCATTTATCAAAAAAGGGAAGTAGAAAATTGGGATTAGAATTAAAGAAGGTAATGGATACTTATTTAAACTAATACTACTGGGGAGGGGGTAAGAAAATTGAGGATTGTATCAGTGGTTACATGAAAAAAATACAATAAACAACAGAAAGATATAGAAAATAGAAAGATAAATAGTATGATATATAATGCCCTGAAGGTATGGTCTTTGAATGTGAGAAGTTTAAATCTAATAAAGAAAGCAAAATTGGAAATAAGACTCAAGACAGAGTCAATAGACATATGTAGTGTAACAGAAACATGGTGGGAGAAGGATTCGAAGTGGAATCGTGAAATAGAAGGATATGAAATGTATTCAAAGGAAAGAGGAAATTGGAAAGGAGGAGGGATTGCTATTTATGTGAGGCAGGGAATTATGAGTACTTTGTACAACAAATATGACCAACAGGATGAAATAGAATCATTATGTGTAGCAATACAACAAGCACAAACACAAAAGAAAATATTGTTAGGCTTATTTTATAGGCCACCAAATTCTAGTAGAATACATGATGACTATATAGACAAAGAGATAAGACAGATAGCAATGCAGGGAGATGTAATCATTTTGGGGGACTTCAATTTACCGGATATAAATTGGGGTAATAAAACTGCAAAAAATGCTGTGCATAGAAGATATTTAGAAATGATGGAAGAAGTAGGACTAACACAACTGGTTTATAAGCCAACAAGAGGAGGTAGTATTTTGGATTGGATTATAATCAATTGTGAGGAATTAATAACTAAAATAAATATTATAGAAAATTTAAGTAATAATGACCATGGGGTAGTTCAATTTTACATAAAAAATTACAAAAATGGACCCTAAAAGGTAGTACAATAATAAGAAATTATAAAAAGGCTAAATTTAATATGATAAAAATGAATTTGGAAAAATGGGACTGGAAAAGTTCATTTAAGGCTAGAACAGTGGAAGAAATGTGGGAGATATTAACAAGTAAAATACAAATGTTGGAAGAGCAGTATGTCCCTAAAAAGAAATTATACACGAAAATAGGAAAAAAAACAATGTGGTGTACAAAGACAATAAAAAATTATGTAAAGACAAAAAAAAAGGCTTATGACAATCTGAAAAAATTAGGGACAGAAGATGCTATTAAGGAATATAAAGTAATACTGAAGATGTTAAAATCCAAAATAAAATAAGAAAGGAAAAGATTAGAAATAAACTTAGTATATAGGAAGGATAACGGTAAGGGATTATATTCTTATATAAATAATAATAAGAAATTGTCAGGGCAATTAGGATCCTTGCACATAGATCGTAGGGAAGTTACTGAAGTACCAAAAATGGTAAAATATCTAAACCAATATTTCTGTTCAGTATATGATGACAAAGAAAAGGAAGAGATTAAAGTTAATACAAATATCAAAAAAGAATTAAGGATGGAAGTAACAACGGAAGATATTCAAAAAAGTTTGAGAGAGTTAAAACTATATAAATCGACAGGCCCAGATCTATTGCATCCAAGGCTGTTAAAAGAAATTACTACACAGACAGCACCCCTTGTAGCAAATTTAATAAACAGGTCATGTATCACTGGGGAGATACCTGTTGATTGGAGAACTGCAACAGTGGCACCAATTTACAAGAAAAAGGTAATAAATACCTCTATGACAAATTATAGACCAGTAAGCCTAACAGCAGTTCTGTGTAAAGTGGCAGAAGCCATTCTGAGAGACAAGTTAGAGGAAGATTTAAAGGATTTGAAAGTGAATAATGAAAAGCAACATGGGTTCAAAAAGAATAGGTCATGTTTATCAAATCAACTTATATTTTACAAATACATCAATAAAACAACATCAAAAATAAACTGGTGGATATTTTCTTCCTTGACTTTCAGAAAGCTTTTGATAAAGTGCCACATAATCAACTTATTACAAAAATGGTAAAAATGGTGGTGGATAGTAGGTTGATTAGATGGGTACAGAGCTGGCTGAGAGATAGCAAACAGGCAGTAAGGATAAGAGGTGTTATGTCAGGTCTAGAAGAAGTTACAAGTGGAGTTCCACAGTGGTTGGTGTTAGGGCTTATATTATTTTCATTATACATAAGAGATATACAGTATGGTATCCAGAACCTTATGGTGAAATTTGCAGATGATGTAAAACTGGGAGGGCAGGTGGGCTCAATAGAAGAAATTAAACAGTTGGAGACTGATCTAAAACAAACAGAGAAATGGGCAAGAGAAAATAGAATGACTTTAAGTATAGAAAAGTGTAGAGTTATGCATGTGGGGAAAAATAACCTAAAATACGTGTATTACTTAAATGAAAATAAAATGGAAGTGACAAAGAAAAGGATTGTGGAATAATAGTAGATGACAGAATGACAGTCAAGGCACAAAGGTTAGAAGTTATTAGGAAAATTAGTTATATGATAAAAAATATAAGAAAAAAGTTTTATAAATAGAACTAAACAATGTCTTGTACTGTTGTACAAGGCATATGTAAGGCCTTATTTAGGTTATGGATCACCAGTATGGAGCTCATATATGAAAGGTGAAAAAAATAGACTGGAAAAAATACAAAGAATGTATACTAGGATGATATTGACAGAAAAAGGTAGAGGGTATGAGGAAAGACTAGATAGGTTAAAGATGTTTACATTGGAGGACAGAAGAAAATGGGGGGACTTATTACAATTATTTAAGATCATGAAGGACCCAGAATTAATGGAAGGTTTGGGGATAGAAATAGTGGATAAACCAGAAGGTTTAAGAAAACACAAGCAACAAAAATAGAGATGGTTAAAAGGAATTCTAGATATTTCTCTTTTGTACAGAGAACAGCTAGAGTGTGGAATGCTCTGCCAGGTTATATTATTAATAGTAAGAACTTAGAACAATTAAAAAAAAATAGATAAGCTAATATGCTTTAGGAATTAAATTGTGCCTGTTTTGCGGGGAATGGTATAATGGGCCATGGTGCCTTCTTCCATTCTATCACCGAGTATAAGACCCAGTATAAATATATCTAGTGTCTGGTTGCAATGTCACCCTGTCCCCCTCCTCCAGATAGCAACCAGAACAAACCTCCCCTTAGTCCATCAGCAAACCACAATCTGACTAAAATGGGACTAAATGTGTAATATTATTTATAGTAGCAGCTTAGCAACATTTAATCAGAAAGCAACCAGGTGAAGAAGTGAAAGAAGGACTTTGCCAGTCACCATAAGGGGTAGGGCATGGCAGGGTGTGGGTTGTCACTAGTCACCAGGTATACTTGACATGTGAGTGGTTGAGAGACAGGTTCCACTAGACACTAACGAGTGTTTTTTGGAGGGGGTGGGATGAGGGGAGTGCCACTGGACACCAAGGACTCTCTTGGCATGGGATGGGAGATGGAGTGTACCACTAGACACCAAGGAGTGCACTTTGGATGGGGATGGAGTGAGGTAGAGGACAGCACCTGGCCCCCAAGGACTCTCTTGCCATGGTATATAGGGAGGTTAGGGTACCACTGGATACCAGAGATTGTTTTTTCAATGGAAATCTGCTGCAGTGCATGCCACTGGACACCCGGGATTCTCTTGGCACTGGATAAGGTGAAGGAAGGAGTACCCCTGGACATCATGGAATGTTTTAAGAGGGGGTGCCACAGGACACCAGGGGCTATATTGTAACAAGATGGATTATGGATTTGGGTACCACTGGACACCTGGACATTCTTTGTGGGTTGGCAAATAATATCAAGGAGAGTGTGCCGCTGGATATCAGGGAATCTCTTGGCATAGGATGGGTTGAGAGAGGTGGTAAACTCTGGACACCAGTGAGTTAATTTTGGATGGGGGGAGCCACTACACACCAGTGACTCTCATGACACAGAATGAGTTAAGTGAGGGAATACCATTTGACATCATTTACTCTAAAGTGCTTTGGAGAGGGACAGGGAGGGGGCACCAATGGACAGGATACTGAACAGATGATATTATATTATTTTTACAACTTGACCGTAGATCCAATCAGGGTTAGATTTCCGATTAGAATGTGCAAAATGGAAGTTTACTCATCTGGTACAGTAAAGGTGATTGTATGGATTTTATTTTACAGCATTCCTGGTTTATTATGACCAGGGTTGAGTCCACGTGGCTGGCAGTATAGCCTAGAGGTTAGAGTAACAAGCTGTGAATGAGCTTGCTACAACCAGCATATCTGGGTTTGATTCCATAACCTGCACTTGTATACTGTGTGACTTTGAACAAGTCACTTAGCCACCCCAGTGCTCCTGGGTCACCCCTGAAAACAGGCACCTGTGCCTAGTGGGTCTTACCTGGTTACCAAAAAAAAAAAAAAAGTTAAAAATATATGCTGATGATGCACACGTGACCCAGGAACTTTTGTAACCCGATCATACCTTCTCTCACCATCTTCCCCTGGTTCCTATGTTTGAATTTTCTCTAGTTTCTTGAGTGCTGCTTCTTGATACTGTGAACTGAATACCTGCTAAAAGTGGTTACAGTAATGTTATTGGCCAGTTAGACAGTTTATCATCTGATATACTGTTTCCTTCTAGTAACAATAATTTTATTCAGAAGATATGAGCATAGATGAAGAATATTGAAATAGACTTTGGGCTGGATATTCAGACTGCACCGGGCAGTGGTGCAAGCCTGGGCGCAGCACAACTAGGCTGCTCCGAGGCCAAGACCAGACGATATTCAGTGGTGATGCACCATGGCACAGCACCATTGAATAAGGCAAGGTCATCGCACATACTGCATATGGCACAGTGACGGTGCGCCAGCGCAAGCCACAGAGAGGGAGCACAGGGATGCACCAGCGAAAGTGCTGTTGTGCTAGGTGCATCACTCATGATATTCAGCAGGGGGCATGCAAATGAGGTCATAATCTATGCAAGGCACAAATGGGGCCATTTGCATGTCATTATGGCTCCATTTGCAGGCGTTCTACTGGGCGACCCAGTGAAATCATGGCCGCCCTGTAGCTTCTGCCTGGCATCGGTGGCTCACTGGTGGGCATAAGTAGCCCCCAAGTATGCCTGATCATGGGCTGTAGTGTAAAGAAATAGACCCTGGTGGTCTAGTGGACCCCGCTTTGCCCGATTGCAGGCTATAGTGTAAAGAAATAGAACCCTGGTGGTCTAGTGGAACCCACCCCAACAGCCCGATCATGGGCCATAGTAATAATAGATGTCTACCTGGTGGTCCAGTGGTACCCCCCTCCCCACCCACCCACAGAAGCCCCGGCCACCCAGCACCCCTCGTCAGTGGGCGGCAGCACTCAACTTCATATCACCCGGCCGCCGCCCGAATGACAGCGTACAGTATGATCTGTATGCCTATTGGGCCCAGTGTGGACCAATGGGCTTGCAGACATGCTGTACTACCAGAGACCAGATATGTGAATGAACACGTTCATTCACATATCTGAGTCCTATATACAATATGGTCTGCAAGCCCATTATTCCACACTTTGTCTAATAGGCATACAACTCACACTGTGCTGCTGTCATTAATAGGTGGCCGGGCGGTATTGCGGGGTGGGTGCTGCCGCCCTGATGATGGGTGGGGGCTGGGTGACTGGGGGCCTCTGTGGTGGGTGGGAGAGGATACCACTGGACCACCAGGTGGACATCTATTATTACGTGGCCCATTATCAGGCTTTCGGTGGATTCCATTAGACCACCAGGGTTCTATTTCTTACACTACAGCCAGCGATAGAGCATACGGAAGGGGAGGGAAGGGGGTCCACTAGACAACTAGGGTTCTATTTCTTTACACTACAGCCCATGATCGGGCATACAGGAGGGGATGGGGGTCTACTAGACTACCAGGAGGGTCCGGGTGCTTGTGGACGGTGTTCCCACTGGGCGGGTGGCCACCCACGGCTGGCGGCTGCTGTGTTGCACCTTGCTATACTGCCACTCACCTGTGGGTGGCCATCTTTTTAGCCTATATTTTACAGCTCAACTGTGAGCACCAGTGTGTGGCGTATGAAGGGGTTGCGCCAGCATGTGCACCGCACATCCCGGGCTGAATATCATGATGTTACACATATGTATGGCCACGCCCCCTGCATCTGCGCCGCATAGGATTACATTGCACCCTGGCGCATCGTGATTTGTGCTGTGCCTGGCAGTCTTTTCAATATCCCACTGGGGCACAATCCGGGGTTGCGCCAGGTGTACTATACTCCGAATCTAGTAAGTTAAAGTATGGGATTCTGCAATCAAAAGGAACTAGAGTACTTGAGATAAGTTCATGTGTATCTGTGTGCCTAATCTATCAAATTCCTTCTCCCCTACCCTGGTTGGGCTCAGAAATGCTGTAAAGGAATGCTCATATATTCAACTTTAAAAGGTCAGTAAACATCCATTATATTTTGCATCTCTTTACAGCATTCCTATATCATTATGACCTGAGTAACCTTAAGTACTCTAGCAACAAAGAGTCATAATGGGAGGAGCAGGAAAACAGAGCAAGTCTGTTTAATTAGTCTTGTTTAGCACTGTGTTTCAGATTCCTTTCAAAGGATTCTTGCTTTGAATCTATGCTATTTAGTCAGTACTGACATGTGAAATCATGAGTGGATGACCAAGTAGCCACTGTTCATATTTTGGTTGGTGAGGCATCATTTCATTCAGTCAATGATGCTGCCAGCACCCTGGTGGAATGTACTTTAATCTCTGGGTGCAGGGATTGGCTGGGTACGCTGTATGCCTCCTTAATTGCCACCTTGAGTCAGTTGGCTATGGTGGCCTTGGATGCTGCTGTTCTTCCTTTTGTCCCATGAGTAGTATTAAGGCTCTTTTCGTTTCCATGGGGTCCAGATCTCTGGAGGTAGTGTTTGAAAGTTCTTCTGACGTTGAGCATGTGGTAGGCCTTTTCTACTCAAAGCACATTGGGCAGTTCAGGGCAAAAGGTTGGGAGGTTGATGACATGAGACTTGTGGATGTCAGGTGACACCTTTGTTCAGAATGATGGTCCCATCTTAAATGTTACCCTATTATTATGAAAGACCAATTATGTCTCTTTGCAGTACTGGGCACTCAGTTTACTTACTGAGTCAAACAGATGGTAGTTACTAACATTGCTTTCAGTGTTAGAGAATTTGTATTGAAGGTACCTAACTGTTTAAAAGGGGGACTTGCCAACATTTGTAATACAAGGTTACATTTCTATGTTGATACCACTCTCCTGCAATTGGGTTAGATGTTTTGTGCTGCTTTTAGAAAATGCACAGCATACAGATGTGCTTCTGGAGTTGTGTGCCCCACTCTGCTTGTCTCTACCCAAATAGCAATAAGCTACACTCTTACTGGTACCAATAAAAGTCCCTTGTCAAATCCATGCTGAAGGAAGGATAGCATTTGAGCTATGAATGCTGCCACTGGCTGTATTTAGTTACTGACACATTTTCTGAACATACTCCACAGTCTGTGTGTGCTATGTCCTTGTGAGAATGAGTTTCTTTAATAGCGATCACATTTTCTGTGTTGGTATTACAATGTGATATCAGTGATATTACCATTTATGGTTTGTCATGCAACCTTGCATGATCTTGGACCCACCTATCCTCTGTTGTTTTTGCCCACTGGAACTGTGACAGAGGTGCCTTAGTAGAAAACGTTGGGTTCTGGTCTGGTCATCCACTATTGGATCTACTAGGATCTCTGAAACCTCTATAGCTACTGTAAATCAACCTCTTTCCCTGGCAGCTTTGCTTCAAGCCTGATTCATGTGGATAAAATGCCCATTTGAAGGAATATGGTCAGTTGTATCTTGGGTGTTTATCTTGGTTGAAATGGTTGTTGCAAAACCTACTACATAAGGAGTATGGGGAACCATCTTGTTTTATTCCTGGAGAAGATCATTCCAGCCTCTTTAACTTTAATACATTTTTCACGTCCTTACAGTAGCTGAACAACACCCCTCCTTTTAAGGCCAATTTTGTTGGTAGGACTTTGGAATCTGTGTTCACCTCACATAGTTTTAGCCAAAGTGTTCTTCTAACTCATTTGATTATTGCCACTATCCTGGCATCGATCTTTAGGGTGTCAACAGAAGCATCCGCTATATACAGTATCTGGCAGAATGGATTACAATTGGAGTCACTCAGAGCTGTGCTTTGCTGACATATATTGTGGCTGTTGAGGTCCTGCCAGTCATGCCCATTATTTTGTTCACCTCCTTTAGCATTTCTTCCATTCTCTTGGCTTGTCACTGATGTGAAATATTTTGCATGACTGGAGTTCTACTGTTGAGGGTGGTTATCTGGGGGTCAAATGCTGGTGCTATGCAATGCAGTTTGGTGTTGTCCATCTGTAGTGGGTAATACTTGTTAACATTTCTCTTCTCAGGAATTCATGCCAGGCTGACCATCTCCCATTCTATTGTAATCTTACTGTCTATGAAGGGGCATACTGAGAGAAAGGTCAAAGATTTTTCCTACCGCCTAGTAAGTGGGTCAAGCTTTATGTCTGGTTTTGTTGCTGTGTTCTCAAGACCATTGTTTCTCTTATTATGAGAATGATAGAGCCTGCAAGGGATGGCAGCAGGTGGAGTTTGTCTGAGGGAATGCCCTGAGGACTCCGGGATGCAGAGGTGAGGGGTCCACCCAGTAGGGCCAGGGGATGCAAAGGGGTTTGGTTCCTAGGAGGTGGGAGCAGTATTTCTGGTAGGTGGGGTCACACTTAAGTGGCTGCAACAGGGAATTCTGCCTTCTTTGCACCCTTTCCTGCAGCAGATACCCTCCAGTCCCTTCCCTCATAAAAGCAGGATCATGGAACCTGATGTACAGAACCCAACATCCCATTATGGTGGATTGCCTTAGGGGGATGGGAAGGAATTTTATGGGGTTTTTTTTTCCAATTGGTGTTCTAGTATTTTTCTTCGCTGGTGTGTTTTTGTTTGAGAAAATAGGAGGTATTTAAGCTGGTTTGTCACAGTCATGTAGTTGTGACAGCAGCAGTGCCATGGTAGTCATGTAGCAGCATGCATGGGGAACAGCAGGGTCATTGCTCCTTTTCACACAGCCCCTAAGGGTAGGGAGAGGTGAGACCTTTGTGGCTGGGGCCAGAGGGGTGCCAGCCATAGGTGAAGTATACCTCTCTGATGCAGGTCACCAGTTGGCGTCTCTCTTCGGGGGGGGGTATCTCTTCAAGGGGGGAGGGCACCATAGGTACTGAGTCAACTCTCATGTCTTAGAGTCAAGAGGCCTCGTGAGGTGGTTAATCAATAGATCAGACCCCTCCAAAAAGAGGCAGTGGTGGGGCCAATTTATTGTAGTGAATAAAGTTGATGAATTATGCGCACGTCACACCACTGTGATAATGATGATGATTTATGATGTGGGATAGTAATTTGATTCAGTTTTAATTTGCATATTGATAAAGGTGTGGTGTGGCCATATCCTCCAAGCACATTGTTTGTCTCATTTTTCTGAGTGGAAAAGGGGCAGTGACCCGTAAGAAAATCAACTCTGCAATTTCATCAAAGGGCATAGCCTTGCTGAAAATACTTATTCCTCCCCATTCTCATCTTCCTCACCTTCAGATTCATTCCCTTCATGGACATCCTGTTCAACGTTGTCTCCTTCCTGTTGTGGCTTGGAGGGGGTCAGCTGTATACTAGTGCCATGGTGTAGGAAAAGCTTGGTGGTCTGGTTAACTGCAATGGCTTCTGCTTGAGCATTTTAATGAGTGTGATTTGTTTCTACTGCAAGGTGACTTGCCCTCTCTGTGTCACTGTAGTCCATCTCTTCTATTGTGGATACATCACAGAAAGTAAATCTAATTATCGTCCTATTTCTTTACTGGCTCCTCTTTCAAAAGTTCTGGAGAGGGTTGTTTTTGACCAGATTATGGAGTACTTGTCTAAATATAATGTTTTAACACCTGTGCAGCATGGCTTTAGGCCAGGACACAGTACTACTGCTCCCTTGGTGGGGTTCACAAGCACAGTGCATGGGGCCCTTGATAAGGGACATTATATGGGGGCTGTGTTCATGGACCTCACCAAGGTATTTGATCTGGTCAATCATCCCCTTCTGTTGTCCTCTTTGGTTTATCTGGGAATATCTGTGGATGTTAGGGATTGGCTAGGAAATTACCTGGCTGAGCGTACACAGGTCACGAGCATAAGTGGTCAATTTTATTCCTCTGCTAAGGTTTCACTGGGTGTTCTCCAAGGTTCTATTTTGGGTCCCTTTTGATTAGTCTTTTTCTTAACACACTTCCTTCTATTTGTACCAGATCTCAAATTTTTTTATATGCTGACAATGCAGTGGTCCTCACAAGTGGTTCTCACTTTGAAAAAGTTCAGAAAGATTTAGCAGATGATTTTCTGGAGGTACAGAATTGGTTTAGAGCCCAAGGATTGGTTTTAAATGAGAAAAAAAAAAAGAAATCTATGGTTTGTACAAACACTAAAAAGAGATTGAATCTGGATCCTTTATTGTCATTATATACTGTCTCTGGTACTTTGATTGAACAAGTTAAACAATTTAAGTATTTAGGTCTATTGATTGATGAGGGTCTTTCTCACGAACCTCATAGTCTTCATATGGTGAAGGTGACCCACCAGCAGCTTGGGGCCTTATACAGGTTATCTCCTTTACTTACTGATTCTACACGACTCTTGTTGGCTTAAAGTTTTTTACTGCCTTTAATTGATTTGGGGTCTTGTTTTATTATACTGCACGGGAGGGGCTGTTATCTAAGGTGAAAGTGTTACTTAACTCAGTTGCTAGATTTGTAGTAAAATCCTCACAAACGGTCCTTCATTGTAATCTTCTATAGCAAGTGGGCTGGCTTCCTCTGGTTGGAAGATATAAACTCCAATTGGGTTTATTGGCAAAAAAGGTGATACTTAACAGAGTCCCGGACTGCTTTTTTTCAATTTTTAAACAAAAGAACTCCAGTGTTAGTACATGGTCAACAGATAATTTTTGTCTTTGCATCCCAAGAATGCATACTTCGCTAAAACAAAAGACACTATCTTATATGTTACCTACTTTTTTAATACAATCCAGTCTGTTTTTGACTGTGTGAATCTTTCCTTACGCTCTTTTAGGCATAGGTTGAAAGAGTATCTATTGACTGAGTACATGTGTAAATGTTTTGAATGATGATGTTGAGACATATTCATATGTACTGTTTTTGTGTATAGTTATTTTTTTGTTTGTATTTTTTATTATGTAAGTTTTTTTATACTGTATTCATTGTTATTTGTACACTGATTGGCCATGAAAATGGGTCATTTTTGGACCATGGTCCTATCAGTATAAATAAATAAAACAAACAAACAAGTATGGACAATGAAAGGGGATTTGTTTTTAAGTTTGTTTGTTCAATGTTTTATACTAGTAAGCAGATAAGTAATTTTCCCATTTGCGACAAGGTTTTAGATAAACAATACTATTTACATAGAAGACTTGGACAGACTGAAAAAGTAATTCAATACATTTTTATTTATTTGTGTCTAGGATTACAAAAACCTTTGAATTAAGAGCTCTTTTACAAAGGTTCTACATCAGCAGATAAACAATAGAAACAGAAAAATTAAGTAAAAAAGCCAAGATGCATGGTACTCAGTCAGTAACAAGAACATAATAATCCATACATTTAGGTCACTATCAGCCAGTGACATTGCCAGTACGCACAGAGTATAGAAGGGGGGGAGGGGAGGAGATGGCTGCAGAAGAGGAACATGGGAGGGAAGGGACTATGGAAGGGAGGAGAAGGGGGGAGGAGGAGGAAAGTGGGAGGTTGGGAAAGGGTTAATAACGAAAGTTCTAAGTTGTTAGGAATTACAACATGAGATTAGGTCCTGGTAGGGATAGCGGATTAAGGGAGACAATCGCATGAGCTAGAGGCCGAGAGTAGCAGACGGAGCTTGGATTCGAAAGGACCAAGCCTGGGTTCCAAGAAAATGTCCCTATTGAGACCAATCAACCAGATTGGGGCCCTATGAGTGAGTGATCTTTGTCCTTGAGTGGTACGGTAGTGCGGGACCTGCAGGAGTTGAGATTCAGAGCCTCAGGTGTGACAAGGATTACGATGGAGGCAAAGGAGATCTTGAACTCCAGGAGGTGAAAGGCCTAGGGCTATATTCTTTGCCATTATGCATGTTTGATACTTGATGTGGTTTGTGAGTTAGAACTAGCCAGTTTGTGCATAGAGGTCTCACATGTGAGTGGGATGGTGAGCTCCCGTGATGAGATGGCATGCTTTGTTGAGAGCCGTGGACATGCTTCAGAGGGCAGTAACAGTGACTGAGTCATAGATGATCAGGCCATAGTCAATAAGGAGATAGCCGAGCTCTGAACAGCTACCCTTAATGCTCCTGGAGTGAGTTATTGCCTGTGTCTGCAGATAGACCAATACGATTATTTGCAGCTTTGGCAATGCTATCTATGTGCACACTATAAGATAAGTTACTGTCAATCATGACTCCAAGATATTTAAAGAATTGCACCTGTTCAAAGGCAGTTCCAAGGCAGCTGGTAATAGTAAGGGGAGGTTGCCTGTGTTTATTGTGGGAGCTGCTGAAAAGCATGATCTTAGTTTTTTTATAGTTTAGTACCAATTTGTGTTTACTAAACCATTTCTCTACTGAGGCAAATATGAGTTGCAGTTGGCTTTGGAGGGGTAGGGGGTCCTTGTGGGAAGTGTAAATAATGGCATCGTCAGCATAGAGCAGGATTTGTTTAGGGCAAGCTAGGGGTAGGCTGTTTAGGAAGAGACTGAAAAGAAGGGGGCACAGGATGGATCCTTGGGAGACTCCTGAGCAAACAGGTCTTGAGTTAGAGAGGACATACGTAATTTTGACTCTCTGAGGGTGGTTATCCAGATAGTTTTTTAACCAGGTGGAGGAGTCAGGGGAGAGCCCAGCATTATGTAGCTGTTTGAGTAGTAGACGATGGTGGACAGTGTTGAATGCTTTAGTTAAGCTGAGAAAGACCGATCCAGCTAATTGACCATTATCCAGAGAACTGTGGATGGCACCAGTGAATTCCAGGAGGGCAGAAGTGGTGCTATGCCCTTGCCTGAACCCATGTTGCTGAGCACATAGGATCTTGTGTTCTTGTGTTTGTCAAGGTATTCAGTAAGTTGGTCAGCTGGAAGCTCAAATTAAACACTAACAAGTGTGAAGTCATGAACACTGGCAAAAGAAATCCCAAAAGAGAGTATTTGTTGTGGAAGTTAAAGTGGGGCAGACGCTGTAGGAACTGGATCTGAGAAACATTATATGTGACAATCTAAAGTCCCATTCCTCATGTCAGAAGGGTCCAGGGAAATCAAATAGAAAGTTGATTAATATAAGGAGGGGAATAATGCCTCTGTATAGATCCTCGTTGAGACCGCACCTGGGGTACTGTGCACAATTCTATCTGAAGCCCACACCAGAAGATGGATCAGGATCTCTTGAAGGCTGTTCAGAGGAGTGAACAGTGAGTGAAAATGAATTAGGGGACTGCTTTGTGAGACTTTACTGATGCTGTATTAAGTCTTTTCACTCATTGTGTCTCAGTGGGGTCTGTTAGTGGGGTCAGTAGGGGACTCAGAGTGTGGTCTCGCCATTGCACATTGTTTCCCTCTCATCTTGTATTATTGCACATGGGCATCTAAAATGGTATACACATTACTAAAGTGAGTCATCACAGTTATCAGCACTGGGTTGCATCCAGCTGCTGTGTCAATGTCACAGTGTCAGCTATCATACCATGAAAACATGACAAATATTAGAGAGCAAGGGCTGGATTTTCAGAACTCATGACTCAAGTGCAAGTATTTACTTCAAATACTGCCTACATCATGGCCAATATGCCAAAACATGTGTGCCCTATTTTCAAATATTTTGCTGGATTTGGCACATTTTCCTCATTTTATGGCATAAAAATGATGAACACATCATTATTATGTTTGGTGAATTTACAATTTTTGTAGTGCAACTTGCATCACTTGCAACTTGAAGTTAGACAACATTTTCTGTGGTCTAACAGTCATGCCACAAGTAGCGAGAGTGCATGAAAACCATGCTGGAGCTGCTTGAATTCAGCCCCAAGTGTCTTATTCTAAAGTTATGAGCTTCAGAAGCAGGAGTTACAAAACTGTGAGCATTTCCAAAATGTTCTGTTCAATGAAGGACATTTCTGAGTTCAGTATTAATCCCACTGTCCTAAATAACAAATATGTGTTTCTGGAGTTTTTTGATTTTTCATGTTTTTTTCCATTTTACAGAGACCACTACAGCAAGGCTGATAGCTAATATCGCTGATGTGAATGAAAATTCGACAGGTATTATTTAGACCTTGCATAACACATGTTTTCTTTATTGACATATCTCATCAGACGCAATGTTTAAATACACAGGTTGTAAATCAGTATACATTTCTGACATGTCCATTTGTGAAGACAAATAAAAATGCAATGCTGCGTGTAATGTTGGTCTTATTTTAACACTTTCTAGACCCACAGTGTATTCTTCCAGCCTTGCATAGCTCCTTGGAAATCTCTTGTATTCTAAATAAATGTGACAAAGGCAAGTGTTCTAAAGCATATATTCTATGGCAGAGGTTAGAAATTGTGCCTATTACAAGTGACTGCATACTCCAAGAACTTGGGAGGTTGAAGGTAAACAGGGTGCTTCAGCCAGACAGACTCCACCTGAATGTACTGAAGGAGGTGGGCATGGTACTGGTAGTACCACTTACAGATCTTTAAAACTACTGACTGGCATTAGGAGTGGTCCCTGGGTACCAGATGGTGACAAACAGAGTCCCTTTTCTTAAAGGCAGGGACACAGTAGACTCAGGAAAATACATGTTGGAAAAACTGCCCTCTATAGTGGAAAACCTACTGAAGACTATTATTAAGGAGTGGATGGTAGATTTACTTTAGAAGAATAAACTACAGGATATACAGTAAGACAGCATGGCTTTGTAAAGGGGAAAACATTCCACATGAACCTCATTGACTTTTTCAATTCGGAGTCGCAGGCAGTTTATAGGGGTCAGGCTGTAGATATATTAAACCTGAACTTTTAACAATACTTTTGATTCTGTGCCACACAGCAGGCTAATGAAAAGGCTGAGGAATGTAGGTATGGCTGATAACTTATCAAACTGGATAAACGACTGATTGGGTGGGAAGAGAACTCATGCAGAGGTTAGGAAAGTGAATAGTGGAGTACCTTGGTGAATAGTACTCTTCAATGTGTTCATCAGTGACACTGAAAGGGGCATATTGGAAAATACGGACATGTACACAGTTGACACAAAGGTATGAGGTAGGGTAGACATGGTGGAGACAGCTAATGAAACAAAAAGAGACACATAGAGGTTGGAAAATGATCCATGGTCTGGCTGCTCAAAATCAATGTGAAAAAAATATAAAGTTATGCATACTGATAAAACAAACCTCTTAAAAGTGTTTTGTATTAGAGATGTCAGAGTAAGCCAAAGAACTGAAGAGAGGGACTTTGGGGTAACCATAAACCAGCTCTGGACTCCATTACTCCTGTCTGTGTTTGCCCATTCACTCTTCACCCTTGGTCCCTTTGTTCTGATGGGTACTTGAGGGAGATGAGATGAGTAGGGCAAAGGTTGGAGTGAGGCTGGCAGAAATCCGGCCTTGATTACCGCAGGCTTAGATTGATGACTCATTATAAGGATTATCAATTGGTTATCTCCCATAAGTTCCTATAAAGGGGGATCACAGCTGCACAGAATTGACCAGCCCAGCTCTTCCAAATGGTTGACAGGTTGTGCAGTCCAACCTGCCTCCAGTCACGTAGAGCGTTGTCACAGGAGAAATTTGATCAGTTTGCTTGATTCTTTGCAGATAAGGTTGCTGACATCAGGTCTGAAATCTGCATGGCACATTCTGTTGGGAGTGACAGTGGTTGGTGGGAGGAGGCTATCCCTTGGTTTGTCTGATCTGACTTCAACTGGCTATAGATCGGGAATGTCATGCAGATTGTCCAGGAGCTGCAGACAACCTACTGTAGTTTGGACCCAGGCCCAACCCGCCTCCTAGTGGGGTGTGTTGAGGTAATCTGACCCGCCCTTGCTGAGCTCATTTGGTGTTTATTAGAGACAGGGGTGTTTCTGGACTCCTTGAAGGAGGCTGCAGTGATGCCCCTACTTAAGAAATCTTCTTTTGATCTGGACTATCTAACTAGCTACAGGCCAGACTCTAACATCCCCTTTTTGGGGAAGGTTATTGTGAAGGCAGTTGAGCTGCAGCTGGAGATACAGCTGACCATCCATGACATCTACGATCCTCTCCAGTCTGGATTTCAGAAAAGGCATTGCACCAAGACGGCCCTTATATGGGTACTCAATGGTCTCCTGATAGAGAGGATCAGAGGACTTTTTCCATCTTGGTCTTCCTTGATCTCTCAACGGCTTCTGAAACATTGGATCATGGTGTGTTGCTAGAGTGCCTGCAGTTCTTCCGTATACTGTCTGGTACAGTTCTCAGATGGTTCCATTCTTTCCTCTCAGGCAAGTCTCAGAGAGTGGTGTCCAGAATTTCTTCAGACCCAGTCTCCTTGCCTTATGGGGTACCACAGGGCTCTGTGTTCTCACCCATGTTGTTTGAGGTGTATTTGCTACTATTGGGGGACATTGTTAGATGGTATGGGCTGAGTTTTCACTGCTGTGCAGATGACACTCAACTCTAGATGTCCTTAGTGCCCAGACAAGATGACCTTATCTTGGTGTTTAACAGCTGCCTGGCCAAGATCCAGGACTGGATGAATGCCAGCTGGTTGAGGTTGAACCCTGAGAAGACCAAGGTGTTGGTTGTGGACCAAGGCCATCGGGCAGAGGAGGCATGAGCTGGGCAGCCTACTGGGCTTTGGCTCAGGGGTGCCCAGTTAGTGACCTCTGACCGGGTGTGAAATCTGGGCATTATTTTTGATGACGGACTAATGCTTAAATCGCAGCTGTCATCTGTCATCAAATCCTCATTCTACCATCTGAGGAATGTCACCTGGATCAAGCACCTGGTCTGCTCGATGACCTTGCTACGTTTGTCCACACCTTTGTAACCTCCCACCTTGACTATTGTAATTCCCTATACCTAGGGCTACCTGGGGTAGATATACGCCGCTTGCAGCTAGTGCAGAATGTGACTGCCAGGTTGTTGACTGGCTTACCTCCTTCTTACATGTCACGCCTGTACTCTGCGGCCTGCACTGGTTGCCCATTCAATGGCGTATCACCTTCAAGGTCGGGATACTGACGTATAAAGGCCTACATGGATAGGCACCGGGATAGCTGCAAGAACTTCTGGCCTCCTACCACCCCTGCTGCCCACACCTCTCCACTGATGAGGGATTCCTAGAAATTACCGGGGTCAGTTTGAAGATCTTGGGGGCTCAGGCTTTTTCATATGCAGCCCTGACCCTGTGGAATTCTCTACCGCACTGAGTAAGGGAGTGCCTGACTGTGGAGAGTTTCAAATCAGCATTAACGGCTCATCTTTTTAGTGTCACTTTCCCAGAGTATGTATAATTTATTAATTGCTGTTGATTGATTGCTGTATTTTATCATGGTTTTATTTATTGTTTTACTTATTGTACAAGCACTTGTATACATGGTGACAAGCACATTTTATAAATAAAGTAAAGCTGAAGAAGTTGAAGTTAAGTAAAGTGAATAGTGAGTGCTGGCCAAGGCTCCTAGCTTCACCTGAGCTCTTTTCTTCTAGATTGCATGAAAGGACAGAGCAAAGAACCTTACCAGAGCAAAGAAAAGGATTAAGCTTCTTTTGGCTAGGCAGATTTACTGTGTGTTGTTATTTTCATTTTGTATTCAGAGGGATTGTTACCGTTTGTTGCTAACATTTTATTGCTTTATTTTTCTCTGATTCAAATTGTTGTTGCTGGGTATATTACAAGGTGCATTATTACAGGGTGTGCCTACAGATGTGTGCTTACAGATTACTGCTGTAATCTTCTGATTCAAATTGTCTTTTGCAAGGTATATCTTCAGTTACTGCTTTATTTTTCTCTGTAGCAAAGTGTTTCTTACAGGGTATATCTTCTGTTAAATTATTACAGGTGGTGCTTTACAGGTTTTACAGTTTTCTCTATCATTAGAATAAGCTTTCAGGGCTACTGCATTTGTTGCTGGCTGATTGTTTCTGCTCTTACCTCCTTGTTTCTTTCATCCATTGTTCTCCTTTTTCAGCAGGGGAAGGGACCTGCCACCCACCCCCATCCCCAAACACCCCACACTACACTCCTTTTATAGGGTAGCACAGTCGTGACATTTCCTGTAACAAAGCTGGAAGGGGCAGATCAGAGGGGTATCCACATGTGACCTCATTTAAAGCGGCACTAGTAATTTAACTTGTTATAACAAGTTATACAAAAACAAACAAGCAAAACACAAAATCAAACTTTTGCTTTCATTTTCTTCCTTCTAATTACTCTGACCAGGTTATAAACCCAGCAACTTATCTGGAATAGATATCATTAACTGCAGGTACTGTGGAACACTTTTCAGAAGGGCAATTTTACAGGATTTACTGTCCTACATGCTGGACCATTGGAGATCTAAGGGCTACAGGCAGCATGGGTAGAGATTGCACACCTCAAACTGCATATTCAAGAGGAAATATATTATAAGAACCACCCGCCATTTCCCCAACATCCAACAGAAGCACTTTGACCACAGAGGGTAATTAGTCCAGGAGGTTGGCAGGTGGTTAGGAGGGGCAAATTGGGTGCCCCATCACTCAGTGCTCTCCAACATATCACCTCCACAAACCATATAAAAACTACAAACAGGTATCTGCCTCTTTCTCCAAAAATCAAACAAAGAGGCAGAGGACATTGCAGAGCAGAACACTGCAGCACAGGAGCTAGCACAACAAAACTCACCCAAAGCAGGAACCAAAACAAAAAAAGCAAAAAAGAAATCAAAAAAACTTCTGATCATAGAAGACTCCATGATTCGGAGAGTTGATACCTATCTCCAGCCAAGGGTAATGGTCAGATGTCTCCCAGGTACATCAGTGTGGAGAGAGACACTGGCAGCATTGCTAAAATTGTTCAGAAAGCAGGAGAAAACATTGATGTCCTGGTACACATGGGGACTAACGATCTTGCCAGCCGGTCAGTTGTGGAGACCAAGGAACACCTGACCAGGCTGGGTGACAAGCTGTCATCCATTTCATCTGGCATCTCCTTCTCTGAGATCCTGCCAGTCTGGAAGAGGGGGGCAGATGGACGGAAGGTCAGAGAAGGGGAGATAGGGGAGCTAAACATGTGGCTCAAGGGCTGGTGTCTGGAAAAAGGACACAAATTTGTAGGGAACTGGCAACAGTTTTGGGAGAGAAAGTTCTTTAAATTTGATGGACTGCATCTGACTCTGACTAAGGAGGGAATCAGTGCATTAGGGCAGAAGTTTGATGTCTTTGCAGAATATTTAAACTAGCAAATGGTGAGAGGGGTGCAGCACGCCACACATCGAATGGGAAGAACACCCCTCCCTCCTCAGCTAGTGGTCAAACAGGAGTTCAGCATGTTTGTAGTTCATTTGCATCACCAGGTAAGGAAAAAGGTCTGGCTCCCCATATGACACACAGGGGAAACGCCAGACCTCACCCAACAACTAACACATCAAAATCTGGCCAATGGAAAATCATGTACACAAATGCTTGCAGTTTGGGAAACAAGATCCCAGACCTGCAGGCCATATAGTAGCCATTAGCGAGACATGGTTTACCAGTAACCACACTTGAGAAACTTCAGTACCTGGCTATGTACTATTCAGAAGAAATCAAGGTGCAAAAGGGGGGGTGGAGTGGCCCTTTATATCAATGAAAATATCAAAGCTACAGCAGAGATTCAGAATACACATAAGGAGCCAGAAGACCTGTGGGTCACCCTGGAAACAGGAAATGGGACAGCCATATGAACTGGTGTTGTCAACAGGCCTCCAGACCAGGGTAGGATATAGACACATTGCTGTTAAAAGATATACAAAACATGACAGCTAAAGGGGAGGTCCTGATAATGGGAGACTTCAACATGCCAGATACAGATTGGTTCATACCAGCAGGAACATCTGCCAGAACTAGACACATGGTGGATTCCCTGCAGGGGAGGGCCTCAAACAACTGGTACAACTGGTACAACAACCCACAAGAGACAGGGCTATCCTGGATCTAGTATTATACAATGTGGTAAATTGAATCAGCCAAATCCCACAGCCTGATTGGTTGACTGGTACCTTTCCCAGCACTGCAAATCCTCCAGCGTACCCAATGGAAAAAGTACCAGCCAACTTTATCATGCCAGTCAATGTATCAATAGGACGCTTTCACTTCAAATGAGCCCGCCGCCATTTTTCCTGTTGCCACTTCGGAAAGACACCGCGGTAAATTAAAAAAAAATCCTTTTCCGAACTCTACGGACTTCAGTGAGTTAAAAATATTTTAAAAACATTAAATAAACAGCATTTGCCATTATAATATTAATTTACTCTTCAGGTGTAGATACTGGCGGACTTAATGACAGGGGCCTCGTCACTCGGCTGCGCCTCATGACCAAACCACACCAGCCATGATAAGTCCTCCAGTATGCCCACACCCTGGAGGGATAAATTGCTTAACTGACTAACAGGGAAAGGATCTCAGATCTCCAGGTAGAAGGTCACCTAGGGTCCAGTTACCATTACATGGTATGGTTCAATTTAGCCACTATAACTAAATCATCCCATTCCAAGGCAAAAATATAGAACTTCAGAGGAGCCGACTTTGATAAGATGGCCAACAGAGTTACACTAGCCCTGGCAAAAAGAAATACAGGTGAGTGGGTACAGTCAAAGTGGGCAAGCATTAAGGATGCAATACTTGAAGCAACATCCCATTGTATTAGAGAGAAAAGGAAGTGCAAAAGAAGAAGGGAACCACTTTAGTTCTCAAAAACAGTAGCAGAAAAGGTCAGAGCCAAAAGGCTGGACTTCAGAAAATATAAGGAAACGCAGCAGGATGACGATAGGGAGGCATACTAAACTTCCCTAAGGGAAGCAGGGAGGCATTAAGACAGGCAAAGGCCCAAACCAAGGAAACACTAGCACAAACAGTAAAAGAAGGTGACAAGACTTTCTAGAGATACATTAGTGAAAGGAGAAAGTCCAGATGGGGTATTATTAAGATCAAAGGGGATAAGGGGGCATGTGAGGAGGAAGACCATGTTAAAGCATCTATCCTAAATAGATACTTTTGCTCAGTATTTACTGAAGAGAAGGTAGGGCAGGGCCCACAGCTCAGCACCATGGACACGGGGGAGGGGGGGGAGGTGTGCACAAGTCCCTTCACAAAAGAAAGGGTACTACAAGAGCTCAATAAGCTCAGGGTGGACAAGGCAATGGAACCTGATGGCATACATCCCAGGGTACTAAAGAAGCTAAGGGTGGAAATAGCAGAGCCATTATCAGAACTGTTTAGTGAGTCTCTGAGCACAGGAGAGGTCCCAGAAGACTGGAGAAGGGCTCATGTGACCCTGCTTCACAAGAGTGGTAGAAGGGAGGAGGCAGGGAACTACAGACCAGTCAGTCTTACCTCAGTAGTGGGCAAGATTATGGAGGCACTCTTTAAGGAAAGGATAGTGCAACACCTTTAATCCATAGGAGCACAGGATCCAAGACAGCATGGGTTTACAAAAGGAAGGTCCTGCCAGACTAATCTCATAGATTTTTTTGACTGGGTAACCAGAGTGGTGGACCAAGGGGGAGCAGTTGACGTTGCCTACCTCAACTTCAGCAAAGCTTTCGATACTGTTCCACATAGAAGATAGATTAATAAGCTGGGTAGGCTCAGGGTAGGTCAGAAGTTACATAGATACATAGATACATAGATACATAGACAGTGTCAGCAGATAAGGGCCTATGGCCCACCCAGTCTGCCCATTTGAGCTTGTAAGTTCAGTTTGTTTTCCTAGAAGTCTGTTGCACCTTACCCCTGACCTCCAGAATTCCTTTATGTCTATCCCATGCATTCTTAAATCCCGTGATTGTTTCAGCCCCACCACTTCCTCTGGCAGGGTGTTTCACTTGTCCACCACCCGTTCTGTGAAGAAATTCTTTCTCATGTTTCCTCTGAATCGTCCTCCTCCAACTTCATCCCATGCCTTCTAGTCCTGAAACATCTTTTCACTTAAAAATAGTGTTTCCTGCACCCTGTTCCTCCCTGTAAGATACTTGTATGTCTCTATCATATCCCTCTCTCCTCCTCTCCTCCAGGAGTACATGTTCAGTTCCTTCAACCTGTCTTCATAGGACTTGTGATGCAATGCATGCACCATCTTTGTTGCCCTCCTCTGAACCTTCTCTACCCTGTCTATGTCCTTACGTAGGTATGGTCTCCAGAACTGTACACTGTACTCCAGGTGGGGCCTCACTAGTGTCTTGTATAGCAGAATTATAACCTCCCTTTTCCTGCTGGTAATGCCCCTACCTATACATCCCAGCATC
Organism: Neoceratodus forsteri; assembly: GCA_016271365.2. Classification (NCBI taxonomy): domain Eukaryota; kingdom Metazoa; phylum Chordata; order Ceratodontiformes; family Ceratodontidae; genus Neoceratodus; species Neoceratodus forsteri. The sequence goes on along the minus strand of CM028138.1, from coordinate 100,598,139 downwards.
CTATTTGCTTTACCTGCTGCCTTGTCACACTGTTTCCCCTACCTTGAGGTCATCAGAGATGATAACCCCAAGATCCCTTTCCTGTTTGGTGCATGCTATATCCTCACCCCCCAACTGATATATTGTGCCAGGGTTTTTGTGCCCCATATGCATTATCTTGCACTTCTTTGCATTGAATTTCAACTGCCAAACCCCTGACCATTCTTCAAGTTGGTCAACTGGGTGGCAAACTGGTTGACGGGCAGAAAACAGAGAGTGGTGGTAAACAGTATACAGTCAGAAGAGATGCAAGTCACAAGTGGGGTACCTCAGGGATCAGTTCTGGGACCAGTCCTCTTCAATATCTTCATCAGTGACATTGCAGATGGACTGGTGGGTAAGGTTTGTCTGTTTGCAGATGACACCAAGATCTGCAACAGAGTAGATGATCCAGATGAGGTGGGCAGAATGAGAAGAGATTTGGATAAACTAGCAAATGTTCAGAAGAGTGGCAACTGGGGTTTAAGGCAGAGAAGTGCCCGATCATGCACATAGGGAAGAGAAACCCTGAAGCTCCCTATAGGCTGGAAGGGGAGTTGCTGACAGTCACAAGGGAAGAAAGAGACTTGGGCATCATCATGATCCAATGACCTGAAATCATCCAAGCAGACCACTAAAGCAGTAGGTAAGGCTAGAGGGATGTTGGGGTGTATTAGCAGGGGTATCACAAGTTGGAAGAGGGAGGTAATAATCCCTATTTACAAGATACTGGTTAGGCCCCATCTGGAGTACTGGAGGCCACACCTTCACAAGGACATTAACCAAATTGAGGCTGTCCAGAGAAGGGCAACCAAAATGGTGCAGGAACTGCATCAGAAAATATATGAGGACAGATTAATGGAGCTCAATATGTATACCCTAGAGCAAAGGAGGGAGAGAGGTGATATGATTGAAACATTCAAGCACCTTAAGGGCATTAACAAGGTGAGAGGGTCTAACATGTTTCAATATAAGAAAAATAGCAGGACAAGAGGACACAACATGAGATTAGAGGGAGGCCGATTAAGGGGTAACGTGAGGAAGTTCTTTTTCACAGAAAGGGGTGGTGGATGCATGGAACGGCCTTCCTCTGGAAGTGGTGGATATTAATACAGTGCAGGGCTTCAAACAAGCATGGGATAGGCATAAGGGAGCAATACAGATGAGTATGAATAGATAGGCCATTGACAGAACAAAGGCCGATGGCGCATTCATAAGGTAGAAAAAGAAATGGGCAGACTGGATGGGCCTTGTGGTCCATATTTGCCATCAACTTCTATGTTTCTGTGTAAAATGAAGCATGGGGCTGCTCTGTGAGACTTTTCTGATGCCGTATTAAGTCTTTCCACTCATTGTCTCTCAGTGGGTTCTGTTAGTGGGATCAGTGAGGCACTCTGAGTGTGGTCTCACTCTCACACATTGTTTTCCTCTCATCTTGTATCACTGCACATGGGCATCTGTAATGACATACACATTATAGTGAGTCACGATAGTTATCAGCATTTGATACATCCTGCTACCATGTCACAGTTACAGTGTCAACTATCATACCAAGAAAACATGACAAACAGTAGGAGTTATAGAGCATGGCCTAGATTTTCAGAAGTCATGACTCAGGTGCAAGTCCTTATTTTGAATACAGCCTACATCATGGCCAATGTGCCTAAACACTTGTGCCCTGTTTTCAGATTGTTTGCTGCATTTAGCACATTTTCCACACTTTATGGCACAGAAATACTGAACACATCATTATGTTTGGTGACTTCACCATTTTTGGAGTGCAACTCACATCACTTGCAACATGAACTTAGATCACGTTTCCTGTCATCTAGCAGTCATGCCACAAGTAGCGTAATGCATGAAAACCATGCTGCAGCTGTTTGAAAGCAGCCCAAACTGTCTTATTCTAAAGTTACGAGCTTCAGAAGCAGGGGTTACAACTGTGATCATTTCCAAAATGTTCTGTTCAATGCAGGACATTTTTGAGTTCAGTATGTGTTTCTGGAGTTTGATTTTTTATGTTTTTTTTTCCATTTCACAAAGACCAATGTGACATGGTTGATACCTAATTTCGTTGATGTGGACAAAAATTCAACAGATATTATTGAGGCCTTACTTAACACAAATTTTCATTAGTGACATATCTCATCAGATGCAATGTTTAAATACACAGGTTGTTAATCAGTTTACATTTCTGACATGCCCATTTGTAAAGACAAACAAATATTGAATGCTGCCTGTTATTTTGGTCTTTCTAGACCCACAGTATATTCTTCCAGCTTTGCATAGCTCCTTGGAAATCTCTGGTATTCTAAGTAAATTCTTTAAATGTGGGTGTTTTAAAGCATGTATTCTATGGCAGAGATTAGAAATTGGGCCTATTACAAGGGATTGGGTACTCCAAGAACTTAGGAGGTTGAAGGTAAACAGGGTGCTTCAGCCAGACAGGCTCCACGCCAATGTACTGAGGGAGGTGGGCGTGGTACTGGCCGTACCACTGACAGATCTGTTAAACAACTGATTGGCATCAGGAGTTGTTCCTGGGTACTAGATGGTGACAAACAGAGTCCCCCTTCATAAAGGTGGGGACAAAGGAGACCCAGGTAACTACATGTTGGAAAAACTGACCTCTATGGTGGAGACCCTGCTGAAGACTGTTATCAAGGAGTGGATGGTAGATATGGTTTAGAAGAATAAACTACAGGATATACAGTAAGCAGCATGGTTTTGTAAAAGGGAGGTCATGCCGCAGGAACCTCATTGGCTTTTTTAACTTGGAGTCACAGGCAGTTGATAGGGGTCAGGCTGTAGACATATTAAACTTCAACTTTAGCAAGGCATGTGAGTCAGTGCCACACAGCAGGCTAGCAAAAAGGCTGATGAATCTAGGTATAGCTGATAGATTATGAAACTGGATAAACAACTGGTTGGATGGGAAAGGAACTCATTCAGAGGTCTGGAAGGTGACAAGTGGGGTACCTTGGGGATTCACTTCTCTGAATAATACTCTTCAATGTGTTCATCTGTGACACTGAAATGGGCATATAGGAAAATACTGGCATGTACACAGTTGACAGGAAGATATGAGGTAGGGTAGACATGGTGGAGACAGTAAAGAAAACAAAAAGAGACACAGAGAGGTTGAAAAATGATCCATGGTCTGGCAGCTCAAATTCAATGTGAAAAAAATGTAGTTATGCATACTGATAAAAAGAGTCTCCTAAAAGAGTATTGTATTAAGAGATGTCAGAGTAAGCCAAAGAACAAAAGAGGGGGACTTTGTAGTAGCCATTAGCGATAATCTAAAGTCATCACCCCAGTGCAATAGGGAGAATGCTAATTTCCAAAGGATGCTGGACTGCATTGATAGGGGCATCAGCAATCGGAGGCTTGAGGAAATGCTACCCCTATAGAGATTCCTGGTGAGGCTGCATCTTGTGTGCTGTGTAATGTTTTGGAGCCAACACTAACATACTGTATTCTTCACAAAAAACGACGTTAAGTCACCAGTAAGGGTGATGTAATGTCAAAAAAGTCACAAATTGGGGTGTTAAGGTTTCCAACCATAACTCCTCACCCATCACCCTGCAGTCAGCACCAGAAAAAACCATTACAGTTTCATCTCTCTTGTGTCTTCAAAAATCAGGCATAGGGTTTGCCATGGAGTTTTCAACCCTAACACTCACTGCATTCTCATATACTATACCCATCTTACCTTATTTACTGATGGAATGGGGTGGGCATTAGGGTTGATAACTCCATGGCACACTCCAAGTCTGATTTGCAAAGACACAAGAAGTGAAACTGTAATAATTTTCCTGTTGCTGCCTGCTGTGTGGGGGTGGGGAGCTAGGGTTGGAAACCCTACAGCCCTATGTCCTGACTTTTTATGGCATTAAGCCACCCTTATTGGTGGCTTAACATAGTTTTTTGCAAAGAATTTCCTTTCTTTTTGAGGCAGTGGAATTGCTGACTTTTAGTATTTTATGTAGATGACAGCAAACATTCAAGAAAAAACACACCAGTCAATGGGGAAAAATACAGATTTTTTACAGTTGAATATCTCTACAAATACTGAACTGATTTACATGAGACTTTCAGGGATAGTGGAGTCTATCACATAGAACAAATCTAGAAAGTTGCATGTAAATTTGTAAAACCATATTCCTGCAAGAAGCAAACACATCATAGAAACATAGAAACACAGAAACATAAAATTTGACAGCAGATAAGGACCACTTGGCCCACCTAGTCTGCCCATTTCCCTACCTAATGGATAAGCTGCATATCCTAGTTAGCCAACAGCCTTCTTCCCTCTACCCTCCGCTAGAATTGCCTTATGTCTATCCCATGCATTCTAGAAATCCCCCACTGTTTTTGACTCTACGACCTCCTCGGGAAGGTTGTTCCATGTATCCACAACCCTCTCTGTGAAGAAATACTTCCTCACATTAATGCTGATCCGTTCCCCCTCTATCTTCAAATTGTGCCCCCTTATTTTTTCACATCTCTTTTTCTGAAAGATGCTACCTTCTTGGACTTTTTGATTCCCTTGAGGTATTTGAAAGTTTCTATCATATCCCCGCTCTCCCTCCTTTCCTCGAGGCTATACATCTTTAGTTCCTTTAGTCTTTCTTCCTATGTCTTCTGATGCAGACCCTGCATCATTTTGGTTGCCCTCCTCTGGACAGCCTCCACCCTGTCTATGTCTTTGCAGAGATGGGGTCCTCCAGAACTGTACACAGTACTCCAGATGTGGTCTTACCAACTGTCTGTACAGAGGGCCAACAACTTCCTGTTTTCTACTGGTAACTCCTCTCCCTACGCATCCCAGTATCCCCCCAGCCCTCCTTACTGCCTTCTCACATTGCTGGCCCACATTTAGGTCATCTGATATGACTACCCCCAGGTCCCTTTCCATTTTTGTTGTTGTCAGTATCTCATCTCCCACTGTGTACTCTTCCCTTGGGTTTTTGTTTTCCAGGTGCATTACTTTGCACTTCTTTGCATTGAATCTAAGCTGCCATACATTTGACCATTCCTCCAACTTTGCCAAGTCCCTTTTCATCCTTTCCACCCAACTTGTGTATCAACCCTGTTGCAGATCTTTGTGTCATCTGCAAAGAGACATACTTTCCCTTCCAGTCCCTCTGCAATGTCACTTATAAAGGCATTAAAAAGGACCGGCCCCAGTACAGAACCCTGCAGTACCCCACTAGTAACCCTCCTTTCTTCACTGTGGACTCCATTTACTATTACCCACTGTGTCCTGTTGTCCAACCAGTGTTTTACCCAGGCTACCACCCTGGGACCCACTCCCAGGCTGGCTAATTGTTTATTAACCTTTGTGTGGGACTGTGTCAAATGCCTTGCTAAAGTCTAGGTAGGCCATGTCCACAGCCCCTCCCTGGTCTACTGCTTTGGTCACCCAGTCAAAGAAATCAATTAGATTTGTCTGACATGACCTTCCTACTGTGAATCCATGCTGTCTTGGGTCCTTTGCCCCACTGGCCTCTAGGTACTCAACAATTCTTTCCTTCAGAAGTGATTCCATCATTTTCCCTACAACTGAGGTCAAACTGACAGGTCTGTAGTTTCCTACCTCTGTCTTGCTCCCACTTTTGTGAAGGGGAATCACATCCGCCCTCCTCCAGTCCTCAGGTACCACACCATCCTCCCATGATTTATTTAAAAGGGTAGTCAGTGGTGTTACTAGTTCTTCCCTTAGTTATTTTAGAATTCTGGGGTGAATCCCATCAGGCCCCATTGCTTTATCCACCTTCAGTTTTAAGAGTTCTTTCAGAACCCTTTCTTCTGTGAAAGGACTAATATCAACCCCTCTATCCAGAGTGCTTCTATTGACTGGATTAGGTATTTCCCCCTGCTTTTCCATTGTGAATACTGAGCAGAAGTATTCATTCAGTAGCCCTGCTTTTTCACTCTCTCTCTCTGCTCAACCACCTTTCTCTTTGTTGAGCCTCAGTATTCCTGCCTTAGTCTTTCTTTGCTCCCTAATGTACCTATAAAAGGTTTTATCCCCCTTCTTAACCGAGTTGACTATCTTTTCCTCTGTTTGAGCCTTTGCTATTCTGACTGCCTTTCCTGCTTCCTTTTGCTTTAACTGGTACAGTTCTCTGTCCTGCTCCTTCTGTGTTTCCTTATGCTTCCTGAATGCTATCTTTTTCTCCCTTACCTTCCCTGCCACTTCTTTTGAGAACCATAGTGTTTTTTTCTATTCTATTCTTTTGTTTTGATTTATTTATTTGCTTCACACAAAGGCTTGTTGCCTCTGTGATGGTGGTTTTGATGTTTCCCCATTGTTGCTCCACCCCCACCTTCTTGCTTGTTTGCTAGTGCTTTTCTGAGGCACTCTCTCCTTTTGACAAAATCTGCCCTCCTGAAGTCCAGTACCTTCACTTTTGTGTGGCTTGACTCTACAGCTAAGTTTATCTTGAACCACACTGTTTGGAGGTCGGTTGTTCCCAGATGGCTACCCACTTCAAGATCAGAGATCCTGTCTCTGTCCCCATTTGAGAGTACCAGGTCTAAGATTGCTCTCTCTTGAGTGGGTTCCAAAACTAGCTGTCTGAGGCATGCTCCCTGTAGGGCATTGAGAATGGCCCTGTTCTTGGATGTGGCTGCAGCAAAGGTGCTCCAGTCAACATCCAGCATATTTAGGTCCCCCATCAGCAATATCTCCCCTTTCTCTGCCATCCCAAGGATGCCTTCTATTATTTCCTTGTCCATTTCCTCCCCCTGAGACGGAGTCTGCATACAACCCCTGTGCGGATTGTGGAGCTATTTCCAGTCTCCAGGGTGACCCACAGTGCCTCCTCTCCTCCCTGTTTACCCTTTAGTTCTGTTGCTTTGATCCCTTCCCTTACATAGAGAGCTACTCCTCCTCCTCCTCTTCTTCCCTCCCTGTCCCTCCTGTAGATTGTGTACCCTGGTATGTTGACATCCCAGTCATGGTTCTCTGTGTACCATGTTTCTGTGACTGCCACAATATCCAGGCATCCCTCTTCCATCAAGGACACCATTTCAGGGAGCTTTTTACCTAGACTATGGGCATTGTTACTCATTATCCTCCATTTTTTATGGCTTTATTTCTTTTTACCCCATCTCTATCCCTACTGCCTTTGTCTTTTTCTCCATTTACCCCTGCCCTTCTCCCTATTGACTGCTCTATCTTGGTGTTTATCTCACTAATTACCCTGATTTTTGGGGGGGCTAGGATTTCCCTTCTCCTCTTCAGTGCCTCCCCCCTTGGCTAGTTTAAATGCTTGCCAATGAAGCATTTAAACCTATCACCTAGGATCCTAGTTCCTCTCCAGGATAGATGCAGACCATCACACCTGTATAGGCTGCATCCCTCCAGGTGGTGCCCCAGTCCCCAATGAAGCCAAATCCCTGAGCTCTGCACCAACTTTTCAACCAGTCATTGAATCCCATGGTGCGGTGTGCCCTAGCCTCATCCATGCCATAGACAGGTGGCACTTCCGAGAATGTTACTGTGTGTGCTACTTGTCTAAGGCCCCTCCACAACTCCACAAACTCCTGTTGCACTGCTCTGATCCCATTCTCAGCCAGGTCATTCATCCCTAGGTGGATAATGACATCAAGCTCCCTCCCCCTTGCCGCTGCTCCCACGAACCTGAGGATTCATTTCCTGTCCCTCCAAGCCTTGGCACTGGGCAGGCACCTTACCTCCCTTTCCCCTCTCTCCTTCCCCCAGTCCCACCACCCTAACAATTGAGTCCCCCACTAGAAGTTGTTTCCTTCCACTGTGGGGTCCTGGGCCACCCTTCTGTGGGTCTCCATTATGGAGGTTCCCAGCATCCTCCTTGGTCTCCACTGCAGGTGCTTCCATAGAGGAACCATGCTTCACCAGAGTGGTGAATGGATTGTGGAGAGGCACAACTGGAGGGATGTGCCTCTGTTCCACCACCATCACCCTCCCTGAGCTCACCGTGGTCCAACCACTCCTCTTTCTTGTCAACCTCTGAGGTAGTGGTGGTGGCCTGGGTGGTCCCTGGGTGGGGGAGCAGGTTTCCTGAATCCTTTCCAGGTTAGCATGGAGACGAACAACCTCCTCCCTCAGACCAGACAGGTGCCTGCAAATAGGGCAGCAACGTAGTTTACAGAATGTTGCCCAGAAGACTGCTGCTCTGCAGCCAGTGCATTGCACCACTCCCCACATGTCTGTGTCCCTTCCAGTTACAGATGCTTTTTATTTTTTGTTCTTGTTTTAGTGTGTGCATGCTTGTGAGTGTCTCTACCCCCATTCAGTGTGCTGTGCCTTTAAGGATATGAACAGGTGTATGTTGTTAGCAGTTTTGGGGAAGTGATGTCAGAGCCGCTGCTATAAAGGAAGTTATGCCATTGGGGCGGGTGGGGTGAGGGGAAGGGTGGGTAGGAGTAAACCTATGCCATCCAGAAACAATTACCTACAACTCTTACACTCCACCCTGGGGAGTGCCTTCCTTCCTTCCTTTCAGACATATATTTCACAAAGGCTAAGTAACAGGTCTAGTCACAACTGACTGCAAATATCTCCCAGCTACAGTTCCTGCCTGGCAAATTAAAGTTAAAACTAAGAAAAGTCCACCCCAAAAACAGAATCAATACTTGTTACTTACACAGGTCCAAAAAGTAATAATTCAGTTCAGTGTAGTCTAGAAAATAACCTCTTTGATTCAAGGAAGCTGTGGTTGCTTTCTCACTCTCCCTGTCTCATCATTGCATTTAACATAGAACTCACCACACCCCTATAATAAAAAATAGACAAAATTAAAAAGTTCAGCACCTGCATCAACAGCCACAATAAATATATTATACATTGCATACTGCTCTACTAACCTCATTCTGCTAAAATATTCTAAATTTTTGTCTTGGACTAAAAATTTACAATTTACATTTCCTTTACATACAGTCATGTTACAACTCTTGCATACTGATCTATGGACTGGCCAGACAAGGTAAACCTATAGCCCTTAGTGGCGGAACAAAAAAAAAAAAAAGACTTTCAGCACAACTGAAAACCCTCCCTTTGGGGGGCACTAATGAGCAGCTAAGATGAACAGTCATAGCTCTCCGGAGTTCCACACCACAAAGTTAAAAAACTTGCTTAAACAATATAAAAATAACTTATTCCAGTGCTAAAGGCTACCTGAATGACTACTGCAATGGACGAGTACCTGACTCAAGGGAAATAGTCATGGCATGGTGGCAAAAACATGAAGAAATTGACTGCACAAGAGAATGCCACTCTGAATGGAATAGGCCCAGTATAATTCTCGGCCACAGAACTCTCAGCTCTCAGCAAAGCCATCTCGGAACAAATTCTGGCCGACCTCACACCAAAATGGGACAAAGTGGAGAAATCCATTTCAGCCTTAGCCACAGAGATGAAGCACCAGTCGGGGAGACTCCAAGAAGCACTGCAACGCATATCGGACATCAAGGATGCCACGAGGGGAGTGCCCGACAAGATAGCAAAACTCGAGCGGGAGGTGGAGGAGCTGAAAGATGCTCTGGATTACCAGGAAAACTACAGCTGAAGAAATAACTTGCGCATCAGAGGTCTCCCAGAAGGAGTGGAATGGGGAAACCTCATGAACTTCTCTGCTATAACTCTGCCTAAGCTTCTAAATGTTCAAACCAAAGCAGGCAAGGAAAAGGGGAGAGGGTGCACAGAGCTCTGGCCCCAAGGCCACCCGGAGATCAACCAGCACACCAGGTGATATTTCGGCTGCATCACTACCCAGATTGGCAGGCTATGCTGGTGGCATACAGGAATCAAAAGGAGATTATTTTCGAGGGGCATAAATTGACATTACATCAAGATCTCTCAACAAAAATTTTGAAAAAAAGGCAGCAGTTTAACAACCAAATGGATTAGCTGAGGGAGCGTGGCCTGGAATTCTTTATGGCATATCCAGCAGTTGTGAAGGAGAGATATATTCGTTCTGGGAACCAGCCAAATTGTAGGTTTACATTGACGAATGGGACAAAAAAATAAGAAGAATGGCTGAACATGACAGTGAGTACTAAGGGGAATGTACCTACTTAAACAGCGAAGAAAATAGACTGTCTTGTGGCTTCTCTCCTGAGGACAAGGGGAAGTGGGGGTGGTGGAAATGGGGGGGGTGAAATTTAATTGTTGGATAAGATTGCTGCTGCTCCCTTACTTTCGACAAGAGTCCGACTGGTTCCAGAAAGAGTCATTTGCTAGATAATCAAAGCAGCAGCATCACGACAAGCAATGGCTAGGTTCCCAGAGCCATTTAAAGTGATCGCCACATGGCGCGGTGAACGCAGTCAGCAAGACAATTTACATCAGAGATTAATACTGCAACAGAGCTGAAGTATGCAAGAGGAACAATATTGACGGGGGAATTTGATCGAAAGTGGACTCATTTATGAAGTGGTACCTGAATTGAAACTACAGGGAATAATGAGAGGGAGGAACTGTGATCTATGGGGTGGAGACATACATGCTTACAATGGACTGTGTATCAGAAGGACAAAAAGAGGAGGGGGAACAGAAATAGATGTGGAAACCTGTGCCATGATATGGAGGAAGAGAGATAGGAGGAGGAGTGTGGAGCTTAAGGGATATCATGGGGGGTGTTGACTTAAAGGGGGGAGTCCACAGGAAACCGGGTGGCTGTGACCATTTGAGGACTTATCAGCACTCTTGGCCCTGCAGATCACCACAACCTTAACTGAGAGAGGGAGACATGATACGGGAGAGGGAGGTTATTAGCTGCACAGAAAGATAAAATAACCAGTACCATGCAGGGGTAATACAAGTGGGGACAACACTAGGGCCCAAAGAAGGAAGAGAACTAAGAGCCTTTCTTTGCTGTCTTTACTGGTTCTCACAAGGATATACTCACTAGGGAAGAAAGTGGGAATGAGTAAAAGTCTAAAAATAAAAGCAAGGCAACAAAAACAAGTTTAAAATGGTGGTGTGGCAGGAGGAGGCGTAGAGCTTGGATAGGAGGAAAAAAGGAATCATCAGAGGAAAACTAGAATTAGATTGTTGTCTCACAGAGGGGTGGAGGAAAGGCTTCTAGATAAAATGAGTTGTAGGAGGAGGGAATTGGTCGAATTGTTGGATCAAAACAGTTATCAAATCCATTATTGTTCTGTGCACTTTTTTTTTTTTATTAAACCAGTTTTATTAGTTTTGACCATAATCAACACAAAACCAGTATTACTACAGAGATCAATTGTCATAACAATTAACTACAGAGTTCAAACTCCCAAGTTAAACCCACCTTTTCTCCCTCCCCTCCCAAGACTACACAGGTAGTTAATTCTTGAGTAACCGTTCCTAAGGTAAACTAATCGTCAAGGCTTCCAGGCTGTAAGGAGCGCTTCGAGAGTGCCCCAAGATGATGTATAAGCCGTAGCCCTACCTTGCATGTAAGCAATATGCCTTTCCAACTGTAAGGCCAGAATGCTCTCCCTATACCACTCCATCAAAGTGGGAGACTTGTCACTAGCCCAGTGCCTTAAGATTGTCAGTTTGGATGCTGCAGAAATGAGTGACATTTGAGCCTTCTTAACTTTGGTAGTACCGGCTGGAAAGAGGCTAATTAGACACACTTCGGGGGTAAACAAGGCTTCTAAACCAAGGATAGGGTCTAAGACATTATTGATAGACTGCCAAAAGGCCTGCGTATAGGGGCATAGCCAGACCATATGGTATAAAGTACCGTTGTCCCTTTTGCATTTGCCACAAAGGGGCGTAGTCCCTGCCCCATATTTGGGTAACTGGGTAGGAGTTATGTACATATTATGCATTATATTAAAATGTACCAGTCTCAGCCTATCTTGTTTTATAAATTTGTACATTGACAACCAGAGCTTCTTCCAAAGATTAGGCTCCTCTGGTATTCCCAACTCCCTTGTCCAATAAAAACAAATCCCTAATGGTAGTCTGAAATCCCATTCTTGAAGCGTTTTATACAGTTTGGAAACTGCACGTGGCTGGGAGGCTATGTGAAGAAGTGTGGCTAGGTCTCTTTCACCAGGGACTGACGGTACGACCTGGGAAAAAAAGGAGGTTAGGGCATTACTAACTTGCAAGAACTTGAATATTTCCTTACGCATAACACCTAAGGACATTCTCAGCTGATCAAAGGGGAGCAGCCTCCCGTTCGACCAAAAGTCTGAGACCCTGAGATGATTTAACTGAGGCCAAAAGCTGGGGGACAATGGTACACCCCCGACCTTGAAATGCGGATTACCAACAATGGGCTGATCGGTCGAGTAGTACCACCTTATTGAGAGGTATTTTTGTATCTGATGGGAAGCTTTTAATGACCATCCCATAGGGTTACTCCTAAGGGACTTAGGGATGGCCGACAGGGAGACATATAGAAGAGCCCGTAGCGAGCATTTAACCCTTGCTGCCAAATACTGCTCCATGTCTAACCACAAAGGTAGGTATTCCAGATGTCCGCTCCCCCTACTCCAGTAGGCCAGTTTGTTTATGTGCTGTGCGACATAGTATAGAAAAAATGAGGGGGCGGCCAGACCTCCTCTTAGTTTTGGGGCTGTCAGTTTGAAGTAAGATCTATGGACCCTTTTCTTGTTCCATATGAAAAGACTGACTGCCCTTTGTAAATTGGAGAACCAACCTTTCGATAGGTATACACCCAGCATACCCAGAGGATATAATATCCTTGGTAGTACATTCATTTTAATTACGCTTAGCATACCCCAAAGAGAGAAAGGGAGCAACCGCCATCTCTCCATGTCCCCCATTATTGTTTTAACTAAATTACCCAGATTGTCTTTTATTATGGAGTTCAGTTCTTTATAAACATTGATTCCAAGGTATGTAAGTGACTTTGTTTCCCAGGAAAGGCCAAGGGGTAGTAGTTCGACCTTATTAACCCTGCTATTTAAAGGAAGGATCTTTGTTTTAGCCCGATTTAATTTATAATAGGAAATTTTAGAAAAGGTCTTGATCTCCGTCAGGATAGCTGGGATTGAGACCCCAGGGTCCTCGATGTGCAGTAAAATATCATCTGCATACACCTAATAGGCATACCTGGCATCCCCCACTTGTACACCTTTAATGAGAACATTCTCTGCCATTCTGCGCAATAGTGGCTCTAAATATAGGTTAAAAAGCAAAGGAGACAAGGGACACCCTTGCCTTGTACCCCGAGCCAACTTAAATGGTGAAGACAATACCCCATTGCACTTGACCCTGGCTGAGGGGAATGAGTATAGAATTTGTACCCATTTCTGAAATTCTTTAGGCAGCCGGAAAGTGGACAGGGTAGCAAATAGGAAATCCCAGGAAACCCTATCAAACGCCTCCTTGGCGTCCAATGATACCAGCACCATTGGCGTGTCAGAGTCCCTAGCAATTGTGATGAGATGTAACAATTTCCTCATGTGATCTTGAAATGACCTCCCCATCATAAATCCCACTTGTTCACGACTGATAAGATTACCGATGATTTTGGAGAGCCTATTTGCAAGGACTTTGGCCAGAATTTTAACATCTGTATTTAATAGGGAAATGGGGTGGTAACTATCCATATTAAAAGGATCTTTCCCTTGTTTTAGAATTAAAGAGATTGTGGCTTCTTGGAAGCTGGGATCCGAAAACCCGTTGTCATGCCAGTATGTGAATACCTCCTTTAAAATAGGGGTTATTGTGAATGGCAGACTTTATAGAAATTACTGGAGCAACCCGTCTGGCCAGGAGATTTGTCTAAGGGCATCTGTTGAATGGCCTGCTGAATTTCAGGACAGTTATTGGGGCGCTCAGGAGACTGCTTCTATGTCTGTGATTTTGAGCAGGTCACCACAAGGAAGGAGCTAATATCATTTACAGTAGGCCGTACCTTTGGGTCCACCGCATATAGCTCTTGAAAATAGGATCCAAAGGCTTTCGCCATTTCCATTGGATCAGTACAAACTTGCCCATCCTGCCCCTTGTAAATTCCGGTAATAAATTGTGATGAGTCTAGTTGATGAATGCGCATGGCGAGAAATTTACTCACCCTTTCCCCTGTTTCTAGATATTTAAGTCTGGTCCTCAAAAGAGCCAATTCTGCTTTCTGAGATACCAGGCCCAAATATTGGGCCTGCAGCTGGTAAAGTCTGGCCCAGCTCTCCGCCGAGGAGGTACGAGATAGACTATGTTCTAAACCCTTGACGGAAACTAGCAGAGATTCTAATTGAGCCCTTTGCATCCGAGTCCTCTGGAGGCCATCTTTATCAGTTCTCCCCTTAAGGAACATTTTAAAGCTGCCCAAATTAGGTCATATTTGGCCACCGAGCCCTGATTGCTATTAAGGAATAAGGTGATAAAATCCATTATGTGCCTCAATGAGGCATCATCTTTCAGTATCTGGCTATTTAGTCTCCATTGGGAAGACCGTTTACACCCCACCCCTAACCAGAATTCCAGACTAACCGGGGCGTGGTCGGACAGAACTCTGTCTGATATATCTGCTTGCATTACCCCTGACATTGCAAACGAGCTTATCAAAATGTAGTCGATTCGGGAATATGTCCTATGTGCTGTAGAGAAAAAGGTACGTGCAGTAGATTTCTATGGCGTTTGTATGCCTACCAATGTAGCATCTCTGATAAGGTCCTTCAGTGCTCTTTGTGCTGGAGACAGTCCTTGCCTCTCACAACCAGATCTGTCCAGGTCTGTTTGGAGCACTAGATTCCAATACCCACCTAGTATTGTGAGCTTCGTTGGGTTAGACACAACCATATTTAGTAATCTCCCAAAAAAAGGCTGGGGAGTCACAATTTGAGCCGTATACTGAGCCTAGTAGAATCGGGTGAGTTTCTAATAAACCATGTGCAATAATGTATCTGCCCTCTGGGTCCCAGATTTCCTGAACCAATTTGAAAGGAACATTCTTTGCTATGAGAATGGCTACCCCTCCCCTATTCGTAGATATCCCTGCCCCAAAAACTTGCCCTACCCATGACCTTCTAAAGAAGAGGACGTCATCTCTCCTCAGGTGTGTTTCTTGTAGGAAGGCAATTTGTGCCCGCAATTATTGCAGGTGCCTCAGTATGATTTGTCTTTTGACCCTATCCTTGGCTCCTTTGACATTCCAAATAACATAGTTGTATTGACTGCTCATATCCTATAATGGTGAAACTTAAACAAAAGTACATAAAAGTCTCCCCGGTGAGTTATACAGTGATTCTATTGAGAGATCAGCACGTATCCTGACTTTGAATAGAACTAGAAAGCCCTGACAATGTGTAGTCTTGGTCCCCACCCCCAAACAAAGATTCCCAACCCTACTCTCATATTCAACAAAACTGTAACCCCCCTACCCTAATACAACACACGCTCCCCAGTTCAAATAAACTGCACTCCCATTCATATTATGTCACATGATTAACATCTAGACCAGGAGTTCTCACACTTTGTCATAGTGAGCCTCCCCCCAAGCCTTGGAAAAGATCTTGAGCCTCCCCCAATATAGAAATAATTTTGGGCCTCCCCATAGTTAGAACAACTATCATACTTTGCACATTACAGGAAGAATACAATGAAGTGCATGTGAGTAGTTGAGTTTATTCTCATTTTATTGAACTTATTATTCTCCCTCTCTATAACCCCCCTCCCCAGGTCAGCCTACTCACTCCACACTTCTGACTTTTGGACTTTATTTACCCCTCATTGTAATACCTCCATGAGTCAGATTGATTTCTTTGTCAGTTTTACCCTGCTCTTAAACATCTTCTCAGGGACCATTTGCTCCCTCCTGCTCTTGCTCCTAGTATCTCTCTGCTTAGCCTTTGTATTTGTGCTTTTCTGCAGCCAGTATAATGGGTCAATTGTTACCTTGTTCCTATTCATTTGCATTATTTTGAATTTTGTTTTGCACAGTTTCCAAGAATTGCGTTTTCCCCGTGTCATACCAGGAAATACAGGTTACTCACCTGTAACAGGAGTTCTAGGAATGGTATATGTTGTTCATCCACACTGTCCTGGCAAAATTTAAAGCGGCAAGGAACCTGCCAGACAGTGTGGATGAATAACATATCCATGTCCCTAGAAACAAGTGTTTGTTGAGCGTGTCTTTCCTGGTAACCATTTTGTACATAAATTTGCATGCCATTATTCACTTTCACTTTGCTGCATCCTTTCACATGAAGCATCCAAAACTTGACATTAAAATATAGTACATTTTAAGGCTTGCTTGAGCTTCCCCTGGAACAGGTTGGGGCCTCCCCGGGAGGCTGGCCTCACCATTTGAGAAACCCTGATCTAGACAGTCCAAGCTTAACAGTCATACCCCCTGGAGCCCCCCCCCTTTAATACTATCAGACTAAGCATAGATCTATGCAATAAAAATAAAATGCCATGTTAAGCAGCGCTTATTTCTACCATTTAGAGAACCTCAAGTCCCCGCTAGCCTCATTAACCAACTTTAGGAGGCTTCGTATCTAGGAGACCGATATAAAATTAACGAAGTATGATCGATAGCCAGTCTATCAGCTTTAACATGTCATAGTTCAGTCAATAAACTATTTTAGTACTCATGTACCGAGACCAATGGCCCCGTTACCCCCAACAGACTTTGGGTATTATGAAAAAAAAAAAGGAATAGTTTTTGGATTTTGTCCTCCGTTGATCCTATTTATGCACAATGTTGAATTGTTACAGTCAGCTGCACTCTGCAAGGCACATGCCACAACTTCTTGTCGACCTTATTGGATAGCCCTCTGAACTCGTGAACCCCTGTCCATTATCCATTATCTTAGCTACCCATAACCGCTAACGCTCCTGCTGTCGTTATCAGCATGACCTTCTGCTATTTAAATTCCCGGTTTCTACGTAGAGTCAATGTCCACATGCCATAATGCTTTGTCTCATTTTACCACCATTCTGCTATTATAGGCAAGGGAAACGAGCAGACGTACTTTATCTCAAAGCCGGGGATGACTTATCCAACATGAGGAACGTAAGTCTAGGCAGCCAGCTAGCGTATATTCATTTCAGATTGTGCTCAGTCCTCATGATTACGGGTACTACAATACGAACATTTATGTAACCACAAAAGTTATATTTAACAGTGCCAACAAGATGTTTCAATACAAGGGTAACCTTGTTCGAGTCCCGACAGGTCGCATCCAGCTCTCACATTCACAGGTGCTCTGTCCGATTCCACATTGTCATAGAACTCCACCCGTCGGAGAGCTACCGTGAATGAACATCAAACCAGCTAATGGTGCAAGTATCTATACCCAGGTATTACCCTTCACAAAGAGGGTTTTCCATACGATGTGCTCTACAGACCCAGTCCTTAACTCATACTACAGTTCAACAGTACGAAGTGTTCTTGCCAAGGGTGATCCCCTCTGCTATTCACTTGAAGAGATCTGGGAAAATACTTTTGAGCTCCTGTAGGGCTCGCGCGGGTGAATCGAATGATAGCCACTTATCCTCATACTTCACCAGCAGGATAGCGGGATACTTGACCTTGAACAGCTTAGAAGCCACCACCAATTTAGAGACTACAGGGTGGAATTCTTGCCTCCGCACCCTCACCGAATGTGGCAGATCCTGGGTGATGCGGATCTTCTTACCCTCCCAGGTCACTTCACTAATGCCTCTAACCCTGGATAAAATGTGCTGTTTATCTAAATAGTTCAGTAATTTGAAAATTATTGGCCTGGGTGGTTGGCTCTGGGTTGGCGGAGGACGCAATGCTCGGTGGCTTCTCTCAATTATTTATTCTCCTCCCCCCGAAGGAGAACCAGCTATTTTATTACAGAATTTCTGCAGGAAAGTTATCATTGCACTTCCCTCCTCTTTCTCTGGTATCCCGATTATTATTAGATTGTTCCGTCTGCTGCGGCCTTCTAAATCCTCCAATTTATCTTCCAATTTCTTCATTCTGCATTTCACATTTATTAGTTCTGGCTCCTGCTTCTCATGCTTTCTCTCAAGTGAAATTATCTTGATTTCTGAGTCGACCCTCCTAGTTAGCTTAATCCACCGACCCTGATTTCCTACAGGTCCTCTGAAATGGAGGCTATAGCGGTCTGGAGAGGCTGCATAATCTCCATAAATTTCCCTTCGGAAAGGGCTGCTTCTGTGGTAGGCATCTTGGATACACCTGTGGCCTGCTGCTTAGGCCATTTCACGGCCTTGTCCTTCTCCGGCGTTCACGGGGGAGAGTGCCTCGGGGGCACTTTCTTCATATATACTTCCATTGATCTGCCAGATTAAAGCGTCGGAGGTAAGTCAGCACTGATTCACATTAATTTGCAACAGTTTTTGCTACTGATCGCTGCTGAATGAGGGAAAATCGAGGAATAGAGAGCGGAGCTCCGGGAGACTGCTGCCGTCGCTCAGGCCACCATCACGTGACCTCTGTGCATGTGTTTGTGTACACAAATGTTCAAGTTTACTGTATATGTTATGTTATATGTTTTATATGCTTTGCCAATATTTATATTAAGCAAAGACTTACATGCAGAGGAAATGGTCAGGAGAAAGGAAACTGAAGAGGAGCGAGATGGGAGATGGGGTTATGGCTAGGCCCCAGCACAGCTATGTGATTTCCTGGAATGTCAAGGGGTTCTCCTCACTAGCTAAGAGGACAAAAGTGTTAATGGCCTTAAAAAGAAAATTAATGGATGTGGCATTGCTACAGGAGACCTACTTGACACCCAAGGAACATAATAAATTGGTAGGGGGCTGGGTTGGGGCCTGCCATGCATCCTCATATAGTTCTCACAAAAGAGGTGTAGCAATACTAATTAATAAAAGCTTCCCTTTTGTGCACCACCATATGATCAAGGATCCTACTGAAGGCAGATATAGTTTTGTGGTGGGGGAGGTACAGGGGAAACCGATTACATTTGGAAATATCTATGTCCCTTCTGTTTTAGAACCGACCTTTTATCAGAAGGTCATGGAAATCTTATTGAAAGAGCAATTCCCTAACTTAATCATGGGGGGAGATTTTAATTTGTGTTGCAGACCCAGGGCTGGGCTACTTGGGCACATGGCTAAGGGAAGTCCCAGCGGTACAGCAATGGCAATTGGGCTTAACAGAGATGGGGCTGGTGGATGCCTGGAGGACGTCTAACCCGGGAGGCCCATGAGTACACTTTTTACTCCCACCAACACACCACATGGTCCAGATTGGATTACATATATATGCAAAGGTAGTTCTAACCAAAAATCTCTAAAGTGGAGCATGGCTCTATTTTTCTTTTGGACCATGCTATGGTCCAACTTGAGATGGTTCTGGGAAATGATGAGGGACACAGGGGCGGATTGAGATTCCCCACTTACTTATTAACTAAAAGTGAATTCAGACAATTCTTAAAGGACCAGTGGAAAGAATATACGATGACCAATAAGGGTACGGTGAAGACAGAGGGGACATACTGGGAGGCCAGCAAGGCATACATATGGGGGGTAATCATAGGCTATACAGCAAGACTAAAGAAGGAAAGAAAGCAACAACAGGGAAAGCTTGAAGAGACAATACAACAGCTGGAGAAAACAATAATTGAAACCATGGATAAGCAGGATTTAAAAGAGCTCCAGGCAGCTAGGAAAGCATTAAACACATGTCTAACTGAGGAGGCTCGGGCTAAACAAATGTCCGCATGCCAAAAAATTTATGAATGGGGCAATAAACCGGGGTCACTTTTAGTGAACCTAATAAGGGTGGGGAGATGTCTAAAAGAATGATAGCCATAAAGGATAAAAGGGGTAAGCTAGTACAGGCAGATACACAAATTAAACAGCTCTTCCAACAATTTTATGAAATCCTATACACCGCAGAGTGTAAAGGAACAGATCAGCAGGCTAAAGGATTTTTTAAAGGGCTCCCCATCCCAACACTCACAGAAGCACATAGGTCATTTTTGGGCAGCACAATACCAACAAAAGAAGTAATCCAGACTATAGTGATTCTCAAAAGGGGTAAGGCTGCAGGTCCGGATGGGTTTAGCATGGAATATTTTAAAGAGCTCCAAGAGGAGGCAGCAGAACCTATCAGAAATGGACTGGAAGAGGCGAGAGGGGAGAGGGGCCTACCCAGTCTTGCTGTGAAGCAAATATCTGTGTACTTCCCAAGCTGAACAACGATCCCATAGATTGCTTCGCATATAGACCCATCTCGCTTCTAAATTATGATTGTAAGATTATGACAAAGGTATTAGCATTAAGATTGGAAAAATTACTACCCCTGATAATCAATCCAGATCAAACTGGTTTCATACAAAGCAGAATGTTGTATCTCAACATGAGAAGGCTACTGAACGTTATATGGTGGGGAACCAAACATCCGGGGCAGGCATGCATTCTTTCTATGGATGCAGAAAAGGCCTTCGACAGGATAGAATGGGAATATCTGATTAAGATTCTGGGGAATATGTAAATGTGTATTTATTTGTTTGTTTGTTTTGTTGGTTTTGTTGTACTTGATGTAAAATCAATAAAATTATAAATGGAAAAAAAAAAGATTCTGGGGAAATTTGGTTTGGGAGAGAAATACATACAACTGGTAAAGGCATTTTACATAGCCCCACAGCAAGAATACTCATCAATGGCTCACCCTCAGAGGAGTTTCGACTTGGGAGAGGTACAAGGCAGGGGTGTCCTCTCTCCCCTCTTTTATTTGCAATAACTATAGAACTGCTGGTGATTAAAATCAGGGAGGATCCCCAGATCTGAGGAATACTATATAGATGTGGGGGGGGGGTACAGCACATCAAGCAGATAATGTGTTGCTCTTCCTCACACAACCCAACCAGTCGGTGCTTGCTCTCCTGGGTATAGTGAGTGATTTTGCCAAATTTTCAGGATATAAACTGAACTTAAGTAAATCAGAGATTAGGGGCTGGATATTCAAAAGAGTTACGCCATGCACAATAAGGTTGCACCTGCGCAAGTCCAAAATTGCGCCATTCTGCCATATTCAGCAGGAGGCAGTTGCGCCCCCCAAGGCAAGCTGAGCAACAGTGCAATGCAAATGAATGCATGCTGAACTGAAGGGGGAGGAACCATGCATAAATTGCACAGCCCGTTATTCAGCGGGCTGTGCAGAGTAGTGCAGGCGCAACCCACAACCTGTGCCTGCACAACTTTGAGCCCAAAAAAAAGGAGTAAGTCGAGGGCCGCCCACAGGTGAGCTGCCGCATTGCAGGGTGCAACACAGCAGCTGCCACCTGTGGCTGGCCCTCAACCTACTCCCCTGTGCCCCCCTGCAGCCCGATTGTGGCAAAAGCGTAAAATCCTCTCCCGACTATCCCGATCAAGGCATAAGCTTAAATAAACCCCCACTAGCCCGATTGCAGGCATAATTGTAAAATACCCCCCACCAGCCCAATCACGGGCAGCACATAGTCCAACCCCCAAGGATATATCCCTGGTGGTCCAGTGGACCGCTAGCCCGATCGCTGGCTGCAAACTGTTGAAACACCCCACAAGAACAGATCCCTGGTAGTCCAGTGGACCACTAAACCTGATCGTGGCTGCAAACTGTTGAAACCCCCAAGAACAGATCCCTGGTGGTCCAGTGGACCGCTAAGCCCGATCGCAGGCTGCAAACTGTTGAAACACCCCAAGAACAGATCCCTGGTGATCTAGTGTCCCCACCCCACCCACCCGTGAAGCCTGCCCCACTCCCCGGCAGCTGGCGGTGAGGCAGCATCCCACCTGCCTGCCGCCCTGCCTGCCGACTGACTGCCCGGTAGGGCTGCAAGCCCATTGATGCGGAGCAAGAGCCAATGGGCGTGCAGCCCATACCGTACAAGGTAGTCCAGATATGTGTTCACTAGCTTTACTGTAGATTATGGTAGCTTCCTTCTACTTTTTGGCTAAGCCCAATCTTTTTGGAAATGCCAGGTTGTGAACTGCTTGATGTATCCAAATTTGACATTTTGTGCCAGCTTTTACAACTCTGCCTTCTGTCTACATTCAGAAATCAGTTCAGGCATGTTTCTGGTTGGACTTGCTGAGACCCACAAGTGCATACAAAATATATGACATACTACTATAGTTACTGGTCACCCAACCAGAACTGTGCTGTACTGGAACACATATAGCTTAATAGAGCTTTTGCCTATGTCCAACAGGGTTTTGGTGCAAAAAAAAAATTGTAAGTTCCAGAATTCTGCAATGTCACAAGGTGATAAGAATTTGCCACATACTGATAGACATCAGTAATGTGGACAGTACACAGACACATTAAATTGTGAAAGATCACATAACACATAAACTGCAGGAAACACATAAAAAAATAAAAGACACCTTTACTCTCACAACTGAAATTTGTGTTACTATAAATAACTGAAATGATCCTGCTAGAAACTGTCAACATTTTAGAAATGCTCTGCATACTTCTGTTTTAACTAATGAATAGTAAAGTTTGAAACTTTGAGTCCATACAGTCATTCACTGCACTACATGATGTCTTTCACCAACATTTAACATGAGGAAATTGCACTAACAGGTTCATGCACAAGTCACTTCACAATTAGCTGCAGAATAAAGTGACTGACACTGCCCCCACCCCCACATACACACCTCACTCATGCAGTGAGCAAGAATATGGTGAGCAGATGGTTGTGGCTCCTGCAATAACATTATAATAAAAAACTCTCTTAAACATTAAAACAACTTTTCTTTAGTTCTGAAACCCACTGAGCATTACTATTGTAACTGCATATACTGTATGTGGCAGACATTCAAACACAGCAATTCAGTACACTAGCTCTTTAAGGTTGGAAACTGATGAAATCACAGATCCACAGTTTTCCCTTTGTCTGCTGAAGCAGTAAATGATGGGTGGCAAATTAGCTAATTAAAGAACATTCATGAAAGACAGACTCAAAATAAATTAAAACACCTCCGAAACAGACAGAAAGACAGATAGATAGATAGATAGATAGATAGATAGATAGATAGATAGTAGGTAGGTAGGTAGGAAGGAAGGAAGGAAGGAAGGAAGGAAGGAAGGAAGGAAGGAAGGAAGGGGCTTAGATACAGTAGGATACAATAAGATACAAAACCATATGATACCATAGTATACCACATATGATATCAGGTATGATTTCAGATATTGGAAAACTTTTCTGATGATATATATATATATATATATATATATATATATATATATATATATATATAATATATACACATACAGTATATATATGATATATATATATATATATATATATATATATACATATATATAGAGAGATATATATATATATTATCCAACTTTCTTATGGGTTGCAGGCTACAAAACTGGATGAGCAGCAATATCCAACAGGGTGGGTAGTATTGGGCAATACCAGACCACCCAGGGGCATAATGAGCCCCAACACTGCAGGCAGAGGGCCTTATAGCCCCTGGAAGGTCTAGTATTGCCCATACACCCACCCTGGAGGGTATTATTGCACTTAGAAAATGGGCTATATGTAAAGTCTTTTTTGTAATATTTAAGAATAAATAAATGATAAATAAAAGATTAAAAATTAACAGAGTTGCTTTCTAGTAAACTATTCCCTCTACTGGTATCCTCACCATTACACACCAATAGAGTGTAGTGCAGCCTTTTACAGTTGTATTGTTTTCCTACTTCTGTGCACAGCGTCTGTACCTGCTTGGCTCTTGAAACATCATCCTGCCGCCCACATTTACTTGTGTTCCATTTTTTGTTTTGTTTTTCGGTTTATTTATGAGACTGCAGTTTAAACACTCATCAAGCTTACTTGTAGTCTGAGACACTATTGCACAATCTGGCAATCTGGGAGACTGTGTGTATGAAGTGAGAAGTAATGATCACTTAGCAGGACTTGTTAAATGTGTCCTCAACATTTCTACCCCAGCAGTTTCTCTGTCTCCTCTGCTTCAGTCTGTAACCTCCATGACCTTTCTAGCAGAGAATAGTTGTTTAATTTTTATGGCTGCAGTAGGCAGAGCCTGCAGATGTTTTGCATGTACAAAAGGAGTGATGTCATGTTTTCTGTCCATGGAACTGACTGAAGGTGTAAATAGTTTCCTCTGCCTTACCCTCCTCCAAGAAATGTTTTCCGCCCTCAAATAAATATGCTTTCATGTTAGTCAATGATTGCAGGGTACTATTTTCTTTCTTAAATGGGCAGTACAAGAACTAGAATCTGAGTAGTGGGAGGCAGCATTAGCTTTTAAGGGGGAGTAAGATCCACCCCCACCTCCACCCAAGAAGATCCTAAAGATCCACTCACACCTTTTTTTTTTATTCATGTGGGAGTGGCATGAGGTGGATCTATCATGGTGGAACAACTGATTATCAGAGCTGCCTGGGGAAGTAATTAAGGAGTGCCTGAAACTGCATCTAGGCATATCCCCTCCCAACATGCACACACACACACACACACACACACACACACATAAGCTCTTGAAGATCCATCCCCACCTTTTTCTTGATTCATGTGGGAGGGGTATGAGGTGGCTCTATCATGTTGGAATGAGACACACTAGTTTGGGACCTGGACCAAGCAACAGAACAAGTCTGTGGAGTGATTGAGTTGTGGAGCCCTTGCATTTTATTAAGGACTAGGAGAACAGAAAATACATAATGCCTTCAAATTGACTTAAAAACCCTTGGAACAAATGATTATCAGAGCCACCTAGGGCCTCAGAAGGAAAGAGTAATTAAGGAGGGCTAAAACTACAGCTCCCAAGGAAAACAGTAGACACAGCATTCTGATTCAAGTTGAAAGAGCCACAGGTTTTTTCTTAAACATTTATATACTAAAAGCATAAAGTTCAGCTTTTGGGATTAACAATATTTGTTTACCATATGATATATAATAATAATAATAATAGTAATAATAATAATAATACATTTTATTTCTCAAAAGCACCTTTCAGCTATCAAGGCACTGTACAAAAAAATAAGGAAGCAAATAAAAGCTCAGAAAAACAATAAAATAGTCAGAGGGTCCAAGATTAAACTGTGCCACCAAAGGCATAGCACCACAGATATGTTTTCATTGCCTTCTTAAACCCCCCTACAGTTGCGCATTCCTGAAGCTGGTGAAGTAGAGAATTCCAGAGGGACGGGGCCATGTGCACAAATGCACGGGCCCCTTAAGTCTTCAAAGACACCCTCGGAATCTCTAGCAATCCCTCGTCAGCCGAGCGCAGCTGTTGCACTGGGCGATAGGGAACAAGGAGCTCTTTCAAGTAGTCAGGGCCCTGTCCATATAGGGCTTTATAAGTCAGTAAAATGACTTTAAAGGTGATCCACCACCTAATCAGCAGCCAGTGCAGATCATGCAGCATAGGTGTAATATGAGAAGATCGAGGGAATTCCCAACAACAATTGTGCTGCCGCATTCTGCATGAGCTTCAGGAGGTGGATATCAACCCCAGCCAGACCTAAGTACAGGGAGTTGCAATAATCTAGGTGCGAGGTCACAAAAGCATGGACCAAGGTGGATAGATCCCTGGATGGAACAAGGTGCTTAATCCTGGAGATATTCCTAAGATGATAAAAGGAACACTTGATGACGGCTGACACCTGAGCTCGTAATGTCAGTCGGCCATCAAGCTTAACCCCCAGGTTTTGCACCTGTTCAGAGAAAAGGAGCAGCAAGTCCCCAAGAACAAGTCCAGAGGGCTGACCAGCCCTCAACCCCTCTATACGGTGACCCGGGTCCACTACCATCACCTCTGTCTTTCCGGAGTTCAACTTTAACCAGCTCAAAGTCATCCAGTCTTGGATTTCAGGGAGGCTGGAGTTAAATACAGAGAAAGCTCTATCCTGGTTGGGGGCAGAAGAGAGGTAGAGCTGGGTGTCATCAGCATAGCAGTGAAACCTCAACCATACCATCTTACAATGTGCCCGAGGGGCAGCATGTACACTGCAAACAACATGGGGGACAGCCCTGAACCCTGAGAAACCCCACACAGCAGGGAGAATGGGTCAGAGGAAAAATTCCCAGACACCACTCTCTGATTCCTGCCAGAGAGGAAAGATGTAAACCATCTGAGGACTATATCCATTAATCCACAGACAGACCTCAGGCATCCAAGTAGCACCCCATGGTCTACAGTGCCAAAGACTGAGGCGAGATCAAGAAGCACCAAGATAGAACAGCGCTTCCAACCTCTCGCCATCAGGAGATCATTGAGCACCCGAATCAGCACCATCTCAGTACTGTGCCTCTTTTGAAAACCAGACTGGAGAGGTTCGTAGATGTTATGGATGGTCAGGTGGTTGTCCAGCTGTACCGCAACTACTTTCTTAATCTCCTTCCCTATAAAGGGAAGGTTTGAGATTGGTCTGTAGTTGGTAGAAATAGCCAGGTCCAAAGAAGCTTTCTTTAGGAGGGAATAACCACCGCCTCCTTCAGGGAACTTGGAAACTCACTGGATTCCAAGGAGCACCGGACTATCTGCAACAGGACCAGGCCGATCAAATACCAACAGCCCATAATTAAGGAAGTTGGGCCCGGATCCAAACTACAGGTCAAAGGGTGCATACCCTGGACAATCTGCATGACATCCACAGGTTCGGGCAAGGCAAAGGAACTCCAGGAAGTTGGAGGCAAGGCAACCAAGCACTGATCATCCACACCCCGCGTAGAGTGGGTCAAAAGAATTTCCGACCTGATGTCGGACACCTTATCCGCAAAGAACAGAGCAAGTTCATTGCACTTTAACTGCTAAAAAGGTCTTCAGAGCTGTAGACAGGCTGGGTTGCACAGCCTGTCCACAGTTTGGAAGAGCTGAGCTGGTTGGTTCTGAGCATCAGCTATCTCCTGGACAGGAATTCTGCCTTCTTAAGGGAGATGGCTGATTGGTAGATCTGATAGTGTTCAACCAATCTAAGATGGTCAGCCTCAAAGGTGGATTTCCACCAACACCACTCTAACCTACCTCGATATATATATATATATATATATATATACACATACATACATATATATAGTTTGTCTTTTTAGTAGTTTAAAAACTTTGAAAGTATTGGTGTTAGTAATGCATTTAGAAATACATTTTTTTAATTTTCTTTATAGTTAAACATGCAGTTTTATGTGAGGGCACATTTTTTTGTGGGAGGGGTTCAATTTATTTTAATCATGGCACAGTACTTGGTAAACATAGTCCTTTGATGATAAAGTGTATTTTTTCTTTTAAGTTTGAGAAGTATGTCATATATGTCTGTGTGTGTGTGTGTGTGTGTGTGTGTGTGTGTAGCAGTGTTGTAAATGGGACTGGGGAATGAATAATGGTTAAGTGCCTAGACTTTTAATATAATTGAGTTTATATGTGGCAAGTAGGTATGAGATAGTGTTTTGAATGTGGCAGTAGAACAGATTTGTTAGGATAAATACATGCTGTCTTGCAAATAAGAAAAAAATATAAGGGATACATTTTGCAAAACAGTGATATATACCATAGGGTTTTCTTTCATGTAGTGTTGGAAGAAATAGCTATGGTTTATTTTGTATTATCAGTAAAAGGAGAGAAGAAAACATTGAACAAGAAAACAATTGGTAATTTGTAAAGCTATTCTGATCACAGCTGATATTAAAAAAAATCTCAACTGTATTTTTTATTTAATTTTATCGGGGACACTAGAAACAGGATGTTAACACATCGGTGAGCACTGATGCCATTTGTCTGTTTTAGGGAAGTTGTGGGTGGAGTTGCCTTGCACATGTTAAAATATACCAGCTGCAATTAACAACTACTTGTAGAAGCAAAAGGCTGGGTGCTTTTTTTCTACTTTATTTTCACTGATATTATAAACTGAGCCAGGAAAAAAGTAAGACTGAACAGATCAGAGCTGACATTAAAAAATGTGATGTTCCTAAGGTCTATTGTGTGCACTATGCTTTCATTTTCGTGGGAGGGGCATGAGGTGGATCTGTCATGTTGGAACAACTGACTATCAGAGCTGCCTGGGGAAGCAATTAAGGAGTGCCTGAAACTGCATCGAGGCATACCTCCCCAAACACACACACACACACACACATATATGCTCCTAAAGATCCACCTCACCTTTTTTGATTCATGTGGGAGGGGCATGAGGTAGATTTATTGTGTTGGAACAACTGACTATCAGAGCTGCCTAGGGAAGTAATTAAGGAGTGCCTGAAACTGCATCTAGGCATATCCCCCCACCACCTCAAACAAGCACACACATAGACATCATGATTTTTTTTTTTACTCTAAGCCTGTCAATATTTCGCTCATACAGTATGGGCAAGTTGGACATAAAAATAAAATAGAAAAAAAAAGGATCAAGCAGGTGCCTTTTCCTTTGTAAGATACATGCAGACAGAAGGTCACAAATCCTGTATGACTAGTTCATTATATGGATGTTTTCCATGTAAAACAGAAAATTGTTAATGTCATGTCTGTAGCATTGTTTGTAGCCAGTAAACTATTATATACATAGGTACTGTAAATGACGGGTTTTAATTCAGAAATCCAGTCTTGATAGATTTGTTTTTTTAGCAGTTCTGTAAGATTTATGTCTCTCTGATGTGAGAGTGCATAGCATAGAAATGAAAGGGTTTCTATAACTGATTGTTGTTTGCATGAGAAGTGGGCATGACAGTAGCATGAAAGAGTGAAGTCTAAATTGTTTCTTGGCCATTCTGGGATCTAAAGTTTAACACTATTGTGTGAAGAGAATAAAGTCTTGTGTTTTTTGCATTTGAATAGATTTAGTGCTTTGAAGTTAAACAATATAAATATATATACATAATGTCATGGGCACCTGAAAGAAAGGAGATACTACTAAAATAAATGCTATTCTGATATTTTATTTATTTATGTGTGAGATTTTAAGTGTAGTTTTGCCTAGGTCACAGACACGCAAGCTATGCATAAGGATGGATGTATTAGCCAAAGCTTGTAGTTGCAAAATAAAGCAAGAAAAATAATATATTGTGTTTTTTTTTCTTTCAATTGTTTAACCAGGAGTGACACACTAAGCCGAAATCTTGTTTACAGGGGCAACCTGGGATCACATGGAAGTTAAGTGACTTGCTCAGGGTCACCTAGTATGCAAGTGGGGGCTGTGGGATTCAAACCCTGATCTCCAGATTTGCAGTTAAGAGCCTTAAACCACTGTGCTGTACTGCCTCCCTAGTTATGGCAGTCACCTGTTTTATGGTTCATGATGTTGGTGTAGTAAGCATACCAAAATACTAACACACAAAAATGCCAGAATAATGGGCTGAGCAGGCTTTTGTGTCTGCTTGTTTGGTCAGTACCCACCCTAGGAGTTTACCTTGCTGCCCCACCACCCTCTCGGACTTCTTCCTTCCCAGTCCAAGGTATTCCCGCTTCATTGGACTTTGCTTCCACAACCCTTCCCCTGTACCTGTCCCACCCCCTCTTCAACCCTTCCACAGTCTCTGCATCCACCAGCCCCCCAGGGCAGTGCATTTCATGGTTCCACCACCCTCTCAGTGAAGTAGCACCTCCTCCTCCTTTCTCCCCTGAGTCTCCCCTGCTCCAGCTTCCACCCATGCCCTCTAGTTGCCCCCTCCTTCCTTCAGAACGCTGTGACTGCATCTCCCTATTTACCCCTTCATGTACTTGAAGATCTCTATCATGTCCCCCCGTCCCTTCTCTCTTAAAATGTGTACATATTTAGCTCTTCAAACCTCTCCTCATAGGTCCTTTCCCCCAAGCCCCAGATCATTTTGGTTGCCTTCCTCTGGACCCTCTCCAGTAGTTCAATGTCCCTCTTTAAGTGTGGCCTCCAAAACTGCAAACAGTACTCGAGGTGCGGCCTCACCAAGCAGTGATACAGAGGGAGTATCACTTCCCTCCTTCTGGAGGTGATCCCCCTAGTGATGCATCCCAGCATCCTGTTGGCCTTGGCTGCTGCCCTCCTACAAGTCTCTGAGTTGTTCATCTTGACATCCACCACCACCCCCAGGTCCCTCTCAGTCATACAGCCATAGCAGCAGTACATTATATAGCTGATATAAAATGCCAATGAGCAGGTCATGCAACAGATGTGCTACGCAATTACTAAAGCAAGAAATGTACAGCTGTCATTTTTTACATCCTGTTCAAATTGTGTTTTTGCACCTGTGGTGCCAAATGGCACAGTCGCTGTGCAAAATCTCCTTTCGGCTAATGAATTGACAGTGTCACTGTTTATGTGGTGGGGTCACAAAAAATTTGTGCTGAAAACTTGGGAGTGAAAATACCAAGACACGCCCTGGGTATTAGGGTTTCTGACCATAACACCCTGCACTATAGGGACTGACAGGCATCAGGGGTGTGACTTGGGATTGTCAACAGTAATGCTCATGCCTTTCAACCCCCATCCCCACCCTGCAGCTAGTGACAGGTTTTGAGGTGTGCCTTTGACTCTTCAGCCCCAGAGTTCACTCCATTCTCTTATACTGTACTCATTTCAGTGTATTTCCTTATAGAATGGAGTGAGTGTAAAGATTGAAAACCCCAAGGCACACCTCGACTCTTGTCTGTGTCTACAGGGTAGGGTGAGGTGAAATGGCGTGAACGTTATAAGCAATGACCCAATGGCACACCCCAATGCCTGTCCATGTCTGCAGGGTGGGGGTGGGGTTGGCGGCACTTCAGTACTTCACTGCCATTTCTATTCTATTCTGCCTGTCTGTGTCTCTGTCTCTCTCTCTTTCTCTCTCTCTCTCTATATATATATGTATATATACATGTCTATGTAATTACCTATCTTTCTGTTAATCGCATGAATGATATTTTTACCTATTTCTAAAACAAACCTGCATGTCACATTTGCCTGCACTCTGAGCACATACTTACAAAACTGTGCATATTTGTACTCCACTTCTGCCTAGACCTCATACTTTCCTAATATTCCCATTATCACAAACATAACTACCTTGCCCTTATCAAAAGTGACCCCCTCTCAAAGTTAATATCACATTTTCTGTAACAGCCCATCATCATTACACCTGACTTTCTGACATCAACACATTGCTTAAATATAACTTACATCACCTCATGGACAAAAACCCTGTTTCTCTTAAAAAAAAAACTGTGTAAATAATCCCAAGGCTGAACATATGCCAGCCATTACTTTTTCA
This sequence comes from Neoceratodus forsteri, assembly GCA_016271365.2. Taxonomy (NCBI): domain Eukaryota; kingdom Metazoa; phylum Chordata; order Ceratodontiformes; family Ceratodontidae; genus Neoceratodus; species Neoceratodus forsteri. Next base: position 100,567,023 of record CM028138.1, on the reverse strand, counting down.
TGTACTGTCACCTTTTGTACCATCATGGGGATTTGCATATGTTTCCCTTGATGCTTTGCATTATTGGGATATGTGCAATTGTGTTTTCTTTAAAATTTGTCTGTCTGGCCAATATCATCTGGGATAACACATACATCAGTAGCATTTGCTCTGGGGTTCTTTTGTAAGCTTCCTATTCCTCCATTAAAATGTACACCTCCAAATATTTTCCAAATAATGTAGAACAGAAACTAAAACAAATCTTACTACTTACAAATCATTGTGTTGTTTCTCCATACCTCCTTAACAATTCCACACAGCTTCATTACCTTCATTATGCAGTCATGGTGGATCTGACCAGATTGTGTTTTCTTTAGCTGAAGAAGGATCATTACTTCACACTAAATTGGGAATGCAGCCAGCATCCCTGTCTCCCAATCTCTGTTCATTGCTGTATTGAGGAAGGCAGTGTGAGGGTGGATGAATGGGAAGAGTTTTTTTGTTAGTGCTTTCTGCTAGTGCTTGGAAGAGATGTAAGTGCACTTGAGAGTTCAGAGGGAGCGGAACATCAGAAACACGCGGGGGATCACCTGACACACTGCTACATTGCAGAACTGAGGTGCAAGTTGTGTTTAGATTCATTTATTTGATGTGAACATTGGGTTGCTGATATTTAAAACTAAACAGACTTGCGGGGCAGGGGGAAAGTGGCGAGTCCCCTTCAGTGTGTAAAATGGTGGCAAATTTTAAACTGAGCATCAGAGGGCTATACAGGTACAAATGATTTAACTTTTTTTTTCTTTCCAAATCTGATGTTGCGACTGTTCTTGTGACAGTTTAAGTCTCATGGGCATGGGGCAGAGGGAGGGAGGGCTCTTGATCACTAAGTGAGAAATAAACATGGCGGTATTTGACTTTTTCAAAATTCTAAAGGCTCAGTACTATTTAGAATAAGATGGGGCAACGGAGACTGGGACTAGTTATTTCCTGGTCTCTGTTGTCTGACTGATTGGTGCTTTTAGCCAGTCAGGAAAAAGATTACACTGCCCATTTTCTAATTTTATATGGAAAATAACAGTAAACATTTTTTAAATGGTAATATCTAAAAAAAATAATACTCAGAATCTTGACGTTTCAATTTTGGCAGTATTGTATATGAAGGAACTCAGTTGTCACATCCTCTTACAAACTTGCTTGATTGCAGGGTTACGTAGATGTGAGGTTGCAATATAAAGTGCAGTCTGACAGTCTAAAAGATTTACTGTCTGTGGAAAGCACTACTTACTCACTGTGCAGCTATTTATTTGAATACAAGTATTTCTCCTTATCAAATAGAAACATAGAAAGATAGAATTTGACGGCAGATAAGGACTGCTTGGCCCACCTAGTCTGCCCATTTCCCTACCTGATGGATAAGCAGCAGATTCTAGTTAATCACCAGCTTACTTCCTCCTACCCTCCACTAGAATTACCTTATGCCTGTCCGATGTTTTCTTAAATTCTTCCACTGTTCCTGACTCCACAACCTCCTCAGGAAGGCTGTTCCATGCATCCACAACCCTCTCTGTGAAAAAATACTTTCTAACATTACCTCTGAGCCGTCCCCCCATCTTCAAATTGTGCCCCCTTCTTCTTGCACATCTCTTCTTCTGAAAGAGGCTACCCTCTTGTACTTTGTTAATTCTCTTGAGATACTTGAAAGTTTCTATCATGTCCCCCCTCTCCCTCCTTTCCTCAACGGTATACATATTAAGCTGCTTTAGTCTCTATTCGTATATATTCTAATGCAGACCTTGCACAATTTTGGTTGCCCTCCTCTGAACAGCCTCCACTCTATCTATGTCTTTGCGGAGATGGGGTCTCCAGAATTGCACGCAGTACTCCAGATGGGGTTTCACCAACTGTCTGTACAGAGGCATAACAACTTCCTGTTTTGTATTGTTGATGCCTCTCCCTGTGCATACCAGTATCCCCCAGCCCTCCTTATTGCTTTCTCACATTACTTACCCACCTTTAGGTCATCTGATATAATTACTCCTAGATCTCTTTCGATTGTTGTTGTTGTTATTAACTCACCCACCATTGTGTACTCTTCCCCTGGGTTTTTGTTTCCCAGATGCATTACCTTACACTTCTTTGCATTGAATCTGAGCTGCCACATATTTGACCATTCCTCTAACCTTGCCAAGTCCCTTTTAATCCTTTCCACCCCACCTTGTGTATCAACCCTGTTGCAGATCTTTGTGTCATCTGCAAAGCGACATACCTTTCCTTCCAGGTGCTCTCCAATGTCACTTATAAAGACATTAAAGAGGACCAGTTCCAGTACCGAACCCTGCGGTACCCCACTAGTTACCCTTCTTTCATCACTGTGGACTCCATTTACTATTACCTTTTGTGTCCTGTTGTCTAGACAGTTTTTTTATCCAGGCTACCACTTTGGGACCCACTGCAAGGCTGGCCAATTTGTATATTAATCGTTTGTGTGAGACTGTTTCAAATGCCTTGCTAAAATCTAGGTAGGCCATATCCACAGCCCCTCCCTGGTCTACTACTTTGGTCACCCAGTCAAAGAAATCTATTAGGTTAATTTGACATGACCTTCCTGCTGTGAAACCATGCTGCCTTGTGTCCTGTGCCCCACTGGTCTCTAGATACTTAACAATTCTTTCCTTCAGAAGATATTCCATCATTTTCCCTACCACTGAGGTCAAACTAACTGGTCTGTAGTTTACTGCCTCTGCCCTGCTCCCACTTTTGTGAAGTGGAATCACATTGGCCCTCCTCCAGTCCTCAGGTACCACCCCATCCTCCCATGATTTGTTGTAGAGAGTAGTCAGTGGTGCTACTAGTTCTACCCTTAGTTCTTTTAGAGTTCTTGGGTGAATCCCATCAGGCCCCATTGCTTTGTCCACCCTCAGTTTCAAGAGTTCTTTCAAAACCCTTTCTTCTGTGAATGGACTGGTATCAACCCCCCATCTGGAATTTATCTCTTGTTTGGTTTAGGTACCTCCCCCTCCTCTTCCATTGTGAATACTGAGCAGAAATATTCATTCAGTATCCCTGCTTTTTCACTGTCATCCTCTGTCCGCATTCCCTCCCCTTATTAAGTCTCTGTATCCCTCCCTTGATCTTTCTTCACTCCCTAATGTACCTATAAAAGGTTTTATCCCCCTTTCTAACAGAGTTGGCTATCTTCTCCTCAGTTTGTGCCTTTGCTATTCTGACTGCTTTCCCTGTCTCCTTTTGCTTTAACTGATAAAGCTCTCTGTCCTGCTCCTTCTGTTTCCTTATATTTCCTGAATGCTATCATTTTCTCCCTAACCTTCCCCTCCACCTCTTTTGAGAACCATAGTTTTTTTTTTCCTTCATTTTGTTTTGTTGATTTGCTTCACACAAAGGCTTGTTGCCTCTGCTATGGCTGTTTTGATTATTCCCCATTGTTCCTCCACCCCTTCTCCTTGTCCATTTGCTACTGCTTTTCTGAGACACTCTCTCATTTTCCCAAAGTCAGCCTTCCTAAAGTCCAATACTCTTGTTTTTGTATGGCTTGACTCTATGGCTGTGTTTATTGTGAACCACTCTGTTTGGTGGTCACTTGTTCCCAGATGGCTACCCACTCCTAAATCTGAGATCCTTTCTCCTTCCCCATATGAGAGTACCAGGTATAAGATTGCTCCCTCCTGAGTGGGTTACAACACTAGCTGTCTGAGGCATGCCCCCTGTAGGGCATCAAGAATGACCCTGCTCTTGGATGTGCCTGCAGCAAAGGTACTCCAGTTAACATCTGGCATATTCAGGTCCCCCATCAACAATATCTCCCCTTTTTCTGCCATTTTAAGGATGCCTTCTATAATTTCCTTGTCCATTTCCTCCCCCTGAGATGGGGGTCTGTGCACAACCCCCATGCGGATTGTGGTGCCATTTCCTGTCTCCAGGTTGACCTATAGTGACTCATCAACTTCCTGTTTAGTCTTTAGTTCTGTTGCTTTAATCCTTTCCCTTATATAGAGAGCTACTCTTCCTCCTCTTTTACCCACCCTGTCCCTCCTGTAGTTTGTGTATCCTGGTATGTTGACATCCCAGTCATGGTTCTCTGTGTACCATGTTTCAGTGACTGCCGCAATATCCAGGCATCCCTCTTCCATCAAGGCCACTAGTTTAGGGAGCTTGTTACATAGACTGTGAGCATTGGTACTCATCACCTTCCATTTTTTTATGGCCTTACCCCTTTTAGCCCCATCCCAGTCCTTACTGCCTTTTTCTGCATTTACCCCGTCCTGCTCCCTACTGACTTCTCTACCTTGGTGTTTACCTCTCCAACTACTGTGTTATGTGGGGGGGGGGAGGCTGGGATTTCCCTGATCCTTTTCAATGCCTCCTCCCTTGGCTAGTTTAAATGCTTGCCAATGAAGCATTTAAACCTATCACCTAGGATCCTGGTTCCCCCCTAGACAGATGCAGACCATCATGCCATTATAGGCCTGAATCCCTCCAGGTGACTCCCCAGTCCCCGATGAAGCCAAAATCCTGAGCTTCACACCAGTTTTTCAACCATTCTTTGAATCCCATGGTGCAGAATACCCTAGCATCATCCTTGACATAGGCAGGCAGCACCTCTGAGAAGGTTACCATACATGCTACTCATCTAAAGCCCCTCCCCAACTCTACAAACTACTCTTGCACCATTCACAGCCAGGTCATTTGTCCCTAGGTGGACAATGACATCCAGCTCCCTCCCTCATGTAGCTGCTCCCACGATCCTGAGGATTCACTTCCTGTCCCTCCGAGCTGTGGCACCAGGCAGGCACCTTACCTCCATATCCTCTTCCTCCCCCACTTCTACCCCAATGATCAAGTCCCCCACCAGGAGTTGTTTCCTTCCCCTGTGGGGTCTTGTGCCGCCCTCCTGTAGGTCTCCTTTGTGGAGGTTCCCAGCATCCTCCTTGGTCTCCACTGCAGGTGCCTCAATAGAGGAACCACTCTTCACCAGAACAGCATATGAATTGTGGAGAGGTACAACTGGAGGGATGCATCTCTGTTCCTCCACCCTCTCCCTCTCGGAGCCCACCTTGGTTCAACCGCTCCTCTTCCTTAGCAACCTCTGAAGTAGCGATGGTGGCCCTGGTGGTCCCTGGGTGGGAAAAGATGTTTCATGAATCCTAGTCAGGTCAGCCTGGAGACAGACAACCTCCTCCCTCACACCAGAGAGGTGCCTGCAAAGAGGGTAGCATGACAGATGACTATAATATGTATATGTAGCTCCTTGTGCATTGTATTATGCTTTTTGGGTGGGGGGCTGGAAATTTTCTTCAACCGTTCATGTTCCTGACACACACACACACACACACACACACACACACACACACACACAACACACACAGTTATGCTCAAAATGTAACAGTTCTGTAATAGACAGTGTTGGTTTTTTAATCATGGTATCTCGTTAGTAATCATATGGTCAGAGATGATTTACAATTATTGTTTCCACAATCAACTTGCATTTTTGTAAGTTTTGTCATTTTTGGAAGGAAACCTTTTCAGAGTTTGCCTACAGTCGTATTTGTTATGTGGACTGCCTCTAGCGAGGACGCAATGCACCCAATGAGACTAAAAAGTGATACAAATTTTTGTAAGGGCAAATTTATATCACTTTTTTATTGTCACAGAGACTTTGTAGCTCAATGAGGAACACCGTCAGGCCTGACTGATTGGCAAGATGCCCCCTTGTACAAGTACCTAAACAGATTTACTGTATGTGTGACATACCTGAACAAAGATGGCAGAATCTGTGACAATTCTAATTAAAATGCAATGGGTGAATGATATGTGGTGGTCTGTATACACCAATATGATGTGTGATTTATATAGGGTTTAACTAATTTGCCATGCATATGTAAGTGCAATGAGAATTTGCAATGCAAGGCCCCACACACACACACACACACACACACACACACACACACACACACACACACACACACACCAGAGAAGGAATAGTGAGGCATCTTGCTGTATGCTTTATTTAAAATACAAATATCTATTTATGAATATTGGGTAGTATATTCAATCTTCTCATCACAAACGCATATATTTTGTGTTGTTGTTTGCCAGTGCATCCTATTGTTGAGCGCAGCTCAGATTTCAGTCAAGGCGTGTCATCTATCAGTATTTTTATTGTGCTATTTTTGCCATTATTATGGTGTGCTATCTATTCCCTTCTGCATAATATGATTTCAGCTCATTTAGTGTTCTTGCAATTATCCAGGCTGTGTGTGGGTGTTGATGTGCGATATGGATGCCACTACACATTAAGTCACTTCATTACCAGTGAAGCATTGCTTGTAAAGTGCTTTGGGATACAGCGTGTATGTAAAGTGCTATATAAATGCTGATTCTTCTTCTTCTTCTTCTTGATATCTGAACAAGCAGCTTGTATATGTCCCACCATGCTGGCATCTAGAGGCCATCTGCAGACTGTCATTACCTAGTGTTGTCAAAGCCCACAATGTGAACAACAGTCTTTGCAGACATTGTCATAACTGAAGAGGTCAAAAGAGTTATTCTGCCCCCAGTGCAATAATGTAGAGTAGCTGTCACCATTCCTACACTTGACCTGGTTACCAGTGATCATAGAAGTCTGACCTGCCTTTTTTTTTAAATTGCACCTTAGGTTTGTGGGTAGATAAACACAATATGCTCTGAGCAACAGCAGCACAGCACTCATATGATGGTGTAACCTTTCACATTACAAACATCATGTGATGTTTTGTATACCACTAGATGATGTGTGATTTCCTGTGATAACATTATTGTAAAAATAAACTCTCTTAAACATTAAAACAACATTTATACAGTACTGAAACCCATATATATATATGGAAGACATTCAAAAACAGCAATTAATTACACTAGCTCTTTCAGGTCAGAAACTGATGAAGTCATAAATCCACAGGTTTCCCTTTGTCTGCTGGAGCTGTAAATGATGGGTGGCAAAATATGCTAATTAAGGCTCATTCGTGAAAAAGAGAACTGAAATAAATCATAGCACCTCCGAGATATATAGATAGATAGATAGATAGATAGATAGTTAGATAGACAGACAGACAGATAAAATTACAGATAGATGGATAGGATACAATAATATACAATACCATATGATATCACATACGATATCATATATGATTCCAGAAATTGGGAACTTTTCCCCATGTCTGAAATCATATCCGATCTGAAAAGGAGTAGTGATGTGTCTTGTTGTATCTGTTATATAAAATACAAACATCTAGTTATGAATATTGAGTAACATGTGTGATGTTCTCATCTCAAAGTAATATTTTTTGCATTGTTGCTTGTCAGTGCATCCTGTTGTTGATCACAGCACAGACTTCAGTCTTGGCATGTCATCTATCAGTACATTATTTTGTGCTGTTTTTGCCATCTTTGCCATGTGCTATCTGTTCCCTTCCGTATAACCTGATTTCAGTTCATATCGTGTTCTGATACCTGAGCAAGAAGCTTGTACTGTATACGTCTCACCATGCGGGCATCTAGAGGAGATTTCTGAAGACCTCCTTGGCCTAGTGTTGTAAGAAACCACGTTGTGGACAACAGACTTTGGGAATATTATCATAATTAAAGAGATCAAAAGAGTAATTCAGCACCCAGTGCAATAATGTAGTCTTTTGTAATGAAAACAGATAAACATTGCACTAGAGTCACAGGGATAATGGTAAATCATTGTGTGTGCGTCACTGTTTTGTTTAAAGTCTATACAAGATGTCTGTCCCCCAATCCCATGACATCACTGAAATGCATCAAGACCCTCTTTTATTTAAACGGTGGGGTGCAATTTTTGTGTAAAGAGTGAAGTTTACATTGTAATGCATTCTTCACATTATGGGTAAAGGAATATGAACAGAAGTATAACGCATTTCAGTGGCTTAGCTTGATTTCTCTTCAGTTCCCATATCCCTTAGCATTTGATTGTACACCAGCGGTTCAGACAGAGGAGCTGTCACCATTTCTACACTTCACCTGGTTACCAGGGGTCATAGAAGTCTGACCTGCCTTTTAAAATAAATTGTACCTTAGGTGTGTGAGTAGATAAACACAATAAGCTCTGAGCACCAGGGGCACTCATATGATGGTGTAACTTTTCACATTAGAAACATCATGTGGTGTTCTGTATACATCTCCATGATGTGTGATTTCCTTATAATAACATCATAGTAAAAAACTGTCTTAAACATTAAAACAACTTTTATTCAGTACTGAAACCCACTGAACATTGCTGTTGTGACTGCATATATATGGCAACAGCAATTCAGTACACTAGCTCTTTAAGGTCAGAAAGTTACGAAATCACAGATCCACAGGTTTCCCTTTGTCTACTGGAGCTGTACTGTAAATGATGTATGGCAAAATAGCTAATTAAGACACATTCATGAAAGACAGAATTGAAATAAATCATAGCACCTCCGAGATAGATAGATACTGTAGATAGACAGACAGACAGACAGACATATTTCCTCCATTCTCTTGTCTTGTCACTATGTGAAAAAGTTTGCTTGAGCTGTTGACGGTGGTTATCTAAGCCAACTGCAGGTGCTGTTCATCGTAGTTTGGGTGTTGTCCATCTGCAGTGGGTAATACTTGTTAAAATTTCTCTTCTCATGAATTCATGTCAGGTTGATCACCTCCCATTTTATTGTTATCTTACTCTCTTTGGTGAGGCATACTGGGAGAAAGGCCAAGGATTTTCCAAGCTGCCTGATAAGTGGGTGATGCTTTATAGCTGGTTCTGTTGCTGTGTTCTCAAGACCATTGTTTCTCTTATGATGAGAATGACAGAGCATGCAAGGGATGGCAGCAGGTAGAGTTTGTCTGAGAGAATGCCTTGAGGACACCGGGATGCTCAGGTGAGGGGTCCTCCCATTAGGGACAGGGGATGCAAAAGGGGTAGGGTTCCCAGGAGGCAGGAATAGTATCTGTGGTAGGTGGGGTCATAGTTATTTAAATGGCTGCAACAGGGAACTCTGCTTTCTCTTCACCCCTTCCTGCAGCAGATACCCTCCTAGTCCCTCCACTTGTAAAAGCAGGGGCATACAGCCAGGTGTATGGAACCCGCCATCACAATTAGGGATCAAAAAGGAATTTTCCATTTTTTTCCCCAAGGGGTTTTCTGGTTTTTCACCTTTTCTATTGCTGTTTTTTTTAGAGAAAGTAGGGCATAGTTTGGCAGGTTTGTCACAGTCCTTGTGACAGTAGCAGTGGCATGGTAATCAAGCAGTAGGATGCATGGAGGGTCAACAGGGTCATCATTCTTTTTTACATGGGCCTGAGGCTAGAAAGGGTTGAGGCCTTCATGGCTGGGGATGGAGAGATGCCAGTCATAGGTGAAGGATACCTCTGTAATGAATTTCACCAGTCAGCAATACCCTTTAAAGGAGAGGGTGTTCTGGTACTGGCTAATTCAAAGTCAGTCCTCATGCCTCGGGGTCAGGGGGCCTCATGAGGTGGTTAATTGATAGATCAGACCCTTCCAAAAAGTGGCATAGGGAGGGACAGTATGTTGTGGTGAAGAAAATTGATGAATTATGAACTGCAACTACCTTGCTGCACTCATAACGCCACTGTTTTTGTGATGTGGGATATCAATTCTAAAGTCCCATTTCTCATGTCAGAAGGTTGCAGGCAAATCAAATAGAAAGTTGTACAAGGAGGGGAATAATGCCCCTGTATAGATCCTTGGTGAGACCTCACCTGGGTATTGTGCACATTTCTTTCTGTAGCCCACATCTGAAGATCAATATGGGTGTCTTGTAGTCTGTTCAGAGGAAGGCTACAAAAGTGAGTCGGGGCAGCAGTGCAAGACATATGAGGAGAAGCTGTAGAGTCTTGATATGTATATGCTAGTGACCAGTAGGGAGAGGGGATTATGACAGAGACATGTAAATTCTTAAGGGGTATTAATAAAATGCACAGAAGTGCCCTGTTTACAAGAGGCAAGTGCATGGTAATAACAAGCCATGGAGGAAACTGGTGTGTGGGGGATGAGGATCAGGAGGGATGTAAGGAAGTTTGTTACAGAAAGAGTAGTGGATAGGTGGGATGAATTGCCAGAAGAAGTGGTTGGAACAGAGTCCATCACCAGCTTCAACCACAGATTGGATAATACAGTATATACAGGGTAATAGTCCAAAGCAGAGGAGTAGTGAGTGTGGGCAGTCAATGGGAGGAGATCAGTGGGAGAAGGGTCAAAATACAATAAGTGCTATAGGTAGAATAACTTGGGTCCAGTGTTAGGCAGGGTGTGGATTGAGGTAATGCACAGACTCAGTGAGCCATTGGGTCTTTTTCTGCCTTCAACATCTACTATGTGTTTTTATGTTTCTATGCGATATGGTGGCTCTGCTGTGCTATCATGGGGAAATATACTGTAACAAAAGATTACAAATGTAGTATCAAGAGTCACACTATGGAATTAGGGTGAGTCATCACCAAAGTTACATTCTGCTTGCACACTGAAAACCATCACTTTGGTATAAGAAGTCCAAAGTTTCCTGCCTTTCCTTCAAATTTCAGCACTTTAGCAGCATCAATTAGTGTTCTTTAATAGAGATCACATATTGAGCTTATACAAGCATATACAAGTTACATGACCTACAGCAGCCAATCAGCAGCACTAAATATCAGGACCTCCACATACTGCACATCCCTTGGTGCTATGTCAGCTCTCTCTCTCAGTAGAGAAGGAAAGGTATGCAGTGAGATGTCCATCTGCTAATTTTTTTTTTACTTTACAATTGTCAGAAAATCATTGATTATTATTAAAGTTAGCTAGCTAACATCAGATAAGTCATCTTTTTATAAGGTGGCCAGTAATTCATGTTGCGCTACAAAGAGAAGTGCAGTATATTTTGTGCTTGCTGCAGGTGCAACAGGGTAGGGCAGGGACTTAAGGTCATCTTAACGTGGGACAGGGCAATGGATATTTGAAGGTTTTGTATTACAGTTAATTTATTTCTCATTGATAGTGCAGGATGCAGAATCCATTCATTCATCTCTGCCCACTGTATGTGAGCCAGCCAGTTAATAAAGTGAACAGTGAGTAAAAATGAAGCAGAGGGCTGCTGTGTGAGACCTTACTGATGCTGTGTTAAGTCTTTCCACTCATTGTCTCCCAGTGGGGTCTGTTAGTGGGGCCAGTGGGGAACTCAGAGTGTGGTCTCACCATCGCACATTGTTTCCCTCTCACCTTGCATCATTACACATAGACATCTATAATTGACATGCACATTACTACAGTGAGTCATCACAGTCATCAGCATTGGGTTACATCCTGCTGCACTGTCAAGGTCACAGTGTCAGCTATCATACCATGAAAACAACACAAACAGTAGGAGTTAGAGAGCAAGGCCTGGATTTTCAGAATCCATCACTCAGGTGCAAGTCCTTATTTTGAATACAGCTTACATCATGGCCAAATTTGACAAAGCACGTGTGCCGTATTTCCAAATGTTTTGCTACATTTGGCACATTTTCCACACTTTATGGCACAGAAATGCTGAACACATCATTATGTTTGGTGAATTCACCATTTTTGGAGTGCAGCTTGCATCACTTGAAACATGGGACCCGATTTTCAAAGCCGCCTGTGTTGGAGTTAGCTTGTGGCACAGTAGGGGCTACATCTGACATAGCTGAGGCAAGGGCAAAAGTAGTTATTTTAGAAGATTTGCCACAATTTGCCACTTGCAACAAACCTGGACTACCCGCAACAGGGGGCACTGTGCCAAGATGAGTGGCACAATGACAGGTTGTGGCACAGGAACAGGACGTGTCCCCAGACTAGTGCCAGTGGATACTTTGTATGCCCCAAGGAGCAGCAAGGCTGGAATTGGGCCTCAGAAAGAGCAGCAGATGCCAGGCTGTGGCATGGGGTGGTTGACCCCTAAGGCACTGTACCACTACTCCCGCTGACCATCTGTGCCATTTGAATTGAATGCCTGCTATGGCAGGCTATTGTCAACTCCCGCATTCCCGGTGCTATAGTGCCCCTCCATGATCCATGATCACCCCCAAAAACAATGACAATTTCCCTCTAAGTGACAGCACCAACCCCATCAATGATCACACAAAATAAAACACTACAAAGTTAAAACACAGGACTGGTCATTCACCTTGGTATTCTTGTGCCCCCTCCCCCCTGACAGGCAGTGCCATCCCCCCCGCTTCCCCCACCATCCCTGACCAGCTTCTGCAACTGGCAATACCCTCTGCACACCACCATGGCCAGCTGCAGAATGCAGTCACACAGACCACATAACTGTACAGTACAGTTATGTGGTCGGTGCAATCGCATTCTACTCCAGCAATAGCTGGGAGGTATTGAGCCATCAGTCATCCGTTTATGGGGTGGTGGGCCACAGCGGATGTCAGAGTAACAGGCATGGGTGCATGCATACCTCCTCTGGATATCATTAGACATCTGTATTAGCCAATCAAGGGGAAAAACCATGCAGAACAAGGAAAATCCTCCAGCTCCTAGATAGATGACATTGACCCAGTAACAAGCCCATTGTCAGATCTTTCCCTCCTGGGTTGCAATGCCTGCCAATCTCACCTCTGCCTTCAGGTGATTACATTCATGTACAGAGCACTGAGGAGCTAAATTGGCCCCACCTCGGGGGGGGTGCAAGCCGGGGGGGTTGCCTAACAGTGTTTCATGGGTGGATCAGAGGTCTGGGGGGTTCCCAAAGCAGGAAGGATCTCAGACAGAATGGGTTCAGTTGGGCAACTGAGGGAGTTCCACAAGCTAGTGACCAGGAGGGTAAAAGAACTAAAAAAAAAAGACTATTATCAAGGAGTGGATGGTAGATTAATTTTAGAATAAACTACAGGATATGCAGTAAGACGGCATGGCTTTGTAAAGGGGAGGTCATGCCAGATGCACCTAACCAACTTTTTCATCTAGGTGTCACAGGAAGTTGATAGGGGTCAGGCTGCAGACATATTAAACTTGGACTTTATCAAGGTCTTTGATTCAGTGCCACACAGCAGGCTAGTGAAAAGGCTGCAGGATCTAGGTTTGGGTGATAGTTTATCAGACTTGATAAACAACTGGTTGGGTAGGAGGGGAACTCATTCAGAGGTGAGGAAAGTGACTAGTGGGGTACCTTGGAGATTCACTTCTCTGAATAGTCCACTTCAATGCATTCATCTGTGACAATGACAGGAGGAAATTCATGAGCACTATTTCACAGAAAGAGTGGTGGACAAGTGAAACGACCGGCACAGGGGTTGTATACAGACCCCCCTCTCAGGGGGAGGAAATGGACAAGGAAATGATAGAAAGTATACTTGGAATGGCAGATAAAGGGGAGATATTGCTGATGGGTGATCTGAATATGCCAGATGTTAACTGGAGTGCAGTTGCAGCAGCCACTTCTAAGAGTGGGGTTATTCTAGATGCCCTACAGGGGGGCATGCCTTAGACAACTAGTATTGGAGCCCACTCGAGAGGGAGCAATCTTAGACCTGGTTCTCTCAAATGGAGATGAAGAGGATCACAGATGTAGAAGTGGGTAGCCATCTGGGAACTAGTGACCATCGAACAGTATGGTTCACAATAAACACAGCAATAGAGTCAAGCCATACAAAGACAAAGGTACTGGATTTTAGGAGGGCTGACTTTGCAAAATGGATGAGTACCTAGAATGCACTAGCAAATGGGCGGAAGGAAGGGTGGAAGAACAATGGGGAATAATAAAATTGCCATCACAGAGGTAACAAGCCTTTGTGTAAAGCAAATAAACAAATGAAATGAGGTAAGAAACCACTATGGTTCTCAAAGGAAGTGGCAGTGAAGGTTCAAGAGAAAAAAGCATTCAGGAAGTACAAGGAATACAGAAGGAACAGGACAGAGAACTGTATCAGTTAAAGCAAAGGAAGCTGGAAAGGCAGTCAGAACAGCAAAGGCCCAAACCGAGGAAAAGACAGCCAACTCAGTTAAGAAGGGGATAAAACTTTTATAGGTACATCCGGAGTGAAGGAAGACCAAGGGAGGGATAGTGAGGCTTAATAAAGGGGATGGAGGGTGGGCAGAGGTGACTGTGAAAAGCAGAGATACTAAACAAATATTTTGCTCAGTATTTACAAAGGAAGAAGGGGAGGTGCCTAAAACAAACAGTAGAAACACTCTGGATACAGAAGTTGATACCAGCCCATTTACAGAAGAAAGAGTTCTGAAAGAGCTTTTAAATCTGAAGGTGGACAAAGCAATGGGGCCTGATGGGATTCATCCCAGAATTCTAAAAGAACTAAGGATAGAACTAGTGACACCACTGACTACCCTCTTTAACAAATCATGGGAGGATGGGGTGGTACCTGAGGACTGGAGGAAGGTAGATGTGATTCCCCTTCACAAAAGTGGGAGCAAGGCAGAAGCAGGAAACTACAGACCTGTTAGTTTAACCTCAGTGGTAGGGAAAATGATGGAATCACTTCTTTTTTTTTTAATTAACACAGCTTTATTATTTTCACAAAAATCACCAAACATATCACTTAACAGGGAGAGTTAAAGGTAACAATTGATGTAATAATTGAAGACTACAATTTAACTCACATATCAAATTCACAAATTATACCCTTCCCCCCCCCCAAGGCTGCATACATTTACGGGCCCTAATTTGCCATCCCTGAGGCATTCTGATCGTCAGGTTTCCACGCCAATAAGAGCGCTTCTAATGAACTCCAAAGTGATGTATATATTTCCACTCTGCCTCGTAGGTAGGCAATGTGTTTTCTAACTTCCAGTGCCAAATGCACTCTTTATACCACTCCATCAAAGAAGGAGGTTTGTCACTGGCCAATGCCTCAAAATTATCAGCTTAGCAGCTGAGGATAAGTGACATTTGGGCCTTTTTGGTCTTAAGCGGTACCTACTGGGAAAAGACTCATCAGGCATATCTCAGGGATAAACAAAGCATCTAAGCCAAGGATAGGATCTAGTAGGTTGTTAATAGACTGCCAAAAGGCCTGTGTAGAGGGACATAGCCAGACCATGTGATACAAAGTGCCGTCGTCCTTATTGCATTTATCACAAAGGGGCGACTTTTTTGTCCCAAATTTAAACAACTGGGTTGGAGTTAGATACATGTTATGCATTATATTAAAATGAACCATTCTCAGCCTATCTTGCTTTATAAATTTATACATCGTGAGCCAGATCTTCTTCCAAAGAGTGGGTATCTCAGGTATTCCCAGCTCTCTCGTCCAGTAAAAACACACCCCAGACGGTAGCCTAGAGTCCCACTCCTGGAGTATTTTATATAATTTGGAGACTGAACGTGGCTGAGAAGCTATACATAAAAGTGTATTAAGGTCTCTTTCCCCGTGGTCAATGGGCGCAACACGAGACAAAAAGGAGGTTAGGGCCTTACTGACCTGCAACAATTTAAATATTCCCTGAAACGTAACTCCTAAAGAGCTCATCAACTGATCACGGGGTAGAAGCCTCCCATTCACCCAGAAGTCCGAGACCTTAAGATGACTTGCCTGAGGCCAGAATGCAGGGGACAACGTAATGCCCCCAACCTTAATGTGTGGATTACTGAAAATGGGTTGGTCGGCCGAATGGTACCATTTTACTGTAAGATATTTTGTAATTGGTGAAAGGCTTTTAAAGACCATCCCATAGGATTGCTTTTGAAGGACTTAGGAATAGCCGATGGGGAGACATACAGAAGGGCCCGTAGGGAGCATTTCTCCCTCTCCGCCAAATGTTGCTCTATGTCTACCCACAGAGGTAGGTAGCACAATTGACCATCCCCTCCATTCCAATAACCCAACTTGCTTATATGCTGCGCAATATAATATAGGAAATGGAATCACTTCTGAAGGAAAGAATTGTTGAGTATCTAGAGGTCAGAGGGGCACAGGACCCAAGGCAGCATGGATTCACAGCGGGAAGGTCATGCCAGACAAATCTGATAGATTTCTTTGACTGGGTGACCAAAGTAGTTGATCGGGGGGGGCTGTGGACATGGCCTACCTAGACTTTAGTAGGCATTTGACACAGTCCCACACAAAGATTAATATACAAGTTAGCCAGCCTGGGGAGTGGGTCCCAAGATGACAGCCTGGGTAAAGAATTGGCTGGAGAATAGGACATGGAGAGTAATAGTAAATGGAGTCCACTCTGAAAAAAGGGGGGTTAGCAGTTGGGTACCGCAGGGTTCAGTATTAGGACCGGTCCTCTTCAATGTCTTTATAAGCGACATTGCAGAGGGACTGGAAGGAAAAGTATGTCTCTTTGCAGATGACACAAAGATCTGCAACAGAGTTGGTGCACAAAGTGGGGTGGAAAGGATGAGAAGGGACTTGGCAAGGTTAGAGGAATGGTCAAATGTGGCAGCTTAGATTCAATGCTAAGAAGTGCAAGGTAATGCACCTGGGAAACAAAAACCCAGGGGAAGAGTACACAATGGGGGGTGAGATACTAACAACAACAAAAATGGAAAGGGATCTGGGGTAGTCATATCAGATGACCTAAAGGTGGGCAAGCAATGTGAGAGGGCAGCAAGGAGGGCTGGGGGATACTGGGATGCATGAGGAGAGGCATCACCAGTAGAAAACAAGAATTATTATCCCTCTGTACAGACAGCTGGTGAGACCACATCTGGAGTACTGCGGCAGTTCTGGAGACCCAATCTCCGCAAAGACATAGACAGGATGGAAGCTGTCCAGAGGAGGGCAACTAAAATGGTGCAGGGTCTGCACCGGAAGACATATGAAGAGAGACTTACGGAGCTTAATATGTATAGCCTCGAGGAAAGGAGGGAGCGGGGACATGATAGAAACTTTCAAGTACCTCAAGGGAATCAACAAAGTCCAAGAGGGTAGCATCTTTCAAAAAAAGAGGTGTGCAAGAACAAGGGGGCACAATTTGAAGATAGAAGGGGCGGCTCAGAGGTAATTTGAGAAGTATTTTTTCACAGAGGGTTGTGGATGTATGGAACAGCCTTCCAGAGGAGTTTGTGGAGTCAAAAACAGTGGTGGAATTCAAGCATGCATGGGACAGTCATAAGGCAATTCTAGGGGTTGGGGGTAGGAAGAAGTAGGCTGCTGGTTAACTAGGATCTGCAGCTTATCAATCAGGTAGGGAAATGGGCAGACCGGGTGGGCCATGCGGTCCTTATCTGCCGTCAAATTCTATGTTTCTATGTTTAATGAAAAGGGCATAAAGGGAAATACTGGCATGTACACAGTTATCACAATGATATGAGGTAGGGTAGACATGGAAGAGACAATAAAGGAAACGAAAAGAGATAGAAAGGTTGGAAAATGATCCATGGTCTGGCAGCTCAAATTCAATGTGAAAAAATGTAGTTATGCATACAGAAAAAAATAACCTCTAAACTAAGTATTGCATTAGCGATATCAGAGTAAGCCAAAGATCAGAAGAGAGGGACTTTGGGGTAACTATTACTGATAATTCAAAGTCATCAGCACAGCACAACAGGGAGTATGCTTAGGTCAAAAGGATGCTGGACTGCATTGATAGGGGTATCACTGTTAGGAGGCTGGAGGTAATGCTGCCCCTATACAGATCCCTAGCGAGGCTACATCTTGAGTTCTGTGTGAAGTTGTGGAGCCGACATTGATGCAGACATAGATAAATAGACAATGATGACAGAAAAAGGTCCATTGATCCATCCAGTCTGCCCACTCTCCCTGCCTACTCTGCAATGGTCCTAGTGGCCATCCCTCCCCTTTTTTCTGCCACCCTTTTCTAACTAATCCTACAGTTTATGCCTGTCCCTGTTTGAAGATTCTTACTGATCTGGCCTGTACCTCTTCCTCCGGCAGCTCATTTCACTTGTCCACCACTCTTTCTGTGAAATAGTGCTCATGAATTTCCTCCTGCAAGTTTAAGTGAATTCCCTCTCATCCCTGTATTTGAGCTCAAGAAGAAAGTGCCTTGGTATCAGACATCTTTATCCTTTGCAGGTATCTGTATGTCTCAACCATGCCACCCATTTACCTCCCTTATTAGCTTCTCCTCATCTGTCATGACCACCAGTCCGTAGACCATCTTGGTTGCCCTGCGCTATACTGCTTCCATCTTGTCACAGTGTCTCCCCAGGTGTTGACTTCAGTACCTTACATAGCATTACAGGTGTGGTTGCACCAGTGGCCTATACGATGACAAGGTCATCTCCCAACTATTACTGCTTATCCCCCTCTCTATGCAACTCAGTATCCTGGCTGCCCTACTAAAAGCTTTAACACAATGTGCTTTTGTTTTTAGTATCTAGACCTCCAGCACAGGGGAAGGATCTAGACAAGGAAATGGAGGATTCCAGTATCAAGATGGAAGATAAAGGGGAGATACTGTTGATGGGTAGAGGGGCTTCAATCTACCAGATATTGATGGAAGCTTCCTGTGGCTTTGACTAGAAGCAGGGTCATCCTAGACTCCCTGCAGAGTCATTCCTGAGGAAACTTGTCAAGGAACCCACTCGTAATGGGACAATACTGGACCTGGTGCTGATGAACAAGGACACTGTTTTGGACATCAGTGTGGGATGCCACCTGGGGACCAGTGATCACTGGACAGTGTGGTTTAACATTAGGATGGCAGCAAAGGTAATCCACATAAGGATGAGGGTCCTGGACTTCAAGAGGGAAGATTTACAAAAAAAAATGGATGAATGCCTCAGAAACACTCTGGAGGGGGGGATTACACTGATAGGGTGGAGGGCCAGTGGGCCAGATTAAGGTCTGGAACCATGAAGGCAACAAACCTCTGCACAAAGGAGGTGAGCAAAAGCAGGAGGAAAAAGAGATCAATATGGTTCAAAAAGGAGGTGGAGGCAAGGGTAAGTGCAAAAAAGGCAGCACTCAGGAGATACAAGGATATGCAGAAGAAGAGGACAGAAAGGTGTATCAGCAAAAACAAAGGGAAGCAGGGAATGCACTGAGGAGTGCTAAGGCACAAACTTAGGAAAAAATAACCTGGGGGGGTAACAAAGGGGGTCAAGACCTTTTTTGGGTATATAAGTGAAAAAAAAGAAAGACAAGGAGAAGAATTATGAGGCTGATGGGTGCAGAGGGAGACTGAGCAGGGAATGATCAGGGAAAAAGCAGATATCCTGAACAAATACTTCTGTTCTGTCTTCACAGTGGAAGGGGAGGAGGATGCATGACATACAGGTTACAGAACCATTGGAGGAAGGGAAGCAGGTGCAAGTCCATTTGAAGAGGAAAGAGTTCTGAATGGACTTGCAAACCTGGGAGTGGACAAGACTATGGAGCTGGATGGGGTACATCCAAGGGTATTTTTTTTTTACTTGCTATTTTAACCCCTTGGGCAGACCCAACTCTACCCAAGATCCACAAGTTGGACCCTCATGCAGCCTTGCCTGTGCCTTCCTGGTGAGGCTGGGGTGAGGGGTTTCCCCGAGTCTTACTTGTTTGTGTCAGGTCCACCTTGTGTCCTCATGGGTTGATCGGTGAGAGGCATCTCCTCTGCCAGTGGTGCTCTGCCAGTATCCATTTTTCCCATTTGTTCCCTGGAGCTGTGCCTATGTGAGGCCATCAAGGTGCACGCCAACATATTGCCAAGCTCCTCCACTCTTTTGTGGCACCAGGCTGCTGTGCCTCTGGCTTCCACCAAAGACCAGACCAGCAATGGGCCTTCATCCTCCCTCCCAGGGGAAATGAGCAGTTCGTTGGATGCTCAAGCTTCCCCTTTCCTGCCAGCCCTCCAGTTTCCTGGGTTCACTCCATCCAAGGATATTGAAGGAGCTTAGGGAGGAGATGACTACACCTCTGACAGCCCTATTTAATAACTCACTAGATACAGGGGTGGTCTCAGAGGACTAGAGAAGGGCAAATGTAGTCCCTCTCTATAAGAGCAGGAGCAGGGAAGAGACTGGTCACTACAGGCCAGTCAGTCTGACTTCAGTTGTTGGGAAGCTAGTGGAATCATTTCTGAAAGAAAGACTGGTACATTACCTTGCATCCGATGGGTAACAGGACCCAAGGAAGCATAGTTTCAATGAAGGGAGGTCATAGCTGACAAACCTGATAGATGTCTTTTAGTCTTTGACTGGGTGATCAGAGAAATAGATCAGGGGGAGTGGTGGACATGGCCTACTTAGATTTCAGCAAGGCCTTCAACATCATGCCAGAGAAGGCTCATATAAGAACTGGGAAGCATAGGGGTGGGAATCAAGGTGGGTACACTGAGTATGTAATTGACTGATGGATTGGCGACAGAGGGTGCTGGTTAATGGCGCCCACTCAGGGGAAAGGAGAATGACCAGTAGGGTTCCTCATGGCTCAGTACTGGGTCCAGTCTTCTTTAATGTTTTTACAACCAACATTGCAGACAAATTGGAAGGTAAGGTGAGCCACACTGCAGATGACACAAAAATATACAATAGGGTGGACACTGCAGATGGCGAGTGAGAGAATGAATAGCAACATGAAAAAGCTCAAGGAATGATCAAGGGTATGGTAGCTGGGATGCAATGCAAAAAAAGTACAAAATCCTACACCTTGGATGCAGAAAGAAAGAGGCACAGTATGGAATGGAGAAGGAGATACTGCCATCACCAAACAGCAAAGGGTCGTAAGAGGTAATCATAATAGATGAGCTTATGGTGGCAAGGCAATGTGAAAAAGCAGCAGGGAAAGCCAGTGGGTTGCTGAGGTACATGGGAAGAGTATCTCCAGCAGAAGAAGGGAGTGGTGTTGCCACTATACTGGTCATTGATGAGGTCACACCTGGAGTACTGTGTCTGCTTCTGAAGACCACACCTTAGAAAGGACATAGACAAAGTAGAGGTCATCCAAAGAATAGCAACAAAAATGGTGCAGGGTCTGCAACAAATGTCTTAGGAGAGACTGAGATATCTAAACATGTACACCCTGGAAGTGTGGGGGGCATGATAGAGATGTTTACATACCCCAAAGAGATGAATAAGGTACGGGAAGGGAGCATTTCTCAGAAAAGAAGGTACAAAAGAACTAGTGGCATGCAATGAAGCTGGAGGGGGAAGTTTAGGAGACAAGTGAGGAATATTTCTTTATTGAGAGGGTTGTGGATGCCTGGAACAATCTTCCAGCTGTGATAGTTGGGGAAAACAGTGGTGGGTTTCAAGCATGCATGGGATAGGTATAAAGGAAAACCGGTATCAAAGCAAGGGGGAGGGGGCAGCCAGAGACCAGGTGGGATCTGTGATGGATGAATAGGCAGGGAAAAGAGGGGCAGACTAGGTGGGTTAAGTGGTCCTTATCTGCTGACAAATTATATTTATCTACATCTACTGCCTAACCCTATCTGCTGCCCTGGTCACCAAGTCAAAGAATTCAACTAGATTTGTCTGGCAAGATCTTCCCCTCATGAACCCATGTTGTCTGGAGTCCTGTAGCCCATGTATTTATTTAGTTAGCTAGTTAGTTAGTCAGATAGTTATTGTTAACCAGGTAATTGCACTAGGCAAACAAACGCCTGTTTTCAGACATGATCTAAGAGATTATACATAGAAAGATAAACATGGCAGTTCACACAGTATGATAACAATGAGATACAATGAACAATGAAGTGAGAAAGAGAGTAACAAGGCATTACATTGTTGCAGGAAATAAAATAAAAATATAAAATCAATGAAGCTACAAGAAGTCAATATTTGCAGGAAATCTAATGCCATAGCAGGTCATGGCAGGCTTTTCAACTTGATACAAGTGAGGAACAAGAGCAGCACACTAAGCTAAGCAGATGTGCTCGGTACCTATGACGGGACATAGTTTCTGAGATGCAGAGGTTAACCTCAGTGGGTATGGAGTTCCATAGTCTTCAGATTGCATATGTAAGAGAGGATTCCCAGTCCTAGTTCTAAACTCCAGGAAAGCCAGTAGGGCATTATCACCAGACCTGAGAGGGTAGGCACTGTTCACAGGTTTGAGCAAAGAGGCAAGGGATAAGGGCAGCTGATTTTGCATAATACTAAAAATTAAGCCTCCAAATATGTGGGCACGCATGGAGGATGGGGGAAGCCAGCTAAGCATGGCATAGAGGAAACAGTGGTATGTAAACAGGTGTGATGCATGTGTGAATCATCAGGTAGTGTTGTAAGTGACATTCCACCTAAGTAATGTGATATTTGAGGAAGTCAAAAAAATGGGCTACATAGAGGAGTTGGGAGAGGAGCATCCCATGGGCAGTGGCGAGGTAAGCTTGGGAGGTGAGGTTATGGACCATTTTATAGGAAACACCCAGCATTGAGTTGATCAAGTTAAAGGCTCCCGTTACATGAATAGAATTATTAAGGGAGGGGTCAAATGTGACTCCAAGGTAGATGAATGAGGAGATAGAGGGGACTATGGTACCATCAAGGTAGGCTATGGATAAGGGATACACACAGAGTCTAAGTCTGAAGGGAGTTCAGACTACAGACCTGTTAGATTGACCTCAGTGGTAGGGAAAATGATAGAATCACTTCTGAAGCTAAGAATTGTTGAGTACCTAGGGGCCAGCGGGGCGCAGGACCCAAGGCAGTATGGATTCACAGAAGGAAGGTCATGTCAGATGAATGTAATTGATTTATTTGACTGGGTAACCAAAGTAATAGACCAGGGAGGGGCTGTGGATATGGCCTACCTAGACTTTAGCAAGGCATTTGACACAGTCCCACACAAAAAGTGAATAAACAAGTTAGCCAGCCTTGGAGTGGGTCCCAGGGTGGTAGTGTGGGTAACAAGCTGGCTGAACAACAGGACACAGAGAGTAATAGTAAATGGAGTACACTTTGAAGAAAGGGGGGTTACTAGTGGGGTACCTCAGGGTTCAGTATTGGGACTAGTTCTCTTTAATGTCTTTGTAGGTGACACTGCAGAGGGGCTAGAAGGAAAAGTATGCCTCTTTGCAGATGACACAAAGATCTGCAACAGAGTTCATGCACAAGAAGGGATGCAAAGGATGAGAAGGGACTTGACAAGATTGGAGGAATGGTCAAAAATATGGCAGCTTAGATTCAATGCAAAAAAGTGCAAAGTAATGTACCTGGGAAACAAAAACCCATGGGAAGAGTACACAGTGTGGGGGGGGGGTGAGGTACTAACAACAACACAAATGGAAAGGGACCTGGGGGTAGTCATAGTAGAAGACCTTAAGATAGGTAAGCAATCTGAAAAGGCAGTACATTGGGCTGGGGGGATACTGGGATGTATAGGGAGAGGCATCACCAGTAGAAAACAGGAAGTTGTTATCCCTCTGTACACACAGTTGGTGAGACCCCCTCTGGAGTACTGCATACAGTTCTGGAGACCCCATCTCTGCAGGGACAGAGACAGGATGGAGGCAGTCCAGAGAAGGGCAACAAAAATGGTGCAGTATCTGCAACAGAAGACATAGGAAGACAGACTAAAAGTGCTTAATATGTATACCCTTGAGGAAAGGAGAGAGGGGACATGATAGAAACTTTCAAGTACCTCAAGAGAGTCAACGAAGTCCAAGATGGAATCATCTTTAAGAAAAAGAAATGTGCAAGAATAAGGGGGTACAATTTGAAAATGGGGGGCGGGGCTAAGGGGCAATGTGAGAAGGTACTTTTTCACAGAGAGGTTGGTAGATACATGGAACCACCTTCCTATGGAGGTTGTGGGGTCAAAAACAGTGGGGGATTTCAAGAATGCATGGGACAGACATAAAGGAATTTCAGTGAGGGATTGGAGGAAGTAGGATGTTGGGTAACTGGAATCCGCAGCTTATCCAATAAGTAGGAAATGGGCAGACTAGGTGTGCCAAGTGGTCCTTATCTGCCGTCAAAGTCTATATTTCAATATTCCAGACAACACGGCTAGCATTTTAGTCTTGTTCAGGTTATGTTTGTTTGCTAACAGCCAAATGTGCACTAACTGAAGGTCAGTAGCGAGATATTGGATTATTTGATCAACACGCTTCAAGGCAGATGTATGGAACCAGGTCTTCTGCAAAGAGAATGACAGAGCAGTGGGATAGGCTCTGGCCAATAAAATTTATATGTAGAAAAAATACAAGGTCATCAAGGACAGACCCTTGCGGAGCTCCCAACACAGCTGGAGCGGATTTGGATAGTGGGACCCATATATGACTCTATAGGACCTGTTCACTAGATAGCTGCTGAACCGAAGGAAAGCACTAGGTGAAACTCCCAAATTAACAAGTTTGTTGCAAATCAGGGAGTGGTCACAAGGTCAAAATTATTTTTCAGGTCTATAAAAACAGCACCAGTGAGGCTGTCCATATCCATAGCTGAAATAATACTGTTTGTAAGTGGGGGGGGGGCAGTTGTGATGCTATGGCCTTTTCAAAAAACATGCTGCGTAGAGGAGAGGGGCGTTTGTGGGTACAGAGATAATTGGTGAGCTGTGATAAGCAACTTTTTGTAGTATCTTATTTAAGTGGGGGGAGAATGGCAATGGTCCGGAAGTTGTTTAAAAATTTAGGGTTGCCGTTCTTAAACACAGGAACAACATGAAAGGTTTTCCATAGCTCAGACACTACACCAGGTGTAAAGGATAAACCAGTTAATTTAGCAATGAGAGGCTAGTTCATTGGCAGCAGTCTTAAAGAGCCAGTGACAGCTCAAGAAGAACTTTGAAAAACATAATATTTGGACATAAAGCAGCTTATATTTCTCATTAACTCTGTATTCCATGTCCCCATTATTTATTACTGAGAACATATGCTTGAAAACAGGATAGTTGTTCCTTGAGGGTTCATCAGTTCCTACTGCTCTTTCTAACCTGATGTCATAATACTCTGTTTGTGACATCACAGTTATTCCCATGGCAACAGACTGTGATTTCACAACAGAGCATTATTCTTTCAAGTAGGGAATAAGCTATAAAGGCAGATGAACTCTAAGAGATACAGCTCTTGTTTTTGTGGGAAATTCTTCCATAATAAATAATGGAGAGGAAAAATCTATAGAAATCTGAAGAAGCTGTATGAATTGTGTCCAAATATTGTATTTTTTTAAAGTTTTCCAAAAGGCGTTAGCTGCTCTTTAAGGAGTTCAGGCTCAATGCTGTCCAGGCCTGTGGATTTAGATGCATGGACTTGCTAAAGAGGTCTGCAAACATTGCTGCGCCAGGCA
Organism: Neoceratodus forsteri; assembly: GCA_016271365.2. Taxonomy (NCBI): domain Eukaryota; kingdom Metazoa; phylum Chordata; order Ceratodontiformes; family Ceratodontidae; genus Neoceratodus; species Neoceratodus forsteri. Next base: position 100,541,890 of record CM028138.1, on the reverse strand, counting down.
GTTTAAAAGAGAAAGAAGGATGGTCCATGAAATGGGGGCCTTGGATGGAGTCACCATGTGGTGGAGGGGAGGACTGTATTGAGATGGCTTGCGTTTATGAGGAGAGGTCTGAGCAATGGTGGTTGAAAGCATTAACTATGGTGGAGTTGCTATTACAATTTTCACAATTTAAGACCATATCAGAGGGAGAGTGGTCGCATGATTGACCCAATATTTGTTTAATGTGCTTCCAAAAAAGTCTAGGATTGTGGGCAGTGGAGTTAAGTAGTCAAGCGCAATGGAGCTTTCACTATGTCTAACTGCACATTTGTGTTTGTTACGCAGTGTTCTGTAAGTAGACCAGATTGAGATGGATAAGGAGGTCTTAGACTCAAATCTTTTGGTATCTCTGTCAATGAATTTTTGCAGCAGTAGCTGGTCTAGCCATTTGAAGAATGGACCACATACCCTTCTCCTTGTGATAGGGAGAAATTTGTCCAATAGGCGAGTGATAACAGAAGTTAAAATAGGTAGTTGCCAAACTGACATTAGTGGCTTTATGTAGGTTGGACCAATCAATGTTGGACACTTCTTGCCTGAAGAGCTCTGGGTTCATCTTAGAGAAATCTCTGAACTGGATAACTCTGTGATGGGGGGGGTTCTCTTCCAGTTTGCCCCCCCCATAAACAATACACTGGGAAGTGATCACTAGTAGCATCTGAGAGAACACCTGAGCACCTAATCCTATCTGATCAGGGAATAAGTATCTACTTGATCAGTATGGATGTGCTACCATTATTAGATTGCCTGGTGGGCTCAGAGATGAGTTGGATAGGTTTAGTTTACTGAGTGCCTGCACCACAGACTTATTACAGTCTTGAAATCAATTTATATTAAAATCACATGAAATCAATTTATATTAAAATCACAAAGGGGCATGGACTCATTATTCTTAACCAATGCACCAACATACTTGACCACAGAGGACATCAGAGTAGTGCTTCCGACTAGAGGAATATAAATACAGAAGAGAAGGAACTTTGTTGTACTGCCAATAAGAGCTCACAATGATAACACTGAAAAGAGGATTCAGGTTAGAGCAGGTGGCTCAGTGTTGTTGCATTAACATGCGAGTTATAGCACATAAGTGTGCCACCCTCTTTCTTTAAGCCAGTATGATTTCAACAAAGGAAACAATATCCTGGCAGGACACAGGGATTGGCAGAAGTGATGAGCTTCAGCCATGTCTCAGAAATCACAAGCACATCTGACTGATAGTAAGTGACCCACGCTGTAAGCTCATCCATTTTAGAGACAATACTCCCGATATTAAGGTAAGCTATTTTTAGGATTTTGGTATTTGCCAATGCTTAGTGTGAAAGAAAGGAGGCTGGGAGAGCTGGGACTGTGGTTAAGCTCAACAGCCCCTGTGGATAAGAGATGGATGAGAACTACAGTATGTAGGAGAGGGGGGACTGTATCTAAGATGCATTAAAAATGATACAAACCCAGTGCATTCTCCTCAGAAAGAAGTACATTCTTATAATGCAATGAGGTGGCAATAAGTGGTAGACCAATATAGCAGCATGCCTATGGGCTACATTGCTTGACAAAGTGAAGCATGTAGTGGTGAGGGCCTGACTTCTAAGAGTATTCATAAGGGTAACCGAGTCACAGAGATGTAAAACACCCCATAACACCACAGTCAAGCATATGTTAAATAACAATAGCCCCATATTGACAGTGATAAGCTGAAGCCAAGGATATTTGAGAAAAGAAAAAAATATATATCCCTGTGGGTATCCAGTGAGGATGGCGACTGAATATGAGTGAAGTCAAAACGGTGACCCATATTCAGCACTTTCCTCCTGGGCTACCCTGGAAGGATAGTGATACAGTACTACATGACCATGAGTGTACTGCAGGGTGACAGGAAGTGGGGGATAGTGAGGATAAGGGGAAGGACAGAGAAGGGGTATGGGGGGACTGCTGTACCTGCTGCCACTGAGCTAGCCATGTGGTGTGGTGGTGTGGGTGGCTAGGTCAGGTGCGGCAAGTACAGGGTTAAGGACCAGGTGCAGGAAACTTTATCTAAATGCAGGGGTATTGCCCCCTCTCCCACATGTACCCCCTGGATTTTTCAGGGGTTGCAGTAAGCAAAGCCCTCCACCCGCAGAAACACTTGTTTCCTTGTCCGGATGTCGGGTCGCCCTGGAGTGCATATTGTTGATTTGTTTTTCAGTGATATACACTCGCCATAATAGCGATCACTATTTTGCAATCGCTATTATGACATGGAACCATCACTGTGAGAAGACCAGAGATTCAGTAAATAATACACCTGTAGTGGCTACCCATATAGGGAGTGCCAGGAACAATCTATGTATCACAGGATATAAGATGTGGCAGTAGGATAGAACAACTTAAGACCACATGTGACAAAAGCCTCTGGTAGGTGGTAATTAATTCAGCTTATGAAACCAATATATAGGGCTCCTATTGAAACACAGGAGTAGGGTCTCCAATGTGCTGTAGCAGGAAGCAGCAAAACCAGCCTATGCATGAGTAGCAAACAAAATAAACCAACTGCTGCATGCACACTTTATACAATTAGATAGCATAGCCACAATGAGTTAGGGCATGTGACTTCATTGAAAGCAGGTCAAAAAACTATTACAGAATTATAAGATATTAAGCATGGTATATGTAGCATTATTTTGTCAGCAGTGTGGGAGAAGTGCAGAGTATTGAGATAATTGCATACAAGTGATAGAAATCCAGGCAGTAACACCATATGACTGGCCCCTAGGAGCCTCCCACAGCTGACTGTCGGGCAGACTGCCATTGATGTCCTTTGTGCTAGGTCCTTCTACCACAATGAGTAGGATTGCTAGGGGCAAAGGGTAAAAATAGGGAAGGTAAGAAGAGAGCAGATTATTGATTGGCAGGTAGCATGGAGGGAAGAGTGGCTACTGGGCACTTGCTTGTCCCAACTGTAACCCAAGATCCCAGGGCAATCAGATGGGAGAAGGAAGTGTAGAGGCAACAGGGCCCTGTTTTGACTCCAGGGCAAAATGATTCAGCTTAAGGGAAAAGTTGCCAAAGATTTTAAGTGACACAAGCTTTTTGTTTGAAATTGGTGGGCTTTCCATGGCTCCTCCTTGAGTCCTGAGATGACTCCTGGATTGTAAAGTAGCATGGAGGGAGGCATAGCAAATGGGCACTCACTTGTCCTGATGGTAGCCTGAGGTCCTGCAGGGTGATCGTCTGGAGTGAGGTAGTGTAGAGGCACCAGGACCCCCTCTTGTCCCCAGTGCAGAGTAATTCAGATTAAGGGGAAAAAGCCATCAATGACTTTAAGTGTCCTGAGCCCTTTGTTTGAAATCGGTGGGCTTTCCACAGGTCCTCCTCATATCCTGAGACAGTTCCTGGATTGGCAGGTGGTGTGGAGGGAGGTGCAGCTACTGGGCATGTACTTGTTCTGATGGCAGCCAAAATTCTCAGAGCAATTGGCTGAGGAGAGGAAGTGTAGAGGTAGAAGGACTCCCTATTGACCAAAGGCAGAGTGATTGAGCTTAAGGGCAAGACCGCTGATGATTTTAAATGTCCTGAGCCTATTGTTTGAAATTAGTGGGCTTTCCAGGGTCCCTCTTCACGTCCCTAGACAGCTCCTGGATTGGCGAGCGGCATGGAGGGAGGCATGGCTACTGGACAGTTGCTTCTCCAAATAGTATCCTGAGGTCCCGTGGTGATTGGCTGGGGGGAGGAAGTGTAGAGGCAGCAGAACTACATCTCAATCCCAGGGCAGAGTTTTTTCCTCCAGGAATTCCATCAGTTCCTTCCTTAGTAAAAACTGCATAATTTTTCCCACTATTAACATCAAGCTGACTGGTCTACAGTTCCCTGGCTCATCCTTATCTCAAGAATGACTGTAATCACCTATAAACAGGTAAAAAGAGGACCAGCAAAATGGTGTAGAGTAGGCAGGAATGATCATATGAGAAAAAGTTTTATTTGTTCATTTATTTATTTTTGATAACCAGGTAAGATACATTAGGCATAAATATACCTATTTTCAGGCATGACCTGGTAGAGTTAAAAAATCTTTCACAAGCAAAAGAATGACAGAAAACATTATCAATGACAAAGTAATAACAAGCAGGAACAAACGGCAGGGCTTTACAAACAATCAGAATTTACACTAACATTTAGAATTAAGTAATGCAGTAAAAGCAGCATGAACATCAAAATGGCAACAGAAGTATGCAACACACAGTATAAATGAGAAAAACAGAAGACCATGCCAGTATACATTGCTTAAACATTTGCAGTAACCAAAAATTATCCACCAAAGGGAAGGAAGGTGCTCAATGCTAAGACAAACTAGGCCAAGTAGTCTGGATGGAATTAGGGACAAGAGCACAGCCCAGTGCATAGTGAGACTGGGGAGAAACGTACATTAGGAGGAAGGATGTTTCAAAAACAGGAGGCATAGGCTATAAAAGTCAGTTTGCCAAGGACTGTAGTACATATCTGCCCAAGGAGAGGTTGAGGGTCAGCTAACTTCAGTGAGTAGAATGGAAGATGGTGCTGCAGACAGGTGGCAAGGGAAGACAGGGAGCCAGTCCTCAAAAGTCTGTCGAAGAAATAGCCTAGTGCAAAAGAATATTGGCCAGTATGTGAGGGTCAGCCCATGCTAGAGTAAATGTGGCAGTGGTGTATAAGTCTAGGAGTGGCCAAGGCAAAGTTACATACATTGTTATGTGTTACATCCTGTACTGAGAGGATGGTTCTTGTCTTTTTGCTGTTTAAGATCTACTTGCCTGTTATTAACCAAAAACTGAACTTAGACAAAGGAATCAGAGAGGAATTTGCAGATACCAGGGACAGTAGCAACACCGTGGTAGAGGACAAGGTCATCTGCACACAGTAGAGAGCAGAAACAAGAAGCAACTTTTGTGAGGCTATTGACGTAGATGGGGAAATGGAATGGGCTCAGAAAAAATCCTTGTGATGTGGTACACCAACAGTTATGTCCACAATGTTGGTGGTAGTTGAGGGCAACCTGACTTGTTATTTTCTACCAGTTAAATAGCTGGCAAACTATGAAATAGCAGCAGGGCAATGCTAAATGAGACCAGTTTCTTGCACAGAAGGGAGTGATTTAGAAAGTTGAATGCCTTTGTTTGATCAGTGAGCATGGCATCAGTTAGGAGGCCAGTAGCCATGGCTAGGCTGATGTAATTTGTTAGTTTGACTAAGGCTGTGGAAGTGCCATCATTTATCTTGAACCCATGATGTACAGAGGTCAGGAGATCATGATTGCAGATGTAGACAGAGAGCTGGGATGCTAAATCCTCTTGAGAATCTTTGAGAGGACTGAGAGGTTGGCTATGGGGTGATATTTTTCCGTAAGCTTGGGGTCACCTGCTTTGAAAACAGGGGTAACCCTGGCAACCTTCCAGATATCAGGGACAACATCAGAAGAGAGGGAGATATTCAATATTCTAGTGGTGGGGAGTACTACATAGGGGGCTGTTAGCTTCAGCATTTATAGGTCAAAGCCATCAGTTGAACAGATTAGGGGCCCAATTCTCAAAGCCCTTAGACTGACACGAGTGCTTGCATCAAACAAGAATGATGCAAATGGCACCTTGCATCTAAAGATGTGTCATTCTAAATTCTGAAATGAGGTCTGCATCAGAATTGGAGGCTGCTGTGCCAAATTAGCACTGTGCCACCCTTGTGACCTACTTTGGGGTGCGCCAGGTCAGAAGGGATTTGTGCCACAGTGGAGCTGCAATATCCCCTTTATTGGGATTCTAAAAGCCCTGCCATGGAAGCAGCAAAGGGCACCTCTTAGACCAGTCAGGAAGTGGTCTAAGTGGCTTGTACCAGGGCCACACACTGTGGTAAGCTGGGGGGAGAACTACATGTGGGATCAGGGGGTAGAATGGGCATGCAGGGGCATTGTGTGAGTTGGGAAGACAGCAAGCAAGTACTGGATTGCTGTGGCACCTGTCAGGGTTCATATGCCTCTGAATTTCATACAGTGCAATTCAGGAGATTGTGTACAGTGCTACACAGTAATGTACCATGTTATTATACTATAGATACAGTACTGGACAGTTTAACTGAAACACAGCCACAGTGGGGCAAGTGCAATTGCTGAATGGCATCATATTCAAATGGAAAACAGCAGACCACAAAACTGGTCTGGACATTATGACTGGATGGAACACTGTTCTTTTTCTGTCATCATTGTTTCTCTTTCTAAAAATCTGCTTCCGTCACACTGTGATAAAGAAAACAGTCCACTTGTGTAATTCATCTACTCTGTTCAGTTTCCTCAGTAACTAATGACACTGGCATATAAATCAATTACGACTGGTGATGTCTTCGCTCCTCGTAAAACCTGACCTCCCCATTTTCTGTATCTCTGTGTCCATTCATATGTAGCATATGATACAGTTATTTTTGCCTTTTGTTCCACCCCTTCTGATCTGATGGCCAAGCTCCATCCAGACTTCAACAATGTCCAATCCTGATTCCATTCAAATGAACTGTCCCTCAACACCAAAAAACCGTCTCCATGACCTTTGGCTTGAGGCAGAAGCTCTCTCAACTTGCTGCCCTTCCATCCTTCCACACCCTTGGTGGGACTCCTATCAGTGACGTCCCCTCCTTTAAGCACATTGGGGTTTGGTTTGACCGGTACCTTGTCTTCTCTGGTCATGTGTATGCCATCCACAAAAAACTGCACTCTAAGCTATGGGCTCTGTACAGAAATTGTAGTTGCATCTCCCTGCCAGCTCATAGAGCCATCATACAGAAAATGATTCTACCTAATTTTGACAATTGTGACAGTGTCTACAGTGCTGTTCCTAAGTACACCATGACCAGACTGGATTCCCTCTTCTACTCCTTCTGTTGTTTCACTGTGGACTACCTACCCTGCACCCACCATTGCTCTCTTTGTATCTCTCTCTCTCTCTCTCTCTCCCCCTTCCCACCCTCAAAGCCAAGTGCCTCATTCACAGTTCCTCCTTTGTAGCCAAATACTGGTTAGGATCTCTCCCTTCCTATCTCACCTCTCTCTCCTGCCCTTCTCACTGCTCTCTTCACAACTCTGGCTTTTGTTCCCTGGCACTCCCATCTAGGACAGCCACAGCTGGAGAGGCTGTCTTCTACCGTTTTCCCAAACTTTGGAATTCTCTTCTACTTCCTATCCACTCTGCCTCTTCCATATGCTCTCTGTCCATGCTTCTCCACAAATTCTCTTCTTATTCCAGCAACTGCACCTGATCCCACCTCTGTACCACTCTTACAATTCCTTCCCATACCTTCTTTCCCCTACTCCTGACCCCCCCTTAGCTTCCATCTGCCATTAATTTAGTGCACTCTGTACCTTATTTGAACCCTATTGCTACACTCCTGGATGTAGTTCTCTTATATATCCCATGGCAATTGTATGTAATGTTTACATAGACTGCCTGTTGTACTGCCTGTTGTACCTTGTATATGATGCTTCTCCACTTGTATATATTTTTAATCTAGAAGTGTTGAATCTTGTATGTAAACTGTGTTGTCTATTGCTACTTATGTCCTCCTCTACTCCATTCCCCCCAGGATGCATCTGTAAATGACTCAGTATGTCTTCCCTGGTGAAACTTTTGAAATAAATAAATACATAAATTGACTGAAAGTTCAGCCAATCAGGATTCAATAGGATCATAGACATTAGTATTCATTCATGCACCTTTGTCACTACCGAGATGGACCCTGAACAGAGCAGACTGTTTTGTTTATAACAGGGTCATAGTAGCAGATTTTTTCTGGATGATGGTAGAGGGAGAAGGGTGGCTGGGGCCAGAAGGAGAGCTGGGCAGAGAGTTTTCTTGTTCAGTAAGGTGTGGTCAAGTGGGAGGAGGTACAGGAGAGTGTTTAGTGTGTGGGTGGGGAAGGGGCATATAAATAACTTTCTGGGCTAGTCGGAGCGCAGAGGAGTTGACTTCTACATAAATTCACCAGGACAGGGAAGGAAGAGGGTGCTAACATGGGGATGGAAGAGGAGTTATGATATTTAAAAGTGTTTGGGAGGTAGGAGGGGTTGGAAGTACAACGCAGGGTGCTGGGGGATGAAATTTGTTCAATTTTAAAGATCCTTTAAAAAATATAAAACTCACTAGTGAAATCGGTGCACCCACTGAAAAATTCGCATAGCAGGTGAATTAAAACTTCACAACATCTCTAGGTAGATATAGGCTAAGTGATCGAAATCTGTTTTGCAAGTTAACTCTCAAAGCTGTCAAATGTCACAGAATGTTGTTTTTCTTAAAATGTTGGCCAGGCAAAGTGGTCCTTTTTCTATGATAGTTGACCAAAATTCACTCACAAAGTTACTATTTTGCAAAAGTGTCATGGAAAAAAGAGCCTCTTCACTAGAGATGTTGCAAAATAAAATTGTGCCTGTGAAATTGCCATGAAATTGGCAGTTTCACCACATGAAACATTTCATGAAATTCCACCATTCCGCAGAATTTTTCAGTGGGTGTAAAACTGCAAAATTTCATCTGCAAAACGTGAAATTTCATCACGAAATGTGCAATTTCGCCAACTTTCACCCAAATGTTGGTGAATTTTTCTGAATTACACCATTTTGCAGGTGAAATTACTTGTTTCATGGGTGAAGTTTTGCATTTCACCCACGGAATTTCGCACCTGTAAAATATTTTGTGAAATGCGTGAATTTCACATTTTTCTAATTTTGCACATCTCTACTCTTCACTGGAAAAACTTTGCAAATATGGCAAAGTTCAAAGCAGTTGATCCCAATGGGAACTTTGTGACATGATTCATGAAGAAATTCACCACTTCACCCAAATCTCCCTAGTTGGGGGATTCAGCTTTGGAAACAAAAACATTTTACAAAGTTAAAATAAAAGTTTAAAAAAATCCTATTGTCCTTCTCAGGTGACCAGAACTACTCCAGTGGCTACAATAACTGTGACATTAAGTCATCTTCAGCCTCCCAACTCCACCAACTGCCCACACGTAGCTTGTTAAAAATAAAGTTTCTGGGCTCCTGGTAGGGTGCCAGACAGTAACTGTATTTTTGAGTCATTCCTCTAGCATCTGTCATCCCCCAGGCTACAAAGGGTCATATTTTACATGTTGGACTGTTCTTGTCATCACCCCCTATTCATTATTTAGGGTGGGAAATGCTAATGAAATGTTAGCCTCTGCCTAGTGTCATTAACCATGTGAGGCACATCTCACTCCCTTCTTGACATGCAGTCGTTAGGATGATGTCAAATGGCTCTGTCCCTCCAAATGGCAAACAGCTAGGGCTGAGTGGATGGTGGAATTCCATCACTATAACTCATGCAGAACGGCAATACCACTTCTGAAATGCTTTTGGAAATTTCCACTGATGAATAATTTCCTGCAGGTTGTGAAATAAGAATCCAAAGTTCATTTAAAAAATACTTTGCAAGAGAATTCCTTGACTGATAGAATTCTGAAGATTTTTAGAAATTTCTGTGGAATTCCATTCCACTGGAATTTGAACTTTCCACACTGTACTGGCAATGGGGTTCTACAAGTTAGGAGGACAGGGGGACTGGCAAATTAGCTAGGCTTTAACTGATATTGCCCCACACAAATCATGGATCAAGGGTAAAGAGGGTGGCCTGCTTATGGATGGGGAGGTGAGAGGGCTATGCAGAGACAAGCTCTAAAAATGAAATGTCAGCTGCTGCTACTACCAGCCTGGGTACATATTGCTTTCAATAGAGCTGTGCAGAATGCCGAATTCTGCCAGTGGAATTCATGCAGAACTGAAATTCTGCTTCTGAAATTATTTTCAGAATTTATTTATGAATTCTAAAGAATTCTAAAAGGCGTTTCTGTTTATACCATGGAATCACTTTCTACACATTATGTAAACCATGGAATGATTTTCCACAGGTTGTGGAAAAAGAATTTGTGGTTAATGTCAATTCCATATCAGTAGTCGACTGAAAACATTGCACTTTCAAAATTTCAGAATGTTGCTACCAGTGAAATTGTGGTAAGTTAGGCAGAAATTTCTGAAATTGTATGGGTTTTCATTCCATCAGGAGGGACAGGGAGGGCCCCTTCCCTCTCCCTATGACTCTGGCACTTCTTATCTGTTGTCTATTTTCTCTGACAAATGCAGCTGGCTGCCTTGTTACAATGCTACCCTTGAACTGTATTAATCTGTATTCTGTTTGCAATGTCCACATTGTCTTAATGTCTGTCTTGATGTTCCCCCTAATTTGTATTTCTCTGATGTGGAACCTTTGTAAAAGAGCCATGGTTCAAAGGTATTTGTAATCCTAGACTTGATAAATAAATAAATAAATAAGAGGAGGAGGAGTAGCTGGCTGTGTAAGGGAAGGGATCAAAGCAATGGAACTAAAGGATAAACAGGGAGTAGGGGAAGCACTGAGAGTCACCCTGGAGAGAGGATATGGCACCACAATCTGCATGGGGATTGTATACAGACCCCCATCTCAGGGCATGACAATGGACAAGGAAATGATAGAAGGCATGCTTAGAATGGCAGAGAAAGGGGAGATATTGTTGATGGGGGACCTGAATAAGGCAGATGTTAACTGGAGCACCTTTGCTGCCACCACATCCAAAAGCAGGGTTGTTCTCGATGCCCTACAAGGGGCAAGACTTAGACAGCTAGTGGTGGAACCCACTCGGGAGGGAACAATCTTAGACCTGGTACTGTCAAATGGGGATGGAGAAAGAATCTTGGATTTAGAAGTGGGCAGCCATCTGGGAACAAGTGACCACCAAACTGTGGTTCATGTTAAACACAGCCATAGAGTCAAGCCATACAAAAGCAAGAGTATTGGCCTTTAGGAGGGCTGACTTTAGGAAAAAGGGAGAGTGAATCAGAAAAGCACTAGCAAATGGGCAAGAAGGAGGGGTGGAGGAACAATGAGGAAAAATCAAAACAGCCATCACAGAGGCAACACACCTTGGTGTGAAACAAATCAACAAAGCAAAACAAAGGAAAAAAACACTATGGCTCTCAAAATAGGTGGCAAGGAAGGTTAAGGAGAAAAAGGTAGCATTCAGGAAGTATAAGGAAACACAGAAGGAGCAGGACAGAGAACTGTACCAGTTAAAGCAGAAGGAAGCGGGGAAGGCAGTCAGAATAGCAAAGGCCCAGACTGAGGAAAAGATAGCCAGCTCAGTTAAGAAGGGGGGATAAAACCTTTTATATGTACATTAGGGAGCAAAGAAAGACCAAGGGAGGATAGTGAGGCTTAATAAAGGGAAGGAGGGTGGGCAGAAGGGGACAGTAAAAAGCAGGATTCAGAACTGAATACTTCTGCTCAGTATTTACAAAAGAAGAGGAGGGGGAGGTACCTAAATCAAATAATAGAAGCACTCTGGATAGGGAGGTCGATACCAGTCCATTCACAGAAGAAAAGGTTTTGAAAGAACTCTTAAAATTGAAGGTGGACAAAACAATGGGGCCTGACAGGATTCACCCAAGAATTCTAAAAGAACTAAGGGTAGAACTAATGACACCATTGAGTACCCTTTTTCACAAATCATGGGAGGATGATGTGGTACCTGAGGACTGGAGGAGGGCAGATGTGATTCTCCTTCACAAAAGTGGGAGCAAGACAAAGGCAGGAAAATACAGACCTGTTAGTTTGACTTCAGTTGTAGGGAAAATGATGGAATCACTTCTGAAATAAAGAACTGTTGAATTCCTAGCGGTCAGTGGGGCACAGGACCCAAGGCAGTATGGATTCACGGCAGGAAGGTCATGTCACATGAATCTAATAGATTTCTTTGACCAGGTGACCAAAGTAGTAGACCAGGGAGGGGCTGTGGACACGGCCTACCTAGACTTTAGCAAGGCATTTGAGACAGTCACACAAAAAAGATTACTATACGAGTTAGCTAGCCTTGAAGTGGGTCCCAAAGCGATATCCTGGGTAAAAAATTGACTGAACAACAGGACTTTGAGGGTAATAATAAATGGAGTTCACTCTGAAGAAAGGGGTGTTACTAGTGGAGTACTGCAGGGTTCATTACTGGGACCTGTCCTCTTTAATGTCTTTATAAGTGACATTGCAGAGGGACTGGAAGAAAAAGTATGTCTCTTTGCCGATGACACAAAGATCTGCAACAGGGTCAACACAGAAGCTGGGGTGGAAAGGATACAAAGGGACTTGGCAAGGCTGGAGGAATGGTCAAATGTATGGCAGCTTACATTCAATGCAAAGAAGTGCAAAGTAATGCACCTGGGAAACAAAAACCCAGGGAAGAATACACAATGGGGGGTGAGATACTAACAACAAAAATGGAGAGGGACCTGGGGGTAGTCATATCAGATGACCTTAAGGTGGGCAACCAATGTGATAAGGCAGTAAGGAGGGCTGGCAGGATACTGGGATGCATAGGGAGAGGCATCACCAGTAGAAAGCAGGAAGTTGTTATCCCTCTGCACAGACAGTTAGCGAGACCCCATCTGGAGTACTGTGTGCAGTTCTGGAGACCCCATCTCTGCAAGGACATAGATAGAATAGAGGCTGTCCAGAAGAGGGCTACTAAAATGGTGCAGGGTCTGCACCAGAAGGCATATGAAGAGAGAGTAAAGGAGCTTAATATGTATACCTTCAAGGAGAGGAGGGGAGAGGGGGACATGATAGAAACTTTCAAGTACCTCAAGGGAATCAAGTCCAAGAGGGTAGCATCTTTCAGAAAAAGAGATCTAGAACAACAAGGGGACACAATTTGAAGATAGAGGGGGGACGGCTCAGAGGCAATGTGAGAAAGTATTTTTTCATGGAGAGGGTTGTGGATACATGGAACAGCCTTCCTGAGGAGGTTGTGGAGTCGAAAACAGTGGGGGAATTCAAGAATGCATGGGACAGACATAAGGCAATTCTAGTGGGGGGGGCTAGAAGGAAGTAGGCTGTCAGTTAACTAGGATCTGCAGCTTATCCATTAGGTAGGGGAAATGAGCAGACTAGGTGGGCCAAGAGGCCCTTATCTGCTGTCAAATTCTGTGTTTCTATGTTTCTATCAAACTTTGAAAATTTTTCAGAATTTTAGTTTTGTTTTGGAATGATAGGCAGTGGAGAATGGAAAATAACTGGGTGTGGAGAAGGGTTGGCAATTGACAGATCCTGGATATCTGGGAAGGACTAAAGGTATTATGTTGATTTTTTTTGTTATAGTAAAAATATATGAAGTTAGTACTGTACATTGACACAACTTGACACACATTAATAAGCAGAATTTGTAACAATGTTTATGGAATTTGAGTCTCTGAGCATTCATTTGTGACCATTTCCCCACCCATGTCAGTGTATTAAATAACTTCTGTTCCAGTACTTTTGCTATCATTGGTCACTTGAGGGGAAATGGATTTTTTTGTGATATGAATCCTCTACTTTATAACACCGTGAAAATCTCTGAAAAACTATCATTTGTATTTGATTATGTTGAATTTGAACCAAAAACTGGAACATTTTAAAAACTGTATTAATAAATATTTTTTGTTAAAAAACAACACATGAAAAATGTTTATGTATGTATTTGCAAGACTTGGGGCCAGCTAGTCAAAGGCTTGCACCAGGCGTAAACTATTTGTGCTGAATTTGTGCCACAATTGTGTCTGGCTGCAATATTCGAAAGAGCAAACAGCACTGGTGCAGTGTGATAGTGCTTGCACTGAAAAATAATGTATGCTAGGGACTGACTGAGGGGCAGATACATGAATACTGGTGCACTGGTATATTCGTAACAATAGCGCCACCCTATAGCCATTAGCACCACCTGTAACATGGTGTCAAATACCGCCACTGTAAAGCATGTGGTAACTCTGGACAAACATGCTCATGTGGATTCCTGATCCCCAACACAGCATGTATTGAAACACCTCCAAGTTCCCTGGGAGTCTAGTGGTCCCCCAGCCCTGATCTCTGATCTCCCAGACATGTTTGCAGATATTTAATCATATTCCTTGGCAAATCTAATGCTCCACCCAGCCCCACTCCCCGCTCCCTCAGACATGTGTGCAGATATATAATCGTATTCCTTGGCAAATCTAATGCTCCCCCTAGCCCCGCTCCCCCAGACATGTGTACAGAATGTAAATCATATTTCTTGGTAGTCTAGTTGTCCCCCCAGCCCCCTCTCCAATCCCTGATACATGGTTTAATGTACAAACTGCACTGTTTGCCCCAATCACCAGTAATAAAGAGTAAATCATCCTTGCTGGTCCAATGGATTTCAGAAGCCCCGCTCCCCTGTAAATGCCAAAATTCAATTCTTGGTGGTCTAGTGGGCCCTCCACCCCACAGTGCCTAACTGAACTCCCCCATCCGTAACAGAGCAAGCAACTGACCCAACACACACCTCTGCAGCCAGCTGCCAACTGAGCTATGAACGAGTGCATACTGTATTACGTGCTCATTCATAACTCAGTCAGTGGCTGGCTACGAAGGTGTGTGGTGGGCTGAGACAGTCACTGACTCCATTACGGGATGGGGGAGCATGGTGATAGGTACTGTGGGGTGGTGGGTTCACTAGAACACCAGGAACTAGTTTTCAGCATTTACAGAGGATCGGGGCTTGTGCAGTCCACTGGACTGCCAGGGATGATTTATTCTTTATGATTGGTGATCAGGGCTGACACTGTGGTTTGTACATAAAATCATGCATCAGGAATTGGGAAGTGGGCTGAGAGGCACAAGACTACCAGAGAATATGCTTTACACTCAGCACACATGTCTGGGGTATCAAGGATCGGGGCTGGGGGGCACTAGACTACCAGGGAATATGGTGAAAGTTCTGCACTTGTCTTGAGGATTGGGGATCGGGGTTGGGGGGCACTAGACTACCAGGGAATATGATTAAATATCTGTACACATGTCTGGGGGATATATATCTACAATACTTCCATTGATGGCTAGCACTGCATGCTATTAAAAGCATATTATAATTGTGTTAATGTACTATGCATATTCTCATCTAATGTTTAGTTTGCACCTATGCTAAATGGCCCATTCCTATCAGAACTGGTTTGACTGACATTACATTTTTAATTCATGATGTTGGGACATGTATTGTAGATATACCACATCTTGCTTGAACTGGCCTTTGGTTAATGCTACAATTATTAGATGGCCCATGCCATCCATAACTGCTGTCTTTCATTTGGTGTGTTTTGCTGTTTTTACAAATGAAGCTAGACAACATACACTTATTTACACCACAACTGCTGATTTGACTTATCTTGCAAAATGCTTAAAATATTAAACAATAGGCTCAAATATAAAACTGGGGAACAGGGCTGGAGGTACACTAGACAACCAGGGAATATGATTATGTATCTGCACACATGTTTGGGGGATGTGGGCTGGAGGGTCACTAGACTAACAGAGAAATTGTTCCTATGGACATTTTACGTATATATATATATATCTGTATGCGTATCACAAAACATATATGGAGTATCGGGATGAGGGGAATAGGTCATTCACACCAGCACTAGTGCATGCAGCCTTGATCAGGTCACTCATTCAGTCATCGCCTCTCAGTGTAGCACCCACACATGTTCCAGGTACCGTCCACAGCCTCACATTGCAGCATTGAAGGAGGGGAATACAGTTCTTCAAGTACATCAGGCACTGTTTGTGTTTATTTCCCTGGCCTGGGGCTCATGTTGCCCATGGATTTTCCATATGCTACTGTACCCAGTAGGGTATATTGAACCATACCTCTTGACTGTCCCTGATTATGAGGGACATCCCTATTTTACCCCTCATAATAGCCCTGTCCATCATTCATCCCTCGAGGACAAGGTACTGTTCACACAGGGAATGTTCTGTACATTCAAACTGTAATGTATACTTTCATAATATTCTGCAATTCTAGTACACAGATACACCTTATACAGGTTGACATAATGCTTTCCATTGTGTTCTGACCTTGTAGCTCCATGTTTTCATATGTGTCCCTCATTATGAGGATCAGTGTCTCTCATTGTCCCTCATTTTAAGTGTCTGTGTCCCTCAGTTCAGTGAAGCAAGGTTGAGAAGTCTGCACTGAGTAAGTCTGCTGACACCCATGGCCTGAAGCTACTGAACTGTTGCTCAGTCTGACATACAGGTGGAGATGTGTGCACCTCCCAGACTGCAGCTCCCAACCTGTAGTTCATGTTTGATCTACAGGTGGAGCTGTATGCTCCATGCAATAGCTCCGGGCAAACTACATGGAAAAGCATTCAAAGAAGGCCATAATGAGATGCTAATGTGGGTGTTTGCCAATGGATTGCCTGAGTAGGCTCATTTGTATAGGGGCTTTGAATATAGCACACTTTTGCCCCAGGCTAACGTATTTGTACTAGGCAAATGTGTTAACACCGTGTGAATGAGTTCACCCCAGGCAAACCTCTCAAAAACATAGCATAGTTCTGCAGTGTGTGGCCTGCAATGTTGTTTGCAGTTGCTGTGTACCACTTTACTGCTCTCACTCACACTGGCCACCTGTTGCAACACAGCCCTACTCCACCTCTGTGTGTACTGGGATACTATTGCAGTTAACACCATCCAGTTGCTATATTCAGAGCTACCTCATTTTCTGGGCTAATTTTGCACTGCAGTCACAGCCGTGTTTGCACGCCTTCACTTGCATGTTATAGTCAATTGATTTAGCCCCTGGTCAAGTTCTTTAAATATAGTGTGCAAATGGTTCTGGGCTATTTTAATACAAGGTGCAGTGCTAATTTTGCCCTGGAACTAAGTTTTGAATATTGGACCCTTGGTCATAAAGGGGAGCACTGCAACTTAAAAAAACACCTTAAAGCGACTACTCCAGGAAGTATTGGAAGCAGAAGGCAAGCAAGTGAACTACTGCTAGTGAGGGAAGTCAGTCTAGGGGCAACAGAAGAGCAGATACACAAGACATGGGGAACAGATTCCAGAAGTGCCTCATCAGTGACCAACATACCGTAAGAAGGAGGTGTGAATGGGGAGGAGGAAGTTCCACATAGAGGGGAGCCTCCAGGAGGAAGTACCATTCACAAGTGACTTGGCACACCTAGGAATAATGATCAGTGGGTGGAGTGTCTGAAGAGATAGTTCAAAAATGTGATGGGCATTAACAGAGAAGAAATATATTTGGTGAGGCTAAAAATTACTCATTGATCAAAATGGTAAAGTGCAAGTGATGGCAGCTTTCAAGCACAGGCCACCCAAGGACAGAGTAGAGATCTTAGTAGTGGATGCTAGATGAGCAGCCAATGGCAAATCATTAAAAAAAGCATGTCTGGTCTTGTTTGTGGTGTTTTGGAGGCAACACCACAGACAATGTCACCATAGTCATAGATAGGGAGATCCATTTTTTCAGCAAACTCCCATGGCTGAATTAGGAAGTCAAGCTTTATTCCTGAGAAAGGCATCAAATATTGAGAGGACTTAAGAGGAGATGGCATAACTGTGGGAAGAGAAATCCAATGACTAGTTTAAAACACACTTAGGTGTATCAAAAATGTGATATTACTCAGGGGGGAGCCACCACATAGAAATTACAGCAACGTAACATACACAGCCATGCTCAGCAGATTCCAAACTTTCATTTTGAAAAGTAATGAAGTTTCTCACCTATGAATGAAGTTCCTAACCTCACCAATAATGTTCCTGTTTGTCCAGTCTAAAGATGTTTTTGAAAAAAAGACTAAATTTAGAACTGTTAGAGCCATTAATATGTTTGATGCAGGAAGTTCTTATATCATAAATCAGTGACATTTAAAAGGTTTTTATGAAGTTCACAATGAGTCAGTGTACCTTAAAAGGTTTCAGAAGTCAGACGGCTCAAATTGCTCCATGGAGGGGGGCATATATTATAATGTTGCTTTCCGCACTGGGAAGATACTAAAGGTATTTTGTAAAGCAGCACCCTTTTTAAGCTATTATGCTTTTTATTATCATTATGAATATTAATGAATCAGCAAGGGCACCTTGTACAAACCCAGCCTCATCTATTGAAGGTTAAAATACATGTTTAAAAATAGATCATGTAATTGCTGGCATGAACAACATGAACAACACTGGGAGCACAAGTCTCAGGGACAAAAAAGGTAATTCATTGAACTAGTAGTGTTGAGAAGGTAGCCAGGGTGATATTTTCAAATATTTTCCCAGTCCCGGGGATTAATGAGGACTGGCAATTAAAGGTTATACAAGCTAAGGCTTGGCCATAAGTCTAGTATAAAAAGCAGGGTTTCCTCTTTCTGGTCATCTTCAGGGGCTTCCAGAGCAAGGGATTCCAATAAACACGAGATTGCTTTTACCTCTATTGGAGGGAATGGGGGAGCTGGCAAGGAGAATTTGCAGGTTGGTCATGGATGATGTTAAATAGAGAATATGGAGAGGGGTCTGGTTCAGAGGATCACCAAGGGCAAAAGACAGATACAAGCTTTATCAAGGAAAAGGCAGCAGAGCAGGGGATAACAAATATAAAATGTAGGTACAATGTTTTCTTAGATATAGTGTCTACTTCATACTGATATCATAGGTTTTATATTGCATAGGGAATGTTGAATGTAAGTCAATATACGATTTTAAATATAATCATATTTACCATCAAAGGAAATATATTCTTCCACTTGTAGTATATTCTTCTTACAGCACAAACAGCTGTAAGGTTTATGACAACTTAATATTCCATTAACTGCATTTAACACTTCTTTTTTCTAAGGATCAACCAGCTATGAAACCTCAAGTAAAGTCTGGGAAACTACTGAAGAATCTGCAGACAATAAAGGTAACATGAGACTGAATTTGTGATATGTAAGATGTCAAGAAGCATAAGTCATTATTAAAAAGATCATAAAACTCGAACAATGACTACCCTCATCTGTGCCTTCCAGCTTGAGATAGTAGAAGGTGGGATGACAGTGACATCATTTTAGGTTTGGTACTGAAGGTCATAGTGGCTACAGTTTTTGTCATCATTCAGGGTTAGCCAATTTGACTGAAACCACTGCTGAATCAAGTCAGACTGGTTCTGCACTATAGTGTCAGTACTTGAGTTAGCCCAGGTTTCTGGTGTGGGACTAGATTCCAGAACCTTCAAAGCTTCTAGACCTAGAGGTGAGTGTGCAACTTACCATACTGGGCCACTATCTACTGCTGCATGAGGTCTTTGAAAATAGTTGACTTGGCTTGGCTTGGGATGAGTTTAATATGGTTGAGTCATACCACTACCATTTCCATATATCAATATATATCAGTAGTCTTTAAATCAGAACTTTTCTTTTAATGTTTTAAATGTTTGTTTAAAAAAATATTGTGATTTAAAGTATGCTGTTGTATGCTGATGCATGGAAAGTGTAGCAATGTAACAACAATACTGAGCTGATCCTAAGATTTCATTTGAAAGGAAAGTAAGGACTTTCTTCATATTTACAGTTCCTCTAGTCCTTTCTAAAGATACTTTATTTGAAAATAACTAACTTTATAACTGTTAGGACCATTTCAAAAGTTGTATGCTAAAGGGTTTATGTATTGTAAGTCAGTGTGTTTTAAGATGTTGAAATATGCTTTGTATACAACAAGTTTAAAATGTTTCAAAGATAGCAGGTGTCAAACTGATCCATGGCAGGCACATCTTCTCATATAATTTTGACTGTTGCAATAGAACATATTAAAGGTGTTATGTAAAGAAGCACACTCTTTTAGTCATTGTGCTTTTTATTATGATTATTAATGAATCATCCAGTGCACCCTTGTATAAATCTACCCTCATCTACAGGGGCTTAAAATAAACATTTAAACTAGAGCGTGCCATTTTTGGGATGACTGACACAGGGTGCATATGTCCTGGAGACATAAGGAGGTTATTCATGGAAATAGTAGTGTTTAGAAGGTAGCCAGGGTGACATTTTCTGAGATTTTCTCAGTTCTGAGGACTAGTGAGGAGCAGCAGTGAAAGGTTATCCAGGTCAATGCTTGGCTGAAGGTCTAGTGCAAAAGGCAGAGTCTTCTCTTTCTGGCCAAATTGAGTGGCTTCCAGTGCAAGTGATGCAAGTAAGCACAGGATCTACTGCACCTCTTCCAGAATGGAGTTGTGGAATGACAAAGAAAATGGGAAGGGTTGTCATGAGGGATATAAAATTGAGAATATGGGGAGGGGCCAGGTACCAAGGATCACAAAGGGGAAAAGGCAGATACAAGCATCATCAAGGAAAGGGCAGCAGAGCAGGGGATAACACACATTCACTGTAGGTGCAGTACAAAGTTTGCTTAGACACAGTGCCTACTACGTATTAATATCATTGGTGTTACATGGAATAGCAAGCT
Source organism: Neoceratodus forsteri (assembly GCA_016271365.2). NCBI lineage: Eukaryota > Metazoa > Chordata > Ceratodontiformes > Ceratodontidae > Neoceratodus > Neoceratodus forsteri. The sequence goes on along the minus strand of CM028138.1, from coordinate 100,521,539 downwards.
TTAAAGTTAACTTAGTAAAGATTTTAAATATAATCACATTTACTATCAATGGAAATATATTATACGGCTATTAGTACATTCTCCTTACAACACAAACAGCTGAAACGTTTATGACAGCTTATTATTCCATTTACTGTATTTACCACTTTCTTTTTTCCCCAAGGACCAACCAGCTCTGTCACCTTATGTGACCCCTTAGAAACTACTGAAGAATCTGTAGTTGATAACGATAACATGAGATTGCATTTGTGATACTTAATATGTTGAGGAGCATAAAAAAATCATTAATAAAAAGATTGTAAAAATCAAACAATGAAAACCCTTAACTGTACATTCTAGCCTGAGATTGTAAAAGGTTGGATGCCAGGGATACCAGTCTAGATTTGGTACTGAAGGTTATGATGAATACAGTTTTTATTGATATTCAAGGTCAGCTAGTTTGATTGAAATCACTACTGAAGCATGCAGATTGGTGCTGAACTATAGTGTCAGAATTGAGTATTGTCCTAAGTTACTTATGTGGACTAGAACCCACAACAATCAAATCTTCCAGTCCTAGAGGTGAGTATTCAACCTTATGGGACACTGACACAGCTATGATGTCTTTGAAAATGGTTAACTCTGCAACCACTAGAGGTAAGAAGTTAATTGTTTCAGTGGAGGCTTTAGAACAGTATAATATGGTTGATTCATACCACTACAGTTTCAATACATCAATATATATCAATATTCTTTAAATCACAATTTCTATTTAAAAATGTTACATTTGTTTTAAAAACAAAGTCATGATTTAGTGTTTACTGATGTATATTGATGCATCGAAATTGAAGCAACACAACATACTGTAACTATGCTGAGCTAACTCTCAGCTTTCATTTGAAAAACTAATGATGGTACTCACATTAACAATTCTGTTAGTCCTTTCTAAAGATAGATTCTTTGAAAAAGATCAACTTTAGAACTGCTAGGGCCATTCATATTTTGTATGCTGAAAGTTTCATATATAGTGAATCAATGTGTTTCATGATGTTAAAATACACTTCAGAATGTTTAAATCAAGTTTTAAATGAGTCAGTGTACCTTAAAATGTTTCAGAAATATTAGTTGCCAAATTGATCCATGGAGGGGGACATGCTGTGATATAAGTCTGGCTATTGCATGCTAAGATATTAAAGGTATTTTACAAAGCAGTACCCTCTTTTGGTTATTATGTTTACTGTTATGTTTATGATTATTAATATTTAAAAATCATTTAGTGCACCCTTGTACAAACCTACCCACATCTAGAGAATGTTAAAATAAAAAAATATTAAAATTGATCATGTCATTGATGGCATAAATGAGACATGAAGCACAAGTCCTTGGGACATAAGGATGCCTTTTATGGAACTAGTAGTGTTTGGAAGGTAGGCAGGGAGACCATTTCTGAGATTCGGTCCTGGAGACTAATGAGGAGAAGCAGTGAAAGGTTATCCAAGATAATGCCTGATCAAGGGTCTAGTGCAAAAATCATGGTCTTCTCTTTCTGGCCAACTTAAGGGATTTCTGGTGCAAGGGATGCAAGTAAGCACAGAATCAGCTGCACTTCTTCCAGAATGGAGTTCAGGAATGACAAGTAGAATGGGGAGGGCAGTCATGAGGATTTGAAATTGAGAATATGGGGAGGGACCAAGTTCAGAGGATCACCAAGGGGAAATGATAGATACAAGCATCATCTTGGAAAGGGCAGCAGAATGGGAAAACAAACATATACTGTAGGTACAGTACAACATTTGCTTAGACACAGTGCCTACTGCATACTAGTATCATGAATGTTATATTGAATAGCAAACTTTAAAAGTTAAACTAGTAAAGATTCTAAATACAATCATATTTACTACCAGAGAAAAAATATCCTTTGACTGATATCATATTCTCTTTACAAGACAAACAGCTTTACAGTTTATGACAGCTTATTATTCCATTTACTGTATTTACTATTTCTTTTTTCCAAGGACCAACCAGCTCTGTCACCTTGAGTAATACTTTGAAAACTAATGAAGAATCTACAGCTGATGAAGGTAACATGAGATTGCATTTTTGATACTTAAGATGTTGAGGATCATAACAAATCATTAATTAAAAGATTGTAAAAACCAAACAATGAAAACCCTCAACTGTGCCTTCTAGCCTGAGATAGTAGAGGGTGGGATGCCAGTGATGCCAGTGTAGATTTGGTACTGAAGGTCATGATGACCACAGTTTTTGTTGACATTTAAGTCAGTTGTTGGAATGAATTCACTCCTGAAGCACTCAGAGGAGTGCTGAACTATAGTGTCAGTATTGGGTACTATCCTAAGTTCCTTGAGTGGACTAGATCCCACAACATTCAAACCTTCCAGTCCTAGAGGTGAGTATTTAACTTGATGGGACACTGACACAGCTTCGTGATATCTTTGAAAATGGTGAACTCTGCAACTGTTAGTGGTAAGAAGTTTACTGTTTAAGTGTCGGCTTTGGGACAGTTTAACATGGTTTCGTCATACCACAACAGTTTGAATGTATCAGTATATGTCAATAATCTTTAAATCACAACCTATATTAAAAAATGTCACCAACATTTGTTTTAAAATGAATCACGATGTAATGTCTACTGATGTATATTGATGCATCAAACTAGTAGCATCATAACTATGCTGAGCTGATTCTAAGCTTTCATTTGAAAAACTAATGATGGTACTCACATTAACAGTTCTGTACTTGCTTTCTAAAGATAATTTCTTTGAAAATGACTAACTTTAGAACTACTAAGGCCATTCATATTTTGTATGCTGAATGTTCTATATATAATGAATCAGTGTGTTTCAAGATGTTGAAATACAGTTCAGACTGTTTAAATCAAGTTTTAAATGAGTTAGTATACTGTACCTTAAAATGTTTCAGAAATATTAGGTGTCAAATTGATCCATGTGATGCTTGGCCAGCAGGTTATGATTGCTCTATGATATTTTTAATATAAAAATATAGTATGTGAGTCTGTGCTCCATGGGCCCCCCCTGCAGCTTTCAGTGAAACTACAGGATATATAATTGAACAGGAGATCTCTGTAATGTAATTAACTTCCTTGATAAATTGCATTTTATGGCCTTTTGTATGACCTGTTGCTGCTTTTAAGTTGGAAAACTAAATATACAGTTTATTACAGGACAGGACATCACTTAACTGATTCCTGTCAGCTATCTCGCATCTAGGAGACAAACTGCAGAGTTGTAAAAACCTCAAAAGGAACTGGGAGATCAAAGACTCATAATTTGGGAAATGAGTTTTTGCTGATGTCACCCTATTTAATATACCTCCCGATAGGACATCATGTTTGTATTTCTTATATAGTCTAAGAAGGAGCTAGATGACTCACAGAAGGATTGTGGAGAGACACAGTTTAAACTAATACTTGTGTCTGATCTGTTTGATATTCCATCTTGGGACTGTAGAGAGACAGTTCTCTGATAAGCACTTAAAGGTAATACATTAGATAGAAAAGAATCTAACTGTATGTTGGTAGGAGTTTTTGTTTTGTACTTTTCTTTGTTTTCTTTTAAGTGATTGTATGCGCTTTGATATATTGTCATGTGTTTACGATTTTCATATTTTTATCCATTTATAGTAAATATATTTTTGAAAGACTACCTTGGGTTGTCTGCCAGTTCTTTTTTGCATGTAACATATAGATGGTTAAGTCTGACAATTTTTCAAGAGTAAGATGGTGTTACTAAACTGGGAAAAGATAAGAATATACCTAAGGTCTTTTATAGAGTTTTGAGGGTTCATTTTGGATACCTGGTTAGGTGCCCTTAGGCAAGAGATGTATTGCATCCCTTGAAGAGAATGTTATCTGAGCCTGTACATTTGGGTACCTTAACATAAGGTTCACAGTTTGAATCCCCCCAGAACTTGGGAGCAAAGGTGATTCGGACCCACAAGCAGACAGGAGGGTTATCCTGTCTGTTACCTGTTCACACTCTTGCACTCAAAGGTTGGCACGGTGGGAGCAGAGGGCCTGACCTGCTAAGTGCATTTGTGACAGATTTGGTTAGCAGCGGTGATATAAAATTGGTAACACAAGCTTTAACTTTTCAGTGTGTCAGCTTAATACTGTACAGCTCACTTGCAAAATAAGGTAGTGATTTTTTTTTTTAAAAGTTAACAGAACTATATCATTTTGCTTACAGTCAAGTTCCTGCTTGTTTTATTTTTTTTCTAAAGTGCAAGTTAGAGTAGCCATAGTTAGGGAAGAAGATGGCTTCCAACTACAGCGGGTACACGCAGACTTCTTGAGGCAGTTGTGCCAGGACAGAGGAGTTCTGCACAAGGTGAGAGCCACCAAGCAGAACCTCATGGATGTCCTGATGGCAGCACATACCCAGAGTGCTGAGTCACAGACTGTGACTGTAAAGGACCACACCTTGGTCATGGAGGGGCTAGTGGCCAGTGCAGTGTCCACATCCGGTGGGGAGAACAGCAGGGCCAGTGCAAACGAAGGGCCACAGCAACAGGGGAAGGTCACCAGCATTCTGGAGCCAGAAGTAATCAGGCTGCAGACTGAGTTGTGCAGAATGGAGCTGGAGTTCCAGAGAGGAGAGAAGCAGGAATGGCAAGAAGCAGAGTGAGACTAGAGAGAAGCAGACCATGAACAGCAAGAGGTGGACTGTGAGGAGCGTGAGTGCCAGAGGTGACATGAACTGGAGAAGCTACGATTCCAACCACCAGCACCAGAGCAGGTAAGTGACTTGGGTTTAATTGGAACTACAGGACTGGGTTACAAACTGAATTCCAAATTGATAGCTAAATTTAAAGAGGGGGATGATATGGATGCATTTTTAAATTCCTATGAAAAAGTTTGTATTCAGGCAAAAATTCCTAGAGGGTCCTGGAGCTTCCGGCTATCCCTGCTACTAACCAGAAAAGCTTGGGATGCATTGGGTCAAATGGACAATGAAGACAGTAATGATTACAGTAAACTTAAAGCTGCACTTTTAAAAAAGTTTGATTTAACTGCAGAAGCATACAGAGCTAAATTCTGTAGGCTCAGGAGAAGCCCTGACATGAGCTACCAGGAGCTAGCCATGAAACAACGTCAGTGTTTAAAACATTGGTGGGAGGGAATTGAAGCAAACTCTGTAAATAAAATTGAAAATGCTATTTTATTAGAACAGTTTTTTGGGGCATGCCCAGCAGTGCTGAAAACCTGGCTGGAGGACCGAGATCCCAAAACAGTGCAAGAGGTTGCTGAACTCTTGGACTGCTATGCCAAGAACAGACCTGCTCTGAGAGTGAAGGAGGCAGGTGTGGAAGTGCAGAAAGGGAAAAGTGTGTCTTCAGGGCAGCTAAAACCCTCACTGCCTCCACTGAAACCAGTTAGCCCCAGATTTCAAAGAAAATATTTTTCTTAGAAAAGAAATGAATGTTGGGTTTGTAAAGAAACTGGGCATATTACCAGACAGTGACCCAAAAGGATGAGCAATATGCAACATGGGACTAAGAAAGAAGTTGGTTGTTTGTGTGTCCCCGGAAGCATGCCTGTGAACATGAGGGAACACATGCACCCAGTCATGGTGAATGGTGTACAGACACAAGGGTTAAGGGACACAGGGGCATCCCTGACATTGGTAAAAGGGGATCTGGTAGAGCTTGGTCAGCTTATACCTCATGAATTTGTAACTGCACAAGACTTTACTGGTGAGAAGAAAACATTGCCCCTCACTAGTGTTCTCCTAGAGAGGGGTGAAATATGGATAACGGTGCAACAGGTGGCTGTAGCCAAAACTTCAGCAGTTGATGTCATCCTTGGCAACAATCTCAAACAGGGCATGGTATGTGCAGTTACCCATAGCCAAGTGGCAAGGGAAAATTGTAGTTCCCTGGACCCCATAGAAGCCAGTGTGAAAACCACTGGGAGGCTGTTTCCCCAACCTGTGTCTCCTGATATGGAGACTAATGAAAAGGGAGTAGAAATTTCCCCAGTAACAGTTCACCACAGAGCTATGGAGGGTTGCTCTGAAGAAGGAGGGGTGACCTATTGTCAGAGGGTTAGGGATGACAGTGATCCTGAGTGCCCTGATGCTAGTGCTAGGGACCCTAGTTTAGAGACTGAAGGGGACCTGTCCCATGCCTTGGGATTGTGTAGGAAGTTTGCAGCTGCTCAGAAAAATGATCCTAGTCTAGAGAAGCTGAGGGTTTGAGCAGACTCTGATGGCGCACAGGGAGGTGATGGTAAACATAAGGTTTATTGGGAAAATGGACTGATGTATACTCAGGATGTGAAGACAGAGGGAGGGGTGATTGGCAGGCAGCTTGTTATTTCCCAGGGGTATCATGAGCAGTTGCTCAAGATTGCACATGATATTCCCTTGTCTGGTCATATGGGAATCATGCACTCTATGCAGTGGTTGGCCCAGAATTTCTATTGGCTCAACTTCACCCAGCAGGTGAAGGAGTATTGCAGGTCTTGTCACCGGTGCCAAGAAATAGGTAAGGCAGGTATGAAAACCCAAGCCACCCTAATTCCATTGCCCATAGTGGAAGTGTCCTTCCAGAGGGGGTGAATGGATTTTGTGGAGCCTTTAAATACCCCAGCTCCTCCAGGAAGAGGTTCATCCTGACTGTGTGGAGTATGCCACCCGGTACCCAGAGGCAGTCACCCTATCCTCACTGAGGACAGACAGAGTGGCAGATGCCTTACTTGTGATTTTCTCCCATGTTGGGTTCTGCAGGAGGTTATAACTGATTGAGGAGGTTCCTTCATGTCGAACTTGATGAAATGTTTGTGGGAGAAGTGTGAGGTGGTGCAGAGGTGCACAACACCTTATCAACTGTAAGCCAATGGGCTTCTGGAAAGATTTAATGGCACCCTGAAGTCAATGCTCCAAGCATTTGCTGAACAGCATGGGAGGGACTGGGAGAAATACCTTCCCGACCTGTTGTTTGCATACAGGCAGGTGCCCCAAGAGTCAACAGGATTTTCCCCCTTAGAGCTCTTATATGGATGCCAGGTACGTGGGCCCCTAGACTTGATCTGGGAGGACTGAGAAGGCAAGCACATCACCCAGGGAACTCCCATAGTGGATTACGTCCTTAGATTTAGGGAAAGGCTGAAGGAGCATATGGGGAGAGCTCAGAGCAACCTGGCAGCTGCCCAACAGAAACAAAAAGTGTGGTACAACTGTAGAGTCAGAGCTCTCTCATACACGGTGGGTCAGGAAGTCATATTCCTTATTTCAGTCCAGAAAGACAAGCTGCAGGCTGAGTGGGCAGGACCATGCAAAGTAGTTAGAAAGGTAAATGACATGAACTATATCATGGAGTTACCTGACAGAATACATACAGAAAGGATGTATCATGTCAACATGATAAAGCCTATGCTAATAGGGCTGACATGGTGTTTGCAGTATGTAGTCCTGGGGAGGGGACAGGAAAAGGAGACCCCCTTCTGGACTTGCTGGAAGAAAGCAAGCAGGAGTCCTTTGTAGAGGCAGTTAAATTGTCTCCCCAGCTGGCCCCAGGCAAGATCCAGGAAGTAAGGGAGGTTTTAGCAGACTTTACCCCACTGTTTAACGCCAAGCCTGGACTAAGCCCCTTAGCGATGCATGATGTGGAGACAGCGACACAGCCACCCATACAGCAGACAGCATATCAGGTGTCAGAGGCTGTCCAAAAGGACATTAGGAGGGAGGTGGAGGAAATGCTGGATTTAGGGGTAATCCAGAAATCTCACAGCCCCTGGGCCTCACCTGTAGTCCTTATGCCCATGCCAGATGGTTCTACTCATTTCTGTGTAGACTACTGTGAACTGAATGCGGTCACAAAGTCAGATGCCCACCCGATGCTCTGGATGGATGAACTCCTGGACAAGTTGGGAGGGGTGACACACCTTACCACTATTGACCTGACAAAGGGGTATTGGCATCTAGAGTTAACTGACAGAGCTAGGGAGAGGTCAGCCTTCATCACTTCGATAGGCTTATCTGAACTTAAAGTAATGCCTTTCAGAATGAAGAATGCCCTGGCCACTTTCCAAAGGTTGGTGAACCAGGTGTTAAATGGTGCTGAGGAGTAAGCCATGACATACCTGGATGACACTGATATATTTAGTGCCAGCTGGGAGGAACACCTGTCCCACCTTAGGGAAGTGCTGGGCAGGATACAGAAGGCTGAGCTCACTGTCAAAGCTGAGAAGTGCCAGGTGGCCATGGCTGAAGTGGGATACTTTGACCATGTCATAGGCCAGGGACAGCTCTGTCCTAACCAAGTGAAAATAGAGGCAATCAAGGCATGGCCCAGACCAGAAATGTAGAAGCAGGTCAGGAGTTTCCTTGGGACAGCAGGGTACTATAGGAAATTTGTACTCAATTACAGTGCCCTACCTGCTCCCCTATCTGACCTGGTAAAGAAAAAGATGCCTAAGAAAATTACCTGGGAATCAGCCTGTGAAAAAGCCTTCACCAGACTGAAGGAGGCACTGTGCAGTGCTCCTGTGTTGACAACTTGTGACTATAGCAGACCTTTTATAGTCCAGACTGACACCTCAGATGTGGGTATTGGGGTAGTACTGAGTCAGATATCCAACCAAGGGAAAGATCACCCTATAGTGTACCTGAGTTAAAAGTTACTTCCCACGGAGAAGGCTTACTCTACTGTGGAAAAAGAGTGTCTTGCCATAGCGTGGGCCCTAAACAAGTTAGAACCATATTTATATGGGCAGCATTTTGAGGTACAAACAGACCACAACCCTCTGGTTTGGTTGACCCAAATGGGAAAAACTAATGGTAGACTATTAAGATGGAGTCTTGCCTTGCAAGGCTATGACATGATGATCTTACATAGAGCTGGAGCAACCAATAGGAACACAGATGGCTTATCTTGTCTATATGAGGAGTGAACTGACTTGGGAAGCTCATCCCATGCAGGGGATAGAGCTCCCAAATTCAGTTTAGGTGGGGAGGATTGTGACGCTTGGCCAACAGTTTATGATTGTTTTATGATATTTGTAATATAAAATATAGTATGTGAGTCTGTGCTCCATGGGTGCTCCCCCCCCCTGCAGGTTTCAGTGAAACAACAAGATATATAATTGTCCAGGAGATCTCTGTAATATAATTAACTTCCTTGAGAAATTGTATTTTATGGCTTTTTTTATGACGTATTGCTGCTTTTAAGTTGGGAAGCTAAATATACAGTTTATTACAGGACAGGACATCACTTAACTGATTCCTGTCAGCTATCTCACATCTAGGTGGCAAACTGCAGAGTTGTAAAAACCTCAAAAGGAACTGGGGGATCAAAGACTCATAATTTGGGAAATGAGTTTTTGCTGATGTCACCTTATTTAATATACCTCCTGATAGGACATCATGTTTGTATTTTTTTATATTCTAAAAGGAGGAGCTAGATGACTCATGGAAGGGGTGTGGAGAGACACAGTTTAAACTAATACTTGTGCCTGATCTGTTTGATATTCCATCTTGGGACTGTAGGGAGAGACAGTTCTCTGATAAGCACTTGGAGGTAATACATTAGATAGAAAATAATCTAACTGTATGTTGGTAGGAGTTTTTGTTTTGTACTTTTCCTTGTGTTCTTTTAAGTGATTGAATGTGTTTTGATAAATTGTTCTGTGTTTACATTTTTCATATTTTTATCCATTTTTAGTAAATATATATTTAAAAGACTGCCTTGGGTTGTCTTCCAGTTCTTTTTTGCATGTGATGTATAGATGGGTAAGACAGACAATTGTTCAAGAGCTTGATGGTGTTACTAAACTGGGAAAATGTAAGAATATACTTAAGGTCTTTTATAGACTTTTAAGGGTTCATTTTGGATACCTGGTTAGGTGCCCTTAGGTGAAAGATATATTGCACCCCCCAAAAGAGAATATTATTTGAGTCTGTACATTTGGGTACACTAGCATAAGGTTCACAGTTTGAATCCCCCCAGAACTTGAGACCAATGGTGATTCGGACCCACAAGCAGACAGGAGGGTTACCCTGTCTGTTACCTGTTCACACTCTTGTGTTTGGAGGTTGGCACTGTGGGAGCAGATGGCCTGACCTGCTGAGTGCGTTTGTAACAGGGGACATGCTGTGATAGAATTCTGTCTATTGTATGGGAAGATATTAAAGGAATTTTATAAAGCAACACCCTCTCTTGGTTATTACGCTTACTTTTATGAATTATGATTATTAATATTAACAAATCATTCAGTTCACACTTGTACACACCTATCCTCATCTAGAGAATGTTAAAATGCAAATATTAAAATTGATCATGTCATTGGTAACATGAATCACACAAGAAGCACAAGTCCCTGGGACTTAAGGGGGTTATTCATGCAACTGGTAGTGTTCGGAAGGTAGCCAGGGTGACCTATTCCAAGATTTTCTCAGTCCTGGGGCTAGTGAGGACCAGCAGTAAAATGTTATCTGGGCTAATGCTTGGCCAGGATCTAGTGCAAAAGGCAGGGTCTTCTCTTTCTGGCCAACTCGAGGGATTTCTGGTGCAAGGGAAACTAGTAAGCTCAGGATCGGCTGCACCTCTTCCAGAAGGGAGTAGGGGAATGGCAAATGGAATGGGCAGGGTAGTCATGGGGATTTAAAACTGAGAATATGGGGAGGAGCCAGGTACAAATGATCACCAATGGGAAAAGACAGATACAACCATCATCAAGGAAGGGGCAGAAGAGCAGGTGATAACACACATACTGTACACTAGAGGTAAAGTACAAAGTTTGCTTAGACACCATGTCTACTGCATACTAATATCATGGGTATTATATTGCATAGCAAACATTAAGTTAAAGTAGTAAACATTCTAAATATAATCATATTTACTATCAATGAAAATATATCCTTTGACTGATATCACATTATCCTTACAAGACAAACAGCTGTAAAGTTTATGACAGCTTATTATTCCATTTACTGTATTTACCATTTCCTTTTTTCCAAGGACTAACCAACTCTGTCACCTTGAGTAATACCTTAGAAACTAATGAAGAATCTACAGCCGATGAAGGTAACATGAGATTGCATTTTTGATACTTATGATGTCGAGGAGCATAATAAAATCATTAATAAAAAGACTGTAAAAACCAAAGAATGAAAACCCTCAACTGTGCCTTCTAGTCTGAGATAGTAGAGCATGGGATGACAGTGATGCCAGTGTAGATTTGGTACTGAAGGTCATGATGGCCACAGTTTTTGTTGATATTTAATTCAGCTAGTTGGGTTGAAATCACTACTGAAGCACACAGAGGGGTGCTGAACTATAGTGTCAGTATTGGGTATTATCCTAAGTTCCTTGAGTGGACTAGATCTCACAACATTCAAATCTTCCAGTCCTAGAGGTGAGTATTTAAACTGATGGGACACTGACACAGTTGTGTGATGTCTTTGAAAATGATTAACTCTGCAACTGTTAATGGTAGGAAGTTTACTGTTTAAGTGTCAGCTTTGGGACAGTTTAACATGGCTGAGTCATACCACTGCAGTTTGAATGTATGCGTATATGTCAATATTCTTCAAATTACAGCCTGTATTAAAAAATGTCACTAGCATTTGTTTTAAAAGAATCATGATGTAATGTCTACTAACGTATATTGATGCATCGAAATAGTAGCAACATAACTATGCTGAGCTGGTTCTAAGCTTTCATTTGAAAAACTAATTATGGTATTCACATTCATACCTCTCAACCTCCTGTCTCATAAATCAGGCTTAAAAAAATCAGGGACAAAGGACCAAAATCAGGGACACATTTTAAAAATTGGTGATATACACTCAGGAAGCTGTTAGAATAAGGGGCTTTGTGTAAAATGTGTTTTCTAATGAAGAACAAGTCTGTAACTTTAATGTCTGACATCTTTTTGTGCTTACAACCCCCACTGTTTGGTCATGGAAACACAATTTTTAGGAGGGACAGAGGAAAATTTTGAGGCAAAATCAGGGACGTCCCTGAAAATCAGGGACAGTTGAGAGGTATGCTCACATTAACATTTCTGTTTCTCCTTTCTAAAGATAATTTCTTTGAAAACGACTAACGTTAGAACTGCTAGGGCCATTTATATTTTGTATGCTGAATGTTTTATATATAGTGAATCAGTGTGTTTCAAGATGTTGAATTACACTTCAAAATGTTTAAATCAAGTTTTAAATGAGTTAGTATACCTTAAAAGGTTTCAGAAATATTAGGTATCAAATTGATTCATGGAGGGGGACATGTTGTGATAGAATTATATTGCATAGGAAGATATTATAGGTATTATATAAAGCAGCACCCTAATTTGGTAATTATGCTTACTATTATGAATTATGATTATAATATTAACAAATCATTCAGTGCACCCTTGTACAAACCTACCCTCATCTAGAGAATGTTAAAATGCAAATATTAAATTGATCCTGTCATTGGTGGAAAGAATCACACAGAGAGCACAAGCCCCTGGGGCATAAAGAGGGTATTCATGGAACTAGTAGTGTTCGGAAGGTAGCCAGGGTGACCTATTCCAATATTTTCTCAGTCCTGGGGACTAGTGAGAAGCAGCAGTAAAAGGGTTTTTTTTTTTGCAATTAACATTTTATTGAACATTTTAATACAAGCACTTGCGGAGACAAGATAGAAATAACAAATACAGCACAGGTGGGGTCAAACAAAAGACAATCAGTACAATCTCAAAATACAACAAATACAGCCTCCATAAGCCCCCAAACCCACCCCACCCCCCCCCACACAAGGCACTGCAATTAGAAACCACCTGAGAAAAAAACGAAGCATCACTATCATAGGTTCCTTATGAGTAAGCTGTTACTAATGGAGACCAGATTTTCTCGAAACAGGGCAACACATTGTTCAATATGGCAATCATCCTCTCGGTCCTGAGGCTCGAAAGAAATTCTGCCAACCATTCGGAATAAGTAATTAGGCAGGGGTCCTTCCAGTGCTTCAACACTACTTTTTTGACAATACAAGAGATCATGGATATATAAAATTTCCTCTGTTTAACCGAACAGCCCGACATATCTCCTAATAAACATATTTCCGGGGTAAACAGATCCTCTAATCCCAGTAATGGATCCGCTTTACTTTTGATTTCATTCCACAAAGGGGCAATGTTGGGACAATGCCAAAAAATATGGAGAAGGTCTCCTCCCTCCCTGCCACATCTATAACACAGAGAACTCTGTACTAACTTTAGATCCTGTAACTTATGAGGCGTGTAATAAATATTGTGCAATATCTTGAACTGCACCAGTCTGAGATGATCTTGTTGGATCAATTTGTGGCAATTCAGCCAAATCCGTGTCCAGTCCCAAGTTATGTTGGGAAATACTTTGGCCCAGTATGAACTAGGTGCTAGGCTATCCCTAAAGGCCCAATTGAACAATACTAAATAGATCTTAGAAATAGCCTGTGGAGCTCCGGCTAATGCGCTATGGTCCTCCCAGAATGAGATGCAGGGTGAATAAACCGGGTTAGTTCCAATTTTCTGAACCAATGCGTGACGTAGTTGATATACTTTGAAAATGTCCCACTGAGTCAAATCGAACTTCGCTATAATCTCCGCCACTGAGATTATACTGCCATCCGTATTTACAAAATCTTTCAGGGAGCATTCAGCTAAGAAGGGCAACCAGTTCTGTTTAATAGTCTGATGTCCTATCTGCCATTGGGAGTTCCCCCAAACAGGCTGCCCCATGTTCCGCATTTGTTCATATTTCAAAAAATTACATAACTGGTTATGTATTCTAAGAGAAAGTCCAATAGGAGACTTTTTCAGTAAAGAAGGAAGCAAACGATTGGGTACATAGGGTAAAGCCTTGGGATTAATGCCTATGCTCTTAATAAAGCTAAATTCCAAATTAACCCATAATGGAATGTAACCAATATTTGTGATGGTGTCTTCACAGTGCAACCACCTCCCATATTTATTTAATTGCGCTGCCCAAAAATAAAGCGCAAAGTGAGGCATTCTCAGACCACCGAGATTTTTGGGGGCCGCCAACTTAAGATACGACATCCTGGCCTTTTTATAACCCCAGACAAAGTCAGCCAATTCACTGTGAAGTTTCTTAAACCAAGAATGGGGAATCCAAATATTTAACATAGATAAAGGATAGAAAAGCCTGGGGAATATATTCATTTTTACAATATTTATTCTACCCCATAAGGACAATGGCAGCTATGTCCATCTTTTGAGGTCAAGTTTGATTGTGTGGACTAAGGATTCTAAGTTCAGTTGACGCAGTCTATCCTGACTGCTTGCCAGGAAGAGGCCTAGATATCTGAGAAATTTAGAATCCCATCCTAAACCTAATCCTACGACATCTGGCTTAAATACTCTGTTGTTCAAAGGATAAACAACAGTTTTGTCCTGATTCAATTTATAATTAGTCAGCACACTAAAGTTCTGAATAAGTTTTAATAGATTGGGAATAGATCTATAGGGTTTCGATACATAGATTAATAAATCATCGGCGTAAGCCGTGACCTTAATAGTGTGTCCCCTTACGTTAATACCCAGAATCTCAGGGGATGATACTATACTCCTTATAAGGGGCTCCATATATAAATTGAATAATAGGGGTGAAAGGGGACATCCCTGTCTCGTACCGGCCTGTAGTTTGAAAGGTGCAGAGATAGCCCCGTTGCACACGACCCTAGCCGAATGGTCAGCGTACAATGCCCTAATCCAAGCCACAAATTTCTCTGGGAAACCAAATCTACCCATTACCTCAAAGAGATAGACCCAGTGGACCCTATCAAAAGCTTTCTCAGCGTCCAAGGAGACTAACGCCATTGGTAGTTCGGACCCCTAGGAGACCGAGAAAACATGCGCTAGAGTTCTAAAATGATCCGAAGAGGATCTACCCTTCATAAAGCCTACTTGTTCTGGTCCAATCAGCCTCGGAATTACCTGGCAAATGCGATCGGTCAATATCTTGGCAGAATCTTTATAATAAGTATTCAACAAGCAGTTAATGTAACTGGCTAGATCTTTCAGGCGGCTTATTAGGTTTGGGGATGAGCACAATGAGCGCTTCAGCAAGGGAATGCTCTACTTCTTTACCCGATAAAATGTATTGGAAAAGATTGAGCAATATCGGGGACAGCTGGGCGGCAAATGATTTATAAAAATTGGGTGAGAACCCATCCGGCCGGGCGTTTTGTCAGGTGTAAGGCCCTTAATGGCCAATTCTACGTCCCCCTGCATAATCTCCGCATTGAGCAATGCTCTGTCCGATTCGCTGAGGGTAGGGAGGGGTAGCTTTTCCAGGAATGAGGAGATCTCCACCTCAGCCGGGGGTGGCTGCATTCCCACATAAAGGGATTTAAAGTAATTTTGAAAAATCTGGGCCATATCTTCGGGAGTAGTTTTGATAGTACCCTCCCTTTCTGAGAGAATACTTTCGATTAAACGGGAAGCTTCAAATTGGGTAATTCGTCTGGCCAACACTCTGCCCGACTTTTCACCTTGGTCCACGAATTTTGCTTTAGTTTTAATAATAGCCAGTTCTGCCTGTTCCCCCAGTATTTTAAGATATGCATCTTTTGCCTTCACTAAACTTAATTTCACCTCCTCAGTGGGGGTACTGAGAAGCCTATGTTCTAAAGACCTAATCTGATTTAATAACCCCGCCATTGCGACTTCCCTTTCTTTCTTTCTCTGCACTGCCTGGCTGATCAATAAGCCTCTCATGTATGCTTTGAATGCTCCCCAAAGAATATCTGGGCGAACCTCATCCTTCTGATTCAAAAGAAAAAACTCCGTAATTTGTGCTGACAAATATTTAGTTATTTTGGGACTTCTCAATATTTGATTATTTATCTTCCATCTGTTACTTTTACGGATTAGGGAAGGCAAAAAAACTGTGAGGTCTACAGCCGAGTGGTCTGAGAGGGGAGCAGCTACAATTGCTGAGCTGAGAATCCCGGGGAGCAAGGTGCTAGACAATAGGATATAATCCAACCGAGAACCCGATCCATGAGTTGGGGAGACAAATGTGTAGCTCCTCTCCTCAGGATGGAGAACCTTCCAAACAGCTGCTAGGCCCAATTGGTCAACCAATTCTCCAAAAACTCGGGAAGCAGAAGTAGGATGTGCTTGGGTCCTAGAAGCTCTATCTAGTGACGGATCTAGCACCGTATTGAAATCACCACCTATTATCATGGGAAAATGACTGAATGGTTGTAAGACCCTTAGTAATTCAACCAAAAAATCATGAGAATCCGAGTTAGGACCGTAAACTGCCCCAATCAACATAACCTTACTCTGCAATTTACCCTGCACCAGAATGTACCTCCCCTCATTATCCTGGATAACCTTAAGGGGAATGAAGTGCAATGATCTGTGGAATAATAACATGACCCCTCTGCTCTGTGTGTTGCCCTGGGACAAGAAAATCCTCCTTATCTGAAGTCTCCGCATAGCATTGCCTTCCTCTTGTAACAAATGAGTTTCTTACAAAAATACAATTTTGGCCTTCAATGCATCAATGTACTTCAATATCTTAAATTGCTTAGTTTTATTCCTCGCCCCTTTAACATTCAATGTAAGAAATTTTATAGCAACATTCGTCCCCATTTCTGTTTCAACCCTATAATGTCTTGTGATTTTATACTTAACCAGTCCAAACTCCTATATTTGCAGGCCTTGTGTACCCCCCAACACAAAGAATCCGGAATCCTTCCAAACAATACCTTCCCACCAATACCCATCCCCCCCAAACCATTTCTTTGATCCACTATAAACAACCAATCTTACCCGTCCTCCCCAATCCACCTTCCCCCTTCTACAAACTACATAACGGCCCATGACACGACCCACTAGGCTAGCCTAACAAGCCCCGATCCCTAGATTAATGGAAGAGAAAAGAACCCCCTTCCCATCCTGAAAACTAAAAATATGATAAAACATTATTGAACTAAGCAGCATACACCAGTACTTAGGTCGGGCTTTAAATCAGTAACTCACTACCATATTATGAGAGTGCTGCTAGGTAGGGAGAGATCTAAATATCTAGCCTCAAACAAAAACCAGAAAATCCTACCTAGGCAATATACGCCCTCCACATGTATCCCTCCACCCCTAGTAAAAATACTATAATAGTACAGCCCCATAACACATAGAAACTTACAAGCCAGGAACACATTAATGGGGAATGGCCCAACCGTGTTGGGCAACCCCCCTGGCAATAGAATTTGACTGACCATTCTACCCCCCTGGCAACAGAACTTGACTGACCATTCTACCCTCCAAAAAAAAAAAAAAGCCAGTGAAACGTCCAAGTCCAATGTTGGCAGGATAGACAGAACAGTGAATGATCCCCTGTATCCTGGGGGATCGATCCTAGGCAATCCAGATCTTCGCAGCTTGGAATAAAACTGTCGAGGTTCCAGTCTCGAATCCCGCCCCGGTAAGATTTTGTAAATGAGCACGGGGAATAGATCCCAATATTTTGGGGCAGAACCCCCCCAACTAGAACTCCAGAACTTGAAACCGAACTATTTAGCATCCGACTGTCCCCAAGCAAAGAAACCTGAATCGAGATAAGAACAGTCCATTTCAAGGATCCTTAAACAAGGCTGGAAAAAGCTCATGGAGGGCAGGGTCGGCCGACTCATGTGATTCAAAAGTTTTCCACTCATTGTTGACACAGACTTGAAGTCTTGCTGGATATCCCATTCGAAATCTAATTCTGGCTGCAATCAATTTTTTAACCAGTGGATGAAATGCTGCACGTTTCTGCCAGACGGACAGCGGCAAGTCTTGCACCACTCTGATTTTAGTTCCCTCCCAAAATATGTCCTTAGTTTCTCTAACTTTATCAATCAGCAGCTGCCTCTCTTGATAATTTAGAAATTTAAAGATAAATGCTCTGTGGGGGGCGATCCGGGGATGGCACTGGACGTAGGGCCCTGTGAGCTCTTTCAATCACATACGTAGCACCAAATTGTGAGGGACCCGCAATTTTTTCTGTAAACTTTTGAGCAAATTTAATAGGCTCCATACCTTCTGCTTTCTCCGGTAGACCAATAAGCACAACATTATTGCGTCTATTTCGGCCTTCCAAATCTTCCACTTTTAGCTCCAACTTCTGAATTCTGTGGGCCATCCTGCTAACCGTGGAATCCACCCTGCCAGTATGCCCTTCTAATGATGTAATTCTTGCCTCCCCATCTGATACCCTCCGCGATAGGTCTTCTATGGCACTTGATATATTTTTTAAGCTGCCAGAAAGGTCCTGGACCGCTTCTCTTAGCGGTCTGATTTCCTCGAGGAACCACAAGAGAGAGAGAGGCTCTTCCAAAATGGGGGACTCCCCAGTCCCCTGGGAGGAAGACGAGGTCACGGCTTTCGTTTTCTTTGTGGCCTTTTCTGGAGTGGCTGGAGGAGTGTGTCGTTGCAGAGGTTTTCTCATATCGACCTCCATCCGTGACTGCGATGCGCACACCTGCAGAGCTGTAATCAGTCCATCGCCAAATGGATCGGAAGGAGTCGGTAAAAACGGTAGAAAAGAGCGGCGGAAAGGAGCTATCGGCAGACGCAGCTAGTCTGTGTCCCGCATCACGTGACTCCAGCAGCAGTAAAAGGTTATCTGGGCTAATGCTTGACCAAGGATCTAGTGCAAAAGGCAGGGTTTTCTCTTTCCGGCCAACATGAGGGATTTCTGAGGCAAGAGATACCAGTAAGCACAGGATCAGATGCACCTCTTCCAGAAGGGAGTATGGGAATGGCAAAGAGAATCAGCAGGGTGGTCATGGGGGTTTAAAATTGAGAATATGGGGAGGAGCCAGGTATTAAGGATCACCAAGGGGAAAAGACAGATGCAAGCATCATCACCGAAAGGGCAGAAGAGCAGGTGATAACACACATACTGTACACTGTAGGTAAAGTACAAAGTTTGCTTAGATACAGTGTCTACTGCATACTGATATCATGGGTGTTATATTGCATAGCAAACATTTTTTATATTTATTTATCAAGTCTAGGATTACAAATACCTTTGAGCCATGGCTCTTTTACAAAGGTTCCACGTCAGAGAAATACAAATTATAGGGAACATCAAGACAGGCATTACAACAATGTGGACATTGCAAACAGAGTACAGATTAATACAGTTCAAGGGTAGCATTGTAACAAGGCAGCCAGCAGCATTTGTCAGAGAAAATAGACAACAGATAAGAAATGCCAGAGTCATAGGGAGATGGAAGAGGGGAGTGGGGGAGAAGGAATGTAGGAAGGGTGGCAAGAGAGAGTGAAAAGTGCAGCATTGGGTATACCAAGATGTGAGGGTAATTAAGTTAAAGTAAAAGTTAAGTTAAAGTAGTAAAAATTCCAAATATAATCATATTTACTATCAATGGAAATATATCCTTTGATATCACATTCTCCTTACAAGACAAACAGCTGTAAAGTTTATGACGGCTTATTATTCCATTTACTGTATTTACCATTTCCTTTTTTCCAAGTATCAACCAGCTCTGTCACCTTGAGTAATACCTCGGAAACTAATGAAGAATCTGCAACTGATGAAGGTAACATGAGATTGCATTTGTGACTCTTAAGATGTCAAGGAGCATACCAAAATCATTAATAAAAAGATTGTAAAAAACAAACAATGAAAACCCTCAACTGTGTCTTCTAGCCTGAGATAGTAAAGGGTAGGTTGACAATGATGCCAGTGTAGATTTGGTGCTGAAGGTCATGATGGCCACAGTTTTTGTCAATATTTAAGTCAGCTAGTTGGATTGAAATCACTACTGAAGGATGCAGAGGGGTGTTGAACTATAGTGTCAGTATTGGGTATTGTCCTAAGTTCCTAGAGTCGACTGGATCCCATAACATTCAAATCTTCCAGTCCTAGAGGTGAGTATTAAACCTGATTGGACACTGACACAGCTGTCTGATGTCTTTGAAAATGGTTAACTCTGCAACTGTTAGTGGTAGGATGTTTACTGTTTAAGTGTCAGCTTTGGGACAGTTTAACATGGTTGAGTCATACCACTACAGTTTCAATGTATCAGTATATGTCAATATTCTTAAAAGTGATCTACCAATATTAGCAATTTTGCCCCTGACGGTGATTAAACGATGTTTTACCACCACGGAACTCTGCATATGTAAATATTCCCCAAAGAAATGCAGCCTTTTAAAAGTAATAACACTAGTAAATTTGCAGACACTGGGTCCCAAGGACTTCCAGTTTTTTTCTGTGCCTCCCAGCTCTGCCCCCGTGTGCACTGGCATGATGACGAGATGCCAGTGAGATTGCGGGGGCATGCTCCATTATATTCAATGGGTGGCAGCTTTTAAATCACTTTTTGATAGCATTATAACCACTTGCTAATGAGACGTGGGCACGGTTGACTACTAAAGGCCCTTGGTGATGAGCCAGTGCCCATCTCTTAACAAGTGCTCCTGTCTATCAAAATTGATTAATACTAATACCAATAATCAAGCAGCGCCAACTCTCACTGGCATCTAGTCATCATGCCAGTGCACACGAGTGCGAGGAGGCACAGAAAAGGGACCCGATATCTGAAACCCTAATCTTTTACAGAAAAACTGCGACTCAAGCAACTATGTTACATATGCAGAATCCTAATGGTAGTAAGTCCCCGTTTAATCACTGGCAAGTGTAAAACCTGGTGAATCTCTTTAAATCATAACCTATATTAAAAAATTTCACCAGCATTGGTTTTTAAAATGAATCATGATGTAATGTCTACGGATGTGCATTGATGCATCGAAATAGTAGCAACATAACTATGCTGAGCTGATTCTAAGCTTTTTTTTGAAAAACTAAAGATGGTACTCATGTTAACAAGTCTGTTTCTCCTTTCTAAAGATAATTTCTTTGAAAATGACTAACTGTAGAACTGCTAGAGCCATTCATATTTTGTATGCCGAATGTTTTATATATAATGAATCAGTGTGTTTCAAGATGTTGAAATACACTTCAAAATGTTTAAATCAAGTTTTAAATGACTTAGTATACCTTAAAATGTTTCAGAAATATTAGGTGTCGGATTGATCCATGGAGGGGGACATGCTGTGATAGAATTCTGTCTGTTGCATGGGAAGATATTAAAGGCATTTTATAAAGCAGCACCTTCTTTTGGTTATTATGCTTACTATTATGAATTACATACTACATACTAACATACTAAAATGCCAGCAGAATAGGCCTAATGGTCTTTCGTGTCTGCTCGTTTGGTCAGCCCCCACCCTGGGTGCTGACCTTGCTGTCCACCTCGCCTTCTCTGGCTTCTCCCTTCCCAGTTCTGGATATTCTTGCTGCATTGGATTTTGCTTCCTGAACCCTTCCCCTGTACCTGTCCCACCCCCTTTTGAACCCCTCCACTGTCTCTGCCTCCACCAGCCCCCTAGGTAGTGCATTCCATGGCTCTACCACCCTCTCAGTAAAGTGGCACCTCCTCCTTTCTCCCTGAATCTTCCCCTTCCAGCTTCCACCCATGCCCTCTAGTGGCCCCTTCCTCCTTCCGTCCGAAGCACCCTCACTGTTCCTCCCCTATTTACCCCTCTTCATGTACCTGAAGACCTCTATCATGTCCCCGGTCCCTTCTCTCTTCAAAGTGTACATATTTAGCTCTTGAGCCTCTCCTCATAAGTCCTGTCCCCAAGCCCCAAATCATTTTGGTTGCCCTCCTCTGGACCCTCTCCAGGAGGTTAATGTCCCTCTTTAAGTGTGGCCTCCAAACTGCACGCAGTACTCCAGGTCTGCGGCCTCACCAAGCAGTTATACAGAGGAGTATCACTTCCCTCCTTCTGGAGGTGATCCCCCTAGCGATGCATCCCAGCATCCTGTTGGCCTTGGCTGCTGCCCTCCTACAAGTCTCAGAGTTGTTCATCTTGACATCCACTATCACCCCCAGGTCCCTCTCAGCCATTGAGACTTGTAGTATTCCCCCCCCCCCAGGGTGTACACTTGGCCTGGGAATTATGATTATTAATATTAACAAATCATTCAGTGCACCCTTGTACAAACCTACCCTCATCTAGAGAATGTGAAAATGCAAATATAAAAATTGATCCTGTCATTGGTGGCGAAAATCACACAGGAAGCCCAAGTCCCTGGGGCATAAGGAGGTTATTCATTGAACTAATAGTGTTTGGAAGGTAGCCAGGGTGACATATTCCAAGATTTTCTCAGTCCTGGGGACTAGTGAGAAGCAGCAGTAAAAAGTTATCTGGGCTAATGCTTGGCCAAGGGTCTAGTGCAAAAGGCATTGTCTTCTTTTTGTGGCCAACTTGAGGGATTTCTGGTGCAAGAGATACCAGTAAGCATAGGATCAGGTGCACCTCTTCCAGAAAGGAGTAGGGGAATGGCAAAGAGAATGGGCAGGGTAGTCATGGGGCATTTAAAACTGAGAATATGGGGAGGAGCCAGGTACAAAGGATCACCAAGGGAAAAGACAGATACAACCATCATCAAGGAAAGGGCAGAAGAGCAGGGGATAACACACATACTGTACGCTGTAGGTAAAGTACAAAGTTTGCTTAGACACAGTGTCTACTGCCTACTAATATCATGGGTATAATATTGCATAGCAAACTTTAAGTTAAACTAGTAAAGAATTCTAAATATAATCATGTTTACTATCAATGGAAATATATCCTTTGACTGATATCACATTCTCCTTACAACACAAACAGCTGTAAAGTTTATGACAGCTTATTATTACATTTACTGTATTTACTATTTCCTTTTTTCCAAGGACGAACCAGCTCTGTCACCTTGAGTGAACCCTTAGGAACTGATGAAGAATCTTCAGTTCATGAAGGTAACATGAGATTGCATTTGTGATACTTAAGTTGTTGAGTGGCATAAACAAATCACTAATAAAAAGATTGTAAAAACCAAACAATGAAAACCCTCAACTGTGCCATCTAGCCTGAGATAGTAGAGGGTGGGATGAGAGTGATGCCAGTGGAGATTTGGTACTGAAGGTCATGATGGCCACAATTTTTGTAAACATTCAGGGTCAGCTAATTGGAATGAAATCACTACTGAAGTGCACAGATGGGTGTTGCACTATAGTGTTAGTACTGGGTATTATCCTAAGTTCCTTGTGTGGCACTAGAACCCACAACGTTCAAATCTTTCAGTCCAGGAGGTGAATATTCAACTTGCTGAGCACTGACACAGCTGTATGATGTCTTTAAAAATGATTAACTCTGCAACCATTAAAGGTAGGAAATGTACTCTTTAGTTGATGACTTTGGGACAGTTTAACATGGTTGACTCATACCACTAAAGTTTCCATATATCAAAATATGTGGTGTTATGTGATTTGAGCGATGGAATATTAGTGAGATCAAAATGAGTGAGTGCACATCAGTGAATACCAAAATGCCAACATGCACTACATTGAGGACCAAAAATAGTGACGCTCCTCAACATTTTCTCCAGGGGCGATGCCTACTTAAATTATGTGGTGGGCTATGCCTCCCGCACCCTCCATTACTATTATAATCAACTCGGGGGGGGGGTCTGACACTGGTACACTGGAAAACCTGGGCTGGAACTATTCAAGGGGGAATGAAGTCATCAGGGGAGAACATTTGGGGGGCAACCTGTGGATGGGGGGACCACAATAAGGAGGGTGAGTGAGCATGGAGTGCCAGTTTGGGAAATCAGGGGAATCTGACAAAAACGTTTAAGTGCACAAACAAAACAAAAGAATTATTCCCACCAACCTAGCTGGTTCCAAATCTGGGTTCCCCTGTACCAGAGGCAGTTATTGCTACCACAAGACCAAACAGCCAGCTGAGAGCCCTGGCGAAACAGGGAGGCAGTATAGCACAGTGGTTTAAGGCTCTGAGCTGCAAATCTGCTGACATCCAGCAAACCAGACCTGGGTTTGAATCCCACAGTTTCCACTTGCATACTGTGTGGCTCTGAGCAAGTCACTTAACTTCCCTGTGCTCCCAGGTTGCTCCTGTAAAAAAGCTGTCAGCTTAGTATGCTACTCCTGGTTAAAACAACTAAAAAAACAACAACCTGCTATATCTTCATTTACTTCTGTAGCTCTCTATCACAGTTGCTCTATTCTTACCCTCACTGTACATTCACACTCTCTGTTATCACAGGCACTCAGACTGAGTCACTCAATTTGACTTGCCTATCCAGGATACCAAATATATCAATATTCTTTAAATCACAACTTTTATTTAAAAATCATGATTTAATGTCTGCTGATGTATATTGATGCATCAAAATTATAGTAAGTGCAACATAACACACTGTAATTATGCTGAGCTGATTCTAAGCTTTCATTTGAAAAACTAATGATGGTACTCACATTAACAATTCTATCTGTCCTTTCTAAAGATAATTTATTTGAAAATTACCAACTTTAGAACTGCTAGGGCCATTCATATTTTGTATGCTGAAAGTTTTATATATAGTGAATCAGTGTGTTTCAAGATGTTGAAATACTCTGCAAAATGTTTAAATCGAGTTCTAAATGAGTCAGTATACCTTAAAATGTTTCAGAAATAGTAGGTGTCAGATTGATCCATTGAGGGGGACATGCTGTGATATAATTTTGGCTATTCCATGGGAAGATATTAAAGGTTTTTTTTAATAAAGCAACATCCTCTTTAAATTATTATGTTTATTACTATAATTATGAATATTAACAAATCAGCCAGTACGAACCTACCCTCATCTAGAGAACACTAAAATTCAAATGTAAAAATTGATTATGTCTTTGTTGGCATGAATGACACAGGGAGCACAAGTCCATGGGACATAATGAGGTTATTCATGGAAGCTGTAGTGTTTGGAAGGTAGCCAAGGTTATCTTTTCTGAAATTCTCGCAGCCCTCGGGACGAGTGAGTAGTGGCAGTGAATGGTGTACACGGTAATGCTTGTGCAAGAGTCTAGTGCTAAAGGCAGGGCTTTTGTTTTCTGGTGAACATGAGGGTCTTCCTGGGCAAGGGATGTAAGAGAGCTAGTTCTGGCAAGGAGAATATGCAGGGTAGTCATGGGAGATTTAAAGGGGCAGAAAATTTGTGTTGATTGG
Source organism: Neoceratodus forsteri (assembly GCA_016271365.2). Taxonomy (NCBI): domain Eukaryota; kingdom Metazoa; phylum Chordata; order Ceratodontiformes; family Ceratodontidae; genus Neoceratodus; species Neoceratodus forsteri. The sequence continues at coordinate 100,496,455 of CM028138.1, read as the reverse complement.
CTACTATTTATAGTGTTCACTTGAGCTGTGCAGAATATAAAATTCTGCCTGCGGAATGACTATTTCAATTCTGTGAAATTCCACAGAATTTTCATGAAAATTCTGTGGAATTTTGCAAAATGTTAAATTTCAGTTATTTCACTCTAATGTTGAAAGTACATGTCCAAATAACACCATATCTGAAATGTAAGCAGTACGCAATACCCTACAAATGTGTACCAAATTTCTGAGTTGTAGATTGAAAAGAGGCAGGGTTATGGGTGGCCACATATTTAATCAAAATTTCATTTTCAGTTATTTTGAGATAATTTTAACATTTCTTATTCAAAGTTCTCCACCATATCAGAACTGGGAGAAGCCTGTAGAATGCATATACACACACACACACACCATGTTTTAAGGCTCAAATCTTAATGGGAGCTGAGTTATAGGTAGTCAAATATTTTGCTAAAATTTGAATTTCTGTAATTTTAGTATAACTTTGATAGCATTCATTGAAATGTTACAAACATTGCCTGGCATACAGGTTATCACTACATTTATATATTCACATAGTTTCAGAATTCCAGCTTTAAATGGGACTATGTTATAGCCTGCCAAACTTGTTGCCAAAATTAAAATTTTGGTTAGTTCCCTCTAATTTTAAAACTATATATCTAAATTTAATTAGAGCTGAAACATTTAAACTACTATACCACATGGTCAGTTCTGAAAAAGTTCATAGTTTCAGCTTTAAATGGGATTGAATTAAAAGTAGTCAAACTTTTGCAACATTTAAAAATTTAATTTTGCAAGAATGTAAACTACAAATTTATGAACCAATGAAGCTTTAAAACTAGAGAATGCAATATAATTAAATTTGGCAGGTTTTTAGACATTGTAAGGAGACCGTGTGTGCCAATTTTATTAATTGCTTGCTGTGAGAAACTGCAAAATAACATCTGTATTTAAAGTCAAATCCCATGAGGCTTTGTGAAAATTGTAGAATTTCATGAACAATTTCCATAAAACTGGAATGTTCTAATGTCACTCAACCTTATCGGGGGGGGGGGTTAATTAAAGGACAGGCTCATAAGAGGCAGGTAGCGCAGGTGGTCATCAGGTTCTACAGTTAGATGCAGTTTCACCAAGAAATGGACAGTTGAGCTGGGTAGCACAACAGTAGTAGACCCCCCGTTGAAGCAAAAAAAGCACAGAGTGTCAACAATTCCAACATGAATGCAGGATATTTAAGGATCAACCTTAAATTTTTGATTTAGGGAGCCTGGTGTACATGCAAGTTTTGGACTTAGAGGTACTCAAAATGATGTAGAGGTGGAAGAAAATGTCTTGAGCAGCAGGAAGAAAGAATTCTGGCTATTCCAATAGGATAGATCAATAGGAAAAGGAGTAGGTGGCTCATATTTTAAGGGAGTTTGTCACTGTAAGCAACAAAGAAGATATCAGTGGGACTTCATTCACAAAGTTGAGAATGACTATTACAGTATGCTCTGCCAGCCCATTGGTCCACTTGCAGCTTATACTATATGCTGTCATTCGGTGGGCAGCCATGGAGGTATGTGGGTGGGAATGCTGCCCATCGATGATGGGGGGACTGGGTGGGCTGGGGACCTGTGTGGGGAGGTGTGGGGTACCACTAGACTGCCAGGGAGCAGTAATGGCTGTATTCACAGTGATCGGAGGTACAGGAGGGAAGGGGGGACCACTGGACCATCAGGAAAGTTTAATTGATTATCATCACGGCAATTGGATGTACGGGAGGGGAGGAGGGATCTACTGGACTACCAGAGTTATTACATATATTTCTCTTTGGTGATCAGGGATTCAGGTAGGGAGGGGGGGCCACTGGACTACCAGGGACTCTTGTGTGAGCTTGTGCATGTTGTTGGGGAGGTGGGGTAGCCACCAACAGTGGGCGGCTGCTGTGTTATGCACTGCAGTACAGCAGCCCACCTGTGGGTGTCTAGCACTTGACATACAATTAAAATACCAGGGCAGCTCCCCCCTCATTTTGCCCAGTGCCCTGGTACTGTAATTGTATGTTTCTGTTTGGTCTCACACCAGGAGTCACCCCATTAATTTTACTAAGTTGTATTGTAAATACAGGGGTTGAGCTTACAAACATTTTGTACTGTCTAGCACTTGAGCCATTTATTTCAGGCTCAGCTGTGAGCCCAGGTATGTAGCACATCTCTGGGTTGTGCTAGTAGATGCACCACACATCCCAGGCTGAATATTGGTATGTGTCACATATAAGCGAGCACACCCCCTGGAGATGTGCCACATACATTATCTTTGCACCCCAGTGCATTGGGAATTGTGCTGTGCAATTCCCACTTTTGACTATTGCCCTGAGGCACATTTCTGGGGTTGTGCTGGTGTAACTCAGCTGTGCCATGTGTAGCCCCTTTGAATATCTAGACCTTTGTGTACATCAAGTTCAAAATTAGTCAGTATTCTTTCAAATGTTTCCAAAACAGCAGGTGTCAATTTGATCCATGGAGAGGGACATCTTGTGATATAATTTTGGCTGTTGCATGGGATGATGTTAAAAACCACCTTTCTCAAGTATCAGAATATTAAACAGGGAGCACCCTTACCTCATGAGAAGCTTTTCCAGGCTGTTTTCATTTTGCATTTTTAGCCCCCCAAATAAGGGAAAGGAATTGTAATTTACCTCCAAGGGGCTGGCTGCACAATCCCTTTCCACTTCCTGGCTCTCTGATCTGCCGCTGCACTCTGACATTTTGTTACATCTTTATAGTTCGAGCATGGGGTGTGCTGCATTCACTTGAATGTGTCATCTTTTTAAAATGTGATTTTCAGCTTTTATATCGGGTTTTGGTACCTGTTGATGCCAGGGTTCAACTAAAAAGAGCCATGTAATGTTAATGTCAAACAGTACTGAATGCAGCACTAAGCCCTGCAAAACCCAACTAGTCACTGCTCCTTGTTTAGATTCATGCCCTCTGAGGCCCACTTTTTGTTTCTTGTCAGTCAGCCAGGACTGAACCCATCTGGCTCTTACTCCCATTTAAACCAAGCCTAGATAGTCTGACAATAAACTCATGATGTGGTACACTGTTGATCTCATTGCTGTAATCAAAATAAATTACATCCATTGGAAGGCCCATATCTAATACTTTGTTCACCAGTTCAAAACATTTTATGGGGTTAATTTGACAGGACCTCTCATCTCAGACAACATGCTGGGTATCACCATGTAACCCATAAATCAGGATGAATATATCAATGTCTTCCTTGACAAATACCTCCATACATTTGCTGATGGCCAATATTAAGCTTATTAGTCTGTAATTATGGTGCATTGTCCTTGCCAGATTTTTACAGATGGACATCACTAATGCCTCCTTCCAGTAACCAACCACTTTTCCTTCATTTAATGATCTCTCAAAAAGGTATTTAAGTGGGCCTGCTAGTTATATCACCAGTTCCTTCAGTATGTGTGGGTGTAGTCCACCAGGACCCTTGGCTTCATTAAACATTTTTACTATGTAGTAGGGATAGCTATTTGTCTTTATCTATCAAAATTTGTGAATTACTTGCAGTGTCTCTATAGCTATGGATGCCAATGTACTTTGGTGAAATATGGAGCAGAAGTATTAATTGAAAACTCCAGTCATGTCCTTTCCCCTAGATTTGGGTTCAGTTCCCACCTTGAATGGGCCTACACCATGGTTGGAACACTATAAACTGTTGATGTACTTACTGAATGTTTTTTGGTTGTCCTTAACCTACACTTCTGTTTTGAATTCCATGACTGCCTTACTCTTCCTTATGTCCTTTAAACACAGTTTCACCAGATTTTTCTACATAACCCAATGTAACAATTTGTCACTCCTTTTTTGTCTTATTCTATGCTCGTTTTTTCCCACTGCAGTCCCATTTAGACTTTTTTGGTTAGCCCACTGTGGGATGATATGGGGGAATAAGTGATGGTTTTACAGATTTTGTGAGTGGTGGGATTGGATTTTACATTAGAAGAAATGTTTTCTTTCACATAGGATGTTTTTCTTTTCTATGACTTTGATTAATGATTATACTGGCATTTGGGAGCTTTGTTTGAAAAAAGGGGTTTAATGGAAAAGTGTGCTGAAGAGTGGGGGATTTTATTAATAGTTTGGAGGATTGTATGGGCAGTGGGAAGTATGTTTTGCAGGCAGGGAAGGGATTTTGTGTGTATTTAACAACTTATTTGGATAAATGGAGAAGAGCGGATGGTGGGATATGATTTTCAATTATGTGGCATGGTAGAAGAGGGTGAATGTGTATGACCAGAGGGTGGGAGAGGAGTTTCTTGCTTTTTTTTACAGGCCATGAAGAAAAGCAATGCAACTTCTGTGGCACCAACTTATTTATTTATTTTTTTTTAATTTATTTGTGAAATCAGTTTACAACCTTTGAGCCAGAGGTATTTGTAGAAGCAGACTTGTTCCAGTGGCTGTTTGGTACTAGGAAGGATATAGAGTGGGTGGTTGCTAGCTTTGTTTTGGGGGTAGGAAAAGAGCATAGCTTTGTTTTTTTTAAGATTGATGACGAGTCTGCGCTCCTTAAGCCAAGCTTCGGCATTATTGAAAGACTGCTGTAGGGTGTCCTGAACGGAGACGGGATTGCGGTGGGTGGCAAAAAGGACAGCGTCATCTGCATACAGGAGAATTTTGCCAGGGCATGCACTGGGCAGGGTGTTCAGATAGAGTGAGAAGAGAAGGGGGCCCAGGATGGAGCCTTGGGGGACCCCAGAGTGAATGAGATGGGTATCAGAGAGTATCCCATTGATTTTAACACACTGTGATCAAGCGGCTAGATAGCTTGTGCACCATGCTAGGGGACCAGCCGAGAGACCAGTGTGGCAGAGAGCATTCAGCAGAAGAGGATGGGAGGCAGTGTCGAAAGCCTTTGAGAGGTCGATGAACACTGCACCAACTAGGGAGCTGGTATCCAAGGAGGAGTGTAGGAAGTTGGAGAATTCAATTAGGGCAGTGCTGGTACTGTGACCAGCATGAAAGCCATGTTGCTCTGGGCATAAGATGTTATGCTTAGCCAGATAATCAGTGATTTGAATGGCCACCACTTTCTCCAGAGCTTTGGGGGGGGGGAGGATGGAGATTGGCCGGTAGTTGTTGGCTGACGACCTGTCGCCCCCTTTATGAATTGGTGTGATTATGGCTGTTTTCCAAGCCATGGGAAATTGTCCCAGGCAGAGCGATCGGTTAATTAGGCTGGTGAGTGGGGCAAGGACTTCATCTAGCACCATTCTGAGGATACTGGGGTCCAGTGAGTCACTGCCAGGACTGTTGCTATTCAAAGCTTTGATTAGGATGGGTCTGGCTTCCTGGGCGGAAATCTTGCGCAGGTGGAAGCTGGGGTGCTGGAGAACAGGGGGAGGTTGGTTGGGGGGCGGGTCAAAGAAATTACCAGGAGGACTGAGCTAAGGTCAGTGAAAGCGGTGTTGAGCCAGTTAGCTATGGTGGCAGGCTCGGTGGTGGTAGTGCCATTGCTAGTGAGCTGGGATGGGGCAGGGGAGCGTGATTTTCCATTTAGTTGTTTAATATTATCCCAGAAAGTCCGGGCCGAGCCCCAGGAGGAGGTAAGGGTGGCCTGGTAATGGTCGGCTTTGGCTTTCCGGATGGCCCAAGAGCACTTATTCCGGGCTGCATTGTAAGCCTATCTATCAGACAGCCGACCCGTTTCAGTGGCAAGGTGCCAGAGGTTATCCCGATTTCTTAGTAATTGTAGAAGGGCAGGGCTAACCCAGGGTGCATTCTGCTTTTTGGACCAGATTTTGGTGAAGGGTGCAAAGAGATCACAGGCCATGTTGAAGGTGTGTGTGAAGAAGGCGAGGGCAGTGTAGGAACTTCTCTACATGAAGAATGATGTAAGTTACATTTTGCACCTTGCTAAGTTGGAAAATTTTGCAAAGAATTTTGCAAAGTGAAGTTTCCTGGCTTTGCACATCTTATTCCATGTATCTTTATCATATTCCAGTCCCCATCTACACACATATCAAACTACATAGCATTAAGCCATGACACAGCAAGGTTCTCCTGGAGAATTAGTCCATGTTTGGGGGGGGGGGCAAGGCTGAAGGTATAGTGTCTCCAACCACCCAGGCATGGATTAATTCTCGAGCCAAACCATGCTGTGTTGTGGCTTAATGCACTCGTAACATGGCAATTGCAAGGCAAACACTGTTTGAAGTCAAGTAACTGTGGTACACAAATAAAGAGACACTCAGAATATTGGTGAACTGTTTAAGGTATTCAACTCTACACGTCTCACAGGCTACACAGATCTGCAACTGTGTGTGTGCACATTACATATTCTCTATACATTAATGTTATGAGTGCAGTTTTAAAACAGCTTGCAGCATTGTCTTTTGTAGAATTACAGACAGAAAGACAAAAAGAAATGTACCTCGGTTGATAGAAACTCCCTTTTCTAATGTCATGGCCTTCATTCTTACTGCCCATTCAGTACTGCATTATGGGTAAATTACCATGATTTGCATATCCGTAAGTCAAACAACATCTCAAAATGTGGTTTAATAATACACAAAAGTATGGTATTTCATTGTTGACTGCAGTAAAGTTATAACTACTGGCTAGAAAACCGAGATGTTAGACATGGCATCTAACTTCAAACTTTGGTACTTTCAGAGGGTAATGTTTGCATTTATTACAAACATTTTGTGAATACAGTGTTATTATGCAGCTTTCACCATGCAATGCGCTGTTTAACATTCCATCCAAGTCAGTGAACAGCACGAGCTTCCTCCAAGCATGATTCCTGTCCACCAGCCCCACTCTCTCTGTCTCTCCCTGTCTGAAACCCCGTTCTGTCAAACTACAGCATCTACAACTCTAGCCATTTCAACATCAGAGGACTGTGGCACCACTGTGCTTTACATAGGTAGGGGAAGTTGAGCAAATAAGTCAATTAATATGCAAGGAGTACAGGCAGGGAAATAACGGTGTGACAGTGAACAGGAGAATTTAGGACACATTAATGCATGGTGAGGACACTGGACACTCAGTCTCTGGGAGTCCGTGGGGTGGGTGGGTTGGCAAGGGACAGGACGACCTGTGTCATCTATTGCTTCTGCCTGCAGTGCTGCTACTGCAATGCTATTGCTTTAATGTATGCAGCTAGGGTGCACTTTACAATGTTGGACAACTGCTGGAACCATAGCTATGTGCAGCTAAGTGAGTGAGCATGGAACATTAAGTTGCCTGTCCAATTTGCTGTGTGCAGTCCAGATGGCTTTGTCAGTGCAGTCCTGATGGCAACTGTTGATTAATTATTTGTTCTGCGTGGTCCCAATGGCAACCATGGATTAACTAGGAAAATCAATCCATGTTCAATTGATGTCTTCTGACCAATCGTGTGTTACACTTTGCAAGTTCCATGTTACAAAGTCTATTAATAAACAAGACAGCAAGCTGGCCCGGTGGTGCTGAGGGTTGAGGTGCTGGATGCCACACCTTGTGCCACACCGGTGACCTGGGTTTGGGACTGGACTCAGGCTGCTGGGAGTTGGCGGGGGAGAGGAAGGACTGAGCATCAAATGACTGCTCTGCTTCCTCTGGGGAGGGTTGGGGCATTACAGCACACTGTAGCGATGACTGGTGGAGGCCAACCGCACCACAGCACTGGGTACAAGTTGGAGAAGAGAGCGTGGCTGGTGTCAGCACATATGTGCCTGGATGCCAATACACATCTGACTCTCCAGGGAACTAAACAGGCATAAAATAGTGGGCGGTAGTCTTGGAGACTGATGGCCATGCCTGGCATCCCCAGGTTCCTGAGAGGACCCTGCCACAGAGTGCATGAATGATAATGGCTGACTCTGTGGGGTGCCAGATTGGGCCTGGGGGGCACAGGTGCTGGCAGCCAGAGATCGTGGAGACACACTCCACTGGAGAGGAGGCTAAATAGATATATGATAAATAAACAAGATGGCTATGCTTAGCAGTAAGTGTAACAATCTTGTTTAGCAAATTTTTTTTTTTTTTACCTTTCCAAATCACACTCATACTTACAGTACAAGCCTTATTCCCAGACAAGGCATCATGGGTATACAAATCATTATGAAGTCAGGCTGACAATGACCTGACATCTCCTTTTAAACAGGCTTGTACAACCGATTCAGTAGAGGCTGAGAATGATGATGTACAGACAAGTGTTTCACCCTTTTTAGGACTCTTCAATGTACTGTAGTCATAATCCCAACCAGGCACCACGTCAGAATATGAATATTGGAGCACTCAGAGTGAGTGTACCAGATCATAAAGTGATACATGTTTATCCCATTGTGGACAAGGTGAAATTCATTTTAACAAGTCATTCAAACATAGAGTCCCATCCAAAGATGAATCCATTCCCAGTAGAGCATGATATTTTTACATTATATATTAACTTGACTTATGTTGTATAAAATTTAAAAAAAGGTCTTGTCCTCCTTTATAGAGATGGCGAGAGAGAGAGATGAGCAGTGGATCCTGTTGATCACTAGGGCAGCTGGAGCTAGAAGGTAGCTGGATATCACTGTCCATATTAGGACAAATCATCTGGTGCAGGAGAAGGTAGGAATAGTGAAGGAAAAAGTCAGAGAGCTAGGGTGGGTCCTCAAGCATGCAGTACACACACTAACATTTTCCTGAGGTGTTACTTGTTTATGGCAGTGGAGGCAAATAAACTCCACCTCAGGGTTTTTATTGAATGGTTGAAGGTGCATGGAGAAAGGTTTTGGATACATCGGGGACTGGGGACCAACCTGTGAGGATGAGTATGTATGGGAGAGATGGCCTGCAACCTTCTGGGAAAAGATTTACAGTAATTGATGGCAGGTTAACTGTTATATGGATAGGCATTTAAATTAGACTGGGGGGGTGGAGAATCCAAAAGAGACAACAATTGCCTCCCCCTGGTTGGAAAAGAAGATGCTAAAGTGATAGGGAAGAGAGTGTTAGGGATGGAAGACAATAACAGAGAGAAAACTCCCCTAGAGCAAATGCATAAAAAGAGAGGCACAGGGATGGGAAAGAAGCAAAAGGGGAATGTAATGCAGGTAGAGGAGGACATAGGATTAAAGGGACCAGATATAGTGAAAATAAAAAAAAGGAAGAGGTGAGCTAAGGGGTAAGTCAAGGAGTAGAACAGGCAGGAATGAAAAGGAGAAGCAGAGTAGTAGACAGGGAGATAAAAAGATTTTGAAAGCCAGCTCACAGAGGGGGGTTTCTTATCCAAGATTATGGCCAAAAGCATGAAGTCCATCTGCTACAACAAATGGCACAGATGGCTCCCACAAACTCTCAGACATACACACCCAAATGGGCAGATTGGGAGATGGTCCTTTTTTTTAATATTATTTTTTTATTGAGGTGTTTTCACCATCAACAATCATAACACATTTATTATTCATGGTACATCTATCAATAGTTACATAATAATCATAATATCCAATTAATCTTACATACTTCAATAATATTTAAGCTCCCCCCACCTTTTAACTTGGACAATCAAATTTATACTTACAGTAATTAATGCTACCATACCAAGGGGTTTATCATGCTATTGCACATATATATTTATTACAGCCTAAAAGTGGACCATGAGAATAACAATATTCAAACAGTAGAAAATATATTAGTAAAGGGGAGGTATATTGTCCAAGATTTCTTTCCAGTTTTTCCCAGTCAGATCATCAATATCAAAGTCCATTGTATAAATAATCTCTTTGTATTGTAAAGTCTCCTTAAATATATCACCCCATTTACAATGCTGAAAGGTAGAAATTGCATCACTTTTCCAATTTTCCAAAATTAATCTTTTAAGGGCAATAGTAGCCAATGAGAAAATTTTTGTTTCTACCCTTAGAAAAAATATTTTACTAACATTATTAAACAGAAATATATCAAATCTCAAAGGAATATCAATCTTCAATAATGCTTGTAGAATTTTTTGTAAACTTAACCACCAAGGCCGAATTTTGGGGATAGCCATAAGCAATGAGTTATGGTTGCACACTCATAACAGCCACGTCAACATAATTCTGAATAGTTCAGATTAATCTTGGCCAAACATGCAGGGTTCAAATACACTCTGTTCATAATATCATATTGGATATCCTTATTCCTTGGAGATACATATACATATACATTATTATTATTGAATAATCTTAAATAATTCCATTCTTCTTGAGTTATTCCAATATCATTCTCTTCATTCAATTTATTTTGAAATGTGATGAAAATTCCTTTGAGGTGAATCTAATAGAATAATATGCAATCCTGACAATAACTTTTCCATTCCTAAATTTATTTGGGCAGTCTGAAGATCGAAAACTCTGGAAAGTACATCCTCTTGTATCTTACGTATTTTCAAGAATCTTCAAAACTTGGCCATAATTGTATAATGAAAAGCATATCCCAACCTTTCTCTTTCCATTTAATTGATGCCTCATTAAAGGAGGCCAATTTGCCCTCGATCAAAAGGTCTGCCCTAACTTTAGCCTTATTTCTGTTTAGTACCTGAAATTAAAATCTTTATGGTTACCCCAAATCCTTTGATTGTATTCTATGGGAGTTAATAAACAAGGAGTAGATATAATAGCCGGACAATCTATATATTTCTTAATGAAAGGCAACCAGGAAGCCGATATATGAGTAGAATTCTTACGTAGTTCTTGATCTAGCCAAATTTGATATGTTGTTATATTCTGCTTGTTTCCAAATAACATTTTTGATAAAGATATAAATCTCTATCAGGAAAAAATGTCCATGAAAAATAATTGGAAAGTATATTGGCTTCCACATACTTAACCGGATTTGGTCAACCCATCCCCCCCTGTTTCCAGGGAGCACATAATACCCTCCACACTTTCTGTGGCTTTCCTCCTCCCCATAAAATTTTACTAAATATTCTCTTAACATCCAGAAACCAGTTATGATTAGGGCATCCTATAATATTCTTCATAACAAATATTAAATGCGGTAATGCCATCATCTTCACCATATCTACTTTACCCCATAAAGAAATAGTTTAATTTTTCCAGTTACTCAGTAGATTAACTATTTTTTCCTTGGCTTTATTATAATTGATTTTGATATTTAGTTGTTCATTATTAGTGAAGTGGATACCTAAATACTTAATATAATCTTGTTGCTTAAATTCCTGATTTGTAATAAGTTTAATAACCTCTTAAGGGTAGATGATTTTGATAAACACATAATAGCCAATTTAGTCTTATTTAATTGGTATCCTGAAAAACTTGAGAAAAACGAAGTTAAGGATTAAAAATGCTTCTAAAGAAATATTTATGTTTTTAAGTAACAAAAGAATATTGTCGGCAAAGATATTTTTTTTGAATGTATATCATTGCATACAAAACCCTGAATTTTGGAATCATTTCTTATAGCTGAGAGGTAGGGTTCTAATGCCAAAATAAAAAGAGTAGGGGAAAGGGGACAACCCTAACACCATAAAGCATTTCGAAATTATCAGTCAAATATCCACTTATTTGAAATTTTACCAAAGTATTAGCATATAATTTTTTTATTAAAGCAATTAAGGGATCTGGAACACCATATGCTGTAAGCACTTCATAAACATACTGTCTGTTTATTAAATCAAAAGCTTTTCCAGCATCCAGAGCAACCACATAGTAATTATCTTTTTTATAACTTGGATCAGTATTTATTATATGGTTCATTATTTAAAGTTTTTTTATTAGCTTGAAAAAGATTTCTGTTTTTCAAAATTCCATATTGATCAGCTTCTATAAAGTTTTCCAAATGTGTGACAATTCTATTATTAACCAATTTAGCAATTATCTTGTAATCAGAATTTAACAATGCAATAGGTCTATAACTCTCACTATATTCAACAGGTTTGCCTTATTTATGAATTAAAATAACTTTGGCCAGATACATTGATTCTGGAACTAAACTTTTTTCTTTGTTCTCTAATAATTCCTCCAACATCCTTTTTATCCAAGGAGCAAGTTCTTTTATAAATGTTTGGTAAAATGCATTTGTATACCCAGGCTTTGCCTCTAGGTAATTTCTTAATTGTCATTTCTACTTCATTTAATAAAATCTGTGGAAACTCGAAAGGATTGGAAGTCAATTTAGCCCATTGAAAAAGCTGTTTTATATTTTCCCTATTTGGTATAAAGTCATTATGATATATTTTCTGATAGGTTTTAAAAAATTATTTTGCAATATCCTTGTCTGGGGTAAAATATTCCCCTTTATCATTAAGTATTTTGGTAATCAAATTCTTTTGTTTTTCATTTTTTAATAAATTTGCTGACAACCTCCCAGACTTGTCCATATGGTAATATTTATATATTTTCATATATAACATTGCCCTAATAGTCTCTTGATTAATTAAATCTACTTTCTTTAATTTCAATTCCTGCCACTCTTTGAAATATCTATCATAGTCACTTAGTACCAAATTATCTAATTGACTCAATCTGTTATTCATTAGTGTATTTTCCCTGTTTCTAATTTTGTTAATTTTTATTTGATATGATGTAATACTACTATGAATAGTTACCTTAAAAGCATCCCATATTGAAATAATTGTTTTGGCTCCCGAGAAATTATAATACCAAAATTCATCCATATAATTCTTAATCAATTCCACAGAACTGGAATCCTTTAATAAGGCATTATTGAAAGACCATGACTTGGTCCACTTTCTCTCATCATCACATAACACTAATTCCAATGTAACAATTGCATGATATGTCAAACAGATTGAGTCAATTACAGAATTATTAACTCTTTTCACTAATGACTTGGAAATAAAAAGAATAGTCCAATCTAGTAAACAATTTCTGTTTCCTATCATAATGGGTAAAGCTTTTTTCAATCCATTATTCTGCCTCCAAACATCTACAAGATTTTCTTGTTCCAAAAAACTATTTAATTTGTTGGATATTGCTATATTCTGTATAGTGGGAGGATTAGATTTATCCAGAACAGGGGAATGCAAGGCATTGTAATCACCTGCTAAAATAATATCCTGACACTGAATGAACTGTAAACCTTCAGTGATTTTGGCCAAAAAGTCACCATAATGTGTAAAAGAGGCATATACTGACCCAATCCCTAACTCTTGCTTATGGGTTTTAATTTTTAAAAGCAAAACTCTACCTAAAGTATCTTTATAATAATTGACCACAGAAATATCCTGTCTCTTTTTAAGTATAATAGTAACATCCCTGCTTTTCCTGGTCCCTGCAGAATGATATATTTATTTTATCAAATTCCTTTTTAATTTATCAACATCCTTATCGTGTAAATGTGATTCTTGGATGCACATTATATCAGCTTTACTTTTTTTAAAATAAGCCAATATGCGTGATCTTTTCATTGGAGAGTTCAAGCCATTGACATTCTTGGACACAATTTTAATATTTACTAAATTTGACATAATATGCCTTTAAAGTTAGTAACTATCTCCTCATGGTCCCTTATTAAAATAAACCAGTGAAACTGTTTGATATTCACACCGCAGGTAATAACATGGAAAAAATTGTCCAAGCAAACTTAATTTTTTTAATAAGTCACATATCAATATAAAATACCCTTCCCAATCTATATCAAGAGACATCCCGTTCCTTTTGAAGGTGCTGAATCTTAAGTTTGCCCCTTCCCCCACACTGAATATTCTAGTTCCTCAGGCCCTAATTGAGACCAATTCCCTTAATAATAGGCTCACTTAACATTAATCAAGACCAATTGTCTATTTTATCTGGTAATTCATCCCAAGCCTTCTTCATATCCTCAAAAAACGTATCTAATCCCCATAATAACAATTTTCAATTTTGAAGGATAAATCATTGTAGCTTTATGACCCAAAGACCATAATTTCCTCCTTATCTCATCAAATTGTTTTCTTTGGAGAATAATTTCATATGGCAAATCATTGTAAACAGAGATATCCACCCCCATTATAGACAATTTCTTTTTTTCATAAACTTTTGACATAAACAGCTCTTTTTCTGCTTAATTTAAAGATTTTAGAATAACAGGTCTAGAATAATTATTCTTGTTGGTATTGTTTCTGGCCTCTCTGTGAATCCTCTCCACAACCCAGTTTATTTTGGGCACCTCTAAATCCATATAGGCAGCAGCAATGATTTTGAAAGAGTCTCTCAATGATTTAGAAGAGTCCCACGTTTCAGGTAGTCCAAGAATTCTAACATTATTCCTCCTGTACCTGGCTTCTTGATCTAAAATCTTTTCTTTAAGGGAGGCATTAGACATTTATAGATTCTTCAGCTGTTTAGCATAAGGTGCAGTGTCATTTGCCAATGTAGATAAATGTTTAATTTCTATTAAGTCCTGTTTAATCACTTTATTTTCTTCTAATAAATTCTGAGTTGTGGCAAAATACTGTTCCAATTTCTTTTGATGTTTACACATAGTCTCTAAAGTCAAAGATATACAGCTGACTTTTTGAAATAAAAGTTTTGCCCATGGGGAGGTCAGAATTCTCAGTTCCTTTAAATTCATGGTCAAAAAATAAAAATCCTCCTCAGATGAGGCACTTTCCCTGCTAACATCCCCATTGTTTTTATCTGACAAATTTTCTATAACATTATTTATAGGGTGAACATTTTGCACAAACTTTGAGTGAAGTCCAGAAAAAGAATCTCTTACCCCAGAACAGACTTGAACATTGTCCTGCTGCTTTTCCAGATTGCTGGAATCTCTGGAAAATTTACCTGCAGGCTCGGCATTGGCCTTCTCCAACAATGTGTCCTGGGTAAACTCTGAGGACAATAACATTCTCTGTGGCTCCAAATCGAAATCTGCCACCCTCGTTGTTCCTTGTTCCTGCAAAATTAAGGTAGAATCAACAATTCTATTTTCCCTGTCCTTCTTGAACCGAGCGTCCACATATGAATACGCGGGTTCACTCATCGACCATCTCACTACTTCGTTGTCTACCAACACCAAAGGCTGAACTGAGGTAACTTAGGAATCAATAAGAACATGGTCTATCATATCTGGATTGTTCACTGTTAAAGTTTTTGTTTCAGTCATACCCTCCAGTTTTAAAGATGTGGGTAAAATCAGTGGAAACAATTTAGAAGCTTCTTCCCCTTGCATAGCTTCATTTACCTCGGTACCACTTTGTGAAGGCAAAGCACAGTTCACTTGACTCTCCTGTACTTTATGAGCCTCCAAATTTAGCTGCCGTTTAGTTTTTATGTGGGCCGAAGTAACCATCCCTGCAGACTTTCTCATCATTTGACAAGCTAGGTTCAGACCATATGCTTTAAGTAATTTAGAATTCTTTCTGGCAGCAGAGTTCATTTGTTCACAGAGAGCCTTATTCCTACCTTAAATGATACTGCATTTCCAGCATGGGGTCAGTTGGGTGAGCACTGTTGTCAGCTAACACTCATATGGCATTATAAGATGCCATGTAGCCTCTCTCTCTCTCTCCCTCAGTGGGCGTGGTCTCCTCCTTCCTGAGAAAACCATTTTTGATCGACTGGGAGATGGTCCTGCTGAGAACACACCTAGACACTGCTATTCAATCTGGGGAGCTGCCCAAAGCTCTAAAATCCCACCCAACCCTCCAGACAAAGACACAGGCATGGAACAAATGGGCAAAGCTCACTAGATGGCAGCCTGTAAGTTCCCCAGAGTTTCCTGTTGTGGAGAAATAAATCACGCACTATTAGTGGCCAGTATACCCATCGCTATTAGTGGCCAGTCCATATACTGGGCTAATTGGACATCCAGGGGAATTCAGTGACTTGGCCAGTTGACAGACAAGATCACAGGACAGATACACTCTTTGACCAATTGCAAGAAATGTATGGCCTCATAAAGCAACAGCACTGACAATACCTCCAGCTGAGACATGCCCTCAGTCAAATGTTAGGACAAGCAGTAACCCTAGGCCCTGTGAGTCAGATAGAGGACTTCCAATATTCAGCCAAGTTTAATTCACCCCAGGGTAGTCACATTTATTATGGTCTAACTGACTTGATTCCGGACCCCACAAAAAATGCGAGACTCAGGTGTTCCACAGAATCTGGCTGTGACATAACACAGCAGATGTGGCACAAGTGCTGGACCAATCTCCAACAGGCTTCCCGGAATATGCATAATGGTTTACACTATTCAAAGTGTTGCATCTTTGGCACAAAATACTGCAAAAGTTGCATAAGTGGGGCCTGACTGACATTGATACATGTTTGAGGTGTGGGGGCAGCACAGGAACAATTACCCATCTATTCTGGGAATATCTGACACTGCATCACTACTGGTGAGATGCATAGGACATCTGTGGGGCAATTCTGGGCTACCCCGGTTCTCACCCTGACAATGGTGATGGTAGGATGCCAACATTGCACCCCAACAGGCAATACTTTACTAGTGGCGCACATCCAATCCTTGATCACAGTGAAATGTGTAATCCTAAAACATTGGTGAGAACACCAACCCCCAGACCTAGCAGAGTAGCTCATGGAACTGGGAAAAGCAGCTAGCTTTGAGAGAGTGCAGTATGCAATTATTGATGGCATGGGCAAACACCACCTTACCTTTTGTCACGGTATTGCAAAATACCTGAGGGGCATTGCATGCCAGGTTACATATGGGGGGAAACCCAAAGCACTGTGTAGACAGACAGTGAGGCCCCACTAACCATCCCCCAGATATCAGATACACATGCCTTGGACACACTGCTTAATGCACATTAGTGGTAAGATTTGCAGTAGTAGTATAAACATAACTTGTTCTAACAGTTGTGATGTGTATAATTAAATGTGATCTTGTTATTACTGATCAGTTTATAAGAGTAATAGCTCCAAAGGGATATGTAGAAATCCCTTACTAGGACTGACTAGGTACCTTACCATATGTTGTAAGCAGTATTACTTTTGTGACTTGGAAGCACAGGTGCAGACCTGGGAGTCACCATGACAGAGGCTAATCCAGATTTAGTGCCTGTAATGGAGTTGTAATATGCTGAGCACCACAACTGGAAATGCATATACCAGGCTACACTGTTCAGAAGACACAGAGTGGGGAGGAAAAGAGGAGTGGTCATATTATATGTGAGGGAGGGTACCAGGCTACAGAGATACTAGTGCACATAGGGGAAATGAGGGGCTGGATTTACCTTGGATCAGTCTTGAGGTGGGCTCTGGGTCCAATATGTATATTGGAGTAGTGTGCAGATTTGCAGCACAGAGTGAGTAGCTGGACAAGGTACATGGGGAAGCCATCAATAGAATGGAAAGCAATCGAGAGGAGCTGTTACTTGGTGACTTCAGTCAACCTGATGTGGAGTGGAACCATCCAGCTGTGGCTTCAGCAAGGATTCAGTTTCACAAAAAGTGCGCTCAAGGGAGGTGGTGCTCTCAAGAGTGAAACATTCAGCAATCACACAAAACTTGGGCACTCAACACCACATTTCATATATACTCCAGATAGGCAGCAAAATAAATTTTATTTTAGATGATCAAAAACAAATGCACCCACCTGATGTGTTTCAGATCCTTCGATCCTTTCTCAAAGGCCTTTGAGAAAGGATTGAAGGATCCAAAATGCGTCAGGTGGGTGCACATTTGTTCTTCACCATGGAAAATGAAATTTATTTTGCTGCCTATCTGGAGTTGGTATCAAATGTGATGGTGAGTGTCCAACTTCAGCAAGGAGCAGGACCATCCTTGATTCCCTACAAGGGGGTTTTCCCAGACAGTTAGTCAAAGAACTCACAAGGGACAGGGCAGTCTGGGACCTGGTACTTACAAACAAGGACAGCATTGAGGACATGACAGTGGGCAATCCAACTGGTACCAGTGATCACTGTACAGTGTTGTTTAACATAAAGACAGGAGCATCAGTGAACCACCCAAGGATGAGGGTTCTGGACTTTAAGAGGGTGGATTTTAGAGAAATGGGTTACTGTCTAAGGAACTGCATAAGAGATGTGAAGGTAGGAGCTCTATGGAGGAGTAGAGGTACTGTTGGGGAGAATAAGGAAGGGGATAACAAAGTAAGGTAAGTGTCCTGTTAAATTAACATTGTAGCTCACACTGCACAGGAGTCAGGAGAGTTAAGGGCACACAAAAAATTAGGGAATAGGTGTAATACCCTCTCTGTCAATGGGGTAAAAATAGGGGTAAATAAGGGGTAAAAATAAAAAAAGGGTTTGAAGAAAGTTAGTGTCATGCAACAATTTTGGAATAGGTGAAGCACCCTATCTAGGGTAGGGGTAAGAAAGGGTTCAAAATAAGCAAAAATAAAAAAGAGGCAGGGTTGTAAGTTGATATGCTGGGAGTGGTGGGGTAAAGTGGCTGTGGGCCGGGAGGTTTTAGGGAGAATCTTTGGAGACTGCGCTGCTGCCCCATATGCATGTACCTCTCTGGGCTGAGGGAGGAGGTTGCTAGACTCCTGGCTGAGCTGTCTAGCATTTGGGGGCCTCCTCACCCACTCAAAAACCACCAAGTCTGCCACCACTGCTTCAAAGGGTGCCAAGGAGGAGGAGGAGGAGGAGCAGCTGGACTATGGTGGGCTCAGGAAGGGTGAGGGTGGTGGGCTAGGGGAACATCCCCCCTACTGTACCACTACACAGTTCCTACGCTGCCCTGGTGGAACGGGACTGTCCCATGGAGGCACTCATAGTAGTGATCAGGGATGAAATGAGGGACCTCTGTAGTGGAGTCCCTATAAAGGGTGGCAGAGGATTCTAGAGGAGGAGGATGAGGAAGCAACTCCTGGTGGGGGACTCCATTGTGATGGGAATAGATTTGGGGACAGGAAGGGAGGGAGGTTAGGTGCCTACCCGGTGCCACAGCTTGAATGGATGGGAAGTGGATCCTGAGGTTCGCTAGGGCAGCAGGATGCGGGGGAGAGCTAGATGTCAATGTCCACCTAGAGACTACTGGCCTGGTTGGGGATGAGGTTAGGATAGTGCAGGAGGAGTTCAGGGAGTTGGGGATGTGTCTGAGGCAGTTGGCAGACTCAGTGACCTTTTTCTGAGGTACTGTCTGCCAATGACAGGGGGGAGGATAAGGTACCCTGTACCAGGAGCTTTAACCAATGGTTGAAGTAGTGGTGCAGAGGGGAGGGATTTGTCTAAATTGGGGACTGCAGCTCCACCTGGAGGGATAAAGGCCTATACAGTGGAGATGGCCTGCATCCATCTGGGATGGGAGCCCAAGTCCTTAGTGAGAGGTTTAAAAGTTACATTGATGAGCATTTAAACTAGCCAAGGGGGGGGGTGGCAAAAGGAAGCAGGGAGACAAAAACTGTCACCCTCCACAAGCTGAAGTTGTCATTAGGGAGAACCCTAAGGGAGGCATATCCCCATGGGTTCATCATAACAAGAAAAACAATATGCTATAAATTAAGAGGGATGGGAATGAGGGAAGAGGGGTTAAGGAGAGAAGGCAAAAGGGAAAAGGGGGGGGGTGTTGACAAGCATGGTGGTAGCAGAATTTGGAAGACCATGGTTGCAAATACTCAAGTCTAGGAAATAAGATCCCAGACCTAGTGGCCATTCTGGCAGAGGCTGACATAGACATTGTCACCCTTACTGAGTCATGGTACAATGTGAAAGATGACTGGGACATAAGCATACCAGGCTATGCTTTGTTCGGGGAGGGTGGGTGAAAAAGGGGGAGAAGTGGATTTTTACAAAAGGGACAGCATAAAAGCAATAAAGATAAAGAGAACATGGCGGGGACTGTGGGTCACCCTAGAGACTGGGAATGGAGCTGTTATTCACACTGACGTGATCTACAGTCCTCCAGCATGGGGGATTGATAAGGTTCTGGTGGAAGACATCCAAAATATGGCAGATAAGAGGAGGTGCTGCTGGTGGGATACTTCAATCTGCCAGATGTTGATTGGTGCATTCCAGCAGGGAGTACAGTGATGGACAAGCCAACTGCTAGATAGCACAAATTGACAGATGTTGTCACAGGCCATGTCCCATTTGTGAAGGTTGTGGCTGGAGGTATTTGAGAAGACCAGAAGACCATGTGATAGTTTGGAAAGCAGGATACTCCTGGCCACTGAGATTCGAGACATTTGTAAAATATTTTAATGACATTGAGGAACAAGACGTGATTGACTCACTTTAGTTAAGCAAAGTTTGTTCCTCGATGACATCTCAATGTTCTAAAAATGGCTTCAATGTAGTAACAATGTTGAACAAAGTCAGTCATCTATATTTGTGGATGCATCTAGCATCAGTTTAGCAGTAATTCATGACAGGGGGTGTCTTGTGGGATATCGGCCTGCCTTGTATGGGTTGAAGCACAAGGTGAAGCTGAGTGCTCCTACAATCCAGAAGTGCTGTTAGCCCACCATTATGCAACCACTGGAGTGCCTTCTTGTGATAATGAAATGAGTCCTTTTTAATAAATTGGATGTTTTTTTTAAACATATTTTTGTTGAGCTACTTTCAGTCAGTCTGTTGGGCTGTGATAATGGCCTGGCTGAAAGTACCTCTTGACCAAGCAGGAGCCAGCATTCTTTAGCCATTTCACAATCCAGATAATACATGGCTCCCCCACGGCTCAGTCCTGGGTCTCCCTTTGTCCATTTTTTTAAATGATGTTCCCAGCAATTACAAGTATGCTTTCAACAGTTTGCTGGTGGTATGGTATTTAAAGAGAGAGTCATGCTAAAAGTGCTACAATGCAGAATTAGAGTCAGCATATCATGAAGAAGCTTCATACCAAAAATTAGATCTCTATGTTGCTTTGTTTAAAAGTGTAAGAAACTGTCATTGTATTAATCATGTGAAGAAAAAACTGACACAGGGCTGGGTACAGTGCTTGCATTTCCAGAATGTTCAGATGCATGGTCCTGTAGAATGCAGCAGGAAGTGGTTGTGAAATACAGTTCTGGGCAAAATTATGGAATGTCAAGGTGGTACACTATTTCAAAATATTGGGGAGACATGCAATCTCAGAATGTAGTAGGGTTGTGCAATCTCGAAATGAGATCAGGACACTCAGTCTCAGAATGTGACAGGGACACACATCTAGGAATTTGGCAGGTACTGACAATTTTCATGCACCCACACCATTTAAACTAGTATTTGTCAATGCTGAGCGTTCACTTGCAGGTATTTGCAGTGGTGTTTGGCACTTGGACATGGCTTAAAAAAATCAGTGACAAAGAAGTAAAATGAGGGACACAGTTTAACAATTGGTTCTATCCCCTAAAGCAGGCAGCATAAGAGTATTGGTATAAAATACTTTGTCTGCAGAACAGCAGGTCTGTAACTCTGTTTGACAATATTGTGAGCATACAGTATACCCACTGTTCAGTCACAGAAACACAAATTTTAGGAGGGACAGGAACATTCTGAGGCAAAATCAGGGACATCCCTGAAAATCAGGGGAAGCTAGGAGGTATGGTCTCTTGTTCTCCTCTCTCTCTCTCTTCCCCCCACTCTCTCTCTCTGTCTCTCCCCCTCCCAATTCTCTCTCTTTCTCTCCCTCCCTCCCTCTGCCTCTGTCTCTGTCTTTCTCCCCATCTCTCAACCCACTATGTCTCTCTCTCTCTTCTCTCCCTCTGTCTCTCTCTTCTCCCCTCTTCTCTCCCTCTTCTTCCTCTCTGTCTCTGTCAGCAAACAAGCATTTGTCAATGCTGAATGTTGGCTTGCTGGCATTGGCATTGGTGGTGCAGGAGTTAGAGAGATGCACAATAGGTTTGGCAGTGAATTAGTGAATGGGCGCTGACCCCAGCCCCACCCTGCAGAGAGTAACAGGCATCAGGGTATGCCTTTGGGTCATCAGCCATAATGCTCATGTCATTTCACCTCACCCTACCCCGGAGACACCAACAAGTGCCGTGGTGTGCCTTAGGGTCTTCAGGCCTTGCATTCATCTGATTCTGTAAAGAAATACACTGAGATGGGTGCAGTATAAGAGAATGGGGTGAACTTTGGGGCTGAAGAGTACAAGCCACACCTCGATGCCTGTCACTGACTGCAGGGTGGGGGTGGAATGTCGTTGGCACATCATATATTCACTTCCAGCCCCAGGGCAGCCAGTGGGTCAGTTGAAGAGAAGAGTAACTGATGGTGACACAAACCATGGTTGCTTCCAACCCCACAGCAAGCAGCAGGGTTGGGAGAACAGAAGAGCTGCAGATGGTGGCACACACTTCAGTTATTTCTGACCCCATGGCAGGTAGTGGGGTGTGGATAACAGAAAATTTGGCAAGGGCAGCACATGCCTCATTTATTCCCAATCCCAGGGTAGGCATCTGGGTTCTAGAAACAACCAGATGTTCAGTGAGGGGACCGACACTGGGGATTAAGCACTCAGTACTTCTCTTCATTGCAAGGTTGCTTATGTAGCAGTTACAAACTAATAGGAGTTAGATAATGAATAAAAAAAATTGATAAAAAAATAATGGAGGACTTTACCTTAGAATCTGATTGCCGTGTGTTACCCATGTTTTAGTGTCGAACCTCACAGCTGAGCAGGTACAATGAGAGCCCCCTCCCAACTCTTCCTTCCCCCTCCCCATTATCCTAGTAATGAACCGCACCCCATGGAGAAGCTTGCATCGCAGCACTGACTAATTAGTCAACTTCATTCATTAGGGCCCTGGATAGTAATGTAGTGGAAAAAAGGTAAAAGTGGACATTACTAGCATGAATGCTTCATGACAAACTAAATTGTACAGTCACACTGCTAAATGGGTATAGGTAACACTAACCCCCACCACCTACAGCCCCACAACATATATAGGTTATTTCCTGATGCCAATAAAAAAATACATACTTTTTAATTACTAACCAAGGAAAAGTCAATTTTTCCCCTAAAGTGCTGTACATAATTGGAGTATTTGGTAATATTCTTTAATGCAAATCCTAATCCTTCCTTAGGTATACTGTCTCTTGAACATTTTCATTAGGCTCCTCAAACTTAACTTCCACTGCCCTGTCACATACCAATCGCCAGGCTGCCCCACAAATCCACTCACTTTGATGTCTCCCAGCATAATGAGTGAGTGCTCAGTCTACCCTGCTAGCACTGCTCATTGCTGGGAAAAAAATAAATAGTGCTTCTGAACTCAGTGTAAGACCCCCCCCCCCCAACTGGGTCCATATACACTCCAGGTTAGTTGTGAAATTTATGGAAAACATTTACCAGCACTGGAGGGTGAGACTGATCTGCTACAAATATTTCTTTTAACATTACTTACTATGATCAACATGTTTATTAAATTTTGGCACCACCCGCTTAAGTCTGCAAAACCCTAATGTATCAACTTGCTTTAGTGTAGACCATGAGATGCAGATTCTTGGCGGCTACCACCGTAACTCCTGACTCTCACAAAGTGGCTGCACTCTTAAATAACAATGATTATGAAGCTGTTTAGTTAAACAACAACCTATATTCAGAGCAAAGTTTTTCTAGCCTCTGCCAGCGGAAGTCGTACACTTCCCACATGTGCCCAAGTCCCCCCCGGCAGATGATGGCAAATGATTGTTTCACTGAATAGCTTCTGGATCATTGTTATTTAAGAGTTCAGTCTCTTTGTGAGACACTTAAGACAGCATCAGTGATATGTTTCCAACCCTTACCTTAAGAATCAGCGTGTTGAATAATACAATTTAGACAGTGTTGGGTAAGTTACTTTAAAAAAGTAATCAGTTACAGTTACTACTGTAGTTACTCTAAGATAATTGTAATCAGTTACGGTTATTTATTACTTTTGTAGAAAAAATAATTAGTAACTGTAACTGTAATGCCTATTACTTTTTCATATTACTTTATATTACTTTTGATCAAGTGGTCATTTAGCAAATATACTGATACATTTTTACTTTGTTACAAAAATGTTTAATTAAAAGAAGTCCAAAAGCATGGACCTTTTGTTATGCATGTGTTAAAAACACAAAAATATTAGCCAAGTTACACAGAAATGAGCTCCTGACATACTGTTATATGGCATGATTATAATACACTGAAGGAGAACTGCACTGAAACTGTAAGACATTTTTCCTAGTAAGAACTATGATTTAATTATTGGTACAAATGTTGTTATTGTTCCATCTATACTGACCCACTGGTAATCTCAGTGGGTGTTTTCTACTTACAGTCTGGTGTTACGTGCCATTGTAGAACTGCATGATGTAATTTACGTCCCACTCACCCACGGAGTTCTATAATAGAACATGTATGAATTGTGACAACAGTAGAAGAAAAGAACAGGGACATAAACTACATCATACATGGAAAGGTGGACAAGAAGCACCCTCAGCTGCTCAGTATCAGTAACACCCCCACTACAGACCCTCTAGCTATTGCAGAAGCCTTCAATGAGGCCTTCACCAATCTTACCCCAGTGCTACCACCTGCCCATTTTCAACTTGGTTTGAACCACTCCAACAACATATCTACAGAGTGTTCTTACCTGACCTTCTACTTTAAAAGGGTGATGGTGAAGGAGACCGTTACTATGGTCAAGAAAGTACTAGGTAAGACCAGACTGGGCAGTGACGGGATAGACATGAAACTTCTATCCCTCACCCTGGACATTCTTATAGTGCCCATTACCATGCTGTACAATATGTCCCTGGCCCTGGACCAATTCCTAGTGGTTTGGAAGCAGGCCTTAGCTATGCCAGTGCATAAAGGAGGTGACAAGTCTCTGGTAGCAAACTACAGACCCATCTCAATCCTCTCCCCCCATCCAAGGTACTGGAAAAGATTGTGGAGGGTTAACTCTTGACTACTTCAATAAGTATAATCTATTATGTCCCAACCAGCATGGCTTCAGACAAAATCACAATGCCACCACTGCCCTGCTGGACTACATGAACTATGCACATAAGGCCCTGGATGAAGGCCAACTGGTGGGGTCTGTCTTTATTGACCTCACCAAAGCCTTCGATAAAGTCAATCACCCCCTGGTACTGACCCAATTGCGAAACATGGGTGTGGCACCCAATGCCCTTTGCTGGTTCCAAGACTACCTGATACAGAGAAATTAATGTGTAAAAATTGGGCAAACAGTATCCAGCGCAAGAGAGGTATCATTAGGGGTGCCCCAGGGATCAATACTGGGGCCCCTACTCTTCAGCCTCTTCTTAAATGACCTTCCCACAGCCTGCGATACCAAACTCATACTATATTCAGATGATTCTGTGCTCCTGAGCAGCAGCATGTCTCAGGCTGCCTTACAAACTGAGCTGCAGAACTCCTTCTCCAAACTCGAGGACTGGTTCTGTAGTCATAAGTTGCTACTAAACTACAAAAAGACCAAGGTCATGCTTATGTCCCGCCCCCACAACAAAAAATAGGCACCACCCTCTCATCATCTCCAACTCATGTAGTGAGCCGCTGGAACAAGTTCACTTGTTCAAGTATCTGAGGGTCATAATAGATGATACCCTCACGTTTGCGCATCATATTGACTCTCTGGTCAAGATAGTCAATACCAAGATTGGTGTCCTGTACAGGCATAGGCAGTACCTCTCTCCAGGGGCCCTCCACCTCTCAGTCCACAGTTCAATTATATCTACTATTGACTATGGACTAGTGGTCTATGGGTCAGCAATGGATACAGTGCTCAAGAGGGTCCAGACTGCACTCAACAAAGCCTGCAGACTCACCCTGAATGCTGAGCATGGCACTCACACGTGTACTCCGTATGAACGTGCAAACTGGCTGTCATTAAGAAACAGGGTCAAATTTCAGACTTGCATCATGGGGAAGAAGGCTCTATTGGGTAAAACACCACCTTGTGTAGGCAATTTGATCAAGGCAGACAACTCGTTACAGGTCACCAGAGGGAGGACTAGAGGGACCTTGGCTATCCCCTTCTGTTGTACCTCACTTGGGCAACGTGCATTTGCCTACTGGGGCCCCCTATGGATGAATGAACTCCCTGGGCACCTCTTGGCTACCAACTGTCTGGCACAATTCAAAACTAACCTCAAACAGCACCTAATAACACTCTCTAAGTGCACCTGCCCCTGAGTCCAGCCACATCTGCTCTCTCTGACCCCCAGCAAACACTAGGCAGGCCTCAGGTACCCCCTCCCTCTGTCCCTTCTCATGACTTGCCCCAGCAATCAGTTTGCATCATGCTCCTTCGGCACCCACCACCCCCTTCCTCCAACTCACAGTCCCGTGAGTTTCCTTAACAGTCACTACTAATGCAGGCTGCTTGACCATGCCCCCTCACACCCCACCATTTTACTCTAGCAAGTCCTCACTGCTCAGCCTCCCCTCACCCCATCATTTCTCCCTATACCTTATCGCCCTTCTTCCCCCACTCTTCACCTCCACCACAGTACATACCTCTCTCTCTCGTACCTCCTTTCTTCACCCCACTGCTGGCTATCCCTGTCCCTCTGAACTACTGACAAGGCACTTTTTTGGTTGCTTATTCCCCCCACCCTCATAAAGTGTTTTTCTTGTTATTTAACTTGTACCTATGTTTTGAGTTATTCTGTAAGTTCTGAATCCAAGCTGTATCGTTCATTGTAATGTACCTTTGCTTTCTCCAATTGTATTTTGTTTTGCAATGTATGACGTGGAACCTTTGTAAAAGAGTTTGCGTTCAAAGGTATTTTCTGAATCACTAAATAAATAAATAAATAAATAAAATAAAGCATTGCAGCCTAGAAGCTGCCCACAGTATTCTTTATCTGTGCCCATCTTACACACTGCACCACTGGCACTCACTAATTAGGTAATACTGCTGAACGTTTCAAATGACAGTCACATCATGAACTACCCGGGAGAAAGGCTGTGTAACAACGAAGAAGCGAACTCTCAAAATGCATTGCATTGTACAGCAGACAGCTTTTTAAGAACTATTGCAGTACCTCTCACAGACCAGGACCTCAACATTAGCTGCAACCCTCCTCAGACACCCTTTGTTAAATATTCAGTAATGTGGTATGATCCCAGATTACCCTTATTTAATTATTTCATATTGTGCTTATGTTGATATTCATGCATTTCCCATTGTTTTAAATCACCCTGATTACATTTGTTACACCTTCCATCAACACCTATCAGAAGTGACATTGCCCCATTTTAACCCAACTAGTTTCTCGAATGCAACTAGAAGTGAAGGCTGTTGTGTTTTCTAAAGGTGTAATCACAGAAACCATGAAGATTTTCAGCAGAACAAAATCCAGCCACACACAGCTTCTTTGCCTCTCTTTCTTCCTTACCCCCATTCACACGCTCACACATCCTTGTGCTCGACACATTTTAAGTTGCATTGTTGTCAGACAAATGTTTTGTTTTGTTTATCAATACTCATTATAAACATTTAGATTACATTCCTTTTTACAGTCACTCCCACATCAAGCTGCCATGATATTATATAGAACAAAGTTTACAATTATTTTGTTGTATATAGTACAAAAAAAGGCATTCCACCATTCTAATAAGATGCTTATTTGCACAGCAGTAAAATCCCTGATGTGACTATATGATTTGGTGATCAGAGACAAGGTAGAGCAAAGAAAAATGACACAGTACCATTAAAACCATTACCATTCAATACATATTATTTGATTTTACACATTGTCACTTGTCTAAAATTTTACAACACAATTAGGTAGTAGCGAAGTTCAATATTTTTGATTATGCCAGCAACAGAGTACAGCAAACATGAGTAATGCCAGACCAGACCCAAAAATGACAGGAGTGTGCAAGGAGGTTCATTAATAGGCTAGACTTTGACAGCTGCATTAACAAATCTGCTCATATTTTCAATCTGTCTGTCATACATTCAAGCTGATCAATGTTAAAAATTAAGAACTAAAATAAAAGCTGTCTGTTCAACTGAAAACTCAGATATATCTAACACATATACTTAATTAACACTTGCAGACTTAATAAATATTACAATAATATTCGCCTACAATTCACCTTATGATGTTTTAACAGATACTGAAATTGCAATAAGTGGTTTGCAATTGGGTGAGGGAAAAAAATATGATGGGTATGTGAACACCTGCATTTTTTGTTGACCTGACATTGTTTCTTCAATGTCCACCATTCACATACCTTCCCCCCCCAAAACAATAAGGAGCAGAGGCTTCAAAGGAATTATTTGTTCATGAATCCTAAAAAACGAGGAGTACTACTAATAGGACACAGCAATTATTAAAGTGGACTGAGTAAAAAGAAAATAATTTGAATACCATTATGATGTAATGGCTGGAGCATCAGAATTCATATTGGGTAGCCATAAACCCAGACAAAAACGCATGTTCTTTGGTTTTGCAGTCTTTGTTTTAAATTCATTTGAACTACTCGACCCCCTAAAACAATTTTTCAACAACATGTGTTTACAAAACCAGTTGGTAAGTGTACAGTACTTCAACCACTGTTCACTTACTGCAACTTGACTACCCCATACATGATTCTGTTTACCAAAACGAAATGTAGGAAAATGTTTTAACTACAACTGCTGCCTAGCAATTTGACACAATTAACATGGTTATCTCTGACGATGAATGAAGCTGGTGTAAGCAATCACTGTAATATCTCCTCTTGTGTGAGGCTGTTTTGGAGATGGGAAGAAAATCACACAGAACACAGTAACGTA
The DNA here is from genome assembly GCA_016271365.2 of Neoceratodus forsteri. NCBI lineage: Eukaryota > Metazoa > Chordata > Ceratodontiformes > Ceratodontidae > Neoceratodus > Neoceratodus forsteri. The sequence goes on along the minus strand of CM028138.1, from coordinate 100,467,839 downwards.
AATTATGACATCTGGGAAAAAATGCAAAAAAATCTATAGTCAATCGAGCAGCACATTGTTGGACAGGGCCTTATTACTGGGTTCCCTCTTTGCGAATACACACATAAAATCAAGTGAGAGAAGTGATTTGGTACTGAATATGTGTGTGTGTGTGGGGGGGATGCTCACAGTAACAAAATCTAGCATAGAGCTATGCAGAATATAAAATTCTGCCCACAGAATGTCATTCTGATTCCATGGAATTCCTCAGAATTTCATGAAAATTTTGCAGAATTTTGCAAACTTTTAAATGGCAGTTATTACACTATAACTTTAAAAGTTCATGTCCACCTAACACTAAATTTGGAACGTAAGTAGTACCCAAAGGCATACAAATGTGTACCAGATTTCAGAGTTGTATATTAAAAGGGGGTAGAGTTATAGGTTGCCTAACATTTAATCAAAATTTTATTTTCAGTTATTTTTAGATAATCTTGAAATTTTTTCTCCAAATTTCTCCACAATATCAGGATTTAGAGAAGCACATCGAATGCATATATGCACAATGTTTTCAGTCTCAAGCTTTAATGGCAGCTGAGTTATAGGTAGTCAAATAGTTTGCCAAAATTTGGATTTCTGTAATTTTAGTATAACTTTGATAGTATTCATTGAAATGTCCAGGTATACATGTTAGCACTGCATTTGTATGTGCACAATGTTTCAGATTTCTAGCTTTAAATGGGACTGCATTATATACTGCCAAACATGTAGCCAAAATTTATATTTTGGTTAGTTCAATATAATTTTAAAACTACATATCAAAATTTAACCAGAGTTGAAACATTTAAACTACTATACCACATGGTCATTTCTGAAAAACTTCATATTTTCAGCTTTAAATGGGATTAAATGAAAAGTAGTCAAACTTTCACAACATTTAAACATTTAATTTTGCAAGAATGTAAATTACAAATGTATAAACCCCTGAAACATTAAAACTAAAAAATACAATGCCATTAAATTTGGCAGGTGTGTAGACCTTACAGGGGGACTGTGTGTGCTAATTTTATTAATTGCTTGCTGTGAGAAATCACAAAATAACATCTATACTTAAAGTGAAATCACATGAGTCTTTGTGAAAATTGTAGCATTTCATGAACAATTCCATAAAACTGGAATTTTCTAATTTCACTCAGCCTTATCTGGGGGGTTCTAATTAAAGGACAGGGGTATAAAAGACAGGTAGTGCAGGGGGTCACCAGGTTGAAGAGTTAGATGCACAGTTTTGCCAAGAAATAGACAGCTGAGCTGGGTAGCACTACAGTGGTAGACCCCCAGGTTGAGCAAGAAAGCACAACAATTGCAACCTGAATGCAGGATATTTAAGGATCACATCCAATAAATTTATGATCCAGGGAGCCTGGTGTATATGCAAGTCTAGGACTCAGAGGTACTCAAAAACATGTAGTAGGGGAAGACAATGTCTTGGGCAGCAGGGAGAAAGAATTCTGGCTATTCCAACAGGGAAGGTTGCTAGAAAAGGGAGTTGGTGGCTGTCACTGTAAAGAACAAAGAGGATATCAGTGGGATCAGTAGTTCTAATGAGTCAATCTGGCAATGCCTAAAGAGAAAGGGGAATAGTAACCCAGTGAGGAACAGCAGGACTGCAAAATGTGCAGCCCAGCTTATCTCCTGAAGTAGTGATATGTGCATTGTTAATGTTACATTCCACACAAAAAATCCTTGATGCTTCATCTACAGAATATGCTATCATAAATATGTGAGAAAATGTTACTAATAATTTTTTTCAAAATTAAAACTGCTTAACCAATTTATCCAGTTGTGTTAGACACCAGGATACACAGGCTATGGATATGCATGTCAAATGTTAACTCTATGCATGCAAGAGCAGAGAAGTTACAAACATTCACATTTTTTATAGTTTTCTGAAAGTTTTGCAAATATTTACATAGTAAAGTTTTGAACCCCTGTAATTTAAAAATCTGTTACCTAATTCACTCCATATTTAGATACTTCTATAAGCATTACACAAAGGTTATCCATACTAATTTACATATGTCTAGCTCCAAAGGTACCTGAGCTATATGTAGATGAAATTTATTCATGAAACTTCCTGAAAAAAATAAAATGAGCAGATATAAGTTTGAGACAATGCATCATATTGTCATGAAATCTGGCACATTATTAGAATATCTATCATCAAGAAATCATGCCAAATTTAAAATCTCTGACCCAAAAATTTCTCACAGACAATGAAATGACAACATTTTAACCCCTATAATTTTGAAACTTTACAAACAAATTACATGATATTTAGCAAATTCATGGTCATTGTCCCAAAGCATATACATTCCACATTTCTGACCTCTAGCTTGAATGCTTGTTGAGTTATAACTAAATCACTAAATTTTTAAAATTCCACATTATTTCACAGAAATTCTGTGGAATTTCACAGAATTTCGAGAAAATTCGCCAAAATTCCACAGATCAGAATTTTCCCATTCTGCACAGCTCTAATCTTGTATTACTTTTTCTTTCATTTTAATTCAAAAACATGACATACTGTGGAAAACAAAAACCAAATTGAGATGAAAATGAAGCAGTTACACTAGTTTAATTTTTTAAATCTAACAGTAAGCTGGTAAACAAAGCTCGCTTATCAATTTCCAGGATAGTCCCATCAAACAGCACTGTGGAGATAAGGACATAACGATAGCGAGCACCTATAGAACAACATTGATAGCAATATCAATACATTTTCAATGCCACTTAGGTTGTCACCATCACCAGTACACAGCAACACCGTGGGCACAAAGCTGAGATTATTTTTTTACCACCATTCAAGTTTAGCCTGCAACAGCACAGAACACAGGAATGAATAACTAACATTTTAGATCCACATCCATTTGCTCGCTCTCAAGCTTGCTGAGAATGTTAGGTACGGTGAGTGCTGTAGCAGTCACAGGTATGAATAAAACTGAAAAATCTGATATAAATGTCAGAGATTAAATGAGAAAATGTGTCTACTTTTCAAGATGAAAACCAACACAACAATGTGGGAGCAGGGAGGACAGCAGCAGAGGGAGGAAGTGGGAGGTATTTCTTTCACAACTGGTCTCACAGATGTGCAGGAGGGGATGGAGACAAGGGTGACATCAATATACTAAATAGACACACGTTATAATCACTGATTGCAGCGGTGCTTTTCTTTAAAGTGAAGACCACTGCTGCCAAACTGCTGACATAGACAGCTCACCCATCCATTGGTGCCTAAGGGTTGCACCTGCTACAAGGAGCACTGCATTGGGTAGGACAGTCACACACCTCCAAAAAGTCATACTGTCCCAAAACTTTCCTTGCACAAGCGCACAAGTGAACCCAAAAATGTGCATTGCATCTTCACCACACTACGCATCCCTGCTACATTCTGACATTGAGCATCTTCACCATATTCTGACATTGTGCACCCCTGCAACATTCTGACATTGTGCATCTTCACTCCATTCTGACATTGTGCACCCCTGCAACATTCTGACATTGTGCATCTTCACTCCATTCTGACATTGTGCATCCCTGTTACATTCTGACATTGTGCATCCCTGCAACATTCTGACATTGTGCATCTCTGCTATATTCTGAAGGAAACCGGGGGGGGGGCAGAGGAGGCAGTCTGGTGGACTTTGTCGAAGTGCAATCAGTGATATGTGAGCAGCCTGTTAGTGAAAGGAAGAGCAGCAGGTGATGAACAGGTGGTTCCAAAGAGCAGTTTTGAAGGAGGCAATTTTGGGAGTGTTAGTGATGGTTACAGGGAGAGTGTTAAACCAGGAAATGGCCCTGTAGCAAAAGGATCTCTGAGCTAGGGAGGTCCTAGTTCTGGGTACCAGTAGAGTGGCCTTGTCTGAGCTGCGAGTGGAGACTGTGGGGGAGGTATGTTGGAGGGAGGCAGATACCCTGGGGGAGAGAGCCCGAGCAGTATTTTCTTGGCTAGGAGGCAGGTTTGGTAGTGGAGAAGTTCTTCCAGGTTGGGGAGATTAGCAGTGGAATAGAGATGACAGGGGTGGGTGAGCCTGGAGGCACTGGTCAGTAGTCTACAGGCCTTGTTCAGAGTGAGTCGGATCTCAGTGAGTGCCATGTAATCAGCGGCTCCATATACTGGTAGGCCATAATCCACTAGGGACAGTATTGAGGATGTAATGGCCAGTCAGAGAGCATTGGGTGGAAGGCAGTCCCTATGGCGGTATAGGATGCCAATCTGGGTGTTAGTGGCAGACACGAGGGCATTAATGTGGGCGTGAAAGGTGGGGGCAGTGTCGAAAGTAGTTCCAAGATATTTGTAGGTGTGCACTTGCTCGAGTGGGTGTTGAGTGCTCAGGAGGATAAGGAGGGGGTTTTCTTGCTTTGTTTTGATGATTGGAGAAGAGCATCGACTTTGTCTTTTTGAGATTAATGACACGTCTGTGCTCCTTGAACCAGCTTTCTGCTTGGTTGAAGGTGTGTTTGAGAGAGAGTCCTGGAGGGAGGGAGGCAGAATTTTGGTGAAAGGCATAAAGAATGGCATCATCTGCGTACAGAAGAATTTTGCCAGAGCAGGCACTGGGCAGGGTGTTTAGGTAGAGACTAAAAAGTAAGGGGCCCAGAATGGAGCTCTGTGGGACCCCAGAGTAAACAAGGCTGGTCTCTGAGAGTGTCCCATTGATTTTGATGCACTGAGAATGGGATGATAGGTAGCTAGAGCACCAGGCGAGGGGACCAGTAGAGAAACCAATATGATAGAGGGCATCAAGTAGGAGGGCATGGCAGACAGTGTCAAAGGCCTTTGAGAGGTCAATGAACACTGCTCCAGCAAGGTTGCCAGAGTCAAGAGAGGAGTGCAGAAAGTTGGAGAATTCCAGTAAGGCTGTACCAGTGCTATGGCCTGCATGGAAACCACGCTGCTCTGGACACAAAACAGCATATTTAGTCAGATACTCGGTGAGTTGTGTAGCCACCACTTGTTCTATGGCTTGGAGAGTGAGAAAAGGATAGAAACTGGCCGATAGTTGCTGGAGTGGACCTGTCCCCAGCTTTATGAATAGATGTGACAACAGCCATTTTCCAAACACTGGGAAATTGACCCAGGCAGAGGGATCGGTTTAGTAAGCTCGTAAGTGGGACTAGGATGTCATCCAGGACCAGTCATAGTATTTTGGGATCCAAGGAGTCATTGCTTGGGCTATTGCTGCCTAATGCTTTTAGAAGGAATGGTCTGGCTTCATGGGTAGATATTTTGTGCAAGTAGAACCGGGGACGTTGAAAGACAGAGGGCTGTGAATCGGGAGCTGGGTTGAAGAAATTATTGGGAAGGACAGAGCTAAGATCCATGAAGGAGGTGTTAAGGCAGTTAGCTATGTTAAAGGGGTCAGTGGTAATAGAGCCATCAATAGTAAGCTGGGACAGGGGAGGGGAGTGAGATTTCCTGTTCAGTTCTTTACTGTTGTCCCAAAAGGTCCAAGCAGACCCCCATGAGAAGGTGAGGGTGGCCTGGTAGTGAGCAGCCTTGGTCTTACGGATAGCCCACGTGCACCTATTCCATGCAGCATTGTAGGCTTGTCTGCCTGCCATTCTGCCGGTCTCAGTGGCTAGGTACCAGAGGTTATCCCTTTCCCTGAGTTTTTGGAGTAGGGTGGGGGTGACCCATGATGCATTTTGCTTTTTGGTGCAGAGTCTGTTAAGCAGTGCATAGAGATCACAGACCTTGTTAAAAGCCTGTGTGAAAAGGTCAAGGGCAGAGTCAATGCTGAGTGCCTGGTTGATGGGGGACCAGTTGATCTGGGTGAGGAATTGCTTGAGTTTATTCAAACCACCCGGGCGGAGGCACCTGCAGATGATGGTTTGGGCTACTGGTTTGGGAGTAGAGGTGGACCAGAGGAATAGGATAGGGAAGTTCAGATGTTTAGAGGAGGTTTCTGGCAGGGAAGGGGCCATTGAGTTGTGGTGATAGCACCATATACCATGAGCATGGATCTTCCAACCCAGCCTGCACTTCTGCTTCCTATGCTTGTGAGCACACTATTTTTCCCCAGCCAAGTTCAGCTAAACATTATTTCTGGTAAAATTTACAAAAAAACAGTCAGTGTCAAGCCCTGACACTGGTCATGCACCTATGCATAAGCACATGCCCAGTGTCACGGCTGGACACTGAAGCTATTTTTTCCCACTTTTTAGCCCTAGGTTTTCAAAAAGGATCCCTTCCCTGAGTTCAGCTATGTGTACACTACCAGAAATAATCTTTAGTTGAACTTTGGTGGGGAAAACTAGTGTGCTCACAAGCATAGGAAGCAGAAGTGCAGGCTGGGAAAAGCCTGCCACAATGCTGCGTGTGGTGTGGGTGTTCAGATGGCCAAGTACAAAGCTGCAAAATGCCTGCACCACAACCCAATCCCAAGGAAACAGGGATCGCAGACAGAATGAAATGCAAAATGGCAAAACTGTGGCATTCAGACATGCACAGCAACAATGATCTTGCTGCTGTGCACCACCAAGAATGCTGCAAATATGTCCATGTGAATGGGACATAAATCAGGGGCCTTGAGTCCTAAAGGCAGTTGCTCTAGCTATTCCACTAAAAGGTAGTTCCCCATTTCTGGGAGGTTACTGACTGCAATTTACTTTCAAATTTATAATCTCATGGACCACAGCTAGAACTGTCTTTTGTCATTTCAGTTACTAAACACTGCTTTGACTCCGCTGTTCTCAACTTGCACTTCCATATGGTATCACTTTGCATAGACTGCCATTTATTCAAAACAACAAATATGGCAAGAGTATGCAGTCTAATGCCCCACATATTACTGTTATGCCTAAGTAGGTGAGAACAATGACAGTCTTGTCATTAAAACTTTATATGATTTTGCTGATGTGTTCTGGTTCCACATATTGAAAAGCCTACTTGGATACGAGCTGCTCATTTTTTTAATGAACCATACTACTCTGTTGGTTTAACATGTCTAAAATGATTCTGTCCATCTCTACTATGTATGATCAAAAGCTCTACCTGATGATCACATTTAGTGATATGAAACATGAAATGTGAACACTTTTTTGTTTTTGCATGGACAACCCAAAATGTAATACAACCTATTGGATCATCTAATACTAACAGAGGTATGTGAAGAGTCATATTTTCATGGAATGTACCACTGTACAGTAGGTTGACAAAATAATAATATTTCATGCCCATGAGGCTGTGTAAGCTTTGCAGAATTCAATTTTTGTAACATGTAACCAAAAATAAAAAAACAAGCTTTAGCCAGAGCCGACAGGGCTGTGAAGAGCTACCAAATGACCAAAGTTACAAATGTGCATAGAAATTATGCAGCACCAAGGTGTAACTTGACCATTTTTGGAGGTGTTGTACCAAATTTTCAACATGGCCTTTTTGGGACCTCTTCTTATGAAGAGTGCTAGTGTCATTTTGTTCAGTTGTCCTGAAAGGTGATTTCGCAGAGTGAACACGCTATTTTTTAGTATTCAGAAACTGGTAGTGAACTTGATATGAGGTTGGGGAACTTTGCAAAGCTTTGGGAAGTTTGAGATTCCCAGGTTTTTACCAATATCACTGGCAAACTATACATTTACAATATCTCTATCTCCAATGCAAACACATTCCCTTTTAGAGTTTTTATTTTGAAAGAGATTATTTTTGCTGTTGTACATGACATGGCCATAACAACATGTATAAACAGTATTTACAAGTTAAATATTTAAAATTCACACTACATATTGAAGTCAATCAATCAATCAAAATATTTATTTAGCCAGATGAACACCATTGAGCAAGCTCATTTTCGAAATGGACCTGGGCAAGATACATGAATAATACATAAAGAGGAATACCAATTTACAGAGTCATTACATAGAATAGGGATTACACACAAGAGGTTAATAACAGCACTGGAGTACATTTATAAAATAAGACAGGAAGTTAAATATTATGTGCTACAGAACTTGTGCAACAAAAGATATAGAGTAAACCTATACAATCATATATACAGAGTTTTCATAGAGCAGGCTTGGATTCAAGTATTGAGTACTTAGTGCAAGGAGGGGCACAGGTGAGGAAGGGTGAGGAACTTGGGAATGAGAGCATAAGTGCAGGGGTGCCTCAGGGGCTTTAGAGGACCAGGGGCAGATGGCAATGGTTATAGAGCTAGGTGCAATACACCAGGAACAGGGGCTGAGGGTGACATGTCAGGAAGTGTAATATTAGTAGATGCCAGGATGACTCAGAGAGGGAGACTCCAACTTAGATTGGGTGGAACTATCAGGTGGGGGTACAAATAGAACCAAAAATACTGAGTAGTGGGGCAGGAGTACCAGGAATGGAATGCTTCTGACAGGGCTAGAAATTGAATCTGGGGGAAGGGGATGTGGGGAGGCTGTGACATCAGGAGAAGCAGTTATAGGATTCCTTGAATGAACAAGAACATCGTGCTTTGAAGGCTAATAGTTTGATTGAGAATGCCAGCCACACAATTTTTTTGCAGGTTGTTCCATAGTGCGGGTAGAGCATGACTAATGGCAGACCTACCAAAGTGTGACTTGAACTTAGGTACTGCAAGTGAGATGTAAGTAGAACTTCTTAGGGAATACTTACCTACCGCATTTGGAGGAAGACAGTCTGAGATATATTGTGGCAGTAATTTAGTAATAGCCCTGTAGGTCCAGAGGGCTGCATTTCTCTGTCTTCTGTACCCGAGGGAGGACCAACCTACTGCAGTGTAGAGGGAGCAGTGATGAGTAGAATAAAGAAGTCCAGTAATGAATTTCAGAACTCTATAGTATAGCATGTCGAGTTTGGCCAGAGCAGTGGCAGTGCTTTGGCTATATAGAAAGTCTGCATAATCCAATAAGGTGAGGAAAGTGGTTTGGACCAGTCTCTTTTTTGCTTCCAATGTTAGTAGGTTTTTGATCCTGTAAAAGAGGTCAAGCCTCTGCCTCAACTTCTTTATCAGCTCATCAGTGTGATCATTGAAGGAAAGGTTTTGGTCTATCCAGACCCCCAGGTATTTGAATTTTGTGACTTGGTTCACCAAGGAGCGTATGAATCTGAGGTAAGTTACCTTGAATTGCAAGGTTATTAGCATTTGCAAAGGGAGAAAACAAGTTTTGCTTTTGTTTTCTTTGCATTCAGGAGCAGTTTCTGTTGCAGGAATTGTCATTGTAGCAGGCTATATTCCTGTTGCGGATCCCTGCAAGCTGCTTCCAGGGAGGATCTTTCAATGTAAAGTACTGTATCATTGGCAAAAAGGTGAATGTTAGCAGATTTGATGTCAGCGTTGATTCTGTTTATGTATATTGCAAAGCGCGACAGACCCAGTATTGTGCCTTGCAGTACACCCCTCAGAAGAGTTTTCAGGGATGACAGCTCCCCTTCTACCTTAATCTGCTGTTGCCACCCTGTAAGATAGTTCAAGAACCATCTCAGGGATAGGGAGTCCAGGCTGATGTTTTGGAAAAGTAATATTACATGACTATTAAGAAGCAATGGTCAAATATGTAAAACATCTTTTATTAAAAATGTTCTTCCGTACTTTCACTCAATTATTATTTTGGATAAACATTTCGGATATCAATTTATTATTTTCTTGTTGGCACCTTATAGTGATGTTCAGTCACAGTCATCAAAAACTGGCATGCTGCTAATTCTGTTCTCTTGAATTTGTTTAGAGTACATGCTGCTGCTGGTGTGTGTGTGTGTTTGAGGTGTGAGCATGCAACCTGTCATGCCCATAGGAATGAGAGAGATAAAGCCACAGCTGCACTGTCTGTAATCTGACACTGTAGTCTGTCTCACCTTTTCAGAGTTTCAGTAAATTCCAGTGCAACAGACAATGAGTTAACCCCTAGGTTGCTGAAAGAACTAGAATAAAATTATTAGACTGAGCTGGACAGATGATAGAAACAACAGTTTAAAAAGGTTTTTTTTTTGTTAATATCCTGAGAAGCTTGGTGGTACAATACAGTAGCATCCCACCTCCCTTCATATGCCTTTAACATAGAGCAGCAAATAGCAAAAATCAGAGGGGGTGCACTATTTTGTAGCTGTGGAGGAATACATCCAAAAGTCCAAAAAGGAGTTCCACAATCAGCCATTTTTCAGAGGTACAATCCAATCCCAATAGGGCTGTAGGCTCCACCCACAGCCCTAAAAACCTGACAATTTTGAAGTCTTTGAAGAAGTACTAAGTGTGAGACTTCTGATTTTCCCCATAGCAAACAAACATTTGACAATGCTGCATGTTTGCTTGCTGGCATTAGCATTAGAAGTGCAGCAGTTAGATGCAGAATAGGCATGGCAGTGAAGTATTGAACTGACACCAGCCCCACCCTGCAGAGATGGATAGGCACTGGGGAGTGCCTTTGGGTCGTCACCCATAACGCTCACGTCATTTCACCTCACCCTACCCTGTAGAAACTGGCAAGTGTCGAGGTGTGCCTTAGTGTGTTCAGGCTTTGCACTCTTCCAACTCCATAAGGAAATACACTGAAATGGGTGCAGTATAGGAGAATGGGGTGAACTTTGGGGCTGAAGAGTCCAAGGCACACCGTGATGCCTGTCACTATCTGCAGGGTGGGGGTGGAATGGTGTGAACATTACTTTCGACAATCCCAAGTCACACCCCTGACGCCTGTCAGTCCCTATAGGGTAGGACGTTATGGTCGGAAACCCTAACGCCCTGGGCATCTCTTGTTACTTTCACTCCAAGTTTTCAACATGCCCTTTTGTGACCCTACTGCATGAGCAGTGACAGTATCAGTTCATTAGCTGAAAGCTGATTTTGCACAGTGACTGCACCATTTGGTGCCACGGGTGTGAAAACACATGTCAGGCAGGATGTGAAAAATTACAGCTGTACTGTTCATGAGGATGTGAAAAAAATGGCAATGCTGAAAATCTGAGTGAATATAAACAAACTGGTGAAGTCATGAGCATGTGTAGAAACTGCACAATGTACACTCATAATGCAATTATTTTGGGGATTTTTTACATCACATTTTCAACATAAGCATTTTGGGACCTCCGCTAATGAACAGTGGCACTGTGACTTTCTTAATCTGTCCCGAATGTTTATTTTGCACAGTAACCGTGCCCATTGTATGCCACAGGTGCGAAAATATATTTTGAGTAGGATATGAAAAATGACAGTTGTACTATTCATAATGCGGTGTGCAAAATGACAATGTTGAAAATCTGGAGTAAAAATATAAAAAATTGGCGACGTTACGGGTGTGCATAGGAACTGTGCAACACATGCTGGTAACGCAGTCATTTTTTTGAATTTGTTCACCAAATTTGCAACATGGCTTTTGGGGACCTCTTCTTATGAACACTGTCACTGTGATTTTCTTAATCTGTCCCGAATGTTGATTTCACACAGTAACCATGCCATTATGAACCTGATGTGCGAAAACACATTTTGGGCAGGATATGAAAAATGACAGCAGTACTGTTCATAAAGAGGTGTGGAAAAATGGCAATGCTGAAAATCTGGAGTGACAATGCTAAAAATTCTCGAAGTTATGAGTGTGCATGGGAACTTCACAATGCACACTCATAACACAGTCACTTTTCTGAATTTTTTCACCAAATTTGCAACATAGGCTTTTTGGGAGGCCACTTCTGTCATTTTGTTAATCAGTCCTGGAAGGAGATTCCACTCAATAACTGCAAAATTACCTTTCAGGACTGAATAATGACATGACAGTGACTGAGTTCATGAGGTGGAGTCCCAAGAACCCCATGTTTAAAACTTGGGACCAAAAGTCACAAAAATGGCTGAGATATCCACCTAAGTTGACCCCACCCCCATTTATGCCATTATACAGCTTACCGGCATTTCTTCAGTTTGCGGTAGGCTTTGAAGAGTGCAGACATGTTCCCAATCCACCGAAGATCATCGCACTGGACTCCAGAGGTAAGTATGGGGTGATGGGGGTGCGGGAAGATGGGATGCAGAGAGGGTGGGTGTGGGTTGGGGGAGGCGAGGGAACCTGACAGGGAGGAACCATTTTCTGTGTTTCATGTTATAAAAAAAAAATAAAAAAAACACTCGGACCATTTTCTTGTTTTTACAGGTGTAAGAGTTTGGGGTGGTCATGTTAGCCACACTGGGGTGAGCTCCCAGTGTGGCACACAATGAGGGGTGGGGTGGGGCAGGAAAATGCAGATGCAATTGGGGGCTAAACATGCTGACTGGGGATTGGGCACCTTGTCGGCAAGTGTGTCCGTGTTTGGGGGGGGATGATGCCAGTGGGTATTGGGCACCAACCTCAGCAGATTGGGCATAGGGCACTGAAGCTGATGGGGATTGGGCCCCCCATCGGCAAGTGTGTCTGTGTTTGGGGGTGATGATTCTGAGGGGGATTGGGCACCCCCTCAGCAGACAAAACACAGCAAAGGGGCACATAAGCCAATGGGGATTGGGCTCCCCCATCAGAAAACAAACTGGGGAGGGGGCATGCCGACACGGGGATTGGGCACCCCCAAAGTTGGCTTCCTGGGGACTGAGAGAGGCAGACGGCGACAGCCGCCACCATGTTTATTGAAATGTAACACCAGGCAAGGCATGCCCTGCAATGAAGGGACGCTCCCTCATTACAGCAGTGAAATCATTTCAAGTTGGTGGCATGCTTGCAGACTACTGTCATAGCCAGTGTGCACCTTCATTGGTGATGAGCCCCAAAAGCAGTGGTGGAATTGGTCACAACACTGCTGCATCTCCACATCCTGCTTCTCCAGCAAGCTGCCACAACATTTTTCTTGCACATGCGCAGAAGTAAACATAAAAATCCACAAGTTTAGTTTGAAACTTACAGAAAAATACCTGAAAATAAAGTATTATATGTGGCTTGCAGAGTTTTTGTTCTCCAACTCAGTGATTTGCTAATAAAATAATATACAGGTTTCAGACATGGGAACTAACAGCATTTTGAGATCAAATGAAAAAAAAGAAATGTAAACTCACCTGATTTTTTTTTTTAAATTCAGAGTTAACTGGCCTGGTGGTGCTGGAGGTTGAGGCACTTGTTGCTACACCTCACACCATGCCAGCGACCCAGGTTCAGGAACAAGCCCGAGCCGCTGGGGATCGGCAGGGGTGAGAGAGGATAGAGCATCTGGAGGACTGCTCTCCTTCCTCTGGGAGGGGGATGCCTGTTTTCCCACTTGTTGACTGCCCTCTGGTTGTAGCTGGAGGGCAATGGGTCAAGAGACATCTACCAATGTCCTTACATTAGTAGGGGAGGGGGGAACGGTTCCATGTCATAACGGTGATCGAGGAATAGTGATTGCCATTACAGCATGTATACATCGCCAAAAAGGACTTTCGGCAATGCACACTCACAGCATGAACAAAAATGGCACCTGACCTGTTTTCCCCCGCACCCCCTGGGGACATCTCCTCCGCCTCCCCTACTTAGGATTCTCAACTCAGGTGGTGCAAGGCCGGGGGGGGGAAACTTAAAAGATTAATGCCACCTACCGCAAAAAGCCAGCATGGCACCGTCCTGAGCCATGTACTCTGTGCCTCCCAGCCAACCACCCTCCCCACCACTCTAGCGGACCAGCTTAGCACCTGCCTGCCACCCCCTCATACCATCCCTCTCATGCTTCTCCCTCCATGTGTGCACGTGCTTATACCCTCTACTTCCCATCATGGTATTTCACCCACCCCAGTATCCGGTCGCCCCCCTGCTTGGTAGCCATGAACACAGGTGCCATAACTGAGTCACCGGTTTTGTAGGCACTCAATTTTAGTCACCTTGTTCACTGGATATGGGGGAATGGGAGAAAAGAGGAAAAAGGAGCCTGTGCAACCTCCCCCCCGGCTTCTGGATTTATGTTCTGGGGGGAGGATCAGTACTGTCCTCTCTGGCATTGCCACGAGGGGAGGCCACAGGGAATCTACGAGGGGTCAGCTGCGTGGAGATGCAAGGGGCCAGAGGATGAGTCCCTCTGAGGTAGGGCTATAGCCACCATCCAGGCTCCAGGGCATAGAAAAAGATAAAAAAAAAATAGAAATTCAGAGTTACAGGTATGTTCTACGGCATACAAGTCTCATTTGCAGACCATCCCATGTCAATTGAAACAGTACAAGACTAAACAAAGACAAAATCACATGAAACAAAACAAAATCAGCCAATCAAGTTGCAAAACATGATGGTATATTATTACTGATAAATTGGTGAGAATATTTTATTTGCTCCACACTTTTTTCTACACATTGACCACAAGATGGCACCAAAAAGTTATAACATTAATTTCATATTGCTATACAAATTAGCAGAGACATGATATTGGCATGCAGTTAGTAATGAAAACGGAATCTAATCCTCATGGATAGTTAACTCAGTTATAAGAACATACACCTGATGAAATTTTGGTTAGAATATATCCTCATATGCATGTGATATGTTCTGCTTTCATATGACTTGAGTAACTGGGAAAATATAAGCTAATTCAAATTTTTCTTACCCGTAAGTCATTCTTTTATTTACAGCATACATCACCAAATACTTAGTGTAAATTGTTACTACAGGTACACCTGTGTCCCTTTAAATATCAATTTGACTGGCAGATACTTTTTATGTTGGTGTGCGAGTGCAGCCAACATCTTGTGGCAGTGGGGATTTGGAGGCGCGGTCGCTGTTGGGCGAATGCAGGGCACGCACCAATAGGTGCATCCCTCATTCTCCAATCGCCTCCATGCCGACGTCACACCATGCATACTAAGCTGGCGAGCACATTTAATGAAAGGTCCGCTGCAATCTGAGCAAAGCTCGTCACACGTAGTGGACCCTTCCTACGTGCTCGCCAGCTAGTAGCATGGTGGCACAGTGGCCGCTACACTGCTGACAGTGCCAACTTCGGAGTGCCCAATCCCCCAGTTGGCTTGCCCTGCCCTGTGAAGTATGTGCTGATGGGGGAGCCCACTCCCTGTCCACAGAATGTGCCCCCCACCTCGTTGTTTGCCGATGGGGGTGCCCAATCCCCATCGGCATCAACCCCCCCTTCCCGTTGTACTATTCTGATGGGGGAGCCCACTCCCCATCGGCATCATATCCCCCTTCTTCTGTGCTGATGGGGTACCCAATCTCCATCAGCTACTGTACCCAAACAAAAAAGCGACCTGTAAAAAGAAACCATCTGTGTTTTTTTTTATTTCCTTAGTACCTGTAAACTGAAAAGCGGTCCCTCGTAATCTCCCTACCCACCCCACCCCCCATGCCTCCCGGGTCAGCGCGATGCCCATGGAGCAGGAACACATCTGCACTCTTCAAAGCCGACCGCAAACTGAGGAAATGCTGGTAAGCTGTATAATGGAATAAAGAGGGTTTTCTCAGCTTTTCTCCATATCTTGGGCATTTTTTGGAATTTTTGCAACAAATTTTCAACATGGGGTTTTTGGGACCCCTCCTCATGAATTCTGTCACAATTTTGACATTAATCAGTCGCGAAAGGCGATTTTGCAGTCACTGTGTGTAATCACCTTTTGGAACCGATTAACGCAAGGACAGTGGCAGTGTTCATGAGGTGGGCTCTCAAAAAGCCTATGTTGCAAATTTGGTGAAAATCCCAAAACTGGCTGTTTCACGAGCCGCATAAGTAATTGAAAGGTGCAAGCTCATAACTTCGCCAATTTGCAATATTTTCATGCTGATTTTCAACATCATCATTTTCTGCACCTCCTTGTGAACAGTACAGCTGTCATTTTTCACATTCTGGCCAAAATGTGTTTCCACACTTCTGGCGCACAATACCGCGGTCACTGTGGGAATCAGTGTTCGAGCTAGATTGCAAAAATGACAGTGACACTGTTCATGATCAGAGGTCCTACAATGCCTATGTTGAAAATTTGGTGACGATACTCCATAAAATGATTGTGTTATGAGTGTACGTTGCGCAGTTTGCACGCACGCTCGTAATGTTGTGCATTTGTAATATTTTCACTCTAGATTTTCATCATTGGCATTTTTCCACACCTTTGTGATGAACAGTAAAGCTGTCATTTTACATATCCTGCCCGAAATGTGTTTTCTAACGTCCGGTGAAGAATAGCGCGGTCGCTGTGCGAAATCACTTTTTGAGACAGCTTGAGGACATGACATTGACACTATACATGAGTAGAGGTGCTAAAATGTCTATGCTGAAAATCTGGTACCAAAACTCCATAAAATGCCTGTGTTACAAGTGTGCGTTGCGCATTTCTCACGCACCCTTGTAACTTCGCATATTTGCAATGCTTACATGCCACATTTTTACCACTGCCATTTTTTTACACCTCCTTATGAACAGTACAGCTGTCATTTTTCACATTCTGCCAAACATGTGTTTCCACACTGCACTACCAAAGGCAATGCCAGCGCGACAACATTTGGCATTGACAAATGCTTGTTTCCATCTGAAACCACCTCCTCGAAGGAAAGTTGTTTAATAGATTTGATTAGAAATATGATGCCCTACTGAGCAATAACCAATAACCATATAATGAATTACAGAAACATAGAAACATAGAAATTGACGGCAGATAAGAACTGCAAGGCCCTTCCAGTCTGCCCATTTCTTTTTTTACCTTATGGATGTGCCATTGGCCTTCGCTCTGTCAATGACCTGTCTATTCATACTCATCTGTATTGCTCCCTTATCCCTATCCCATGCCAGTTTGAAGCCCTGCACTGTATTCATATCCACCACTTCCTGAGGTAGGAAGTTCCATGCATTCACCACCCTTTCTGTGAAAAAGAACTTCCTTACATTACCCCTTTAATTTTATAATTTATTTATTTAGTTTTTGTTGACTGGGTAAGTGCATTAGATAAATTCTGCCTATTTTCAGGCACGACCCAGGGGAGGGGGACACAGATGAATGCCAACTGACCATGAACCAGGTTAAGCTGTTGATGGTATTTTTTTTAGTGAATGTGCCTTTATTGGCCTCCCTCTAATCTCATGCTGTGTCCTCTTGTCCTGCTATTTTTCTTATATTGAAACATGTTAGACTCTTTCACCTTGTTAATGCCCTTAAGGTGTTTGAATGTTTCGATCATATCACCTTTCTCGCTCCCTTGCTCCAGAGTATACATATTGAGCTCCATTAATCTGTCCTCATATGTTTTCTGATGCAGTCCCTGAACCATTTTGGTTGCCCTTCTCTGGAATGCCTCAGTTTGGTTAATGTCCTTGTGAAGGTGTGGCCTCCAGTACTGCACGCAGTACTCCAGATGGGGCCTAACCAGTGTCTTCTAAACAGGGATTATTACCTCCCTCTTTTGACTTGTGATACCCTTACTAATACACCCCAACATCCCCCTAGCCTTATCTACTGCTTTAGTGGTCTGCTTGGATGATTTCAGGTCATCGGTGATGATGATGCCCAAGCTCTTTCTTCCCTTGTGACTGCCAGCAACTCCCCCTCCAAGCCTATAGGTGGCTTCAGAGTTTCTCTTCCCTATGTGCATGATCTTGTACTTCTTTACATTAAACCCCAGTTGCCACTCTTCTGACCATTTTGCTAGTTTATCCAGATCCCTTCTCATTCTGCCCACCCATCTGGATCATCTACTCTGTTGCAGATCTTCGTGTCCTCTGCAAACAGACAAACCTTACCCTCTACTCCATCTGCAATGTCACTGATGAAGCTATTGAAGAGGACTGGCCCCAGGACTGATCCCTGAGGTACCCCACTTGTGACTTGCATCTCTTCTGACTGTATACCGTTTACCACCACTCTCTGTTTTCTGCCTGTCAACCAGTTTGCCACCCAGTTGACCAACTTTTGACCCATTCTGAGCTTATCCAGTTTATTAATCAATCTTCTATGTGGAACAGCATTGAAAGTTTTGCTGAAGTCAAGGTAGGCGACATCAACTGCTCCCCCTTGGTCCACCACTCTGGTTACCCAGTCAAAGAAATCTATGAGATTAGTTTGACAGGACCTTCCTTTTGTAAACCCATGCTGTCTTGGATCCTGTGCTCCTATGGATTCCAGGTGTTGCACTGTCCTTTCCTTAAGGGGTGCCTCCATAATCTTTCCCATTACTGAGGTAAGACTGACTGATCTGTAGTTCCCCCCACCTCCTCCCTGCTACCACTCCTGTGGAGCGGGATCACATGAGCCCTTCTCCAGTCTTCTGGGACCTCTCCTGTGCTCAAAGACTCACTAAACAGTTCTGATAATGGCTCTGCTAGTTCCACCCTTAGCTCCTGTAGTACCCTGGGATGTATGCCATCAGGTCTCATTGCCTTGTCCACCCTGAGCTTATCGAGCTCTTGTAGGACCCTTTCTTTTGTGAAGGGACTAGTGCACACCTCCCTCCCCCCTGTGTCCATGGTGCTGAGCTGTGGGCCCTGCCCTACCTTCTCTTCAGTAAATACTGAGCAGAAGTATCTATTTAGGATAGATGCTTTTACATGGTCCTCCTCCTCACATGCCCCCTTATCTCCTTTGATCTTAGCAATACCCACCTCTGGACTTTCTCCTTTCACTAATGTATCTATAAAAAGTCTTGTTACCTTCTTTTACTGTTTGTGCTAGTGTTTCCTCGGTTTGGGCCTTTGCCTGCCTTTCTGCCTTCCCTGCTTCCCTTAGGGAAGTTTGGTATGCCTCCCTATCTTCATCCTGCTGCGTTCCTTTATATTTCCTGAAGGCCAGCCTTTTAGCTCTGACCTTTTCTGCTACTATTTTTTAGAATCAAAGTGGTTTCCTTCTTCTTTTATACTTCCTTTTCTATGTAGCACAATGGGATGTTGCTTCAAGTATTGCATCCTTAATGCTTGCCCGCTTTGTTCTAGTTCTAGTGGCCAAATTGAACCATACCATGTGATGGTCACTGGCCCCCAGGTGACCTTCTACCTGGAAATCTGTGATCCTTTCCCTGTTAGTCAGTATTAGATCTAGGATAGCGCTGTCTCTTGTGGGTTGTTGTACCAGTTGTTTGAGGTCCTCCCCTGCAGGGAATCCGCCATGTGTCTAGTTCTGGCAGATGTTCCTGCTGGTATAGTCCAATCTGCATCTGGCATGTTGAAGTCTCCCATTATCAGAACCTCCCCTTTAGCTGTCATGTTTTGTATATGTTCTAACAGTAATGTGTCTATGTCCTTCCCCTGGTCTGGAGGCCTGTACACAATCCCAGTTCATATGGCTGTCCCATTTCCTGTTTCCAGGTTGACCCACAGTTCTTCTGGCTCCTTATGTGTATTCTGAATTTCTGTAGCTTTGATATTTTCACTGACATACAGGACCACTCCACCCCCCTTTTTGCACCTCGGTCTCTTCTGAACAGTATATAGCCAGGTACTGAAGTCTCCCAAGTGTGGTTACTGGTAAACCCGTCTCACTAATTGCTACTATGTCCAGTTTAGCCTCTGTCATTATTGCCTGCAGGTCTGGGATCTTGTTTCCCAGACTGCGAGCATTAATACATGATTTTCCATTGGCCAGATTTCGGTGTGTTAGTTGTTGGGTGAGGTCTGGCATTTCCCCTGTGCGTCATATGGGCAGCCAGACCTTTTTCCTTACCTGGTGATGCAAATGAACTGCAAACATGCTGAACTCCTGTTTGACCACTAGTTGAGGGGGGAGGGGTGTTCTTCCCATTCGACGTATGGGGTGCTGCACCCCTCTCCCCATTTGTTAGTTTAAATATTCTGCAAAGACGTCAAACTTCTGCCCCAATGCATTGACTCCCTCCTTAGTCAGATGCAGTCCATCAAATTTAAAGAACTTTTGCTCCCAAAACTGTTGCCAGTTCCCTACAAATTTGTGTCCTTTTTCCTGGCACCAGCCCTTGAGCCAAATATTTAGCTCCCCTATCTCCCCTTCTCTGACCTTCTGTCTATGTGCCCCCCTCTCCCAGACTGGCAGGATCTCAGAGAAGGAGATGCTGGATAAAATGGATGATAGTTTGTCACTCAACCTGGTCAGGTGTTCCTTGGTCTCCACAGCTGACAGGCTGGCGAGATCATTAGTCCCTATGTGTACCAGGATGTCAATGTTTTCTCCTGATTTCTGAACAATTTTAGCAATGCAGTCAGTGTCTCTCCACGCTGATGTACCTAGGAGACATCTGACCATTACCCCTGGCTGGAGATAGGTATCAACTCCCCGAATCATGGAGTCTCCTATGATCAGAAGTGTTATGGATTTCCTTTTTGCTTTTTTTGTTTTTGTTCCTGTTTTGGTTGAGTTTTGTTGTGCTAGCTCCTGTGCTCCAATGTCCTGCTCTGCAGTGTCCTCTGCCACTTTGATTTCAGAGACAGAGGCAAATACCTGTTTGTAGTTTTTATCTGGTTTGTGGAGGTAATATATTGGTGAGCACTGAGTGATGGGGTACCCAATTTGCCCCTCCTAACCACCTGCCAACCTCCCGGACCAACTACCCTCTGCAGTCAAGGTGCTTCTGTTGGATGTTGGGGAAATGATGGGTGGGTCTTATAATATATTTTCTATTGAATACGGAATTTGAGGCACGCAATCTCTGCCCATGCTGTCTGGAGCTAAGCCTTTAGATTTCCAATGGCCCAGCATGTAGGACAGTGTCCTAAATCCTGTAAAACTGGGCATGGGGTCAAAATGTTGCAGACTTAATTGCATTGCGTGATTTATTTATAACATTTAATCTGTTAAGCGTACGATATTATGACCCTGAAGGGTAAAACTGCCCTTCTGAGAAGTGTTCTGCAGTACCTGCAGTTAATGATATCCATTCCAGATAAGTTGCTGGGTTTATAACCTTGTCAGAGTAGCTAGAAGGAAGAAAATGAAAGCAACATTTTGATTTTGTGTTTTGTTTGTTTGTTTTTGTATAGCATGTTATAACAAGTTAAATTATTAGTGCCCCTGTAAATGAGGTCACCATGTGGATACCCCACTGATCCGCCCCTTCCTGCTTTGCCACGGGAAATGTCACGACTGTGCTACCCTATAAAAGGAGTATAGTGTGGGGTGGTTGGGGATGGTGGTGGGTGGCTGGGCCCTTCCTCTGCTGAAAAAGAAGAACCACAGACAAAAGAAATGAGGTAAGAGCAAAACAAATCAGCCAGCACCAAATGCAGTAGTCCTGAAAACTTATCCTAATAATAGATAAAACTGTAAAACCTGTAAAGCACCACCTATAATAATTTCACAGAAGATATACCCTTTAAGAAACACTTTGCTACAGTGAAAAATAAAGCAGTAACAGAAGATATACCTTGCAAAAGACAATTTGAATCAGAAGATTACAGCAGTAATCTGTTAGCACACACCTGTAGGCACACCCTGTAATAATGCAGCAGAAGGTATACCCAGCAACAATAATTTGAATCAGAGAAAAATAAAGCAATAAAATGTTAGTGACAACAGTAACAATCCCTGTGAGTACAAAATAAAAATAACAACACACAGTAAATCTGCCTAGCCAAAAGAAGCCTTAATCCTTTCCCTTACTCTGGCAAGTTTCTTTGCTCTGTCCTTTCAAGTTACCTAGAAGGAAAGAGCTCAGGTGAAGCTAGGTGCCTTGGCCAGTAAACCAGATTATATTGTTGATATAATTAATAAAACTACCAAATTTAGATTAACTCAACTGATTAGGATCTAAACCCTAAGACTGCACATTGAGGGAACTCTTACCAATTTATAGCCATTTAAAATAATATTGCACCCACACTCCTGTTTGTCTGGAAGATCAAGCTAAATGCACTTTTGAAGCAGAATATCTGGCAAAATCCAGCCATGCTGTGTTTTATTAGAAACACCAAGAAAGTAAAAATAGCATCTGTTGACAGAAAAAGGCCCATTATCCCATCACATCTGACCATTCCTACACTAATAATGTTGAATGAGACAGAGAGAGTCAGAGGCTACTTACTCTGCCCTTCCATTACTGAGTGGTCCTTATCAAGCTCTTGCATCTGTCCTACCCTCTCTCGACTATCCCTAGTTTGCACAGAGAACCTCCCCCAGCAGCCTTTATCACCTTTCCACAACCCTCTCAGTGAAAAAGTACTTTCTTTTATCTCTCTTAAACTTGCTCACCACCAGCATCATAGAGTTGTTCCTGTCACATGTGTTCCCACTCAGTCTAAGCACTTTATTTAACCCATGGAGGTATTTGTATGTTCTAATCCTATCCCCTCTTCCCCTTCTCATCTCAAGTGTATAAATGGTTTCAAGCATAGCTGTAACAGAGTGAAGGTTTTGGTGGTTGCTCAGGTCAGTAGCAGTAGGCAGGGGAGTGGACTGGGAGGGATAAAGCCCTGCATGGACAATAGGTCCTGGGCAGATGGGGAATTCTGGGTAAATGTGGTCTTTTTCTGCCATCATCGTCTGTGTTTCTGTGTATCTACATTCAGATCTGTTAACATTTCCTTGTATGTTATAATAGTAATAGTGCAGTAATATTCATATTTGCTAGTACTTCTTTTTTTGTGTTATAAAATGTGATGTTAAAGAATATAAATAAAAAATACAGAATAAAAAATAAATGTGCTTTAGTCAACCAAATTTGGGTTTTAAGTAAATAAATATGCAGCCTTTGTTTGCACTGGCATACATGTAGTTAAAAGTGCACCTTAAGATAATGCTAACATGGCTTTACAAAGGTACTTAAATTAAAATATGTATGTTTAAGCTAAAACAAATAAAATATACAAAAAAGTATGGAAGGCACATGTAAAGCTATTTTTTTATTGGTTATCTGCCAGTGGTGGAGTGAAGCATTGCAAAGGCAACTGGCAAGGAACAGGACCATACGTGACTTCCTACCAGAAGCTTTTATCAGGCAGCTAGTCAAAGAACCAGCTACTGTAGGAACAGTGTTGGACCTGATGCTTACAAAAGGATAGCATTGCAGACATCAGTGGACAGTCCCCTAGGTAACAGTGATCACTGTACAGTGTGGTTTAACATAAACTCAGGGGCAAAAGCAAACCAAATGAGGATGACAGTCCTGGACTTCAGGAGGGTGGATTTTAAAGAAATTGGAGACTGCCTCAGAAAGTGCTTCATCAGGCGCAATTGCCTGGCAGGGGTAGAGGCACAGTGGGGAACAGCAAGGAAGGGCATAACTAAGGCAAACAGTCTCTGCATGAAGGAAGTGGGTAAAGCAGAAAGAACAAGCATTTGTCAATGCCGAATGTTGCTTGCTTATATGTGCTGTTTAGGTATTTGGAAGTGACAGTACCATGCCTAAGAACTGTCATGTGCCCCCCCCCCCCGGCCAGGATGTCCACTGTGTCTTTCTGTTCAGTATTCACAGAAGTAGGGGAGGGGCAAGAACCACAGCAGTACAGCAGTTGCCAAGGGGGTGAAGAGGTGGACAATAGTCCATTCATAGGCAAAAGAGTCCTGCAGGAGCTGACTAAATTGAAGGTGGACAAAGCGATGGGACCAGATGGCATACACCCAAGGATATTAAGAGAACTGTGAAGATAGATAGCAGTACCTCTGACAGCCATGTTCGTGGAGTCATTCAACACAGGGGTGGTACCAGAGAATTGGAAGAGGGCACATGTGGTCCCTCTACACAAATCTGGCATGGAACTATAGTTCGGTCAGCCTCACCTAAGTAGTGGGGAAGATCATGAAGACATTGCTTAAAGAAAGGGTAGTGGGGCATCTAGAAGCCATCAGAGCCCAGGACCGTAGTCAACACAGATTCACAGTGAGGAGGTCATGTCAGACAATTCTGGTTGATTTCTTTGACTGGGTGACAAAGGAAGTAAATCAGGGTGGGGCTGTAGACAATGCTTACCTTGATTTCAGCAAAGCCTTTGACACTGTCCCAGATAGGAGGCTAATAAACTAGCTGGGTAGGCTGAGCATGGGGGAAAGGGTGATAAACCGTGTTAGAAACTGGCTAACGGACAGGAGGCAGAGAGTGGTAGTAAATGGGGTGCAGTCTGGGGAGAGGGGGTGACCAGTGAGGTGCTGCAGGGATTGGTCCTGGGGCCAGTCCTGTTCAATGTCTTCATTAGTGACATCACAGAAGGGCTGAAAGGAAATGTCTGCCTGTTTGCAGATGACACCAAGATCTGTAACACAGTGGATACCCCAGAGGGGGTGGAGAAAATAAAGAGGGACCTGGAGAAGCTTGAGAAATGGTCTGAGGACTGGCAACAGAAGTTTAATTCATGAAAGTGCAAACTTATGCATCTGGGACACATAAACCCTGGGGAAAGCTACAGGATGGGGAGAGAGGAGTTACTGACAGTTGCAAAGAAGGAAAGGGACCTGGAGGTTCTTATTTCAGATGATCTGAAAATGTCAAAGTGGTAAGGCAGCTGGGAGGGCCAGTGACTGCTGGGGTGCATAGGCAGGGGTATCACCATCATAAGGAGGGAGGTAGTGATGCCATTATATAAAACCATGGTCAGGCTTCACATGGAGTACTGTGTGCAGTTCTGGAGGTTGCACCTTCGTAAGGATATTAACAGGCTGGAGATGGTCCAGAGAAGGGTGAATAAGGTGGTACAGAGCTTGCAACACAAGACTTATGAGGAAAAATTAAGGGACCTCAATATGTACTCACTGAAAGAGAGGAGGGAAAGAGTGGATATGATAGAAACATTCAAGTACCTCAAGGGTATAAACAAGGTGCAGGGGAGAGACATTTTCCAATATAGGAGGAGCACAAGAACGAGGGGGCATGACATGAAATTGGAAGGTGGGAGGTTAAAAGGAAATGTGAGGAAGTTCTTCTTCACAGAGAGGGTGGTGGATGTATAGAATGGTCTGCCTCAGGAGGTGGTGGGAGCGAGCATTGTGGATGGATTCATGCATGCTTAGGACAGGCAAAGGTTAACCACAGAGGAACAGCAGTGAGTGGGTCAGAAGCAATAATCCTGTACAAGGGCTTATGGGCAGACTAGATGGGACAGGCAGTTCTTATCTGCTGACAATTTCTATGTTTCTATGTTTGTGTCTCTTTCTCTTATGAATTACAGACAGACACACACACAAGCATGTGCCGCTTGCATGTGCTGTTCCCACTATGTCCTCCCTAATACTTTACTATCTACAGACACACAGAGAGAGGACACAGCACACATTGTCTCTTCAATGCTGCTCCCCCAGTGTCTCTGTTTCTGTCTCTGTCTCTCTCTGTCTCTCACTGTTACTATCCCTATTTCGCTTTCTCTATGTTGCTCTCTCTCTAAGCACCGAGCTCCATTCTTGAACGTTGGGGGAAAAAACTCAGTTGCACTCTCCCACTCTCTCTCACTGGGATGGGGCAGTGGGTTGGCAGAATGGGGCACAGAGACCTTGCTGTACAGGAGGTGGGAAAGCAGCACAGAGGTTCCCAAAGAAAAAGACACTGAGAGAGAGAAAGAGAGAGAGAGACAACAAATACAAAGGTCTCTCCTGCACACAAACTGTAGCACTGTTCTGTACTGTGGAGCAAGGGGAGGCCACAGATAACAACATCCCAATGTTTTCTCTCTTGCAGTCTCACAGGACATTTCAGCCATGGTGCAAGTGCAGAAGAGTGATGATGCTGTCTCTCACTCTCTCTATTGTCTGTGCACTGAGGGTGGGGGAATGGGCAGTGGGGCAGCCACAGTTGGGGGGGTGGCAGGAATGGAAACGCTGGGTGGCCACTATCATGCTCAATCTCTCCTCTGCTCTCCTGTATTACAGCTTGTCAGAGGGCTCTATACTGCTGATCATTGCTTCCACTGTTTCTGCAGACAGAGGCATAGACAGACAGACAGAGAGGGATGCAGCACATTGTCGCAATTTTGGTACCTACTGTCTCCCACTGTCTGTGTCTCTTACATGCCAGACCACATGGCAGCTGTTGCTCTCAACTACCTCCTTGCCCACTTGGACTGCTGATTATCTACAAACTGGACAGGGTAGTGGCAAGCGGAACACACACAGACGCTCTGTCTCTGAGCTCACAGGCTACACAGCTGCCATGCGTGTCTCGCTGTCTTGCACTGTGTGGTATTTCTGTGTCCCCAAGCCACAACTTGTCACACAGACATGAGATTGCCGTACCATTACCTGACCTTGTCTCCATCCTGGTCGCTGTCTCTTTCTGTGTCAGACTGCACAGTGGGATCACTTCACCCAGCTTGTCCCCATTGCACTTCACCAACTTGGGGACATAATCTGTCTGTGCCGCTGGACTGCAGTCTGAAAATGCAATCTGATTGCACACAGCATGGACTGGGCCTCAGAAGCTACAAATTGTGCAGGATGGTACTGATTTCACCATGGGCTCAGTGCCCGGTGGTACTCAGGGTGGCTGAGTGTGTACACAGAAGTTATTAACTGCGCTCTGGTTGCACAGAGGTCTGCATTATCGCACTGTCAGGTGTTGCCACACACTCAATCAAATCCATTCAAAAGAAGAATTGTACGGATTCGCTTTAAGAAAAAAGTGTATTCTTGGAGCTGCGGGAATATTTGGAGCACTACCGGAGTATTTTGCTATTCACAAAATGCAAGCACAGTCTGAGTCGGCCATCTACTCTGTCTCTCAGAGCATATCAGGTTTCAGCTCTTACAGCAATGCTTGTCCCATGGAGCACTAGGCAGGGTTGTGATGCATCATTTAAGCTAAAGCTTCTCTGGTTCCTCCTGAAATTTGTCAGGCTGATAGCAGCACAGCTAAGCCAGTCATGTTAGCACAGTCACTGGAGCCTGGCTCAAAGAAATGCCAGGGGCTTGAAAAAAATTTTGGGAGGCCGTAAGTCCGGGACTTATGTTAGTTTTGGTCCATAAGTCCATGGCAGGCATTGGTAAGTCACATTTTTTTACCTACATTTTTACCTAAGCAAATAATTTATTTATTTTTTTCATTTCTTATAGGAAGCAACAGGGACCCCTCTACAAGCTAAATTATTCACAGCTTACAGTCTGGATATAAAATAGACTTTACTTTGGTCTAAATTAAGTTTCACAGTCCTATCCAGCACCCACCAGTGAACCCTCACTTTTCATAAATCTTAATATTACTCTCCCTGGGCTAGTTGAAGTCCTTTTTATATTAAGATAGCTGCTGCACTGCTGCAAGGCAGAGACACATGGTCTCTGGGTCCATTCCAGTACTTCAGCATGTAAATAGTTTTTTTTTTCTCAAAAGCCTAAGGCTCCCCTTTTTTTAAGCACACCCCTGTTAACTCCCAAATACTGCTAAATCAAGGCACTAGACAGCAAAATTTCCATCCTGTTGCATTTGATTAGACAAGCATTAGCATGATTAATCAAAATATAGTTATAGACACTGAGTGACAGACTGGTGTTGGTTTACAGATTCAAAATGCATTTTCAAGGCAGGTTTTACATGATCAACAGCATCATCAGTTGATCAGCTTTCACTTCAGTTACATGTCCCTTCCCCAACACACACACTGGAAACTGAGACTGAGCAGTTTTAATGGGCAATGGACTGGGCAGGGGACCGACTGACCACAGCAACAATCTACAAGAACAAACCATAATTGTTGTGGTCTCATGGAGATAAGGGAGTGGAGTATGGACACTCTGACAACATCCATGTCTACTGAACTTTGAAGTTACTCCTGATGCAGTGCACTGAGTGTTGAGGACCCCCCCTACCGCCAGTGATCAGTCCCTCCCAGACTCCCACATCCACTCTAGACCCACCTCAAGAAGGTGACCCACCCCAAGAAGAACTCAGTGAGGGTGGGATAAGGGATAAGTCCCCGGCATGCATGGGAGCTGACTGGAGTAAGTGGACTAAAGAAAGAATAGGAAGGAACAGACCCACGGGATGAGTCAATCACTGTGATGACTAGTGTTCATTCCCAGTAATTCTTACCCAGGTAAGCCAGGCCCGAGCCATGAGATGGGACTCAGGGGCAGGGTGAGTGGCCACATAAGAAATGGTGCAATACTGCGACTCTCAGAGTCCGACTGGGCTGAGAGGCAAAAGTATGTGGCTACAACGCGGGAAAAGGGAGGGATGATGGAAGGACTGTCTCGACTAGAGGTATCACTGGATCGACGCCTCAGGCCAAGCAAGGCAGGTACTCAGCCAGACTTAGACAGGAGGACAACTCCAGAATGAGGAATCAGCCAGCAAGATATTGAGAGGGGGCCGGGGCTCAGTCAGCCAGGGCCCAGGGACAATCTTTACCGGACAATGTGCAGGGAAGGCTGTGTGGATTGTCTACATTGGTGCTGCAGCAGCTAACCTGGGAACTAAAGAGAGTTCAGATGGGGATGAGTTGGAGAGTGGAGAACTCAAGTCAGGAATGGATTGCAGCACTTACTGGTGGGAAGGAACAGGGAATAGTGAAGCCAAGGAGTGGAGCAGCAAAGACTGCAAATGGAAAGGGAAAGGGAACAACGAATGGTTCAACAGGAATTTGGAGGAAGAGAAACCCCAGAGAGAGACATTACAACACCAACCTGAGTGGCCAGGCCAGGGTATCTCTTTTGTCCAGGGGTTCCTTGCGTGGTCTCATAGTCTGGAGTCAGACATTCCTCTCCTTTCTCCACAATCACTCTCGCACATGTGCAGCCCGCCGATTCCCTCGCGCCTAGAACAAATAGGTGCACGCCCACACTACAACTAAAGAATGGAGATAGGGTGTAATGGGTGCATAGCTGAACTGTGCACCAATCACTGTCAGCCACTGCTTTGCAAGGGAAAAACATTTACAAAGCCATTGGACCAATCATCGACTTGCTGCTGCAAAAAAAATCACCTTTCAAACAGCACAGTCAGCTCTGCACATAAAGTTACTTAAATGCCTGCATTCAGAAAACTCAGCCAGGCTTCTTTATGTGCAGAGGACCCCCTACTCACATAGATGAATGTGAATCCTGATTTTTTTTTATGTGATTTACATACATCTATGCATGAATGGGAACAGTCTGCCATACATGTACTCAGACAAGTGACTTTGTTCAATAAGTCCAATGGGCTTACATAGGCTAAAATGTGAAAATCCTGCTTTGCTGTTGGAGCATTCCAGACCTTGGACTTGGGGATTTTTCAGCCCCTGAATGCAAAATATGAGGAGACATGAGGGTCAGAGGGACAGCAAGGGAGAAATGAGGTACGGAGAACACACGAGACAAAAAGTGTGTGCTGGGGAGGAGGGAGAAACAGCAAGGAAAATGGAGCAATGGAGGGAAAGGGGACGGCTTTATGTATATGAAATGGAAGAAGTTTTCTCTCATTGGAGCACTTCATTTGTTTCAAGTACACAAAGTTTCCACCCATAAACTGTAAACCATTGTCATATTTTAGCTTGCATGATAATTGGTCTGTCAAGGATGAGCCCAATGCAGCTTGACCTGAATTGGACTAGTCAGTGACACACCTGTGCAATGCCATTCTCTGTAGCAAAACATTTCTTGTGCAAGCACAAGCAACTTAAAAAGGAAGAGAAAGGCAGACAGTGGATGTAATTAGGGAGTAGATTCAGTATTCTGAAGCTTTGATAGGTGGAGGGGGGGGAAGCCCCCAAAGCCACTTCACAGTTCAGACCGATACCAGTATGTTTGCTTGCCTTGCAAATGAACACAAGCATTTGTCAATGACCATTTTCTTTATTTTTACAGGAAAAAAACAATGCAGGACTACTGGCACACTGGTG
Source organism: Neoceratodus forsteri (assembly GCA_016271365.2). Lineage (NCBI taxonomy): Eukaryota > Metazoa > Chordata > Ceratodontiformes > Ceratodontidae > Neoceratodus > Neoceratodus forsteri. The sequence continues at coordinate 100,438,240 of CM028138.1, read as the reverse complement.
ATGGGCTCCCAGCGTGCCACCTAGATGTTTCCGGGGGAAAGGGAAGTGGAGCCGATGGGAACTCGGCACCCCATCAGCCATACAGTGTGCTGGGGGGGGGATGAGCTGAGGGGGGATTGGGCACCCCTCTCAGCACACAACAAATGAGGGAGTGCATCATGCCGATGGGGACTAGGCTACCCCATTGGCAAATTAACTGGGGTGGGGATCATGCTGACAGGAGGATTGGGCACCCCCCCCCCGTCAGTTTTTATTTTATTTATTGAAATGTTTCACCAGGAAGGCACACTGAACAGTTAAGCGGCTTTCCATTAAACTTGGTAGGACAAAGGAGGCCGATGGAAGCCGTGCCATGAGGACACCATGCAATACAGCTTGAAATTGACTGCTGCAATCCGGGATGCCCCGCAGCAAAAATAGCTGATTGCATAGTGAAGGGTGCTTCCTGATTGCAGCAGCCAAGATTCTTTGATCACAGTGGCCTGCTCATTAACTGCTGTCATCGACAGCATGCTCCTCTATTTGCCATGGCAGAGACCAGCCCCAAAATGGATTGCTGTCATTCAGCACAGCACTGCCACACCTCCACAACCCACTTGAGAAGGAAGGTGATGCAATGGGTTTCTTGCACATGCGTGCAAGCAACACAAAAAGAGACAATTGTCATTCTCCAGAGAAATAGTCAAAGCGGAGAAGGAAAAATGGTCGGTACCAAAGAGGTGCTGTATAAGGAAATGCAGAGGGAGTAGGATGGGGAGGTTATCAGGTAAAACAGGGAAGCAGACAAGATGGGGAGAGGAGCAAAGACAGACAGGGGGAAAGAATAGCCAAAAGGGTTGCTAAAAGGGATAAGACTTTCTTCAGCTACATAAGTGAGAAGAAGAAGAAAGCAAGGGGAGGAATAGTGAGGATCAGAAGGGTGGTAGGGGGGAGACTGCACAGAAGAGAACCAAAAAAAAGCTGCCATTCTGAACATGTACCTCTGCTCAGTCTTTATGGTGGATGGATCACCAGGGAGTAACAGGAAATGGGGAAGGGGGGGCAAGGTGGACACAAGTCCATTTTCAGAGGAAGGAGCCCTGTAGGGACTTGCAGCTCTTATGGTGGACACGGCTATGGGACCAGACAGGATAAACCCAAATTTACTAAAGCAACTCAAGGAAGGTGCTAGCTGCCACACTGATGGACTTCTTCAACAATTTACTTGAATCAGGCATGGTTCTGGAGGACTGGAGACAAGCAGATGTGGTCCGTCTACATAAGAGCGGCAGCAAGGAGAAGGCTAGCAACTATAGGCCGGTCAGTCTCACTGCAGTGGTGGGGATACTAATGGAAACCTTACTTAAGGAAAGGCTGGTAGAGTACTTTTATTTATTTATTTATTGAGTTTTTGAATTACCCCCATGAGTGGTTGCTCGCATATGGGTTATATATTATTTTCATTTTTTTGAATCAAATGGGCTGCAAGACCACAGGCAGTACAGATTCATCAGGAGGGAGGGCATGCCAGGTGAATCTGATTAATTTCTTCAACTGGGTGACCAGGGAAATACATCAGGGGAGGGCAATGAATGTGGCCTATCTGTATTTTAGTAAGGCCTTTGACACTGTGCTGCATAGGAGACTGATGAAGAAATTGAGCAGCCAAAAGATGGGATCCAGAATGGTGAACTGGGTTAGAAACTGGTAAATGGACAGGCAACAGAGGGTATTGGTTAACAGCACTCACTCTAATGATGGGAGAGTGACCAGTGGTGTGCTGAAAGGCTGAGTTCTGGGACTGGTCCTCTTCAATGTCTTCAAAAGTAGTATTGCAGAAGAACTGGGAGAGATGGTATGCCTTTTTACAGATGACACCCATATTTATAATAGGGTGGATACTCGGGAGGGAGTAGAGCAAATGCACAGGGATCTTGGGAAACTCAAACAGTGGTCAAGTGCATGGCAGCTGGGTTCAATGCCAAAAAAAATGCAAAATCATTCAACTGGAACATAGGAACCCAGAAACAGAGTATGGGGGGGGGAACTGATAATCACTAAGCAGGAAAAGGATGTGGGGTTATCATAACTGATTACCTCAAAGTGGCAGGACAGACGGACAAAACAGTGGGAAGGGCTACTGTGATGCTGGGGTGCATAGGGAGAGGTATCTCCAGGAGGAGGAGGAATGAGGTGGTATTGCCACTGTATCCCTTGCTGGTGAGACCACACCTGTGTCTAGTTTTGGAGGCCGCACCTCAGAAAGGACATAGACAGTGTGGAAGCAGTCCAGAGTAGGGAAACTAAAATGGTGCAAGGGTAACACAAGAAGCCCTATGTGAACAGACTAAAGGATCTGGACATGTACACCCTGGAAGACAGGAGAGTGAGAGGGGACATGGTAGAGACCTACAAGTACCTCAAAGGTGTGAACTGGGTGCAAAAGGGAAGTCTCTTTCTAATGAGAAAGAGCACCAGGACTGTGGTTATGCAATGAAGCTGGGGGTGGGGAGATTAAGAGGGATGTGAGAAAGCACTACTTCAGTGAAAGGGTGGTTGACACCTGGAACAGATTGCCAGGCAAAGTGCTGGATACAAAAATGAGGGGTGGGGCCATCAAGCAAGCATGGGATAGACATGGGAGAATATTAGTAAAATGGCAGGGTGGAGGAATGGTCACTGGAGACGAGTTAGGGTCGCCAGAGACAGGTTAGGCATGGAACATCTGGGCAGACTGTCTTTTTCTGCTGACAAATTTTGTTTGTGTTTCTATGTTTGCAGCATGCTTTCTGTGCTTATTTTCTATACTACAAGCAGAATCATGGATTTCAAATAATTTATCTCGGAGAAGTTGAAATGGCTTAAGAATGGTTCCCATGCACAGATAATACATTAAACAAAGTGTTCACTTCAATAATGGCAGTTTCTCAACAAAAAAGGTCACTGTGCTCAGGTGCAATCTGTACGTGACAAGCCTCCGAGAGGCTGTAACAATTTCTGTTTAGAGTCCAAATTTTCCACTGTTAGACTGTTTATTTACAGAAAGAATCCCTGTTTACTTTGTACACAACCGTGAGTTCAGACTGATTTGAAGAAAAGGCAAAATGGGTGTAGCAGACTATACTTTAAGTACCATATACAGTCACACTGTGAAACTTGGAAAAATCCCACTTTTTATTTAATTAAATACCTTTATTCACTCATATATAGTATATGCCTGATACATCTAAACCAGATTTTGGGGGGAGTTTATTAAGCAGTACACAACTTGGTACAGTAGTCTGTTAAATAAAAGGAATGATTGGACAAAGATTTTTAATTTTTATTTTGATCCACATAGATTCCGGGCTTAAAAGCATTATTTTTTTTTGCTAAAACATGGTCACTAAACAAGTGCCACTCAATTAATATGGTGTGGTAGCATATCTTGTTTTAACTTGAAATATCTTAACTTCATAATTTGGAAATCAAGAGTCGGGCAAATAAAATATTTGGCAATTACACATAACACCCAGTTGGCATTTTTTGTCAGGCATATTATATTCACTGATATCACAAAAGTGATTAGGAGTCAGCAGTATCAGCCTGATACAATCCACAATACTACATTAAACAGAAAGTAAAAGTAAAAATAGGTGTTTGCACACAAACTGTAAATTAAGATCAGCCCCAGAGCTGGGTGTGGGGCTCCTAGTGCTGTTACCCTTTAATGATTTAAGTTTTGTTTTACAGGTCCCATGGGGATTGTACTTATTGGTTAGTTGGGTTATATTTCTGTTGGTGTATTTCACTTCAGTTCTTTTCTCTCTATTACCTGGAACATTGTTTTTTCTGGGGTCTGAATATATGTGTGACTGGTCTGTAGGGCGATTGAAAAAAGAAACATATGAAAAAGACCTTCCCAAGTCCCTGTTTCACTGGATTGGGGAGGTGGTAATTACAACTGGTGTCTGGTAAAACATATTTATAACATGTAGTTTCCTATAAAGCCTCTCAAAATCAACTTGAATTTGAATTCACTCAATTTAGTATGTGATGCAAACTAAAAACTTTTATTTAGAACTCGTATCTCATTCTCAGTATTTAGAACAATGCTCTCACTCTCATTTAAAAAAAAAATTGCTTTGCTCTGTATACTCCAGCCATTGGTCTCCTGCATATTCTGCCTACACCCTTTGCCACAGGATAGATCCTACCCCTAAACACCCCTGTCTTATGCCTCAGGGACATGACCACCAAGGCTGGAGGTACATCTCTCCAACAGATGCGAGTAGGTAGCTTGGAAGCAGGAGCCCAGGTGACAGTGCGAGGTCTGCTGTGTGGGGCGGGTGTCAATCTGTGGAGGCAAAACCTCTGATTTTTCAGGTTTTCTCCCAAGGAGGTGTGTCATGGAATGACATTAAGATGACATGCCAAATGTCTGACACACCTCCTAACTAGAACAGGTGCCGGCAGCTGTATTCCCCCCAGCCTCTGCCACGGGGTTCATCATGTGCCAGTCACACACACTTCTCCCTCTCAGAGGAGGAGAGCAGTCAATTGGATGCTCAGTACCCCCCCCCCGGCTGGCTCTCCAATGTCCTGAGTCCAGATTCGAACCTGGGGTGTCGGCATTGCAGGCGGAAATCCAACACCTGCACCAGCGGGCCAGCCCGGTATCACAATTTTAAAATAAAAAGTGGTACTAGTTAATATTAAAGCATAGCTTGATAATACTAGAAATAGCAGTTTTCTACTTTAACCCATTACTTCCAATAACTTTATGAAGTTTGAACCATCCATTGCTTAACCTGATAAAAAATGGCAACCCAGGTGAAAATGAGTTAAAATGCATTTAACTTGCTTTTCTAGATCAGAGGTGTGTGCGTACGTGTGTGTGTGTGTGTGTGTGTGTGTGTGTGTGTGCAGTAATGTCCAGGATTGTGAGCAGTGGATACCATGCAACAATGCAGGCCAACTCAGGCACATGGCAGGAGATAGCATGCCTGCCCAGGGCTGGCAGAGCGTGGCATGTATGATGCCATTTGTGCTCTGCTGGGTCAATATCAGGGTGGCTTACTGTTATGTTAGCCAGAGACCTCCTGTAATGGCTACATGCTCTGCTCCTGACTGGAGCTCCTACAGTATCATGATGCCCTGCAGCCATGGTCCCCCTTCCCCCCCTTAATGCCACAGAGGGCTAGGGGTGGTGGCAGGCGGTGTGGTACTAACTTTGGGAAATGTATATATTTTAAATATCTGTTGGGGACTTGACAGCCCATATGTGGGCCACCATGTCACATGATCCCCTGCTTCCATGGAGTGAGGGATATAGTATGAGACATTGTTAGGGCTTTGGAATCCCCCAGTCTGACCCATGACTGTCCCTCCAGCTGGTCCCACCCCTAGCACAGAGATGCCGGCCGTGCTCAGGGCTGCTGGGCCCACATAGAGGGACATGCATACTAACCCTGCACATTCTTTAGGAGTCAGCTATATGGCGAGCACTTTTGTGGCCTGATATGCACAGACTACTGCCGCATACTGGGCCTATTAGTGCATTAGGCCTATAGGGGTTAGACCATTATGAACTGAGTTAATTTGAATATGTAAATTTAGCTGATTTTCTCAACAATATAGTCTTTCAGTTCTTTATGTTTGTGGCTCAAACAGGCATCAGCTTTCTAACTGACTAATAAATAGTTTTCCTTTAAGGAGACTGTTTCAGATCAAAGACAGCCAATTAGAGATTTAAATGGACACAAGTAAAGTACACATTTCATTAAGTATTTTGTCTAAGGCCCATGTATGTAAATAAAATTGTGCCTTTTAGGTAAGAGAGATTTGAATAAGTTTTTCTCTGTTTATCTAGTCTGATGAAAAAAGAATAAATCATAATACATCATATGCATATAAGGATATATTATAACTGCAGTTAATCAAGTATACATTCTAATAACTGAGTACACTATTCATGGGGATTAGATACTGTTTGCAGTATTAAGTGCATGCCATCTATATTGTGTTGCCTAATGCACAAAGCAAATGAATGTTCAGCTTTTTGGTGCCATCTAGTGGTCAGTTAGAAAAAAGTAGTGAATCATTATGCAACTAAATACTTCACATATAATTTAAAGTGAGCTATTTTTATCATTTATTAATTATGACCACTCTATCTGAAGAAGCGATCAGTACAGGCTGTGAAATGTTAGCACTGTATGAGTGACTGGATATAGTGTAAATAAAATATTTTCTATAATTTGTTGGGTGACTGTGCTATACTCTTCTTTTTCTGATCTCACACTGTAGCCCTTAGGACCAACACATGGTTCATGATTGTCTTTATTTCCACAGAGGTACTGGCTGCTTCCTGGGATTTCCAGTCCTAACTTGTATCATTTTCCCATAAAAAAAGCTAATTTTAGGGGTGGGGCTGATGTGCCACATGTTTCCACTTTATAGTTTGAATGTTTTTTAATTATTTTCATAGAGTTTTGCAACCACAGAATTTCACAAGCAAAATACAGTGGGAAAACAGCAATATACATTGTTTATGAGTGATGATACCAGATACCAGTTAACCTTAAAGGTTAGCAAGCCAACCTTTAAGGTTGGTTTGCTAACCTTTAAAGCCCTACACAAACAGGGGCCCGGCTACCTGCAAGATCTCTTGACTCCCTACTGCCCCCTTTACCATCTCCAATCCACCAATGAGGGATTGCTAGAGATTCCCAGGATTCGTTTAAAAACTTCTGGTGCTCGTGCTTTTTCTTTTGCCACACCTACTCAATGGAAGTCTCTATCTTGTCGGTTAAGAGAATGCCTGACCATCGATGGGTTTAAAGCTGAGTTAAAAACTTATGTTTTCGGATTAGCCTTCCCAGTCAAATTTTAAATTAACTTATTGCTGTGTTTATCATTTCATTGTAATTTTTATGTTCGGTATTATATTTTAAATGTGAAGCGCCATGGTTATGGAAAGGCGCTATACAAATAAAGATTTACTTACTTAATTAGACTGACATTAACATATTCGGAGACTAGACTAGAGAACTAGAGAGATTACAGTCCTGGCCAGCCCTCCAGACCATGTTTTTCCTTTACCCTTGGGCTGGACATACTTTAACTTCAGTCGGTGGAACTCAAGTAAAATTATGATTCTGCTTCCCTTAAATTTCACAGTGTTTCACCTTTTTAAATTTCAGTTATTTATTTCCAGTTTTAGAACTACCCATTGCAATTACATCTAGAGTGGTAGGGTTAGGATCATCTTACACATGGATATACTGTATGTACCGAGTTACAGATTCCTGGTATTAAGGGAGCTTGCTTATAAGCATTCAGATATTCAGAAATCTTTAAATTAACTTTCTTAAGTATGTTAACTGCACATTTTTTGTTCTTATAACTTTAAAACTTGAGAAAACAATGTTACTAATGCTGGTAGGCTCATGACTCCGAAAAGGAATCAGTGAGGCAATTTTCTAATCTCTTGATTTAAGGATGGCCAAGTTATAAGCAATAAAAATGGCAAAATAGTATCAGTAATTAAACATGAATGCAGAAACATAGAAACATAGAACCTGTCGGCAGATAAGGACCATATGGCCCACCTAGTCTGCCCATTTCCCTACTCACTGCTGCAGCCCCAGATCCTATTTGATCTGCAGTGCTCCTGCTCTGCACATCTCCAGGGTACCCCTTATGTCTATTTCATGCACTCTTGAACCCCTGTAATGTTTTTGTACCCACTTCTGCTGGAAGGCTGTTCATTGGCTCCACCATCCTCTCAGTGAAAAAGTACTTCATAACATTACCCCTGTGCCTTCCACCCTTCAGCCTCATATCATGTCCCTTTGTTCTTGTGCAGAGTTTTCTCTGAGATATGCTTTCCACCTGTACCCTGTTTATTCCCCTAAGCTACTTGAAAGTCTCTATCATATCTCCCCCCTCTCCCTTCTTTTCTCCACTGAATAGATATTAAGGTCCTTAAGTCTATCCTCATAGGGCTTCTGGTGCAGTCCATGTACCATCTTTGTTGCCCTTCTCTGGACTGCCTCTATTTTGTCAATGTCCATCCAGAGATGTGGTCTCCAGAACTGTACACAGTTCTCCAGCAGAGGCCTCACCAATGATCTGTAAAGTAGCATCAACACTTCTTTTGTCTTGCTTGTTATGCCCCTCTCTATGCACCCCAACATTCTGTTTGCTCTCCCCCACCACTTTTTCACACTGTTCGGTCACCTTCAGGTAGTCAGATATGAAGGCCCTCAGGTCTCTCTCCTGACTTGTGGTAGCCTGAATTTCCCCTCCCATCATGTACTCCTCCCTTTGATTCCTGTGACCAAGATGCATGACCTTGCAATCTGTAGCATTGAGGCTCAACTGCTAGACACCTGACCATTCCTCTAATAGGTCTAGGTCCTTTCTCATTTTCTTCACCCCCTCCAGTGTGTCCACTCTGTTGCAGATCTTGGTGTCATTTTGTGAAGAAACACACCTTTCCCTCCAGATGCTTTGCAATGTCGCTAATGAAGACACTGAATTGGACTGGGCCCAGCACCTACCACGGTGGCACCCCACTGGTCACCTCCCTCACCTCAGATTTCATGCCATTTACCACCACCCTCTGAGTCCTGTCACTTAGCCATATCCCAATCCACTTTACTACCATAGGACCCCCTCCCAGGCTCCCCAATTTATTTAGCAATCTCTTGTGCAGGACGGTGTCGAACGCCTTGCTGAAATCCAGGTAGGCTACATCCACTGCCCCTCCCTGATCTACAACTCTGGTTACCCAGTCAAAAAAATCTAAAAGATTTGTCTGACAAGACCTTCCCACTGAGAATCCATGCTGCTTTGGATCCCGTGCCCTGTTATCCTCCAGAAACCTCACAATCATCTCTTTAAGTAAGGACCCCATTAGTTTTCCCATTACTGAGGTCATGCTTACAGGCCTGTAATTGCCTGCCTCCTCTCTGCTTCCACTCTTATGGAGAGGGACCACAACTGCTCTCCTCCAGTCCTCAGGTACCTTTCCTATCTCTAGTGATGCATTGAAAAGGGCAGCCAGTGGTTCTGCCCGCACTCCCCTGAGTTCCTTTAGTACTTTTGGGTGGATCCCATCTGGCCCAATTGCCTTATCTACTTTTATTTTCCAAAGTTCATCTATGACTATTTCCACCATGAATGGGCTGGTGTCTACCTCCTGCCCAAGTACCTCTCTTTCTAAGTCTCGGTCCTTCATTCTCACCCTCACCCTCCCCTGGTGAATATTGAGCAAAAGTACTTATTCAGTATATCAGCCTTTTCTATGTCATCCTCCAACCTTTCTCCTCCTTCTTTCTTCAGCCTAATGATCCCATTTCTGTTTTTTTTCCTCTTGCTAATGTATCTGAAAAAGGTTGCATTGCCTTTCTTAATAGCCTGGGCTATACCTTCCTCAGTCTGTGATTTAACCCTTCTAATTATTTTCCCAGATTCCCTCTGCTTCCCCAGATATTGTTCTCTGGCCTTATCTTTTTGTGTTTCCTTGCTTCCTCTGAAGGCTCATTTATTTTCCCTTACTTTCTCAGCCACTACCTTCGAGAACCATAATGGCCTTTTCTTTCTTTTACTCTTGCTATGCATTTTGACACACTGACCAGTTACTTCTGTTAAGACTCGCTTGAGTCTAGACCACTGTTTTTCCACATCTCCCCCTGGGCTTTCTGCTGCTAGGGCTCTTTTGAGATTTCTACCAATCTCCTTAAAGTTAACCTTCCTGAAGTCTCGGACCATTATCCTTGTATGGCTTGCCTCCTCCACTGTGGTTACCTTAAACCACACTGTCCTGTGTTCGCAGGTACTAAGGGGACTGCCCACCTCCACATCTGTAATCCTTTCCCCATTAGTCCTTCTTGGAGGTTAATTCTGCTATAAGCTGTCTTAAGTTTGCCCCATTCTGGGAAGTCATGAAGTCCCTGCCCCTTGTTGCACTCACAGTCTGAGTGCTCCAATCTACCTCTGGCAGGTTGAAGTCACCCATTAGTAGCAGTTCCCCCAGGCTGCCATGTTGTGGATGGTATCCTCAAGAGCATCATCTGATTCATCTCCCTGTGCCAAAGGCCTGTAACTCACTCCAGTGTGAATGGCTGTCCTTTTTCCTCTCTCCAAGTTGACCCACCGTGCCTCTGCTCTTTCTTGTGACCTTTGAGCGTCTGTTGCTTTAATCCCCTCCTTCACATACATAGCAAACCCATTCCCTTCCCTATCCTTCATAAAAAGTGTGTATTCTGGTTTGGCTATATCCCAGTCATTGTTCGCTGTGTACCATGTTTCTGTAACAGCTAATATGTCCAGGTTTGCATTTTCCATTAATGCCATTAGGTCTGGGATTTTGTTCCCCAGAATGTCATGAGCTTTTGTGAAATTGTGGAATTCTGTGATCATTTTGTGGAAGCCATGCCCATATATTTTGCCCAGTCATACACTAAACCTACTTCAAAGGATGGAGGAAAAGGTAGGGTAGAGTGGTACTAAGGTAGCATTCATAGGGGCTCCATAGCAAAAGCATGCAATAGGAGTATAAGAGGGGCATTGCAGAACCATGGTGCTAGTGTAAGATGATTTGCCTACAGTGCAAGTCAAACAAATGTGATCCAGGCCATAGCCAACTGAAGATGGACTGCAGTTTTGCCAAAAGAAAGGGGGTACAGTCATGTAAATGGAAAGGGCAGCTAGAGGGACCTGTGGTACAAGTTAAGTAAATGTGATCCATGACCAAGTCAAGATGAATTTGCACTTCTGCCATGAGAGAGGGGGTATAATCATGTCCATGGAAAGGGAAGTCAGAGGAATTTAAACTATAGGATGGGGAAGCAGTTAGTGCAAGGGTAACCAGTGGCAGCTGTTAGATGCGTGGGTTCACCAATGAAAGGACAACAGAGTTGGGCAGCACAAGAACAGCAGAATCCAGTTGGAGCAAGGAAGCATAAAGGGATAATTCTTACTTGAAAGTAGGGCTGTGTGAACATTTTTTTCCTGAATATTCAGTTGAATATTATATTCTGGGGTCAAATATTCAGCTATATGGTATTCTGCTGATGGATGTTTTGAAACTAAAAAACAACTTCTTCCCCCTTCCTAGGTCACCAGGGCTTGTCTCCTGGCACCCTCCTGGCTCATTTAAAGAGCTAGTAGAATTAAGAATAGTAGATGGTAAAATGTTACAAATTTTAAGGAGTATTCAGTAGTCATTTTTTATGTCTGAAATATTTTTCCTCTTCTTCTTCCGTTTACTCATTAGAAAGTGTTCTGTGTGACAGTATTATGCTGGATATGTAGAATAGCACTCTGTGTGGCAGCAGACTTATCTAGTTCTGTTCCCTTCACTACGTCATCAGCAGTGTGACCTCACTGACTGTGATATCTATATGATTGACCTAGAAGCTACTGAGTGGTTCTCCCTGAGTAGCTGTGGTGTCACAGACTCACAGTCAGTGAGGTCACAATGCTAATGATGTAGTGGGTGGAATAAGACTTGATATGCCAGCTGCCAGGCAGAGTGCTATTCCACAGACCATACCCACTAGCATCAGCTAAAGCATCTACTAACTATCCAAAGGGAAAAGAAAAAGCATCTGAGATATAAAAGGTAATAGTTGACTGTTTGTAAAAACTAATATTAATTTTAGGCAGTGCACTAGCTCTTTAACATTAAATTACTGCCTCTTTACTCCATATCAGCTTAATATTACATTTTTTGCCAGCTCTACCAGGTGCTGATACCAACCTGTCTCCTCTGGCAAGCCTCACAGTGCATCCCCAAAAGCAGCATATGAATTTCAAAGCCCCATCCCTTTGCCTGATTGTTAAAGGGGAGCAATTCTGGCTAGCTCAGTTGCTTCCCACCACCATTAGTGCAGTAAACTCCAGCCACAGGCAGTTACTGTCATAAGAGAGCAAGCAGGTGGTGCACAATCGTAAGGAAGGGGGAGGGTCAGTAGTAGCAATGTGTTGCTAGGCAGCTTCAGCCAATCAGGCTGCCAGGCATCACTTTGATGCTATGACCTGCCCCCTTCCTTATGATTGCACACTACCTGCTCAGTCACTTATGACACTAGTTGGCTATGACTGACACTATGGAGTGGGCGTTAAAAGTCCACCGTGCTAATGAGGGAGGTCTAACTGAGCTAGCAGGCAAATGAAGGTATCAGCCCCCCGTTCAGCTGTCAGAGCAATGGGAGCTGGGGGCCTTTGGAAATGTATATGCTGCTTTTGGGGAGTGCACTGTGGGCTTGTCAGAGGAAACAAGTTAGTTTTGGTACCTGGTGGAGTTGGCAATTAATTAAATATTAGGCGGACACAGTGTAACAAGTGGAGACTTTAATGTTAAAGGAAACATGAGAATGGTTAGGAGACTAGCCCAGGCCACCTATGAAGGGAGGAAAAGTTTTATTTTTTCAAACACATTAGTCTAATAACGAATACCACTCGAATAGTGTGATATTTGTTATTCGGTCCTGAATATTCAGATCACTCCCTATTCATGGTATTCAGGAAAAAACATTCAGCCCTTGCACAGCTCTACTTGAAAGCAGGTCATATGAGACTCGCACAGAATAAAATTGACTGGTCTGAAAGACCAATGCACTTTGAAGTCCAAACTGTAAAAGGTACAGAGAACTGGTGGGGTAGGAAAATGATTGGGGCACCAAGAAGGAGAAAGTCCAACTATTCCAAAGGGTTAGGTCTGACAGGAACAAAGAGTAGGTGGCTCTCATTTTAAAGGTACAGTAGGTATCTGTACAAGACGAGGAGGGAGTCTGTAACAAGCAGTTCCACTGAATCCATCTTGTCAAGCTCAGAGAAAGAAGAAAAAAGAAAATTCTAGTCGCATAACCTGTTATACTTCCATTAATTTTTAAGCAAATTTTGGTAAATCACCATTGTAAATTTTAAATTACTAAATCAAAATTTTCCAGCTTTGTTATCTTCCTAGACCCACTGACATTCAGCATTCTTGCCAAATTTCAGGTGTATACCTGTAATGGCAGCAGAGCTACACACATCCAAATCTTGTTCACATTTCACAAGTTATTCAATTGTGAATTATGAACCCCGTAACATAAAATTGACTGAATTAAATCTCTTCACATCTAGCAGTTTCCAAGACCTATTTAGGAAGTTTATGCATGTAAATTTGCACTTATCTCGCTTAGAGGGTGTCTTTCACAAAACAAATACTGTAAATTGCAAGACTTTTATTCCCTATAAATTTTAAAATATTCATCTAAATGTAATGCAGCTTGGCATTCCCTAAGGACTCCTAGAAGGTCCAGCTGTCAGCAGTTAGTTCTCTATTTGCACAAACAGCTGAGCTATGACCATACTGTATTAAGAACTTCTCAAAATGTCACACAATTCTGTGAAAGTTATGAATATGCAGAAACACAGGAAATACATACAAAACAAGACTGTAGCCCATTGAGTCTGCTCACTGTTTCTCAATGGTGGTATCCAGTAATTCTCTTGCTAATAAGATAAAAATCAAAGTTGTTTTCTATTTAAACAACTAATGCTGGACTTCTGATTATCTTTCTGGGTAAGCTATTCCATATGGTCGCTACCCTTGGAGTAAACCAGGCCTTGTGTTGCTCAGATTTATTTATTTATTTACTTTCTGTTTTGGCCCCCATCTTTGCATCGCCAGCTGCTGGGACCTCCTTCCACCTGCTCATGCCCTCCACCCATCATGTGATGCCCCAGATGATCCAGCCCAACATTAGCTTTTGCTCGGCAACCTTCCCAGTACCCCAACTATAACTCACAGCTTATCCCCATTGGCAGAACTCCCCCAGACCCCCTCAAACTAGTAGAAGCCTACTTCACTCAACAGTCGGGACCTGTAGGGTGGAGCCAGTGAGGTGTGGGAGGAGTTGAGGAGACCCTGCCGTGGCATGGTGGGTGGGGCATCTTCATCTGTCTGGAGCTGCTAGGGATTTTATTCTCTTTTCCTCCCCTCACCCCAAGGCATGGTCCTGAGAGATGGCCTTGGCGAGATGCCTATTGGGGCCATCGTAAGGGCAAGTGAGCCCCCACCCCAGCTTCAGTGCTCTTCTGTTGGCCCCACTCTGGGTATATGATGCCTCCAGATTAACTACCAGATGAGTGGGTATGTGTCAACATTAGACCACCACAAAGAGACCACTTGTTCCTTCCATATGACAACCCCTCCACCTGGGTCATCAGTGAGTGGTCATGCAGCAGAAGGAGGTGCCCTCCCTCCCTGAGGTGGAAGGCATCCAATGAATGCCTGAACCCCTCCTTGCTGGCTGCACCAGAATTTGTGGGCTCAGGGCATGAACCCAGGCCTTCTGGACAGCAAGCGATAACTCTACCATGTTGCTCAGATTTAAAGTGCTCCCCTTTAAGTTGGCAATTATGACACTGAGTATAAAACTATTCAACCTGAATGATAGTTGTAGGCATTTTCACAGGAATTGATTCAAGGTGGCTTTATGCACCAAAATAAAATCCCTCTCTCCTTCTCATGTCCAAGCTATAACGATCAAGCACTTGCAGCCTCTTCTCACATGATCTATCCCTCATAATCATCCTCTTTGCTCTGCTTTGCATGCTCTCCACTCTCTTGATACCCATGTTATTGTATGTTTATTTATTTTATTTATTTATTTTATTTTAGTCTTTGGTAACCAGGTAAGGCCCACTAGGCACAAGTGCCTGTTTTCAGGGGTGACCTGGGAGCACTGGACAGTTAAGTGACTTGCTCAGAGTTACACGGTATGCAAGTGGAGGTTGTGAGAATCAAACCAAGGTCTGGTCTGCTGGATGTACCAAGCTTGTTCACAGTCCATTACTCAAACCTCTAACCTATACTGCCAGCCCTTATGTTAACCATAACTGCTTGCAGTACTCCAAATGAGGTTGAACCACTGACCTGTACAGTGGCATAATCACTTGTCTGTCCCTACTGATAAAGTTCCTTTTAATGCATCCCAGGATCTGATAGTATCTCTTTTTGACTTGTTCACATTGTGCCCAATAGACCTGTACTGCAGTGTACCCCAAGGGTGGGTCCCCTTGCCTATGTTGTTTTCAGTGTATATGCTGCCCATGGGCAGGATCATTAGGCAGTATGAAGTTGGGTTTCACAGCCACGCTGATGACACCCAGCTCTATCTGTCTTTTGCATACCTAGGACTGGGGAGCAGTGGATGTGATGAACAAGTGTCTGGCTGAGATCCAGGGGCTGGATCTATTTGAGCTGGCTGAGACTCAGCCTAGACAAAATTGAAGTACTGGTGACTGAGCCAGGTAGGAGGGGGAGACTAGCAGTGTCGGGAAGGGAAACAGGTTTTTGCTTCAGTATCTAAAGGCTTGACGCTGCCAAGAAAGGTGAAGAATCTTGGTGTTATCTTGGATGAAAGGCTAACATATGAGGCTCAGGTTTTGGCAGTCATCCAGAATGACTTCTACCACCTTGGAAATATAAGCTGGATTCATTCCCTTATCCCCAGAGGACTTGACCCCTCTAGTACTTGCCTTTGTGACTTCTCACCTCAATTACTGCAATGTCCTCTACCTTGGAGTCAGTGGAGGTACACTGTGATGCCTGTAGCTAGTGCAGAATGTGGCTTTGAGATTGTTGATTGACCTGCCCAGGACAAGTCACATCACCCCTGTGCTGTGGGAACTACACTGGCTGCCAGTTAAGCAGCTTATCTCCTATAAGGTTGGTTTACTAACCTATAAGGCCCTACGTGGTCTGTGTCTGGGCTACCTGTGTGAACTCCTGCATCCTTATCTTCTCACTAGTCAACACTGTTCTGCCGAGAAGGGCCTCCTGGTTGTTTCCAGGACCAGACTTAAAATGTCTGGGGACAGAGCCTTCAAAGTGGCCGATCTGTTACTTTGGAGTTCATTACCAAAGGCCCTGAGTGAGGCCTCATCAGTTAGAGTTTATAAAAAAGGATTTAAAACTCTTTTGTTTGCTCAGGCATTTGGTGTTTAAATTGTTTATTTTGAATAGCTAGTTATTTGGTATTTAATTTAGTTCATAGTTTTACATTAGCATATAGGGTTTTTAATTTATATAATTATATTTTATTATTAATTAGTATGGCTGTGGGTGGTGCCTACAGCAATCTTACTATTTGTAGCTGGAAAATAGAGTATCGTGTAACACATGTATTGGACTTTTCAATGTATCCTTCCATGCCAACTGAAATAAAATACTCCCTTCTTTCTGTTAAAAATGCTGGAGACATAACTCCAAGCTACTTATCAGATGCCACTAGGAAACTGAAACAGCTTGCTAAATATTGGTTGCCTATTAAACTGGAGATTTATTTACCCCCTTCGGAATGCAACAACTTGCACATTTAAATACTAAGCATTTAAACAGCTTCACGCTACTAGTTTCACTTGGGAATGTATTGTCTTTCAAGAAAGATTCATACCTCATAAATGTCAACTTTTCCCAGCAAATCTATAATTTACACTGTTGTTTTAACCTCTAAAGACACTACCTGATAAGAACTGTCTCAGACATATGCCAGGTCTTCAGTAAATACAGTGATGTTTGTTTCTGGAGGGCATGGGCTTAGTCCTACCCACTCTGCCCCTTAGCCTACCCACCTCAAGCACATCATTTCCTTTGCATCAGCAGTTCTGACATCAATTCCCCAAAACTGCAAAGGACATATACCTGTTCATATTCTATAAGGCATAGCACACTGAATGGGGGGTAAACCCACTCACACACTTGCAGACACTAAAACAAATCTTAAACAGGAAGGGAGACTGACATGTGAGGAGTGGTGCAATGCACTGACTGTGGAGCAGCAGTCTTCCAGGAGTCGTTCTGCAGGCTGCGTTGCTGCCCTATTTGCAGGCACCTCTCTGGTGTGAGCAAAGAGGTTGCCCATCTCCATGATGACCTGGTGAGGATTCGGGAAACCTCCTCCCCCACCCAGAGACCACTCAGGCAACCACCACTGCCTCAGAGGTTGCCAAGAAAGAGGAATGGTTGGACCACGGTGGGCTCAGGGAGGGTGAGGGTGGTGGAACAGAGGCACATCACTCCAGTTGTTTTTATTTAGTTAGTTTTTGATGACCAGGTTAGTGCACTAGACACAAAAGTGACTATTTTCAGGCACGACCCAGGAGGTTACAACATCAACAGGAAAAAACAGTGATGATATAGTACAATATTGGAGCACGACATATTAGAGATACAATTAAAATGGATAACAATTTGAGCAATTTGAGGTGACTGGAGAAACATTCCGATGTACTTCATATCAGAGGTGAAAGTAAGTGCATATTATGTTATAGCATTTAAGGATATAGTAAAAATGGATAATGGTTTGAGCAATTGGTGTAACCAGGAGACAATACAGACATTTCATATAAAAGCAAAACAAAGGTAAGTGCACATATAACAGTTGATTAACAATCTAGGCATCAACTCTATTCTACAAAATTGGCTATAACATAAAGAATATGATACCAAAGAGGGAGCAAGTAGGTAAGAAGGACTGAGGTAGTAAGACCTAGTGGGGAGAAAGTAGGAAAAGGTGATAGATGTGTAAGAGGAGGGGTAGGAAATGGGTGGTAAGACAAGTAGAAACTATGAGGTATAAGTACTGGTGGAGGATACAAAGACAGTAATAGTGTCAGGAGTCAGAAATCTAGGGAGGTTTAAAACAATTGCACTGTGTACTTTCAATAAGCAGAGAGCGATGCCTCTTTTTAAGTGAGGCATGGCTAGATGATTGGCATATTTCAAGGGTCAGTGAGTTCCAGTAACTGTGGGCCATGTAGGAAAAACCTGTTGTGCCACTCCACAATTCATTCACCATTTTGGTGGAGCACGGTTCCTCTATGGAGGCTCCCACAGTGGAGACCAAGGAGGATACTGGGAACCTCCACAAAGGAGAGGAACAGGAGGGTAGCTTGGGACCCCACAGGGGAAGGAAACAACTCCTGGTGGGGGACTCAATCATTAGCGGGCTACAACTGGGGGAGGGAGGGGAGAGTGAGTTAAGATGCCTGCCCTGCACCATGGCTTGGAGGGACAGGAAACAAATCCTCAGGATTGTGGGAGCAGCTACACGGTGGAGGGAGCTGGATGTTATTGTTCACCTAGGGACAAATTACGTGGCTGGGAATGGGATCAGAGCAGTGCAGCAGGAGTTTGTGGATTTGGGGTGGGGCCATAGACAAGTAGCTCGCACAGTAACTTTCTCTGAAGTGTTGTACATGTCTATGGCATGGATGAAGCAGGGCACTTATATCACGGATTCAATGACTGGTTAAAAAGTGGTACAGAGCTCAGGATTTGACTTCTTTGGGGACTGTGGTTCCACCTGGAGGGATACAGGCCTATACTGGTGTGATGGTCTGCATCTGTCCAGGAGGGTACCAGGATCCTAGGCGATAGGTTTAAGTGCTTCACTGGCAAGCATTTAAACTAGCCAGGGAGGCACTGAAGGGAGCAGGAAATCCTAGCCCCACCCACAAAACAGGGTAGTTAAAACAAAGTAGTCAACAGGGAGCAGGACAGGGGTAAATCCAGAAAAAAGCAAAGGCAGTAAGGACTGGGATGGGCCTAAAAGGGGTAAGGCCATCAACAAATTGAGGGCAATTAGTACCAATGCCCATAGTCTGGGTAACAAGCTCCCTGAACTAGTGGCCTTGATGGATGAGGAACACCTGGCTATCGTGGCAGTCACAGAAACATTGTACACAGAGAACCATGACTGGGATGTCAATATACCAGGGTACACAATCTATAGGAGGGACAGGGAGGGTAAAAGAGAAGGAGGAATAGCTCTCTGCATAATCAAAGCAACAGAACTAAAGGGTAAACAGGTAAGGGGAAGGCACTGTGGGTCACCTTGGAGACAGGAAATGGCACCACAATCCGAACAGGGGTTGTTTATAGACCCCAGTCTCAGGGGGACACAATGGACAAGGAAATGATAGTAGGAATCCTTCAAATGGCAGAAAAAGGGGAGATACTGTTGACAGGGGACCTGAATATGCCAGATTTTAACTGGAGCACCTCTACTGAGGCCACATTCAAGAACAGGGTCATTCTCGATCCCCTACAGGGGGCATGTCTCAGACAGCTAGTGTTGGAACCCACTTGGGTAATCTTAGACCTGGTACTCTCGAATGGGGATGGAGAGAGGATCTCAGATTTAGAAGTAGGTAGCTATCTGGGAACAAGTGACCACCAAACAGTGTGGTTCACAATAAACACAGCTGTAGAATCAAGTCATACGAAAGCAAGGGTGTTGGATATTAGGAGGGCTGACTTTGGTAAAATGGTAGAGTGCCTCAGAAAAGCACTAGCAAACAGGCATGAAGGATGGGGGTGGAGGAACAATGGGGAAAAATCAAAACTGCCATCACAGAGGAAACAAGCCTTTGTGTAAAGCAAATCAACAAAACAAAATGAAGGAAAAAGTCATTATGGTTCTCAAAAGAGGTGGCAGGAAGAAGAAGAAAAGGATAGCATTCAGGAAACATAAGAAGATATAGAAGGAGCAGGACAGAGAACTGTATCAGTTAAAGCAGAAGGAGGCAGGGAAGGCAGTCAGAATTGCAAAAGCCCAAGCTGAGGAAAAGATAGTCAACTCTGTTAAGAAGGGGGATAAAACCTTTTATAGGTACATTAAGAAGTGGAGAAAGACCAAGGGAAGAATACTGAGGCGTAATAAATGGGAGGGAATGTGGGCAGAGGGTGACTGAAAAAGCAGGGATACTGAACGAATACTTCTGCTCAGTATTCACAAAAGAGGAGGGGGAGGTACCTAAACCAAACAATAGAAACACTCTGGATAGGAGGGTCGATACCAGTCCATTCACTGAAGAAAGGGTTCTGAAAGAACTCTTAAAATTGAAGGTGGACAAAGCAATGGGGCCTGATGGGATTCACCCCAGAATTCTAAAAGAACTAAGGGTAGATCTAGTGACATCACTGACTACCCTCTTTAAAAAAATCTTGGGAGGATGGGGTGGTACCTGAGGACTGGAGGAGGGCAGATGTGATTCCACTTCACAGAAGCGGGAGCAGGGCAGAGGCAGGAAACTACAGACCTGCTAGTTTGACCTCAGTGGCAGGGAAAATGATGGAATCACTCCTGAAGGAAAGAATTGTTGTGCACCTAGAAGCCAGTGGGTTACAGGACCCAAGGCAGCATGGATTCACAGTGGGAAGCTCATGTCAGATGAATCTAATAGATTTCTTTGACTGGGTAACCAAAGTAGTAAATGAGGGAGGGGCTGTAGACATGGCCTTCCTAGACTTTAAAAAGGCATTTGACACATTCCCACACAAAAGATTATTATACAAGTTAGCCAGCCTTGGAGTGGGTTCCAAGGTGGTAGCCAGGGTAAAAAACTGGCTGGACAAAAGGATGAAGAGGGTAATAGTAAACAGAATCCACTCTGATGAAAGGGGGGTTACTAGTGGGGTATCGCAGGGTTCAATACTGGGACCAGTCCTCTTTAATGTCTTTATAAGTGACATTGCAGATGGAATGGAAGGAAAAGTATATCTCTTTGCAGATGACACAAAGGTGGAGTGGAAAGGATGAGAAGGGACTTGGCAAGGTTAAAGGAATGGTCAACTGTATGGCAGCTTAGGTTCAATGCAAAGAAGTGCAAAGTAATGTGCCTGAGAAACCAAAACCCAGGGGAAGAGTACACAATGGGGGGTGAGATACTAACAAGAACAGAAATGGAAAGGTACCTGAGAGTAGTCATATCAGATAACCTAAATGTGGGCAAGCAATGTAAGAAGGCAGTAAGGGGGGGCGGGGATACTGGGATGAATAGGGAAAGGCATCACCAGTAGAAAAGAAGAAGTTGTTATCCCCTCTGTACAGACAGTTGGTGAGACCACCTTTGGAGTACTGCATGCAGTTCTGGAGACTCCATCTTCACAAGGATATAGACAGGATTGAGACTGTCCAGAGGAGGCCAACTAAAACGGTGCAGGGTCTGCACCAGAAGACATACGAAGAGAGACTAAAGGAGCTTAATATGTATACCCTTGAGGAAAGGAGGGAGAGGGAGATATGATAGAAACTTTCAAGTATCTCACAGGAATCAACAAAGTCCAAGAGGGTAGCATCTTTCAGAAAAAGAGATGTGTAAGAACAAGGGGGTACAATTTGAAGATAGAAGGCAGACAGCTCAGAGGTAATGTGAGGAAGTATTTTTTCACAGAGAGAGTTATGGATGCATGAGACAGCCTTCCTGAGGAGGTTGTGGAGTGAAAAACAGTGAGGGGATTCAAGAATGCATGGGAAAGACATAAGGCAATTCTAGTGGGGGGTAGGAGGAAGTAGGCTGCTGGTTAACAAGGATCTGCATCTTATCCAATAGGTAGGGAAATGGGCAGACTAGGTAGGCCAAGTAGTCCTTATCTGCTGTCAAATTCTATGTTTCTATGTAACTACCCAGACTAAATATGTAGCAATCAGTAGGCATTTTCTACTATGCTTTTTGGGAAAAAAATATATTGAGCTACAGCACACACACATACACACTCTGTACACCCCATCCTCATGGCCACAACACTCAAAATAAATACTGCATTTTAATATGTTATAAAACAAAAAAGAAACTGTTTGTTTAAGTCAGTGAACACAGTGAAGTTCAGTTTATAGTAGATTTCCTTTAAATATTTCTTATCTTGGATACACACACACACACACGCAGCACACACACTCTCACACACACTCTCACACTCACACACACACACACACACACACACACACACACTCACATACACACCCTCTACACACCATCCTCATGGTTACAACATTCAAAATAAATACAGCATTCTAATATGTTATAAAACAATGAAGAAACTGTTTATGTCGGTGAACACAGTGAATTCCTGTTTAGAGTAGATATCCTTTAAATATTTCTTATCCTATATTTTGTATCCTGGATGGGGCAGGCGAAATGCTACATCTCATTGTCATTTGGATCTTCATTTACACATTTTTGCACTGTATTTACTCAGGCTGTCCCAGATTAGATGCAATATCTTGTTTTCAGTGGGGTCATGATTTTACCATTTGATAATGTATTTATTCAGGGTAGCCTCATGCAGGGCCCCCATATTCAAAGGAGATGCATGGTGCATCCCAGCAGAAAAGGGAGATGTGCCGCACAACTCCAACAATGTGCTGCAGCATGATGTTCAAACGTGCGGGATGTGCCGGCCACAAGGGAAAGGGCCAGGGTGCACATAAATAGTATGCCGTGCAAGTCAAGGGTGCATTTCCATGCATATGCCACGCTGTGGTATACTCAGTGAGAATGCACCCCTTGCAGTCCACAGCAGTGCAGCCCACAGTTAGGCCATGAATAGGTAGCCTAACCTGGCCAGCCACCCACAGGTGTGCTGGGGAAGTGCACCCAGATTCACAGCAGCCTGGAAGCCCTGGTGGAGTAGAAGTACCCCCTCCCATACCTGATCGATCCAACTCCATCTCTGAACAGCTCCGTGGTGTAGGGCCCCCCCCCATGGACCCAATTGCACCAGAGAAAACCACAATCCATATCCATAGCATAGAGGAACCCCACCCACCGCCTTGGTATGTAGACACCCCTGCTCCCCCTATACCCAACCTGTTGCAGAGACTGGCATTGCACTCCATTCCACATCCTGCCATGGCCAACTGCCAACTGCACTGGACCCAGGCCAGGGACCTGCACTCCTGAATGATTCAAGTGGCTGTTCCGTGTATTAGGGCACTATGCAAGCTGTGGACCCACCAGTCTGTGCAGCCATGTGTATGTCCCTGGCAAACCGTAACAGGGAATTGACATAGAAGAAGAATCAGCATTTATATAGTGCTTTGCATACACAGTGTACCCCAAAGTGCTTTACAAGCAATGCTAGACTGGTAGTGAAGTGACTGAATGTGTGGTGGTGGCCATATCACACATCATCACCCACACGCAGCCTGGATAGTTGCATGAACCAGATTATAGGAAGGGGAATGTTGGCCAGGACACCGGGAATGTTCTCTACTCTTCTGCAAAGAGTGCCCTGGGATGGGCAGAAGGGACCTCAGTTTAACATCTCGTCCAAAGGACGGCACACCCCAGCAGTACAGCACACCCCAATACTGCACTCAGATGCCAGCAATTTTTAAGTGCAAGTCCAATTCCGGTGTGGGCCAAGAACCCACGACCTTCTGGTCCAGAGGCGGATGTGCTACCAACTGAGCCACGCTGACACCTCCAATGCATGCCTTTTTGATGCTGTATCTTACTGCTGTCATACACCACTGCAGGCCCACACTCTCCTCCATTCCCCTGTGTAACATGCCACCCTCTGGAGGGTATCCTGGGTGCCATGGGGTGTGGTATCCTGCAATGCCATTTGCAGTGAATGCTCCAGACTATGGATAGGGCATCCGCAGTTCCCCAATTGTACAATTGAATGGGAGGTTGGCTGTAATATGCCTGTTCTGGGACCTGTGTGGGTGAGTACAGCATCGTTTGTCACCTGCACAGAGCAATGCAATGGCACCAGGATGATGGATCAACATGTGAGCACCTGAGGTATATGGCCACTGGGTGTTATCGCTCACACACAGCTCATGACAATGTATGACACATTCCAGTGTCCTACTGCCAGTGCTCCGTCACCCAAAAATAAGATGCAATTTCTTCTGTGAACTATCCAGGCTAAATATATAGCAATCAGCAGGCATATTCTAGGAAAATACATTGTAAAAATGTGTCAAAGGAAGACCACATTGAAACTGCCTCTCAGCAGATCTGCATTGTGCAAATTCATTAGAAATAAAGGGTAAAAGTATCCCAAAAGCTCTCCACAGCCATATCGGCTCTGACCAGAATTTGTTATGTATTGGGATGTTATTTTACTATTTCCTGTCTGTAATGGTACCCTGGGCCTCTGGGTAAGGGCACCATAAATACATAAAACTACTACTACTACTACTACTGCTACTGTTTGCTTGAGATCCCCCAAAACAATACCTCCAAGTCTTTTTTATGTTTGCTTGTGCATGCGCAAGAAACATTATGTGACAGCTTAGGAGAGAAGCGGGTTGGGGAGGTGCAGCAGTGTGGCATCCAACAGCAGCATTGCATTTGGGGGCCTAGCCTTGGTGCACCAATGGAGGCACAGTGTGCTGATAACACTGGCTTCCAGAAGATGCACCAAGTTCTAACGTTTTCACCGAAGCAATCACGGGCCACCTTGTCATTGCAACCTCAGCGATTGCTGCAATGAGGGAGCGACCCGTCATTGCTGGGCTGATCATTGTTGGTGTGATATTGTTTGTGAACATGGCAGTGCATTGCCACCGTGTTCACAAACAATATCAAAGAGCTATAGTGCCGAGGGGGTGCCCAATCCCCCTTGGCAGCATGTGCCCCTCACCACAGATGTGTGTTTTTGCCGACAGGGGTCCCAATTCCCATCGGTATCCATCCCCAGTGTTGACTTGCCAGTGGGGGAGCCCACTCCCAGTTGGCATTAGCCCCCCAAAAGAGTAACGTAAGAGACTGAAGGGGTGCAAAATCCCCCTCGGCTCTTGTGCCCCCCCGCTTTTGTACCAACGGGGTGCCCAATCCCTGTTGGCTACACCCCCCAAAAAAACAATGTTCAGGTGGCATGCTGGGAGCCCACCCCAGCGTGCCCAATGCCCCTGCAAAGGAAAAACCATCCCACGATTATTTTTATTTTTTTTACAATCTGTAAAACTAAACAGTCCTCACGGTCTCCCTGGCCCCTCCCCAACAATCCGCACCACCACTCGCACCCTGCCTCCCCATACCCCCCACGCCATACTTACCTCTGGAGCTGTTACGTAATCTTCGGTGGACCGGGAACATGTCACACCTCTTCAAAGCTGACCGTGAACTGAGGAAATGCCGGTAAGCTGTATAATGGGTTAGATAGGGTTTTTTCAACTTTTTAGCATATCTCAGTCATTTTTTGGAATTTTGGCACCAAATTTTCAACATGGAGTTTTTGGGACCCCTCTTCATAAATTCTGTCACTGTTATGGCGTTAATTGGGCCCGAAGGGTGATTTCGCAGTCACTGCATGGAATCACCTTTCAGGACCGATTAACAAAACAACAGTGCCAGTGTTCATGAGGCGGGCTCTTAAAAAGCCTATGTTGCAAATTTGGTGCAAATATTTGTAAAAATGACTGTTTTACGAGAGTGTGTTGAGCAGTTCCTACGCACGCTCGTAAGTTCACAAATTTGTAACATTTGCACTCCAGATTTTCAACATTGCCATTTCAGCACACCTACTTATGAGCCGTACAGCTGTCATTTTTCACATCTCACCCAGAATGTGCTTCCACGCATGTAGCACACAATGGCACAGTTGGTGTGCGAAATCAATGTTTGGGACAGATTAAGAAAATAACAGTAACACTGTTCATGAGCAGAGGTCTTAAAATGGCTATATTGAAAATTTGGTGGAAAAATTCCTAAAAATGACTGTTTTACGAGCGTGCATTGAGCAGTTCCTACGCACGCTCGTAATTGCATGCATTTTTATTATTTGCAGTCCAGATTTTCAACATTGCCATGTTATCACACCTACTTATGAGCAGTATAGCTGTCATTTTTCACATCTCACTCAAAATGTGTTTCCGTGCATGTAGCGCACAATGGTGCAGTCGGTATTCGAAATCAATGTTTGGGACAGATTAAGAAAATCACAGTAACACTGTTCATTAGCAGAGGTCCTAAAATGTCTATGTTAAAAATTTGGTGAGAAAAGTTCATAAAATGAGTGTGTTACGAGCGTGTGTTGAGCAGTTTCTACGCACGCTCGTACCTTCGCACATTTGCAATATTCTCACTCCAGATTGGCTACATTGCCATTTTTCCACACCTCCTTATGAACAGTACAGCTGTCATTTTTCACATCCTGGCCGAAATGTGTTTTCGCACTTCCAGCACAGAATGGCGCGGTCGCTGTGGGAAATCACTATTTGGGACACATTACAAAAATCACAGTGACATTGTTCATTAGCAGAGGTCTAAAATGCCTATGTTGAAAATTTTGTGATGAAAGTACATAAATGACTGTGTTACGAGCATGCATTGCGCAGTTTCCATGCACACTTATAACTTTGCACATTTGTAATATTTTCACTCCAGATTTTCAACATTGCCATTTTTCCACACCTCCTTGTGAACAGTACAGCTGTCATTTTTCACATCCTGGTCGAAATGTGTTTTTGCAATTCCAGTGTAGAATACTGTGGTTGCTGTGGGAAATCAGTGTTCAGGACACAGTAACAAAATCACAGTGACACTGTTCATGACCACAGGTTGTTAAATGCCTATGTTGAAAATCTGGTGATGAAACTCCATAAAATGACTGTGTTATGCGCATGCGTTGTGCGGTTTCCATGTATGCTTGGAAGTGCAAGCATTTTTAATATTCCCACTACACATTTTCAACATTGCCATCTCTTCATACCGCCCTATGGATGGTACAGTTATCATTCTTTACATCCTGCCCGGTCTGTGTTTTCATACATGTGGTGCAGAATGCCACTGTCACTGTTGGAAGTCATTTTTCAGGACATATTGACAAAATCACACTGCCACTGCCACTGTTCATGACAAGAGGCCCCAAATGCTTTCATGAGGTGGGGTCACAAAAAGGCCATGTTCAAAATTTGTACTGGCAATACCAACAAACGCCCGAGGCATTACAGTTTCTAACCATAACGTCCTATCCTGTACAGACAGACAGGCATCGAGGTGTGCCTTTGGATTGCCAACTGTACTGCTCACGCCATCCCACCCCAACCCCCCAGCCACTGGCAGGCATCAAGGTGTACCTTGGACTCTTCGTCCCAAGACTTCACCCCATTCTCCTATGCTGCACCCATTTCAATGTATGTCCTTATGGAATGGGGTGACTGTAAAGCCAAACACCCTAAGGCACAGCTCAACATGTGTCGGTGTCTGCAAAATAGGGTGAGGTGACATGGCTTGACCGTCATGGGTGATGACCCAAAAACTTACCCCAAATCCTGTCCATCTCTACAGGATGGAGGTGGGGGTTCATGTGAAGTTCAGTACTTCACTGCCATTCCTATTCTGCATCTGTCTAACTCCGCCATTTCTAATGCTAATTCCAGCAAGCAAACATTCGGCATTGACAAATGCCTGTCTTTATTTGACTCCTTTAACTCCTCACCATTTATATGACACATAAATTTCAAGCTGCTTCTTCCTGAGATGGATCAATCAATCAATCAATCAAAATGTATTTATAAAGCGCTTTTCAGAAAATCAAAGCGCTAATACAAAACAGAGATAAAACATCAACACTAATAAATAAAAACATAAAACAATAAAATATTCATTAAATAGACTAATCAAATGCCAGCATAAATAGATAACTTTTCAAGGATCTCTTAAATGCTTCCATGGACGGGCACTCTCTAACCTGACGAGGTAGAGAATTCCACAGGGTCGGGGCCATAAAAGAAAAAGCCTACCCAGATGATTTATAACAGACCCTGGGAATCTCTAGCAATCCCTGCCAGTGGAGGTGAGTGGGAGAGGGACGAATAAGAACATAGGAGATCTTGCAGGTAGCCTGGTCCCTGGCCGTGTGAGGGTCTTATAGGTCCAGCAATGCGACCTTGAAGGTGATTCTCCATGGCACTGGCAGCCAGTGCAGTTCGCGCAACACAGGTGTGACATGACAAGTTCTTGGAGCCCTGTCAACAACCCAGCTGCCGCGCTCTGCACCAGCTGCAGGCGATGGAGATCTCACCGCAACCTAGATATAAAGCATTGCAGTAATCAAGGCGGGAAGAAACAAAAGCGTGGACCAACACAGGAAGGTCATCATGTGGAATAAGGTGTTTTATCCGGGTGATATTCCTCAGATGGTAAAAGAAGATCTGACAGTGGCCGACACCTGCATTTTTAGTGTCAGCGCACTGTCAAAATAACGCCTTGATTTGCACCTGTTCAGAAGGTCTCAACTGGGTATCCCCTAATAGAAGATCAGAGAGGACCCCAGGAGTCAACTTCTTTACATAATGACCCGGGTCAACGACTAAAACCTCAGTCTTATCCGGGTTTAACTTCAACCAGTTTGCACTCATCCAATCCTGAATTTCAGCGAGACAGTTGTTAAAAACCGAGATAGCATCATTTTGTTCGGGTGCAAGGACATATAGAGCTGAGTGTCATCTGCATAGCAGTGAAACTCAGCCCATAACGCCTTATAATGTCTCCCAGCGGTAGCGTATGCAGTGAACAACATGGGAGAAAGCACAGAGCCTGGACATCCCACAGGACAGAGCAAAGGGGCAGAGGAGAAAATCCCTGAAACTACCCTTTGACTTCTGCCTGTGAGGAAAGAATGAACCATCTGAGGACTGTCCTGACAGTCCACAAAGTATCATGCAGGCAACCTCCATGTTCCACGGTGTCAAATGCTGCAGAGAGATCAAGAAGAACCAAGATCGACGGCTCTTCTGATCTCTTGCTATTAGGAGATCATTATCACCCGAACTAATGCAGTCTTGGTACTATGTCTTTTCCTGAAACCGGACTGGAGAGAATCATAGACTTCATGGGTGGTAAGAAAGTCATCAAGCTGTAACTGACTACTTTCTCAATAACCTTGCCCAAAAGGGCAGGTTAGAGATCGGTCTGTAGTTAGCAAGGCAGTCGGGGTCAAGGAAGATTTTTCAAAGGGGTGTCACAACAGCTTCTTTCAGAGACCCGAAACACCCTTGATCCAAAGAACCCCAAACTATCCTCGCAAGGATTGGTCCGATCGTATCCATGCATCCCACAAGGAGGCGTGAGGACCAGGATCCAACTACAGCAAGTCGGTCGCAGACCTTGGACAATCTTCATGATATCCATGATTGCTGGCTGGTCAAGTCCACCCAGACAGGTCATGGACATGTAACCCCATGTTGGTCACTGCAATGCTCGTTTGAACGTGTGTCATGGATCTCCTGTCTGATTGACGATACCTTATCATCAAAGAACCGAGCAAACTCATCACACTGTATTTGTGAAAAAGCTCTCCGATCTCGCAGACAGGCTGGATTGCACAGTCTGTCGACGGTCCGGAAGAGCTGAGCAGGTCAGTTTCTTGATGCAGTTATCTCCCTGGAAAGGAATTCTGCCTTCTTATGGGAGATTACTGATTGATAGTCCATCATAATGGGACATCAATCTAAGTTTGTCATCTTCCAGGCCTGATTTCCGCCAACAGCATTCCAATCTTTGCCCCTTCCTCCTCAACTCCCTCAAAGTCCCATCAAACCAAAGGGATCGAGGGCGGAGGGAGAGGGGGCGAACACGGACAGGCGCAATGGAATCCAGTGCCCTCAACACCAATTATTATAGTGCACTACAAAGGCATCTGGTTCCCTGCACTCCATCGGCCAACTCGATAGGTCCAGCACCGCCATCAGACCCTCTGGGGTAACTCCCCTCAAAGGGCGGTACTGGACCATCTCCAAAGGGGTGGGTCTCATAAGGGGGGTCGCGAAATTGAACCCTACAGAGTAATGGTCAGACCACCCAACTGGTTCCACCACCAGTCCAGTGATCTCCATACCCAAGGTGAACACTAAATCCAAAGAATGACTATGAATATGGGTAGCAGCGGTAACCACCTGTGTGAAGCCCAACGAACTCATGAGTTGGAGAAAGTCTTGACCAAATTGCGAGAGTTCATCGTCAACCCAGGCATTAAAGTCCATTAAAGATCACAGTATATCTATTATTAGTGAACTTCAGCTTAGCCCCTCAGACCAGTTTGAGAGGACATTAAGCTCCTCCTGCATTCTGTTCACCTCTTTTTATGTGTTCACCATGTGCCCAAGTATGGTGCCATTTGCAAACTCAGTCATCTAACTGTTCCCTACTCATCTTCATTGTACCAACAGAGATAATGAGGGTTCCAGGCTGGACCCCTGCCATACTCCACTGATCACCCATTCCCATCCAGACAGAAAACAATTCATCTTAACCCTTTGCTTCTGGTCCATTAACCACAAAGCCACTATTTACCTAGAGGCCAGCGGGGCACAGGATCCAAGGCAGCATGGGTTCACAGTGGGAAGGTCATGTCAGACGAATCTAATTGATTTCTGTGACTGTGTGACCAAAGTAATAGATCAGGGAGGGGCTGTGGACATGGCCTACCTAGACTTTAGCAAGGCATTTGACACAGTCTCACACAAAAGATTAATAAGCAAATTAACCAGCCTGGGAGTGGGTCCCAGGGTGGTAGCCTGGGTAAAACACTGGCTGGACAGCAGGACACAGAAGGTAATTGTAAATGGAGTCCACTCTGAAGAAAGAGAGGTTACTAGTGGGGTACCCCAGGGTTCAGTACTGGGTCCAGTTCTTTTTAATGTCTTTATAAGCGACATTGCAGAGGGACTGGAAGGAAAAGTATGCCTCTTTGCAGATGACACAAAGATCTGCAACAGGGTTGATAACACAAGGAGGTGTGGAAAGGATGAGAAGGGACTTGGCAAGGCTAGAGGAATGGTCAGAAGTATGGCAGCTTGGATTCAATGCAAAGAAGTGCAAAATAATGCACCTGGGAAACAAAAACCCAGGGGAAGATTACACAATGTGGTGGGGGGAGGTAGTAACAACAACAAAAATGGAAAGAGACCTAGGGTAATCATATCAGATGACCTTAAGGTTAGCAAGCAATGTGAGAAGGCAGTAGGGAGGGCTGGAGGGATTCTGGGATGTAAAGGGAGAGGCATCACCAGCAGAAAACAGGAAGTTTTTATCCTTCTGTACAGACAGTTGGTGAGACCCCATCTGGAGTACTGCATCCAGTTCTGGAGACCCCATCTCCACAAGAACATAGACAGGATAGAGGCAGTCCAGAGGAGGGCAACTAAAATGGTGCCGGGTCTGCAAGAAAAGCCATAAGAGGAGAGACTAAAGGAGCTTAATATGTATACCCTTGAGGAAAGGAGGGAGAGGGGATACATGATAGAAACTTTAAGTACCTCAGTGGAATCAACAAAGTCCAAGAGGGTAGCATCTTTCAGAAAAGAGATGAGCAAAAACAAGGGACCACAATTTGAAGATGGGGGGGGGGGGGCGGTTCAGGGAAAATATGAAGAAGTATTTTTTCACAGAGAGGTTGGTTGACATATGAAGCAGCCTTCCTGAGGAGGTCATGGGGTCTAAAATTGTGAGAGAATTCAAGAATGGATGGGACAGACATAAAGCAATTTTTGTGGTGGGGTAGGAAGAAATAGGCTGTTGGTTAACTAGGATCTGCAGATTATCCTGTAGGTAAGGAAATGGGCAGACTAGGTGGGCCAAGCAATCCTTATCTGCCGTCAAAGTCTATGTTTCTCTGTTTCTATTTAACTACTGTACTATGGAGTCCAGTATTCCTTTGTCTGCTGACCAGCTGCATGTGTCACTGTATCAAACGCTTTGTAAAAGTCAAGATATACTAAGCCGGTTTACCTCGTTATGAAGCGCTTTCCTGACATTCTGAGAAAAGTCCACCATTCTTCAAATAAGACCTTCCCTTTGGAACCCATGATGTGCACCATCACATTTTCCATCATCAGCAATATAGCCCTCCACCATATCCCATCAAATTGCATCAACAACTTTGCCCACCGCTGGTGCCAAGCTCCCAGATCTGTAGTTGGGTCAGGACATTTCTCTTTTCCTTCCGGTTTTTTTTTTTGCATTATCTTTTTTGCTCCTCCCTGCATCTCGGCTGGCTGCTCCTTTGAATCGCCTTGGACCTCTCCCCAGGCAACCCCCGCCACCAACTGCTGCCCCCATACTGCAGCCTCCTTCAGGGTAACCTGACAGAACCCTTTGTTGGGTGGGTCCTCTCCTTTGGGCTAGAACGAGTCTCATGGCTTACTTTCTTGGCCCTTGGTGCTACTGGGGCTGGTCCTGGCTGTCTGGGGGCTCCATGACAGCGAGGGTCCATCGGCTGTCATCCAGCTGGCCGAGATGCCCTTTTCCAATTTTTCTCCACCCCGCCTCACCAAGGTCTTGGCAATGTGGGTGGCATCCTCGGGTGGAGGCGTGAAGGGGGAGTGTCAAGGCATCACGTCCCCCAAGCCTGCACCCTAACCACCCAGAGGTGCCCCAGCAGTATCCACCTCTCAGAAGTGAAGCATCCAGTGGATACTTGCCATCCCCTCCCTGCAGTACTCTGTTCCTGGTTTCTGGGCTTGGGGTTGCAAACTTGGGTCGTCAGCGAGCTAAGTGAACCCCTTCACTCGGTGCCAAGGAGCCGGTATCTCTTTTAGTTCTTATAGATGGAGAGTACTGTAGCCTTCATCCATGCTGATGGCGTTAACCCTCTATTAAAGGAAAACTACACCCAAAACTTGAAAAAATATATGTTGTGCAGAGTGTTTTAATTTGTATGTGAAGTTCTAGTGTTTCCTTCCCTCTGACTGGTAATAGGAGTTTTCTTAAATTAGCCTGCTAGCTTTAGGGTAGTTTTACGACCCCTGGAGATCTCCATATCAAATAGCTTTATTGTATTTCTTTGTCCTACAATGCACCTTGTTTCATGTGATGGTGATGTAGCAGAGCCCATAAATCCAGCAGAAAGCATTGCATTACAATCAGTTCACAACAATAGAGATGGCTATATTTTAAAATCTATACAATTCAGCTTGGTGACCACCCTCATCCTAAAGGTTTTACTGTCCTGAAAAACTTTGCTGCTGGTAATTTTTGTGCAGCTTGTAAAGCTTCCAAGATATTTAGTTTGTTTGGCATGTGTGTGCTGAATGTTGGGTCTCTCTCTTACATCACAGTCACAAGAGACAGGATGCATTGTGGGAACAAGAAATACAATTAAGCTATCAGGTATGAAGATCCCCAGGGGTCGTAAAACTAGCATAAAGCTAGCAGGCTAATTTGGGAAAAACTCCTAATACCAGTCAGAGGAAAGGAAACACTGGAACTTCACATACAAATTAAAACACTCTGCACAACATATATTTTTTCAAGTTTTAGGTGTAGTTTTTCTTTAAGGATTTGTTAAAAATCATAGCTTTTGGACCTCTGTTCCCTGCAGCATACCGCAACATTTGGCAGAAATACTGCAAGGTACTGCACTGTTTCCTGGCTGACATCACTGTAGCACTGAGGTAGGGGCCCAACATAGTGCATAAAAATGTCAAAAAACAATTGACTGGTACTGAAATACATTTTCATCTAGAAAACAGCTCTCTCAGCCCTATCATAAAATGACTCATAACAAAAAGTAATATTTTAAGAAAGGTATCTGGCATAGATATTCAATTCAAGAAAACTTATTTTTCATTAAGGCTCTTTCATCTATGCAGTATAGTGTAGTGGTTAAGGGCACTGAGTTGCAAACCTGGAGATGTGAGCTTGAATCCCATCAGCCCTCACCTGCATACCGTGTGACCTGGAGCAAGTCGTGCTCCCATGTCACACCTGAAAACAAGCTCCGGCTTAATGTGCCTTTTCTGGTTGAACAACTTTCCCTTTCCTTTCTTATGTTGTCCCACAAATAGACTATACAGTATGTAAATGATTTGGTTATTTGTATTTTTAGTTTTTGCAACAATTCTTGAATGCTTTTTCTTTCTATGTAACTTTAATCTAGAAAGTTGCAAGTGTAATAAAAATCCAGTCATAATCAAATCAAAATTACTGTGTGTTTTATTCTTACGAACTCTCACAAACGTTTGGACCAAAGCTCAAACTTTTGGCTTGACTGGTTTGAAGGGTGTAGGCCAGTTAAACCAGTCACATGGGTGAATGGTGGAACTGCAGTTTATGGCTGTGCATGTTAGCATGAGGTTAACAGAGAGGCAGGCACAGGGTATGCAACCGGTTTTTGTGTCTGCTCAGCGCCTGGTAACAGCAAGCGAGCACACACGTGTGCAGTACTGGAAATGAAAACAGATCACGGGGGACCCACCACCACCACTGATGCAGGATCCAACATACCTGGCCGGGCCCAAGGGGCATGTTTCCTCATTACTCACATCTCATTAAAAATTCCCAAAGTCTCCTCTCACCAAGGCAGAACGGCCATCAGCTTTGCGCTGCCCTCCCGGTGGAACAATTTACAGAAAACCATAAAATTGAATACATTCATTAGCATCGGTTCATTCAAGACCTTGTACTCTCGTCTTATTAAGGAATCATGCAAGTGCTTTTCTCACCATTAATCGGAATCAATAACCTCAATATCACCATACTGGCTGTCTTTAACTTATCCTCTTTTACATACAGTACATTTCTCTTAATCCTTCCTTTTCTCATGCTCTATCCTCCGTCTGCTGCTTTCCACTGTCCTCTGTTGATTTACTTATCCTATCTCCATCTAAGCTACCTATTAATAATTATGTTTTATTCTGGCCATGCCTTATGATGATACATCCCCCTACCTACTGGCTACTTACTTCTAGGTCTACCCTAGTCCCCTCCTCTACTATTACCCACCTAACCCAAATTAGCATACTGTCACTTAAATCTGAGATATCCACAATTTATCACTTGCAGATGATACTGCTGCAACATTGTTTGTTCTATGCTATTGGCTGATGTTTTGTATGCTATGACCTATATGTATCAAATTGTCCCATTGTCATTAGATATGTGTCCCTCATCTTTTGTATTTTGTATGAGATTTTATCATAACCAGGTCCATCTTGCAAATGAGCTCTGCTCAATGATGTTCGCCTGGATAAATAAATATTTTGATTGATTGATTGATTTGTCACATTGTTACACTTGATTTAATCAGCTTAATATATTTTTACACATGCTAAATCTATTCCCATGTTGCTCCTGGAACTGAGTCTGAATTGTAATTTAATCCCTGGAACTGAGTACCAACAGCAACCCCCCATTCCCAGCACTGCTTGCATGCCAGGCCTCAGCCTAATAGGTGGTTAGACAGTAATCTTTGAATCAGCTTGCATAGTCATAGCTTGTTGAACCATTAGCCTTTGCTTTGGGCACTGCACCAGTAGATCATTCTGTGTGCATGATATGGCCTGGTAGAAAGGCAATTCTCTTCAAGGACACTCAAGTAACAAAGTAATGTTTCTCTGCAGTCAAACCAAGGCACACTAATTGAAAACTAAAATGGTTTTAGCAACTTTATCTAATCAGATGGACCCTGCCTGCAAGACTGTCTCTGATACTCTGTATACATCAGCTGCCCTGTACTTTTTTATCCTATGCTCCTTTATTAATGTTGTTACCTCATCTTCTTGTTCATTACTATAAAATAACTTTATTCCAGTTACCTCAACCATAGAGAGAAAGAAAGGGAAGGGGAAGGGGGAAAGGGAACATTGTTTAACTAGGAGTAGCACACTAAGCTGAAACTTGTTTCCAGTTGTGACCTGGGAACACAAGGAAGTTAAGTGACTTGCTTAGGATCACACAGTATGCACCTAGGCGGCTGTGGGATTCAAACCCAGGTCTCCAGGTCTACAGCTCATAGCCTTAACCCACTGCAAAATAGAAAGAAAGAAAGAAAGAAAGAAAGAAAGAAAGAAAGAAAGAAAGAAAGAAAGAAAATGTTAAAAATGTCACATACTGTACAGTACCATTGTTTTTAGTGACTATATCTACAATGAACTGAAGCTTTGCATTATTAACAGGCCTCATGTGCAACATCATTCTCACATTTTATTTTATATTCCATCAGGCGATAATGAGGACCATGACAAACACTTCACATATAGTTTGTAACATTTTTTTGTATTAATTCTGCTTAATGCATATTCATTTTGAAATATTTATTCATCTTCAGGCTTTGGGCGTAAACCAGTGTTAGTTCAGCTGCCATGCCTCTCTCTAATTCATTAGTTTCATTCATCAACTTGGAATCACCAGACATGGCCCAACACAGGGTGTACTCTGTTGTGCTCAACAGAGGGTGTACTCTGTTGTGTTGTTTTACAAATGG
This sequence comes from Neoceratodus forsteri, assembly GCA_016271365.2. Taxonomy (NCBI): domain Eukaryota; kingdom Metazoa; phylum Chordata; order Ceratodontiformes; family Ceratodontidae; genus Neoceratodus; species Neoceratodus forsteri. The sequence goes on along the minus strand of CM028138.1, from coordinate 100,402,266 downwards.
TCTGAGCATGGCATTATTCTCCAGAAATGGTGTGCTTCGCCCTCCTACTTCACCCACCATGAACAGGAGGCAGAGTGTCAGAACATGAGACCTAAGAATCAAGCATCCTCAGCTTTGTCTCAGTTACAAAACAAAATTGTGTTTCTCCTCCAGAAAATTTCAGGTTTAAACTCCACTGGAGTCAAATAAGCACTGTGTAACCTTGAGCGTATCATGATCTCCAAGTGCCCCAGTCCACTCAGATGTGGACATGGGCAGAAACAGTATCCTACTGGAAATGAGATGTGGTATATCAGCTGGACTATCCTGGGTAATGAGTTGTAAAACAAAATGCAGTAAACCCTGCAACTAAGGAGGGACAGATGGGATATACTCATGCTGTTTAATATCCTAAAGGATGCTCATCCGGGCTTCAGAATGTAATGTAAGTAAAGCATCAAAGCCCAACAACCTACATTGAAACAATAAACAACTCTTCATATCTAGGGCTTTAACAAACAAAAGGAAAACTACTTCACGATAAGGCCATGTAGACTGTGGAACACCCTCTCTCAATCCATAGTAGATATTACCGATTTCAGCAAATTTAAGCATGAACTTGACATCTTCCTTATGGGCACAAATGGGTAATATGCCCCACTTTGTGTCGGCACGGCTGTCTCGATGGGCCTTGTGCCCCCTTCTGCCATTACAAAACTGAATAATACCGAGTAAAAACTTTGGGTTCTGCATGTTTATTTCATGACACAATTGAGAATTTAAAAGATGCGGTGGATCCTTGGGTATTTGCCCATTGTGGCACAGTTTTCTTCTAGTACAGTATGTAACCCCCCCACTAACCCCCCCTTGTTTAACTAGTAGGGTGTTTCCTCTCCCAAAACATCTAGGGGTAAAGAGAGGGTTGGGGGTTTACATTTTGTAAAGAACATTTTAAAAACACACCATATACATGATGGACTAGACTGTTATACAAAACAGTCAACCAAGTGTGACAACTGCCGGGCACATACCTAGTAGGGACCAATTGCCATGGCCAACAACCTGGGTCCCTGGGAGAAAACATTTGCTCAGGGCTATACTAGGTTTGCACTTCTGGATGGCACGGGATCATAATGTCGCAAGACATTATGCCCGCATCTTCGTCGTGCTGCAAATACAGTGCGATTTATGCCATGAGGCATAATCTTTTCTGTGGGGCTGTGCCCCACACTCCTGTATGGGGCTGTGCCCCGGACCCCACCACTAAAGATTCTCAACTCCAGGAGGGTCCAACTCAGGGAATGCAAAAGTACCAAAAAAAAATAAAATGTTTCTGGGACCGGGAATCAAACCCAGTCCCAGATACAGCACTTGGGTTCTTACTGCCACGGCTCAGTCCTGTGAGCCATGTCAGCTGCTCAGCAGAACCTGCTCCCAGCAGAGGTCTTATCCTTTGCCTGGGAGAATGCTACTGGTACAATACCACGTGCAGCAGTATACGTGGTATTGCACCAGTACCAGTAGTATATTGCACTGTACCGGGTTAGCCATAATGTTGTACGCTATTAAGCATGCAACGTTATGATACGGTACTTCTGGACAGGGGCACCCAAGTAACTCCAGATACAAGGAAGCAGTAACATTACTGTACAAACCCGGTTAGGATTCTAGAGTGTGGCTTTTATTCACGTAACAGAGTAGTAATAAACACAATGCAAAGATGGACCCCCATAGGGCTACACACATGGTAATGCAGATTACTGAGGTACAGACATTCCTGAATTCCCATTAAGCATATGATGAAGAAAACACACACTGGTTCCTACTGGAAATTGGCACATCCAGACAGGTACCGGTACATTTCCCATGACTAGGCACATCCAGCCAGTATTAGGACACTTTCCCATATTTCATGAGGATAGAAGTGGTGCACACGACCACAGAGGAACACGTACAGGTTCATAACTTACAGAACCCAATATACTGGGGTAAACTGGAAGAAATAAACCCACTTACAGGGGTAAACACTTTTCTCAGGCACTGGCCAGTTGCACTGAAGAAAAAGTAATATGTGCCCTTCAGAACCCGTAGAGGTAAACTGGTTACTCCAGATGGGGGGGGGGGTCTCCTACCATTTGTTTCCAAGGTTATATTCAGCCATTCATCTGGTTAATAACACCACACAACTTCAGAAACTGTAGATGTCGTCTTAAATGTATATCACATTAACATACTACAAACACCCACCTCAGAGATGTCAAAAGTTAAAAGTTCTGTACATGGACGGTCACATACTGGACTCCAAATGTAGGCAGATGCTTTTAAACAGAAAGTCTCAGTTAACAAGGTCCCTGTATCAGCTTTCCTAGTCATAGCTTGTGGAACCATTAGCTTACGCTTTGGGTACTGCACCAGTAGGTCATTTTGTGTGCATGATATGGACTGGTAGAAAGGCAATTCTCTTCAAGGACACTCAAGTAACAAAGTAATGTTTCTCTGCAGTTGAACCAAGGCACACTAATTGAAAACCAAAAAGGTTTTAGCAACTTTATCTAGTCAGATGGACCCTGCCTGCAAGACTGTCTCTGATACTCTGTTTACATCAACTGCCCTGTACTTTTTTATCCTGTGCTCCTTTTTATGTTGGCTCGCGCTTGCGCGCCAGCCAACATATTACATTAGTAGCAGATTTGGAGGTGCAGTCACTGTGGGCGAATGCAGGGCATGCATCAGTAGGTGCGTCCCTCATTCCCCAATAAGCCAGAATGCAGGTGCCGACACCAGCTATACATAAAGTGGCCACCAGATCTAAGAAAAGTGCCACTGCATTGACAGGCAAGCTCATCATGCAGCGGCACAATAACATGCCTCCCGACATCCCTGTCCTGGTGAAGCACTTCAATAAACATGGCAGCACTGACTGCTGCCATGCAGAGTCATGACTTCAGGGTGCCCAATCCCTCTGTTGGTATGCCCCGACCTACTTCATTTGCCAACAGGAAGCCCACTCCCAATCGGCATAATGCCCCCCTCACATTTGAAGTGTGTGCCGAGGAGGTGCCCAATCCCCCTTGGAATCATGCGCCCCCCAAATGTCTTTCTTTGCCAATGTGAGTCCAACCCATTGGCTTCAGTCCCCCCTTCCCAGTTTAATTTGCCAGTGGAGAGCTCACTCCCCATTGGCATAATGTCCCCCCATTTGTTGTGTGCCGAGGGAGGTGCCCAATCCCCCTTGACTCTTGCCCCCCCAATTCGGTATGTGCCGATGGGGTGCCCAATCCCCTGTTGGCTACAGCACCCCCCCAAAACACTCAGGTGGCACACTGGGAGCTCACCCCAGTGTGCAAAATGCTCCTGTAAAAAAATTATCCCGCAATGTTTTGTTTTTTTTAAACCTGTAAAAAAGAAAACAGTCCCTTACGGTCTGTCCTGCTCCCTCCCCCAACCTGCACCCACCCTCTGCGTACCCCACCTCCCCACACCGCCCTCACCTCATACTCATCTGGAGCACAGTGCGAAGATCTTCGGCAGACCAGGAATCGGTCTGCACTCTTCAAAGCCGACCACGAACTGAAGAAATGCCAGTAAGCTGTATAATGGCATAAATAGGGTTTTTTCAACCTTGGTGCATATCTCTGCCATTTTTGGGAATTTTGGCACCAAATTTTCAACATGGGGTTATTGGGACCTCTCCTCATGAATTCAGTCACTGTCATGGCATTATTCAGTCCAGAAAGGTGATTTCGCAGTCACTGCACGGAATCACCTTTCGGGACAGATTAATGAAACGACAGTGCTAATGTGCAAGAGGGGAGCTCTCAAAAAGCCTACGTTGCAAATTAGGTGAAAAAAATCCAAAAAAATGGCTGTTTTATGAGCCTGCATTGCTCAGTTTCCACGCACGCTCATAACTTCATGAATTTGTAATATTTTCACACCAGATTTTCAACATTGCCATTTTCCCACACCTCCTTATGAACAGTCCAGCTGTCATTTTACATATCCTGGTCGAAATGTGTTTTCACACTTCTGGCAGAGAATAGCACGGTTGCTGTGGGAAATCCATTTTAGGGACAGATTAACAAAATGGCAGTGCCACTGTTCATAAGCAGAGGTCCTAAAATGCCTGTGTTGAAAATTTAGTGACAAAAGTCCATAAAATGACTGTGTTATAAGCATGCATTGAACAGTTTCCTTGCACCCTTGTAACTTCGCAAATTTACAATATTTTCATGCCACATTTTCAACACTGGCATTTTTCACACCTCCTTATGAACAGTACAGCTGTCATTTTTCACAGCCTGCACAAAATGTGTTTTTGCACCTGTGGTGTACAATGGCATGGTCACTGTGGGAAATCAACTTTTGGGACAGATTAACAAAATCACAGTGCCACTGTTCATGAGGGGAGGTCCCAAAATGCCTATGTTGAAAATGTGGTTAAAAATATCCCCAAAATAATTGGGTTACAGACGTGTGTTTCTATTCATGCTCATGACTTCTCCAATTTTTCATATTTTCACTCCACATTTTCAACGTTGCCATTTTTTACACCTCCTCATGAACAATACAGTTGCCATTTTTCACATCCTGCCCAAAATGTGTTTCCGTACCTGTGGGGCCAAATGGCGCAGTCGCTGTGCAAAATCACCTTTTGGCTAACAACCTCATAGTGCCGCTCTTCATGAGGTGGAGTCACAAAAAGCCCATGTTGATAATTTGGAGTGAAAATACCAACACACGCCTATGGCGTTAGGGTTTCTAACTGTAACACCCCACCCTGTAGAGGCTGACAGGCATCAGGGGTGTGACTTGGGGTCATGAGCTGTAATGCTCCACCATTCCACCCCCCCCCACCCTGCAGCCAGTGACAGGCATCGAGGTGTGCCTTGTAGGGGTGGGTGAAAAAAATCTTCCGCGGGCGGGATTCCAGCGAAGTCTGACTTTGACTTCCGTGGAAGTTCAGAAATTGATTTCTGAACTTTAGCGGAACTTCCGCCCATGATCGCCACTCTTTTGATTAACAAATTGCCCCCCCAAAAAGCCCTGGTGGCTAGTGTAGTGGTCCCTCCCTCACCCACCCCACATGTAAAAAGGTATCCCTGGTGGCTAGTGGTCCCTCTCCTTCACCTGGTAACCCGCCTGCCACAAAAATGTACAGAACCGCCCCCATCCATCCCTATCGTCACTGTCCTGTTAAAATAAATCTCTGGTGGTTAAGTGTTTTTTTTCTTATTTTAGTTATACCCCCTCCCAATCCCAAGCCCCAAATCCCATTCCCATCCCTGGTGATCCAGTGCCCCCCCAGCCAGCCTCCCCAACAGCCAGGTGTCCCACAACCCCGCTCCCACCCCCATCATAAACTTCAGCAGCAGCGGACCGACATAGCCCTCCTCTCTCCTCCACGGCCGTCCCACTGACTGAGCTGTCAATGAATGAGCGGTACGTGGTATGCCGATTTATGACAGCTCAGTTGGCGGGCCAGCCATGGAGGTGAGAGGAGGGCTGTGCCGCTCCACCGCTGCCAGGGTTTATGATAGTGGTGGGAGCAGGGTTTTGGGACACCTGGCTGCTGGGGAGGCTGGGTGGGGGGCAATAGATCACTAGGGATTAGGGACTGAGAATCGGAAATTGGGAGGAGGTTTAAATTAAAAAAAAATACTAGACAAGCACGATTGTTTTTTAACAGGACAGTGCAGTGGGGATAGGGAGGGTTACTTAACATTTTGTGGCAGGCGGATTACCAGGTGGAGGGAAGGGACCACTACAACCAGGGATAATTTTTTACATGTGGGACAGGTGAGGGGAGGGACCACTAGCCACCAGGGCTGTTTTTCTTCATTTCGAGGTGAAATTTCACCTGGCAACTTTTGTGGAAGTTTTTCTCTCTGCCACAGGTGGAAGTTCGGAAACTTTTGCGGAAGTCCCTTAATTTCCGCGGAAGTTCCTCGGAGTGGAAAACAGCAGTTTCGCCCACCCCTAGTGCCTTGGAGTGTTCAGCCTCAAAGTTCACCCCATTCTCCTATACTGCACCCACCTCAGTGTATTTCCTTATGGAATAGGGTAAGTATAAGGTCCAAAGACACCAAAGCACACCACAACACTTTTCAGTGTCTACAGCGTAGGGTGAGGTAAAATGGCATGAGCGTTATAGCTGATGACTCAAAAGCACACCCCAACACCTGTCAGTCTCTGCAGGGTGGGGGTGGGGTTGGTGTCAGTTCAGTACTTCACTGCCATTCCTATTATGCGTCTTTAACTCCTGCACTACCAATGCCAATGCCAGCGAGACAACATTCAGCATTGACAAATGCTTGTTTAATGTTGTTACCTCATCTTCTTGTTCATTACTATTAAATAACTTTATTGCAATTACCTCAAACATAGAGAGGAAGAAAGAAAGAAAGAAAGGGAAGGAGAAGGGTGAAAGGGAATACTGTTGAATCAGGAGTAGCACACTAAACTGAAACTTGTTTCCAGATGTGACCTGGGAGCACAAGGAAGTTAAGTGACTTGGTCAGGATCACACAGTAAACCCAGGTCTCCAGATCTGCAGCTCAGAGCCTTAACCCACAGATAAAGAAAGAAGGAAAGAAAGAAAGAAAGAAAGAAAGAAAGAAAGAAAGAAAGAAAGAAAGAAAGAAAGAAAGAAAGAAAATGTAAAAAATGTCATATACTGTACAGTACCATTGTTTTTCAGTAACTATATCTACAATGAACTGAAGCTTTGCATTATTAACAGGCCTCATGTGCAACATCATTCTCACATTTTATTTTATATTCCATCAGGCGATAATGAGGACCATGACAAACACTTCACATATGGTTTGTAACTATTTTTTGTATTAATTCAGCATATTAATTTTGAAATATTTATTCATCTTCAGACTTTGGGTGTAAACCGGTGTTAGTTCAGCTGCCATGCCTCTCTCTAATTCATTAGTTTCATTCGTCAATTTGGAATGACCAGACATGGCCCAACAGAGGGTGTACTCTGTTGTGCTGTTTTACAAATGGTCTGAGCATGGCATTATTCTCCAGAAATGGTGTGCTCGCCCTCCTACTTCACCCACCATGAACAGGAGGCAGAGTTTCAGAACATGAGACCTAAGAATCAAGCATCCTCAGCTTTGTCTCAGTTACAAAACAAAATTGGGTTTCTCCTCCAGAAAATTTCAGGTTTAAACTCCACTGGAGTCAAATAAGCACTGTGTGACCTTGAGCGTATCATAACCTCCAAGTGCCCCAGTCCACTCAGATGTGGACATGGGCAGAAACAGTACCCTACTGGAAATGAGATGTGGTATGTCAGCTGGGCTATCCTGGGTAATGAGTTGTAAAACAAAATGCAGTAAACCCTGCAACTAAGGAGGGACAGATGGGATATACTCATGCTGTTTAATATCCTAAAGGATGCTCATCCGGCTTCAGAATGTAATATAAGTAAAGCATCAAAGCCCAACAACCTACATTGAAACAATAAACAACTCCTCATATCTAGGGCTTTAACAAACAAAAGGAAAACTACTTCACGTTAAGGCCATGTAGACTGTGGAACACCCTCTCTCAATCCATAGTAGATATTACCGATTTCAGCAAATTTAAGCATGAACTTGACATCTTCCTTATGGGTACAAATGGGTAATATGCCCCACTTTGTGTTGAGATGGCTGTCTTGATGGGCTTTGTGCCCCCTTCTGCCATTACAAAACTGAGTAATACCGAGTAAAAACTTTGGGTTCTGTATGTTTATTTCACGACAAAATTGAGAATTTAAAAGATGCGGTGGATCCCTGGGTATTTGCCCTATTGTGGCACAGTTTTCTTCTAGTACAGTATGTAACCCCAACCACCACCAGCCCCCCTTGTTTAACTAGGAGGGCATTTCCTCTCCCCAGAACATCTAGGGGTAAAAAGAGAGGTGGGAGTTACATTTTGTAAAGAAGATTTTAAAAACACACCACCAAAGCCACCATATACAAGGTGGACTAGACTGTTATACAAAACAGACAACCAAGTGTGGCAGCTGCCTGGCACACACCTAGTGGGGACCAATTGCTATGGTCAGCAACCTGGGTACCTGGGAGAAAACATTTGCTCAGGGCTACTCTAGGTTTGCACTTCTGGACAGGGGCACCCAAGTAACTCCAGACACAAGGAAGCAATAATATGACTGTCCAAATCAGGTTGGGATTCTAGAGTATGGCTTTTACTCATGTAACAGAGTAGGAATAAACACAAAGCAAAGATGGACCCCCATAGGGCTACACACATGGTATACAGATTACTGAGGTGCAGACATCCCTGAATTCCCATTTAGCATAGGATGAAGAAAACACATGCTGGTGAACACATTGGTTCCTACTGGTAATGTGCACATCCGGCCAGGTACTGGTACATTTCCCATGACTAGGCATATCCAGCCAGTACTAGGACACTTTCCCATATTTCATGAGGATAGAGGTGGTACACATGACCACAAAGTAGCACATACCGGCTCAGAACTTACAGAACCCACTATATGGGGGTAAATTAGATGAAAGAAACCCACTTACGGGGTAAACACTCTTCTCAGGCACTGGTGAATTGCACTGAAGAAAAAGTAATAGGTGCCCTTCAGAACCCGAAGAGGTAAACTGGTCACTCCAGATGGGGGGGTCTCCCATCTTTTGTTTTCAATCTTAAACTTGGCCATTCATCTGGTTAATAACACCACACGACTGCAGAAACTGTGGATGTAGTCTTAAATGTGTATCACACTTAACATACTACAAACATCCACCTCAGAGTTGTCAGAAGTTAAAAGTTCTGTACCTAGATGGTCACATACTGGATTCCAAATCTAGGCAGACGCTTTTAAACAGAAAGTCTCAGATGACAAGGTCCCTTTGTCAGAGAAATTCACCCTTACAGAATTTGCAGGTACTCCTGGGTTTACACAGAAAACAACAAGGTACCCACAGAGCAGTTGTCACAAGGCAGCTTTCAGAAGTCCAGAAAGGACCAGGGGATTGCCCTTGAAACCTGGAGTTCACCCCATCCCTCCTGGGATGGGGCACAGGGAAAACCTATTGCCCAGGTCTTCACCACTTCCAAAAAGCTGGAACAGTTGTCACGCACTAGGGTGAGAACTTAAAACACAAACTGGTAGCTCTCTGACAGAGCTGAATGAGGAGCTGCCAAACACTGCAGCCTCCTCCTCTGAACTTCAACTACAGACTCCTGAACATTCTAAAGCTAGCTCCCTAGCAGCTGGCCAGTGTAGTTCATGCTGCTGCGATGTTGTAAATGACATCATCCCTCCAGAGCTCATCAGAGACTGAGAACAGAGAGAGACAGAGTGAAACCCATTTAACTGATGTTTCACTAGCTGCCTTCCCTGTCTACCACTGATTCTAACTGGAATTCTAGTAACTACTGGGAACAAGGGGGTTACACCCACCCTTAGTCAGGAAAATTACTGTCCCCAGTCATTACCGTACCCGGCACCAGACCATCCAACCCTATGTGTTGACTAGGAGGAGGTAGCACTATCTTTTCCCCTACCCTGTGCCAGCACAGGCAGACAACACTAAGGGCCAAGAGGCCTTTGGCTGACACATCAGCCCCTACACTAAAATCTTACTATGGAGAATCAGTGGTTCTGGGAGAACTGCCCAAAGCATGGCCCTAATAGACCAGAGCTGTGCTCCCTACTGCAGGTCAGGACCACAGCTTGTCTATCCCCCTAGCACTCTAGGGAAAACCTATCTATCCAAAATCTACCCACAGGGAAACATCCCCCCAACCCAGGGCACCTGCAAACCAAAAACACAACAGGGAATTAACACTATACCAAGCATTACACTCCCACACTCACCCACAAATACACCTGTGGAAGAAAAGGTTAACACATGTTAACAACTACACAATACTCGAACACACTCTAAAACTTCTTGTCTTCTCTTCTTTCTTTGTCAGGAACACCTGAAAGAGAAAAGACAAACAAAACACCCCAAATCTGCATAACACAGTACTACAACCCCTCCATCCAAACACTGGAGAATCCCAAAAAATATTTTATAAAAAAGTTAGAAAAGTAGAAAACAGTAGAAAATACTGACATGATGTACAATACACCTTTTGAGGGATGGGATGCCCTAAATGTCCTAACTAGTGACAGGCAATGGTGCCCGAAGGCAAGGTCCTTTAAAGAGTCTCTCCTGGGCTGGATCCCACTGAAGCATGGTTCTTGGAGGCTGTAGTCCCTTAGGAGAGAGTCTTCGTGGACAGTTCAACAGTTTGCAGTCTGCCGGGTGTAGGATGTGTAATGCAATGTCAATGAGGTAAGAAAAGTCTGGACTTATCAGTCCCTTGCAGAATGAACAACTGGATTCACCTACTTCTCCAGCCAAAGACTCTCCCTCCCTTGCAGCATTGTTTGGATACAGCTGGGTGATATCTTCTGGAAAACAGATGATGAAACAGGAAACTGCTGAGCTGATGTCATCTCGGAAATCGAACCATGGAACAGCTGGATTGATGTCATCTGGTATCCTAGGCAATGAATCAGGAAAACAACTGGGTTGAGGTCATCTGGAGGTCCAGACATGAAAACTGGAAAGGCACACTGCAGGTCTAAAGATTCTTGGATGCACCTTGAATCCTGAAACACCAGTCTGGTGTAACTCATGGGTGTGACAACTGCTGGATGGCTGACACTTCACTACCACTGCTCTGCTTCCCATGGGGTAGGCATGGGCATATTCACAGGAGTGTGGCACCATTAAGGGTTGTACCACTTTGGGTCAGGTGCAAGAACTCTGACCCCTCTGGGCATTCATAATTGATGTTGTAGAAAGTCTCATTTCCTGCTTTGTCCACATATCGTACAGTGTCCATGAACAATGTCCTGCCCGATTTCCAAAACTTTAGTCTATCATTTATGATTCTGTTTCTGACACGAGGGGTTGCACCTGAATGCAGATTCTTGCTTGCTTCCTCCAGTAACCAGGCTGTCCTGTTTTGCTCAATCTCCTCCAAGACTCTAAAAGGAAAGGTAGGAAAGGACATTCCACATATAGCATTAGCCCTCCTATGAACCAGTCTCTCCTCCTTATTACTCTTCTCCACAGTACACAGCCACTGGCATGGCTTGGGGGTGGCCAGTCCTGATTCAACCAGTGCCACATACTTAAAGCACAGAATAAGTTGTCCCTGACCATATTTGCAAGCAGGGCAATGGAGTCACCAACTTCTTCTCTGGTTCCTTGGAGGCAAGAGCTTGAGGCCGCTCACTTGGACCCTCAACAGAAAGATACATGTCTTCCTCCTCCTCTTCCTCACTTAAAACCTGGGCCCAGGATTGAGCAGTCATCCTCACTCCCGACACAGTCAGCTCTTCACTGGGCATGGAGGTAGACAGCTCCCATTGTAAAGTTTCTCAAACTTTGTCCTCCCCAACTAGGCTAGGACTAGGACCCTCTCTCCATGGGTCCACAGATTTTTCCTCCACACTGTCCATTTGCGACACAGGTGTAGAAATGTCATGAGGAATCTGCCCTTGCAGTAGATCTACACCCTCTTCCTTTGGGCCACATTCTGCGGGGCTTCCCCCAACAGGTTCAACCTGGTGCTGTGTGTTGCTACATGAATGGTTTTGTACTTTTGTTCAGGTGGGAGCCAAACAAACTGTAGGTGCTTTGGACAGACCATGCTTCACTAAGCAACCCGAACAATGACGAATTAAGAAAACGTCCCTTCCAGCCTTGCGGCACATCAGGCATACTCTTACAGAGTAGTTGGGAATTGCAACATGAGAAGTCAAACTGTCGCCATAGAAATATTGCTCTATTTCTTTTAGCTTGGCAACCTCCTCAGCTATAATAGCTTGGGCATGATCCGGGTAGCAGGATGATCCTGAAGCCATGTCTGTAAATAAACACATTAAAGTTCATTGTTATTACACAGTCCACGATACTTGGAACAGTCTTAAAATGGCTCTCTGCTGCTGTGTTTACATTACTGCCCCACACTGTAATGGTGACGACAGCACTCCTGTTGCGTCAACAAATCTGCCTCTGACCCAAACAACTGTGCATCCAACTTTCTGCTACTGATAAATTTGCTCAAACTGTAATGATTGCACTTCTTTTACTTTCTCAGCACATTCATATGATTTTTGGACTTTACAATTAGCTTTCAATTGATTCACTTGGTTTAAGTCATTAAAAGCCACAGCATTTCTAGGAACAGGATTGCCTGTTTGTTGTAGCCTGTCATACAACTTGCAGTCTCTCACTTGCTCAGAATATTACACTGCTGCTGAATCCATATTACATGCTCACAGTCTATTGCTTAGAATTCTGGTTTGTTTTGATTTAACTTCACAGTCCTTCTTTGCAAAAACAATCACACTGTACACACCGATTCAGCTGGCTTTGTTAAAATCACAACACAGTTTGCGCTCAGTTTTGCTCGATGGTACTTGTTGTATCAGTAGCTGGCTTGCTCCGTTGGAAAATCTTGGCCTAAAGCCAATCCTGGAAGGTTTCTGGGGTGAAATGGGCTGGCGATCCCTCTGATTGTCACTACGTACACCACACTTACTTCCCAGTCAGCTGGATACCGGGTTGAGCCCAAATTTGCACAGAAAAAGTCTGTATTTACAGATGTGGAACATTCACTGTCCCCTCAAAGGTTTCTCCTGGCTAACCAGCTCACAGACCACTCAGTCTCTCCTTCTTGAACACTGAGCTGCACTCTGAAGCTGGCTAGGGAGTGGGACTGAGTGCAGTCGCACTAGTCACTCGATGCCATGCAAATGAGCCTCTCTGTCTCTCTCCTCGAGCTCTTCCTCCACGGCGATCGTCAAGCAGGGCAAAATTTAAACTGCAAATAAACTTTTATCCTCAGCTGAAATTTCATGGCGGGAGCACTGTTGTTGACCATTTCTTTGCTCAGAACTTGGCTACATCTTTAGCGACTCCCCCATTTCACACAAAAAGCACATGAAACTTTCAGGGAACAATTGTCTCTTTGTTTCCTAAAGTCCACAATATTTTTTGTCACAGGAAACTTGAGATTTAAAGTTTTTGTAAATGCTCTACTTGATGCAGAACAAGGGCATACACATTCTGGCTTTACAGTCCCTTGGTAAACTAACATTTCACTAGCTGCCTTCCCTGCCTACCACTGATTCTAACTGGGATTCTAGTAACCCCTGGGAACAAAGGGGTTACAAGTATATGATCACACTATGATCAAAACTATGGCAGTACTTGTGCTTCCAAAATGCATTACATGTAGTGAATCAATTACCACTGTTGTTGTATAGATGAAAGGAACAGTCTGAGAAAGATGGTGCTTTCTAACTTGGAGGGTCTGGATTTTCAAAAGTAATGGCACAGATGCATTTGGAAAACTGGGACTGTGCCTCCACCATCTGGAATGACCTAAAATCCTTGAATGCTGTTCTCAAACATTGTGACTAGAGCTGTGCAAACCTCCCAAAGAATGACCGTGTGAACTATGTCCTTCAAATCAAGAATCCAGCAAAGTCTGTCACGGTTTTCCTGAGTTCACTGTTTCTATAATCAAATTTTCTTGACCCTTACATCATGGTTCATTTTAGGGGACTTCAATGCCTGGGTCATCAATGAACTCTTACAATTTGGTCAAGAGTTCTTCCAACTGATGACTTTGTTGGGTCTTACACAGATAGTTACCTCTGCTACCCACAATCACAGTCTCTCATTGGATCTAGTGTTTCTGCTGGCGATGGAGATCTCTGATCTGGTGGTGGAGAAGGTCAGATGGTCAGATCATCACACCATAGGGTTTTGTTTTGCAGCCACCCCAATAGACCTACTCCTATGGAGATGATCCGGTATCACCCTTTCAGGGGTGTTACCCCAGATGGTCCGATGGTACTGGACCTATTGAGTGTGCCAAATGAAAGCTTGGAACTGGTGGATCTGTTAAATGCTTATAACAAGGCAGTGACAGTGGCCCTGGATTTCATAGCTCCAGTCCATGTTCACCCCTTCACTCTTTGCCCAAAGTCCCCCTGATTTGATGGGACTTTGAAGGAATTGAGGAGAGTGGGTCGAAGGTTAGAGAGGTGCTGGCGGAAAACTGGCCCAGCTGGTGACAGGCTTAGATTGATGGATCATTATAAAGACTATCAATCGGCAGTCTCCCATAAAGAATGCAGAGTTCCTGTCCAGAAAGATTGCCACTGCACAGAATTGACTGGCTCAGCTTATCTGGGCTGTCAACAGATTGTGCAATCCAGTCTGTCTTCAGTCTGGGGGAGCTTTTTCACAAAATAAGTGTGATGAGTTTGCGCGCTTCTTCGCAGATATGGTTGCCATGATTAGGTCTGGGATCCATCTTCCTCCTCTACTGGGCATTGCAGAGGTCGGCAGGAGGATGTGTGCACCCAGTTTACCTGGTCAGACTTCAGCTGGCCGGTGATCACTGACATCGTGAGGATCATCCAGAATTTACAACTAACCTACTGTAGTTTGGACCTGGGCCAAATGCTCCTCCTTGTGTGGTGTGTTGAGGTGATCGCTCTTGCCTTAGCCAAGATAGGCTGGAGTTCATTGGAGACAGGGGTGTTACCTGACCCCCTGAATGAGGCTATCATGAGACCTATCTTTAAGAAACCTTCCCTCAACCCTGACTGCCTGGCTAACTACAGACCTCTTTCTAACCTCCCCTTTGTGGGTAAGGTTATTGAGAAGGTGGTTACGTTGCAGCTGGAGGATTTTTATTTATTTATTTTGTTTTTGTTGACCGGGTAAGTGCACTAGACAATTCCTGCCTATTTTCAGGCACGACCCGGGGGAGGGGGATACAGATGAATGCCAACTGACTTTGAACCAGATTAAGCTGTTGGTGGTATTTTTTTTTTAGTGAATGAGGGAAATTTGGCCAGAACACCGGGGAAATTCCCCTACTCTTTTTGATAAGTGCCATGGGATCTTTAACATCCACCTGAACTACCACCAATCCAGGCAGATGGGACCTCGGTTTGACATCTCATCCGAAAGACAGCACCTCAGGAGTGCTGCACCCCTCTCATGCTGCACTACAGTGTCAGTACTGGGATATTAACCCAAGTGCCAGATGTGGGAACTGAACCCACAGCCCTCTGATCTCCCGGCCTCAGAGGCGAGTGTGCTACCTACTGAGCCACTGACACTGACACGGATCATTTGACCACTCATGATGTCTATGATGCTCTTCAGTCCGGATTTAAGAAGAGACATAGTACCAAGACAGCACTGGGTCGGGTACTAAATGAGCTCTTAATAGTGTCAGATTGGCGGACCCATTCGATCTTGGTTCTCCTTGATCTCTCTGCAGCATTTGATACCATGTACCATGGCGTGTTATTGGAGCACCTGCGGTTGATCTGTAGACTGTTGGGAACAGTTCTCAGATGGTTTTGATCTTTCTTCTGGGGTAGGACTCAGAGAATGGTGTTGGGAATTTATTCCTCGGCTCCTCTCCCCCTTTTTGTCGCCCATGTTGTTCTAGGTGTGTATGCTGCCATTAGGAGACATTATAAGGTGGTATGGATTGAGTTTTCACTGTTATGTAGATTTATTTGTTTATTTATTCAATTTTGTTGACTGGGCAAGCCCATTGGGACCCGAGGGTCCTTTTTTCAGGGGTGACCCAGAGTTAGTTACATATAAGCATAAGGCAGTGCATTCAGTAAGCAAAGATCATTCGAAAATGCATTAATTGGTAGACAATTTAAGTCAGACAAAGCAAGATACATAAGGACTATACTGTTCAAGGGGTAATTTAGTATGGAACAGTTACTACAAAGAAATCGTAAGAGACACATAATTGAAGCACTTGAGCGTGGTGGAGCCCTGCATGAGTGACCCTCAGCTATACATGTCCTTTGTGCCTGAACAGGATGCAGCTGTCCCAGTCTTTAATAACTGACTCACCAAGATCCAGGACTGGATGAGTGTTAACTGGCTGCGGTTGAACCTGGATAAAACTGAGGTTTTGGTGGTGAACCCAGGTTGTCAGGGTATTGGGCCATCAGTAGATGATTTTCTGGGCTTTGGCTTGATGGTGTCCAGCTGGCAACCTCTGACCGGGGTGCGGAATTTGGGCATTATTTTTGATGATAGTCTGACACTTAAATCTCAGGTGTTGGCCGTTGTCAATACCTCTTTTTACCATCTGAGAAATATGGCCTGGATAATGCATCTGGTCCCACCCGATGATCTTCCAACCTTGGTCGATGCCTCCACGACCTCCCACCTTGACTACTGCAATGCCCCTTTACCTAGGGCTTCCAGGGGTTGATATCCGTCTCTTGCAGCTGGTGCAGAATGCAGAGGCCAGGCAATTGACTGGCTTACTAAGATCTTGCCATGTCAAGCCTGTGCTCTGTGGCCTGCACTGGTTGCCAGTAGTGACAGATCACCTTCAAGGTTGGGTTACTGACCTATAATGCCCTATATGGACAGGGACCCAGGTACTTGCAAGATCTCTTTTGTCACTACCGTCCCTATGACCACTCTGCTCCTCTGATGAGAAATTGTTAGAGCTTCTCAGGGATCAACTAAAGACCTTGGGGGCCTGTTCTTTTGCTTTTGTGGCCCCTACCCTGTGGAACTCTACCTTGTCATGAGAGAGAGAGTGCCTGTCCATTGAGAGCTTTAAGTTCGCTCTTAAAACTTATTTATTTGGGTTCTCTTTTCCTGATTCTTATTAGATCTGCTGACATGGGTTTTTAAATTATATTGTTTTTAAATATGGAATTATTTGTATTTATATTTTTATGTGTTTGCATTGTACAAGTACTTTGAACATGTGGGATTGCGCTTTTTATAAATAAAACTGAATTGAATTAAATAACTCCCACACCTAGTATAACTCTAGGCTCCAACATAAATTTAAGTTGCTTCTCCAACTGACCCCTGATCCATGATTGGAAATTAGGAGACAATAAAAACAAACGTAGAAACATAGAACCTGATGGCAGATAAGAACCGCTTGGCCCACCTAGTCTGCCCATTTCCCTACCTAATGGATAAGCTGCAGATCCTCATTAACCAACAGTCTACTCCCCCCTCCCACTAGAATTGCCTTATGTCTGTCCCATGCATTCTTGAATTCTCCCACTGTTTTTGACTCCACGACCTCCCCAGTAAGGCTCTTCCCTACATTTACAACCCTCTCTGTGAAGAAATACTTCCACACATTGCCTCTGAGCTGTCCCCCCATCTTCAAATTGTGCCCCCTTGTTCTTACGCATCTGTTTTTCTGAAAGATGCTACCCTCTTGGACTTTGTTGATTCCCTTGAGGTACTTAAAAGTTTCAATCATGTCCCCCCCCTTTCCTCGAGGCTATACATATTAAGCTCATTTAGTCTTTCTTCATATGTATGCTGGTGCAGACCCTACACCATTTTGGTTGCCCTTCTCTGGACAGCCTCCACCCTGTCTATGTCTTTGCGGAGATGGGGTCTCCAGGACTGCACGCAGTACTCCAGATGTGGTCTCACCAACTGTCTGTACAGAGGGATAACAACTTCTTGTTTTCTACTGGTGATGCCTCTCCCTATGCATCCCAGTATCCCCCCAGCTCCTTACTGCCTTCTCACATTGCTTGCCCACCTTTAGATCATCTGATATAACTACCTCCAGGTCCCTTTCCATTTTTGTTGTTGCCAGTATCTAGCCCCCCCATTGTGTACTCTTCCCCTGGGTTTCTGCTTCCCAGGTGCATTACTTTGCACTTCTTTGCCTTGAATCTAAGCTGCCATACATTTGACCATTCCTCCAACCTTGCCAAGTCCCTTCTCATCCTTTTCACCCCACCTTGTGTATCAACTCTGTTGCAGATCTTTGTGTCATCTGCAAAGAGACATACTTTTCCTTCCAGTCCCTCTGCAATGTCATTTATAAAGACATTGAAAAGGACCAGCCCGAGTACTGAACCCTGCAGTACCCCACTAGTAACCCCCCTTTTTTCACTGTGGACTCCGTTTACTATTACCCTCTGTGTCCTGTTGTCCAGCCAATGTTTTACCCAGGCTACCACCCTGGAACCTACTCCAAGGCTGGCTAATTTGTTTATTAATCTTTTCTGTGGGACTGTGTCAGATGCTTGCTAAAGTCTAGGTAGGCCATGTCCATAGCCCCTCCCTGGTCTACTACTTTGGTCACCCAGTCAAAGAAATCTATTAGATTTATCTGACATGACCTTCCTGCTGTGAATCCATGCTGTCTTGGGCCCTGTGCCCCTCTGGCCGCAAGGTACTCAACAATTCTTTCCTTCAGAAGTGATTCCATCATTTTCCCTACCACTGAGGTCAAACTGACAGTTCTGTAGTTTCCTGCCTGTCTTGCTCCCAATTTTGTGAAAGGAATCATATCCACCCTCCTCCAGTCCTCAGGTACCACACTACCACACCATCCTCCCATAATTTGTTAAAAAGGGTAGTCAGTGGTTTTACTAGTTCTCCTCTTAGTTCTTTTAGAATTCTAGGGTGAATCCCATCAGGCCCCATTGCTTTATCCACTTTCAGTTTTAGGAGTTCTTTCAGAACCCTTTCTTCTGTGAAAGGACTGATATCAACGCCCCATCCAGAGTGCTTCTGTTGACTGGATTAGGTACCTCCCTCCTCTTCCTTTGTGAATACTGAACAGAAGTATTCATTCAGTATCCCTACTTTTCACTGTCCCTTTCTGTCCAACCACCCTCCTCTTTATTCAGCCTCAGTATCCCTACCTTAGTCTTTCTTTGCTCCCTAATGTACCTATAAAAGGTTTAACCCCCCTTCTTAACTGAGTTGGCTATCTTTTCCTTGGTTTGGGCCTTTGCTATTCTGACTGCCTTCCCCGCTTCCTTGTGCTTTAACTGGTACAGTTCTCTGCCCTGCTCCGTCTGTGTTTCCTTATACTTCTTGAATGCTATCTTTTTCTCCCTAACCTTCCCAGCCACTTCTTTTGAGAACCATAGTGTTTTTGTCTTTCGTTTTGATTTGTTTATTTGCTTCACACAAAGGCTTGTTGCCTCTGTGATGGCAGTTTTGATGTTTCCCCATTGTTGCACCACCCCACCTTCTTGCCTGTGTGCTGGTGCTTTTCTGAGGCACTCTTCCATTTTGACAAAATCAGCCCTCCTGAAGTCCAGTATCTTCACATATGTATGGCTTGACTCAACAGCTAAGTTTATCGTGAACCACACTGTTTGGTGGTCACTATTTCCCAGATGGCTGCCCACTTCTAGAGCTGAGATCCTCTCTCCATCCCCATTTGAGAGTACCAGGTCTAAGATTGCTCTCTCCTGAGTGGGTTCCAAAACTAGCTGTCTGAGGCATACCCCCCGTAGGGCATCGAGAACGGCCCTGCTCTTGGATGTGGTTACAGCAAAGGTGCTCCAATTAACATCTGGCATAATCAGGTCCCCCATCACAATATCTTCCCTTTTTCTGCCATCCTAAGGATGCCTTCTATCATTTCCTTGTCCATTTTCTCCCCCTGAGATGGGGGTCTGTATACAACCCCTGTGTGGATTGTGGTGCCATTTCATGTGTCCAGGGTGACCCACAGTACCTCCTCTCCTCCCTATTTATACTTTAGCTCCATTTCTTTGATCCCTTCTACTACATAGAGAGCTACTCCTCCCCTTCTTCTATCCTCCCTGTTCCTCCTGTAGATTGTATACCCTGGTATGTTGATATCCTAGTCATGGTTCTCTGTGTACCATGTTTCTGTGACTGCCACACTATCCAGGCATCCCTCTTCCATCAAGGCCACAAGCTCAGTGAGCTTGTTACCTAAACTATGGGCATTGTACTCATTACCTTCCATTTTTTGAAGGCCTTATTCCTTTTGCCCCATCCCTGTCCTTACTGCCTTTGTCTTTTTCTCCATTTACCCCTGCTCTTCTTCCTATCGACTGCTCTATCTTAGTGTTTACCTCACTAACTACACTGATTTTTTTGGGGGGGGCTAGGATTTCCCTTCTCCTTTTCAGTACCTCCTCCCTTGGCTAGTTGAAATGCTTGCCAATGAAGCATTTAAACTTAGCACCTAGGATCCTGGTTCCCCTCCTGGACAGATAACAGACCATCGTGCCAGTACAGGCCTGTATCCCTCCAGGTAGAGCCCCAGTCCCCAATGAAGCCAAAACCCTGAGCTCTGCACCAGTGTTTGAACCACTGATTGAATCCCATGGTGTGGCATACCCTAGCCTCATCCATACCATAGATAGGCAGCACCTCTGAGACAGTTACCATGCATGCTACTTGTCTAAGGCCCCTCCCCAACTTCACAAACTTCTCCTGCACTGCTCTGATCCCTTTCTCAGCCTTGTCATTCGTTCCTAGGTGGACAATGACATCCAGCTCCCTCCCCCATGCAGCTGCTCCCACGATTCTGAGGATTCGCTCCCTGCCCCTCCAAGCCATGGTACCAGGCATGCACCATTCCTCCCTGTCCCCTCCCTTCCCCAGTTCTACCATCCTAATAATGGAGTCCCCCACCAAGGGTTGTTTTCTTCCCCTGCGGGGTCCCATGCCACCCTCCTGTGGGTCTCCTTTGTGGAGGTTCCTGGCATCCTCCTTGGTCTCCACTGCGGGTGGCTCCATAAAGAAACCACACTTTGAGAGAATGGCATATGAATTGTGGAGAGGTACAACTGGAGGGATGCACCTCTGTTCCACCACCCTCACCCTCCCTGAGCCCACTGTGGTCCAACCACTCCTGTTTCTTGGCAATCTCAGAGGCAGCGTTGTTGGCCCTGGTGGTCCCTGGGTGGGAAATGAGGTCCCCCAAATCCTGGTCAACTCAGCCTGAAGATGAATAACATCCTCCCTCAGCCCAGAGAGGTGCCTGCAGATGAGACAACTCCGCATCCTCCAGAACATCTCCCTGAAGACTGCTTCTCCACAGCCACTGCACTGCACCACTCCCATCATGGCTTTATTTGTTGTCCCTTAACTGTTGTTTTGTATATTTACTCTTCCCTCTCTCTGTTTATTTTATTTAATAATTTATTTATTTATTTTCTCTCTCTCTCTCTCTATATATATATATATATATAGGGATATGACATGGACTGACTGAAGATATCATATTTATCTTCACGAGAGGCCAATGATATCATGATATCTCACGAGTGGCGATGATATCTTCAGTCAGGCCATGTCGTGTTCTGTTTATATAATGTATGTTTTGGGCTGCACTCAACAAAAGCTCCAGATGTCCACTTAATACAATCCCCTACATAGAGGTGATGGCTATTTCAACACAAAACTGCAGTATCTCTACCAACACAACAGATGCCATATGTTGTTGAAAAACTATATATGTGGTTGATCCTGCTACTTTAAAATTATTATTAAAAAAATTGTTTGGTATTAAGTTTATGTAGTCATGGCTACCCCCAACAACTCTCCATACCCCCCCTGCTCCAAAACAGCAGATTACATATATTATGAAAACAAATCTGTTGTTGCCACTGTAAAATTATTTTCATAATACATATCTGGTTGATCCTGCCTGCATCTTTAAACAAATTAATTATTGAAAAACAAAGTTTATTTGGCTGATCCTGCAACTTTCTTTTATCCACCTGTAACTGTAATGCAGCGTGACCGGAGCTATGTTCCTGAAATGTAAGCGTGATCGAGGCGCTAAGCAGATTCAAAAGTGAAGCACTGTAACATATTTTTCATTGAGGATCCTGTGCTGTAAAACCTACAAAATACATCCTTTTCAGATGCTGCCTGTGTTGCGAAGAAGCTGCCGACAGTATTCGAGGGAAGAGAGTGAGACGGTTGCCAAACACCAGACAGAAACGCGTGCGGGTTGCATAGCAACGCATGCTCGCGCTTCTGTCTGGTGTTGTGAAGCTGCCGTCTCACCCGCTCTTCCCTCAATACTGTCGGCAGCTTCTTTTCGCAAAATACAGGCAGCATTCAGAAAAGGAAGCATTTTGTAAGTTTTACAGCACTGGCTCCCTAATGAAAAATATGTTACAGTGCTTCACTTTTGAATCTGCCTAGCGCTCGGTCACGCTACATTTCAGGGCATAGCGCTCAGCCACGCTACATTACAGTTACAGGTGGATAAAAGAAAGTTGCAGGATCAACCAGATAAAGTTTGTTTTTCAATAATTCATTTGTTAGAAGATGCAAACAGGATCACAGAGATGTTTGTGTTGTGGGTGGGGCAAGCTCATAAAGGGACACAGCAAAGATAGCTGGATGATGGAAAGTGAAACACTTTCACTTTCATTATGATGACGTATAGGAGTGTGAAGATATCAGTGATATCTTCACATGTGAAGATATCATTGATATCTCCATGACCTGGCCGAGATATTACTTTTTATCCTGCTATTTATCCCAAAACATACATTGTATAAATATACATATATAGATAGATATATTTTTCCCCCTACTTTCCTACTGCCTTTGTGCCCTTAAAGCTCCTGATCTCCCTGTTCTGGGACAGTAAGTGCCTTTATTCCTCAATACTGTCCTTCATACTTGCTCAGAGTCAGACCTCCAGCAGCTAGAGCGTGATGGAGAGCTACTCTTTTCCCTTCTAGGATGGTAGTTCTTTTGTGCCTGTGTGATCACTCCCTTCCTCCTCCCAAACAGGAAGTTCCTGATGTTAGTCAAATCCTGTACTTATAAAAGTAGAACCAGCTAAGGGGTGGGGGTGGAGGGGAGGGATGAGGGCAATATAGTCCTAGTAGAGTAGTATAGTTCTAACAGCACCTCCTTCCTCCTGCTGTTCTCTGCCATAAGCTATCTAGGTCAGTTTTTAAATGCAAACACCTGGCTTACTTCTCTCTAAGCCACTCCTTCTAATTAACAGTTTGTTTCTTCACCTAGCTACTGTAACTGCACAGATAACAATTCCTTCACCCTAATTCACAGTTTTTTTTCCTTCACCTAGCTAACTGTAAAGATAACAATTCCTTCACCCAACTCAGACAAACACACTAACTTCACCAAGTCCCTGGCACTGAGCCAGGAGCTGGTAGCGTGACTTCAATCCCCCCTCCCTTCTGAGACCCCAGACCCCAAAGTATATACTATAATGCCGTGGCAACCTTCTCATGACCTCCAGTGCATGTCTGGTGGAGTTAGTGTCATAATATTGTTTGAATTGACTCAAGGCTCATTCAGTTAGACCCCTACCCTCCAGCATGCCTCCCCTGTTCATTAACGTACAGTGGTAGACACAGGTGCAAATGTGCACAGGACTGCAATGGTGGGGCAGAGCAACTGCATCTTTGATAATGCTAGAACGTTTAAATGGTTAGTCTGCCTTTCATCATCAAAGAGGCAGTTGTCCCGCCTCCTTCACTCCTGATCATATGCCCGCTTGCTCCTGTGTAAACTTGTTTATAAATGGTACAAGTGTAATGCACGACTGAAATCGGAATGAATTTGCCTGGACTCAAGACTGAACAAGATTATGAAAACTCCAGTCATGGATCAAAGTTGGCACAGCATGAAGTATGCACTTTGGGGTCATGGGAGATGGTTTAAAATGGACATTGAAGTCATGCTGCCAAATCCTAGCTCATTGTCAGGGAGCTGGCTTGATTTGAGTTATTTGAAATGTTGGGAAACAACTGAGTTAGCTGTCTGAGTTATTGATTGCCCCCACTCCAACTTGTGCACTGGGGGTCATTTGAAGGGAGTCTTTTAAAAAAAAACATGGGTTGGGGTCTTGGGGGGCTTTTGGCTTGTGAGAAGGCTGACTAAAATGTAGTATTGGCTCATGCCTCAGTGTTTTAAGAACCAGTAACCTTGTTTTATTTAATACACCTGTATGTGTGGACTTGGGACATGAGAGCTGGTCAAACTTTTGCCAGTTAGACTAGTTCACATCAGTTGTATCAATAGTTTTATTTTTCACCCTAAACATTGGCTTAAGTCCATGAGAATCAAATACACAAACTCTGAGGTGTTTGATTTTCAGCTAGAACTGAACTTGCAGCTCTAGTTTTGACAGATTTGTGACAGTTTCCCTGCTTTACAGCAGCTTACATAAAGAATAATGATGAATGTATCCGTTGTTTGAATTGCATTATTTCATTTATACAAATGTCCACAACTGCAACTAGAAGTTAGACCCCATTTAATGTGAACATTTTTGTTGCAAAAGTTGCACGATTTCACTAAAACAATGCTGCAAATTCCAGATGCCTCTCTCAAAACCCAGCCTGAGAGTTATGAATAACAGAGTCCTAACAGTGTTGAGACAATTAGTAACCAGAGAGTGACCTCTGGTGGTTGTTGTTCAGACTGCAACGTGTCAAGTCAAAGGCTCAATCTAGCCTCACAGTTAATGGGAATTGTCCTGTAGAAGAATGGTTAAAGCTACTGCATTTACCAGCAAGTATGATAGGTGTGTCTGAAAAACTGAAAGGAAGGATGTAAGAACTTAAAAACACAGCAATTTATTTGCTGCAGTTCAGTGACTTCCAGCTGTTTGGCTGCAGTTGAGGGTGCAGCCTATGGCATCATTTAAAATGATGCTGTACTAATTTGTAAATGGGCTGAATGTTGTGCATTGCGGAACACTAAAGAGATGATGCTGTAACAACTGCATGAGGTGGATGTAGACCTTTACTGATATTGCTTTATAATGACATTGCTTATGCCCAACATACAGTATGTAGTACTGTTCAGTATTTTAAAGCTATCTAAAATATTTACTCCACTTTTCATGCAAAATTCACAGTTTTCAAAAGAGATTATTCATTAGCTGTGGCTCAGTCTATGTGTGCAATCAGTCCCAGTTCTCTAGCTTTCGTTATTAGTAGATTTACCCTATCCCTAGGTACAGTATGCAGCTACAGTAAATGTTCTACAAAAACATTCAACAGCTTAGGCTGCACAGCCTACCTCAAGCTGTATGCCTTACCTGGACCAAGCCCCTAATAGTCATAAACTCTGACCTAGCCTGGCTCCTGCAGATCATAGGATCAGGCCCTCTCTCTGATCGCAACTTTATCTCCAAGCCATTACCTGGAGTCTACTTTATAAATGCAGCCAACATCAAGCTGTAGGTCTCCCTCTGAACCTATTATTCTAACATCTTAGCCATGTACTGTATTTTATAACTTAGTACAGTCCATTGACTCAATCTTCCGTAAGTCAGCACTTGTGTGGTTCCCCCCTTCATCTGGGAATGTTGCTACCTCCCAACAGCAGGCCTTGTTTAATAAATCATAATTGGGTAATGGGCATTTCCATCTCTTGAATGGGAAATGCTTATTATCACTAGGCGAAACTGGTCCCTTACCCTCTGCCTTTTTTTGCAGCCATAATTATATCTTTAACAAAGCCATGTCAGCATTCACTAGGTAACTAGTTCCATAGGAACTTCCACTGGAATCTGAAAATACTTATGGCCCCCCTCTTAATTACCTTGGTTGCTAAACTCTGACATCGTTACAGAATGTTCAACCTAAAATCCATAGGCTTAAAAAGGCCTTCACAATCTTGATAAGAGAAACCATTGCAAACCATAAAGACCTAATATAAATCACAAATGTGATTTCAGCCAATCAGTATACGGAACCACTGTCCCTCTTGTGTTGTGTACAGTGTGCTATCCTGCAGGAACATTTGGAGAGAGCCCTCCATTTCAGTGCTGGGGGGATGGCGCAAAAAAAAAAAGGAATGTATATCACTTATTATACAATGGTGTGTGAAAATCCTGTAATCTCATTGGTCAAAACATGTCACATGACCGTGGGTAAATCCTGCATAACCCATGGCTGAGGAATGGCATTTATAAAAAAACATAATTAAACCCATTTTAAATTTATTTTACACATGGGTCCATTGTATAATCGCAATAAGGCACTCCAGGGTGTCAGTTATTGGGTGATTTACCCACTTCTTGTGTGGTTAAGTCACTCGGCTGCGTCTAGTGACACACCACACAAGGCATGGGTAAATCCCCAATAACCCACACCCTATTGTGCCTTATTGCTTAAAACTAAACTCAAGTAATTCATAATCAGTTACTGTGTAAGAAAGTTCTGTTGTGAGGTTTGGGCAAAGAGGACAACTCGGCTTTATTTCGCGGTCCTCTCACCCAAACCTCACACTTGGTGTCTCTTATATCATAAGAGACACCCCTTAGAGGCAATATTAACTTTTAGATCAGAATGGGTTCATCAAAGCAGTAGAAATCCACAGGTATTTGGGGGCTTTCTCCTAAACAAGTAATACAATAGCACTGACAGAGGAACTTATTAACGAGTTAGTGGAGCCAAAACATGCAGACAGGAAGCTGATACAAACTTTAAGAAGTAGTCAGTTGTAACTTTTTATTTCTGAAGTATTTTTAATTTTTCGTTTTGCTTATTAGAGAGTCTTCTATTTGATAATGTTGTGCTGGATGTGTGGGACAGCTCTTAGCCTGGCAGCTGACATATCTGTCTCAGTTGCCTCCACCACATCATCAGCATTGTGATCTCACTGACAGTGACATCACAGGTGACTAACCTGCCAGCTACTGAGTAACCGTTTCTTAGCAGTAATGATGTCACAGTCAGTGAGGTCACAATGCTGAGGATGTAGTAAGGGGGAGTAGTGAGAGAGAGATGGTGTCTGCCAGGCAAAGTGCTGTCCTACATATCACACCTATTAACATCAGGTAGACAATCTTCTAATTAACCAAAAAGGGAGAAGAAAAAGCACCTCAGATATAAAAGGCAATAGCTGACTACTTTTAAAAACTAATATTAGTTTCAAGCAGTACACTAGCTCTTTAACAAAGCATGAATATTGTTGGAAAAATGATCCAGCCTTTTGGTTTCTTGTCCAGTCCCACTCAGGACTATAGCACGATCAGGCCACTAAATTTTTCTCTCTAAACTGGAAAGCTTAACACAAGGTAAACACTCTTTTAAAGCATTCAGCTTTTAGGGTTTTAAATTTTCTTTTCATGTTTAAGTCCCATGACCTGAGATAGAATCTTCTCTGGAGTTGGACAGTAAAAAGGTCAATAATGGAATACACGTTACTTTGTAGACTCGGGAGAGAAAAGCTGTCCAAGATCTCACCTTTTGTCCTATTGTTGATGTGAGCAATCTCATAAGGCCTTGGTGCACTGCTACAGTATGGACAAGGAAGGCCTTGTGGGAAGTGACTGGTTACTCTGGCAAAACCATGGATGAGTGGTGCAGACCAGACCTCCTCATAGGATGGAATGGGTGACATAGGACCTTCAAAAGGCTATGTATAATGGGCCCTATTCACCAATAGAGCAGAGTGGCTACATGCTCATATCTGGGGCATGCAATCACTCCGCACTCATTGTGCCACCCACGTTGCCAGTTGCAGGATTCACCCACGGGGCATGCTGCAACACTGTCACACCACACAAAGGGCAATGTGGTCTGGGTAGGCAGGGAGCACACTTGCACTCTGCAACATGCACAGTGTCATGGAGCGCTGGGTATGGGGGCACATAGTATGCAGGGGAACTCCTGCCATAAGGTCTGCATGCCCCCTGGGATGTGACCTTGCCGGTTGCTGACAGACAGGTGGGGACTGCCACCCCCCAGCATGCTGCCTCAGACCACGGACAGCGTATAGAGGTCTGGGGATGGCCAATCAGGCACCAGCCCACCTTTTGTGAGCTGCACGGTGTGCAGCGGCAGCCATATCTCTGTGCCCGTGGGTGCAAGGGATTGATTGGCTAACCGGATCGGGCATCCCATTGGATGCACGCTCTGTTTGCATATCATTCCTCTGTGCTCCCATGAGTCAAGGGGGTGGGGCCATGGATAGGTGGCTGGTGGTCATGAATACTGCTGGTGTGCATCTGTCTATGGGTGTGCAGCTATGCAGGCTGGGGTATGTGCAGATTTTGTATAACCCCGCCCCATTGGTGCATAGGGACCACTACGCCTGTTGCCACTAGGGGCGTATGTGTGTAATGAATATTAATTCTTGAGCACCAGGAATATTAGGCTTAGTGAACATTTGGCTGATAAACAAAGAGTTTTTCACCATTTGCATTCAGATAAGGGTAAATTAATACATGGAAAAAACCTTCTCTCTCCCCATGTAATCAGGGATAGTCTCCTGGCCACCATTCCAGTTCCAAACGTTTTCCAACCCCCTACCCCATCCCTGGAGTCCCACATATGTAAGAAGGTCTGACCAATTAGATTGCCTGGCATAACTAATACTACACCACCCCTTCCCTCATGATCATTGGGCCTAGCCTTGCTTGCACTTGCTCTACTGGTCAAAGCATGGCAGGAGGAGAGGGGCCCAATGACTAGCCTGAATATTTGGCACTAGCCCAACCCCTTATCAAAGACTGGGCTTAGGGTGGTGGGCCCATGAACAGTTTAACTACTAAGGTTTTTATCAATGGGGGTACTCAGGCTAGGAAGGATGGTGTTAAAAAGACTACATCAGCTCCTACCAAGGTGCCTGGAGCCAGCTTTCCTGTGTGTTACTTGTGTGGGACTCCAGGAAAGGGGTAGATGGGTGGTAAGAATTGGGAACTGAGAGAAAGAATAGCGAGGAGACTAGCTCTGGCCACCTAGACAGGGGCTGTCTTTTTTCCCCCACCCCAAGGCTCTATACCAAACATTTGGGCCTACAAATACAACATTCGGGCAGAATATTTGGCATAAGATATTCACACATCCCTAGTTGCCACTTGCAAGTTTGGGTCTCCAAAAGAATTGAACACCTTGTACTTGAAGTGTTTCATACTTTTGGATGGTAGTGAACATTTAGTGGAAACTGGCAAACGTTAGGTTCAGCTGATTCAAATGGTGCAAAGCAGTTGAACCAGTCGAACCGTGGTCAGCAGTTCACACTGATCGCCAGGGTACAGCTTACAGCCAGATCCAAAAGTAGTGCAACAGAACAGATTTTTAGAACAAATGATATCCAGAGGTTTTTAGTAAACCACCATTTTATGAATGAGAAGGCTTACCAAGTTTTTATCATACTGACTTCACTTTTCTTTCAAAAAAAGACCTGCACCCCCCCCCATTGTGACACAAAAAAGCTTGAGTTTTGAGTATAGAAATACAGTCAGCATCTTTCACAAGTGGAAAAGAAGTTGCATCTATTAAATTATATGAGCAAGAAAAACACACAGCCCTCAAAATCTACCCACAGATTCTACCAGAAATCCCCCCAAAAACAACAGCCATTCTCCCCTACTGTTCCCCCCTCCTCTTCCCCTTATTATATCACCACCAGACCACTTCTTAACGACTGGCCCATGGGCCCTTTCACCCCCTCCCCTTCCCTTCACCTACCTCCTTGATCTTTTCTGCTGTCAACTCCTCCTTGTTCTGCCACCCACAAAATATAATCCATCCTAGGCAACCAGAACATTACAAGTATCCTTAATGAAGGACCATCCTGCACTACGTCAACGAGTCTCCCATGATCATCTCACACACACACACAAGGTGGTTTCTGTTGCATGAAGTATGCTAATGACAGCCACCAACCAATAGCAGAGTTGATTATCATACCCCATGTGCAGGAAGCCACGGAGGTGAAACAAGAGGGACCAGTGTGCCATTTGATGAATGTTACAGGATTCATCTGCTGGGGATAACACAGCGGAACTTTGGAAGGTTCACACAGCCCTCATTGCTACACAGTCATAACCAGAAAGCACTCTCCTCGGAATCTTATAAACAACACATCTCATTGTTAGCCCTACCTCTTTCAGTAATTCTAGTGGTTAAGCGCAATGCAATATTATGGAATCTCCTGTCCCTGCCACTTTACCTGCCTAAGGTCATGCTATGAGAATAAAAATCTCAATATTCTGCACCAGTTATTAACTGCTCCAAGAGAAGTTCATCCTATGCTTTTCATCAGTTCTCACACCTCAAAATGTCTTTTTTGAAGGTCTTTAACAAGCAGTATAGTAACCCTGTGAATTAAATATCAGTCCATTGAACACTAAAAGAAGATCATTAAAGATGTTAGGGGCTCCAGTACAAAACATACTGAAATCACAATGGTATATATTTTTAAAGATTTATTAATCACTAATTTTTCTCCTTTAAATGACCAGATTATAAATCTTTAAGAAGAGGAGGCCTTATATTTGCTGCAGTTCTCTTCGTTGTAGGAATTCTTGTCATAGCATGTAAGTATAATTTATGTTCATTGCTGGACTGTTGTGCATTGTAAGATTATGGCAATGCTTTTAAGGTTATAGTTCAACTGGAATCTCTATGTTAATGTTGCATATTGACATTTTAGCCTTCTTTAAAACCTGACCTTTGAATTGTAATGCATTAGGATGGGGTTGGGGGGAGTGTGCAGCTCCATCAAAACCCTTACAAACAGGCAGTGATCCTCCTTCCATGTCAGTCAATAAAATTACAGTGAAAATGGCACCATTACATTACAGGACTGCAGAAAGTTATTTTATAAGCTGAATTGTGTCAATGGGTTAATGTTTTTGTAATGACATTAGGGGATCATTAGCTAACTTTCAGACTTTTCCAACGAAACCGCATCAATATTTTTTGTAGGTTTCAAAAGCATTTACGAGACAACTGTATGTCAACCTGTTCTTCATGAAATTAATGCTTGGTGCTGAATTTAGAGTCTGATGTGAGTTCTGCTCTTTAGGCATTTATTTACCTAGAGAAGTTCAGGCTCTGTGTGAACAAATGCCTAGCACTGACCTTTTCATTTCTCCATGTTTGTGTCAGTTTTGTGAATTCTCTTCAGATGAAGATTTTAAGATAGTCTTTAAAAGGATGCTGTCAACTCCCTTAGGCCTCAAACTGTCCCTAGATTGACCACACCTTTATCAATGCCGAAAGCTTTTTTCTTGCATTGCTATTGTACTGGGCCTTGCTTGTACACATTTTTACCATATATTTACTCAGCACAGATGAGATGAGATGCAATATCTAATTTTCAGTGGTGTCCT
Source organism: Neoceratodus forsteri (assembly GCA_016271365.2). Classification (NCBI taxonomy): domain Eukaryota; kingdom Metazoa; phylum Chordata; order Ceratodontiformes; family Ceratodontidae; genus Neoceratodus; species Neoceratodus forsteri. The sequence goes on along the minus strand of CM028138.1, from coordinate 100,371,333 downwards.
GCTTTTACACATTTTTAGATTATATTTATCCCTACAACCTTCTTAGGCAAGACAGAGAAGGGAACACGAGAGGGCATGGGGTGCTCCCATACTACAAGACACACTTAAATGTATCTGTCATAGGGCACACCCCACACCCACCTCATTCCATCGAGTCCTTGCATGCTCTCCTCCTGCTTGGCAACACTAAAAAGTACACTTGGTCTGTGCCTACAATCCTCCTAAGGGTGGTGTGCTACGGCTTTCCTCCCTCCTCGACAGTCTCGGTCCCATGGTTGGCTTGAACGAGCTGTTAGTCCTAGGCGACTTCAACCTCAACTGGGTGGGCCACAACATCCAGCAATATGAGCCCCTGCTGGCTGGTCTCACCCTCAGCCAACTCATTAATGAACTCACCAGGCTCTGGTCACGTGGAGACAAGGGATCCCTCACTGATTGGCTGCTGAGCAACTGACCAGATAGAATTGTCTCCAGTGGTATTTTCCCTGATGTCATCACAGATCACTCTCCCACTTACTGTATTTGGGGCATCTCCTCTCCCAAAATTCCCTGCAAAGTGATCCGGATGAGGGACTACTACAAACTCAACGTAGGAGACTACCTTGCAGACCTGCGACAAACAGACTGGTCTCGGGTCACTACTGCAAAAGACCCCTCCGTGGCCCTTGACAACTGTCTTGCTGTCTTTACTCCCCTGCAAAACAAGCATGCGCCCCTCACTAACAGAAGGGTGAGGGGCACAGTCACAAAGTGGCTTCATGGCATCCTTTTCTCCCTCATGAAGGAAAGGGACAAGTGTTGGGGCCGTTACAAGACCTTTCTCTTCAGCACAGACCTCCTTGAGTACAGACAGGTGAGGAACTCCTGCAAAAGAGCCATCCGCTCTGCCAAGAGTGAGTTTTGTCAATCTGCCCTACTCTCCTCAGCCAGAAACTCGAGGAACTTCTAGCAGAACATCAAAAACATGGTTGGAGGGTCTGCAACGGCTTAGGTCACGGATATGCACATTAGCAGGGTTAACTGCAACAATCCCCTCACAACTGCCAATGTCTTTAACTCCCTGTTCATTGACCTGCCAGCTCTCCCTTACCAGCCCCACGTCCCCAAGAACCAGGACTCTCCTCCCACTGGGGTAACCCCCGACTTCCCTTCTACCTCAGGGTCATCTCTGTCATGACGACCCAGAAGCTCCTTGCTGTTCTCTCCTCCTCACACTGGTGCTGGACACGACTGCCTTGAGCCCAAACTACTCAGTCAAGGGGCTTCCGTCCTAGCCCAGCCTATCACCCACATCTTCAACAGATCGCTACTGTTGGGTACTATCCTGCACACCTGGAAAGTGGCCAAAGTCGTCCCTGTTCACAAACAAGGTGACCCCAAAGATCTCAAGAACTACCGACCTATAGCGATACTGTCAGCGATCAGCAAGCTGCTTGAAAAGGTGGTTGCCTCACAGGTCACCCACTATCTGCAGACCTCTGATCTACTCTCCCCTGCACAACATGGCTTCATAAAAGGGCACAGTACCTCCGCTGCCCTAGCTGTTGTCTCCACTGAGATCAGGTCTGATGCAGATCAAGGCAAACTGACTCGAGCCATCTTCATGGATCTCTCGAAAGCCTTCGACCGAGTTGACCATTCACTCCTGTGCTCCTCTCTCCTATCCCTTGGCTTCTCCACCCACACCCTTGCCTGGATCAGTAACTACCTCAAGGGCAGACAGCAGTACACCAAGTTCAACAAGGCCCTGTCTAAGCCCTCTCTGGTTAACTGTGGGGTCCCTCAGGGCTCTGTCCTTGGGCCTCTCCAATTTTCCCCATTTTTATAAATCAGCTGCCCTTGGCCCCAGCCCACGGGTATTCTACTCTGTACGTAGATGACCTAGTCATCCTGATCAGCTCCCAGGACATCTCTGTCATCAATGCCAAGCTCAACTTTGACTTCAACCAAATCCAAACCTGGCTAGTGGACCACGAGCTCACTATCAACCTACAGAAAACCCAGACCATGCTCTTTGGCTCCACAGCCAAGAATAAAGTGGTCCCTGCCAATCTAAAGATCTCTTGTGCCGATGGGTTCCTCCCACAAGTTGCTGACTCTGTCAATTACCTGGGGGTGACACTTGACCCATGACTGGATCTCACTCTGCATATTCACAACGCTTGTAAGGCCTCAAACTGCAAGTTGGGCGTTGTGTACAGAGCAAAAAGCTGCCTCACCTCGGCTGCTCGACTCGCCCTAGCCAGAGGGTTCCTCCTATCTATACTCTGCTACGGACGTGTCACCTTTGCCCATGCAACAAAAAACAGTCTCTTCAAATGGGACACGACGTACAATAGTGTATGTTGCTTTGCATTCTCAGCTCCCCGCCTCACCCATTGCTGTGAGCTCTACTTCCAGCTTGAGCACCGGAAAAGCATCGCACCTTCGTCCTAGACAACTTCATCGACAGTGTTGTCAGAATCTGCCACCCCTTCTGCCCTCGCAGTATCCCTCTAACCCGCTACCTCCTCCTACCATTTAAGGTCCAGTGACTCCCATGTCCTCCTGGTTCCTAAAATATGCACCCAAATGGGTGACTGGACCTTAGCAGCATATGCATCCAGGTTATGGAACTCCCTTCCAGCAAGCACTTACTCCTCCACCTCCCATTCCTGCTTTAAAGCCTCCCTCTGGGGCCTCCTCAAATCAGCCTCCACCTGCTTCTGCACTTAACAGACCCCTTCAAGAATTCCACTCTGTCGATACCTAACTCTGCTGCATAAGATTGTTGGTCACTGCACCTTATCTACTAGTGAAGCATGCTGCCACCTGAAGAACTGATTGTGATGGGTCCACCCTGACCCTGCTGCTCACTAATTGTGCATATGCTACTGTTCTATCCCCTAGTTTGCCATTGGCCTCTCCTATCCCCCTTGTGACTGCTCATTGTATCTGCTACCTTTATCCCTTTAGGGCTTTGCTGCCCGAATGTGCTGATTACTGCCTGCCTTGTTTGTTCCATGCTATTATCTTCTCCCACTTGCAGTGTAAACCCCTGATGTTCCTGCATTGACCTTGCTCTGTCTGTTGCTCTTGATTATACCTTGCTCTTGTTGTTGCCTGTTGTGCCTGCATGTATCTTCGTAATCTCTGGGGTCGCACCTGAAAATTGGCACTTGGTTGTCTAGTGTGCTTACCTGGTAAACAACAGCTAATAAAAAAATATGCCTGCTCAGAGGCAATATCTAATTTTCAGTGGGTTCCCACATTTTGACCCCCCAATTTCCAAGTCTTTTGATGACCTGACATTATGAGCAAGACAGGTGAAATTTGTTTTTAATACCTTCTGAAAGGCGATTTCACAGTGGGACTGCAAAAACAAGTTTGGTAGGGGATTTGAAAAATTGAACCTGTCATGTTCAGGAGGTGAGGTAATACAAAGGGTATGGGAAACATACGGGGCCAAAATCATTAAAAATAAAATCATGAAAAGACGTTAGAACAATTTAATGTTTCGTCATAACTTAATTGTTTTTTCAGATTTCGACACCACATTTTCAGCAAAGTCATTTTATGACCACTCCTTCTGAACACAACAGGTGTCATTTACAAAATAGTGGCCAAATTGTCATTTCATGCCACAAGTGCCAAAACACATTTTGGTCAGGATTTGAAAAATGACACCAGTCACATTTCAGCGACCACAAAAATTACCTTTTGGGGTGGATTTGCATAATTCTATCATACTTCTTTATGACGTGGGGTCCCAAAAAGGCCATGTTGTAAATTTGGGGAAAACAAATATTCAAAAATGTCCATGTTATAAGGACACATGCAAAACAAACTGAATTACATTGAACTGCATAACTGATTTTCTCAGTCCCAAGTCCTGTGTTTAAGAGTGAAGATGTGTCTCCAGTCCAGAGAGAGTTACAGCATTGGACCTAAGGGAGGTAAATAAGGAATGTGGGGTGGGTGGGGTGATAGGTGCTGAATGGGGGGGGGGGTCAGGTTGTGGAGGGTAACAGCTGCATTGGGCCAGTGAGAGCAAGGCACTAGTGCACTATTTTCTTTAGTATAGGGTGCATCAAAATAAAACAAGCATTTGTCAATGCCGAATGTGGATTGCGTTGGTGTGTTAAGCTTGCTCACTGCCCCTCTGTCAGTTGCTCAGTCTGTGTCTCCCAGTGCTGCAGGCTGCTATTTTGTACTGGGCTTCTGCCTGCATTGGCACCTTGTTCTGCCTAGTAAGAAATCCGCAGCTGTCCTGACAGAGCTCCATTGAGGTGGCTCACTCCCCCTCTCTCACTCGCTCATTCTGGTTCTCCTGGCGCTGCAAGCTGCCCTTTTGTACTGGGATCCTGCCTCTGTTGGTGTTTTTTTCTGCCCACAAAAAAATCTGCAGCAGTCCTGACACAGGTCTGTTGAGCCTGCTGACTCCCCCTCTCTCACTCGCTCATTCCTTTTCTGCCAGCGCTGCAGGCTGCCCTTTTCTATTGGGCTCCTGCCTGTGTTGCCGCCTTCGTCTGCCCACAAAGAAAGTTGCAGCAGTTACAATAGAGCTCCGTTGAGCTTGCTCACTCCCCCTCTCTCACTCACTCATTCTGGTTTTCCCATTACTGCAGGCTGCCCTTTTGTACAGGGCCCCTGCATACATTGCTGCCTTTTTCTTCCCACAAACAAATCTGCAGCAGTTCCAACAGAGCTCCGTTGAGCTCACTCACTCCCCCTCCCTCACTCGCTCGTTCTGTGTCTCCTGCCGCTGCAGGTTGCCCTTTTGTACTGGGCTCCTGCCTGCATTGGCGGCTTGTTCTGGCCAGAAAGGAATCTGAAACAGTCCCGACACAGCTCCACTGAGCTTGCTCACTCCCCCTCTCTCACTCACTCATTCCGTTTCTGCCAGTGCTGCAAGCTGGCCATCTGCACTGGGCTCCTGCCTGCGTTGCTGCATTTTCTGCCCACAAAGAAATCTGCAGCAGTCACAATACAGCTCTTTTGAGCTCGCTCACTACTGCGCTGCCACTAAGTCGTTCTGTGTCTCTTGGCGCTGCAGGCTGCACTTGTGAACGGGGCTCCTGGCTGCGTTGGCACCTTTGTCTGTCCACAAAGAAATCCACAGCTGTCCTGACAGAGCTCCGCTGAGGTCGCTCAGTCTCCCTCTGTCACATGCTCATTCTGTTTGTCCTGGCGCTGCAAGTGGCCCTTTTGTATGGGGATCCTGCCTGCATTGGTGCCTTTTTCTGCCCACAAACAAATCCTCAGCAGTCCTGATAGAGCTCCGTTGAGCTCACTCAGTCCCCCTGTCTCACTCATTCGTACTGTTTCTTACACTGCTACAGGCTGGCCTTTTCTACTGGGCCCCTGCCTGCTTTGACGCCTTTTTCTGCCCACAAAGAAATCTGCAGCAGTCCTGATGGCGCTCTGGTGAGTTCGCTCACTCCCCCTCCCTCACTAGCTCTCTTGTTCTGTTTCTCCCAGTGCTGCAGGCTGCCCTTTTGTACTGGGCTCTTGCATTGGGGTATTTTTCTGCCCACAAACAAATCTGCAGCAGTCCCAACAGAGCTCAGTTGAGTTCGGTCACTCCCTCCTCTCACTCGTTCGATCTTAATCTGTCCCAAACACTGATTTCCCACAGCGACCGTGCTATTCTCAGGCAGGAGTGCAAAAACATATTTTAACCAAGATGTGAAAAATGACAGCTGTACTGTTCATAAGGAGGTGTGAAAAACTGTCACTGTTGAAAATGTGGCGTGAAATATTACAAATTTGTGAAGTTACAAGGGTGTGTGGAAACAGTTCAACGCACGCTTGTAACACAGTCATGTTATGGAGTTTTGTCACCAAATTTTCAACATAGGGCTTTTAGGACCTCTGCTCATGAACAGTGACACTGTCATTTTCTTAATCTGTTCTGAACATAGATTTCCCACAGTGACCACGTTATTCTATGCCGCAACTGTGAAGCCACATTTCAGTCAGGATGTGAAAAATGACAGCTGTACTACTCATAAGTAGGTGTGAAAAAATGCCACTGTTGAAAATCTGGCATGACAATATTGCAAATCTGCGGAGTTACAAGGGTGTATGGAAAGTGTGCAACGCATACTTGTAACACAGTCATTTGATGGGCTATCATCACCAGATTTTCAACATAGGCATTTTAGGACCTCTGCTCATGAACAGTATCGCTGTCATTTTCTTAATCTGTGTTGGACAGTGATTTCCCACAGCGACCGTTCTATTCTGCGCCGGAAGTGCGAAACCACACTTTGGCCAGGATGGAAAAAATGACAGCTGCACTGTTCATAAGTAGATGTGGGAAAATGGCAATGTTGAAAATCTGGAGTGAAAATATTATAAATTCGTGAAGGTACGAGCGTGTGTGCAAGCTGCTCAACACACGCTCTTAAGACAGTCATTTTATGGAGTATCACTACCAAATTTTCAACATAGCCATTTCAGGACCTCTACTCATGAACAGTGTCACTGTCATTTTCTTAATCTATCCCGAACCCTGATTTCCAACAGAGACCACGCTATTCTGCACCACAAGTGCGAAAACACATTTCTGCCAGCATGTGAACAATGACAGCTATACTGTTCACAAGGAGGTGTGACAAAATACCAATGTTGAAAATCTGGCATGAAAATCTTGCAAATTCACGGAGTTATGAGCGTGCCTAGCAACTGCGCAATGCACGCTCGTAAAACAGTAGTTTTTTGGATTTTTTCCACTAAGTTGTAACATAGGCTTTTGAGAGCCCACCTCATGAATATTGGCACTGTCGTTGCTAATCGGCCCTGAAAGGTGATTCCACGCAGTGACCGCAAAATCAACTTTTGGGGCTGAGTAACGCCATGACAGTTCAAGAATTCATGAGGAGTATTCCCAAAAACCCCATGTTGAAAATTTGGTGAAAAAATTCCCAAAAATGCCCGAGATATGTACTAAAGTTGAAAAAACCCTATTTATTATGTTTGCTTGCACGCATGTGCAAGAAACATAGTGCCGTCATTCGAGATTTCGGAGGTGTGTCACCTCCTTCTCCAATTCAGTCAGTGTGTTGACAGGCGTGGTTCTGTAAGCCAATGCATGTTGGAGCTGTCTATGACAAGCTCCAAAATGCAGTGGCATACAGTTGAAAGGGGGAGCTATGCTTCAGTGAGCAGGGATAAGATATCGCCTGCTCATGCGCAGCTCCCCCTACACACACACACACACACACACACACACACACACACAGAAACACACGCATACTGCGTGCTGCCCCCCCCCGCACACACATATAGCAGACGGGGGTGCCCAATACCCCGTCGGCTTGTGCTGCGCTCCCCAGACTCACACATGCCACGCTGGGTGCCCACCCCAGCGTGGCAACTCATAGAATAGCCGACGGGTGCCCAATCCCCTGTCGGCTCTATTGTCCTCACCCCCGAGTACTGGGTGCCATGCTGTGAGCCCACCTCAGCATGGCAAATGTCCCACGTTGTCTTTTTTTTTAACCTGCAAAATAAAAACGTCCCACGGTGCTTCTCCCAGCCCCTCCCACAACCCACACCCACCCACTGTGCACTCTGCCTCCCCACACCCCCCTCACCCTATACTTACCTCTGGATCTTGGCGTGATGATCTTCAGTGGACCGGGAACACGTCTGCACTCTTCAAAGCCGACTGCGAACTGAGGAAATGCCTGTAAGCTGTATAATGGGCTAGATAGGGTTTTCAACTTATTGCATATCTCAGGTATTTTATGATTTTCAACATATGGTCTATGAGAGACGTCTGCCATGGCAAGAGCCTCAGTCTCGAGGGTGATTTCTCAGTCACTGCACGAAATCACCCTTCAGGCCTGAATAATGCCATGACAGTAACATCATTCATGAGAAGGGGTCCCAAAACCCCCATGTTGAAAATTTGGTGCAAAAATTCCAAAAAATGACTGTTTTATGAGCGTGCGTTGCACAGTTCCTACGCAGGCTCGTAAGTTCGCGAATTTTCAATATTTTCACACCAGATTTTCAACATTGCCATTTTACCATACCTTCTTATGAGCAGTATAGCTGTCATTTTTCACATCTCACCCAAAATGTGTTTCCGCCCATGTAGCGCACAATGGCGCAGTCGGTGTGCGAAATCAATGTACGGGACAAATTAAGAAAATGGCAGTGACACTGTTCATCAGCTGACGTCTTAAAATGGCTATGTTGAAAATTTGGTGAAAAAATTTCTAAAAATGACTTTTACGAGCGTGCGTTGCGCAGTTCCTATGCATGCTCGTAAGTTTGTGAATTTAGTATTTTCACTCCAGATTTTCAACATTGCAATTTTATTACACTTCCTTATGAACAGTACAGCTGCCATTTTCATATGTCACCAAAATGTGTTTTGCACATGTGGCGCACAATGGTGCTGTTGGTGTCTGAAAGCGATGTTTAGGACAGATTAAGAAAATCACAGTTACACTGTTCATGAGCAGAGGTCTTAAAATGGCTATGTTGAAAATTTGGTGATAAAAGTCAATGAAATGACTGTGTTACGAGTGAGCATTGCGCAGTTTTCATGCACCCTCGTAAGTTCATGACTTTGTAATATTTTCAGTCCAGATTTTCACCAATGGCATTTTTCCACACTTCCTTATGAACAGTACAGCTGTCATTTTTCACAACATGGCTGAAGTGTGTTTTCACACTTTCAGCGCAGAGATGCGTGGTCGCTGTGGGAAATCATTGTTCGAACAGATAAAGAAAATCACAGTGACACTGTTCATGATTGGAGGCACCAAAATGCCAGAGTTGACAATCTGCTGTAAAAATCCCAACCCAATTATATTACGGTGTGCGTGCACAGTTTCTATGTACGCCGTGACTTCACCATTTTTTTATATTTTACTGCAGATTTGCAACATTGCCATTTTACACCTCCCCATGAACAGTACAGCTGTCATTTTTACATCCTGTTGAATGTTTTTGCACCTGTGGTGCTAAATGCCGTAGTCGCTGTGCATAAGCAGCTTTAAGCAACAAACTGATATTCCCCTGTTCATGAGGTGGGGTCACAAAAAAACATGTTGAAAATTTGGAGTGAAAATACCAACGAATGCCTGAGGTATTAGGGTTTCCAACCATAACACCCAACCCTGTAGAGAATGACAGGCATCAGGGGTGTGACTTGGGATTCTTGCCTGTAATGCTCATACCATTCCACACCCTGCAGCCAGTGAGAGGCATCGAGGTATGCCTTGGACTCTGGCCCCAAAGTTCACCCCATTCTCCTATATCACACCCATCTCACTGTATTTCCTAATGAAATGGGGTGCGCATAATGGCCAAAGATCCAAAGGAACACCGTGACACTTGTCAGTGTCTGCAGGGTGGGGTGTGGTGAAATGGCGTGGCCGTTATGCCTGATGACCCAATCGCACACCCCAATGCCTGTCACTCTCTGCAGGGTGGCGGTGGGGTTGGCTTCAGCTCAATACTTCACTGCCATTCCTATTACGCAGCTCTGTAACTTCTACACTACCACTGCCAATGCCAGCAAGCAAATATTCGGCATTGACAAATGCTTGTTACATTATACAGCTTACCGGCATTTCCTCAGTTCGCAGTCGGCTTTGAAGAGTGCAGATGTGTTCCCGGTCCACCAAAGATCATTGTGCCAAGCTCCAGAGGAAAGTATGGGGTGAGGGAGGGTGTTGGGAGGCAGGGTGCGAAGTGGGTGGGGGGGGGCCTGGAGACTACGAGGGACCATTTCCTTTTTTACAGGTGTGAAAAAAAAAATAACTTAGTGGGACTGTTTTTTATTTACAGGGACATGTGGCATGCTGGGGTGGGCTACCAGTGTGCCACCGGAGTCTTGCTTTGGGGGGGCAGCTGTAGCTGATGGGGGAATTAGGCACCTGTCGGCAAACAGCAAAGGGGATTCCTTTCTGCCAATGGCGATTGGGCACCCGTTGGCAAACAACAAAGGGGATTCCTTTCTGCTGACAGGGATTGGGTACCCCCATCGGCAAACAACAAAGGGAATTCCTTCTGCCGACTGGGATTGGGCACCCCATCGGCAGACAATGAAAAGGGGGTGATTATGCCGACGAGTGGGCTCTCGCTAGTAAGCAAACATGCTGGGAGGACATAGCCAGAACACAGCGCAACTCACCGCCATGTTCACAAACAATATCAGGCTTGCTTGATCCGGCCCTGCAATTATGAGTCACTCCCTCATTGCAGCGAATGGCTGACGCTGCAATGACGAGGTGGCCCCTGATTGCAGTGGCTGATTTGTCTCAAGTTGGTGCAAACATTCCAAACTTCTATCACCAGCAGCCTGCCACAGTATTGGGGGAAGCGGGACAAGCCTTTGCAGGCTGTGGGGGCATTGGCCACAACAGTGCCGGGCCTCCACAGCCTGCTTCTGAGCAAGCTGCCGCAATATGTTTTTTGCGCTACGTGCAATCAACATAAAAATCTATGAGGTCTGGTTTGCTTTATGGGTGCTGACACTGGGGATTAGGAACCCAAGTGTCAGTTTTATGCTTGGCAACACTGGAGATAGGCGGCCCAGTGTCTCACAGTGAAAACAGACAGGGTGGGGGGTACTAGCTGACACCAAGGATTGGGCTCCCTGGTGTTAGAAAATTAAGAAGGAAATGGTGGGAGGGGATTGAGAGGCTGTACTTTATGTCCGGTACTGACACTGGGGATTGGGTGCCACAGTGTGCTAGTATTACATTTGGCATCACTAGGGTAGGCTGCCCAGTGGCTCACAGTGAAAATGGGTGGGGTGGTGGGGGTACAAGCCGGCACTGGAAATTGGACTCCCAGGTGATTGGAAAATTATGATGGAAGTGGTCAGGAGGGATTGTTTTTACATTGGGAGGGAGGACCACAGCAGGTGTATCATGACGCTGATAAGCTCTTCTTACAGGGTGGCATTCTGCAGACCAAAGAAAAAATTCACCCTATCATTTTGGTGGAGGAGGATTTTTTCTTTAAACTACACTACAGGGAATTTCTGTCCAGCAAGACAAAAAGAGTATCATGGTCAGTCTGACTGATGACTGGTGTGATACTCTGGAGCCCCTTGCAGACTGCCCTGCATCGGACTGACAGTCAGCGTGTTTACATGCTGCTAGTTTTCTGATTCCTGTCTTGAGTCGGCTTTTTTCATAATCATTTTTATATTGATTGCGCGCATGTGCAAGAAACATATTACGGCAGCTTGCCAGAAGCAGGTTGTGGAGGCGTAGCACTGTTGTGGCCAATGCCCCCTCAGCCTTTAAAGGCTTGGCCCGCTTTCCCAATGCCGTGGCATGCTGCTGCCAACACGGGTTCAGCCAGCATGCCACCACCTTGAAACGTTTCAGCCGCTGCAATCAGAGCCGCCTCATCATTGCAGCGTCAGCATTCTGTTGCAATGAGGAAGCAACCCGTCATTGCTGGGTGGACCGTTGCCAAGTGTAATATTGTTTTCGAACATGGTGGCGGCTTGCCGCCATGTTCACAAACAATATAAATTACCCCCCACTGCTGAGGGGGGTGCCCAATCCCTCTCAGCAGCATGCGCCCCCCACCAGTACAGTATTTGTTTGCCTACAGGGGCCCCAATCCCCATCAACTTCAGTCCCACCTGAGTTTAAGTTGCTGGGGGAGCCCACTCCCCGTTGGTTTATGTCTCCTCCCAGTTTGATTTGCCGATAGGGGAGCCCACTCCCTATTGGCATAATGTCCCCCCACCACAAAAAAAACACTAGATTTGTGCTGAGGGGGTGCCCAATCCCCCACTGCTCTTGCGCCCCCCCCCTTTTGTGCCGATGGGGTGCCCAATTTCCCGTCGGCTACAGCTGCTCCCCCCAAAAAAAACACTCCATTGGCATGCTGGGAGCCCACCCCAGTGTGCCACATGCCCCTGTAAAGAAAAAAACGTCCTGCAATGTTTTTTGGTTTTTTAACCTGTACAAATATGAAAACGGTCCCTCGCAGTCTCCCTGTCCCCTCCCGCAATCCATGCCCACCCTCTGTGCACCCTACCACCCCACACACCCCCACCCCATACTTAGCTATGGAGTCCGACGCAACGATCTTCGGTGGACCGGGAACACGTCTGCACTCTTCAAAGCCGACCGCAAACTGAGGAAATGACGATAAGCTGTATAATGGTATAAATAGGGTTTTTTGAACTTTGATGCATATCTTAGGCATTTTTTTGAATTTTGGCACCAAATTTTCAACATAAGGTTTTTGGGACTCCTCCTAATGAATTCAGGCACTGTCATGGCATTAATTGGTCCCAAAAGGTGATTTGACTGTTACTGCGCAGAATCATCTTCTGGGACTGATTACCAAAATGGCAGTGGCAGTGTTCATGAGGTGGGCTCTCAAAAAGACTGTGTTGCAAATTTGGTGGAAAAAATCCAAGAAATTATTGTTTTATGAGTGTGCATTGCGCAGTTGCTATGCACTCTCATAACTTCGCGAATTTGCAATATTTTCACTCCAGATTTTCAACATTACCATTGTTCTGCACCTCCTTATGAATAGTACAGCTGTCATTATTTTTCACATCCTGGCCAAAATGTGTTTTCGCAGTTCTGGCACAGACTAGTGCAGTTGCTGTGGGAAATCCATGTTTGGGACACATTATGAAAATGACAATGACACTGTTCCTTAGCAGAGGTCCTAAAATGCCTATGTTGAAAATTTGGTTGCGAAAGTCCATAAAATGAGTGTGTTACAAGCGTGCGTTGCACAGTTTCCATGCACGCTCGTACCTTCGCAACTTTACAATATTTTCAATCCAGATTTTCGACATTGCCATTTTTCCACACCTCCTTATGAACAGTGCAGCTGTAATTTTTCACATCCTAGCCGAAATTTGTTTTCGCTCTTCTGGCGCACAATAGTACGATCGCTGTGGGAAATCAGAGTTTGGGACACACTAAGAAAATCACACTGACACTGTTCATGAGCAGAGGTCCTAAAATGCCTATGTTGAAAATGTTGTGATGAAACTCCATAAAATGACTGTGTTACGGGCCTGCATTGTGCAGTTTCCATGCACCCTTGTAACTTCGCAAATTAATAATATTTTCACTCCAGATTTTCAACACTGCCATTTTTTCACACCTCCTAATGAACAGTACAGCTGTCATTTTTCACATCCTGGCTGAAATGTATTGTTGCACTTCTGGCACAGAATACTGCAGTCGCTGTCAGAAATCAGTGTTTGGGACAGATTAGGATCAAGCTAGTGAGAGAGGGGGAGTGACCGAGTTCAACTGAGCTCTGTCAGAACTGCTGCAGATTTCTTTGTGGGCAGGAAAAGGTGCCAACGCAGGCAGGAACCCAGTACAAAAGGGCAGCCTGCAGCGCCGGGAGACACAGAACAGCGAGTGAGGGAGGGGGAGTGAATGAGCTCAACGGAGCTCTGTTGGGACTGCTGGGGATTTCTTTTGTGAGCACAAAAAGGCAGCAATGCATGCAGGTGCCCAGTGCAAAGGGCAGCCTGCAGCATTGGGAGAAACACAATGAGCAAGTGAGAGAGGTGGAGCAAGCGAGCTCGTGGAGCTCTATCGTGACTGCTGCGGTTCTTTGTCGGCAGAAAAGGGAGGCAATGCAGGCAGGAGCCCAGCACAAAAAGGCAGCCTGCAGCACCAGCCAAAATGGAATGAGTGAGTGAGAGAGGGGGATTGAGTGAGGTCAATGGAGCTGTCAGGATTGCTGCAGATTTCTTTGTGGGCAGAAAAATGAGCCAACAGAGGCAGGAGCCCAGTACAAAAGGGCAGCCTGTAGAGCCAGGAGAAACAGAATGAGTGAGTGATTCGGGGGAGTGAGCACCCTCAACGGAGCTCTGTTGGGACAGCTACAGATTTCTTTGTGGGCAGAAAAAGATGCCAATGCAGGCAGGAGCCCAGTAGAAAAAAGGGCAGCCTGCAGCACCAGAAGAAACACAATGAGCGAGTGAGAGAGGGGGAGTGAGTGAGCTCAAGGGAGTGCTATCATGACTGCTGCAGATTTCTTTGTGGGCAGAAAAAGGCAGCAACACAGGCAGGAGACCAGTACAAAAGGCCAGCCTGCAGTGCTGGCAGAAATGGAATGAGTGAGTGAGAGAGGAGGAGTGAGCAAGCTCAACGGACCTGTGTCGGGACTGTTGCAAATTTCTTTGTGGGCAGAAAAAGCCACCAAAAGAGGCAGGAGCCCAGTACAAAAGGGCAGCCTGCAGCGCCAGGAGGAACAGAATGAGCGAGTGAGAGAGTGGGAGTGAGCCACCTCAATGGAGCTCTGTCAGGACATCTGCGGATTTCTTTGTGGGCAGAAAAAGGTGCCAACACAGGCAGGAGCCCAGTAGAAAAAAGGGCAGCCTGCAGCACCAGGAGAAACACGAGAGTGAGAGAGGGGGAGTGAGCAAGCTCAAGGGAGCTCTATCGTGACTGCTGCAGATTTCTTTGTGGGCAGAAAAAGGCAGCAACACAGACAGGAGACCAGTACAAAAGGCCAGCCTACAGTGCTGGCAGAAATGGAATGAGTGAGTGAGAGAGGGAGAGTGAGCAAGCTCAACGGACTTGTGTCGGGACTGCTGCAAACTTCTTTGTGGACAGAAAAAGCCACCAACAGAAGCTGGAGCCCAGTACAAAAAGGCAGCCTGCTGTGCCAGGAGGAACAGAATGAGTGAGTGAGTGAAGGGGAGTGAGCCACCTCAATGGAGCTCTGTCAGGACAGCTGCGGATTTCTTTGTGGGCAGAAAAAGGTGCCAATGCAAGCAGGAGCCCAGTACAAAAGAGCAGCCTGTAGCTCCGGGAGAAACAGAACGAGCGAGTGACAGAGGGGCAGTGAGCAAGCTCAACGGACCAACGAAATCAACATTCGGCATTTTGACAAATGCTTGTTTTTGGAAGTGGTTGCTGTTTACATGACATTTTTCTTATATTCCTGAAAACACTGTCAGGCACTGCCCATGTTTACATGTGGCACAATAATCTGATTAAATCACTATTCCCAAGCGTGCATTGTTTGAGTTTATAAAACGGGTTTAAATTTTGCTACAAGCTCATTGTCTAAAACGCTTTGCCACCTGTGTCCTTATCAGAAGATATCTTCACAACTGGCACTAGTTCTGTCAAGGACAACGCAGCACTGGGTGAAAACAGTGCATGCAGCCACTCTCTTTGCTGCAGCTCCTCAGCTAGCATACATTAGAAGCACAGCAGTTGCAGCGAGAAAACTGTGGCAGACAGTCATAATTATTTTTGTCATACATCCGAACACCCAGCACCAGAGTGCCCCCCTTGACAAAATTGTACCAAAGCAACTATTTTTGTGTCTTAAACTCCACTGCTACCTTTGTTTTCCCTCCGTATTCAATGCAGCTCCTACTTTTCAGTACTGCCATTTCTCTGGTGTCCCGTCCTCCCGTCTCTTTACAGAACAAGTGAGCGACTCAAGTGAAAATGAATATTTCTGTTGAATTATATACAGAACTGAGGGACTGGGGTGAGAAATGTGCAGAAAAAAACAAATGTGCATGCATTCTTCGCAAAGCACTATGAACAACAGCCACAAAGGTGTTATCCTCCTGTAACACCTGTTGAAACCTTGTAACTATTGCTTGAAACCTATTGCTTGAAACCTGTAACCTGTGTAATTACTGTGTATTGAACTATGTGACACTGTCTGTCTTTGTACTCCATGTTGAGGTGCTTTTGTAAATGAGTCATTGATGCGAAGGTCTGTAAATCCGATATTCTAAAATAAATAAATAACTACGGCATCTGACATTGGACAGTCTCATTCCCCTCAGTCAGTATTTCCTCAGGAATCCAAAACACAGCTAAAATAAGACATGGGGAATAACATATTCTGCAGGATGATGTGTGTCTGTGTGTTAGGGGGCGGCAGGCAGACACCACAGCCCTCTATATTAAAACATGCACATTACAATACAAAGACAAGGACTACTTTCTTTCATATCATATTTTCTATCTTTTTATGTACACTTTTTTATGTGTATTTTTTAATCTTCTGTTTTTTTTTACTGAAGAACCCATTTTATAAGTGCTATAACACACTCCGAGGTGTGGGTTATCTCCTGATTAAGAGCACACCCAGGTGCATAAGGCACTCAGTGGAAGTGCCTTGTGCCTTATAACACACCTGGGTGTGCTCTTAATCAGGAGATAACCCATACCTCGGAGTGTTATTGCTTGCTTGAGGAACTCCTGAGTGTGACACTGCTTAGACTGTCTCAAGACTGTCATGCACAGTTGTTTCTCTAGCAACCTGTCATCTTACCTGACTATTGCTGTAAGGATGATTAATGCTCTATATTTGTTTATTGTGATTTTGAGTGTCATTTATTTTGTTTTATATTTCTTTCATTCTTCATTTATTGTGTTGTATGTTTCTTCCATTCTTTCCTGGGTTTTGTGCCCTTCGAGCAACATTTCACTCTGATGCCCCATTCTGCAATACCTGGAATTGTACTAATAGCTTCAGTAGACATGTGCTGGTCATCCCTGATAGAGTGATCCCTATCCCACCCCACAAAAGAAGAGAAAAAAAACGTGGGAGTCTGAGCGTGATGTGAAAAGATGACTGCAGTTCGGTCTCTAGTACTGTGGATGAGAGAGATGACGAACATACTGAGAGGGATTGGGTTCATAAGCGTGGTAGTCCTGGGAAGAGTTGTATTTTGGAGTGATTCCAGATTGATTGTATTGTTTCTATAAATCCATGGCAATTTCCCTGTTTTTTTCTTGTAGAATACAAGATTACCTGCAGTTCTGCTAGCTCAGTTTTTGAAGGATCACATATAGACTACTAAGACTGAAGTTGGGGGTGGGTGGGGATTCAGTTCCACTGTTCCCAAATCAACATAGCATAACTTTCTCTTTTTTTATTTTGTATTTTAACGGAATGAAAGGACCACTGGGGTGTGTCAGTGGTAAAGGAAACAGTGTGTGGTGTGGGCTGCCCTCTCCAGTCTCACCCTCTTCCCATTAACCAGCTCCTTGCTGTTCTGTCCCCCACTTTGTACATGTCATTCCTGCCTGATCTGTCTTCTGCGACTTTCACTCTTTTCCTTATCTATCAGCAGTAAGTCTGCTTTTGGGTACCTGTGGTGGTACATTTCTTCCTAGGAAACTATGCTGCTCTCACTTCCCTCCTTCTCTCACCTTAGTTGTGACTGCTTGACATGAATAACCTTGTTTTACATGACAGCCCTGTCTTCTCACCGGCTAACTAAAATGGAATTAAGCAGTTTACTTAGTTTTATTGCTCTGCCGTTATTCTTGGTGTAAGCTAAATAAATAGGTAGCTATGCAGAGAGTACCATGGGCTATGTTTCCCCAATGCACTCGTCCTTTCAATCCACTGCTAAATACAAGGTTTGGTGCCACCCCCCATCATCACCTCCACTATTAAAGAATGTGTCATGGGTGTGAGCTGGAAGCAGACTGTTCCATGTGTAGGCACTGCTTAGAGTGAAGCTGCTGCTTCTTCTGCTCTCATGTGCCCCTCAATATTATAGATAACTCTCTGTTACTGGACTTTTTATGTTTGCTTGCACGCATGTGCAAGAAACATAGTGCCATCATCCAAGTTTTCGGAGGTGTGGCAGCCCTCTTCCAATTCAGTCAGTGTGTTTGCAGGTGTGGCCACAGTTCTCCAATGCCTGCTGGAGCTGTCTATGACAGCTCCAAAATGCAGTGGAGTACAGTTGAAAGGACTACGCTTCAGTGAGCAGCGATCAGATACCACCTGCCCGCGCGCGCGCCTCCCCACACACACACACACACACGCACGCAAGCCGCGTGCTCGCGCCCCCCACGCACACTGTGTAGCCGACTGCGCCCAATCCCGCATCGGCTGTACTTCACGCCCCAGCAGAGCTATATATGCCATGCTGGGTGCCCACCCAGCGTGGCGCACATTGTATAGCCGGCGGGGTGCCCAATCCCCGTCGGCTCCACTGTCCCCCAGTATAGGGTGCAAGCTGGGAGCCCACCCCAGCGTGGCAACAGATGCTATTGCCGATGGCGGTGCCCAATCCCCGTCAGCTTCACGCCCCCCACCCCCACCAGCTGCCCTTGTGCCATGCTGGGAGCCCACCCCATCACGGCAAACGCCCTGCATCATCATTTATAAAAACCTGCAACAAAAACTGTCCTTAGGCGCTTCCCTGCCCTCCCACAACCTGCACCCACCCACTGTGCACCCTGCCTCCACACACCCTCACCCCATACTTACCTCCAGACTCCCGCGCGACGCCCTTCGGTGGACCAGGAACACGTCTGCACTCTTCAAAGCCGACTGCGAACTGAGGAAATGCCGTTAAGCTGTATAATGTAATGAATAGGGTTTTTGCAACTTTGCTGCATATCTCAGCCATTTTTTGGAATTTTTGCACCAAATTTTCAACATGGGGTTTTTGGGACCCCTTCTCATGCATGATCTCACTGTCATGGCGTTCATCGGGCCCGAAGGGTGATTTTGCAGTCACTGCAAGAAATCACCTTTTGGGACCGAGTAATGAAACGACACTGCCACTGTTCATAAGGTGGGCTCTCAAAGCCATGTTGAAAATTTGCAGGAAAAATTTTAAAAATCATTGTTTTATTTAGTGTGTAAGCTATGCAGTTCCCACGCACACCGTAAGTTCACTTAATTTTCAATATTTTTACCAGATTTTTCAACATTGCCATTTTACCACACTTCCTTATGAGAAGTACAGCTGTTATTTTCACATCTTGCCTAAAACGTGTTTCCGCCCATGTAGTACATTGGCACAGTCGGTGTCTTAAATCAATGTATGGGACACATTAAGAAAATCACAGTGACATTGTTCATGAGCAGAGGTCTTAAAATGGCTATGTTGAAAATTTGATGAAAAAATTCCTAAAAATGACTGTTTTTCGAGCTTGCGTTGCGCAGTTCCTACGCACGCTCGTAAGTTTGTGAATTTTCTATATTTTCACTCCAGATTTTCCACATTGCCATTTTATTACACTTCCTTTTGAACTGTACAGCTGCCATTTTTCATATGTCACCCAAAATGTGTTTCCGCACATGTAGCGCACAATAGTGCAGTCGGTGTGCGAAAGCAATGTTTGGGACAGATTAAGGACATCACAGTTACACTGTTCATAAGCAGAGGTCTTAAAATGGCTATGTTGAAAATTTGGTGACAAAAGTCCATAAAATGACTGTGTTACGAGTGAGCATTGTGCAGTTTCCACGCACCCTCATAAGTTCATGACTTTGTAATATTTTCAGTCCAGATTTTCACCAGTGGCATTTTCCACACTTCCTTATGAACAGTATAGCTGTCATTTTTCACAACATGGCCGAAATGTGTTTTTACACTTTCAGCGCAGAGATACGTGGTCGCTGTGGGAAATCATTGTTCGGGACAGATAAAGAAAATCACAGTGACACTGTTCATGATCGGAGGTCCCAAAATGCCTGTGTTGACAATCTGCTGTAAAAAATCCCCAACCTAATTACATTACGGGTGTGCATTGCACAGTTTCTATGCAAGCTCCTGACTTCACCAGTTTTTTTAATATTTTGACTGCAGATTTGCAACATTGCCATTTTTTACACCTCCCCATGAACAGTACAGCTGTCATTTTTCACATCCTGTTCGGAATGTGTTTTTTGCACCTGTGGTGCTAAATGCCGTAGTCGCTGTGCATAAGCAGCTTTCAGCTAACAAACTGATATTGCCACTGTTCATGAGGTGGGGGTCACAAAAAAACCATGTTGAAAATTTGGAGTGAAAATACCAATGAATGGCTGAGGTGTTAGGGTTTCCAACCATAATGCCTCACCCTCTAGAGAATGACAGGCATCAGGGGTGTGACTTGGGATTCTTACCTGTAATGCTCATACCATTCCACATCCTGCAGCCAGCGAGAGGCATCGAGGTATGCCTTGGACTCTTCGGCACCAAAGTTCACCCCATTCTCCTATACCGCACCCATCTCACCGTATTTCGTGATGGAATAGGGTGCGCATAAGGGCCAAAGACCCCAGGCACACCGTGACACTTCCAGTGTCTGCAGGTAGGGTGTGGTGAAATGGCGGGTCGATATGCCTGACGACCCAAAGGCACACCCCAATGCCTGTCACTCTCTGCAGGGTGGTGGTGGGGTTGGCTTCAGTTCAATACTTCACTGCCATTTCTATTATGCAGCTCTGTAACTTCTACACTACCAATGCCAATGCCAGCAAGCAAGCATTCGGCATTGACAAATGCTTGTTTTTTCTTATCTTTGTTATGCTCCTGCATACCTGGCACCCTTCCGTCTAACTCCCACTAGCCATGTCACCCCGGCGTTCACTAGACGAACCTGTCACATTAGCAAGGTGCCAGCTAGCTGGATGCGGAGTCTGCAAGGGATTGTGTTTCATCCTGCCGGCTGGTGATTTTTCCTTCCTCCCCATTTTCTGAGTGTAATGTAAAGGCATGTAGTGATGCCAGTGGCTGAGCCGCACATGCCTCCATATGCATCTGCCCCACATCTGCCCCCTACATGTGGGTCCCTGTGCCAGCCCCCAGACACTGCTAGGAGTCAGGCAGCGGACTCCATCCCCACCACTCCCCAGGAGAGGAGAGTTGTCCTTCAGATGCCTTATCCTCTCCCTCCCCAGTGGACCCCCCTCTACCTGCTCACACTGCGAACACAGGTCGTTGGCATGGCAGGAGGTAAGGCATGATGCCTCCATGCCACTGGCCCATCAGTACCAGAAAAAATTTTATTTTGTTTCTCTTGTTTATAGAGAATCATCAATTGTTGTCTGATATGAGAGGGAACTTATGTGGCAAATCCTGTTGCATAGGTGTGATGTGCTGCACATCGAAGCTGCAAGGATTCCTTTCTTATAACAGTGTAAAAATAACCCAGGAACAGACAAACTCCATTTTATCAACACCATTCAAAAATATACATTTAAACCAGTGAACTAAAGGGAGTTTTTTTTTTTTTTTTATTTTACTTTCTGTTTTTGCCCTCTGCCCCAACCCCTGCACTGTCACTCAGCTGCCTTACCTGCTGCTGCAACTTTGCTCTCAAAGATCCCCCATGGAGTCTTGACTTACCTCCCAGGTGAGGCACATTGGGAGGGAGGTTGTCCCAAAATTCCCCCCCCCAGAGGCATCAAATCTTTGTTAGTGCCCGGATACGTACTCCGGCCTGCTGACAGGGGAGGACCTACCATTGAGTCCTCATGCCAGTGTCACTCCTGGGATATGTATATTTTTTTCATTGTCCCCCCCCACACACACACACACTAATACTGGTCAGGCACCTGGGCTGCGTTACCTTCTGGCCAATGCCAGAGGCCAGGCCACCCCCGGGCCAAGGAACCCCCCCCTCCAAGGAGCTGAGCAGTCCGGCGGACATGCATACTATCTTCCCCCAGTCGGGCCTCTGACACCTGGGTCCGCTCCCAAACCCAGGTAGTTAGCGATGCAAGTGGGAGTCCGACCACTACGTTGATGACCCGACTGAACTAAAATGGAGTTAGACTGTTTTTTTTCAGCTCACATGCTAACAGTTATGAAATAAATGACTACTAATAACGTGCTTGCATGAGACCATGTCAGTGTATCCACCCACGATTTGCGGCTTGATTTACATTTAGGCAGATGGTACTGGCTGACTGCAGTGTTTTAGAAAAATCATGTTGTGAACATGTGTATCTAAACAATCATTTTTTTTTCTTTTAAGACTAACAGAGTAAGTTTTTTTTCAGAATATGTATTTTTTTTCCCAATACATGGTAGTGGTACTTGATGTATGCCACGAAATACGAAAATAAGCCAAAATCTTCTTTAGGGCAAATAAATGAAATATTGTTAAATAGTACACTCCTAGAAATAAAAACAAATGATACCAATGTGTAAAAGGTAAAAATGTGTAGCCCCCCACCCACCCCAAAATTAGATTGTATTTTATGCGACATGCACAAAGGATGAGTAACTATTTGAAGGTAGGGTCTGCAAGTCATTCTGTTGCATGTCTTCACTGGGGACGGTCATACCAAATGAGCCTAGTCGAGTTCACAGATGGGATTCCAATGGCGCTTTACGTTGGTGCGGGGCGGGAGGGTAGTGGTCTACCTGGACTTTGGAAAGGTATTCAACACTGTGCCCCACATGTGTTGGTTGATAATTAGGAGAGTCTAGGTGGTGTGATGGGAAGTGATAAAGATGGTGGAGAGCTGGCTGATGGGTAGAAAGCAATGGGGGTGGTCAGCTGTGTGTACTCTGGAGAGGTAGTGGTGATGAGGGGGGTTACCAAGTGGTTTGAGCTTGTGTTCATTCAGTTTAACATATACATCAGCATCATAGCAGAGGGGCAGTGGTTGAAAGTTTGCTGTTTTGCAGATGATAACTGTGCAACAGGGTGGACAACTCCAGATGGTGTTGAGGCTATGAGGAATTGTGGGGGATAATCTCTGAGGCACTCCACATTCATGACATCATGGGTTGTATACACCTGATAGGTTGCTTGATGTACATGAAATTTGAAACAAGTCTGTCCCTCTTCGCTGGGGTTCAGCCTACCTGTGGTCAGTTCAACATGTGCATTGGATCAAGTTTGCAGCACACCCTACAGATCCACAGTATCTTAAATAGATAAAAATCTACTACCAAGGTAAGAAAGGATACCTCACGCTTCAGAAATACAAGAAAAGTCATAATTATCAGAGAGCTAATACCAGTAACAGTGCATGAAATAAAATATACTCATCATCTGTAATTTAGAACGCCATCTTTATGTACGGCGGTTTCTCTATGAGACATGTGTCTTGCTATAGCTATAAGGGGCAGTCTATCAGTTACCTAGGTACCCCTGCTAGTGGTCCGAGGAGCTGCAGGATCTGAGCATAGCCTCAAGGATAAGGGAATAGGATCAAATGACTGAGCTAAGCTACCTGGGCACCCCTGCTAGCGGTCCCAGGAGCTGTATAGAAAAATCCAGGATATGAATCAATGTATTAAGCTACCTGGGCACCCCTACTAGCAGTTCCAGGAGCTCTATAGAAAAAATCAGGATATAAATCAGTGAACTAAGCTACCTGGGAGCCCCTGCTAGCGGCCCCAGGAGCTGAAATGTTATCAAAAAACAATCATTTATTGTGTGGTACTCACTGCTTGCAACCCCTCCAGCGATCCAACTGCAGAGGCCCTGAATTCATCTTCTGGCCCCAGTGGTATCTCCCCACAGATAGAAAAAATGATGCTGCTCCCAGCCAAAGAAGCCGAAAAATGGAGGTATTCCGTCTTAATTTGCTCATATTTCAACCGTGATCACTCACTGGCGCTTTGTAACCCCTAAGAGACACCTGTACCTCTACGGACCAAGACGAAACCTGAGCCCATGTTTTTTATGGCCCCAGGTCCATAGAGGTACTCCTCCATCACGCCCATGCTGCTCTCATCTCTTCCTGCATGTAATCTCGAGCAGTGTGGGAGCTGATAGCCCATTGGCTCCCTATGCTCGCAAGATTTCGGCCCCCATCTTAGTTAGGGGCTGAGATGGTCCATCGCATCATTGTGAGTTCTGCAGCCCACCTCAGGACAGAAACAAAGCTCTCCCAACTACCAATATGTGCGAAGGCTCCACACAAGTCAAATGACTCCACACAGCGCGGATTATCACACAGTAAAGCGCGACCGCTACACTACATATCTTCAGGCCCCTGGATCACCTATCTCTCCTCAGGGACAGCAATTATAAGGGGTCATCAGCATTAAAAGACACAGTAAGGTCTTCAGCATTAAAGACGCAGACACAGTAACCCTTATAGCTAAGGGCACAGAGACAGTCCTACTTAAAGGCACAGTAGCCCTTCTTGTTGGGGGACTGTTCTGGATAAAGACACAGTTCTTGCTGGGGAACAGCTCTAGACTATAATCAGTCCCAATACAACATAGGCAAACAAATAGACTCTTGCAGCAAGGTCTTTTAAACACAGTGCAGCAATATCTTTTGCCACGAGTACACTGCCTGACACTGATCTGTGCCATATTCTCCATAGATCAAGATGCCCAAGTCAAAATGCTGCAGACAATGCAATGTCCCCATTCCACCACACCAACTGGGAAAACTATGCACCTCATGCGTGGAGGATAATACCACCTCCATTGAATTTTATGAGCCCCAGGAGGACTACCATGGGTCAGCGGATAGTCACACTAACAAGGGCAAAAGTAGCATGAACCAAAGTATGGATCCCAACTCCATAATGATACAGAACAACCAGCTAATGCAGGCGCAGCAGAAGGTGCCAACTGCAATGCTAGCAAAGCTCAACGAGCTGTCAGCAAGACAGCCCACCAACCCCCCCCCACCCACAAAAAAGAGAGCCCTGGGATCCAGAAACAGGACAGTGGGGGCAGAAAATGAAGATGTGCCCACCAGCAATAAGGACACTGAGCCGGTGTCCAATGAGGAGGGCGATATTGAAGCAGAAACACAAACCCTCACAGCCAAGTGGTGTTTCCCCGACCAAATCCCAACCCTGGTCAGAAACATAATGGCCATGGTCGGGTTCAATACACAGGCACCAGCACCCACATCCAAACTAATACCATCCCTCCAACCTCAATCAAAACAAACTGATGTATTTCCCATATGTGAGGCCATAGATGAACTGGTGCTAAAAGAATGGAGTGTCATGGAACCTGCACGTATACCAGAGTGCAGGTCATGGGACAAGATGTACCCATTAGAAGCAGAAAAACTTGCTCTATGGTATATGCCTCCAACAATAGATCCACAAATAGCATCACTCAACAAGAAAACAGTGTTACCTACAGAATCCAAGTCGGACCTTAAAGACCCTATAGATTGAAAGTTGGAAGACATGCTAAAAAAGAACGCGGAATTAGCCGGCCTGGGAACGAGAGCGGCATCTACTGCCATTTATGCTACGTGAGCACAACTTACATGGCTGCAAGAGGTCATTAAAATACTGCCTTCAAAATCCACCAAGTCAGAACTCATTGACAACGCCATAGTGTCCACTAAATACCTCACAGACACGGCGGTGGACGCACTAAAGATAAATGACAGATTAGCCACACTGACCAACAGAGCCCAACGGACCCTATGGATGAAACTATGGGACACTGACGGGGAATCCAGGGCCACACTACAGAAGCTCCCCTTCAAAGGGAACCTATTACTTGGAGAAGGACTAGAAAAGTACCTTAAGGGAAAAGAGGAAGGCAAAGCCCTCGCCAAGGTCAATGCGAGACACTCCTTCCTACCCTCTGGATGCAGACTTTGCACACAGGCATTTCGGGACAAAAGATGAGAGAACTCAACATATAGAGGCTCAGGGTACAGGCAACACTATGCCCCATCATATCAAAATAACAAATTTTGTGGCAGAGGCCTTAGCCCCAAGAGGAAGAGGCAACCAAAACACAAGAAGACCCTACACTAGACAATGACTATCAATACTACATGCCATCCCACACACCACCGGTCAGTGAAAGACTCCTCTCATTCACTCAAGCCTGGCAAAGATCCACCTCAGACAGGTGGGTGCTAGAAATAATATGACATGGATATGCCATAGAATTTGAATGCATACCGAGTCACAGTCGACTGGTGAAATCCCCCACCTCGCCCCACAAAATAACACCGCAACAAGTGAAGAAGGTAATACAAGAGCTATGCAGAAACAAGGCCATAGCACCAGTTCCAGCCAAGGAACAAGGACAAGGAATATATTCAATATTCTTCATGGTCCCCAAAAAGACAGGAGACCTACGACCAGTACTAGATCTAAAGCACCTAAACAAATCGATACGATACACACCCTTCAAAATGGAGACAATCAGATCTACACTGAGAGCAATCAGGCCGGGGGATTTCATCATGTCCGTAGATCTAAAGGATGCCTATCTGCACATACCAATCAGACTGAGTCACTTCAAATACCTAAGATTTCACATACAGGGAAACCATTACCTGTACCAAGTACTGCCCTTCGGCCTCGCCTCAGCACCCATGGTATTCACGAAGGCCAACATAGTGTTGGCCGCAAAACCAAGGGAACAAGGCATACACGTCATACCTTATCTGGATGACTGGCTAATCAGGACAAGGTCACACCAGCAATCAGTCAGGGAGACACGCACAGTTGTACACTGCCTGCAGTCACATGGATGGGTAACACACCAAGACAAAAGCTGCCTGGCACCCAGTCAGTCTACAGAAAATCTAGGCACAATCATAGACACAGAAGCAGGCCTAGTATTCCCATCACACAACTGGATGATGTCTGTCATACATCTTTCAAATCAATTACAAAGGTCAAATGAATCTACATTACTTCTCATATCACAAGCATTGGGACTAATGTCATCCACTATAGACACCATCCCCTGGGCAAGATGGCACATGAGACACCTCTTGACATTCCTAATCCAGCAGAGTCCCATGTACGATATTGACCTAACAACAAAAGTTACCCTACCACCAAAAGCAAGCCTATCCTGGTGGACAAGCATACACAAACTCACAAAGAGCATGCCACTAGAAATCTAGCCAGAGGCAGTATTAGAGACAGACGCAAGCTTGCTGGGATGGGGGCAGGCATGGGAACATGCACGGCACAAGGCACATAGTCCCTGTCAGAGAAAAAAAATATCCATAAACATGCTAGAGATTAAGGCAGTCTTCCTTGCACTACTACACTTCTCAAGACACATAAAGGGAAAGTACGTACGGATAAAATCAGACAACCAGGTAACGGTGTCATATATAAACAAACAAGGGGGAACAAAGAGCCAGACAATGGTGGCAGAAACAGAAAAACTCATACCATGTGCACAAAAGAACCTGGTACATCTAGCAGGTACCCTAAACACCACAGCGGACTGGTTAAGCTGTCAGCAGATACACCCAGGGGAATGGCACCTACACCCCCAAGCCTTCAAACAGATCAACAAGAGGTGGGGGCCCATAGAGCAAGACCTCATGGCATCAAGCCAGAACAGGCAATGCCAAAAATTCTGGTCACACTACAAGAACAGCAGAGCAATAGGAGTGGATGCCTTAACTGCCACCTGGACATTCCACATAGCCTACATTTTTCCACCGCTACCACTAATCACTCAAGTTCTATGGAAAATACGCACTTCCAGATCCAGAGTGATCCTCATCACCCCACACTGGCCATGGAGAGCATGGTTCATGACAATTGTATCCATATCCCTAGACAATGCCTGGAGGCTACCACACAGACCGGACCTGCTCTCCCAGGGACCGATATTGCATCCCAGTCCTCAGCACCTGCAACTCACAGCCTGGTTGTTGAAAGGGAGAGACTGCTAAAGACAGGCTACCATCCTATGGTCATCAAGACCATGGCCATGTCAAGACAACCTTCCACTAACATGACATATCAAAGGCAATGGGGCATATTCGACAAATGGCGCACCCATCACAACATTGATGCTCAGGCATGCACCATACCACAGATTCTCCTCTTCCTGCAAGAAGATCTTCATCTTGGTCTATCATCAGCTTCCCTAAGAGTATAAGTAGCGGCGAGAGGGGCGGCAAGAGGACAGATGCAAGGCACTACACCAGGGGCGCATCAGGACATAATCCGATTCCTGAAGGCAGCCACCAACATCAGACCCCAAATCAAAGACATTGTAGAATCATGGGCTCTGACTCTGGTGCTACAAGCTATGATGAGCACACCCTTCGAGCCACTAGACACAGTGGCACTAAAATGAATGCAACTAAAAACAATATTCCTGATGGCTATCGCATCAGCAAGCAGAGCAGGCGAGCTACAGGTGCTATTATGCAAACCACCCTATCTGATGTTCTACATTGACAGAATATCTCACAGAACAATACCTTCCTTCTGACCAAAAAGTGCATCTACATTCCACATAAATCAGTCAATTGAGATTCCAGCCGAACTGCCCCAGGAAGATGTCAAGGATCAACCACACTTGCAACTACTGGGGATGAAAAGAATACTATTAACGTACGTGGCAAGAACCAAGGACATCTGCAATATGAACAGGCTGTTCATAGTCCTTCAAGGGAAATGAAAAGGCTTGCCAGCATCCAAATCGACCATTGCCACATACCTCAAAACAGCCATCATGGAGGCATACAAGGTGAGCAACACCACTGCACCGACGGACATAAATGTCCATTCCACAAGAACAATAGCCACCTCATGGGCAGAGAAGAATATGGCCATGGTGGAAGAAATTTGTGCAGTAGCCACATGGTCATCAATACACACTTTTACAAGACACTACCAAAAGGATGTGTCACAACAGGACAAAACAAATTTTGCAAGGGCAGTACTAGCCATGTCAAAAGCCACCACAGACAGAGAGGACACATCTACCCTGCCCAAACACGCAAACACTGCTTTTTAATAAAACAAGATGTCATGAATGTGGAGTGCCTCAGAGATTATCCCCCACAATGGTAGTTTACTTACCTGGTAAAGATGATTGTGGGGGTATACATCTCTGAGGCACTCCACAGTCCACCCCAGGCAGACGTGAAAAAAATGGCTAAGAAATAAGGGGCTACCAAAACATGGCATTTACTATCACTAATTATGTCCAGGTATCAGCCTAGTATACAGCTATGACACCACTGAAACCTATGTACTGTATATATGTGTGTATATGCTGTAAGTGCGACGAGTGCTACAATAAAATGGTTTGGAACAGGATCTCCTCTTCTGAGCTTACTTTCAATGTCAGAATGTAAAATTAGGTACTAACAGTTTATATTACAGGCACACAGCTTTGGAATACATTGAACTGACCACAGGTAGACTGAACCCCATGGAAGAGGGACGGACTTGTCTCAAATTTCATGTGCATCAAGCAACCTATCAGGTGTACACAACCCATGATGTCATGAATGTGGAGTGCCTCAGAGATGTATACCCCCACAATCACCTTTACCAGGTGAGTAAACTACCATTATCCATGGTTGCTGGAGTGGTAGTAGGAAACGTTGCTCCTGATATTCAACGGAAAACAAAATGCACAGTGATGCACCAGGGGATGTGGAACATAACATTTAGTTGTTAAACTGAATTTTCCACAGTCTGCTTTTGGGGATTTGTTTGACTGCCACAATTCAGGTAGTGTATGTGTTTGGTAACAGATTCCAGGTAACTACTGTGTGTTGTAACAGGTTTTATTTAAATTTTCTGTATTTTACAGAAGAGAGGTTTTTTTTACCCGGTTGTATTTTATAGACATCAATTACCAAAGGAACCACCCCCTGGGTGCTTTAACTTTGTAGTGGTATGCCAAGCCCCACCTACTTAAAGACACATGAACGGTTAGGCAGCACAGCATGTGCACTAGCCTAGCTGTGTAGGCAGAAGTACAAAGGGGCAGGTAGCAACTAGGTCCTCAAGACACATACAAGAGGAGGAGGGAGAAGCTGTAAGTCATTACAGAAAAAGAAAGTGAGAGAAGAAGGAAAAAATGGTTAGCAGGCAGAAGAGGGAATACAGTTAAGAGCTAGCAGATAATGATTATGAGGCATAAGCAGGCAGAAGAGTGAGGAGGGTAACATTCATGATGGTAGTGGTGCAGTGCAGTTGTTATGATGCAGCAGTTCGCATGGAGACAATCTGGAGGCTGCAATGCTACCATATCCGCAGGCACCTCTCTGGGCTGAGGGAGAAGGTTGCCTGTCTCTGCACAGAGTTGGCCACAGGCAGCATCCACCCCCATTCAGAGACCACTGGTGCTACAACATGAACCTCATAAGATGCCCAGAACAAAGTGCAAATGTACAACGGTGGGCTCAGGGAGGGTGTGGGAGGTGTCAGAACCACATTCCTCAACTGGTCCAGCTGAATAACTCCTACATTGTTTTGGAAGAACTGGAATGTCCCATACAGTTGCTCATATCTGGGACCAGATAGGATGATCAGGACCTCCAAGTTGTAGCCCCATGGAAGGGAAGGGGAGGACAGGAGACCCTGGAGGAGGGGGAAGCTTCTCCTAGTGGTGGACTCTATTGTCCGGGGTGTGAACTTAGGGATACCTAGCAGGTGGGAGAGGGAGGGAGGTCAAGTGCATTACAGGAAGTGCTGCATGGAGGGATGAGAAGCAACCCATAGGA
This sequence comes from Neoceratodus forsteri, assembly GCA_016271365.2. Lineage (NCBI taxonomy): Eukaryota > Metazoa > Chordata > Ceratodontiformes > Ceratodontidae > Neoceratodus > Neoceratodus forsteri. Next base: position 100,341,196 of record CM028138.1, on the reverse strand, counting down.
TTGCTAGAGCGACAGCCAGGATGGAGAAGCTGGATGTCATTGTCCACCTGGTGATCAATGACCTGGCTTGAGAAGAGCTGAATTAGCCAGAGTCCAGGAGGAATTCAGAAGGCTGGGGGGCGGACCTGAGACAGGTGAGAAGTTTGAATGCTTCAGCAGAGAGGATTTAAACTGGCCAAATGGTGAGAGTCAGGGGACATGTGGCTTAGGAACACTCCCATGTGGTAACATGCCAAAACACAAGTTGACAACAGGAATCATTGACACGGGCAGTGAGAAGTAGGCAGCCAAAGTGTGGGGGATAAAGGGGGGGGTCTGGACAGGTGACAGCTCTGTGGGGTTTGAAGTATGGGCTGGATTGGACCCACTGGTGTAAGAAATGTGGTCTAAATAGGCACTTATTGGTTCAAAGCATGTTTATAAAATGGGTCTTGAAAATCTTGTAACCTCATTGGTCAAAACATGTCACTTGACCGTGTGTAAATCCTGCAACATACAACCAGTAAATATCTCTGTAATCAAATGTTTACTTTCTTTGAACTCAATTCATTTTTATTTTCATTTTTAATAACAGATTAATTTTATAATTGCCATAATGCAGTTCTGGGCATGTGTAGTAGTGGGATTTACACACTTCTTGTGTGGTTAAAGTCACTTGGCTGCACCTCATGATGCACCACACAAGTTGTGTGTAAATCTTACAACAACACATGCCCTGTCGTGCATTATTACTTAATTTTCAACAGTTCATATACCCTTCCTTTAGATATTGTTATTGAATAGGTGCATTAGTTTGGATCCATTGGCAAATTGGATGTTATTGCTGTCCCTGGGCAGGTGCACATGAACAATAAAACCAGGGTGGGGGAACTACGCAAGGGAGAGTGAACAAAAACAGAGGGAGGGCAGGGTATAAAACATGAAAGGTCATGCTCACAAAGGCCCGCAGTCTGGAAATAAAGTTCCAGACCTTGACGATTTGATGATGGATGCAGACCTTGACATATCAGCAATAAGAGAGATATGATACTCTGCTAGTCACAGCTGGGATGTGAATGTACCGGGCTATAAACTGTTCAGAAGGGACAGGAAAGGTAAAAAGGGAGGGGGGTGGTATCCCAGTACATCAGAGAAGGCATAAAGGCTACAGAATTACAGGGAAGATGGGGGAGGCTGAGGCATTGTGGGTCACCCTTGAACCAGGAAATGAGTAAGCAAGATGTACTGGGGTGATCTACAGACCTCCAGCACACAGACAGGAAGTGGATAGGGTACTAATGGAGGAAATTGATGATGTAGCAGCTAAAGGTGAAATCCTGCTGATGGGGGGTTTCAATATGCGGGATGTAGATTGGACCACACAGATAGCTGCTTCAGCTAGAGGCATGGCAATCTTGGAATCCCTGCAGGGTGTTGGACTTAGACAGTTGGTGCATGAGCCAACCAGAGACAAATCGATTCTGGATATGGTATGGACCAATGGAAACAGAATTGAAGGGGTTCAGGTGGAAGGACAGTTGGGATCCAGTGACTACCACATGGTGTGGTTCCGTATTGAAACAGGGACTCAGTTAAGCCACACAAGGCAACAATATTAGACTTCATGAGTGTGGATTTCTTTGAAATGTGTAGATGTTTAAGGGCAGCCCTGGATATTAAGGGAGCTGAGAAGGGAAGCAGCAGGGATCTCTTTTCACAGTGTCACTCAACACATGCGTGGTTCCAGAGGACTGGAGGAGGGCACATCTAGTCGCACTGCACAAAGGTTGTAGTAGGGAGGAAATGGGGAACTACAGGCCAGTCAGCCTCACCTCAGTGGTGGGGAAGACCATGGAGACACTGCTGAAAGAAAGGATATTGGCACATATGGAATCCAGCGGTGCTCAGGATCTGAGGCAAGATGGATTCACAGCAGGAAGGTCATGTCAAATGAATCTCATAGATTTTTGGGGGGATTGGGTGACTAGGGAAATAAGCAAGGGAGAGGCAGTATACACCACCTATTTAGATTTCAGCAAAGCCTTTGACACTGTCCCACATAGAAGGCTAATTAACAAAATGGGTAGACTTGGCATGGGAGACAAGGTGGTGAATTGGGCTTGGAACTTGTTATCTGACAGGAGACAGAGGGTGGTAGTAAATGGGGTACAATCTGGGGAGGGGGTGACCAGTGGGGTACCACAGGGATCAGTACTGGGACCAGTCCTGTTCAGTGTCTTCATTAGTAACATTGCAGAGGTGCGGGAATAAATGGTCTGCTTGTTTGCGTTTAACACCAAGATCTGAAACTAGGTGGATACTCCAGAGGGGTGCAGAAAATGAAGAGGGAACTATAGAAGCTTGAAAGATGTTCAACAATGATCTGCAACAGGGTTGATACACAAGGAAGGGGGGGTTGGAAAGGATAAGGGACTTGGGGGTTAGAGGAATGTCAGAAGTATGGCAGCTTAGATTCAGTGCAAAGTAATGCACCTGGGAAACAAAATCCCAGGGGAGGAGTACACAATGGGCGGGGAAGTAGTAACAACAACAAAAATGGAAAGGGACTTGGGGGTAGTCATATCAGATGACCTAATGGTTTGCAAGCAATGCGAGAAGGCAGTAGGGATGGCTGAGGGGGGGGGGAATACTGGGATGTACAGTATAGGGAGAGGCATCACCAGTAGAAAACAGGAAGTTGCTATCCCTCTGTACACACAGTTGGTGAAACCCCATCTGGAGTACTGCGTGCTGTTCTGGAGACCCCATTTCTGCAAGGACATAGACAGGATGGAGGCAGTCCAGAAGAGGGCAACTAAAATGGTGCAGGGTCTGCAACAGAAGCCATATGAAGAGAGACTAAAGAAGCTTAATATGTATACCCTTTTCAGTACCTCAAAGGAATCAACAAAGTCCAAGAGGGTGGCATCTTTTAGAAAAAGAGATGTGCAAGAACAAGGGGACACAATTTGAAGATAGAAGGGGGACGGCTCAGGGGCAATATGTGGAAGTATTTTTTCACAGAGACAGTGGTGGATGCATGAAATGGCCTTCCTGAGGAGGTTGTGGGGTCAAAAAGAGTGGGGAAATTCAAGAATGCATGGGACAGACATAAGGTGATTCTTGTGTGGGGTAGGAAGAAATGGGCAGACTAGGTGGGCCAAACAGTCATTATTTGTCATCATAGTCTATGTTTTCTGTTTCAGAGATGTGACAACTGAAGTTCAATGCAAAGAAGTGCAAAATAATGCATCTGGGTAGAGGGAACCCTGAGTATAGATTCAGGTTGGGGTGGAGGAAATGACTGTCACCAAAGAGGAAAGGTTATCATCTCTGATGACCTTAAGGTACCAAAGCAGTGCACAAAGGCAGCAGGAAGGGCAAGTGGCATGCTAGGGTGCATAGGCAGGAAAATCACTAGCAGGTGGTGATGCTAATTTATAAAATATTGGAAAGGCTCACCTGGAATACTGCATGCAGTTCTGGAGTCCACACCTGCGCCAAAAAAAAGAAAAGGTAGAGACTATCCTGAGAAAGGCAACAAAGATGGTACAAGGCTTGCACCACAAAACATATGAGGAGAGACTAAGGTACCTCACTGTGTTCTCAATGGAGGAGAGAGCAGTGGAGGCATGATTGAAACTTGCAAGTACCTCAAGGGCATAAACCAGTACAAGTGTAGGACTGCTTCCAATGTAGTAAATGTACGAGAACAAGGTGGCACAATATGAAATTGAAGGGGGGTAGATTAAGAGGTACTGTGAGGAAGGTTTTCTGCACAGAAAGGGTAGTTGACACTTGGAACAGTCTGCCACAGGAGGTAGTGGGGGAAAGCACAGTAGAGGGGTTTAAGCATGCATGTGACAGGCATAAGTGAAGCTTGATAGGAGAGGGAAAGATGAAAAGTCATTGCTCACATAGTGTCAGTGTCCACATGCAATGTATAAGGACTAAGGACAGACTGGATGGGCCTAGCAGTCATTATCTGATGACAATTTCTATTTTTCTAAATATGACCTCCTTTTTATGTTTACTTGCATGCACAGTTCACAAGAAACATTTTGAGGAGAGTAGAGTATTGCAGAGGTGTGGCAGTGTGTGGCCAATCCAGCCAACTCTTTCAGGGGCTTGTCCCTCGGCTACCAGTCAAAAGTAAAGCTGCCAATAACTGCAGTTTCAGAGTGAGCTCCAGACTTGGAGGAAATCTGCCGCTCCTATCACAGACAGTTTTGTAACTGCAGCGGCAGATCTCTTCCCCCTCCCCCACCCCGACATCCAGGCACATTCCAACCATGTGCATTACAGTGCACAGTAATGCACATGATTGGAGCAACTCATTTGCTCCGTGTGTCTTTTCTGGTGAAATAAATGAGCCCAGCCATGCATAACTGGCAGCTACTGCCACCCACCACACACTTCCCCCAAAGCCATCCGGGGGGACCCAATCCCCATATTGGTGTGTGCCCCCCATGTGCCAAAGTAATTATGTTTTTCCACCACTGGGATGCCCACTTCTGGTGTCAGATGCACACCACACACGCACTTTTTGTCAGCCAACCTTGGGGATGGCATTCCCCCCCCCCACTAGTCTGGCACACTGGGAGCCCACCCCAGTGTGCCAAGATTCATTTGTTTTCACCTGTAATAAAGAAAACAGTCCCATGGTGTACTTTTTTTAAGCCTGAAAAAAAAAAAACAGTTCCTCATCATTCCAGCCGGACAGCCTCCCCCATCGTGCACCTGCTATCTGCACACCCCACCGCCATGCACCACCCTAATCACCCATACTTACCTCTGTAGGTCAGAAGCAGCAATCTGCTGTGGACCAGGAACCCATCTGCAGTCTTCAAAATCCAACCACAAACAGAAGAAAATCATAAGCCCCAAAATGGCACTCAATGTGACGTTTTCAACTTAGGTTGATATCTCAGCAAATTTTTGGAGTTTTGGCCCCTAATGTTAAACATGGGTTTATTGGGGCTCCACCTGGTAATCACTGACACTGTCACTTTGTTTCTTAGTCCCAAAAGGTGAATTCACGGTTGCTGTGCAAAATCGCCTCTCGGGACTGATTAACTAAACATCATTGCAACTGTTCATGAGGTTTGGTTGCAAAAAATTTGTGGGTGGGATATTCAGAAATGCACCAGAGGCAGGCGCAACAGCAGCATAGCGCAAGTACACTGCGCCAGTGTGCACCCAACGCGATATTCAAAGGTTGAGCACAACGGTAAGTGACAGTGCAAGATGGCTGAATATCACAGGGATGTGCCATAGCGCAACAAAGGCTGCACCAGGGAGCAAGTCAGCAGGTGCCATCGCGCAACCTGGGCTGTGCAAGGGAGCAAGTCAGCAAGCGCAAGAGCACAACATGGGTTGCACAGGGGTCAGAGGTGCATGGGCCATGACACAGGGCAACAGACACAGTGGGGAGCATGCCACAAGAGCAGGAAAGACCACCACCAGGGTGCAGGGCATGACAGGAGGGAGGCATGGCAGGTGCACACCCACAAGCCCTGACCACACGCACCACAGGAGTGCATGGAGGCGGTGTGGCACCAATCACCACTGGCAAACAGCCATGGGCAACACCCACAGGACTGCACGGGACACGCCACCTGGACTAAGCTGACAACACACATGCCAACAGCATACAACACACAGGCCACACAACCCTAGCAGGGTGCACACGTATGCCCCAGGGCACACACACCGGCCACTGGGCACAAACCACCAGGCACATACCCCAGTCAACCCCAGACATACCACACGGCCACCATGCACACCACTGCAGCATGGCTCCATACGCCAGCTGCAAAGCAGACACAGACACAGATGGCTAACAAAATATATGTGTATTAAAATAAACCACCACCAACTATTTACAGATGAACAGGGATAGGGAGCAGGGAACCGGGAGGCCACAACAAGATGGTAGGCCAGGGAAGGGAGGCAGGGGGACAGGGGACATGGCTGGGTTGGGGTTCAAGGGAGGAAGGGAAGGGGGGTCAGGGGAAGGGCTGGTGATGCAGGCCAATGGGCCCCACGTGTGTCCATGCCCTACTGGCGCCTGTTCCTCCGTCTCCTCTGCGGCCTGCACAGGGCCTGCCTGATGATGTGCGCCACCTGAAGTGTGGCTATGGTGACCCTCAGAATACTCTCCAGGAGCCTGATGTTCACATCCACCCACTGGATGCCTAGGACAAAGGAGAGGACATGGATGAGTGCATGCCCATATGACTGTAGCTCATCCACCATGCGCAGCGGACAGCGGTGACAAGTGCCCTGTAGAAGGCACATAGCCAGCCACAGTGTGTGTGACCACACGAGCTGCCACCCCGACCGTCCACAGCCATGGACAGCACTGCACACCAACACCACCCATGCATGGCACACCACAACCATGGTGGCCAGGCAACAGGGCTATGCGGCAGGATGGCAGTGGCATGGCTGGAACCCGGGTGCACCCACAACCCACCTGCAGCAGCCACAAACGTGCGAAGGGCACAGCATGGTGCAATGGACCCCGCTGACGATGCATGGCTGTAATGGCCATGTGCACAGGGGCTGTGGTCCACTCCAACCCAACACAACAACAATCACTGATAGAGTGCCTACCTGCATGCTGTGGTACAACCGGCGCCTGACCGGCAGCACCTCCCACATGGTCAGCATCCCATGCCCGTGCACCACCGTTGGCCTGCCCATGTCTGGCAGCAGCACCCACCATCCTGGCTCTTCGCCGATCCTCAGGGCCTAGTAGGGAGACAGTGAGAGGTAGACATCAGCACCTGGCAACAACCCACGCGCCCCTCCAGCACAGTATACCCCATGGCCCTGCGCAGTGGCATTGCCATGGCACAGCACACCCATAGTGCACTGCCACATCCGGCAGAGTGCGCAGCCACAGCCCTCCCCATAGCATGGCGTGACACCCCGCTGGCCCCCCACTGAACACCGACATGGCACAGACGTTGAAAAGTGCACTCACCTGGCCGTGGAACGGTGCCCCTCCTGATGCGTGCCAGCAGTGACCTCAGCCAGTTGGGATCCCTCCACTGCAGGTCCCCATATCTGTGGCGGCACTGCTGTCCACTTCACTGGGCCCCTGTGGCCTCCTCCAACCCCTCGGCCACCTCCTGCCACACCTCGGTGTGAGGCCGGTCCAGGGGCACCTGTCCATACAGTGAGCCAACATGTGGCTCTACCAGTGCCACCAGATTCACCAGCTCAACCTGGCTCCAATTTGGTAGCCTCACTGTGCTCTTGCGTGGCATGCTCTTATCTGCACTGGTAATCCAAAATAGCAACCAGTAGCGCATGAGCTGCACATGCTGTGGGTGTGCGACTCGCTTGGCGATGCGCTGCCATCCCCAGTCGTGCATGCCTCAGTGCTGCGCGATACAGCTGGGGTGGCACTGGCAGGTGCCGCAGGCACCGGGAGGATCAAAGGACACTCTTAAGGTCAAAGGTCAGCACGCACACCATGCACGGTAGCGCGATAGGGCACACAATGCATGGTGCGCAATAGGGTCTGGTGTGCCCCATGGTCCATGTGCCAATGGCGCACGGGCACCATAGGGCATACAGCGCATGATTGGCACATGCCCAACAGTGGCAGAGTGCTGTACCGCACATGGCGCACTGTGCGTCAGATGCGCCACTGACGTATGCGACATCAGTGCGCGCATGCACACCGTCAGGCCTACTGTGCAAGTCATACAGTTGCGCCATGGTTTGTGCATGCGCATCCCCAATGTGCCATGCGCAATTCCACGATATTCAGCAGGAATATGCAGATGGGCTGATCAGCATAGCCGCGGTGCATTGGAGGCATTTGCATCTCATTACAGTTGTGCATTCCCTAATTTGCATGTGATGCGCTATAAAGGTGCCATGGGACTGCACAGGCACCAGACTGGTATTACATCCTTCAGAGGTAAGACTCTACGTGGTGGGCATGTCAGGACAGTGGATTGGGGGGGCGTTGTGTGTGGCAGCCATCACTAACCACATGTCCATACCCACAGGATTGAGCATGTCAGAACACGAGGAGGTTGAGGAGCAGGGGCCTGCATGGAGGTGCTGGCCCAACTTCATGAGGGCAGACAGCGATGCCCTCTTCGATGCATACCTGGACCAGGAGCCCCTCCTGAGTGGCTCAACAGGTACCCCGAAGGCCAGGGCAGCTGTATGGGAGGGAGTGGCCAGGGCTGTGAACCAGCAAGGCACAGACCGGAGGAGGATGAAAGATAAGGTGGCTGCCATCCGGGCCGCACGTGCTGCCACAGGTGGTGGACAGCCCGAAGTGCCACAGCTGACATCGCTGGAGGAGCTGGAGGTGGCGTCCATGCAGCGCAGCACCGTTGAGGGTGTTCCCGGTGGTGGATTCCAGATGGGGGGCAGCCCATCACTGCATGATAGGTACAGTGGCGCATGGGGAAGGGGGGCAGGGGTGTGTGGCAGCGGCACTAATGTGTATGTGTTCCTTTACAGATCCGGAGTGCCTGCATGCAGCAGCAGGGGTGGGGGTGACCACCATGGGGGCAGTCCTGGACCTGGAGTACCGTCCATCCAGCTCCACTGGTGTCCGGGGTCCGGACCGCTGCCAGCCCATCACCACTGTCCAACCGGATGCCTGTGGTGTGGCTGCAGATGAGGCCCTGTCAGTGTTTCAGCAGAACACCAGCCATGGTGTCCAGTATGCTGAGACACAGGTCAGGGCAGGATCCGGGACCGATGACGATGTGTCTGTTATCCTGGACAGTGGAGATGCTGATCAGGGGAAGGCACCCATACCACGCACCCATCACGGCGGCACAGATGGTGCCCTGGTGGCGGTTGTCCACCCACCGGCTGCAATGCCCGGTGAGGTGGTGGGTGACATCAGTGCGGCGCAGTCCATAATGTGTGGTGGTGGTGGTGCAGCTGCCCCGGCGCCGTTATGCACACAGTGGCTGGAGGCGCTGAAGTGGCAGCAGGATGGGAACAAGGGGAGGCCGGGTTCAGTGGCCACTGCCATTGCACCGCAGACTGTACAGGCCCAAGGGGGCTCCACTGTGCAGCTCCCACCTGCATGGGGGGCCATGCTGCAGGGTCACGCAACTCCCACAGGTCGGCGCAATGCCCATGCCCCACAGGGCGCCAACTCTCTGACCAAGCAAACCCCATCTGCTCCGGGCATCCATGGAGCAACAGATGCTGCTTGAGGCAGGGGTGCATGCACTCCACACAGAGCTGCATTAGTCCTCAGGAAGGTGAGACCGGGCCAAGGCCACACACATGTGGGAGGACACAACCACAGACATGGGTTGGCTTACCACTGTGGTTACCGCCGGCCTAGCACCAATAGCCACCCTGGTGCATGGCCGTCTGCCGCAGTCACCGCAGAGTGCATTTTCCACCCCTCGGTCCCGGTGACATGTGACCCCCTCACTGTCGATGCCGGGATCCATTGTGGGCATTCCGGCCATGCCTGGAGCGGGCCTGTTCAGAGGTCTGCAGACACCTGCGAGGGACTGGTTGCGTTCCCGCAGTGACACACCTGGGGGAATGTCTGAGATGTCCCCTGTGGCCGTCGCACAGCCTGCGTCTGCTGGGCAGTCTTGTTGGGGCCGTCCACGTGTCCGCAGCAGCTGTGCGACTGCGCGGTGGTCATGATCTGCCACCCTCCCTGTCCGCTGCCTGCCGCAGCCCTGTGTGCACATTGGTCTGGCGTGTGCGTACCAGGGTCATGCTGTCCATTGTCCACTCAACACGCCCACCTCATGCACACCCACCGGGCCGCTGGCCACTGTGGCATGTGCATGATGATGCCCACACAACATGTCCGCCACTGTGTACTGGTGTTCAGCGTCTGACACATGCCCATTGGCGGCATCTGGGTGTGCAAGTGTGGGTGCCCGTGTGCATGTGCATGTGTGTGTGGGTGTGTGTGGAGGTGTGTGGGTGGGGTCTACAGTGCCGTACAGGGTGCTTCCATGGAGTCCTGTCCCATGCCCATCCACACTGCCTTCCGACTGTGTCTGTTGTGGGGCCCAGCCATGCATGCCTGTATACTGTGCCCAGATCCCTGCGTGTGGTCATGTTCACCTACCTGCATGCACTGTAGTGCTCCTCTGCAATTGTGTCATGGTGCTGCTGGGCCAGCCTGTGCAGCTGGGGCTCCTGTCACCCAGGTGGGGGCTGCCCACCACCGCCTGGCCCGGCATCCGAGTTGCCCCAACTGCTGTTCCCCTCTTCAACCTCGACAGCTGTCCCTTGGTCAGTGGCCATGTTGTGTAGCACACAGTAGGCCAGGAATAGGCTGCAGGCCTTCAAGGGGCTGTACTGTAGGGCACTGCCAGACCTGTGCAGGCAACAGAACCATGCCTTCAGTAGTCCAAACACACACTCGATGATGTTCTGTGTGCTGGCGGCATGTGCCTCGTTGTACCTCTCCTGCGCTGGGGTCGACGGGCACTGGTATGGGGTGAGCAGCCAGGGCCTGAGTGGGTATCCGCTGTCACCTGTGTGGGAACAAGTTGGGTTAGCATGGTGGTCTGTGTTGCTGCCCCCCCACCTACCCAGACAGACCCTCTGACGTCCCCAGCATAGCATCCCCCCACACCCTGCCTTGTTGTGTCAGGCTGCACATTTCATCTGCATACTCGCCTACTAGGTGGCTGGTGGGGATGTCCCCACTCTTGAACCTGTGGCACAGTGCTGACTGGTGCCAGATGAAGGCATCATGTGCTCCACCAGAGTGTGTAGTACAGACATTGATTATCGACCCTTGGCATCACACACCACCTGGCAGTTGACACTGGGGTAGCCCTTCCTGTTGATGTAGGCCACCCCCTCTGGCCCCAGTGGTGTGCAGATGCCTATGTGGGTGTAGTTGATGGCCCCTAGCATGCCAGGCATACGTACAATCCTGTGGAACTCCTGCATGTTTGCTGTATGCTCTGCATGTGTGCTGGGGAAATGGATGCATTCCGCAGCTTGTGGCAGCAGTGCGTTGAGGAATTGTGTGAGGAGCCGTGACGTGGCCAACTGGGTTATGCCTGTGGTGTCCCCTGTTGGTCTCTGGAAGGTACCCGTGATGAGCAGGCACATAATGGCCGTGACCTTGGTCTCCACCGACAGGGCGTGGCTCAGTCTTGTGGGTGCCTGCATCTCATCACTGCACAGTTCACAGAGCTGCCTCAGAATTGCCCAGTTCAGGTGGTACTGGCCCACAATCTTGGTGTCACTGTACTGTTTGAAGGTGGTGCGGGCACGGTACCACCTGTTCCGGGCATACCGCTGCCAGGCCCTTCCACAGCCCCGCCGCTCTGCCTCCTGCCTCCTCACACCCCTCATTACTGCCTCCATCTGGAAGATTGCACTGGACATGGCCTGGCCTGTCCTGGCACCCCCATGCAGATGACTCCCTGGGCTACCACAGCTGTATGCTGCTGCTTGTGCCCCTTCACTGGGCGCACCCCTGTGATGGGGAACCTGCCAGCAGTGGACACTGCATCCCACCCGTCTGGGTTCTCCCTCAGCCACCCCTCTGTTCAGGCTCGCAGGCTCATGCTGCAATCACTGCCCCCATGGATATCTCACATGCACACACACACACACACACACACGCAGGGCTGCTCACGCACACAGGCACAGTCAGGGTCACACTCCCTGTCCCACTGCCTGTTGCACCTCCTGCCTCTGTGCCTGTCTTGCACCCCTGCTGCTGTCCTGCCTGGCCACTGGCTCTCTCTCTCTCTCTGTCTCTCTCCCCCTCTCTCTCTCACTGTCTCTCACCCCTGCTCCCCAAGGTGCAAGCCACTGTCCCTTGCTTGATCCATCCTTTTATGGGCTCAACTTTGCTCTGCGCATGTCCCTGTTGCTCTGCGCTTGCACCTCGGCTTGCTGTTGAATATCGCACTGCACAGCTTATTCATGGCTACGCCCCCTACACTTGCGCATGCATTCATTAGGGTTGCACATTGGCGCACTGCGATTTGCGCCATGCATTGTCTCCCACTGAATATCGCTCTTTGGTGCATTTCTGCTATTGCACTGGCACAGATCAGTTGCACCACGTGCAACTGCTCTGAATATCCCACCCTATGTTGCAAGTTTGGTGAAAAAAACAAAATAATTGCAATACAAGCATGTGACGCATAGTTTGTATGCATGCTCATAACTTTGCCAATTTTAATATTTTTACTCCAAATTTCCTTCATTGCAATTTTTTCACACCTCCTTACAAGCAGTACAACTGCCATTTTTTTGCATCCTTCCTGAGATGTATTTTCGCACCTGTGGCACAGAATGGCGCAGCTGCTGTGGAAAATCAACTTTTAGGACAGATTAATTAAATCACAGTGTGACTGTTCATGAGGAGAGGTCCCAAAAAGGCCATGTTGAAAATTTTGTGTACAAATTCCTACAACTAACACCATTACAAGCATGCGTTACGCAATTTCCATGCATGCTCAGAACTTCGCCAATTCTTCATATTTTCACTCCAGATTTTCTGTCAGTGTTTTGGGGCTCTCTCTCTACTCTCTCCCTGACACTGGTGCCACTCACCACCTCTTTCGATCCTGCCCTCTCTTTCGGGGGGGGGTGCTGCTGCCCCTCCTTCTTGGTGTCTATCTCTGCAGCCTGTGTCTCTCTCTCTCCCCCCCTGCCATCCAGGTTTAACCTACAGCTTTGCAGGCAATGCTCCTCACTTCTCAGCACTCTTGCTCCTTCTATTGTGCGGTGGGTTGGGGGCACTCTGAGGCAGTATGGACACTAGTAGATCCATGAGGTGGGTCAGTGGATACCATCACAGAGAGCAATGCTCAAGCTGGGCATTGTGGCTCACATGAACTACTGGAGAGAGAAGAGCTCAGGGACAAGAACAATATTTAAACTAGCAAATGGGGAGAGGGGTGCAGCACCCCATATGTCAAATGGGAAGAACACCCTTCCCCCCTCAGCTAGTGGTCAAACAGGAATTCAGCATGTTTGCCGTTCATTTGCATCACCAGGTAAGAAAAAAGGTTTGTCTTCCCATACGACGCACAGGGGTAATGCCAAACTTCACCCAACAACCAACACACCAAATCTGGCCAATGGAAAATCATTACACAATGCTCACAGCCTGGGTAATAAGATCCCAGACCTGCAGGCAATAATGTCAGAAGCTAAACTGGACATAGTAGCAATTAGTGAGGCGTGGTTTACCAGTAACCACACTTGGGAGACTTCAGTACCTGGCTATGTATTGTTCAGAAGAGATCCGAGGTGCAAAGGGGAGGAGTGGCCCTGTATGTTAATGAAAATATCAAAGCTACAGAAATTCAGAATACACATAAGGAGCCAGAAAAACTGTGGGTCACCCTGGAAACAGGAAATGGGACAGCCATAAGAACTGGGGTTGTCTACAGGCCCCAGACCAGAGGAGGACATAGACACATTACTGTTAGAAGATATACAAAACATGACAGCTAAGGGAGGTTCTGATAATGGGAGACTTCAACATGCTGGATACAGATTGGTCAATACCAGCAGGAACATCTGCCAGAACTAGACTTATAGTGGATTCCCTGCAGGGGGAGGGCCTCAAACAACTGGTACAGCAACCCACAAGAGACAGGGCTATCCTAGATCTAGTACTGACTAACAAAGAAGGGATCACAGATCTCCAGGTAGAAGGTCACCTGGGGGCCAGTGACCATCACATGGTATGGTTCAATTTGGCTACTACATCTAAATCATCCCATTCCAAGGCAAAAATATGGGACTTCAGAGGAGCTGACTTTGATAAGATGGCCAACAGAGTTAAGCTAGCCCTGGCAAAAAGAAACACAGGTGAGGGGGTACAGGCAAAGTGGGCAAGCATTAAGGATGGAATACTTGAAGCAACATCCCATTGTGTTAGACAGAAAAGGAAGTGCAAAAGAAGAAGGAAACCACTTTGGTTCTCAAATACAGTAGCAGAAAAGGTCAGAGCCAAAAGGCTGGCCTTCAGGAAATATAAGGGAACACAGCGGGATGAAGATAGGGAGGCATACCAAACTGTCCTAAGGGAAGCAGGTAAGGCAGTAAGGCAGGCAAAAGTCCCAAACTGAGGAAACACTAGCAATGAACAGTAAAAGAAGGTGACAAGACTTTCTATAGATACATTAGTGAAAGGAGAAAGTCCAGAGGGGTATTGCTAAGCTTAATGGAGAAAAGGAGCATGTGAGAGAGGAGGACCCTGTAAAGGCATCTATCCTAAATAGATACTTTTGCTCAGTATTTACTGAAGAGAAGGTAGGGCAGGGCCCACAACTCAGCATCATGGACACAGGGGGGAGGGAGGTGAGCACTACTCCCTTCACAAAAGAAAGGGTCCTACAAGAGCTTGCTTAGCTCAGGGTGGATAAGGCAATAGGACCTGATGGCATACATCCCAGGGTACTTAAGGAGCTAAAGGAGGAACTAGCAGAGCCATTAGCAGAATTGTTTAGTGAGTCTCTGAGCACAGGAGAGGTCCCAGAAGATTGGAGAAGGGCTCATGTGATCCCGCTCCACAAGAGTTGTAGCAGGGAGGAGGTGGGGAACTACAGACCGTCAGTCTTACCTCAGTAGTGGGCAAGATTATGGAGGCACTCTTAAGGAAAGGATAGTGCAACACCTGGAATCCATAGGGCACAGGATCCAAGACATCATGGGTTTACAAAGGAAGGTCCTGTCAAACTAATCTCATAGATTTCTTGACTGGGTGAAACAGAGTGGTGGACCAAGGGGGCAGTTGATGTCGCCTACCTTGACTTCAGCAAAGCTTTTGACACTGTTCCACATAGAAGATTGATAAATAAGCTGGGTAGGCTCGGGTGGGTCAGAAGTTGGTCAACTGGGTGGCAAACTGGTTGACGGCAGAAAACAGAGAGTGGTGGTAAATGGTATACAGTCAGAAGAGATGCAAGTCACAAGTGGGTACCTCAGGATCAGTCCTGGGGCCAGTCCTCTTCAACATCTTCATTAGTGACCTTGCAGATGGACTAGAGGGTAAGGCTTGTCTGTTTGCAGATGACACCAAGATCTGCAACAGAGTAGATGATCCAGATGGGGTGGGCAGAATGAGAAGAGATCTGGATAAACTAGCAGAATGGTCAGAAGATTGGCAACTGGGATTTAATGCAAAGAAGTGCAAAATCATGCACATAGGGAAGAGAAACCCTGAAGCCACCTATAGGCTGGGAGGGGAGTTGCTAGCAGTCAGAAAGGAAGAAAGAGACTTGGGCATCATCATCACTGATGACCTAAAATCATCCAAGCAGACCTCTAAAGCAGTAGGTAAGGCTAGGGGTGTTAGGGTGTATTAGTAGAGGTATCACAAGTCGTGAAGAGGAGGTAATAATCCTCTGTACAAGACACTGGTTAGGCCCCATCTGGAGTACTGCGTGCAGTATTGGAGGCCACACCTTCACAAGGACATTAACCAAATTGAGGCAGTCCAGAAGGGCAACCAAAATGGTGCAGAGACTGCATCAGAAGACATATGAGGACAGATTAACAGAGCTCAATATGTATACCCTTGAGCAAAGGAGGAGAGAGGTGATATGATCGAGGCATTCAATTCTCTTAAGGGCATAAACAAGGTGAAAGAATCTAGCATGTTTAAATATAAGAAAATAGCAGGACAAGAGGACACAGCATGAGATTAGAGGGAGGCCTATTAAGGGGAATGTGAGGAAATTTTTTCACAGAAAGGTGGTGGATGCATTGAATGGCTTACCACAAGAAGTGGTGGCTATGAATACAGTGCAGGGCTTCAAACAGGCATGGGATAGGCATAAGGGAGCAATACAAATGACTATGAATAGATAGGCCACTGACAGAGCAAAGGCTGATGGCACATTTATAAGGTAGAAAAAGAAATGGGCAGACTGGATGGGCCTTGCGGTCCTTATCTGCCGTCAACTTCTATGTTTCTATGTTTCTACTCTCAGTCACACAGAGGCACAAACAAGTTCAACATGGACAGCTTCTGGGGAATGATAAATAATATTTATTTGTTCTTTATGGCTAGGACTGTTTACTACTTATGGCACAGAAAGTGGGGGATGCAGTGTATGGCTGGGTAACGGAACATCTGCAGGATTGGTGGGGAGACAAGCAATAAGATCAGTAAGGGCATTAATGAAAGGAATGAAACGCTCATTCGAGCTCTTTATTTCTCTCAACTAGAGAATGGCTTCCAGCTGTGAAACTCTGACTAGTGTCACAGTCTAGTTGTGTGCTCATTGATCTGTCGGGGATGAGCCCTCTGTAGATTGTTCTGCATTGGACTCATCCCTGACACACCTCCGAAATGTCATTCTACCACAAGATGTTTTTTGTGCATGCACAAGGAAACATAAAAAACTGTAAAGAATTTAGATTAGTGACTACCCTCATCTGAGTGGCATTTTTGTCCTGAACACAAAAATGTCAAATAATGTACTTGGGGTACAGAAATCCAAGGGCAGAGTACACATGGGTGGAGTGGTATTTACAACATTAAGAAAGCACACATTCAAAAAAAAAAAGAGCTTTTACATACAGTTGATTACTCTTTAACAATCTTTTGCGTCTATGGCTGCCACTGTACATCTGATGCAAACCCATAATGACATTCCTCACTTGAAGCAAAAAAGGGGGGATGGAGGCCATAACTGACTCCTTGCTTTTGTGTTAAGGGGGTCAGTTTCTTTTACAGCAAAACAAGGAAAGGCATCATTTCGAAAATGTGCAGACGGGCATGGGGAACACTTTTTTCCAGAGCCTGCCACCACCGGCAGTTACCACTTCAAGACTGCTACTACCCCCGCCTAATACAATCGGGGAAAACCAGAAGTAGTGTGCCAGCACTGAGATCAAGATGGTTAAGGCACATTTTCCAGAAATGAATGCTTAGAAAACAATGAGAAAGTGACTGTGATGACGAGCAAGTCCCATGACTGCATGGGCCAGGCTCCACGTATGTTATGCCATCATCGGGTTTGTATAACAGCACTGTGGAAGCACATAATCGTACTGTTGTCTGATGTGCTGCCACAGTTTTCTGACATAGTTTCCAGTGATTCTGTTTATAATTACTTACGGCTGGCTTGGTGTAGCGAAAGCACTGCATATTCTTTCTACACTCGTGCCACTCCTAAATGCTCTCCACAGCCATATCTGCTCTGACTAGAATTTGTTAGACCTTGGAACAGTCTGAGCACATAAGCAATGTGTAGGCTGAATTCATGACCTGAGCAGTCCCTTAGTCCATTTTGAATTTTATGAATGAATCGCTCAAGACATGGTGAGACATATACAAACCTTAGTATGTTCCTTTATATATTTTACTGATGCTTTCCTATACTGAAATATCCTTATGGTGTATGGGAAGAATGAGATACTATAAAAATGTATTCCTTGATTAATTTCATGAAACATGGCCCACTTCTTACACAAACTACAATACTGTATGTAGACTGTATGTAGATGAAACGGAAGTTTGCTTACCATGGAAATTTAAACAGAAAATTGTTTCTACTAAAACTAGGTTTGTGAATCCCCTACTTAACACAAAAACCATTGCGGTCAAAGAGTCTCATTACTCTGTGCTTTTTACTCCGGAAGTAGATGCCTAGACACAGGTTTGTTTCAAGCTTAAGATTAGCTAGCCGAACAGATACAGACAGGAAGCCACATTGAGATATACTGATAAGCTCCTCTAGTTTGGATGTTTTCTACATGTATAACTCAAAGTCTGGCAATGAAGTGAGAAACAATAAAGAAAAATACAATTTAAATAGCAGATTGCCATGTATGACACAGCATGCCTGAGTACAATATGGAGGTGTAGGGAGGGCATACTGGATGGACGCTTGTCTTTATCTACCTCATCCTGCTATGTTTATAAAAGGTGTTTAAGCACCTGGACTGTGATTGGTTAAAACATGTAAGGTGCAGTAAAATTATCAGTAAATAAGTTACAGTACATGACTTTTTTTCAGCACCCTAATCTGTGAGCCATATCACAGAATATGAAGGAAATCACTGTGCCAGACACACATTTGACACGTATAGAAACTCAATATTTATGTTTCAGTGTTAGTCTCTTAAAGTATCTCTCTCCAGCAGTACTTCAAGAATTTGATAGCTCTTGCTTGCTCCCTCTCTCTCTCTCTTTTTTTTTCCCTGTCTCTCTGTACCTGCCTTCTTTCTCTCTCTCCCATTAGTGACTCCATCCTCCTTTAACAAGGCTGCAGCTGCACAGTTGAGTTGTCGCTTCTAAATGGCAGTAGTAGTAGTAGTAGCAGCAGCAGCAGCAGCCAGGGCTTGTCATATCGCTCTAAAAGGGTCCACTTTCTCCCAAATAGGAAGTTACTTGCACATCACTGTTAATTAATTTAAATGTGCAAACATTTCTTTAACTTTATCTGTGATCCAATAGCAAAATATCTAGCGGTTATAACATGTTCAGTAGCACATCACAGTGGCAAGTAAAATTTATGCTGTTTCATTTTCAAGTGTACCATTTTCTCAAGCAACAGACTGGAGACTGGCTCACATGGTTCCCCTCCACAAGGGTGAACCCAAGGATGAACCAGGGAACTATAGGCCAGTAAGTCTAACGTCCATAGTGGGGAAGCTAATGGAGACTATCTTAAAGGAAAGGCTAGTGGCACTACTGAAGGTGAACAGGGTGCAGGACAGGAGGTAGCATGGCTTCATCAAGGGCAGGTCATGCTAGACCAACCTGGTGGAATACTATGACTGGGTGACTAGGCAAATTGATGGGGGCCATGCAGTGGCTGTCCTGTACCTAGACTTCAGTAAGGCCTTTGATTCAGTACTGCATAGGAGACTTGGAAGCAAGCTACGGGGCACAGGGACAGGAGCAAAACTGGTGGGGTTGTGGATAACTGGCTAAAAGACAGGCAGCAGAGGGTGGTGGCAGGTGGGAATACTCATCCCTTAAGCCTGTGACAAGTGGTGTTCCACAGGGGTTGGTGTTAAGCCCAGTGCTGTTTGGCATATTTATTGTTGACCATCTAGGAGGGCATCAGCAGCAAAATCAGCCTATTTGCGGATGACACCAAGATGGGAGTGGTGGTGGATGTCCAGGTTAGGTGGTGGGGGCTACAAGAGGATCTGGCAAGACTAAAGGCATGATCTAACAGATGGCAGCTAGGGTTCAGTGTGAAAAAATGCAAGGCTTTGCACTTTGGAACAAAATATCCGAGGAGAAGCTACCATTTGGGGGGGTGGCTGGAGGCAAAAGAAGAAGAGAAAGATCTGGGGGTGCTTTTTACAGGAGCAATGAACAATTCCACACAATGAAGAAAGGCAGCACCAATGGCCAACAAAATGCTGGGGTGCATTGAAAGGGGCATTACCTTGAGAAGAAGGGATGTTATTCTACCGTTACACAGATCGTTGGTTGGACCCCACCTAGAATACTGTGTGCAGTACTGGCACCCGTACCTACAAAAGGACATTAGGCTGCAGGAGGGGGTGCAGCATAGGACAACAAAGATAATTCAGGGCCTGGGGAACTTGCCATATGAGGTCAGACTAAGAGAGTTAAACATGTACACACTGGAGGAGAGGAGGGATGGGGGAACATGATTGAGTCCTTCAAATACATGAAGGGGATAGTCAAAACAGACACAGAGGATCTATTCAGGAGGAAGGTAGGATGAGACACTAGGGGCTATGATATGAGATTAGAGGGGATAGATTCAGGAGGGAGGTGAGGAGGCATTTCTTTATGGAGAGGGTGGTGGCAAGGTGGAATGCACTACTGATTGAGGTGGTGGCATGTGACACAGTAGAATGCTTCAAGAAGGGGTGGGACAGGGCAAAGGGGAGGGTAAAAGGAGGGAAGGGGATAGGGAGTGGGACAGCTGCTGAATAGGGAACTAGCTGCAATCTCGAACAGCCTGGAAAAAACAGGATGGTATGTTACTGCTGGCAATATTTGTATGTTTGTATGTTCATAGAAATCAGCACTGTAGAAGATAGACTTCTTTTTCATGCTTAATCATACCTGTCTGTTTATCTGGGAACAAGTGACCACTGCACAGTGTGCTTCACAATAAGCACAACCATGGAGACGAGCCATACAAAAACAAGCATACTGGACTTTAGAAGGGCTGACTTTGGCAAAATGGGTGAATACCCGAGGAATACACTATCAAATGGCCATAAGGAGGGGTAGAAGAACAATGGAGAAAAATCAAAACTGCCATCATAGAGTCAACAAGCCTTTGTGTGAAACAGATAAAGAAAACAAAGCGGAGTAAAAAAACACTGTGGTTCTCAAAAGAGGTGGCAGGGAAGGTTAAGGAGAAACATAGAAACATAGACTTTGACGGCAGATAAGGACCGCTTGGCCCATCTAGTCTGCCCAGAAAAAGGCTGTATTCAAAAAGTGTAAGGAATGACAGTAGGAGCATGACAGGGAACTGTATCAATTAAAGCAGAAAGAAGTGGGGAAGGCAGTCAGAATAGCAAAAGCCCAAACCGAGGAAAAAATAGCTAATTCAGTTAAGAAGGGGATAAAATCTTTTATAGGTACATTAGGGAGCATAGAAAGGTTAAGGGAGGAATAGTGAAGATTAATAAGGGAGGGGAGGTGGGCAGAGGAGACAGTGAAAAGGCAGAGATACTGAATGAATACTTTTGCTCAGTATTCACAAAAGAAGATAAGGAGGAGTTACCTAAACCAGACAATAGAAGCACTCTGAGTAGGGGGGTTAACACCAGTCCATTTACAGAAGAAAGAGTCCTGAAAGAACTCCTAAAACTCAAGGTGGACAAAGCAATGGGGCCTGACGGGATTCACCCCAGAATCCTAAAAGAACTAAGGGAGGACCTAGTGACACCACTGACCACACTTTTTAACAAATCACGGGAGGATGGGGTGGTACCTGAGGACTGGAGGAGGGCAGATGTGGTTCCCCTTCACAAAAGTGGGAGCAAGGCAGAAGCAGGAAACTATAGACCAGTAAGTTTGACCTCAGTGGTAGGGAAAATGATGGAATCACTTCTGAAAGAAAGAATTGTTGAGTACCTAGAGGTCAGCGGGGCACAGGACCCAAAGAAGCACGGATTTACAGCAAGAAGGTCATGTCAGACGAGTCTAATAGATTTCTTTGACTGGGTGACCAAAGTAATAGACCAGAGAGGGGCTGTGGATATGGCCTACCTAGACTTTAGCAAGGCATTTGACACAGTCCTGCACAAAAGATTAATAATCAAGTTAGCCAGCCTTGGAGTGGGTCCCAGGGTGGTAGCCTGGGTAGCAAACTGGCTGCAAGCAGGACACGAAAGTAATAGTGAATGGAACACATTCCAGAAGAAAGGGGGGGTCACTAGTGGAGTACCTCAGGGCTCAGTACTGGGTCCAGTCCTCTTTAACATCTTTATGGGTGGCATTGCAGAGGGTCTGGAGGGAAAGGTATGCCTCTTTGCAGATGACACAAAGATCTGTAACAGAGTTGATACACGGGGGGGGGTAGAAAGGATGAGAAGGGACTTGGCAAGGTTGGAGGAATGGTCAGAGATATGGTAACTTAGATTCAATGCAAAGAAGTGGAAAGTAATACACCTGGGAAACAAAAACCCAGAAGAGTACACAATAGCAGGGGAGGTACTAACAACAACAAAATGGAAAGGGACCTGGGGGTAGTCATATCAGATGATCTAAAGTTCGGTAAGCAATGTGAGCAGTCAGTAAGGAGAGCCAGGGGTATACTGGGATGCATAGGAAGGGGCATCACAAGTAGAAACACGGAAGTGGTTGTCCCTCTGTATAGACAGTTGGTGAGACCCCATTTGGAGTACTGTGTGCAGTTTTGGAGACCTCATCTACACAAGGACATAGACAGGATGGAAGCAGTCCAGAGGAAGGCAACTAAAATGGTGCAGGGTCTGCATCAGAAACCATATGAAGAGAGACGGAGAGAGCTTAATATGTAAGCCCTGGATGAAAGGAGGGACGGGAGGACATGATAGAAACGTTCAAGTACCTGAAGGGAGTCAACAAAGTCCAGAAGGGTAGCATCTTTCAGAAAAAGAGATGTGTAAGAACAAGGGGGCACAATTTAAAGATAGAGGGGGGACGGCTCAGGGGTAATGTGAGGAAATTTTTTTTCACAGAGACAGTGGTGGATGCATGGAACCGCCTTCCTGGGGAGGTTGTTGGGTCTAAAACAGTGGGGGAATTCGAACATGCATGGGACAGACATAAGGCAATTGTAGTGGGGGGTGGCAGGAAGTAGGCTGTTGGTTAACTAGAATCTGCAGCTTATCCAGTAGGTAGGGAAATGGGCAGACTGGGTGGGCCAAGTGGTCCTTATCTGCCATCAAAGTCTATGTTTCTATGTTTCTATGTCTGTCATAATTTTCTTTAATGGACAATGCCTCATTAGCACTAGTAAGGCAAGGCAAGGCAAGGCAAATTTTATTTAAAAAGACGCCCATCCCGGAGGCTTTTGGCACTGTACATCAGTCAAATAAATACAGCACAGAACAATAATAATCAATTAAATACACTGCTCCAAACAAATTAAAACAAAATTTGCTACACAATTTGCAACCCTCAGCTACAGCTACATTTAGAGTCTCTAACACTAAAGTAAACATCAACAATTTTTTTAAAACAAATATGAACTATAAAACATAGTCCAGGAATGCCTAATCGTACAAGAATGCCTTGAGGCGGGCCCTAAATTCCTCAACAGACGGGGCCTCCTTAACCACTAAAGGGAGAGAATTACACAGGATGGGGGCAGCGACACTAAATGCTCTGTCGCCAGCAGTTCTTAGCCTCATCCTGGGAATCGCGAGGAGGCCTCTAGAGGAGGAGCAGAGGGAACAGACCGAGACAGCAGGTGTAAGAAGGTCACTCAGGTAGCCAGGGCCCAGGCCGTGTAGGGCCTTAAAGTAGTAACCTTTATTGTTGGACTGAATAGCCATTACCAAATGTTCATAAGAACATGATACATGACTAAATAGCACAGTAAAATATATTGTCTGGTACCTCCACGATATCTCCCTTTCCCAAAGAAGACACATACTCCAAATCTTGGAGGAAATGACCACAACCACATGTTTATTGATTTACAGCATGTCATCCTGAGCATAGGTGCTGCTGGGAGGATGCTCCCCTGATCCCTGTGGAAAAGATCATATGACCAATTCCCATCCCGCACCACCTGTAATCCTTGCAGTGACCCGTTGATGCTGGACTGCGACTCCCACCTGGGTCCTAATCTAGCGGTCCCCCGGGCTTCCTGCTGACTGGAGACAACAAGCTCTTCATGAGAATTGGACTCGTCACCCATGTTCCCCCCAATACCTCGTGTTCTGGCTCCTCTCAGACCGCCACAGGCCAGGCCCAGTCTCACCCCAGTAAGCCTATCACTCAAGATGATCCTCAAAGATTTCCTTAATGGCTACCAACATACTATCCAAGTCTACTGCCTGCATTTGCCCATCCTCCCCATCTGAAATGGGCTGGTGGGAGGCATAAATGTCCTCATATCTCAAAATTGCACCCCAAGGAATCCATGACAGCTCTCATCCACTGGTACATTGTGATGCATGCCCAGTTAAGAGCCCCCAGCTGCCTGGCTTGCTTCCAACATGATCATTTCAGCAGGTGGGACCAGGTGAGACCCATATGGGGCCACTAGTCTCTACTGGCATGCAGATCTTCCCTCATCGTCATCAGGAGGTTCACAGTCTTGCAAAGGCCCAAGTCTTCTCCTCCTGAGTGACTTAGCAGGCTATCTGGGATGCCCCGTTAGCCAACCTCTTCTTGCAACAATGGGAGCAACCCCCTCCTCCCCAGCGGAGTCCTTCTATGCCAAGCCAAGCAATCTGTGCTTTTTCTATTGAAATGCCTTGGTTGCTCCCCCCCGGTTGGTCACCCACTTGCTTCACCACCCAATGGATGAAGAAATACCCAGACACCCAGACATTCCTGGGACCATCTGAGGGACCTGCAACAAATAGAAAAAGGGAGATTATTGCAAGTAAGGACGTTTGTAATGTAAGAATGCCTTGGGCCTCCAGCACCCCAGTGCCCTAGCGCTTGGATCTCTTGATCTGACAACCCTTGGCCCCAAGCAGTCATTGCAGCTCCAATCCAAAAGGAATGAGTACTGAAGTTCCTTGTCTCCAAACCAATGTGCTGCACAGCTCGCTTCAGAATTTATCAGAACTGATAAGCCGACAAAGGCCTCCCATCCTCATGATGGAAGAATGCTTCCTCCTGTGCCAGGCGGACTTGCATGTATGCCTGTACCTTCTCTTTCATGACACTCCAGGGGAAGATGCCAGCCTGTACCATTGACCAGCCCCTGTCTGCTCCATTTTGGACCATTGGAGATGGACATAGACTCCTTCTGACATAACTACCATATCCCCCTCCAGCAAACCTGGTGACCCTCGAGCCTGTGCTGGCTGTGTCAACTCTGATACCCTGAAGGCCCCACCATAGGCCACCAAAAACATGGTCTCAAACAGTCTTGCTTCATAGCCATTCCGAAATACCAGTGGCAACACCTCCCAAATCTGAACCAGGAATGCTGGGCAAATAGTTCACCTGTCATCAGTCCTGGTACCCAGCAACCATCTTCATCCTTCCATTACTTTATGCACCTTAAAGGCCCTGGTGTTGTCAATCATGCCTATGACCCTAGCCAACCAGGAAAGTCCTGCAAGATTCCAATCCTCTGAACCTGGTGACATACCCTGCTCCTCAGCCTTCACAATGTGACTACAGTGCTGATCCACTGGGATAGGCTAGGTATCCGACCACCTAGCCACCTCTTGTACCTGTAGGTAGTGCCATAGTCCTTTGCAGTAAGCCACCTTTGTCCTGGGTGTGATGGAGTTACCTCTACAGTGCCAAGATTCATAGTCACCAACTACCAGAGGAAAGAAAGAGCCTCCCATGACCGATGTTCCATCATCGGGGCCAGCTCCCAAAACCTTTGCCACTGTAAACAAGATAAAGCATCCACAATGCCATTATCCACCCTGAGTGCATGCATGACTTGAAATTGAATGTTGAACAGTAGGCATTTTAACACATAAATCTGCATGAGGTCCCTCATAGGTCCATTCAGACCAAGCCATCTGTTAATGGTGTACACCACTCCCCTGTTGTCTGATCTAAAATGGATCATCTTGTCCTCAGCCTTGTGCCCCAAATGCTCAGTGCCACTACCACCAGAAATAACTCCAAAAGGGTGATCTGACAGCCCAGTCCCACTTCAAGCCACTCCAATGGCCACTTACCAGTGCACCACTCCCCTCAGAAGTACGCCCCAAAGCCCAAGACCCCGGCCGCATCCATGAATAATTCCAAGGATGCCTCATCCACTGGTTCCTGCCACTGGACTACTCTGTTGAAGTGATCCAGGAAGGTTCTCCAGACCTGGAGGTCTTCCCGGAATTCTTCTGTCACCTGAATCCAGTGATGCTGCTTTCTGTAACCTTGGCCCCGATTGGCCAAGCACGGCATAAATGATCTCCCCACGGGAAAAACCCTGCAAGCAAAATTAGGATGCCCCATCAGCTGTTGTAAATCCTGAAGCATTACCTTCCTGTCTGACCTTGCCTGACAAAGCAACCCCTTAAGTGACTCCACTTTGTCAATGGGCAGCCAGCACTGCTGAAACTCAGTGTTGATCTCCACGTCAACAAACGTAATGACCATTATGAGCTGTTCAACATTCCCTGGGGCCAAGGGAACCCCAAAGTCCCAGCATGTACAGATGAAAACCTCAGGGTTGCTTCCCACTGCTGAGTTCCAGCCAGTACTACAAACAGAAAACCATTGAGGTAGTGTATGACTGCCTTAGAAAATGTGTTAAGTGATTGTAGTAATCTGATTGGCTCAGACACTTCTCTAGGTGGGCATCTATCAGGCAATAGATGCCCACCTATTAAAAGTGCCAGCCTAGTCTGCCCCATCACCTGTATGTTTGTGCCCAGCATGCTCTCCAATTGGCCAAAACCCCTTAGTTGAATTCCAAATGTCAGGCATATGTATGCGTCACTTAGCGGGCGATTAACTGAGCAGCTGACCCATAACAAAGTGAAAAAAAAAAAGATAGCAAAAAGTAATAAAATAAAAACGCAATAGCTGTCCACACAAAAACACACTGAAACCAAATGGACATGACTTCTGTATTGTGTACCGTAATGGTGATACCTCCCTCCCGAGACGAGAGCTGTAAAAAAAATAAATAAATGGCTCCGAATACACACCTCCCATCTCCAACTGCCCTGGCTGTGCTTTTGAGCACTGAACCACACAGCACGCCACCTCAGGTACCATTTAGGTATTTTTTTTTTCCTTCAGCAAGTGTGGCAGATACCTCTCTTGCTGTGCCCCCCCCCCCAGCTTAGCCGCCTGATAACTACTAACATAACGGGCTGTAAAAAGTGTAACAGTCCACATTTGTTTCTACGACGATACAACGAAAGCGGGTGAGTTGTACCTACACAGCGGCTTACCGTGGCTCTCCCACAGTAATTTCCACTGTCCCAACCGATCAACGGCACCACGTCCATTTTTCCGTTGCTCTCTGACCCCACTAGACACATTCACCTCCAACTGATTAACAGGTAGTAGTGAAAAACAACGACAACACAAAGCCATCCAAAAAAATGCTTCTGACTTTTGTTCTGTTTTCTTCCTACTTCTGGGTATAGCGTTATCAAGCAGGTGGGAAGTAAGCACTGCATCTTCCTTAAGAAAATGATTGTATGAGACGGATCTTTTGTTTTCAAAACATTATATCTTAATCTTTCAGTCTGAAGTTGGTGGTCTAGAGGGGGAGGGATAGCTGCAAGACAATGGCTGGGAAGGGGGAAACAGATGACACAGAAACAGGGACTACTTTACCAGGCAAACCTTTAAACATCATTGTTAATCCATTTTTTCAAATCTTTTTCTTAATTTTATTTTTCATCCCAAATAAAAATGCCACAGTGCCCATTTTCTAAGTGCAATAATACCCTCCAGGGTGGGTGGTATGGGCAATACCGGACCTTCCAGGGGCTATAAGACCCTCTGCCTGTGGCGTTGGGCTTCATTACGCCCCTGGGCAGTCCGGTATTGCTCAATACTGCCTACCCTGTCGGGTATTATTGCTTGCTTATTTCCCAATCTCTGAGCAGTCATCCAGTGCAGAAAAGTGCTGAATTGCTCAAATAATGTGCAGGCCACCACGCACCCCACCGGCATGCAGTTATCAACATAGTATTCCCCTTCAAATGTTATGCTTAACAGAACTCTGTCATCATGGTAAACCAACAGCAGCCAAAATGCTGACTCAATATCTTTCTTTGACAATAAGACTTCCGGGCCTGCAACCTTAATCCTTTCGATGGCCCCATCGAAAGATGCATAATGCACTGAAATAAAGGCTGAATCAATGTGGACATTAATGTACTCCCCTTCTGGGTAGGAAATATGGTTACTCAAACAATATTCACCCAGTGCTTTCTTAGGTACCAGGCCAATGAGTGACACCTTCAAATTGGGCCAAGGAGGGGACTGAAACGGGCCGCTGACCTGCCCCAACCGCCTTTATTTTTCCAGTTTCTCCTGGACCACCTGCGGGCAATCAAGTGTGGGCTTCAGATTCTTGACCTTGAAGCACAGAGTAGGTCCACAGTAACAAAGTCTGAAGCCCACAGTGAATCCCCCTTTTGAGCAAGGCAGCAGCTGGTCTGTCCGGGTACTGGTCCAGCCATGGCTTAAGTCTTCACACCTGGATGGGAAGGCTTCTTCCCCTGAGGCTTGGGGGTTCTGCCCCTCCCACCCTGGAATCCTCCTCGGGAGAAGAGGGTGCCCGGAAGCTGCACAAATGGGTGCTGCTGGCGACATACCATGCAAGCATGCCGAAACTGGCAAGACACCCTGGTGCAGTTCCCTTCATTAAAGGCATAGAACAGCTGCCCAGGCCCACCCTCAGACCACTAGAGAAAGGACACCCACAGTGCCAAGCCACTGTCTGTATGCAACACCTCACCTCCTTGCATGACATCCACCAAGATGGGCATGTCAAGGTGACCCTACCCCCAGGAAGAGTCCACCGGCGGCAACCACCAAAATTTCTCATCATACTCCAACCAGGCTAACCCACTTTTTCACTGGTGCATCATGGTAATCCAGTGCATGTAACTGAACAATTCTGACCCTTGGGGTGCATCCTCTTGAAGGACCACATTGATGTACACGAGGAACACTGCAATCCAGTTATCAAAAGTTCACTGGACCTTAACTCTGTCTCCATTGTCCTTCTTACCTTCCTCCTCCTCCACTTTCTGATTCACCAGGGAGAACGTCAATGTACTCCTGATTCTGCATCTGCTGTTGAACTTTATAAGAAAGCTGTGTCCCTACTGGCATGTCCAGTCCTACAAAGGAGCTGGCTGCCAGCTGCGTGTGGAAGGCAGGGGGCTCTAGGAACACAGCGGCAAGGTGTTAAGCTTAGCTGTGAGCACTACTACCATGTCTGCCAGCTTTGTCAGGCTGTCACACAAGTTCCCATTCCATGATGACCCAGCTGGCTCTAACGACACCCAAGGATCCTCTGTGGCCCCAACTACCCTGGGGCACTGCCACCCTCATCGAGTGCCTCCACCTCGCTATCCAAGCTTGCCCCATGAATGGCCTCCAACATCTCCCTGACTATCTGAGCCCTTAACTGAAGCACCTCCCCCCCCGGGCCTTCCTTACCTGCTGCTCTGGAAATCTTTGCCAGACGCATGTTATCCTTTCTCACTGCACCTTCTCCTGTCGCGGTCCTCTTCTTCAAAGCAGAATCTCCTGACACCAATGGGAAGTCTAACCCCTCCAGGCAAGCCTCAAGCCAGGCCACCCCTTTCTTCTTATATAGCTACTGCACTTGTTCTCCAATGGCTGACTGCCTTTTGGCAGTAGTTGTCTTCTGATGACAAGCCATTGTCCTGAAATGACAGCTCAAGCTGTGGGTGGTGTCTGCAGTAAATGCTGATCAGCTGGAAGGAGGAGAGAGGGGGAACATGTGCTGGGAAACCCCTTAAATGTCTCCCTTGTCTCCCCCTCAGGCTATGCCATCCCTCCCTCCCTAAGGGAGGCTTGCTGGGGACCTCCTCCAGGGCATTGCCAGGCCAAGTGTTCTCCCAAGAGGAGGCCCCTCCTTATCCAAACTAGGTCCAGGGAAGGGGGGGCAGGCAAATAGCCTGCTGCTATGACTGTCTGGCAACCTCTCTAAAATCAAACATAAGTCACATTGTGCAGCATATACACAGTGGTCGTGGGACAGCTCTCTTCAGGGAGTATAAAGTGATTTTATCAAAACTAAGTTAGGCCCTCTTAGATCTGTTATTGCACTGAAACCTGGCTGGCTACAAGCAGACTAAAACACCACTAAAAATTAGGTTTATGGAGGTAAGATGTGTTAGAAAATGTTGTCTCTAACTCAGAGACGTCAAGGTGATTTTGATTTCCAGGGCCCTAAAGGGCTGTACTTGCTGAGATGATATCTCTCAGTCTAGACATTTAGTTATTGGATCAGGGGATTTTTCAAATGTTTTTTGAAGGGCGTGCTATCTAAACAAGCTTTCTGTCTTCATGTTTGGGGCTACTAATGAGAGGAAGGGATTAGGAGAACAGCTGTAGTCACTAATTGCTGCAGAGAGATAAACTCTGATCATCCTTGGGTGTCTGCATGCTTTGTATTTATCCTCACAATGCAATGATGCAGAGGCTATTATTTTAAAAATATGTGATTAGGCCCATGCTTTGACTGTAGCATGACAAGGGGGGAGAGTAAAATAATACTGGCAAACTGATAAATAAGGGACCGGCAAACTTCCTTAATTAAAATAGCAACATGAATTTTGCTGTGCCTCCCATAATCTGCCTAACTCAGGTTGTAAATTAAGGTGTTTTGTGCCCCATGCTGTCCCACAGCCCCTGTGGTATTTACTAGGACAAGTGGCCTCTTCAGTAAACCCTGCTTCAACTGACTATTGCTAATAGTAGTGCAGATTCACTGGGCTAGAACAGATGGAAGGGGAGAAGATAAGTCCTCTCCTACACTATTTTGGGGCTCTACTGAGTGGATTAGACTCAGCATGCTGATGCATAATGAACCCCGATTGCCTAGAAGAGGAGAGGAGAGTTGCATGCCAGACAAGCTTTGCATGTTTACCACTTTGGCCTCTAATCTAGTTGGGGTACTCAAATAAATGGATGTATAAGGGAAGTGATTTAGTTATCCGTGTGGTGGTTGTGGGGGTCCAAATGTTACATGTTAGCAATGCACTGAGACAACTTCTTGAGGGGGAAGGAGATAACCAGATGCCAAAAAGATGACTATGCCAGGATTGGTGTCTGTAGTATAGGTGAGATGGTTGCACATATTTTTCTATGTGCTTATTTGGCTTGGTTTTATTTTACTTATTTATTTTTATCTATTTCATCATTCAGAAATAATCTTTGAGCAAAGTGCTTTTTTTCAAAGGTTCCGCATCATAACAAGAAGACAAAGCATAGAAAAGTAAGTTGCAGATTATGGGTACACAGACACTGAGGCACAAACAGAACAGAACAAGATATAACGGCAAATAATCTAATTATTTACAATTGTGGGCTAATTCATATGCAAGTGTAACATTTCGTTTATAGGTTTGGCCATTCATAAATAGGTGTAACAATTTGAGATCAAGTACATCACAAGAAGCATAGCGAGTGCTGTGTGATTAAGTCACATAATTAGCAAGAAGTAATGCAGCCAAGAAGAGGCTTTCTCATTTTCGTGAAAAGAAGGGGAGAGGGGGTGGGAGTAGGGTTAAAGATAAATGGTGCTATACAGGTAGTCGGGAGAGGGAACAAGATGCCATCCGTAACAGACAGAAAGAGGAGGGGTTGAGGCCAGGGAAGAGCTTATAGCATTTGAAACTGAAGGAATGGGGGGGAGAGATTATCAGGGAAGGTGGGGGGGGAGGCACATGGCAGTATGTAATATAACTGTCAGACTTTGAGCAACCCGTGCCAGTAGTGAGATATAGAGGGAGTGATGTTTTCCTAAATGGAACAGCCAGCAAACCCTGGGCCATTCCTCTGGTCTGGTAGCTTGAGTGGCAAGCGTGTAGTATATCATTAATGCAGGGTGGGGCTTTACCTAGAAATGTTTTCTTACCCAGGAGGCACATCTGATACTAAATTCTGTTATTTAGATTGAGCCAGTTTGTTTGCTTGTAGAGTTTGCAGGAGTACTCTGAGTTGTCAGCTCCAAGGGTAAGCCTGCAGGCCTTGTTGAGTGCAGTCATTACTCGTCTAAGCACAGTGTCTGATGCAGCACCATATACTACCAGCCCATACTCAGTGATTGACAGGATAGAACTAGTGACAGCTAGTCGCAGGGCAGAGGGTGTAAGATAGTGTTCATGTCTATGAAGCACCCCCAGTTTGATATTCACCACTTTTACAACCTGGTCTATATGTTGTGTGAAGGACAGGGTGTCGTCAATGGTAACCCCCCAGATACTTGAATGAGTGTACTGAACAAGTGGTTTGGACTTGTTGTTTACAATGGACAGGACTGGAGATGCCTTCTTATGCTGAGAGCTAGAAATCAACATTGATTTGGTCTCCTTATAGTTAAGAAGAAGTTTCCTTGACTTAAACCAATCCTCCAGCTGGAGGAAAATGGACTGTAACTCCTTCTGTAACTGATTAGGATGGGCACGGTTGCTTAGTATGACTGCATTGTCCACATATAGAATAATTTTGCTCATACAAGCTTTGGGGAGGTTATTCATGAAGTGAAAAGGAGTGGGCCCAAGATGGAGCCTTGAGGAATCCCAAGTCCAATTTCTTTAGCAGAAGAGGTTACTGAGCCTATTTTGATGCTCTGGGATCTGTGGGCCAGGCAGTCCTTGAACCAGTGGACAGCCTCAGATGCATGCCCCAGGGACAGCAGCTGCTCAAGCAGGATAGGATGGTTGATGGTATCAAAGGCCTTAGTGAGATCTATAAATATAGATCCCACAAACCTGCCACCATCCATGACTTTGTGAACATAATCGGAGAAGGTCTCCGCTTGAGGCCTGCTCCACATATCGCTATCTCGGCGTCTGGCTGGATCAGCACCTGGACTTCTCAGCACATGTAGACGCACTGCAAAAAAAACTACATCCCATGCTGGGAGCTCTCCATCGTAACAAATTTTGCATCCCCCTACCAACCAGGCAAGCAATGGTGCAAAAAATGATCCTCCCAATTTTTGACTACGGCGATGTCATTTACGGTGCCGCCCCCCCATACATCCTTAGCCAGGCTAAACCCCATTTTCAACTCCTTCTGCTGGTTCACCTTGGACCACCCTCCCAACACCCATCACTGTGACCTCTACCAGTCCCATGACCTCCTGTCACTCCAAAATCGGTGATTGCTGCACTGTGCTAGAATTACTGCTAAGTTCTGGTATCACACGCTGCCCTCCTTCCTATCAACATCTCTAACAGCCGCCCCCCACCTACCTACGATCTCAGGAAGACTGACGCCAGGCTCCTTCACATTCCCCACAGATCCACCCGATCAGGTCAGGTAGCTTTTAGTTCCAGACTGCCCAAATTATGGAACTCACTGGCAGCCGACATCAGACTCACTACAAGTACTCCCCAACGTAATGCCCTCCTCAAAGCACATTTTGCTACCAACTGCTCATGCTTTCCCCATCGCTGAATTCCTTGCACGTCTCTTATCAGCTTTTCTGGTCCATTTTTTAATTCAGTACCTTTTTGCCACTGACTCCTTCTACTGCTGCTGTAGATATGCTTGCTTACCCAAATAGTATGTAATCTAATCACACGATGTAATTGTGAAATTTCTTCCATGATACTACATCACTGCCTGACATACTCTTCATCCTTTTTCTTTGTACCAACCACATGCATCTCAGTTTCTGCATCCTTCCTTCTGGGCCACTGTTTATTATCTGCTAATTATATATGTGCTGATTTTCTGGGCCACTGTTTGTTACCTGCTAATTATGTATGTACTGATTTTTGTATTATGTACTGCACTCCTGTAACCCCTTACCCCGGGGCGCATCTGGAATAGAGCAGTACTCTGCTCAGTATGCCTTCCTGGTAAATCTCTTAGATAAATAAATAAATAAATAAATTCAATTAGAGCAATAGTCGTGCTGTGGTTCTTATGAAAGCCATGCTGCTGGGGAAACTGGAGATCAAACTTCTGAAGGAATTCCGTGACCTAATCTGCCACAATTCTCTCAATCATTTTTGAAACGGGGGAGAGAATTGAGATTGGAAAGTAATTGGCAGTGCATGTGTGATCAACATTTTTTGGGACTGGTGTCACCAGCACCAGTCTCCAAACAGATGAGAATTTTGCCTGGGTGAGTGATTTATTGAATTTTTTTTTTTTGTTTTGTTTATTCTTTTTACCTCCTCCTGTACCCCAACGCCCGCCACTTCTTTGGCCCTCCTAGCACTCCGTTCCCCCTGGCAGTCCTCTTCTGGAGCACCTCCCCACAGATAGCAGCCAATCCCGAGTTGTCCTGGTGTATCCCATCGCCGGGCGGGTCCCCCTCCTCTGAGGGGGAAGGCACCGGGTGGCAGGGAACCCCAACACACTATTTTTACTTACGGTCCGGGATGCCGCTGTGGCAGAGAATGCTCCTGGAGGCTCCGGGGAACAAAGAGAGTCGGGGCCATCATCTGGTGGCGTCGAAGCTGATTTCTGGCTTTTTCTATTTTTAGTCCCTCTTGCTTCCACTACTTGTGTTACCCCCGGTCTCCAACGGGGGCCACTGAAGAGCAGAGCTATCCCCTCACCCCTCCCCAGGAGAGGAGAGGAGAGCAGTCCTCTGGATGCTCAGTCATCTCCTTCCCCCTGCCAGTCCACGGTGCCCGAGTCAGTTCCTGAACCCGGGTCACCGGCATGGGCCGAGATAAGGCACCAGCACCTCAGCCCTCTGCGCCACTGGGCTGGCTATTGAATATTTTAGTAATTGGGCTCAATAGTTACATAGAAACATAGACACATAGACTTTGACGGCAGATAAGGACCGCTTGGCCCACCTAGTCTGCCCATTTCCCTACCTATTGGATAAGTTGCAGATCCCAGTTCATCAACAGCCTACTTCTTCTTACCCCTCTCTAGAATTGCCTTATGTCTGTCCCATGCATTCTTGAATTCATCCACTGTTTTTGACCCCACAACCTCCTCTGAAAGGCTGTTCCATGTGTTCACAACCCTCTTTGTTAAAAAATACTTCCTCACATTGCCCTTGAGCCTTCCTCCCCTCTTTCTTCGCATTGTGCCCCTTTGTTCTTGCACATGTCTTTCTTTGAAATATGCTACCTCCTTGGATTTTGTTGATTCCCTTGAGGTACTTGAAGGTTTCTATCATGTCCTCCCTCTCCCTCCTTTCCTCGATGGTACACATATTAAGCTCCTTCAGTCTCTCTTCGTATGGCTTCTGATGCAGATACTGTACCATTTTGGTTGCCCTCCTCTAGACTGCCTCCATCCTGTCTATGTCCTTGAGGAGATGTGGTATCCAGAACTGCATGCAATACTCCACATGGGGTCTCACCAACTGTCTGTACAGAGGGATACCAGCTTCCTGTTTTTTACTGGTGATGTCTCTTCCTATGCAGCCCAGTATGCCCTCAGCCCTCCTTACTGCCTTCTCACATTGTTTGCCTACCTTTAGGTCATCTGATATGACTACCCCCAGGTCCCTTTCCATTTAAATTGTTGTTAGTACCTCTCCCACATTGTGTACATTGCCCTTGGGTTTTTGTTTCCCAGGTGCATCACTTTGCACTTCTTTGCATTGAATTTAAGCTGCCAGACTCTTGACCATTCCTCCAACCTTGCAATGTCCCTTCTCATCCTTTCTTGTTGCAGATCTTTGTGTCGTCTGCAGACAGGCACACTTTTCCTTCCAGTCCCTCCACAATGTCATCTATAAAGACATTAAAGAGGATTGGTCCCAGTACTGAACCCTGTAGTACCCCACTAGTAACCACTCCTTTCTTCAGAGTGGACTCCGTTTATTATTACCTTCTGCGTCCTGTTGTCCAGCCAATTTTTTATCCAGGTTACCACCCTGAGATCCACTCCCAGGCTGTCTAACTTGTTTACCAATCTTTTGTGTGGGACTGTGTCAAATGCCTTGCTAAAGTATAGGTAGGCCATATCAAGAGCCCCTCCCTGGTCTATTACTTTGGTCACCTAGTCAAAGAAATCTATTAGAGTCATCTGACATGATCTTCCAGCTGTGAATCCATGATGCCTTGGGTCCTTTGCCCCACTGACCTCTAGGTATTCAACTATTCTATCTTTCAGAAGTGATTCCATCATCTTCCCTTCCACAGAGGTCAAACTAACAGGTCTGTAATTTTCTGCCTCTGCCTTGCTCCCACTTTTGTGAAGGGGAATCACATCTGTCCTCTTCCAGTCCTCAGGTACCACACCATCCTCCCATGATTTGTTAGAAAGCATAGTCAGTGGTGTCACTAGTTCTCCCCTTAGTTCTTTTAGAATTCTGGGGTAAATCCCATCAGGCCCCATTGCTTTGTCCACCTTCAGTTTTAAGAGTTCTTTAGTTCAGTTTTAAGAGTTCATTAAGAGCATCAGCCACCAGCTTCATATCAATGTTGTCACTGCCAAGGCTGGTTTTACCTAGTACTTTAAGGACATGCTTTCTGGCCTCCCTGGCAGTGACACGTTTGAAGTAAAGGTTTGAGCAGTTTGGAATGTTCTGAGTTATAAGCTTTGATGGGTCAACGGATTTGAGTTAGTCAAGGGGAAGGACAGAGCTAAGGTCTGAGAAGGTTGAGTTAAAGGATTCTGCAATTGTATGAGGAGCCAGGGTTGGTGTATTGCCGATGTTCAGCATTGAAGAAGGTTTCCTATCCTCTTTACCAAGAAGGTCCTTGATATTTTCCAAGAATCTTTTTCCATTCCCCCAGTTCTGATCCAACTGTTCCTTATAATATTTTGCTTTGGCTAGCCTGGTTAGGTTTGTGCACCTGTTACTAGCAGCCCTGTACTTCCGAAAGTCAGCAAGGTTGCCTGTGCTTCTAGCCCTGCACCATGGGTTCTCACACCATTGAGGATACAGGTGTCTTCAATAAGACACTCTGCAGAAGTGGTGAAACCACAAACATGATAGCCCGAGTTCCCCTGATTGACCTTGGAAGACAAGGAGAAGGGAACAACGGTATTTGAGTCCAAGAGCATAAATGGTTTTGGGTATAGTTTCTTGTACACCTAGCAGGAGCTACCAAAATCATGCTGCACCAGGGCAGCTCCCCAGGAGAAAAACAGCCCGAACAAAGTAGTTACAACGTTTTTTGGTTTTTTTTGGTGATATTGTTGAATGTCTGTTGGTTTATAGTTCAGGGTGCAGGTACACCAGTATTCCTTTACTGTGTAGAAATAATAGGATTTCACACCTCGGAAGATGGCAAGCGTCTGCCCAGAAATGGACACGGAACAAAAATGGACAGTTATCAAGGAAGGACTGGCTGAAGCCACTAAAACTTGTGTTAAGAGCCAGAGCAAGAAAGCCAGGACCAAGAAACCCAGTTGGATGAGTAGAGAGGTAGTGGAGAAGGTGAGGGAGAAGAGAAATGCATTTATGATCTACAAGAGATCCAACAGGGCAGAAGACAGATAAGAATATGTGAAGAAATCCAGAGAAGTGAGCAGAGTGGTAAGGGCAGCAAAGGCCTCTAGGGAACAGAGGTTAGTGCAGAGGATCAAAGAAGGAGAAAAGGATTTCTTCCGCTATATCAGACAGAAGAGGAAGAGCAAAGATCACATTGTTAGGATCAGGAGGGGAAGTGGGTGGGTAGAAAAGGGGGCTGAGCAGGCAGAAGTACTTAATGATTACTTCTATTCAGTCTTTACCAAGGAGAGGGATGAGCCCGTACCTGAGAAGAAGGGCGAGGTGGGAGAGGGTGGATGAGAAGCAAACATGGATGGGGAAATCATGGTGGAAAGGGTGAGGGAGGGCCTAAAGTCCCTGAAGGTGGACAAGACACCTGGCCCAGATGGAGTCCACCCCAGAGTGCTGACAGAGTTGGCAGAGGTCCCGGCAAAGCCATTGGTGGACCTGTTTAATACCTCTCTGAACTCAGGGTGCATGCCCAGGGACTGGAGGGAAGCACATGTGGTACCTCTCCATAAGAGTGGGCCCAAGGACAAATCGAGGAATTACAGACCAGTAAGCCTTACTGCAATTGTGGGAAAATTTATGGAGACAATCCTCAAGGAAAGACTGGCGCAATTTCTTGAGGATAACAATCTCCAAGACAGCAGGCAGCATGGGTTTGTCTCAGGCAGATCCTACCAGACGAACTTGGTTGATTTTTACGACTGGGATACAAGGGCACTGGACAGGGGACGTGCAGTGGATGTCTTCTACCTGAATTTCAGTAAGGCCTTTGACTCGGTGCCACACGGTAGGCTGTCCTGCAAGTTGAAGAGTCTGGGAGCAGGGAGGAAACTGGTAAGATGGGTCGAAAACTTGCTGCTGGGTAGACAGCAGAAAGTAGTAGTGGGTTGGGGGGAGGCATCTGAACTCAGGGCAGTAACAAGTGATGTATCACAGGGCTCAGTGCTAGGACCAGTTCTGCTTAACATTTTCATAGCTGACATTGCAGTAGGGATAAAGAGCAAGATCAGTCTCTTTGCAGATGACACAAAGATTTGTACAGAAGTAGATGGGGAAGGGAGCAAAAGTACTTCAGGAGGATTTGAGAAAACTGAAAGAATGGTCTCACACTTGACAGCTTGGTTTCAATGCCAAGAAGTGCAAAGTGTTGCATTTAGGAGGTAAGAACCCAGGACACAGTTACTGGCTGGAGGATGTCCTGTTAACAAAATCCAAGGAGGAGAAGGATCTGGGAGTGCTGGTAACCTGGAAGATGAACCACTCCGTTTAGTGCAGAAAGGCAGTAGTGAAGACAAACAGGATGCTAGGGTGCATAGCAAGGGGGATTACTTCTAGGAGTGGGGAGGTCATCTTGCCCATGTACATGTCCCTGGTGAGATTGCACCTAGAGTACTGTGTGCAAGTTCTGATGCCCCTACTTGAAAAGGGACATCAAACCACAGGAGGGGGTACAGCACAAGGCAACAGAAATGACCCTGGGGCTGGAGGACAGACCATATGAAGAGAGACTGAGAGAGCTCAATATGTATACCCTGGAGAAAAGAAGGGAAAGAGGGGATATGATTGAGACCTTCAAGTACCTGAAGAGTTTGAGCAAAGTAGTCACCTGGTGTATGTTCAATCTGAATGGTGGAAGGGAAACCAGGGGACACTCTATGAAGCTGGAAGGGGGCAGGTTCAAGAGGGAACTGAGGAGGCACTATTTCACAGAAAGGGTGGTGGCAGGGTGAAATGCTCTGCCAGAGGAAGTTGTATGGTTGCAGAGTGTTAGGGGCTTCAAGAGGGGGTGGGACAGATTTAAGGGAGGGTACAAATCGTGAGGGTGGGAGTTGGGGAGGCATATGAGGGAGGGGGGAGCAGCTGCAGTCTAATGGACTGAAGTGCTGCACACTCGAGCAGACTAGATAGACCGAATGGCCTGTATCTGCTGGCAATTTCGTATGTTTGAATCTAAAGGAAATCAAAATGCAAATGAGATATTATCTATGGGGGTCTTGACAAAGATGATAACCTACATTATACATAGTATGATTAATCCTTGCAAGCATAAACAAGTGCTTAAATACACAAATAAAGGAGAGAGATTATTTTCACTCAAGAGATCTACTTGACCCCAAGGAGGCTCAGACATTCTCAAAATGAGGTTCACTTAGGTGTACCACTCCTCACTGTAAAATGGAAAAAAAGAGGAATAATTACCCTGATTGCAAACATACTACCATTTGAGGACAAACAAATCATAGCAAATGAGGGGTGGCAGATACCTCATAGTACTTGGAGAGATGCAGAACACCCCAGTCACCCTGGTAAATGTCTACACTCCTTCTGGATC
The DNA here is from genome assembly GCA_016271365.2 of Neoceratodus forsteri. Taxonomy (NCBI): domain Eukaryota; kingdom Metazoa; phylum Chordata; order Ceratodontiformes; family Ceratodontidae; genus Neoceratodus; species Neoceratodus forsteri. Next base: position 100,302,169 of record CM028138.1, on the reverse strand, counting down.
CCTGTATGGATTTTATACTGAACTACCAAAAATAGTGGCAGAGTGTGTGAGGGGCCTAGTAATGGTGGTGGGGGGGGGGGACTGGAACCTGATATTCAAAAAAATCACTGAACACTGCTTCCCAGATACCAGGTTGAATGTCATGGTACCTACTGAGGTGAAAACCCTTATTAGTGTAACCCCCTTGTCACCTGGGGTTACTAGAATCCCACTTAGAACTAGTGGCAGGCAGGGAAAGGCAGCTTGTGAGGCACCAGTTAAATGGGTTTCACACTGTTTCACTCTGTCCTCAGTCTCGGCAGAGCTGGAGGGATGACATCACCATAGAATTCTCGCAGCAGCATAAGCCACACTGGAATGTTGGCTGCAGGGGTTAGGTTAGAACGTTGAGGAATTCAAAGTTAGTCTTCAGCCAGACTCCAGAGAAGGAGGAGGTGTGCTGCAGCTGGCAGACCCTCAGAGCCTAGCTCTGCTTTAGAGCTACACCAGAAAGTGGGTAGTGTGTTCTCACCCTAGAGAAGAACACAGAAGAGACTGAAAGAAGTGGTAGAGACCGCTCTCAGTGTTGTTCCAGTGCCCCATCCCTGGAGGAATGGGGGGGGGAACAGCATTTCAGGGGCAATCCCCTGGCCCTGCTTGGAAAGGGAAAAGCTGCCTTACAGAAGAGTTTATACTGAGAATACCAGTGAATTTGTGTTTCCTTTGAGAGAAGCCCTGGGGCACCTGCATACCACGGTGAGTCTGCTCTGAAATAGAGCACCTGTTTCACCAAGACAGAGTTGTGTAAAAGTAACTGCTTACTGTGGAGTCAGGAGAAGACTAGCCAAGTACAGTGCTTTTAAATTTGTGTATGGCTTGGAAGTATCTAAGACAGTGGGGGTCTAAAGAATGGACATAGCCACTAACAGAACTGTTTCAGTCAGGACACCACCTAAATACAGTGTAGAATGTTAAATGTGTCATACATTTCGAGATATCATCTACAACCAGTAGTTTCAAAGAAAGGTGTTGTTCCAAATGAATGGCCGGGTATGGATTTGGGAACAAGAGGTGGGAGATCCCCATCTGGAGTAACCAGGTTTACCTCCACGGATTCACTTTGGGCACCTATAGCTTTCTCCCAGGCACTTGGCCAGTGTCTGCAGAAAGTACCCAGATGTGGGATTAAGGATGTTTTCCCTTTAGAGCTAGAAAGTGCTCATGGGTGGTTGAGGGAGCCACCATCAAACTCCATGCTTTATGGAAAAGTGTTCAAGGACTGGCCGGGGTGCCATGTCAAGGAATCCAAGTAGAAGAAGTATCAGTTCGGGCCGTGTGAGCCCTGTTGTGTTTAGAACCTGAGGGTATTGTGTAGTAAAGAAGATAGGCTCTGCGTCTGTAAATCTGCATTTCAAGGGAGTGAAGTCCTGTGGGGGTCCATCTTGCTTTGTTATTCTTGTGTTGAAGTGAATAAAAGCCACACTCTAGAATCCCATTACTGGTTTGGACATTCTCAGTTATTGCTTCCTGTGATTGGAGTTACTTGGTTGCCCCTGACCAGAAGTGCAAACCTAGCCATGATGCTTAGCAAATGTTTTCTCCCCGAACCTAGGCTAGCCTGAGTAGTGCTTACAAAATAGAGGCCCTGCGCTAGAGGGCTTACATGAGGATCTGGGAATGGGAGATGTCTGGAAAATTAAATATCCTCTTGCCAAAGATTGCACCTGTTACTGTACTTTCCCCAGTTTAGAATGCACTCCACACTGGTCAACTTTGTTGCACACTGACCCAGGATGCTTCTAGATTTGATTCTATGTGGGTAGTCACTGCTACCCCCTCTGATCACCAAACAGTTCTCCTACATGTAGATCTCCACATACCCAGAAAATAAATATTGGAGATTGAATATCTCCCTTCTGTAGAGGCACTAACCTTTAAGCATTTATTTAAGCAAATATAAGAAAAATAGTAGTACAAGAGGACACAGCATGAGATTAGAGGGAGGCCAATTAAGGGGTAATGTGAGGAAGTTCTTTTTCACAGAAAGGGTGGTCGATGTATGGAATGGCTTACCTCAGGAAGAGAGGGATATGAATACACTGCAGGACTTCAAACAAGCATGGGATAGGCATAAGGGAGCAATACAGATGAGTTTGAATAGATAGGCCATTGACAGAGTAAAGGTCAATGGCACGTTCATAAGGTAGAAAAAATGAGCAGACTGGATGGGCCTTGTGGTCCTTATCTGCCATCAGCGTCTATGTTTCTATGTAAGCAGGACTTAAAGAGCAACCAAAGAAAATAATAACAGAACATTGGTCAAGGGATATCCCCACAGATTCCGTGGGACACCTGTGAGATAGTGCTATGCGGTAAACTGATTTCTGAAGTACCCACAGAAAACAGGAATGCAAAAAGACAAAAGAACAGCTAACCCAGAGCCTGAGGGCCCTGGAGATGGCATTAAAGAATAAGTATAAGTGGGAAGCTCAAAGAGATAACAAAATAAAACAGACCAGAACTACACTTCAGGAATTACAGAATGCTGAGAGATAAAGAGCACTACTGCATCTTAAGCAGCGGTATTATGACATAGAGCCATGGGCCACACAACTGCTGGCCTTCAGATTAAAACAACAAGCTGTTCAAGCAGCTACAGCATTGCAGGGCATATAATGTTTAAATCAGAACAAATATCAGCAGCCTTTGTAGAATACTACAAAACCCTTTTTAGCCCTTATCAGGAAACCTTAAAGCATAATATACAATTCTTTATGAATACTGTGGACCTCCATAAATTGAACTTAGAGCAGGGCACCCTTCTGACTTCTCCTGATTACAGCCCTGGAGACAGAAGAATCCATTAACAAACTGAAAACAACAGAGTGCCCTTGACCAGACAGGAACAGCAGTGAATTTTATAGATGCTTCAAAGTGGAGGTTATCCACCTGCTTCTAAGTGTTATCACTGAGGTTAAAGGGGTGGGGAACCCTGCCATCCACTTGGAACTGTGCCACCATTTCAATGACACCCAGAGAGGGGAACTCCACCCATTGCAGCCCTTATCATCCTATCTCACTGCTTAATACAGATTACAAACTGTTCATAGCCATATTAGTCACTCATCTGAATACCCTCCCGCCAAGTATTAAAAATTTAGCTCAGGTAGGCTTTATATTGGTCAAGCAGACTCCAGACAATGCGTGCTACACAGTAAACATCATTGACTCCATAGCATGAAATATAAATACCAGTGTGTATCTTAAGTCTTGATGCAGAAAAAAACCTTTGATAAGATTGTAGCCAATTACAGTACAAGTCACATTAAACTGTTCCTCTAACTGGCTGGTTTAGCATTTTGCAACTGGTTGTTTAAAAGCTGCATTATTTATAGCAATGAATTATTAAACATTTAATTGTGGCTTGCTAGCAGCTTGTATTTGGCTGCTGCTTATTTAGGAATGCATTTCAAAAAGACTACAAAAGAGTTTCACGTTGCACAGCACTACAGTACGAACCGTGGGACACTTTCAGCTCATCTGAAATTATGGTACTGTAAGTGCATGTCTTCAGTTATAGTGTTGGCATAAGACACACTAGAAATGCAATAATGCCACAGGATGTAAATACTATATTTAATTTTTGATTTTTTAAGTTAATGCTCATTCTTCAGCAGTCCGCTATGATTGAGCACCATCGATAATGTTCCCACCTGCCCACCAGCACCAATCCGCGCCTAGCGTCGGGTAACATTTTTGTCTGATTCTTCTAAAAAGACAGTTCCTGACAGTGTGGGCACTGCTGGAGGATTTAAAGTGAATTTCATTTAGAAAGAAGTGCTCTAATGTGCTGCAAACCATGTTTGAAAGTTAAAGCCATGGGTCTGGGCATTGCATTATGTATTATCCAGTTTTTAAGCAAAGGAGTGGTAGTGGATGTTGTAGCCCCCACCCTCTCCACCTAGTATTTAACCACCCAATACAGATAATTTTAGATTTCTTCAAACCAGGGATTATATCCAAACACAATATAGACATAAACAACTGTTGCAGTCAGCTGCCCCTTTCCTGTAGACTATGGAAGGCATCCTATGAGGGTTGATGACCAAAGAACAGATTGCTGTCTACAAAACATTTAGAAACCAAAATGAGGACCAAACCCTTCCTATCAGACATAAATAGAAAGAGGAAAATAACATTGTGCCTACAGCACAGGAACAGACCCTGGCCTTTCACTCTGCTTTTAAGACCATCAGTTCCCCTTTATGTCAAGACTATAGATGGAAGGTCAGGACCCACCTTTTCTATACCCCTGCAATAGAAGGAAATTGGTCTGCCAATCACTCGTAAAGCTGTTGTCAACTTTGCACAGAAACCAAAGCACAGCATACATATATTTTTTGGTTCTGTCTTAAGTTAACTAAATTCTGGAGAGAGATTCGTGACACCCTAATTGAGCTATTTACACTAATCAATCATAGGCTAATGTGTCAAACCATACTACGCCTAATACTGCAAGGTGTGAGGGGTAAAGACACCATATATGAAGTAGCAGCCCAGAAGGCCATAACTAGGAAACAGTTCTCACTGGAACTCCCAACTCACCAGTGCTGGTTAGATATAATACAAGAAATATACAGGGTGGAAGACTTAACACTTCGGGTCAACCAGTGAATGCCCAGCTTTACAGCCAAGTGAATTCTATGGGGGCTGTACCAGAGTGATAGGGACTCTGATTTCGGCTTATAGCTCCATGTATTCATAGGTATGTTCTGTGAGGGATCTTTTTCAGAGAGCCACTCTTAGCACCAGGCAGGGAACATTCTGAGATGACTCTACACCCATAACAGCTTTTTTTGTGGTGAGAGTACTATTTCAGTAATCACTTACCCTGAATAACCAGAAGTGGCAAAGTACAGTAGTCCCTTGCAGATTACAGATATAGTTTATAAAACTGTGATCTGAATTTTATTCTTTATTTCCTGTTTTTATGATTGTTCTTAATTGTATTGTATTGTTAGGTGCCTAGAGCCTCCTGGAATGGGTGCCATACAAATTAAAGTTGCCTTGCCCTTACCTATAATGAACAGATGGGGAGCCATAACATGTTCATTGTACTTCCTGTTTGTTACATTGAGGAATACTTATACCAGCACTATCAGCACTATCTGCCAGCTGTTTATTTATTTATTTATATGCTCCTTGACTATTCCTACTGCTTTACCCTTCTTTTCTACCTTACTTAAGCAATAAGGCATGACAGGGTGTGGGTTATTGCAAGATATACCATGATCATGTGATGCGTTTAGGCCATTGAGGTTACAGGATTTTCTCATCCCATTGTATAATCCTTGGCAAACCAGTGTTTTTTTTTTTATACTTCCTTTATTGATTTTCTAAATGAAGTTTACATCTTGCATATAGTGTCAATTACAATAAAACCTGTTATGTAGAATGTTTATTACAGTTTCAAATTATTTCAACATTCTATGTTATACCATCCATATAGAATGTAATTAATAAATTTTCATTTGTACAACTGATTTATAACAAAACTAAACAACAAACATTCGGGCAATCTATATGCAAAAGTACAAAAACCATTATAAATTTTCTTTTTTTTTCTTATTTATCTTGTTCATAACATTATTCCTAATTTGTTATTTTTGAAGTACGATACTCATTATCAAATAATTTCTTTCAGGACTCTTTTCCTCATAATTATTAGCACTGTCCCTCTGTTTGTTGAGGGGTCATTTCTTGTCATCCATCAGAGGCAGATTCAAGGGGTCATTATTAGTTTTCCCAGGGTTGTTCATCACCTCGTAAATCAAAATTTCTATTTCTTAGTTAATGGTGAATTATACAGGGCAATACAGAAAAATGGAGAGAAGTTTTTTATGCATGAAATAACTATTCAATTTCTCTACAATCTGTACTAGAAAGTGGTTCCTGTGCCAGTTCCCATCTAGTCCATCGGCTAACAAACTCTTCCAGTTTTTGTTGTAAACCAAAAGTGACTTTCTCACAGTCCATTATATGTTGTACTACTTGTAACCATTCCCTTTTTGTTGGGGGGGGGCAGTTTACAAACATTTTCTCATAATAGCTTTGAAGGTCTCTACCTGTACAATAGACCACAGATACAGAGCATCTTTACCCTTGATGGAGCAGGGAGGGACACCTAGCATCACATCCTCTAGTTCCATTCGGTCCAAGATGTTTAATATATTATTAATCTGCTCATGAACCTCCCTCCAGTATCTTTCTAGTTTAGGGCATAATACAAATATATGGGCATGTGAAGCCTGGTCTGACCCACACTCCTTCCAGCATCTTAGGGAGTTTCCCAGAGACCATTTGGACAGAAAAATAGGGACCAGGAAGAAGCATGATCTAATCTTCCATGAGTATTCCCTCCACTGTGGGGAGGAAGTGGTGAGCCACACCATTCTCCATGCCTTTTGCCATTGTTGTTCAGCAAATGTCTTTCCCGTTGAGACTGTCATATTTCTGCTTTGTAAGTTTTTTGTTCTATTAAGGTCTGGTACAACAGGGTAATGGCATGTTCCCTACCCTTAGAGGTCCAGAATGGTATTAAGGATAACTCATCTGTACTAACATATGTTTGGGCATTTATGTATCTTAATTGCCCTTGGATACAATTTCTCATCTGAAAACAATGCAGTTGATCAGTCAATTCCCAATTAAATTGTTTTCTGGCTTGGTCAAATCTGTAATCATAGGCTCATTATTTAAAAGCTGCCAGGGGCTAAAGAGCCCTTACTCATTTGTCTATAGTACTAGCCATCAACTTTAGCCAGTGTGAAACATGGTTTATGTACCCACCATCTGTACCTGCAAATCTGCATTTTGACTAATTTATGTGAGGTGTCTCTTCTCCAGCCCTCCAAAGTCACCTAAGCCTCCTTAGGCACCAGAACTTTTGTTTCTAGGATGTGTTGTGCATTAAATAACACTGCCTGCAGGGGCTTGGTTTTAGGCCTGTCTAGATCTATTATTTTCTACTAGACGGAATAGTTTATATTTCCCCACAATGCTGCTAGTTTTATCTGGGCTGCTGCCCAGTACAAAGGGAGGTACAGAAGGGCAAGACTTCCATTCTTCTTTGGTAGGGTTAAATACTCCAGGTCTTTTATATTGCCATATGTATTTGACTAATAAAAATTGCCACTTTAACAATTCCCGTACTGTAACTAAGCAAGGTACTGTATGAAATAAATATAAACACCTGGGCAACACATTCATCTTTACAGACAAAATTCATTGGTATAATGATAAGGGCAGTAAATGCCAGCATCCTAAATCTATTCAATACTACAAAGAGCTAATTAAGCAAGCCTGTAACCGGATTCAACCAAATGCCTTTTATTGGCCAAGTTCCCTGGAAAAAGATAGGGCAGATTTTGATTGGGCTGTATTATGGAATAATATTTACAAATGTATTAAGCAAGACAGTCTACAGCTTCTGCGATTCAATGTTCTGCATGACCGGTATATCACTCCCTACAAACTTTACAGAATGAAAAAACTTCCATCCCCAGACTGTGACCATTGTCCAGAAGAGAAAGGTACTCTATATCATAAGTTATGGGTCCGCCCTCCAGCTAAGAATCTTTGGTCCTTGGTCCAAAGTAAAGTCACCCCATTCTTTAAGAATTGCAACAACTTTTCTTCAACTACCTGCCTCCTAGGTGACTACTCTGCAATTCCCTCTTCTAAATTTAAGCATGGTATGGCCTTCATCTCCCTGGTAACCAAGCTGCTTATTGCCTGTTATTGGTTGGAGGAGTGGATCCCTTCTTATTTGGAATGGGTACAGGAGCCCTTGACAGCTCTGAGTGTGGAAAAGACTGTGGCTAAAATCCATGGTTCCAGGCTTGCTGACCCAACTTAGTGACATTTTTAAGCCACTAGGCCCTTGATGATGCTTTCTCTCTCTCTCTCTCTCTCTCTCTCTCTCTCTCTCGGTTATTTCTATTTTGTTTTTTTTTTTCTGGATATGCCCTACCCAGTTGAGTGACTCAGTACATCACATTATTCCCTTTCTTCATTTTTTTTTTCTGGAGACTAAAAAGGCACGGTGGCCTGGCCTTTTTTCTCACATGGCAATATTTGCATTAGCTTAGATTTGGAATAGTGCTAAGGGAGGGAGGTTTTTTGTTTTGTTTCCTTTTGGGGGTGGGTGGAGTTGAGGGCGTGATCTTAGATTTTTGTTTTGATGTGGTTGTTCCTTACTTGTGTTTAGTTTTTCTATTTCACCTTTTATATTAGTTGTTTGGATTGTATTTGTAAAACAATAAAGCTTCTTGATTTGCAAAAAAAAAAATCTGTCTTTAGTTGGTGTATTAGTGGGAGGTAGTTTAATTTAAATAACTGTTTAAGGTCGGAGGCTAACTTAATACCTAGATATTTTAATACTTGTAAATCCCATCTCATAGGATATTTGTCCAGTATCTCCAGTGGGACCACGTAATGGAATACCAAAACTTCTGTTTTGGATGTGTTTAAGGTATATCCTGATAGGGTCAACAGGTCTAGTTGTTGAAACAGGGCATCCGGAGAAGTGTCTGGGTTTGTCATGTGAATTAGCACATCATCAGCGTATAAGGACATTTTATGTTCTGTCCCTGCAGGTTCTACCCCTGTTAGCATCCATGGGTTTATTTCTGCTTCTGGTCACTACCCTTGCTCCTCCGTGCTCTTCTTTACACCCACCTGGCATTATATTTGTTTTTTATGCAAAAATAGCTTTTCTAGGGTTTTTTAAGGCTGATGAGTCTCAGAGCTGTAGAATTCAGTGACTTGCTAGTGCCGTGATGTCAGTGGAAGTCCAAACCTCTGGTTATTTTTACTGTCTACCTGCCTAATTAAGCACTTCTCTACTCCCAACTAGCAAATTAATACCTCTACTCCCTGCTCTTCCCAGTCTCCTGCCCCTCCTTCCCCTCACCTGCCCCCTGCTCTCACTTGTCACTGTGTCTATGCCTACTTCTCTCCAAATTCCTTATCTTTTAAATTTCCTCAGCTTCCTCTGCCCTCAACCTTGACAAGCTATCCCAGATCCTATGGTTACTGCAACTCTCTCTATAACCCCCCCCCAAACTACCTCTTTGCCACACCCATTGACTACCATATGTCTATCTTTCTTGTTTTGTTTCTTCTACTAACCTAGGTAAGGGATTTATGTCAATGTTCAATGACTGTATCTACTGCGTGTTACTCTGAACAATTGTTCCTGTGTTACCTCTGCTGTATTGCACTGCTGTCATCCTTCTTGATGTGGAACCTTTGTAAATGAGCTTGTAGCTCAAAGGTTGTAATCTGAGACTTCAATAAATAAGTAAACTGTTTGCAACCTTCCGTCATGACCAATTTGTGTCTGAAGAAATGCGCATTATTGTATTCCAGCTTTGCCTAATTTTTGTACTAAGTTTTGCCTTATCCTTGTATAATCTATGTGTTGTGTTTTACTGTATCCTTGTATATTCATGCTGCTATAGTGTTTACTGTATTGCCTCATGGTTTGTCTTGGTCCAGCTTGAAAATGAGTTATCTCAAAGATGTTTTTGCCTGGTGAAATAAAGATTGATTGGTGATTTCTAATGTTTCACCAGGAAAGGCATACTGAGCTGGGTAGTAGCTTATTTCCAGATGCATCCATGGCGGTTAGGAAACATGAGGACAAATCAAAAAAAAGGTAAAATACAAAGTAAAATACGAGCAGGAATGATCAGATCAACAGTTACACGAGTCAGTTTGTCACATGCAAATACAAGTATGTTCTCAGTAACTTCGTCCAACAGCAGTGGGATGCAGTGAAAAAAAAAACAGGATAAGATAAAACAAGGTAAAGTGTATCCCGGATTACATCTCAGTAGGAGGGAAGATTGCTGTAGCAGAAGTATGCAGTACAGCAAGATGGGAAGCAAGATGAAGGAGGGGAAGTAGGGGGTACAGCAGAGGGCAGGCCTGGTATTAACTTCACATGAAACATAAGGGTGGATGAGGCATAGAATTAAATTTTAGACTTGCATTAATACACTTCATTTTCCTTTAAGTTTAAATTAGAATTGGTTTGCAAAGCCCACTATCCAGCTACCTGCTTGACTGACTCTCCTTCTCACAGACTCCCCAGTCTCATTCCCGACATACTGTACTCACGTTTTTAATGACATTTTCAAATGCAGCTGTAGCACCATCACTGATCAGTAGCTCACCTCTCTCCACTGTTCATACACAGAATACAAGAAAGTGAAAGTGCTAAGTACGCCATAGGCAATTTGAAGGTGGAGGTGGAGGAACATCATTAAAAAGAATCAGTAGCACTGCAACTATAATTACACTTATCTAAAAAAGTCATCAGCAGGGTTTAAATTACTAAGAAGGACACTGTAGACTGTGAGTTCCCAGAAACAGCCTGGACAGCTAGCTGATCTTATACAGCAGTAATTTCTCCTGGGTACCACAAACTACATAGATAATAGCTAGGAATTAGCTATAATGAGGTTTGTTATAAAGAGGGACTACTGTATGTTTTCTGAACTGAATACTGGGGTAATATGCATGAATTCAGTAACAGTGCATGTCAATGAAGTCTTGAACTGAAATGACCTGTACTCATGTTGTTCAGTAAACTTGAATAAAAAAAAAGAATATGGTTGAGGTAAATTGTATTACTAAATAATTTCATGAGCACTATGACACAACTGAGGGTTATGGGTTGTGCTCATATAACGCACTGAAGGGAGGATTGAAGTCACTTCGCTTTACTTCATGCCCCCCCAATTTGTTAAAAGAGCAACGCAGACACCCTCCCATGTGTTACTACTTACTTGTTCTTCTGCCCAAAACAGTGAACTAGAGCAAAATAAAATGTATTATAGCACCTGCGTGACCGCATTGAATAGGACCCTTTCCCATTTGTTATGCAGAAAGAGTTCAAAACAAGGATCTGTTCTATCCTCTCCTTTTCTGTCTGTTGTCTGTCTGATTGTGCAATCAGATTTTCTTGTGAGACCTAGGAACTGATCACTATAACGATCTCATGATTCCCCTCCATCTCCCTGCATTCACGTGCTGTTTCTTGCTTTTCTGTCTGTCTCTCCCTTGCTTATCTGTGGTTATAAAATATATATTAGAATCTTTGTGTGAAATTGGGATCCACTGGTTTGAAAATGTATATAGTTGAAATGGTTGTAAAAAGCTACTGGGAACTTAGGGGGTTAACTTTCAGATGCAGTTTGACCTCTACAAACTCTTTTGTAAAGTTGTAAACAGATTAGATTTGGGACACTATATTCTATTTTGTTGCACCTACAAGAAAAGAAACTGACAAAGTTTTAATATATTTTGTGAGAAATATGATGTCTCTTAATGAGCTCAGGATGCAGAAAATTATTTGACTCCTTTTTTTTGTGCTTGTAACCACTGTTAGCTCAGCCATTGCTCACCCTGAGGACATAGCTCAAATGGTGATCCTCCTGGGCTTGCCCCCCAGGACAAGACTGCTGAGTAGGTATGCCCCTGATGGAGACAGACATCAAGGTTCCCAGCAGGCCCCTCAACTGCCAGTGTTCTTCCCTGGCTTGTCCCCCAGGGTGGGGGCCATGAGGTCAGGCCATTGCAAATGGAGGACTGAACTTGGAAACCTGCTGAGTGTCACAGCAGATTCACTGAAACCAGGAAGCAGGGTGTCATCCATGGGGCAGGAATTTTATATGCTTTAGTCCGCAGGAGGTGTGGCATGCAATGACATAAGGCACTGAAGCATTGCCATCCTGCACACCTCCCCAACTGCTCAGCATCAGTCGCTACTCTCCTGGCCTCTGCCAGGGGTTGATCAAGTGCTGATTGCTTATCCACACTCCCCCAGGAGGAAGAGAGCCATCCTTATGATGCTCAATCCCCCCCCCCCGGCTGGCCCCCAGACTCCTTTTGGTCTGTTAACTAACCTGGGGCATCAGTGTCACAGGCAAAGAACATACTCCCCGCACCAGCAGGCCGACTGCATTAATTGACTTCTTATAAAAAGGGCACTCTTTTGTTAGAGAGAGAGAGGCTGAAATTTAGAATTAGAGATACCCTCAGATAAAGGACTTTGTTTTCTTTATTTGTCTTGCCTTTGTAAATAGCTATCCTGAATAATTTTATATTTTTCTTTATTTTACTGTTATTGATAGAAATAAAACACTTCTTGCGAATTTTATAACTGCTCCTGACTTTCCAATGACTCCTGACCTTTGTCTTGATGACAACCTGTCATGCACTCTGTATCCCAAAGCAGTTAATAAGTAGTGAATAATGCATATATAGGGGGATGATATGCAGATATAATTACTGGTGGCCCCCTTTAATACACGGACTAAAGCCGTGTTTCAAACGCCATAATAACCCATAGAACGGGTTATTATGGCATTTACTGTCACTCATTTAAAGTATGTCACCTCATTGGCCCTATGTCTATTTCTGGGTGGGCCAAATAACTGAAAAAACGCTGCTCTGTTTTTCCATTACGGAGCCCCCGCACCATGCTCTTCTGCTTGCCGCCTTGGCACATACCTTTTTAATATATTTATTAGTTTATCTGGTTGATCCTACCTCTCCTGAATGGAAAATTTAGCTGGTTGATCCTGCACTTCCTATTGTTGAAGTGCGGCTTGTCGGCAGCTGCATCGCGAATGGAGCATGATGTGGATGGAGGTACACTGCTTAAAAAAAAAAACTGTGTGTGCGTGCACTCTTGTCTCTGTGCGTCTGTCCCCATCTGTGTGTAGAGCTGCTCCAGTAGTGTTGATATTAATTGCCTTGCACCAGCAATTATAAAAATTAAAAGTTATACACTTGTGTGTTATTGGAATTTTTTTTACACACCCTCAAGGTGCAATGCCCTCATAAACCTCTCGAGCTTCGCTCTCGAGGTTTATAAGTCATCCCACCCCTCGGGTGTGTAAAAAAATTCCATAATGCACAAGTGCTTAACCATTTTTCTCTATTTTTTATACTCCCAAGGTGTGTGATAACAGAGAAACCTCGAGAGCAAAACTCTCGAGGTTTCTCAATTATCATACACCAAGGGTGTGTAAAAAAAACTGCAGATCACCCCCACCACCACATATGTTTAATTTTTTATAATAACTGGTACCTCATGGTCATGGGTTCGGGTCAGGTAAATAAATATCCATCAGAGCAATGAAGTAAAAACAAAAGTATTAGAACAGTTTTGTTCAGTGTGATAAACAAACATGTTTGCCAAAGTCCTTCAGCTGCAGTGTCTGTTGATTTGTCATCTCATTGGGTCAGGGTCATTTCAGTCACTGTGACACCGAGGTGAAAGTTCAGGTAGCCACTGGAAATAGCAAGAGAAGGTAGTGAGGAAAAGTACATTTTTTGCTGGAGAGATTTTTAGTTGGTGAATAGTGCTTTTCTGATTAAAGGACTACTTGCTGTGGACATCTTAGCTGTCTTCTGTGTGAGCAGGGTAACTTTTTAATATATGGAGATTGCTCACAATGGTTGGAGAACAGTGTCATGCTGCCTCTGATTTTCTGATTGTTCTGACCTGCTGGAGACAACCCGGTGTGAGACTGCAAAAGTTATATCAAACCGTGGATTGATACGAGTTTTTTCGTATCAACCTGTGGGTTAATACGACTTTTTATAGTACTCAAAAATGGGTTGATAACGGGGGTCACCTGTTATTATGATACTGGTAGTACAGGGAATGTTTGCAGTCATTAAGAGAATTAATGCCACAGATACAGCACATCAGAACCACTGCAGTTGAGAGAGGGAATGTTAGTGAGAGCAGTGGGGATAACGTCCCTACTCTTTTGACAAGTGCCATCAGCTCTTTATCTTCCACCTGGACAACCACTGGAGACTGTATGAAAGGGCCTTTGTTTAGTCTAATCTGAAGGATGGCATCTACAATAGAACTGCCTGCTCTGCATCATTGCAGTGGTAAAGTTGTTTGTGAGCTAGATACAGGAGAAAGTCAAATAATGTACTTCCATAGAGCTTCATGAGGCATTAGGAAGTCACAGAATGTAAAATTCTAAATAAAATGCATTTGTAATACTTTTTTTTTAACCTGGAAGTGTACACTGAATTGCGGCAGCTCATTTCCAGGTGTGCTCTGGAGTGGGTTAAATATAATTGTTTTATTGACTGGGAAAATGCTGGCCATGATACATTGAAAGCTCACCTACTCTTCTTTGATAAGTGCTATGAGATCTTTAGCTTCTACATGGAAGGTGATCAGAGATGGACAGAAGGGACCTCAATTAAACATCTACCCCAAAGAATGACATTTTAACAGTGCAGCACCAACTCACATTGCACTACAGTGTCAGTTATGTGCATCCTTGAGTACCTAGTGTGTATCTAAAATCCATGACCTTCCAATCTTCTAGCCTCAGAGGTATGCATGTTGCATTCTGAACCACTGACTCTGGTATCAACAAATCTGAGCAGCTTTTATGGGTGACATTCCACATTATATAGGATTTTCAAAGATCTTAAACCCCAGTCCTCCATTTTCATAATTCAGTTTCCCAGACCCCCAACATAACCTCCTTTTGCCCATGTCCCTTACTGCTAAGATGACAAGTCCCTCCATGTTTGTCTTTGATGTGTGAGGATTAGATTTCCTCTACTAGTTAAGAGTCCCAGTTGGCATATTTTTAAAAAAAGTTCTAATTTTAGGGGCTACAGGTATCTATACCCCATCCTCTATTACTATCAAGTCAAGCTTGGTGCTAAACCTAAAGAATTAGGAAACTGGGATCTAGGACAGAGTCATGTATGAGTATCCTCTGAAGTTGGACCACATCACTCTGACAGATCTGCATCATCGCATCTCTCACAGGCCTGCCAACTTCCTTATCTCTTACTAGGGTGGGCGAAGTCAGGAAGCCTTGCTGCACAAAATTTTGTGAGGTTTACTGAAATCAAGCAGCACAAAGTAACACCTCACATATTCTTCACCTGACAAAGTGCCTGCTTCATCAGGTGAGACTGTGCATACTGGCACTTCCCTGCCAGTGGTACCATTATGCATTTGTTTTCCCTATTTTTGCCTAGTAAAATAAGCACCTCACCATATACAGACTATAGTAATGACACTTCACCGACAAACTGCAACTATGCTTAGTGATGTTTTTAAAAGAAACTAAAAAACAAACATACATACAAAAACACCCTACCCATACAGATCAACTTTCCCACCAGAATATCAATGTGGGTTTCACAGCAATAATCCACACGATAACGTCTCCTCTTATTTATTATGTTCATACACATACACATACAAACATCTGAAGAAGTCAACAGAATAAGACCATTAGGTATACCTAGCAGGGTCCATAGCTCAGCTAGTAACCCTGCCCCCCCTCCCAGTCCTACCTTCCTTTCTAGCCACTCCTTCCATGACCCTTACTTTCCCCTTAGGTCTATCCCTGCCTCTCTTGAAGCTTCCCACCATCTTCAATGAGACCACCTCTTCCAGCAGTGCATTCTAACTGGCCACCACCCTCTCCATGAAGAAAGTGCTTCCTAACCTTTCTCCTAAACTTCCCCATCCAGCTTAAGGATGTGTCTCTTTGTGTTTCGGCTGTGATTTAGCTTAAAGAGACCCTCCCTATCCACCCTATTTATCTCTTTCAAGTACTTGAAGGTCTAAATTATGCCCACTCTCTCCCTTCTCTCCTCCAGAGAGTACATGTTCAGGGCCCCCAACCTCCCCTTGTATACCCTACCCTGCTAACCTGCAGTCCTCTTTGTTACTGGGGTGACATTTCATGGCCGGTCTGCCACTTCATCAGGCCCTACAGTTCTGTGTTTAGTCTCTGTTTATCTGTTATTCCAGAATTGAGGGAGCCTGCTGCTGGAGAGCTGTGCTTTTCCCACAACCAGCACTGGTGCACAGCCAAGCAGTTAATAGGACTGGTGCACTCTGGTAATGCAAGGTTTTCATTTCCCTAAAGAACTAAATGATGCCACATAAATATCATGGAATAACAGGTAAGAAGAGACTAAGCACAGAACTGTTGGGCCTGATGAAGTGGTAGATTGGCCCCTAAGCACCAGTATATTGTTTTTGTGTGTGGACATAAAGAGGAAGAGGCATTACTGTGTTGATTATTGGTGTGAGCTCTATATTTATGGTCTGTTGGTTTAAATCACAATCGACCTTTGTACCATCATGGATGCAAGGGGAGTAGAGGATGGGGGCACACTGTCCTCCAGCATCATAACAAAATAAGGGGGCAGTGGGCAAAAGAGGGCTAGGATGGGAGGTTGATTATGAAGGAGGAATATGGTGGGTAACTTTGTTTAATTAGCCAAAATTACTTAGCTGAGATGTAACATCTTGTTTACAGTGGGGTCTTCCCTTTTACATTATTTTTACAAAAGGGTATGCTGAAGCAATAGAAGGTTACTGTAAACGACTGTCAAACAGTTAGTGGCTCCTACCGAATTTGAACATGGGTTTCTTTTTAGTATAGCCCCATTCCGGGAGGCTCCAAATAGGATGGTTGGTACTGTAGGTAGCACACAAAGAGAATAAAGTGAAGCTACTGGTTCACACTTGGCTTTTGAGTGCAGTAGATCCTAATCAGCTGCATAGCGCAGTATAGTGCAGTGAGTTAATGCTCTGAGCGGCAGATCTGGAGACCTGGGTTTGAATCCCACATCTGCCTAGATGCATACTGTGTGATCCTGAGCAAGTCACTTAACTTTCTTGTGCTCCCAGGTCACATCTGGACACAAGCTTCAGCTTAGTGTGCTGTTTCTTGAATAAACAATGTTCCCTTTCGCTATAATTGTACTGTTTTTTTTTAACTGATAGCAACATTTCTTTTTTTTTAAATCAATCTTGTTCTTGTCTCCTGGCTTGCCTAATAGCACACCATCAGCCCTGTCACTGATCTTCTTATTGACTAACTGGTTATCCACCAGTTCATCAGGACCTCAATAGTGGTGGGTAGAGGTGTGGCAACTTTATTATCCACTGGCAAATCTGGTGCAAGTCAGTGAAAATTAACAATTTATGAAATCACAAACTCCACAACAGATACACCAAATTCACTAGCAAATGTCAGTTCCCCTTCCCCAACCACTGTGCTGCTTGTAAAACGCACCCCAGTCCTCCCTCCACCCAAAGAAACATGCAAAACATGACACCCCCGTTCCACCCACCCTCTCACTGGCATCCTTCTCCTTCCCCCTGCCCCAACAAAATATTGTTGAAAATATATAAACAGTAAAGAATGTGTCTAATCCCTGTCCCAGCCCCCCATGTGCCTGACAAACACACTCTACCCCATCTCTTCCCACTGAAGTTCTGCTGTCTTCATCGTAGCACATTCAAGTCTGAATGGCCCTCACCCAACCACCCTTTAGTCCCAACCACCATCCACTCCCCCCACCAGAAGCATCCACAATTTCCACAAATAAACATGTGAAAATGAAACAGTCCCCCAGTGCACAGCATCTCCTCTGTTCAGTGTCCACAGCACAAATGAATGAACGGTGACATCTTTGCTCCTAGTAAAATCCAATTGGCTTTTCTGCCAGTCACGTTTGACTAGGAGCAAAGATGTCACTGTTGATTTATGAGCATTGTGGACCTTGAACAGAGCAGATGCCCTGCACTGAGGGACAGTTTAATTTTTATATGTTTATTTGTGGAAATTGTGGGTGCTGTCGGTGGGGAGGGGGGAGGAGGGTGGTGGCACTGGCAACCAGAATATGGTTGGCCAGGGGTCATCTGGACTTATGTGTGCTTCTGTACAGACAGTGGGACTCGGGTGCAGGGAGGTGAGTGGAGTGTGTTTGCTGCATTGGTAAAAGGCATTGATTAGTGCTATATTATTTATAAATGTTCAACAGCATTTAACTGAGAGAGGAGGAGAAAGGAGGGAGGAGGGTGCCAGTGGGGGAGTGGAATGGGTTGTCATGTTTTGTAATTTTTTTGGGGTGGTGGGAGGGTGTTTGTTTTTCGTGTGTAGGATGCAATTGATATTGTGATTCCCGCAAGAATTTGCCAATCGCCATGCAAATTTGGCTGATCCGCCTGGTGAATAACATCGCAAATTGTGGCCCTCATCTTAGTGAATTTTCCAAAATGTGTGCATTTTTTCATGGAATGAATTTCAGCAAATTTGAACAAAGCTAGTGTTGGGTGGCCTGCCATGTCAGTCATGTGTGAAGATGTTACATACAAACATTTGATTGAGCCAGCAAGTAAGGGCCTTCTGGTTTATCATGTCTGCTCGAGTTTGCAGACCCCTAAATATCTACTAAAGGATCTTCCCCTCCACCCTGTTGTCCATCCCTCCCCCACCCATGATGTTCTCCCTCCCCCAGACTCCCTCCTCCATTCAACTTTCCCTTTTACTCTGACCCAGCTGTCCAAAGTCTTCAAGGAGACAACTTCCTCTACAGCTCTTGTCACTCCGTCGCCATCCTCTCAGTGAAAGTGTTTCCTCATCTCCCACTTGAATCTTTCCCCCACCTCCTTGAGGTGGTGCCCTCAAGTGGTCCTGTTCCCATTAAGATTGAAGAGACCCTCAGAGCTTACTCTGTCGATACCTCAAAGGTATTTAAAGGTTTTTATCATGTCTACCCATCCCTTCTATCCTCCAGGGAGTACATGTCAAGATCTCGGAGTCTCTCATTGAATGGTTTGCCCTGCTGACCCTGGATCATCTTGGTTGCCCTCCTCTGGACTTTTTCCAGCATGTTGATATTTTTCTTTAGATCAGGGCACCAATACTGCACACTGCATTCCAGATGTAGCTGAACCAGTGAGCTGTACAGTGGCAGAATGATCTCTGCTTTTCTGCTGGTAATACACTATAATGGCGATAATGACTATGCAGCCCAGCAACCATTATTCCTTGGCTGCTGCTCTCCTGCAGTGTGCTGAGTGCTTTACATCTCTCGTAATGATTACATCTAAGTCCTTCTCTTCCCTCTGACTTGGTAACTTGCAAGCCAGTATGTGGCCTTTGGGTTCTTTGAATCAGGTGCATTACCTTGCACTTTTTGGTGTTGAATCTCAGTTGCAAAATATCAGACAACCTCTCTAGTTTGGCTAAGTCTTCTCTATTGTCTTGCCTTCCCTCTTCTGTGTCCGCTCTCCCTTAAAGCTTTGTGCTGTCCACAAACAGGCATATTGTACCTTTCATCCCATCTGCAATGTCACTGATAAAGACATTAAATAACACTGGACCAGGCACTGAGCCTTGTGGGACCATGCTAGTGACTGGTGCAGCCTCTGAGACCCCCCCCACCCCCTGCAACCACTACCCTCTAACTTGTATTTTGAAGATAGTTTGTAACCCACATAGCCATTTCTACTCCTACCCCATGTCCTCTAGCTTCCTGATTAATCTCTTGTGGGGAACAGAGTCAAAGGCCTTACTGAAATCTAGATATATAGGATGTCCACTGTTTGGCCCTTGTCCTCCATTCTGGTTACCCACTCAAAGAAATAAAAGGCTGGTCTGGCAGGACTGCTGTGACACAAACTAGTGCTGGCTCTGATCTTGGAGCCAATTTTCTTCCAGAAAGTTTGCCTGTCTTTCCTTCGTATGGTTTTCATGAGTTTCCCTACTATTAAGGTCAAACTGTCTAGCTGATAGTTACCTGGGTCTACCCTCAGCCCACTCTTGTGTAGCGGCACTACATGCACTATCCTCCAGTTTAGGGATACTTCCCCTGTTTCCAGAGAGATGTTAAACAGGTCCACCAGGGGACCCACCAGCACATCTGCTAACTCCCTCAGCACCTTTGGTTGTATGCCATCTGGTCCCAGAGACTTGTCTACCTTCAGGGCCTTTAATCCTTTCCTCACCCTGTCAATTTCAATCTCCCCATCTGTGGCCTTCCTTCCCCTTTTCCTTCTCCTTCTCTCTTCTTCCCCTGGTGCACTGGTACATCATTTTCCTTGGTGAAGACTGGACAGAATCTACCCACTTCTCTCTGCCCCCTGCCCCTTTCAACCTGACTATCCCATCCTTGATATTCCACTTCTCCCTGATACACTGAAAGAAGGTCTTCTCCCCCATTTTCACTCCCTCTGCTACCTGCAACTTCCTCTTGGCCTTGGCCATTCGTACTGTCCTGCTGCCTCCCTTGCCTTAGTGCAGTGATTATCCCTGTCCTCTTCACTCTGGGTGCATTTGTACTTCCTTAAGTCTGTCTTCTTACTGCTTACTATGTGGGCTACCTACCTTATAAAAATAACTGGGCTTCTTGGCTCTAGATTTCTTAGAAACATTGACTTTGACATAGACTTTGTCGGCAGATAAGGATTGCTTGGCCCACCAAGTCTGCCCATTTCCCTGCCTATATGATAAGTTGCAGATCCTAGTTAACCAACAGCCTACTTCATTCTACCCCCTACCAGAATTGCCTTATGTCTGTCCCATGCATTCTTGAATTCCCCCACAGTTTTTGACCCTGCAACCTCCTCAGAAAGGCCATTCCATGTGCCCACCACCCTCTCTATAAAAAAAATACGTCCTCATGTTGCCCTGAGCTGTCCCCTCTCTTTCTTCAAATTGTGCCCCCTTGTTCTTGTACATCTCTTTTTCTGAAAGATGCTACACTCTTGGACTTTGTTGATTCCCTTGAGGAACTTGAAAGTTCTATTATGCCCTCCCTCTCCCTCCTTTCCTCAAGGTATATGGTTTCTTGCCTTTTATTTTGGTACTCTCATTAGTGGCTGCCAACAACCTCTCCTTGATAATAGCCCATTTCTAGTTTACCCTCATTTCCTTCCTGATCCCAGCAAGATGTGCCCCAGGATTTCCCCGATTCAGCCTTAATCCAGCCTCCTGAAGTCTAACACCCATATTTTGTGGCACATTCTTCTCCCTACCCATGTCAAGGTGAAACCACACAGTGTGATGGTCACTTCCTGCAAGTGGTGCCTCCACCTCTACCTCCTGGACATGTGCACCATTAGACCATTATGTTGCATAGTTTTACTTGTCCAGCCAAGATGTGAAATTGTCTTCACAAAAAACTTTGTGAATTCCCTACTTTGCCATGTTGCCACTTCGCAATGTCTTTTCCTGGGGCAGTGGCACTTTTTTCAGGCAAAGTCAGGGGAAGTGATTGTGAAGTTGCAACTTTGCCTGCAAATTTACATGATGTTGTCTGAATGAAATGCAGCTTCACCTGCCAAACAAAAAATTGTAAAGTCAGCACTTAAAAAATTTAGTAAACTTTGCAAATTAGTTTGTGAAGTGAAATTTGCCAGCTTCACACATTTCTAATTGTGTGTGGGCGGGGGGACTGGAAGAATGGCAGGCCAGGCTTTTTCCTTCAGCTGCTGGTTTTCTCCCTGTGAGTGCCAGCATGTGATGATGGACACACATATGTGTGGTGGCATGCATGCATACCTGGCATATGGTGGGTCACTCTCCCCTTCTGGGTGTTCTCGCTATGCAGCCACCATGCCTCCTCCAGGTGGCAGTCACACAGCAGATGCAGTGTTTCTCCTCTGTATGGGAGGAGAACCTAGGCTGGTCTCTGAGCTGCCACAGTCCATTCCTGAACCCAGCTCGCTGGCATCACCTGTGGCAGTTCTATCGCTGCATTACAATGTCAGCTTCCATTTCTTTTTTCAATATACTGCACTGCATATTTGTTCTGGTTCTGATTTGCCTGACTCCATCTAATACAACCCATCACAACTAGAAAAGTTGACCCTCACGACATGCATGCACGTACACCTCTAATAGTCTGATGTATTTCAGAAGCTGGGCCAGTTCTGTAACACCAATCACATATAGTTTGGCCTATTGATGAATTTATCTGAATTCTTTTTTTTTTTTTTATCATTTTCTTTTAGGTGGAAAACATTCCAAGGGATTGAAATGCAGAAGGAAGCCAAAAAAGTAAGTGTGTTAACACTTTCAACATTCCATGGAATGATAGCATATTTGTTTAGAAAGCAACATGCAACACTGATTTTTCTTTCTCTTCTCTTTTTAGATCTTATGATGTGACAAGGCTGTAGTGCCTTTCACAGAAAGGACCCTCAGTATGAGTGATGTGTGTTGGCCAAGCACAGAAAGACTAGGAATTGAGTGGACATTTTAAGTAGTCATTCCAGTGGAAAACATGTATTTTGAAATAGTTTCTTGGTTGTGTTATACTGCAGTTTTTAATCATTTTAAACATTTAAGTGTTGGTTATTATAAAAGCAATTATGTGTAAATAGGCACAAGAAACTTACAATCTGATTAGATAAAATCTTAGTATTGACAAAGGGTAGTAATGTGACCAGAGGTTATGCAAACACTGAGCTCTTAGGACAGTGTGCTACAACACCAGATCATTTTTAATGGTCTAGGTATTTTCTGCAGAGAACTTCTGTTCCTTGTTGGTCTTTAGAGCATTCAAATTATTAGCTGTTTTTAAAACTTGCAGGTGGTAGACTTGACTAAATCTAGCCTGCCATTTTGGAATGCTGACTGGATGATTTTGAACTCCACCGCAGTTGCAAGAATTGTCTCAGATTCCATGACACTCACAAAAGTATACTCATAATAGCCCACAGGTGAAACCTGCATTGTAACATTGTAATAAAAAAATGCACTGGGAGTCATTTAAATCATTTGAAAATCTGGTAAGATGCCAGAAGCCAAATGTAATATGCCTGTATTACATACAACTGAGGGACTGACAGTAATATATGTACAACCATATACTATTAAACAATGTGTCAGTCAAATTAATTTTCCATTTGTTCTGGGACAATAAATATATTTTTGAATGGAGGAACTAATTGTGTTTAATTGGTGTGAAACATGTTAGCAATTGATTTACTCGGGGCAACTTATTGTAGGTGCAACATGTGATTTTCCTTGTGACTTGCTTCTGTCTGTTGTTAAACCTTGGAGGTTAGATACAGATGGAGTTTTAATGACTTACACAAGGTCACATGATCAAACAAGTAGTTAATTGATGTGCTGTGATCTGAATCTAGAATATTCTTGTTCATTGTCACATAGAATGATTACACTGCCTTCATAAAATAGCACTCCAGTTATTTATGTAATCCATGCCCACAAGTTTTGGCCCTGTCCAAAAGACTTGACTTCAGTAAAGTATTTAATTCTGTCTCACGTGGACAGTTGTTTAAGAGGACGAAGAACCAAGGAGTGGGGTCAAAATTATTGGTTTGGGAAAAATGGTTAAGTGCTAGGACTCACAAAGTGGTAATGAAAGGGGAGTTCTCATGTGTTAGAGGTGTCACTAGCGAGGTGCCACAAGAATCAGTCTTTGGACCAGTCTTCTTCATCTTTATCTGAAACATAGGGGTACAGATTGGCAGCAAGTTATGCCTTTTGCAGATGAAACTAAGATATGTGGCCATGTGGCTAGAGAAGAGGGTGTCAAAATTATGAACAAATACCTAAGTAGACTGAAAATGCATCAAAAGGATGGCAGTTAAAAGGTAAAGGCAAGACGTGAAAGGTGATGCATGGGGGTATAAATCTTAACAATGAATATAGAATGGGGGTGGTAGTAATTTGAATAGCCCTGCAGAGGAACTGTACTTGGGAGTAATCATCTCAGACAGTTAAAAGTTATCAGTACAATCCAGTATGATGGTGGGCAGGGCAGATGGGATGTTAGGGCGCATAAGAAGAGGCTGCCAACAGTACAAAGGAAGTGCTGCTACCACTGTATAGGTTTTTGGTTTGTTCTCACCTGGAGTTTAACGTACAGTTTTAGAGTCTGTATATCAAGGAGAGAGGTAGAGTGGGGCTGTACAGAGGACAGCAGCCAAAATGTTCCAGGGACCAAGGAAGGGATGTATGAGAAGATATTGGCAGATCTGAACATGTATGTGACTGAGGCGAGAAGGGAGAGAGGTAATATGATTGAAATATTCAAACACCTCCACAGGGTAAATAAAGTGGATGCTGGGGAATTGTTTAGACTGAGTGGGAACACAAACACAAGGTGCAACTCCATGGAGTTGGCAAAGATCAATTGTAAAAAAGATACTGGGAAGTGCTTTTTCATGGAGAAGGTGATGGAGGGTTGAACAGGCTGCCAGAGGATTTGGTGTGTGTGTATTTCCTGGTCATCTGCAAAATATGGGGTCATGCTCACACCATTAAACCCAGTAGAAGGGGATCCCCTTTTCAGAACATGCAATTCATGGCGCTACTTTCCCTGTGCAAGGTAAGCTGGAGATCAGACCCAAGAGATAAGAGACACTCCTCAGATCTGGGATGAATGTGC
The DNA here is from genome assembly GCA_016271365.2 of Neoceratodus forsteri. Classification (NCBI taxonomy): domain Eukaryota; kingdom Metazoa; phylum Chordata; order Ceratodontiformes; family Ceratodontidae; genus Neoceratodus; species Neoceratodus forsteri. Next base: position 100,277,890 of record CM028138.1, on the reverse strand, counting down.
CTTCCCCTTTGCCTGGTAGATCACCCCAGTCAGTCACAGCTAGCATCATGATCACTATCTTCAACTCTTCTCTTCTTCTCCTCTCTCTCTCTCTCTTACTCTCTCTCTCTCTCTCTCTCTTTCTTTCTCCGATCCACCTTGACCTTTACCCCCATAGTAAAAGTACTCATGGGCCATTCTTCTAAGGAGACCATCCTGACAGATAGAAAGCCAAAAGCTATATTATTAACCATAACCTTGAGGAGGTTACATACTTTCCAACTAAATCATTGACATCTTTGTTGAGGAGTAGTGAGCCACCCTTGCAGAATGTAAAAGGAAATTGGTACACATTTTCCCCAAAAAAATACCTCAGCATTAATCAATGACCATAGGTACCCTGTGATATGGGTGACTGAAACTGAGCAACTCAGATAGCGACTCAATTTCAGCACCCATTATGTGAACTACCCTGACAGGGCAGTGATGGAAGAAGGGCGAGGATATAGGACAGCAAGGGAAGAAGACTGATGATATAGGATGACAGCCAGAAGAGGAGTGGTAAGGAAGCACATATGTAGGATGTTAGTACAGCATGGTGCTTCCAAGCTGGCCGCGTGGTGTGGTGTGGTGTGGAGGTGAGGTGAGGGTGGCCGACTACAGAGCAGTAGGTGTAGAGTTTGGGGCTGGGGATGGGCATACATTTTGAGAGTTTCACAGGCAGGAATTTTTTTTTTTTTACGAGTGTCTCCCCTTCCCTGACATGCACCCCCTCCCCCCAGATTTAACAATCTATAAATAAACTGAATTCTTTTTGCCCGTGTTGTTTTGCTCCTCACTGGGAATGTACATTGCCATGTTGCTTTTTGGAGATGTACACTCACCCTAATGGTGATCACCATTATGACATAGAACCATGACTATTCATGTACCTTGTGACTATAATAGTTATTAAACCTAATCCTCTTATGCAATAAGCTGTATATCTTTCTTTCTATCTATACAGTAGTTACTGTACATAGAGGGGCATTCAGGGAAGTGTTTTGTACACTACTTTCCCCTGCTCCACTACTTTTAATAAGCCATCATCATCCACAAAACTGCTAAAGCTTTTGTCATAGTTTCATATCCCCTCCTTCTGGGCAAACATAAATTAGCGGGTCTCTTTGAATCTGCAGTCAGCTGGTTTCATTCTTACCTTGAGGGAATGCCTCAAGCTGTCTGGATTAGGAAGCTCCATTTCATCACCACTCCCATCTGCTCAGGTGTTCCACAAAGCTCTGTCCTGGGACCTTTTCTCTTTTTCATGTTCTTGAATGACCTCCCTATGTTTATTCCTCTCATACATATATACATACATATATAATATATAATATATATATATATATATATATATATATATATATATATAATATATACACACACATATACATTAATGTTAAACCACAAATGTTGCACTCTAATAACTTTGCAACCATTGAACGTATTTGCATGAAATGTGGTACGTGCTGTCCCATGGGGTAGATCTCTTGACATACTAAGTTTTGTTTCGATCAGATTTGCAGATTATGTGTTGCATATAGTGAAAAAAACAGCCAAAGTCACTTTTTTCACCTGTTTTGGCTGTTTTTTCCTCATTGAGCTGTGGACATACCATTTGGAATTTTGGTCCGAAATGTTCAAGGTTGAAAGAGCAAGATCCAAAGAACAAGCTGGGATTGGTTTGCTGAAACAATTGTTAATCAGTTCCAAAGTTACTCAATTTTGAAATTTTGGGTTATGAGCATGTTCAGTTCATTCTTTTGAATAGCTGCACGGTGCAAAAAAGGGACTTAGGGCTCCTGAAAAGGGATTTTGACAATTCGCAAAAAGGGAATCGGCTCACGAAAAAGGATTTTGACACCTCACGAAAAGGGATTTTTAAAGCTTACTGTTTCTTTCTCACTTCACAGCAAAGAAACGGTTAGGACTTCCATAATGAATTTTTCAGGGTACAAAGGGCTTGACCAGCAGATGTGTCTTTTGCTGGTTTAGTGATAAAATATATATCACTTCCATACTCACAACATTTTGAAGTTTGGGAATTTTCCATAGGATAACATTGTGGCAGACACAGTACCTTTCAACACCTATATCTCAAAAATGGTTTGAGATACAAATTTCCCACTAAACACAGCTTAGTACAGGACTTTAGGTAAACTAAACAATGAAGCAGATTTCCATTCCATGATTACAACTATGGTGGAATTTTTTCAAATGTTACTATGGTTACTGATATATTGCACTTTTTGCAGCACAAGGGTTATTTGGAATGTCTCTAGGCCTGCACTGTGTCTCTGCTACTATAGGTAAATGGGGGCCCTACTCTCCCACATATGGATACCATTGTGCAGTAATGGGACTGCAGGGCCTTCCATTTGTGCACCCACAGGGAGATTACAGTTCATTACAATGTCTCTACACTTATAGATGGGAATGCAGGGCCCATATGGCTCTGCACTCTCTCAAAGTGATACCATTATGGTCTGATGGGAGCAGGATGGGAGTTGAGGGTTAATTACAATGTCTATACACTTATGGTTACATAGGAGCACAGAACCCAGATGGCCCTGCACTTTGGGCCCTGTGCAACCACAACATACTACAGACTGATGGGAGCACAGGGCCTAGAGGGCCCTGCGTTCCCACAAACATATAAGGGTATGATTACACTTTCTCAAAAAGTAAGGAATTTCACTGCAAAAAACTTCAGTAATGCATCAGTTTGGGATGAAGTAACAAAAGTAGGGAAATGAGGTGTTAGGGTTTTTGATCCCTAACACCCCTTAGCCCTACCACCCCACCCCACCCTCCACACATTAACATGCATTGGGGTGTGTGTTGTGGTCTTTGGGCCTAACTCTCACCCCCTTATCCTATACTGTACCATCTCATCTTACTTAGACATGGAATGGAGCGAGATTAAGGGCCGGCAACCCCAAGCCACACCCCAACACCTGTTGGTGTGTGGAAGGTGGGGGTGGGGTGGGTGTCAGGGTTCAAAACCCTAACACCTTGTTTCCCTACTTTTATTGCTTCAACTGTAACTGAAACATTAACAAAGATTTTTTTTGCAATGAAGATATCTATCTATATACAGTATATATATATATCTATCTATATATATAGATATATATATATATATATATACATCTATATATATCTATATATGTACATATATATGTGTATAAATATATAATTTTTGCATCTGGCTCCTCTTCCTATGACCTTATCTCTCAGCTATGACTGGATTTTGATAACATTCATAGCTGGTTCCATTCCAACCAACTGTCCTTCAATGCCAAAAAAACTGTTTCCATAACTTTTGGCACTAGATACAGGCTTACCAGACTCACTCATCTCCCTTTATTTCACAGCCTTGATGGTGCTATGATTGAAGATGTGTCCTCCTTTAAGGAACTTGGGAACTGGCTGGACCGGCATCTTTATTTCTTGGTGCATTTTGATGCCATACATCATAAGCCCCCCGCCATCCTTGTTGAACTGTGCTGAAAGAATTTGAGTATTCTACTTCCTACGCACTGAGAAATTGTTTTAAAGATGATGGTCCTTACTTTTGACTATGGTGATGTGGTCTACAGACGAGCTCCCGAATCCTCCCATGCCATACTGGACCCCCTTTTTCACTCTTTTTGTCATTTTGCTTTAGACTGCCCCTTCCCCCACCACTGTTTACTCTGCTCCTTCTCTTCCCTCTCTTAATGCCAGGTGCCTTTCCCATTGTGTCTCCTTTAAATCCAGATTTTGGTTTGGTTCCCTTCCTTCCTACCTTACATCCTTTCTATCCACTCCCTCTTCTTCCTTCTACCCTCTCCATGGTACTATTCCCTATTCCCTCTTGATTCTTTCTAGAAAATCTAATGTTGGTCAATCTGCTTTCACATACTGCTCTCCTAAACTCTGATCTTTCATTTTCCTGTCAGTCTGCTCTGCCTCAGGCACATATCAGTTGGGTTAATACACAAGGTCAAGGCCAGTTGCTTTCACCCCCTGAAAAATACCATTATCATGGCACATACCATACCATAGAGTGCCTTAATGCAATTCTGAAATGGGTCCATTAGAAGCAGTAAAGAAATACTGTTTGTTTTTAATTTCTGTTCTTCATTTACTGTCAACATCTCTACATTAGAAAAAAGGTTAATATGTGAAAAAAAGAAAGAAAGTAGCAGCCCCACTGAGCCATTGTAATTCTTCTGTTTGGCTAGTAGATGGCAGAAATTATATCGTTTGAAATACAAGTAAATGAATTGAAGTGTATAGATATTCAGTAGCTGTGCATTCTTAATGTTAATATTAACGTTAACTGATCAGTGAAGTCATGAATCTTTTCCCAGTGCCAATTTGCTGGGATATCAGCACTGGGTTCTAAGCTCCTCAGCCAATTGGTTTTCTGAATTTTCATACCCATGTAGTTATACAAAGTAATTATTGTGCTTTTGATGGTCAACATTAACATTTAACTTTGGGTACAATCATGAGTATGTTGATGGCTACTCCTATATTAACTAATTCTTACATTGGTGAGTGCAGGGGGCTATATACGACCTATCAGTTAGCCACTTACTAGACCCTGTACTGAAATTGATTAGATTGACAGTTGCAGCAATTGTCATAGTCAGATATATTCTGAACTTTCTGTAGTATTCCCTGATACATTTCCTTCCTGCCTGCAGTGCCTCTCTCGCTCCACCAGAGAGAATCTCCTTAAAAATATTGCTGAATATCTAGAAATGTCTGACTATGTCAATTGCTGCAGCTATATTAATGATATTATTTGTGTGTGGGGTAGGGGCAGAGGAGATAATAATGGAGTTTGTAAATTATTTAAACCCCAATGATTTGGGTCTCAGGTTTATCTCAGATAAGTGGCAATGTGTAACTTTGGCCTCTGTAATAATTTCCTTACTAAAAGATACCTTTGGTGGTACACTTGTTCCTTCAGTAAGGTCACCAGCAATAACTAATAGGTGCCAGTTGTGGTGAATTAGTCTCTTGAGTACTTCAGCTACTGAAATTAATTGAGTGATAAAAGTGATCCTGCCACTATTTTCAGGTTCTTTAAAGACAGAGGTAATCAAGTTTGTGTTTTTAGTTTCCATGCTCAGGTGAGTACAGTCTGCAGAACTTGATTGTTTAACCTTCTATTTTTGAATCCTTGAAGTAGGTCCTCTGCTTCCACTTCAAAGGCCTGATCACTTCAACAGTTCCTTTATAAATGGTCCAGTTGTCCATATTATATTTTGGGTGATCATATGGTGAGGGTTTGCTCTCCTGCACAGAGAAGGGCATTCCCAGCAGAGGACTTCATATTGTCTGAGGTGAAAATTATCTCATCTAGGGTATCTTCCAAATTAAGGTCAAGAAAGCTGATCGATTCACCCACAGTTTGAGGTATACCTGATACCAGAATCATTGGACCTTAAATAGTCTATAAACTACCTTATTTTCTCTTCTGGTCAGCACCACACATAAACAATCTCATCGATAAATTTAATCCTTATTAGTATGGGGTCCAGAAAGCTGTTAAACAATTGGTCATACATGTTTTTCTTTATCCCCTAACCATTAATTACTTAGCACAGGAGGAAGCTATCATTTTTACCCACCACTGTACCTCCAATTGGATGGTAGGGTTGACCTTCAGAAATAAAAGCATTACTGTGTAATATCAACTCCAGTGCTTCTACATTGAAACATATAGTAAAAAACAGAAGGGGATGGCAGAAAAGACCCTGTGGCCTGTTCAGACAGTTCAGTTCTACCTACAGTATTTTTGGATTAAGGGCTCTAGTAGCCATTCACTCCACATTTTCTCCTTTTCCTTTTTTTGTCGTCTTCACTACTCCACTGTATCTGTCCCACCCACGTTTTAAGCCCTCCCCTGATTTTCAACAGACAACTTCCCCTCATATTATATTACATCAATAATGACTTGCACCAGGATCAAGTGCTCTTATGGCAGTTTTTGCTATGACATTCTGTAGGAAGTCAGTGTAATCTAGTGATAATTATTCCAAGTTGTCAAAGAGTAAACAGTGAACTCTAACACAGAGCACTTAATCCTGATGAACAGAACTGTATTTTTTTCTGTGATTAAATAGTTCACCACCAGCTTCACTGAGTTCACTCTGATACTTGTGCTTCTACTCAATGGAAAGAACCATGTGCTGTCTACCTTCATTATCCCATGAAGGTATTTGTAAGTCTCTACCATATCCCCTCTTCATTCTAGCCTCCAGTGTATACATTTTGATGTCCTTCAGCTTCTCCATATAGGACTTCCCTTGCTACCCTAAATTATTTTGATTATCCTACTCTGCCCCTCGTCCATCTGGTCCCTGTCCTTCCTCGTGTGTCATTTGTGCCCCAGGACTGCATGCAGTACTGTAGCTGATGTTGAATCAGGGATCTGTACAAGTGCATGATCTTCTGGCTCCACCTGCTGCTGATCCCTCTTCCTATCCATCCCAACATTCTATTTGCCATCCCCACTGCCCTATTACACTGTGCTGATGTTTTGCAATTGTCCATAATTATCACTCCCAGGTTTCTCTCTGCAGATGTTCTCTCTACTACTACCCCTATACTGTATTCTATTTTTGGGTTCTTGGTCCCATGTGCATTATCTTACACTTCTTTGTTAAAACTTTCAACTACCAAACCCGAGAAAATTTCTCTAGTCTTTCCAGATCTTCCCTCATAGTTCTTAAATGCTCCTCTTTGTCCACTATTCCACAGATCTTTGTGTCACTCCAAAGAGGCAGATCTTGCACTCACTCTCTTCCCCAATGTCACAAATGAAGTTGTTAAAGTGGGTTTATCCAATGAATGCTCTCTGAGCACCACACTGATGACCTCTCTGACCCCTGAGAGGGCAATCCTCTGAGTTCTCCCACTAGTCAATTTCTTACCTTATGCATCATGTAATCTTCACCAAAGTCAAGCTGTTTGACTCTCTCGCATTTTGATGGTTGGTCAACACAGGCTTTGTTGAAGTCCAGGTACAGTACTGACCCTTGTCCATCACCTTTGTCACCCAATCAAAGAAATCAATCAGGTTCATCTACAATGCTCTCCTTACCATGAACACATGCTGTGAAATATCCTGAATCACATTTGTTTCCAGGAATCACAATAACCTCTCTTTTATTATAATCTTCAGTAAAACCTCCCCACAATAGATACCATGCTGATTGGTCTATAGTTTTCTGGTTCATCCCATCTTTTGCTTTTGTGCATGGGCAACACATCTACTGCCATTCATTCCCTTGGTATCTCCCACATTTCCAATAAACTATTAAAGGGATCTGCCAGTGATGTGGCCAGGAGTTGTCCCATCTCATTCAGTACTTGTGTAAATAGCCTGTCTTAGTCCATTGAATCATTCACCCTTAATCTGTTCAGTCATTTTAATCAGTGTTGGGACTGCAATTTATAAGCATTGGGAGCTACAGGGCTCTTGAGGGGCCCTATACTTAGCCCTCTTCCAATTATAAGCCAATGGCAGTGATGCATGAGTTATGAGAACTCACTTCAGAGCTACGGGGGCTGAGCCCTGGCATGCCCTCTGTAATTTCAACACTGCTTTCAGTACCTTCCCCTCTGTAACTGGATCAATAATAACACCCTCATCTCATCCTTTTCTAGCCTTGATGACACATTTGGAAAGCATTCTTTTATCCTCCACTTTGGACACTGACCAGCAAATGCTGATTCAGTATGTCTGCTGTTCCTTTGTCCTTCTCCTACCTCAGCCCTTCCTCAGTCTGTCCATTCCTTTCTTGTATTTATGTTTCTCCCATATGTAATGAAAGCACACCCCCTGACAATGGATTCCTATAATCCTAAAGCTATGATCTCAACCCATTCTTTTTTGACAAGGGATCTTCATCCTGCCTGTCTTTAGAACTTTGCACTCCCACTGCATAATTTCTACCTATTTTTTCTTTTATTCCTGTCTATAAAATTATTGTTTAAATCTACCTCCATGTTTTGTAATCCCTTTGTATTATTATCACTGTCAGTTATATGACTTTGTAAGAGTCTCTGACTCAAAGGACTATATTTCCTATATGTTTCTAAATAAATAAAAAATAAAGAAGGCTTTGTCCCTCATCTTCATTATCTCTAATATCATAAGTTCAGTGTCTGACTTTGTTAGACTTTGCCCACTTCACTGTCTTGTTGGCCTCCATCATCTTGTTAAGGTTTGCCTCTCCAGAATGCTCCACATGGCTTTTTCTTAAGCCTTCCTCTTCTGCTTCACTGTTTCAACATCTTCTTTGTCTGCAACAGTGGTTTCTTTCCTAATTTGCTCTTTTCAATCACCCTTACATAGAGGCCTGTGGACTCTAATACCCCACTGTTGTTCCAATTGTCCCCCCCCCTCCAATTTCTCCTTCAGAAACTCTCACATCCTACCAAAATCCACTCTTCTGAATTCCAGAACGTTTGCTTGTGACTGATTTCTATCTGTCTCTAATTTGATATCTATACTCATTCTTTGGTAATAGGTGTTTCCTAGTTGGTCATGAACTGTTACCTCCCGTCCCTGTTATGAGGACCAAATCAAGTACGGCTCCTCCCTTTATAGGTTCCTCTACTTTTGTATCACAAATGTCTCCTGTTTGATGGTCCATTGGCACAAAAGTAAGACAACTGCTCACGGTGCTGGGGACCAGTGTTTGGGAATGAGCATGGGAATTTTGGGGCTGGCTGGTGGAGGAAGAATTGACATCAATTCGACTAGTGTTCTGCCTCAGGAAAAGGAAATTCATAATCCCACTGCCTGACTGCCACCAATGGAGTCTGGTTGGCAGCACAGAGGACATGCCACATGAGGGTGAGGTCAATGGCCATTGCTTGCATGTGTGCATGTGCATCATTGCATGCTGACACCTCGGGGAGAAAAAGCAGAGGAGAAAAAATTCCTAGTTGGCCCACTATGTGCTGGCATCCCCTGTAGGTACCACATGATCAACATGGCAGGTCACCATCATATTGTGGTCTTGGGTAAGTACATATAACTAGTACATCCCTGAGAATTTCAGTGATGGGCTAAGGGCACCTTCAGATGCAAGACTAAGGGTCCAAAGGAAAAAAACACAGGACTGAAAAAAAAAACAGAAATTTCTCCTGAAATGTATCTCCCAGCAACTGGTTCCTTGCACTTTCTGCCACTGAGATGCTTCAGTTCTCATCTGACATGTTGAAGTCTTATCTGGGACATTTAACAATATTGTTATTTAAAATTCTGGATGGGGGACAGGGATGAATCATAGTGGGGGGGGGAGGATTCTTCATATTGGCCTGGGAAAGGGACCACTAGAGACCAGGGACTGTAGGGATGCACTTTTATTTTAATGTTGGCCAGGACTCAGGAGGGGGAAAACATTTTTTTTTTATTTTTAAATAGATATCACCCATGAAATATTCCACAAAATGCACAAATATCGTGACATATTTCAAGGGGCAAAATTCCTGATTTCACCAGAATTTTGCAGGCAAAATTTAATTTCACTGCCTTACTATCGATAAACTTTCTCCCCAGCACCATGGTGCCATAATCCTTGGGGTGTAGCCTGATCATCCTCCTTGAATAGATTCCAGCCCTCTAAGTGAGGTCCCTGTCATGTAGAAACAGAAAACCCTTCTCCTTGCACCAACTCTTCAGCCATACATTGCACTGGGATATACTAACCTGCTCCCTTGCATTATAGTGTGGCCTCAGTAGGGCTTCAGACAAGGCATAGGCATTCCTAGGCATAGAATCTCTCCTTTACTTTTTCTTTGATCCTTCTTTGTAGATTATTTGTGCCTATGTGCATGGCCACATCTGGCTTCATCCCCTCATTCCTGATGAGTTCCATTCCCCTGGCCCTGACTGTATCTACTGTGTCCCCAGGATAACAGTTGACTGACACCTGACCATGCAGAATGGAACCCACCATCCTCCCCATCCCCCTGACTATGGTGTCCCCAATAATTAGTGCTTTCCTCTGTCCCTCTTTGGGATCCTCTCCACTCCTTGGCTGATAACCCTCCCAAACAAATTCATTAAGCCCCCTCCTAAAATAATCCACATCAGAGTGTTAAAGCAGGGGTACCTTGAGCTACTAAAGACACACCTAAGCCACCTGGACTGGACACCAATCGACTCTGCCATTGATGTAAACCAAGCCTTAGACCTTTTCATCAGCCACTTCACTGCGGCCTGCAATATCTTTGCACCTCTCAAAAAGCTGAAGGTCAGGGGCAGAGCTAACCCTTGGATAACCCCTGATCTAATCACTTTACTCAAACATAGGGATCATCTCTGGCACTGTGCCCATGCAACATCCAAACCTGGGGATATTCATAAATATAAAGCTGCCAGAAATGAGTGCACGCAGGCAGTTAGGAGAGCCAAAAGCAAATACTTCAAGGAAACTCTCTCCAGCTCCTGGGGTGATGGAAAGAAAATTTGGAGTAACTTGAAAGACCTTACAGGCAAGGACCCTAAGTCACCAACCACCATGCTAAATATAAATGGAACACCAACAACTGACCTGTACACCATCACCAACACCTTTAACAATGCATTCTCCAACTTGGATAGTGTCCTCCCTTCTAATTTCTATGATGCCCCCTCTGGTAGTAACCCTACTGCAACTACTCTGCTCCTATACCCCGCCCCACAATTCTACTTCAAGGAGATCTCAGTGCATGAAGCCAGAACCTATATTCGGAAGGCCATTCACAATGCAGGCTACAGCGGTGACTCCCTTGACCTGAAGTTGTTAGCACTTGTCCTTGAAGAAGTCCTTGAACCCTTGACAAAGGTCCTCAATCTATCACTAAGGATGTCCCAGTTCCCATCTCGCTGGAAACAGGCAACCGTCACACCGGTACACAAAAGTGGAGACAAATCACTGAACTCCAACTACAGACCTATCTCCATCCTCCCTCCATTGTCTAAGGCCCTGGAGCGCATCACCTCAGACCAATTAGTCAAGTACCTGGAAAAATATGACAGCCAGTGTCCTGAGCAACATGGTTTCCGAGAAGGGCACAGTACCACCACTGCACTGTTAGAATTCACAGGCTTCATCCATACCACACTTGATCAAGGAAACTGTGCAGGGGCAGTGTTCATTGACCTTACGAAAGCCTTTGATACTGTGAACCACCCACTCCTACCCAAGCAATTATCAAACATTGGGCTCTCCAATGAAGCACTGCTCTGGTTTTCAAGCTACCTTGGGGAGAGGGTCCAGCGGGTTAGGATTGCTGGTGTTACCTCGGAAGAAAAGCCAGTCCTTTCAGGGATCCCACAGGGGTCCATCCTGGGGCCACTACTCTTTAGCCTCTTCCTCAACGACCTTCCCAGTGTCTGCCACCAGAAATTACTGCTCTATGCCTATGACGCAGTCATGTTCACCAACCACCAAAATGCAGAGCTCCTCGAGAAACAATTACAGCTTGAATTCATGCGCATCGAAGAATGGTTCAAGTCACACAAACTGGTCATGAACTACAGCAAAACAAAGGTTATGACCTACTACAACACCAGGAGCAAGTACAAATCCCGTGACCTTACCATCCTAAACCAAACAGGGACCTTACTTGAACACGTTCCTGATTTTAAATACCTAGGTGTCACATTGGGCAGCTCACTGTCCTACCATCGGCACATAGATTCTGTTGCCAAAGCCACCAACATCCGTATAGGCCTGCTGTACAGGCACAAACACTGCATAACTCCTGACACTCTCCGGTTGGCTATCAACAGCTCTGTCACCTCCATCATCGATTACGGGCTAGCAATTTATGGCTCTGCCTCCGCCTCTGCCCTCCGCAGAATTACACTTGCACTCAACAAAGCATGCAGGCTGCTAACTGGGGCTGATCGACTTACACACACTTGTGACCTGTACACTCGGGCAGGATGGCTACCTCTCATCAGCTGGATACAGTATCAAATCTGCCTCTTAGCCAAAAAAGTCCTCCTTGGGGTCATGCCCCCGGGCATTGAAAAGCTACTTATTGACCACCACAGCACCCAAAGAACTAGAAGTTCACAACAACAACCTTCCTTGTCCCCAGATGCTGGACTACCATGGGCCAGAGGACCTTTGCCCACAGAGCACCACAGTGGTACAATACTCTCAACAAAGAAACTCTTACTGCTGCTGCTCTTGGCCCTTTTAAGAGACAACTCAGACTTCATCTAATTTCAACTAGTCATTGTGACTGCCTCGCCTAATCGGGGACCTACTACTCACTGCCCTCCACTTCAGTCTTGACAGCTACCTCTCCCCGCCTTACCCCTTTCTACCTGCCTACCCCCTTGCCCCCTCTCCCTTTCCTCCCCCGGGGCATTTCCTGACTTCTATCCCTCCTCTCCCTCCCCTTTAGAGCTCTTACCCTCATCCTCTACCCTCCGACAATGGCCTTCCTGCCTGCTACCCCTTCCTCTCACCTGCAGTGCTTATTTCCAAGATTGCCCTTGGCTGGTTATGTCATGCTACCTAACATTTGGCACATTTTGAATTACTGGAATTTCCTAAGTCTCAGTCTCTTACTTCTTGTTATTGTGTAACTATGTATTATTATGTTAACCTTTGTTTGTGTGTATACACCCCATTCCTTCGACGTGGAACCTTTGTAAACAAGCAGTTCCTGCTCAAAGGTATTTGTAATCCTAGATTTCAATAAAATAAAATAAAAAACTAGCTGATGGTTCCTCCTTTTTGTGTTATGCTAGTCCACTTCACATCTGGTTGGGACTCCAGGGGACTTTTTTCTGAAAGAGCTATTTTTCTTTTTAGTTTGAGGTATGCATATTATATTCCACTGGTATCTCTTCTCCTTCTCCTCCCCCTATCCCCTACTACTATGCATTTTCCTCTTCTGATCTGCAGGGCCTTTTATGGTACTGGAGCCTGTAGCAGTCCTATCAGTCTACTGGCTTCAGTTTTCATGTAATGTATCTCAACCCTGGCAGCCTCAGACTCAGTCCTCCAGGCATAGAAACTCCTATAGTTGAAACAATGGCAGTGTTCTCAGAGCACCCTCTGAATTACCACAGTCAGCAGTCAGCAACCCTTGTATTCCCCCATGACTCTGAGAAGTGTCCCCCTACATGTCTGTGTGCAGTGGTAATTGTATCTGAATACCTTTGTGGTCTTAAACTAGAAAGGGTTTAGGCAGCTTTCCAAACAATCATCTTGCTACCAGATAACCTTTTGTGAATTACTGTGTGGCCTTACACAGAATGGCTTCTGGCTGGGTACTAAACAACAAGCACTCAACAGTATACTTATAGGTAGCACATACAGATGAGGAATAGATAGTTGGTGTAAGTATAATGGATATTTGTTATAGACATGCTGCTTGGTTTTATGATGAAATCAGAAGGTAAGTCCAAGTTTGTTTGTTTTTTTTTACCAATTATTTTACCAGGTGAGACACACTAAGCTGAAAGCTTGTTTGCAGGTGCAACCTGGGAGCACAAGGAAGTTAAGTGACTTGCTCAGGGTCACACAGTATGCAAGTGGGGGCTGTAGGATTCAAACCCAGGTCTCCAGATTTGTAGCTCAGAGCCTTAAACCACTGCGCCATACTATTTAATCTGTTTATTGTTCAGCTCATCACCTGTAGCTGCAGGTCATAATCAATTGAAATATACAGTGAAACAGCATCAACAGAAAAACAATATTTCTTTACTTAATCACAATAAGGTGTGCTTTGTGCTATAATGGCACTTCTCTGGCAGTAAAGGCATTCAGCCTTTGGCATCATGCTTCATCCCAACCAAGGTGTGCCATTGTCCAGCACAAAGCACACTCTGTCATGCATTATTGCTTAAATATCATCTCCATTGCTTCCATGATGATGTCAGCAAGTAAGTCCAAGTCTGATGTGTTCATAACTGATCTCAATGCCTGTAGCCCCAAGTCATGATCAATTGAAGTATATCATGAAACAGCATCCACAGAAAGCCAGATGTAATCACTATGTGATGTGAAGTCTTAGAATCTCTCCAAAATCTAGGATATAGAAATAGTAGTCAGAGTGCAGGTGAAAGAAGCCCTAGGGTCCATTGACCATAACTGTGTTTGGTTCAGACTTGCTCTTGGCACCACCATACCCTTGTCAAAGGCTAAAGTACTGGATTTCAGAAAAGCAGACTTTAACCAGATGAGTAAATTTAGTCTAGGATAGGTTGGATGGCCTGGACGGAATCAGGGGTGCTGAAGAAAAGTGGGGATTGATTAAAGAGGCCGTTCTTGAGGCAACAGAGTCATGCCTGAGTCACTAAGAGAAACAGGTACTAGAGACCAATCTAGTTCTCTAGGACGTACAGGGAGGTGGTGAGGGCCAAGAAAAAGGCCCTCATCAGATACAAGGAAAAGCAGGGTGATTAAGAATGGAGTGAGTACCAAGTAAAATAAAGGAAAGCCAAGAGGGCAGTCAGGGATGCAAAAGTAGACACAGAGCTGCATATTGCAGAAGAGTCAAGGGCAAGGAATAACAGTTTTCAGATGTATTAGGGGAAAAAAGAAAGATAGGAGGAGAAATTGTTAGGCTGGCAGAGGGTGATAGGTAATTAAAGGAATACATGCAGAAGGCAACAGTTCTTAACCACTACTTCTGCTCAGTTTTCACAGAGAAGAACAGCAAGCCTTTGCCAGAAAGTTGCATAAAGGCTACAAAAATAGGGTATTAGAAGGAATTTACATGTGAAAGGGGTCAAAAAAGGGCTTGCAGCCCTGAGGATAGATATGGCCCCGGGGATGGATGGGGAGCATCCGAGGGTACTCAGTAAACTGATAGCACAACTGGCTGAACTCCTAGCAAGGCTATTTAATAGCTTTTTTTCCATCAGATGTGGTTCTGAAAGACTGGAGGGAAGCAGACAGAGCTCTGGTCCATAAATGTAGCATAAGGAGCAACCAGGTAACTACAAGCCTGCCAGTCTCACCTCGGTTAGAGGTAAAATGATGGAGACACTAGTAAAAGTGGATGCGTGGACTACCTGGAGAAGAATAGTCTCCAGAATAACAAAAAGAACAGCTTCATGGCATTGAAGCCTTGTCATAACAACCTGATAATATTCTTTGACTGACTGACTAGGGCAGTAAGTAAAGGACAAACAGTAGATCTCCTCTACCTTTACTTCAGCAAGGCATATGACTCAGTGCCACAGAGAATGTTGCTGAAGAAACTAGAGGATCTAAGTGCAGCAAAGAACACTGTTAGATGGGTGGGTGATCAGTTATAGGGAAGGCAGCAGAGGGTGGTAGTAAACAAAGTCCAAACTAAGGAGAGAGAGAGCTCACTACTTGGGTGCCACAGGGTTTCTCCTTGGAATAAGTCCTTTTTAATATATTGATCAGCAACACACAGTAGGAGAAGGAATTCAGATCAGATATGTCTCTTCACAGATGACACTAAGCTCTGTGGCAGGGTAGACAGCGAGGAGGGGCTATGGGAATTGTAGAAGGACCTGGAAAGGTTTGAACAGTTATCTGTGGTTTGACAGTTGAAATTCAACACCAAAAAGTGCAAATTTTGCACAAAGGAAACATGAACCCTGGGACAGAACACTGGATGGAAGCTCAGAGTCATCAGAAATGACTTTCTTAAACAATTTAGCCAAAGTAATAAGGTGTACAGCAAAGCAACCAGGATATTGAGGTGAATTATGAAGGTTTTTGATAGAAGAAAAGTGGTAGTACTGCCTCTCTATAGATCACTGGTGAGGCCACACCTGAAGTACTGCACCCAGTTTTGGAGTCCTCACTTAAGCAAAGACAAGGACAGGCTGTAAACATTGCATATACTGTACTTTAGAGTAACCAAAAAGATTCATGGCTAGCAGGACAGAGCCTATGAGGAGGCATGGGATCAATATGTCAAATACAAAAATAGCATGGCAATCAATGCTGCAAGCAAAATAGCGTGCGCAGAAAAAAGGTCGGTAAAATTACTTACCACAACACAAACAGCTCACCCCATTAGAAATAACTGGACTTTCTCTTCTTTTTGTGGGGGGCTTCGCCCCTCACACCCCCCAGAATTTAAACAACAATCTCTGAGGGGGTGTGGACTTAGGAGATGGGTAGAAACTCAGGAAGGAGGAAAAATTAATTAAAAAAAAATCACTACAAACAGAAGTAACACCAGGAGACTTGGGGGAAACCAAACCGTGGTCCCAGGTCTCCAACCCTGTCATGTGCAGGTGCCTTAGCCACTCCACCAGAAGAGTGACTCGACCAGGCACCACACACACACACACACACACACACACACACACACACACACACACACACACACACACACACACACACACACACACACACACACACACACACACACACACAGCAACTTCAACACTACCAGATATCAGCTCTGAGTGACAGGGCCAGTGGTAATTCCCTACCGCTATTATACCCCTGTCACTCTAAATGTTTCCATGCTTTATACAGCGTGGTTATTGCCGTGAAGTTTTTGTAATGTGATATTGTTCCAGTACCCTATGAGGATTGGTTTAATGCACTAAAAGTATACTTGCTGGAGGGTACAAAGGAGAGGCTTTAATATGAGACTTTCAAGTTCCTGAAAGGAATGAAAGAGTTAAACTGTGAAGAACCTTGTAACAGGAATAGTGAATCTAGAACATATGGACATGAATGGAAACTGGCAGGAGGGAAAGTCATATGGGATGTGAGGAAGTTCTATTTTACAGAGATAGTGGTTGAGTGATGCAACAGCCTGCTGGCTGAGGTGTTAACCATCAACTGCTTCAAACACAGGTGGAACACATTTAAGGGCTTAAAATAACACTGTTAAGGGTTTCCTAGTTTTTTGCATTTAATTGTTTTCATTGGACATTTTCCTCTTAGGATACATAAGAACAGTCACAACAGCAATACACATACATTCTACAAGGCAGTCATACTTGCAATGCAGAACCGTTATAATTACAGGAAACATACTGTATGTCACAAATGTACAGAAACAAAAGGGAATTCTAAGGTGTAGGCCTCTGTTGTTGGGTGCTCCGAAAGGGAAGGGGCATGCAGAAATGACGAGGATCCACCTAAACCTAGTTGTCATCTGGCATGGGGGAGGGGCTGCCATTGCCAGGAGTAACAGGAGGGTCTGTTAATGTGAAGCAGGAGAGTAAGAATGGTTCCCAGTCATTTCGATACCTTGACAGAATTTTCTTCCCAAAGTGTGACATACTGTCTAAGGTGGCTAAGTTCCTTAGTGCAGTCAGCCACAGGGCCACAGAGTGGACTACTACTGACCTCCAACTTTTGAATATGAACCTCCTGGCCTCAATGTTGGACATCGGGAGCCATTCTATCTCCTTAGGAAGAAGTATGGCAGGCGGAGGCAGACCCAGAAAATACAGTTGGGGCGAGAAAAAGATGGACTCTGCCAGAATTTTGTTAAAACACCCATGAATACTGGACCAGAAAGGAAGGATTTTTGGGCAGCTCCACAGACCATGGAGAAGGTCAGCCCTGGAGGCCTGACATCTCCACCAGACACCATGAGACATGAGGCCAAGAGATTTAAGTTTCACTGGTGTGTGGTACCACTTTTGCATAATCTTATTTTGTATTAGAAGACACTTAGAAACATATAACACAGAAGCTGTCAGCAGATGTGGCCCACCTGGCACACTTAGTCTGTCCTGCTGATCCTGTCTTAGCCCCCTATAGGTCCTCAGATTTTCTCCATGTTTGCCTTCATGCCAGGATTCCTTTATGCCTATCCCATGCATTCTCGAAGTCTGTGATCATTTTAGCTTCCACCACTTCCTCCAGGAGTCTGTTCCAAGCTCCCACCACCCTCTCTGTAAAGAAACAATTTCTGATATTCCCCCCCAGTCTCCCCCCACTCTAGCTTCATCACATGCCCTCCAGTTCTTGTGCAGCTCATTCTCTGTAAAATAATCCCTTCCCATACCTTGTTCACACCCATTAGATATTTATATGTCTCTATCATGTCAGCCCTCTCTTGCCTCCCTTCCAGAGAATACATGTTTAATTTCCTGAGTCTGTCCTCATAAGGCTTCAGGTGTAGGTCCTGCACCATATTGGTTGCTTTCCTTTGAACACCTTCAACCCTGTCTATGTCCTTACAGATTTAGGGCCTCCAGAACTGTACACAATACTCAAGGTGCAGTCTCACAAATGATCTATACAGGGGCATTATGACTTTCCTCCTTCTGCTGTTGATCCCTCTGCCTATGCACCCCAGCATTCTGCTGGCTTTCCCCACTGCCTTGTCACACTGCGTAGCTACCTTCAGGTCATCGGAAATAATCATCACCAGGTCCCATCCCTGTCTTGTGACTGTCAGTTTTTCCCCTAGATGGTACTTAACTGCAGAGTTCCTGTGGCTCAAGTGCATGACCTTACACTTCTTTGCATTAACACTCAGTTGCCAGACACCTGATCACTTCTCCAGTTTGCTAAGATTCTTCCTCATTTGCCCCCCCAGCAGAGTGTCCACCCTGTTGCAAATTTTGGTATCATCTGCAAACAGACACACCTTCTCTATCAGCCCTTCAGCAATATCATTGATAAATATATTGAAGAGTACTGGGCCTAGCACTGACCCACGTGGCACCCCACTAGTCACATTACCTTCCCTCAAGTGCACACCATTTACCACTATCCTCTGACTTCTATCTTTCAGCCAGTTTCTCACCTATCTAACTAACATTGGTCCCACCCCAAGGCTATTTAACTTGCTCACAAACCTTCTGTGGAGGATGGTGTAGAAAACCTTGCTGAGGTCCAGCCCCCCTCCCCCAATCCACTACCCTGGTCACCCAATTAAAGAACTCAATCAGGTTAGTCTGGCAGATTCCCCCATGAACTCATGCTGCCTTGGATCCTACAGCCCCTAGGACTCCAGATACTCTGCCAACCTCTCTTTCAGCAGTGTCTCCATAACATTGCCCACAATCAAGGTAGGGCTGATAGGTCTGTAATTCCCTGCCTCCTCTCTACTTTCACTTTTGCGCAGTGGCACTTCTTCAGCCCTTCTCCGGTCTCCTAGAACCACACCTGTTTCCAGAGAGAGGTTAAAAAGGGCCATCTGAGATGCAGTCAGCTGATTCCTGAGTTTCCTTAGCACTCTTGGGGCTTGAATTTCAAAGCGTGGTGCCAGGGTTGCATCAAGCCTTGTGCCACAATACTTTGAAATCAGCGGTGTGTCTACCGAGTTTTGCTGCAACTGCATCCGATTTTTGTCAGTCGGACACAGTTAAGGCAGTTTACCCAATTTATGGCAGCTTGCACCAAATATCTGGTGCAAGACCCATAAAAAGGGTACCTGGGATTGCCACAAGTTAGACCAGAAAAAGTTGGTCTAACTCATGACGCTTGGTGCAATGGGGTAGAAAATCCCAATCAGTAGCTTGAAGAATGCTGCAAGCCCTGTGCACCATATGTTCAGCACACTGAGGCTTGTGGCATTCTTGGCCCATTGAAAATCAGGCCCTCGGTGTCTGGGCAGGTTTTATGGTTGAGCCCATATATAGTAGGTTGCGGAGAAAAAGGCAAATGGAAAGGTCCACCATCAGCTCAGATTGGTGCTCTAATTCACTTATGGAGGGACCAACTGAGAGAGAGCAGAGAAAGCCTGTGCAGTACATGTGCACATTAAAAAGCAATATAATATGCAAAGAACCAGGGTAAGCCCAAACCACTCCTTCTCCAAATGGCCCTTAGTTTTGCCCTACTGTAGTGGGGCAGATTGTCTTCCCACAACGAGCCTCCTAGTATGCATTCAATTTAGAGAATCATCACTCAGGAATATCCACCGCTAGGTGGATGAGGCAGTCGATCAATTTAGGGGCCATAATCATTTTAATAGCTGCTATTTTCTCTGCCAGAGAAAAGCACAGCAGCTTCTAGCAGTCACACTCCTCTTTGAGTGTTTTCAGTGGGGTTAGGATGGGCCCATATTCCTAGATATTTGATGCCTTTAGGTGACCATTGTACTTATAGCCCAAAGTGTGCTACAGATTCACGAGTGCATTGGGCACGCTGTGGTAGGACCTCCATTTTTCTTACTATGGTTTGATTTAAGGCTGGATATGTCTCAAAACACATTGAGAATTTTGAGGAGGGTGGGAAGATTGGAAGGGGTATCTCTAAGTCATACTAGGCAGTCACCTGTATAGAGCAAGCTGCATATATCTAACTGATCTACTTGGGTACTCTGCAGTTCCAGGTGCTGTCACAGGGCTCTGGAAAGGGGCTCTATGACTAGGGCATAAAGCATAGGGGAGAGGGGTAGTTTTGGCAAGTGTCCCATTGCAGAATAAAAGAGAAAGAGAGGGCTGAGTTTTATAATACTTAAGGGCAGGGCTGCATATAAAGTGCCTGAACCCAACATCCAAATTGAGGGCCAAACTCGTCCCTTGCAATACAGCCTGTAGGTACCTCCACTCCAGAGTCAAAAGCTCTTTGAAGTCGATAGCCATGGCAGTGACTGGATGGGGTACAAGAGGCCCAGGACAGCAAGGAACAAAATATCCTATGATGATCAAAGCTGAGATGCACTTTCATGAACACCACCTGGGAGGGGAGAATAAGATGGGTGAGGACCAGCTGCAGTTTGGAGGCTAGTGCCTTAGCAAGGACTTTAGCATCTGCATTAATGAGCTAGATAGGCCTATAGCTACAGTACAAGTCACATTTATTTGTATTTATTTATTTATTTTTATTTATTTATTGAATTTTGTTGTCGGGGTAAGCCCACTGAGACTAGAAGTCCCTTTTTCAGCGGTGACCAGGGGGGAGGGGAGGTGGATACAGACAGTAACCAACTGAAATTGAAGCAGATTAAGCTGTTGGTGGTATTTTTAGTGAATGGGGGAAATTAGGACAGGACACTCAAAAAATTCCCCTACTGCATTGCTGTCAGTAGGGGAGATTTTGGCCATCTGTTGTTCATGATGGCCACTGGGAGCAAGGCTGAACGGTGTGTGGATGCACTTCAGGTAGGAGAGCTAGCCTCCTCTTCTACTGTTGTGTTGCCAGAGGCTGAGAATGAGAATATTAGTCTGGAACTCATTTGTGGAAAGGATGACAATGTTACGGATGTTTATGCTTCGGCAGAAGATATTTTTGCTGCTGTTTCTAAAGTAAATCGGACTACAGTTTGCTCGGAGGGACAATCATCTGAAGGAAATGCTGCAGTTACTGAAAATGAAGAAACTAAGCAGGGAATTTTATCAAGTCCGTCTGCCTTTATTTCCGAACAGCGGGATGGATCTGCTGTCATTTTGGCTCCTTCACCTGTCAGTTCAGTGTCTGACGCAGCAGCATCAAAGGTTTCACCAAGGCCGGGTGAGTCATTTCCTCCTATGGCGCCTTTTTCAATCACAACTGACTCTAATGTTCTACAGGCTGACAGTTTAAACTCTACTAAGGTAGATGTGTGCCAAAAGCCTTCAGTATTTTCAGCTGCACACTTTAAAGGTCAAAATCCCTTTTGTTCTAATGCAAGTAAACCTAATGTCTGATTACAGAGGAATAGCGTGGACTGTGAGCCAGGTCCCCAGCTTTCCAAGTCTGCTGGTTTCATTTTCAAACCCCTGAGACACCTGACAGCTTGATAAAAACACAAAGCCTTATTAAATATCAAACAGTGCACAATCAGCAATCTTCAGCTACGGTATTCTCCTTCAGTGATATTGCCAACATGAAAAAATGTTCGGATTCAAGTAGAGATGTTGTGCTACAAGAGAATATTGTTGTTTCAAAAGGACAACAGATACTTGATCATCCCACCTGCTCTTCCACTAACATTATACCCGCTGAAGGACCATCTCTGTCTTGCAATACCTGGTCTCCTCTGAAAGCACTTTTAGAAGCTGGATGGAAAAAAATGTCTGGGGGATACTGGCTTCCTGATCCAGCATGGGATTCGACATTTGATTTTACTTTGGCTTCACCGGATTGGAAACCAGGGCCTCAAGCACAACCTGTGTGCACTCCTACAATTCAACAGGATTTACCTGTAATTTTAGTGGAGACTTTAGCACCTAACAAAGATCATGAATGTAGACAGAATAAGGATCCTATAATTATTTCAGATAACACTAAGCCTCTAAAAGAAAATAGTACTGAAGATCCAAATCGGGACAGTAAAAACTCTGATGCTCATCAAAAACCTCTGATGTCAGATTTATTCTCTCATGCCAAAAAAGAAGCAGCTCCTAGAAGAAATGCTGTACGTATTAGATATAAAGGGGGCTTAGCAGAAAGACGAGACCGCTATTATGTTGGCCAGACTTTATTAAAAGATTCCTTACATTTTTCACATACTGATGTTTTTGCCTTTATAAATATATTGGAAGAAGATAACTTTGACGTCAGTTTTCGGATGTCACTTGATTTAGATTTATTTTGGGAACGATATGGCCAAGTTAAGTTCTCTCCCATATGGACCCCATTTTTAGTGATTCCGCTTACAAAACCACTTGTAAAATATGTTACAGTTATGTTTCGGAATCAGGGGGTCCATGTGGAAGATATTACTTTCTGGTTGAATCAAAAATGTGATGTGCTTAGTACTCCAGAAGCAATTCTGAATTCTGAAAAATTCTGGATGGGAGGTTGGAAATTTAAATTTAAACTCAAGACAGACTGATTCCGGAATAGAACACATTCCTAATTCCTTTCTTTTGGGGAGGGATAGAAGGGTTTGTTTTTATGGGGGCCAACCAAAAGCTTGTCATAAGTGTGGGGCTCGTACTCATTTATCAAGTACCTGTGATAAACTGCGTTGTGACAATTGCGGAGATTTAGGCCATATCACTATGCAATGTGCTAATCATACAATGTGTGATTTATGCAAAGAATATGGACACACTTTTGGAGACTGCTCTTGGCTTCAAAAAAATAAAGCATCCTGTGTCATCCCTGAATTGCTCATACAACAAGCCCAAGAGACAGTAGCTCCTTCAGCAAAGAACCCTCCCCCATGCCCCTCTCCTGAACAGTTCCCGCCAGGCCCCTCACCATCACCTCACTCCTCCCCTCCAATCTCTGAGTTGCCTAAAATTACATCAGTTCAGGTCCCACCCCACCCCCAACCCCCGTTTTAGTGACAGGTCCAGTAGAAATTCCTCAGGATACCGCACTGGAGTCGGATAATGTTTCTTGTTCTGATTCACAGCTGTTACTTCCTGTTTGCTATAAAGATCCTCCAGGCTCGGAAGAGTCTTTTTCTGCACCTCTTGCTGCTGCACCTTTTTATAGATGGCGGTCTACTAGATTTTCCAAGTCTAAATTACTCCTCCCCCTTCTCCAGAACCTCTGGAGACTGAAAATTCATATTCAGCACTTTTTTGGGGTGACTCTGAAATAGATCACAGGGATTCAGATTCACAAGCCTCGACCTTAGAACCTCCTTCTCAGAGTACTGATGATTATAAGGGTAAAAAGAAAAAACAAAGGAAAAAATAATTAAAATACTTCGAATTTTCAAAACATGACTACATTTACTTGGGGTTCTTTCAATATGCATAGTATCCTTAATTATGAGAAACGTCAGGCTGTTTTTCAATATGTTCATGATTTACAAATTGATGTTTGTTTCATGCAAGAAACTTGGATGCATTCTGCAGAACAACTAGTGGCTTTTAAAAGGGATTGGCAATGGGGTCCTTCCTATTGGACATTTGGTCCAGATAAGGCAGGTGGAATTGAAATCCTGTTTAATTCTTATAAATTCACTATAAGGAAACTGATAGATTTAAATGATGGCAGGATTTTGATATTAGATGGTTTATGGGAAGAAACAAACTTTAGGTTTATCACTATTTATAATCCCCAAACTAAAGCTGAGAGGGTAGCACTTTTGAAAGCTATTCAACCATTCCTAGTTACTAATTTATTAGTTCTTTTTGGAGGAGATTTTAACTGTACTTTACATCTGAAATGAGAGGCCTCTCATTCTCAAGCTAAGAAGAAAATTTATTATGACTCCCATGCATTAGAACATTTGGTTAAAACTACAGATCTTACAGATTGTAGGAAATATCAGATTTCTGGACCACACTTTACGTATATTCGCAGTAAATTATTTACCACAATAGATTACTTATTTGTTTCCCCTAATGTACCAGTTGGATACTTTAAATCATGTCCAGTACAATTTTCAGACCATTTATTTTTATTTTGTACAATTCATCTAGGAGCACAATCTCTCCCAAAATTAAATAGATGGAAACTCAATTCTTCCATTTTGTTAAATTCATACATTCATCATACTATTTTAAATCTTCTTATAGCTAGATTGTTGGTTGCTTTTCTGTACCATACTATACGGGAATGGTGGAAAACTACTAAATCCGATTTAAAAATTTGGTTTATAAAATATAGGAAAAGGACTGGGAATGAGAAGTTTTTAAAATATCTCTCGCTCAGACAATTGCAAAAATTTTATACCTTTTCATATACTTCAAAATTTTATTATACGGACCAAATTGTACGATTAAAAAAAGAAATGTAGTCCTATCAATATGACAGAGCTTGAACAATCCAAGCTTTATTACATAGTGGGACTCAAAAATCCCCTGTTGGTGACCCTTATGAAGCATGTAAGTCCTTTAAAACCTCTACCAATCTTGATTGCCTAATAGATCAAGCAGTAAACCATATAGTTACAGTTGAAGGGATTAATGATTTGCTAAATAGTCATTTTCTTTCTTTAGCTCCTAAAACTCTGATTTTTCAGGAAAACATCAAAACTTTTTTACATGATATTTCAGTTTCGTTTTTTCCAGCTGAGATTTCTGTCTTGCAAGAACCAATAACTGTGCCTGAAATTGAGGTAGCTATCAAAGCATTGAATAATAATTCATCACCAGGGTACGATGGACTTTCTAATAAATTCTATAAATCTTTTTCACATGTTATAGCACTTTGTTTAAAACTGGTTTTTGATTATTTTTTTCAGACTAATACTATGTATCCCTCCTTTTCAGAAGGTTTAATGATTTTTCTGTTTAAAACTGGAAATATAACTGATATCAAAAACTGGAGACCTATCACTTTATTAAATTCAGATTACAAAATTTTAACCATTTTGCTTAACAATCGATTGAAACATTATGCAGCTAAAGTAATCTCTCCACAGCAATACTGTGGCATTCCTAATAGAACAATACAGTCAGCTCTAATGACTATTAGGGATGTGATCGAACAGTCCACAATTTTGGGAACATCTAATTGTATAGTGGCAGCTGACCTGGAAAAAGCTTTCGACAGGATTTATCAGCCTTTTTTATATCAAGTTTTGGAACTCTATCATGTTCTGATTCAGGTTATACAGCATATAAAGCTTCTATACCAGTCTTCTTATATTTTCCCACTTATACAGGGTCAGATTGCTTCAGGTTTTTCAGTTCATACAGGTGTATGGCAGGGCAGTCTACTAAGCCCTTTATTTTATATTTTTTCTTTGGACCCTTTATTAAAAAGGTTAGTGGATATCACTATATGGGAAGGAATTTCAGGTATGGAAATACATCAGCAGTTGGTAGTACAAGCATATGCAGATGATGTTTGCTGTGTCTTCTCACATCATACCTGTTTTAACCTTTTTTATCAGAATTTGAAAAATATGCCAGTATTTCAAATGCTAAATTAAATCTTACTAAAATATGAGGTTTGTTTATTGGTGCAGGAAATGATTTACTGGTAAGAGATTATGGCATCGAATTTTCTATGGAACCTATTGTCATTCTCGGTATTTCACTTGGTTCAAAAAATTTGCCACTAAAGAATTGGGATAAGGCTCTAAAAAAATCGAGCCTAAAGTTCTGAGATGGAAGCAATGGAAACATACAAAGCAGAAATGGATCCAAATTTCTAAGCAATTTCTTTTACCCTGCTTACCACATGTTGCAAAGATTTTGCTATTACCAGCCATATTAGATACTAAGGTTTATAGTATATTTTTCCAAATGTTGGGGAAACAGGCTTAATCCTATTAAAAGGCAGTTTACTTATCTGGACAAGACTAAGGGAGGTATTGGAATGATTAATCCAGTGTTTTTTTTGTTTGTTTTTCATTATTTTTTCAGCTACAGTTCATAGTGGATTATTAGATATTGCAAATGGTGGCAATAATTGGGTACAATTAATTTTAAATATTTTTTTAATGGCTTGGAAACATGTACCTCCTAAGTGTAATAAACATTTATATATTCCATTATATTTTAAACCTGTAGTGCAGAAATTGTATAAATGGGGTATATCAAAGGAAATGCTTCTAGGTTGTCATGGAAAATCCCTTTATAAATCCCTGATGTGTCAAATCTATACCACAGTCCCTAGCTTTAAAAATTGTCCTGAGGCAGATAATCATTTTATTTTATCCCAACTTAATAGCAAAAGGCTTCCCCCTCAGATGAGGGAAAACCTCTGGTTACTTAAGTATGGAAGACTAAACCTTAGAGGTAATGCTAAATATAAAGCCAATGAAAAATAAATTGTCCATATATGGATTGTATCAATTTAGAAGAATCAACAGAACATTTTCTCTTATGTTACTCTTTTTCAAAAAATCTATGTTTTTTTTTTTTTTGCAAAAAAAATGGAATTTTAAATGGTTGGCTTTTTTAAACTATGACATTCTGGTGATTGGTAAATACCCCCAGAGTTTATTGAATTTTCATTATGAAACTTTGTCTATTTTCTTTTGTTTTCTTTGTTTTTATTTATGGCAGGCACGCTGTCAGTGGATCCTTTACCAGAAGAAAATGGATTACAATGTTTTTTCTACAATAATTGTGCATGAGATGGGAAGGTTATATTCTAGAGATTGTTGTTTTTTTTCTTCAAAACAAACCAATAGACGTGGAGAGGTTTTCATACCTTTATTAAGTATAAGTAGAATGTATATATTTTGAGAAGTAGTACTTTGTATATGTATGTTTTTTCCCAAAATAGGAATTTCATTTGTATATTGTAATCTTTATTTCTTGGAATAATTTTATTTTTTGCGTTTTGTATTTTCCTTTTTCTGTTTATAAATGACAATAAAAACTCCCCTACTCGACAGCAGGGGGCTTGACTTCCTGCAGGCAGAATGGAGGAGCCCAGTTTGGAGCCAGATGGAGGAGGAAGTGCTGATATGGCAGGGAAGATGGCCAATCTGAAGGAGATAGCAGAGGAGAAGGAGTGTGCTATGGAGAAGAACATTTTGAAAGAAGAACTTGGAAGAGATGCGACTGCTCCTGACTCGAATGAGGAGGAGCTAGAGTTTTTTGCATCAGTGCCGGCATTGGAGCAATCAGAGGAGGAGGAGGAGGAATCAGAGGATATACTTAATGAAAGTCATTTTAAATTGGAGGAGGTTCTGGTTACGACAAAGCAGATAAAGAGTTGGCATCTGCTCACCTGGAACAGGCTATGGAAGAGAAACGGATGTCTGTTTTGAAAATGTTGGAGGAGGATGACGAGAACCGTCTTGAAGAGCAGCGGCGAGAGCCTGGGAGGAGAGTTGACCCGCAACCAAGTGTGGCCTTGGAAACAGAGGCGGGGCCCAGTCAGAAGGTGGAAATGTATGAGGGGAAGGAAAAAACTGACGGAATGACTCTGTCGGTGAAGGAAATGGTGGTTCATTCTTTTGGCCTGCTTATGACTTGGGATGAAGAGAAATGGTCTCCAAGGACATCCCTTTAGGGGGCAGGTTGGATACAGGAACAGGATGGGAGCTGAAAGCCCAAAATGGAGTGAGAGGACGTCTTCCAGAGTGGTAAGGGGGTACTGATGTTTAAAGAACAAAGTAAACTGAAAGGAGGGGAGTTGGACTTATGAAAGAGGAAGGAGTGTGTTTAACCAAGGGTGACATTCTCAAAATGGGCCCTATGTGTTATAAAGAGAGGGATGGAGGATAGCACACTGTGAGAGAGTGTCCTCTTGAGCTGGAGGGTTTGACTATGCAAGGTAAATCTGTACCCAGGGAGGATAAGGGGATTCAGGAGGGGGCAGGTTACTTAAATGAAAAAGGAAATGCTGTGACTGGCGTGAACCCCCCCCCAGCTAAGACTTATACTGACAGTGTGAAGAGCAGTGATTCCCTTCAGAAGCAAAAAATGCTGGAGGAACCTCCTTTGAGAGAAAGAAGGAGACCTGGGGTGTCCCCACAGGGAGGATTTAGTAACCTTCCCTCGAAGATGTGCAGTACAGATGCAATATAGGGGAAGTCTGGAGATCTACCCAGATAGGTATCATGTCAGGATAAATCTTATTAAAAGTTCTATGGGGTTTATAGCTACAGAGGTGTATGCTTTAATTCATATAGCGGGGGAAGATATTTTTGACGTCAGCTTTCAGACAATGTAAGGCCTGGATCACTTTTGGGCAAAATATAAGGCATTGAAAAGCACCCCGCTGTGGGCTTCTTTCTTAGCTTCCTCCTTACCAAACCTATAATGAAAATAGTGACTGTAATGTTTCGGTCAGAGTGTGTGCATGTTGGAGACATGATGGTTACAGCAGAGATGCACAGTTATGGGTCCTCCTAAGGAAATAATTGATGAGGAATTCTTCTGGACAGGTGGATGGAGGTTTAAAGTAAAACTGGACCTTTCAGACTTTGGCATTGTCCACATCCCAAACAGCTTTTCCTTTTTTTGTTAGAGACAGAGGGGTGGTTTTCTACCCAGGGCAGCCCAAGGCTTGTTACAGGTGTGGGTCTCGAACACATCTTTCCAACACGTGTGATGTTATTTGAAGTAGTTTGTGTGGGGAGTGTGGGCACAGCAATTCAGAATGTGTCAATCACATACACTGCAACCTCTGTGAAGAATATGGGCATATGTTTAATACCTGCCTATGGGCAGGCAGAAATAACAGTAGAAATATGGACCAGGAAGAATTGATTAATAAGGCCAAAGAGCAGGAACAAGACATGAACCTGCGGCCTCCACTTCACAGGATCAGAGCAAGGAGAAGGAGGCCCCGCAGGTTTCATCTCAGTTGGTGG
The DNA here is from genome assembly GCA_016271365.2 of Neoceratodus forsteri. NCBI lineage: Eukaryota > Metazoa > Chordata > Ceratodontiformes > Ceratodontidae > Neoceratodus > Neoceratodus forsteri. Next base: position 100,248,826 of record CM028138.1, on the reverse strand, counting down.
TAACTGTGGATAGTAAAAAGGGTCATGTTTCAAAGGGGGTGAGGAGAGAAAATGCCCCCAAGAGGAAGTACCTTTAGTGGGAAAGAGTTCTGGAACCAATGGAAGGAAGGAAGTGCTGGAAATCGAGAATGGGGGAGACTTAAGAGGGCAAGAGCTAAGGGAGAACAACATGGCACCCCCACAACCTTTGGGGAGCTCCCAGGATTCAGGGAGAAAATGGAGCCTGTGAAGCTGTAAGGGATCTGTTTCTGAACTCAAAATGGACAACCCTTTTGACATTCTAGGGGGACTAGGAAGAGAGGAAGGCCCCTCCGGAGAAGAAGGGTAGGATGTGTAGTCAGGGTTACAGGTTGAATCCTGCCCCCAGGAGCCTGAGGAACAGGAAGTTCAGGCAAAGAAGAAGAAAAAGAAAAAGAGGAAGTGATGATTTCTGTGGGCTGTTTTTGTTTCTGGTGATGGGTAGATAAAAAAAATGGTTTTGTTCTCTATTGCATCATGTAATGTGAATAGTGTTTTGAATGGGGTTAAGAGAGAGGCTGTGTGGGCTGATTTAAGGAACCTAAGATGTGAAGTGATATTTTTACAGGAGACTTGGCTTAACTCGGTGCTTTCTGTGGCCGAGGCAAGAAAGGAATGGATTTGGGGGCTTTCTTCTTGGTCTTTTGGGGTGGGGATTCTGTTTTCAGGAAATGGGCTTAAACTAACAAAAATAGTAGATCTGCAACCTAGAAGGGTGCTGATAATTGATGGGATCTGGCATGGTCAGCCTAGCAGGTTTACTTGTATCTATGCCCCACAATCCAAAGCGGAGAGAGAGAGTGAATTTGTTTGAGCTTGTGCAGCCTTTCTTATGCTCATCGAGAAACATTTACTATGGTGGGGAGTTTAATTGTACTCTTCAGACAATGGATAGAAAGAAATATGGTAAAAAAAGTGTACTGTGATTCAAATGCTTTAAAAAGGAATATACAAATAGTGAAACTAAGAAATATTTTTGATAATGAACCTGGATCTAGTCATTGTACTTTTAGAAAAGGAATGTTGTTTACAAGTATCGATTATTTGTTTTTTCTAGTAGGATTGAGGTACTGAAAGAATCTGTTTTACCCACTGCTTTATTCGATCACATGATTATTAAATGCAGGCTAAAAACTGAAACAGGGTGGGAACAACCTGTAACCAGGTGGAAGATGAACACCAGTATGCTGCTCATAGGGGAAGTTAAATTGTCTCTTGGGGAGGTATTTGATGCCAGGGCTTCAGTAATAGGGCTATACAAGGACTTAGTGTGTTGGTGGTGGGACACGAAAAAAGAGGTTAGTAAGTGGTTAAAGGGATATGGTAAAAGGGTGGCTAATAAGAACTTTATGAAATATATTGCACTTCGAGGTAAGCTATATAGAATTGTTAGAGATGGAATATACAGGAAGGAGGAATGTGGAAGACCAAATTGAGAAGGTTAAGGCCGAGATAAAGGAAGTATAGTACAATAGAGGGGAGTCCCTAAAAAAAGAAGTCTGTTTTGGGACCCAGAAAACCCCATCAGGAGATACTTGTGAAGCTTTTAAAGAAAGGAAAAACAGGTCTCAGACAATGGCTCTGAAAAATGAGAATGGGGGGTTATTTCTGACACAGATGGGCTGAGGGAGGTAATTGAGAATTATCTAGAAGGCCAGGGGAGAAGGACTGAGTTGGATATGGAGAAAATCAGGGATTATTTGGGTAATTTGAATATCCCTAAGGTGGGGCCCAGTACTATCAGTTTGTTGAAAGGGGACATTTTGGAATCTGAAGTGGTGGATGCTATAAAAAATCTGAAACTAGGGTTGGTGTCTGGAGAGGATGGAATACCAAATGAGTTTTATAAAGCTTTTGTGGGAATAGTGTCCATGTGTTTGGTTAAGGTGTTTAATTTCAAGATGAGAATGAAAAACATACAGTCAGAGTTTACTCTTGGGATTGTGATTTTTTTATTTAAATCTGGGGATAAGCAGGTTCTTCAGAACTGGAGACCTATTAGTATTTTGAATGCGGATTTTAAGATTCTTACTCGGTGTTACAGAGAAGATAAGGGTATGGGTAGATGAGGTTATTCATGAAGCTCAGACGTGTGGTATTCCGGGGAGAAATATTCAAGAGAACGTAGCATTAATTAAGGATGTTTCTGAGTATGGGAGGGAAAGGAAGTGTGAGGGGTGTGTGATTGCGGAGGACCAGAATAAGGCATTTGACAAAGTGAGTCATGATTTTCTTTTTTTAGTACTGGAGAAATACAGTATAGCATCACAGATGAATTTGTGTTGTGGGTTAAATTGTTATATAAGAATGCAGTTATTTGTACTGAGGTGGGGGGGCAGGAAGTTTAGGATTCAGAGAGGAGTAAGACAAGGGTGACCTCTGAGACCCCTTGATCAGGAAAATAGCAGATTCCAGTGATATGAGGGGTATAAAAAGGGGGTTGTTGGGGGACAAGATAAAAATAACGGCCTATGTGGATGACATATCTGTCTTTTCAGAGTCAGAGGAAGACGTTAGGACACTAATGAGTATTTTGGGGAAGTTTTCTGAGGTAGCGGGGGCTAAAATAAATATGAATAAAAGTAAAGGAATGTGGTTTAAGAGGTCAAAGGCTTCATTAGTAGGGGAAGGGGGGATACCAATAACTAATGAAAAAATGAAATTGTTAGGTATGGTTTTTGGGGAGGGGGATATGAGGACGGAGAACTGGAACATGGTTTTGGAAACTGCAGAAGAAAAGGTGGCTAGATGGAAATAATGGAAACTATCTAAATTAAAAAGAGTATTTATGGTAAAACAATTTCTGATCCTGTTTTTTTTTTTTTATATGTGGCAGGAGTGTTTCCACTGCCCATAGAATTTGAGGCGAGAATATTTAAAATCTTTTTTTCAAATGATATGGGGGAACAGGTTGAACTCTATTAAAAGAGAAATATTATATAAAGATAAGAAACAGGGAGGTTTGGGGATGATTAACCCGGTCATATTCTTTCATATGATCTTCTGGTATTCGAATTTGTGTAAAATATTTGTAAAGCAAAATTTGTGTAGCAAGTGGGGGTAAATGTTTTGGAGATCTGGATAAGGGACTGGTCTGGGGAATCCTTGGGTGGGGATTAAGTTTAGGGAGGTGCCAGGGCATTTTAAAAAAGCTTTAAGGAAGATAGTTAAGTGGAAAGTTAATAGAGCTCAAATAGAGAGCACTTCCAGGAAAGGGATATACGGTAGGATTATGAAGAAATGTGTTTAGGGGTTACTGAGTTTAAAGGGGGAAACCCTGGTGAAACAAAATTGGTTATCAGGATGTTAAATAACTCTAGGATACCACACAGGATGTGAGATATCCAGTGGCTTATGGCATATGGGCATGTGGGGGTGAGGGCAAACCAAAATCATAAAGCTGCTGAGGAAAGGACATGCCTATACCCAGGGTGTGGTTGCTCTGAAGAGACTCAGGAGCATTTCTTATTAGACTGCAAATATGCTAAGGGGCTCTGGTCCTATTTAGCAGTCTAGTAGAAGTTGCCATGGCTAAAATCTTTGTCTTACAAAAATTTGGTTCTGGGAATTGTGTCTGAATTTAGAGGTCAATATCATCTTCCCACATTGCAATTACTGTTTGCTTGTTTAAAGTATTATATGTGGCAGAGTCGTTGCCAACTATTGTTAAGCCAGCAGGAAATTATTTTCAAGGGGGTAGGTAATCTATGTGAGGCAGGATTGAGAGAGATTTATAAAAAATGATTGTCAATTACAACCAAGACAAAAGGTGAATATGTGGTAGAAAGGGTTAACCTTTTTTGTTAGAAAATGGTCCAGATACTAGGAGCTCACTGATTGGCTGAGAGCCACAGCGGGGTGGGGGGTACATTAACTTTCCATAGATACCCGCTACAGAACAAGTGCCAATTTGAGGTGCCCCATTACTGATGGTATCCTTGGGCACTCTGAAATTTCAAAATGAAACACATCATTTTTTTCCCCGTTTAGTGAGCGAGCGAGTTACCCCCCCCCCCGGCAGGCACACTGGGTAACCCTGTTAGCAACTACAGCACCATTGTCTCTTAAAAAATGCAACCCAATCCACAAAATTCACCCCAGTTTCTTCAGTTCCTTAAAATAAATAATTAAAAAATGGCTTGAGCGGCGGTTCCTAGCAGCGCTGCACTTTCAGCACTGTTTTGGACATACTGCTTTCACTAGAGAAACACACCAAAAGCTCCAGAAACCTTGTAGAAATCTTGCTTAAAAAAAAAAGCAAATTCTCAGTAAATCTGTTTCCTCTAAATTGTGCAATGTTTCCCATGATCGCTCCATCACGCCACCAAGAACTCAAACTAAATGTGAGACTCACCCCCTGCTCCACTTCTGCCGAACCAAAACATTGAAACATGTTTTTATTTAAAAAAAATCAACTTCTGCCCACTGCAAGAATCCAGTAACCTGAAATTTAATGAATATGGTTCCGTGATCAGCCTCAGAAGTATGTTTCCCTGATCAGCCGGTAGTACTGCCGCTGTACCCTATATACTTCAAAAGCAGAAAAAAAAGTAAGTCTAAATGACAATGTGTTTGTGACGGTTTCACAAAACAGACCACCCAAAAAAGAGTAACAAAACTAAGTTGACTGGGGGGTTTGTCATGGTTCAACAACCAAGGAGAAGCTGTACATACTGTAGCAGTAAGGAAACTGCAAACAAGTGAGCAGTGCTGCACTGCCCTCTGCTGGTAAACTGGTACAGGGACTACTTTACTAGGAGAACAACTTTAGGCTAAGCTTTAGTAATTTTTATACAATTTTTTTTCATGTATTAAACTTTATAAAAAAATCTTTACATATAGCCGATTTTCTAAGCACAATAATACCCTCCAGGGTGGGCAGTATGGGCGATACTGGACCTTCCAGGAGCTATAAGGCCCTCCGCCTGTGGTGTCAGGCCTCATTATGCCCCTGGGCAGTCTGGTATTGCCCAATACTGCCCACCCTGTTGGGTATTATTGCTTGCTTAAATATGCATAAAGAAGGGTTTGGGTACGAAATGAGAGTTTAAGGTTGGTATGGGTATCTTCTATGTATTATGGGTAATAATTATTTTTGTCTAAAATTTCTTAATGTTAGATTTATTGTTTGAAGAATGTGTAAACTGTAAACTAACTTATGCTGTGGGGGGGGAGTTCTACTATTTTAGTAGGTATGATTTAGGTCCTTTCCCCCTGTATGATGCAATACTTATTTTAGTTTGATGTTTCTTTTCCCTGTTTGCTTTTTGTATGGGTCAATACATGTTTGTTTATATTGTTTTTGTTTTATGAATAAAAAATTCCCCTACTCGACAGTAGAGGGATCCTTTCCACACATGGCGGACTCTCAGTTTGAGGAGTCAGCGGGTGAATCTGCAGGAGAGCAGATCTCTGCTCCTGCAGGTCCAGCGCAGGAGTTTGTTCCCAGACCTATTGAATTGATTCTGAAGACAATGCACCAACTCCAGAGGAAAATATCTTATTGGAATTGGATGTTGCTGAAAGGACCTTGCAAAACAAGCATTTGTCAATGCTGAATGTTGATTGCTTTGGTCCATTGAGGTCGCTCACTGGCCATCTGTCACTCTCATTCTGTTTCTCCCAGTGCTGCAGGCTGCCCTTTTGTACTGGGCTCCTGACTGCACTGGCACCTTTTTCTGTCCACAAAGAAATCCGCAGCTGTCCTGACAGGGCTCCTTTGAGGTGGCTCACTCCCCCCTCCCTCTCACTTGCTCATTCTGTTTCTCCTGGCACTGCAGGCTGCCCTTTTCTACTGGGTTCCTGCCTCTGCTGGTGGCTATTTCTGCCCACAAAGAGATCTGCAGCAGTCCTGACACAGCTCCATTGAGCTTGCTCACTCCCTCTGTCTCACTTGCTCATTCTGTTTCTCCTGGCACTGCAGGCTGCCCTTTTGTACTGGGCTCCTGCCTGTGTTGCCACCTTTTTCTGCCCAGAAAGAAATCTGCAGCAGTCACGATAGAGCACCAATGAGGTTGCTCATTCCCCCTCTCTCACTCGTTCATTCTGTTTCTCCCACCGCTGCAGGTTGCCCTATTGTACTAGGCCCCTGCATGCATTGGTGCCTGTTTCTGCCCACAAAGAACTCTGCAGCAGTCCCACCAGAGCTCCGTTGAGCTCATTCAGTCCCCCTTCCTCACTCGCTCGTTCTGTGTCTCTCAGTGCTGCAGGCTGCCCTTTTGTACTGGACTCCTGCCTGTGTTGATGACTTTTTCTGCCCACAAAGAAATCTGCAGCAGTCCTGACACAGCTCCGTTGAGGTCGCTCACTCCCCCTCTCTCACTCGCTCATTGTGTTTCTCCTGGTGCTGCAGGCAGCCCTTTTGTACTGGGCTCCTGCCTGCATTGGCACCTTTTTCTGCCCATAAAGAAATCCACAGCAGTCCCAACTGAGCTCCATTGAGGTCACTCACTCCCCCTCTTTCACTCACTCATTCTGTTTCTCCTGGTGCTGCAGGCTGCCCTTTTGTACTGGGCTCCTGCCTTTGTTGCCACTTTTTTTGCCCACAAAGAAATCTGCAGCAGTCCCATCACAGCTCCGTTGAGTTCACTCACTGTCCCTCTCTCACTCACTCATTCAGTTTCTGGCCGCGCTGCAGGCTGCCCTTTTTGTACTAGGCTCCTGCCTGCATTGCCGTCTTTTTCTGCCCACAAAGAAATCTGTAGCAGTCCCAACAGAGCACCGTTGAGCTCACTCACTCACCCCCCTCCCTCACTTGCTCGTTCTTTTTCTCCCAACGCTACAGGCTGCCCTTTTGTATTGGTCCCCTGCATGCATTGCTGCCTTTTTCTGCCCACAAAGAAATCCGCAGCAGTCCCAACAGAGCTCCTTTGAGCTCACTCACTCTCTCTCCCTCACTTGCTTGATCTGTGTCTCCCAAAGCTGCAGGCTGCCATTTTGTACTGGGCTTCTACTTGCGTTGGTGCCTTTTCCTGCCCACAAAGAAATCCAGAGCAGTCCCGACAGAGCTCAGTTGAGCTCGGTCACTCCCCCCCTCACTCGCTCGATCCAAATCTGTCCCAAATACTGATTTCACATCGACTGCAGTATTCTGTGCCAGAAGCTCAAAAACACATTTTGGCCAGGATGTGAAAAATGACAGCTGTACTGTTCATAAGGAGGTGTGAAAAAAATGCCGCTGTTGAAAATGTGGCTTGAAAATATTACTAATTTGCGAAGTTACAAGGGTGCGTGGAAACTGCACAATGCGTGTTCGTAACACAGTCATTTTATGGAGTTTCATCACAAAATTTTCAACATAGGCATTTTAGGACCTCTGCTCATGAACAGTGTCACTGTGAGTTTTTTAATGTGTCCCAAACACTGATTTCCCACAGAGACTGCGCTATTCTGCGTCAGAAGAGCAAAAACACATTTCAGCCAAGATGTCAAAAATGACAGCTGTACTGTTCATAAGGAGGTATGTGAAAATGGCAATGTTGAAAATCTGGAGTGAAAATATTGCAGATTGGCGAAGTTATGAGCCTGCATAGCAACTGCGCAACACACGCTCATAAAACAGTCACTTTTTAGATTTTTCCCACCAAATTTGCAACATACACTTTTTGAGACCCCACCTCATGAACACTGGCACTGTCATTTCACTAATTGGTCCCAAAAGGTGATTCCACGCAGTGACCTCAAAATCACCTTTTGGGACCGAATTACACCATGACAGTGCCTGAATTCACGAGGACGGGTCCCAAAAACCCCATGCAAAAAATATGGTGCCAAAATTCTAGAAAATGCCTGAGATATGCATCAAAGTTGAAAAAACCCTGTTTATACCATTATACAGCTTACCAGCATTTCCTCAGTTCGCGGTCGGCTTTGAAGAGTGCAGATGTGTTCCTGGTCCACCGAAGATTGTCCCGCCGGGCTCTGGAGGTAAGTATGGGGTGATGGGGATGTGGGGAGGCAGGGTGCACCGTGGGTGGGTGCAGGTTTTGGGAAGGATCAGGGAGACCGCGAGGGACAGTTTTCTTTTTTCACAGGTTACAAAATTAAAAACAACATTGTGGGCCTTGTTTTTTTTTCAGGGGCATGTGACATGCTGAGGTGGGCTTCCAGCATGCCAACGGAGTGTTTTTTTGGGGCAGCAGCTGTAGCTGATGGGGGATTAGGCACCCCATCGGCACAAAGGCGCAAGAGCTGAGGGGATTTGCACCCTCGACACAAATCTACTGGGTTTTCATGGGGGGGCATTATGCTGACTGGGAGTGGGCTCCCCTGTTGGCAAAACAAAGTGGGAGGGGGACATAGTGCCGACAGAGAGTGGGCTCCCCCATTGGCAACTTTCACTGGGGCGGACTGAAGCCAATGGAGATTGGGGGCCTGTCGGCAATAACACTGTTGTGGGGGGGGGACACATGCTGCTGAGGGGGTTTGGGCACCCCCTTGGCAATAGGGGCTCAGGAATATTGTTTGTGAACATGGCAGCAAGGCCACTGCAATGTTCACAAACAATATTACAGTACTAACATTCCACCCTGCAATGATGGGTTGCTCCCTCATTGCAGTGAATGGCTGACGCTGCAATGACAAGGTGGCCCCTCATTGCAGTGGCTAAATTGTTTCAAGGTTGTGGCATGCTGGCTGAACTAGTGTCAGCAGCAGCTTGTCAGCCCCATTGGGGAAAGTGGGCCAAGCCTTTAAAGGCTGTGGGGGCATTGGCCTCAACTGTGCCGCATCTCCACAACCTGCTTCTGGCAAGCTGCCGCAGTATGCTTCTTGCGTATGCGTGCAATCAACATAAAAATTAATTACAGAAAAGCAGTGCCTGGCAGAGATTCTGTCTAATGCTGAACTGCAGTATAGTCACCAAAGAATATTGCTTGAAGAGGAAAAGAAAAAATGTAAATGGCTCAATACAAGTCCTGGTAATAATACAGGGAAGAAACTACTGTACCGCCTTCTGTGTTCCAGTTTGGGCCCCCAGATTCTGAATATGGCTCAGGCTCCTGAAACTGAGAATGAGAGTCCTTACTGGTCACTCGAGCTGGCACTACAACAAGCAGGATGGGTCCCAACAGATACTGGCAGTTGGCTACCAGATCCAGCGATTCCCTTACCAGGAACGAGTAAATCTGTAATTATGGCTCCAAAAACTGTGTCTGAAAATGGCAGTGTGGTTCAAAATGGCAACCAAGACAAAACCCCGGATTTTGCAACACCGGGTGAAACAAACGAAATTCCAACAGAACTGCACCCAAACAACATTTCAGTGAACGCACAACCGAGTAACATTGAGGGACATGATATTACAGATAGTCACATTTTAACTGCTGCAACAGAGAATAACATGGATAATGCTCCAATGGAAGATGAACTGATTCATGAGAGGACAGGACAGAAATCTAGCTTTGCGAGTTTATTCCACGATCTCCCTGTTAATGTGAAACACAGACATGCTGTCTGTATTAGTACACAAGTGGCCTGGATGAACCTCCAGACAGAACATTTGTGGGAACATTTCTTATTAAACAAACCCTACAGTTCTCACACTGTGAAGTATTTGCCTTTATTCACACCCCAGGCGAACACAGCTTTGATGTAAGCTTCTGCTCAGTGGCATTATTAGACAAGTTTTGGCAACAATATTCTGGTGTGAAAGACACTGCCATTTAGACCCACTTTTTTGCTGTACCTCTAACTAAACCCACCTTAAAAACCATGATGGTCCTGTTTAGGAATGAGGGGTTAATGTTGAAGATATTATTTGCTGGTTACAGCAAAAATGTGAAATTCAAGGTTTACCAGCACCGATTATAGATGGTGAAGGTTTTTGGACAGGAGGGTGGCAGTTCAAAGTACAATTAAGATAATCAGATGCTGGGCTATAACACCTACCTAGTAGGTTTTTTTAGGTAGAGACCATGGCATTTTGTTTTATCCTGGGATGCCATGCACATGCTTTAATTGAGGCTCCCCAAGACATGTCAGAAGTGGGTGTGAGAAGATTAGATGCAGTATGTGTGGGATGCTAGGCCACCCAGGGGTTCACTGTACATCTACCCCAAAATGTAGCCTGTGTGAAACGTAAGGCCACACCTTCACAAAATGTCCTTGGGCTTCCCAAAACACTCCAGATGCAGAGTTCGCTGAGCACGATCTCAACGTTAACTCAGCTATACATAAGAATAGCAGGCCACAAGGTCACCCTAAGCAATCCCATTCCCTTCCCCCCACCTCAGAAAAAGGCAAGAGACAAGACTCCCGCATAAGACCCCATTCCCATGGACACAACAGGACTGGGTACAGTACCAGACCCCCCACAGAAGATAGTAGTGTTTTTGAGGATGCACTGGAGATGACCCCTCATGACTTCAACTCCTTCCATTTCCTAAAACAAGAGACGGGGAAGCAGGCACATAAGAAATTGTTGACAGGAAAAGTGCATCTCCAAAACCAGTACGTACCCCTACAGTGGGTGGACACTGAAATGGGAGACATATCGGATGCCTCTTCCATTTTAGAAGCCTCATCAGGAAGTGAAGAACCCCCCAAAAATAAACCAAAGTGAAAAGGAAAAGGTCTGGAACTAGGTCCAAGGTGAAGGAATCCCGCATCACCCCCCTGATAAAATAATTGTATAAATGGTAGACTTGTGTGCAGCTTCTTCAAATACCAACAGCATTAGGTCTGACATATAGCGAAGATCTACCTTTGCTGTGTTTGAGTTGCAACAGCTAGATATACTATTTCCCCAAGATACTAGACTTTATAGCCAGTCAGAAGCAAATGCAGCAGCAACTGATTGGAAATGGGGGTCCAGTTTTTGGTCCATAGGAACTGCGTTGTGCAGTGGCATTGCCACCTGTTTTTTTCAGCATGATACTAAAATATTAAAAATAGTAGAAATTCACCAAGGGTCAGCCTTTTTGATAGACATAATATTTAAGGAAACTATATACAGACTTACTGTATTAACTGTTATGCTCCCCAAACTAAAGTCAGTCATATTGACCTTTGGAAGGAAATCCAACTCTGTTTATTTACATCATAAATTGTAGTGCTAGGAGGGTATTTTAATTGCAGACTTCTAAAATTAGATGGGGAGGCAAAACAGAGAAAATATTTTGCGATGTTCTAACCTTAAAAAATATCTTGGCTCAATCTAACCTAAAAGATGTGCAAAATTCACTCCAGACTACTCCTCCCATACCTTTCATAAAGGTGTTTTATCATCTCATATTGACTATTTTTTGTACCTGGCGACAATACAGTTCAGTCCTTTAGAACCTAAATTATAGCAACTTTAGACCACTGTTTAATAAGTATCCATCTGTCAAATATTGCTGAAGTCGCATATGGAAAAGGGGTGTGGCGGTTAAATATAGACTTCTTTCAAAAATAATATAAAAATATGGCTCTTTAATAGCTGCCACACTCTCAGTTTTTTTGTCTATATGACGGTCACACAGACTGGTGGCTGGATTACAAACAAAACTTTATTTCTTGGTTTAAAAACAGATCACGGTTATGTCACTACAATAAACAAAATAGATACAGGGAATTGCAGCAACAATTACAATTCCTACAAGGTAAAATAAAAACTATGAAAAATAGTGGTCAGCAGCTTAAGGTTATCAAAGCAGAACTGATGTTATTACGATATAATAGATTTCAATCATTTGAGGCTGACCAGAAATTTGGAACGCAGAAAAAAAAAATCACATTTAATCAATCCATACAGAAATTGTAATTTTAGAAGGCAAAAGAAACATATTGTGCAATTTGAATCATCAAATGGGGATGTAATTTCTACCAAAACTGGAATTATGGGAGAAATTGATAAGCATATTTAAACTAAATTTGGGACTCCATTTACTGTTACTAACAATGCCGCATGTTGGCTTCAGTCTCTGAATCTACCTAGAATAATGCCGACCCAGCAAAACTCTTATTAACACCTATTTCAAAAGTAAAATTGGCACCTGGTCTTTGTTGAATGTTTGCATCACTACAGAGCAGAGTGTTTAGGGGGTCCCCACCTTCTTCTCCTTGCTTTAATAATTTTATCATTCTCTCTACATGTAAGTGCATGTGGTAGGCATATGGATATATTGCTGTTTTGACTCCTTCTCTGCTACTGATGTTTTGTTTGCTTCGTTTATGCTGTATTATGTGTACTAGAAACTACAATAAAAATTATTAACTGAAAAAAGAGTAAAACTGGGTACCACAGTTACCTCTCTTAAGACAAATACTGCCCCTGGTCTTGATGGACTACCAGCAGAATTTTATAAATGGTTGTGGCTTCAGTGCCCAGAGGAAATGGTCCAGGTATATAATGAATTAGTACACTTACCAATGGTTCCCAAAATGATGAATAAAGGGATTCTTTTTTTTTCCTCCAGAAAAAAAGAGGATAAGAAGCTTTTAGGAAATTGGAGCCCCATTATGTTACTAAATGTGGACCTGAAAATCTGAGCTAAGATTTTAAATAACAGACTAATTACTGCATTGTGTGACATCATTCACCCTTCACAAACTTGCACTATTCCTCACCATAAAATCTTTGATAATCTAATTTTACTCCAATGAACAACTGAGCTTTAAATCTTAAGAAACAGTTTGTACAACACTTTGTACTGAAGCCAGCAACACTTATGAAACTCAATCAGAAATGCTTAAGCAACTCCTTGGAGGAACAGTTTAATGTGAGTTGCACTGTTCCTGAAAAAGTAGGGTCTTTCCCTTCTTTCGGAAGACAGTGACCACCGATTCTCCCAGTGAGGATGGGGTAGAAGAGAGCAACTGTAAGATTCTTGAAAGATGGTTTGCAGGACTGGGGATACTATATCCGGGATCAGCAGGTATAGATCAACTGGGATACCATTGCTCCCATTGAGCCTTGTGTGGAGAAAGGACGGATATGTCCACTCAAATCTTCTGGGAGGAAAGTGGGGCTTCCAACAGAGATTTTTGTTCTTCCATCAACTAAGGCAAGGGAAGGCCAGTGTGAAAGGTGTTTAGTCTGTCTCGATGCATGGCCGAGGAGGTGTAAAGCTTCTTGTACAAGGTGTGCATCACATGGTTAATCTGTCCAGGTGGAGCCTGCACAGTGCCTGAGCTATCTGTCAGGCTATGAATGTAGCTATCTGCCTACTACTTGCACAGTTTATAGGACAATAAATTTCCCACCTTCTCACCCCATCCCAGTGCCTGTGTTTCAGCTGCAAGACCACTAGCTCAGCCTTCCTTGTTGTTAGGGTATTGAGTTGCATGCAGAGGGAATGAATGCCTCTTAGCAAGGGGGCTTAGTTTCCTTGAGAGCCTTCTCCTTCTCTGAGAGTTCTGTTTCAAGAACTTTTTGCTTAGCTCTCATTTTCCGTGGCATGCAGCTGCGAAGTCCATGATACAGATACATGTGAAAGGTTTAAAGGCCTCCCAAAGGGTGGCCTTGGTGGTATCCCCATTGCCATTTAACTCAGAGTAGGAGGTTGCTTCTTTTAGGAGCCAGGGTTAAAGTCCTTCTCCTGGAGCAGTAAAGGGTCTAACCACAAGGAGGCAGACTTTGTGGGTGCCCCATCCCAAGTAATAGATAGTTCCACTGTGGCATGATTGGGGAGCTATATGTTAGTTGAGTACCATCTGGAAGGCAGGGGGTTAGCCAGAAGTCAATCCAGCTGGAGTTTGAATGGGAAGCTGAAAAACATGAGAAGTCAACTGTTCAGGGGGGCTGCTGGCGCCAGATGTCAACTAGACTGAACACTGACATCATGACCTTGACTGCCACTAGGACTCTGACATGTGACTCAGAGTTCACTGAGTTCCTGTTAATACAGGCCTTTATGTTTAGACTGACGTCATATAAACTGCAAAGCAGACCACATAGTTTATGTACTATGCTGCCCATGCAACAGGTTACATGTGGGGAAGACAAGAGAATTAAAGACATGCATCAATGAACATAAGAGTGACATCCAACTCAAAGACACAATCATCAGTAGTGAAGCATTTTAATGAGGTGGAACATTCCGTATCCTTACTCCATTTCTGGGGACTAGAGCATTTGGGAAAACCAACACAGGGGAATGTAGATTGGGATACAATGTTATTAAGAAGAGAGGTCTTTTGGTTTTTTACCCTAAGTTGTTTGACTCTACGAGTAGAACTGAACAAGGACTGTAACTGGAACTTTTATTGGTGAGGTCCCTAAATGACCGCCCATCCTCTAACTTGGTACATGTATATGATGGACTTGGGAAGAATTTGGATAGAGTAGAGAAGTAAGTGTGGATAGAAATATGGGACAAATTAATATAAACATCAAATGTGTGGAAGGAAAATGATATGACGGAGTCCTAATTGTGAACTGGAGTATGGGAGAAAATAAAATATTACACATATTACAAGAAAAGCAATGCCCATAATTTAAAGTGGGAGATATTTGAGGGGTAACTACTGCACTGTCACTGTTCAGAACCTGTGACTCCATAGTAAATATGATCAAATTAAGGAACCATAAAAAAAGAAAAGAAATAAATACAGGGGTAGAAAAAGAGCATAAAAATAGAAGATGAATAATTATAGTATAAACATACAGAGTACAAGAAAAGAAGACACACGGGGAATTTCATTCCTGCTTGGGGGGTGAACCACTGGAAACTGTGACTCAGACTGGTGGATACGTCGGGTGACAACAGTGTCCACATCCCCACGGAGTCACAGCAAGCTATCTCTTGCTTGGTAGCCACAGCAACACTGTATCACTGAGACAGTGAGACATCAGGCTTCCCCTACCAGAGGGCAGTATTCAACCATGATCCTGAACCAGCAACCATTTCTTCCACATCATAGGAGTGGTATGTTGTGTTGCAGATAGTAAACCGTGAGCACCCTGAAGAGAAATGAATATAACTGAACAGTGCACTTGAGATGGGAAGTAAAAGTAGAATTAAGGGAAAATTCTTGTTTTTATAGGTATTGTGGATGAAACACAGGATACACTTAGAAACAGATATTGGAGAAAAAAGTGATGGACAGGTGAAAGAAGTAATCATAGAGTTTTTAGAAGTGAGGAAATGTAAAATAGAAATTCTGAAACAAACTTTCATTTATATAACAGTCAGGCATACAAAGGGGAGGAGAGAAAGAAAGGTCACAAGGAGTGACGCTACAAAAAGAAAAAGAAATTTTCTTTTTTATAAGATGGTCAGAGTAAAAATTAAGGAGAAAAAGAGAACTACTGTATGCATGTAAAACAGAAAAATGTAAATAGATATTCAGAGGAAAGAAATACCAGGGAGCAAGCAGTTTGCATTGTAGCACCAGAGGTATACAATTATGTAGGGTGATTACCACAGTGAAACAGATTGATGACAGCATTCTGCATGGTGAAGAGGAACACTGCATTATTGTTGTATAAGTAAAAGAATGGAATTTAGATGTATACTGATAGCATTAAATATGTTTTTAATAGAATAACACAGCTGAGCCTAAGGAAGTGATGATGTCACAAAACTGTTGCCCCTTAAATGATGTGTGTAAACAAATAAAGCAGAAGTCAAAAACACCATTGGACTGGAGTTCATTGAGCTCTGTTGTTCATTAGTAGACATTGGTTTATTGTGAATGACCCAAATACTTAATTACAAAAGACTTTGGGCAGCCTGAGCCAACCCCAAAACAACCCATTTACTTACTGCGTCCATGCATGAGGCTTCTAGTGACCAGGGCAGGGTTTTATGAATGAGTATGGAGACCCTGGCTTAGATGTTGGCACTCAGCTCTGCACTTCCAGGCCCATCCAGTCCCTTTGCAGTTTAACTACTTCATTTGGAGAAAGTTAGTTTCTTGCAGTAATGCTAGTTTGGCCTTGAGAGCTTTGAGTACCTGGCCTTTTTTGAGGTCCTCCCTGTGTGGAATAAAGGGGATGGGTATGACTGAATAAGAAAAAAAGAGACTGAGGAGTTTAAGGGATGGTTGAAGGGATATGTCAGGAGGAGGGATACCACTTTGTGGAGGAGCAGGGTGGCTTCTGGGACAGGATGCTCTTCAAATGTGATGACCTTCACCTGATGAGCGAGGGGACTACAGCTCTGGGGCAGATGTTTGACATTTACACTGCACAGTTAAACTGACTGCAGGGGAGACAAAAGCTAGGGAAATCACTGAGAAGGCAGTGTTGGTGGAGAACCTAATTAGGGCTTCCTCTGAACAGGGGACTAGCAGCAAGGTGAATAACAGTAACGTTGAAAGTCAGATATGGGGAAGAGGCCAATGAGGGGGGAGCTGACAAAGCCTACATTTAATATGAAAAAAGGAGACTGAAGAAGAATAAGGGAGAAGGAATAGTGAAAAGCAACAGGGGAGCAAGAGAAAAATGGAAAGGGGCCTGCCTTAATGCCAGGAGTCTGGGAAATAAAATTAGTGAGATTCAGGCAATGGTGGCAGACACTGAAATGGATCTAGTAGCCATCACTGAAACTTTAGCCACAGAGAATAATTATTGGTACCTGACAGACCTGGGCTATACCATATTTAGATGGGATGGAGGAAAATATAAAGGAGGAGGAGGTGTAGCCAGTATGTCAAAGAGGGCATAGAGGCAGTTGAGGATGAAAACATCATGGGAAGTAACGGAGAAGCAGAATTGCCATGGGTTCAGCTCAGGGCATCATCAGATAAGAAATTATGAGGGTGGATCTATGGACCTCCAGGAGAGGAGAAAAGAGAGATAAGCAGCTAGGGGCAGAACTAGAAAGCGGGGGTGGCAAAGAGGGAGGTGGTGATGGTGGGAGACCTAAACCTGCCGGATACCAGTTTGGTTATTTCAGCAGCTAGGAGCCCTAGAAGTCAGGGCTACCAAATACATTACAGGACTGCCTACTGGTGCAGCTAGTTAAGGAACCCACTAGTTAAGGGAAACTCACTAGGGAGGCTACCATTCTCGATGTGGTGCTCACCAACTCAGAAGTGGTATGAGGAGTGAGGGTAGGGGATCCACAGGGATCCAGCAACCATAACTCAATATGGTTCAACCTGGTCTTTTAGACAAGTAAGCCTTCATCAAAGACTGAAGTCCTAGATTTCAGAAGGGTAGACTTCAACCAGATGAGGGATCTACTCCGGAACAATTTATTTGGCATGGACAGCATCAGGAATGTAGTGGAAAGATAAGAGGCAATCAAGGGGTCCATTCTTGAGGCAACAAAGTCTTGCATGAGAATGGTAGTCAAAGGAAAAAAGTACAAGAAACCAATATGGTTCTCTGGAAATGTCGGGGAAGCAGTGAATACCACAAAGAAGGCCTTCACTAGATACAAGGAAAAACAAGGGAAGGATGGAAAAATGGAGTACCTTATGAGAATAAAGGAAACTAAAAGGGAGTCAGGGAAGCAAAGGCAGACACAGAACTGCATATTGTGAAGGGAGTCAAGTGTGGGGAAAAACAGTTCTTTAGATATAATAGGGAAAAAAGAAAGAAGGGGAAGAAGGAATTCTTAGGCTAACAGAGGGGAGGTAGGATAATTTTCTGAGATGGGCAGAAAGCAGCCATTCTTAATGAAGACAGAGGGCCTCTGCCAGACAGTGGTATTGAGGTAGCTGTAAGGGGATCCCTGAGATAAAACAGAAAGTATTTACCAGTGAAAGGGTCTGGAAAGGGCTGGCAGCCTTAAAGATTGATAAGGCCATGAGTCAGATGGGATGCATCTGAGTGTGCTCAAGGAACTGGCAATAGAACTAACTGAACCCATGGTGGGCTATTCAGTAGCTCAATTCAGATAGGAGTAGTTCCAAAATACTGGAGTGTAGCCAATGAAGTCCCACTTCATATGGGGTGGAAGACAAGGAGTAACCAGGTAACTACAGATCTGTCAGTCTTACCTCTATTGTGGGTAAACTGATGGAGACACTAGTCAAAGAAGACCTTGTAAACTACCTGGAGAGCAATGGACTTCAAGATAGTAAACAGCAGGGGTTCATGGCAAAAGATCTTGTCAGACCATCCAGATACTATTCATTGATTGGGCAATGAAGGTAGTGGATAAGGTCCATGCTCTGGATTTATGTACTTGACTTTGATTTCAGTAAGGCATTTGACTCAGTGCCTCACAGAAGGTTGCTGAAGAAGTTGGAGGATCTTGGTACAGCAAAAGACACAGTTAGATGGGTGAGAAGCTGGTTGAAAGGGAGACAGCAGTGGGTTGTGGTTAATAGAATTAAATCAGAAGAGAGGGAGTTCACCAGTGGGGTGCCACAAGAATCAGTCCTGGGTGCAATCCTATTCAATATGCTCATTAGTTACATGGAAGAAGGAATCCAGGGCAAGATGTGTGTTTTTGCAGGTAACACTAAGCTCTGTGGCAGGGTAGACAGTGAGGAGGGGGTTAGAGAGATGCATAAAGGCTTGCAAAAGATAGAGAGGTAGTCAAAGGTTTGGCAGTTGAAATTCAGTGCCAAAAAGTGCAACGTGATGCACATATGGAGCAAGAACCCAGGACAGAGAACTGGGTGGGTGGGGGGGTAAAGCTGTGAACAAACTCTAAGGAAAGAGACCTGGGGTCATCATTAGTGAGGCACTAAAACAATCAAACCAGTATAACAAGGCCTACAGTAAGGCAAACAAGATGCTGGGGTGTATAGAGAAGGGTAATGACCGCAGAAGGAAGTGGGTATGACTACCTCTCTACAGATGACCAGTGAGGCCACACCTGGAGTACTGTGGCTAGTTCTGGAATCCTCACTTAAGGAAACTTAAGGAGAGGCTGGAGTGCAATGTAGGGTGACCAAAATGATTAGGAGCTTGCATGAAAGATCTTATGAGGATCAGCTCAAGACACTGAAAATATACTTGCTGGAGGTTAGATGAGAGAGGGAAGATATGATAGAGACCTTAAAGTTCCCGAAAAGAATTAACAAGGTAAACTGTGAGGAACTATTTAGCATTAAGTATGGGTCAAGACAACGGGGGTACTAGTGAAAACTGATGGGGGGAGTTTAAAAAGGGAAGTGAGAACATTTTATTTTACAGAAAAGGTGGTAGTGAAGTAGTGGAACAATCTGCAAGCTGAAGTGGTGGGTGCCAAACATATCGGGAGTTTAAACCCCTAACATTTCGCAAAATGTGTTTTATGGTAACCATTAAGTGGGTAGTGAGATGAAGGCTTTACTAAGGAGTTGAACTAGCATGGCACCCCAGAAGTGGAAGCAATATATGACCCCATTGGGTTCCCAGGGCCCTCCCCGTGTAAATGAATAACCATCTGTCGGACCTGACTGCAGTCCCATGCATCTGAAGTAACAGTGACTTACAGCCTGCATAATGTGACCTATAAAAATACAATTAAAAAGCTGTCTGTAGCAAACATTTGAAATCAGGAAAAAAAGATTTGCAGTAGTAATTTAGACACCTAAATATTACATAAAAACATAGGACTCTGCCAGCAGAAACAGACCACCTGGTCAATCAGTGTCTGCCTGAGTGTGCAGCTAGCCCCCTAGATTGCAGCTGCCCCAACCCCCTCCTCATCTGTCATTGCCATGACAGCCTCAGCCCCCTCCTCCCAGAACCTCCCTCGTGCTCTGTCCCACACCCTCTTAAAACATCCTACAGTCTTACATGATACCACCCCCTCTGGTAGAACATTCCATTTAGACACCACCATGTCTGTGAAGTATTGCCTCCTCATCTCCCTCCTATATCTTCCGCCCTCCAATCTTAGTCTATGCCCCCTCGTGTCCCAACCCTTCCTCAGTTTAAACACTCTTTCAGTGCTAGCTTTGATTAACCCCCTCATATACTTGAATGTTTAAATCATAACCCCTCTGTCCCTCTTCTCCTCCAGCATGTACATATTTGGCTCATTCAGCCTGTCCTCATAGGTCTTGCCCTCCTTCCCCTGTAACATTTTTGTTGCCCTCCATTGCACCCCTTCCAGTAAATAAATATCCCTCTTCAGATATGGCTGCCAGTACTGCATACAGTACTCCAAGGGTGGCCTGACCAAAGATCTGTAGAGGGGCAGGATCACCTCCCTATACCTGGACTAGAAATCCCTTGTGATATAGCCCAGCATCCTGTTCACCTGAGCTGCTGCTTTCTTGCATTGGGCAGAGCTGTTCATGCTCCCTGTTACCAACACCCCTAGGTCCTTCTCTTCCTCAGTGATCCCCATCCTCACCCTTCCCAACCAATGGTCCCTCCTTGGGTTCTTTGCCCTGAAGTGCATAACCTTGCACTTTTTCATACTGAATCCCAGCTGTCACTTCTCTGACCATACCTCCAGTTTAATTAGGTCCCCCTGTAGTTGTTTCCATCCATCCTCTTCATCCACCACTGTCCTCATGTTGGTGTCATCTGTAAACAGACTAATCCTGCTCCCAACTTCATGTGCAATATCTGAGATAGAGTGCCCAAACAGCACCGGGTCCAGCACCGTGCCCTGCGGCACACCAATCATCACTGGTCTAAGTGTCAAGAGCCCTCCCCACTACCATCCATTGCAGCCTCCCCTG
This sequence comes from Neoceratodus forsteri, assembly GCA_016271365.2. Classification (NCBI taxonomy): domain Eukaryota; kingdom Metazoa; phylum Chordata; order Ceratodontiformes; family Ceratodontidae; genus Neoceratodus; species Neoceratodus forsteri. The sequence continues at coordinate 100,228,303 of CM028138.1, read as the reverse complement.
CAGCCAGTTCAGTTTGTCAGCTTCATCCCCACCCTGCAGCAGTCAGCTTCCCCCCCAGCCTCCCATGAGGCACTGAATCGAAGGCCTTGCTGAAGTCCAACTACAGGACATCTACTGCATGACCCATATCCAGCTCTCTTGTTATTCAGTCATAATATTCTATTAGATTGGTCTTACAAGACCTCCCCGAGATGAACCCGTGCTGCCGCCCATCCTGGAGGACATTACCCTTGAGGAAAGACACCAGCCTCTCCTTTAGTATTATCTCCATAGGTTTACCCACTATGGAAGTGAGACTGACAGGCCAATAATTTCCTGGCCCATCCCTAGGGCCACTGTTGTGTATGGGCACCACATGGGCCACCCTCCAGTCCTGAGGCACCCATCCCGTGTCCAGAGAGGTGCTGAACACGTTCACCAGTGGCTCGGCCAACACCTCTGCCATTTCCCTCATCAACCTGGGGTGTATGCCATCAGGACCTGGTGCCTGGTCCACCCTTAATGCCCTCAGACCCTCTTGGTACTCTACCTCCCTCAATCATTCCATTCATCAACTCCTCCCCTCCCCTCCCACCCTCACCCTCACAGTCCATGGTGGTGGTGGGCCATTCTTCTCCTTTGTGAAAATGGAGCAAAAGTATTCATTTACTACTTCCACTTGCTCCTCTCCCTTTTCCACCCACTCCCCTCCCCACTTTATCTTCACTATATGGTCTCTGCACTTCCTCTTTTCCCTGACATATCTAAACAAGCATTTGTCAATGCCGAATGTTTGCTTGCTGGCATTAGCAGTGGAAGTGCAGGAGTTAGACAGATGCAGTATACGAATGGCATTGAAGTATTGAATTGATGCCAACTCCACCCTCACCCTGCAGAGATGGACAGGCATTGAGGTGTGCCTTTGGGTTGTCAACCATGACGGTCATGACATTTCACCTCACCCTGCCCTTCAGACACTGACAACTGTCGAGGTGTACCTTGGGGTGTTTGGGCTTTACATTCACCTTATTCCATAAGGAAATACGCTGAAATGGGTGCAGTATAGGAGAATGGGGCAAACTCTAGGGAAAATGGTCCAAGGTGCACCTCGATGCCTGTCACTTGCTGGAGGGTGGGGGTGGGAGTGAAATGGCATGAGCATTACTGTCGACAATCCCAAGTCACACCCCTGACATCTATCAGTCCCTACAGGGTAGGGCATTATGGCAGAAAACCCTAATGCCCTGGGAATTTCCTGATATTTTTACTCCAAGTTTTCCACATGGGCTTTTTGTGACCCCACCGCACGAACAGTGACATTATCAGTTCGTTAGGCGAAAGGTGATTTTGCATGGTGACTGTACCATTTGGTGCCACAGGTTCCAAAACACATTTCAAACAGGATGTGAAAAGTGACAGGTGTACTGTTTGTGAGGAGGTGTAAAAAATGGCATTGTTGAAAATCTGGAGTGAAAATATAAAAAAAATGATGAAGTCACAAGCGTGTGTAGAAACTGTGCAATGCACACCCATAATGTAATTAGTCTGAAGATTTTTTACAGCAGATTATCAACATAGACATTTTGGGACCTTCGCTCATGAACAGTGTCACTGTAATTTTCTTAATCTATCCCGAACACTAATTTCCCACAGTGATCAAGCTATTCTGCCCTGGAAGTGCGGAAACACATTTTGGCCAGGGTGTGAAAAATGACAGCTGTACTGTTCATAAGGAGGTGTGGAAAAATGTCAATGTTGAAAATCTGGACTGAAAATATTACAAATTCATGAACTTACGAGGGTCCATGAAAATTGTGCAATGTACACACATAACACAGTCATTTTATGGACGTTTGTCACCAAATTTTCAACATAGCCATTTTAACACCTCTGCTCATGAACAGTGCCACTGTGATCTTCATAATGTGTCCCAAACACTGATTTCACACACCAACCGCAGTCCTCCTGCCCCAAACAGGGCTTGCACCGGCAATTCACTGCAGCATGGTGGTAGGGGGACTGCGGCCGATGCAAGCTGCATCCTGCTATTCACAGGCATCATCATATAGAATAGCAGATGGGCAACTCTGTGCACAACCATAGTGTGTAGCCACCTCAGGGATCTGATTCCCATGGACCTCTAGAGCTTCACTTTTGAGGTCACGGGGAATCAGAATCCCTTGGTGGCACAACACACTGATTGTGCATAGTTGCCCATCCACTATCCTATATATTATTCACTACAAAAATACCCTGTATCAGTAATTATAATTAATTGGAATTTTGGGGAATCCACGAAACTCAAACCTCTGCAGATCCAGAATTCTTTCAGTGAATCCAGATACAGTACACACTGTGGAGCAAATTGTGACTACCAGCTCCACAGCTCATTCACAGAAATGCTGGCCTCCCCTACGGCAGCTGAGTACATAACAAGGAGAGACAGGGCAGCACAATTCTTTGTCATTCTGATGCAAAATGTATCCTGGAAAACAGTGTGAAAATAAAGAATAATAAATGGGATGGTGTATGTAACTAGATTTTACACTCTACTGAGTTGTGTGATGCTACATAAACCCAGAGAGAGAAGCCAGAGGGGTTTATGTAATGCATCCCACAATGAGGGTGTGAGCAAACTCAAGTTGTACACACCACCTCATATTTTATTTTATTTAATTGCTGGCATGCACTTTCTTGCCTCAGCAAATTTATAAAATAGGGAAACAAATTGGTGTTCAGACAGCCACGGACCAGTCAGGATTCTGTGTGACCCATGGTCTGCCAGGTTACAGGGCTCCACTTATATGAGGCATGAAGAAGTGGAGAAACTAAAAGTAGTTGTTTCTGTATTTTTCAGGGTTTTTTTGTATAGTTATACTTATACTTACCGTTGAATGACAGTTACAGAGCTGCAGTGTCCTTCCGGTATGAAGAGGTGGGGGAGACCCCCTGGCTCTTGCATGATGACAGGGAAATCGGCCAGTGTGTTTAATCATTTTCTATTAGGTTTTCCTTTTTCTTTTGCTTTTTTTTTTTGTTTAAGGGCAATAAGTAGAGGAAGAGACTTCTTTACTTCTTTTTGTAATTAAAAAAAATCAGAGGGGCATTACTCCTGGGAATGTTGCATACTAAAGGAAGATCAGTGAATGTTGCATGCATGGTCCAAGGAAACCCAGCCCATGTTTACTGGTTATAATGGAAATTTCAACTGGGTTTCCCTGTGGAAAAATGCGCATACAAGTAATTATTTAGTTATTCTTAACTAATAAGTACAGTATGCATTGTACATGAGGAATAGATGTAATAATGATCAACTAATGTAAACAAACTGAGCACTAATTGAAAATAACTGAGCCATTACTTTAACTCAACTAGTAATAAATAAATGACAAATTCATACTCAATTAATAAAGATTTGCTAATTCTTAAATAGGAGACAGAGTAATAAATGACTAACTGTTAAAAGTACTAAGAATTAATCAAGAGTTGGTTGCCCTATAGGACAAGTGGATAGCATTTAAGTCATTTGCATGTAAACATTTCAAGCAAAGCAAAAGTAATGAATAGCTGAAAATGTACTAATTATTAGTGATTTGAGTCAGTTGAGCATTAGACCTATTTTTTGGTATGGTAGGGTTATAATTCATGAACCAAAAAGAAGTCCTAAATGTATATAGACAGATTATGAACCTAGAACCAGCTGCCATGTGGCTTCTGTGTCCCAAAATGTCCCAAGAGGTGCTGGAGCAAAAAAGACCATAGCCCAAAGTTCCTTTACAAAAAGTAGCCAACATTGTAATAGGGACTCATTCTTTTTTAGTTTGTGAGCATAAACAACTCTCTGAAAATCAACATGTCTTCTTTGCAATGGTTAAGACCAGAACAGTCCATAACTAATTTGGGACTAATGCATACATACAAGACTTCTGAATTCATAGATACACAGACACTGTCAGCAGATAAGGGCCTATGGCCCACCCAGTCTGCCCATCTGAGTTTGTAAATTCCCTTTATATTTTTCTAAAAGTCTGTTGCCCCTTACCCCTGACCTCCAGAATTCTCTTATGTCTATCACATGCATTCTTAAATCCTGTGATTGCTTCAGCCTCCATCACTTCCTCTGGCAGGGTGTTCCACTTGTCCCCCACCCTTTCTGTGAAGAAATTCTTCATGTTTCCTCTGAATCATCCTCCCTCCAACTTCATCCCATGCCTTTTAGTCCTGGAACATCTTTTTCACTGGAAAATAATGCACTCCTGCACCCTGTTCCTCCCAGTAAGGTACTTGTATGTAATTAAAAAAATTTAAATGCAGAGTTATGGCTTTTGAATGTTTATCTTGCTTGCTGTTTGCTCCTTTCTTTTTACACATAGAGACTAGTGCCTCAAGAAACATTATGGTCTGTTAGGGCTGCAATATATCCCTTTCCATGCAGTTCAGAGTCCAGTAAAGTGAAAAAGCCCAGTGGCCAGTACCGACTGCTTTCCCTGTACTCTCAGCTCCTTAATGGGGACCTCCATCTTTCCATCCCAACTCCAGGGGGACATATTTCCTCTGCAGGGAAATACAGAATAACAACGCTCCTCTGAGTTTTGCATCATTTGATAAAGGACAAAATAAGGAGTACTCAAGAACGAAAACTCCAAATGCCACAATAACTGGGTATGAAGTCTTACCTGGTTATTACGGCATTTGATCACACTGATAATTTGTATTATAACGGAGGTCACCAGTTACTACATATAGAATAATACCTGTGCAGATGTGTTTTATGAGGAATTTTCACACACCCATGGTGTGTACTAATCCATAGACCCTGACAGTGAAGCTTGAGGGGTTTATGAGATTATCACACAACGAGGGTGTGTGACAAATCCTCATAAATAGAGAGCAATGGATAGGTAAGTGTCTGTTTTGGAATTTTTTTACACCCTCAAGGTTTGTGAGGTCATCACACACCGAGGGGGTAAAAAAAAAAATTCCATAAACACACTTAACCTATACTTAATTTTTTATAATTACTGGTGCAGGAAGTGAGTGCCAGCATCAGTTAAGGCAGTTCTGTCTTACTGTCAGAGACATAATTCTGTCTCTCACACACAAATGCAGTTATGTCATGCTGCAGACTGTCAAACACACACACACGGATAAAGAATTTTTTTTTTCTTCAAGAACAATGCAGTAGCGACAAAAGTAGTTACACTTCAGATTGCGCTCGGTCAGACCGAAGCTGTGGCTGAAGTGAAACAACGGCAGGATCAACCAGATAGATTTTTTTGTCAGAAAAGGCAGGATCAGCCAGATTGTTAAAAAAAATAACTTACATGTGAGAGAAAGCGCATCAGACGTTTACCTCAGGGAGTAGCGCTGGTCCTCGGTAACTGAAAACTGCGGCCGCCATGTTTTTAAATGTGTTAGAGGTGATCTTTGTCTACTCATCAGGGCAACCAGAGACCTTGCCTTGTTTGAAACTTTATGTCTAGAATGGCACCACAACAGCAATAATACTAGGGGCCAGATTTTCAAAACTTTGCCCTGGGGCTAAATTAGCACTGCCCAGCAGGCAAACTTAGCCCGGAGTGAACCACAAGCTATATTCAAAAGGAATAGCCCAGGGCAAAGAGCTTCTGTATATAGCATGGGAATTAGACTGGGCAAACTAGGCTGGGAATGCAGGGCAAACTTAGCCACGGAATAAGACAGCTCTGAATATAGCAACCAGGAAGTGCAAACCCCAACAGCAACACAGTGCACAGCAACGTGAAGCCAGGTAGAGGAGCACTATGTGGCCAGTGTGTGTGCCAGCAAATGCGTGGACCCAGTACTGCTGCAGGCAGCAGCAAATGGGAATGTATAGCAAAACTGTAAAACGCCCCCAAACTGCAGTAGTGCTGGCGCTTAAATACACATTAGCGCTGGCTTAGAGTGGAGCTGCTTGTTTGCCCGTGCTAAACCTTGCCATATTCAAAAGTGACATGCATAGACATAGGAATTTGATGGCAGATAAGGACCCTGGCCCACCCAGTCTGCCCATTTCCTACCTACTGGATAAGCTGCAGATCCTAGTTTACCAGCAGCCTACTTCTTCCTACCCCCCCCCCTAGAATGGCCTTATGACTGTCCCATGCATGCTTGAATTCCACCACTGATTTTGACTCCACAACCTCCTCTGGAAGGCTATTCCATGCATCCACAACCCTCTCTGTGAAAAAATACTTCCTTAAATTACCTCTGAGCCACCCCTCTATCTTCAAATTGTGCCCTCTTGTTCTTGCACACCTCTTTTTTCGAAATATGCTACCCTCTTGGACTTTGTTGATTCCCTTGAGGTACTTGAACGTTTCTATCATGTCCCCCCTCACCCTCCTTTCCTCGAGGCTATACATATTAAGCTCCTTTCATCTCTCTTCATATGTCTTCCGGTGCAGACCCTGCACCATTTTAGTTGCCCTCCTCTGGACAGCTTCCATCCTGTCTATGTCTTTGCAGAGATTGGGTCTCCAGAACTGCACACAGTACTCAGATGGGGTCTGACCAGCTGTCTGTACAGAGGGATAATAACTTCCGTTTTCTACTGGTGATGCCTCTCCATGCATCCCAGTATCCCCCCAGCCCTCCTTGCTGCCCTCTCACATTGCTTGCCCACCTTTAGGTCATCTGATATGACTACCCCAAGGTCCCTTTCTATTTTTGTTGTTGTTAGTATCTCACCCCCCATTGTGTACTCTTCCCCTGGGTTTTTGTTTCCCAGGTGCATTGTCTTGCACTTCTTAGCATTGAATCTAAGCTGCCATACATTTGACCATTCCTCTAACCTTGCCAAGTCCCTTCTCATCCTTTCCACCCACCCTGTGCATCAACTCTGTTGCAGATCTTTGTGTCATCTGCAAAGAGACATACTTTTCCTTCCAGTCCCCTGCAATGTCGCTTATAAAGACATTGAAGAGGACCGGTCCTAATACTGAACCCTATGGTACCCCACTAGTAACTCTCCTTTCTTCTGAGTGGACTCCATTTACTATTACTCTCTGTGTCCTATTCTCCAGCCAATTCTTTATCCAGGCTGTCATCTTGGGACCCACTCCCAGGCTGGCTAACTGTATGTTAATCTTTGTGTGGGACTGTGTCAAATGCCTTGCTAAAGTCTAGGTAGGCCATGTCCACAGCCCTCCCTGATCTACTACTTTGGTCACTCAGTCAAATAAATCTATCAGATCTGTCTGGCATGAACTTCCGCTGTGAATCCATGCTGCCTAGGGTCCTGTGCCCTCTGGCCTCTAGATACTCTACAATTCTTTCCTTCAAGTGATTCCATCATTTCCTATCACTGAGGTTAAACTAACAGGTCTGTAGTTTCCTGCTTCTGCCTTGCTCCCACTTTTGTGAAGGGGAATCACATCTGCCCTCCTCCAGTCCTCGGGTACCACCCCATCCTCGCATGATTTGTTAAAAAGGGTAGTGAGTGGTGTCACTAGTTCTACCCTTAGTTCTTTTAGAATTCTGGGATGAATCCCATCAGGCCCCATTGCTTTGTCCACCTTCAGTTTTAAGAGTTCTTTCAGAACCCTTTCTTCTGTAAATGGGCTGATATCAACTTCTGTATCCAGAGTGCTTCTACTGTTTGTTTTAGATACCTCCCCCTCTTCATTTGTAAATACTGAGCAAAAATATTTGTTTAGTATCTCTGCCTTCTACAGTCTCCCTCTGCCCACCCTCCCTCCCCTTTATTAAGCCTCACTATCCTTCCTTGGTCTTCCTTCACTCCTGATGTACCTATAAAGGTTTTATCCCTTCTTAACTGAGTTGGCTATCTTTCTCTCGGTTTGGGCCTTTGCTGTTCTGACTGCCTTCCCAGCCTCCTTTTGCTTTAACTGATACAGTTCCCTGTCCTGCTCTTTCTACGATTCCTTGTACTTCCTGAATGCTTTTTTCTCTTGAACCTTCACTGCACTTCTTTGAGAACCATAGTGGTTTCTTACATTGTTTTGTTTTGTTTATTTGCTTCACACAAAGGCTTGTTACCTCTGTGATGGCAGTTTTATTATTCCCCATTGTTCTTCCACCCCTCCTTCCTGCCCATTTGCTAGTGCATTCCTTAGGCACTCACCCATTTTTGGCAAAGTCAGCCCTCCTAAAGTCCAGTACTTTTGCCTTTGTATGGCTTGACTCTATTGCTGTGTTTATTGTGAACTATACTGTTTGATGGTCGCTAGTTCCCAGATGGCTACCCACTTCTACATCTGTGATCCTCTCTCCATCTCCATTTGAGAGAACCAGGTCTAAGATTGCTCCCTCTCGAGTGGGCTCCAATACTAGTTGTCTAAGGCATGCCCCCTGTAGGGCATCTAGAATAACCCCACTCTTCGAAGTGGCTGCTGCAACTGCACTCCAGTTAACATCTGGCATATTCAGATCACCCATCAGCAATATCTCCCCTTTTCTGCCATTCTAAGTATACTTTCTATCATTTCCTTGTCTATTTCCTCCCCTGAGAAGGGGGTCTGTATAATCCTGTGCGGATTGTGGTGCCATTGCCTGTTCCAAATTTACCCACAGTGCTTCTTCTCCTCCCTGTTTACCCTTTTGTTCTGTTGCTTTTATTCCTTCCCTTATGTAAAGAGCTACTCCTTCTCCTCTTTTACCCTCCCTGTCCCTCCTGTAGATAGTGTATCCTGGTATGTTTATGTCCCAGTCATGGTTTTGTGTGCACCATGTTTCTGTGACTGCCACGATATCCAGATGTTCCTCCTCCATCAAGGCCATTAATTCAGGAAGCTTGTTACCCAGACTACGGGCATTGCTACTCCATTTTTTGATGGCTTTACCTTCTGTTGCAGCATCCCCCACTGACCTTTCTACCTCGGTCTTTTTCTCATTTAGTACCCTGTTTTGTAGGGAGAGGCTGGAATTTTCCTGCTGCTTATCAGTGCCTCCCCCTTTGACTAGTTTAAAAGCTTGCCAATGAAGCATTTAAACCGATTGCTCAAAAGACTTGTTCCCTTCCTGGACAGATGCAGACCATCCTGCCAGTATAGGCTGGTATCCCTCCAGGTGGAACCCCAGTCCCCAATGAAGCCAAACCCCTGTGCTCCACACCATTATTTCAACCATTCATTAAACTGCATGGTGCTAATTACCTTCGCCTCCCCCATGCCGTTGACAGGCAGCACCTCTGAGAAGGATACTGTGTGTGCTACTTGCAAATGCAAATGCAAATGAGCCTACTTACATAATCCGTGGGCAAACAATAACATTTGCATGTCATTATGTGCTTCTTAGCATACATTAGCATACATTACCATGCAGTTTGCCCAGTGCTACTGCATGGTACACACAGCTCCACCTTTTGGTCAGAATGGCAGCACAGGCTGGATGCTGCAGGCCAAGACATGCACACAGCATCCCCTGTTGGTCAGCATGGACTACAGAGCACTATAGCTATATATATATATATATATATATATATATATATATATATATATATTTATAGATCTATACTTACTGCCTGAGTCCACACACACCCTGGAGGACAGCCCCCATGCCTCACAAATGTCCCTCAGTATGAAGGTCAGTCCTCATTTGGTCCCTTAGCACTGCTCTGTCCCTCATCCATCCCTCATAGAAGAGGTGCTGCCCACACAGTGAATGTGCTGTGATATCAGACTGTACGGCAGACACACTGAACAGCTCAACCTACGAGATCCAAACTTTATATATATGACAGGTGAACACTATTGTTGACTCAGTGTTCTGCCTTGTATTCCCATGTCTGAGGACCTGTCCCTCATTCAGGGGTCTGCGTCTCTAGTCATCCCTCGGTTTGAGTGTCCAGATATGTCCATGTCCCCCATTACAGTGATAAAGCATTGAGAGGTATGCCAGCCCCACCTGCATGATTCCCAACTCCCGGTAGCCCTGAATGACACCGATATCCTTGGTATGCTAGTGATCCCCCCCACCCCCTGGTAGCCTTGAATATCACAGTAATACCTGGTGGCCCAGTGGTTCCCAACCTGGAAGTGTGCCACCCATCCTGCTGTACACAGAATAGGTATGGCGCCGGCAACCAGCTCAGCCCTCCTCTCACCACCACAGCTGGCTGCTGACTGTGGTATGCATGAGCACTACTACGGCGGTGAGAGCAGGTCTGAGCCGGTCACCGGCGCTGTATCTATTCTGTGTACAGGAAGATGGGTGGCACACTGCTGGGTGGGGAGACAACTAGACCACCAGGTATTGCTGTCTTTTGGAGTTACTCGGGGTCGGTATTGTGCTGGGGAGTACTAGAACAGCAGGGAAATTAATTAATTATCACAGCTACGGGGGTTGGGGATCATGCTGGGGGTTGGGGGGACCACTAGAACACCAGGGAAATTAATTCACTACTGCGGCTAGGGGAGTCAGGGATTGTGCTGGGGTTGGGGGGACCACTAGAGCACCAGGGATTATTGTGCTTATCGGGGCTATTGGGGCTCAAGGATCATGCTGGCAGGGCATCACTGCATTACCACCTGCTTTTTGTAGGCGGTATTTAGCACCGCGATACAGGTCACGCTAATGCCTGTAGTGTGACGCTATACTTTTGAATATGCCGGTGCGCCAGCATTCAGGGCCCCTCCCCCCAGTCCCTCCCTTGCATACATTATAATTTAGCATTGGTGCTAACACCTAGCACTGGCACTAAATATCCTTTTGAATATTGCAGTCAGGCACAAATTTGGTGCTAGTCCAGCGCAACGGATTTGCGCCCGGCGCTAGTCTTTGAATATCTGGCCCTAGGTCTCATGAAATAAAACTTAAAACTTACATTAACAAGACAGTAAAGAGGAATAAGTTTGTTACTCAGAGCGCTCCACCTATCTGGCACACGCTTTCTTTGGAAGTGGTTGCATGGAATAATCTGGAACAGTTTAAAAAAATTATATATATATAGACAGTAGGAAATTCACCTGTGGCCACTGGATAGTGGCAACAAGTTCATAATGGGCTTGTCCCTCGAACTTGACAACACCTATGAACCTATTAGCAGTAATTCATGCTTCCACCTCAAGCATTATGAGGAAGCAATACTCACAGACTTCCAGATGGTAATTGCACCTTCTGTAAATTCTAACTCCACTTGGTGTACATCCTCCTTGGATGCCGCCATTGTCGATCCACTGCCAGCAATGACACCATTTTCATCACCATCACCACCACAACACATCGCTTCACATGGTATGACTGGAGATATAATGGTGTGCCATGGAAAGCCAACATTTTTGGGAGAAATATTGGTGTGCCTCTCCCTCAGGATTATACCTGCTTTACTAAAGGTGCACTCAGTATTCACAGTCGAAGGTGAGCAGCTCAAGCATTTCATGGTTACTGATGTCAGTGCTGGCCAATCAGTAGCCTTGCCACTCCAGTACAGCAGGATTCATCATTTATAATGAAGTCTCTAATGTCCGCAAAATAGGCATCTACCATTCTTTTGGCTGCAAGCAATCCTGCATCCACATCTGATTCCTCCTCCTTGTTCTCCAATTCTTTTAGCCCAAACTGTTACAAAACAGCCTGACCTGTGAGAAAACATCTCACAGTAGACAGGTTGGGATTTTGTCTTTGGTCTTAGATGTTTTCATATCTATTTTGGCTCCACAGTGCTAGCAACACTGTGATTTTGCTGTGCTGCTAGAGTTGTTTTTTGAACATGGGTGTACCATGTACCCATCCATTTGAAAGTCCTGTCAAGTTCTGTACCTGATCTCAGCCAGCATTAAGAACAGATGCAACACCAGTTTTATAACATGGGTTCAACATGGTGGGAATACCAAACCTGGCAGACTGCAGGAGGTCTGAAATATATGTATGTCAGTCCAACACATGAATCATGTGTTCCATTAAGCACAACTGCCAGAATTGCCACCTACCTCCAGCTGCTTCTGTACATTGTGAAGAGCTTGCCTCAACACCCATAGAAGTGATGCAGACTAATTTATACAGGCAGAGTTCCCACTCACTGCCTATGTTGCACGCTCAAATGGCCCAAGAATCATTATCAGGTCAACCATTTGTCACCACTGTCTACAACTCCTCCTTACCATGTGCTCAGCTGCTGGAAGCTGGATGTGGAGACAGGGGTTGCTAGCCCCAAACTCACAGATTAAATCACACCCCTGGAGGAAGACTACACCCCTGGTTGAAGTGCTGGGGAGTGAGTTTGGTTAGTGGAGACACCAGCTCCATAGCAGACAACCAAAAGGACCTGTATTTTGTACCAATAAATCTTTTTGGAAGTGACTTGAAGGTATTCTGCCTTTATTTGCAGTTGGGAGTGCAGAGCAACATAAGACTTAATCTATTTGTAACCACTGGTTTGTTGTCAGAGACACGGATACTTCCGCACTGTCATGCCTTGTGTGAAGAAGCAGGCATTCTGATACAGCTTTATACTGCTCAATCAAGTGCTCTATCAGTACTGTATAGTGTTGAGTTCCATTGTGTGATGACTTCTGACTTAAATGGTACTGAGCTAGATTGTTCTGTATCTGTAGTCACCACCGCTGGTCACCAGCCTTTCCAGAATGAACAAAATGGGCACATATTTAATGTGGCATAGCCAACACTGCCTTTACATCAGGTTGTGCAAGGAACTCCCGCATAACAAGTTTCAAACAATGTGTCAGGCATGGCACCCTGAAAAACCTAGCATCAACTAGCAAACAGGCTAGAAGGAGGGGTGGAGCAACAATGGGGAATCATCAAAACTGCCATCACAGAGGCAACAAGCCTTTGTGTGAAGCAAATAAACAAATCAAAATGAAAGAAAAAGCCACTATGGTTTTCAAAAGAGGTGGCTGGGAAAGTCAGGGAGAAAGAGATAGCATTCCGGGAGTATAAGGAAACACAGAAGGAGCAGGACAAAGAGCTGTACCAATTAAGGCAGAAGGAAGCAGGGAGGGAAGTCAGAATAGCAAAGGCCCAAACTGAGGAAAAGATAGCCAACTCGGTTAAGAAGGGGGATAAAACCTTTTATAGGTACATCAGAGAGCATAGAAAGACAAAGGGAGGGATAGTGAGGCTGAATAGAATGAACGGTGGGTGGGCAGAGGGGGACAGTGAAAAAGCAGGGATACTGAATTAATATTTCTGCTCAGTATTCACAAAAGAGGAGGGGGAAGTGCCTAATCCAATTAACAGAAGCACTCTTGATAGGGGGGTTGATCCCAGTCCTTTCACAGAAGAAAGGGTTCTGCAAGAACTCCTATAACTGAAGGTGGACAAAGCAATGGGGCCTGATGGAATTCATCCCAGAATTCTAAAAGAATTAAGGGGGGAACTAGTGAAACCACTGGCTACTCTTTTTAATAAATCATGAGAGGATGGTGTGGTACCCGAGGACTGGAGGAAGGCGGATGTGATTCCCCTTCACAAAACTGGGACCAAGACAGAGGCAGGAAACTACAGATCTGTCAGTTTGACCTCTGTGGTAGGGAAAGTGATGGAGTCACTTCTGAAGGAAAGAATTGTTGAGTACCTAGAGGCCAGTGGGGCACAGGACCCAAGGCAGCATGGGTTCACAGCGGGAAGGTCATGTCAGATGAATCTAATAGATTTCTTTGACTGGGTGACCAAAGTAGTAGACCAGGGAGGGGCTGTGGATATGGCCTACCTAGACTTTAGCAAGGCATTTGACACAGTCCCACACAAAAAGATTAATAGTCAAATTAACCAGCCTTGGAGTGGGTCCCAGGGTGGTAGCCTGGGTAAAACATTGGCTGGACAACAGAACACAGAAGATAACTGTAAATGGAGTCCACTCTGAAGAAAGAGGGGTTACTAGTGGGGTACCGCAGGGTTCAGTACTGGGTCCAGTCCTTTTTAATGTCTTCATAAGTGACATTGCAGAGGGACTGGAAGGAAAAGTATGCCTCTTTGCAGATGACACAAAAGGTCTGCAACAGGGTTGATACACAAGGAGGTGTGGAAAGGACGAGAAGGGACTTGGCAAGGTTGGAGGAATGGTCAGAAGTATGGCAGCTAGGATTCAATGCAAAGAAGTGCAAAATAATGCACCTGGGAAATAAGAACTCAGGGGAAGATTACACAATGGGGGGCGGGGTGGTAACAACAGCAAAAAAGGAAAGGGACCTGGGGGTAATCATATCAGATGACCTTAAGGTTAGCAAGCAATGTGAGAAGGCAGTAGGGAGGGATGGGGGTATACTGGGATGCATACGGAGAGGCATCACCAACAGAAAACAGGAAGTTGTTATCCCTCTGTACAGACAGTTGGTGAGACCCCATCTGGAGTACTGCATCCAGTTCTGGAGACCCCATCTGAGCAAGGACATAGACAGGATAGAGGCAGTCCAGAGGAGGGCAACTAAAATGGTGCAGGGTCTGCAAGAGAGGCTGTAGGAGGAGAGACTAAAGGAGCTTAATACGTATACCCTTGAGGAAAGAAGGGAGAGGGGGGGACATGATAGAAACGTTTAAGTACCTCAGTGGAATCAACAAAGTCCAAGAGGGTAGCATCTTTCAGAAAAAGAGACTTGCAAGAACAAGGGGACACAATTTAAAGACAGAGGGGGAACAGTTCAGGGGCAATGTGAGGAAGTATTTTTTCACAGAGAGGGTGGTGGATGCATGGAACAGCCTTCCTGAGGAGGTTGTGGGGTCTAAAACTGTGGGAAAATTCAAGAATGCATGGGACAGACATAAGGCAATTCTTGTGGGGGGTAGGAAGAAATTGGCTGTTGGTTAACTAGGATCTGCGGCCTATCCTGTAGGTAGGAAAATGGGCAGACTAGATGGGCCAAGTGGTCCTTATCTGCCGTCAAAGTCTATGTTTCTATGTTTCACTGATACACTACACAATGTCGCATCCATTATCACTTGCAATAAAATCCTTCTTAAGTGAATGGGAGTGACGCCACTCAGCAGTCTCAGTAACTAGTACAGACAAGTTTTTCTGAGCAGTGTGTGCTCCAACCAAGCTTTTTATTGCCAGCATGATATGCTCATGAATACCAGAAGTGTTGTTACCACAGCAATTAGGCTCAATGAACTTGCACCCCAACCCTGAGTCAATTATTACCCTACACACCTGTGTGCAATGCACTGTAATGCATATATAGAAGCTGCCAGCTGTTTGAGGACTAGTCCACATATCCATGCCAAGGTTTATATATGCCAATTCAAAATGCTGAAAAAACATAGCAGTAGTGCAGCTGCTGCCACCTACTGCAGTACCAAAAGAAACTGCAACCCCAGAACATGCTGCTGGAAACTTACATTTTGTTGAACTGCAGCAGGTGCAGCACCACCATGCCTTCACCTGTCCAAAGTTGCTGCAATTGCTGCTATATGCCCTGCACCTCTCCCTTTGCCAGAGTGACTACCTTTCCCAACTTATTTTAATATACGTTTCAGAGATGTGCTCACAAATTACAGCCACATGGTTCTGTTATCAGTGCTGTCTCTCTAAGGATCAGATGACTAAAAGTGCCAGATCCACTAAAACACATAAAAATAATTACTTAGAAAGTAAAGCTAAAAGAAATACTTGCATGCAATAAAGAAAAATCAATATATTTAAACTAATGAAGAGAGACGGCAGTCAAAGCAACAAGTAACACCTCCCCTGAGAAATTAACAGTGCAGGCTGAAGCAAATGGAAAGAAAAGGAACTTAATAAACTAGTAAAGAAAAAAGGTATATATTGTAATAACACACAATTTACAAACATTAACTGAACAGCAACAGTGTAAAAGAGCTCTGTCAGTTTAAGAACAAAACTTCTGAAAAAATAATGAATGACGGAAAAAATAAAATCTAATTTTAAACTGATGTTGCAGATCAGCAGATAATGTTTACTGCAGAGCAAAGAAACATCAGCTCCCCTGAGAGATCAGCACTGCAGCTCAAACAAAAGGCAAGAAAAGGCATTTAAAAGAAAAGTAAAAATACAGCTGAGGTTTGACATTTCATTGCATACTCAAACCACAATTAAGTTAGTTCAGCAGCATGACAGAGTCCTGGCACAATAATGACATGCAAACTCTGCTGGGAAAATAATACATTACAGAATTAAACCATAAAAAATAAACTAATGCAAAGATGGAGCCAAAATAGATCCATTCATTAAAAATAGTACGAACAGCTTAATCTGGTTCACTATGTCAGTTTGCATCTGTATCCTCCCCACCCCCACCCCCAGGATGAAGCTAAAAAAGGCAGAATTACCTAGCCTTCCTTCAGTGGTTAAAAAATTAAAAAATAAATAAAACATGTGAAGACAGACTGCTCTGCAGTCAGGCAGTACCTCCACTGAGAGAGCAGCTGTGCTGGGTGAAAGAAGTTCTGACCAGAGTCAATATGGCTGCAGCCGAAGGATTTGGGGTAAAAATACTGTAAAGTTGTTTCTTAATAATTTTACACCAAATGTTCAACATAGCCTAGTTATGACCCTGCCTCATGAAGACGGCCAAAGAAAATATCCAGCTCCTGACTAAAAGGTGATTTTGCACAGTGTCGGCAGAAATCAGCTTTCAGGATACTAAAACGCATTTTGGGCAGGTGTTGAAAAATGACAGATGTCACATTCATGAGGTGCTGTAAAGAAATGGCTATGTTGAAAATGTGGGGTAGAAATATTGAATATTACCAAACGTACAATCCAGCATTCTCAAAATTCAACGTAGGCTCATAACTTGGTTGAGTTTTAATATTTTTACACCAGATTTCCAACATAGCCTTCTTATGGCCTCGCCTCATGAACAAGGGCAGAAAAAATTGTCAGCTCCTGCCCAAAAAGTGATTTTGAGCAGGGATCATGAAATCATCTTTTGGGATGTGAAAAAAAATCATTTTGGTCAGGATTTGAAAAATTACAGCTGCCACGTTTATAAGGTGATGGAAAGATATGACTATGTTGTAAATTTGGGGTAAAAATATTGAAAAGTACCAAAGTTTTGAGGCTGTGTTTGCAAAATTCAGTGTAGGTTTATGTAACCCCCTTGTTCCCAGGGGTTACTAGAATCCCACTTAGAATCAGTGGCAGGCAGGGAAAGGCATCTTGTGAGATGCCAGTTAAATGGGTTTCACACTGTCTCACTCTGTTCTCAGTTTCAGTTGCACTGGAGTGATGATGTCACCATAGAATTCTCACAGCAGCATAAGCCACACTGGAATGGTAGCTGCAGGGGGTTAGCTGTAGAACATTGGGGGATTCAAGTCAGTCTTCAAGGGAGTTTCAAGGGAGACTCAAGAGATAGAGAGAGAGAGAGGAGTGCTGCAGTGTGCAGCCCCTCAGAGCAAAAGCTCTGATATAGAGCTACCTGAGAGAAGTAGGGGTTGTGTTTTCTCACCCTAGAGAGGAACACAGAAGACACCAAAGGAAGTGGTAGAGACCGCTTCTAGAATTGTTCCAGTGCCCCATCCCTGGAGGGATGGGGGAAAATTTTCAAGAATTCAGGGGCAATCCCTTGTACCAGCCTGGACAGGGAGAAGCTGCCTGAGAATCAAGTTGTTCTTTGAGTACCAGAGAATCTGTTGTGGGAGAGAAGCCCTGGGGCACCTGCATACCTTTGGTGAGTTCTACTCTGAAATAGAGACAATGTTCACCAAGATAGAGTTTAGAGTAAAAGTATCTGCCTACTGTGGGGTTAAAGGAAGACTTGCCAAGCACAAAACATTTAGTTTGTGTATGGCTTAGAAGCATCTGCAACAGTGGGGGTCTAGGGTAAAGACATATCCAATTACAGAACTTTTAAAGTCAGGACACCTCCAGAGTGAAATGTAGAATGTTAAATGTGCTAAACATTTCTAGAGAGCATCTACAAACAGTAGTTTGAAGAAAGGTGTTGTAACCAAATGAATGGCCGAGTATAGATTTGGGAGCAAGAGGTGGAGACTCCCCATCTGGAGCAACCAGGTTTACCTCTTCAGGTTCAGTTTGGGCACCTAAGGTTTTCTCTCAGGCACTTGGCCAGTGTCTGAAGAAAGCACCCAGACGTGGGATTGTGGATTTTTCCTGAAAGCTAGAAAGTGCTCATGGGTGGTTTAGAGAACCACCATCAACCTTCATGCCATATGGAAAAGTGTCCTAGTACAGGGCTGGGGTGCCAGATCAAGGAATAGAAGAGAAGTGTACCAGTTTGGGCTGTGTGTGCTAAGATCTGTTCAGAACCTGAGGGTTCACAGTGAAGAAGTGTGCTCTGTACCTCTGTAATCTGCATTACCAGCGAGTGCAGCCCTGTGGGGGTCCATCTTTGCTTTGCTTTGTTATTCTCTGTGTTATGTGAATAAAAGTCACACTCTAGAATCCCATCCTGGTTTGGACATTTCAGTTATTGCTTACAGTGTCTGGATTTACTTGGGTGCCCCTGACCAGAAGTACAAACCTATCATAATGCTGAGCAAACGTTTTCTCACAGGGACCCAGGTTGTTGGCCATGCTAAATGGTCCCCTTAGGTGTGAGCCAGGTAGTTGCCACACCTTGGTTTGCCTGTATGAAGGATAGCAGGCTCAGAAGTAGAAGTAATGGGTCCACAGAGTTTCTGCAAAAGATAATTTGTAGTAACTAACCGCACCCCTCTCTGCGGTGCCTAGATGTGAGAGGGGCAGCCCTGCTGACAGAGAAAAAAGGGGGGCCAGTGGGGGGAGGTTACATTTATAATTTTTTTATTCTTTAAAATTTTTACACCACATTTTCAGCTTAGCCTTCTTATGACCCCACTTCATGAAGAAGGGCAAAGAAAACTGTTAACTCCTGCCCGAAAAGTGATTTCACTTAGGGACCACAAAATCAACTTTTGGGATGTAAAATAACATTTTGGTCAGGATTTGAAAAATGACAGCTGCCACATTCATGATGTACTGTAAAGATATGGCTACATTGTAAATTTGGGGTAAAATATCGGCAGTTGCCAAAGTTATGAGGCTGCATTCACAAAATTCAACTCAGGCTCATAACTTTTTTTGTTTTTAATATTTTTACACCAGACTTTCAACATACCCTTCTTATGATCCCACCTCATGAACAGGGGCAGAGAAATGTTTCAACTCCTGTGTAAAAGACGATTTTTTGCAGGTACTTTGAAATCACCTTTTAGGACAGATTTGCCTTACATTGTTCATGAGGTGGGGTCCCAAAAAGGCATGTTGAAAATCTGGGACAAAAATATGCAAAAAATGCCAAGTTATGCCTCTAAGTTCAAAACCCCATTGAAATATATTGAAAGGCACACCTGTTTCTTCAGTTTGCAGTTGGGCTTTGAAGATTGAAGATGTGTCTGTGGTCCAGACAGGATCATGGCGTTGGACCCCTAATGAGTAAGTAAAGGCTTGGGGTGTGTGGGGTGGTGGGTGCTCAGTGGGAGGGTCAGGTTGGGGGTCAGAAATGGCACAGAAGACATTGATGGATGGTTTTCTTGTTACGGGTTAAAAAAAGAAAACTATAGCAGACCTAGGTGCTGATCATGACGCTGGGGGATTGGGCACCCCCAGTGTCAATGTTATGTTCTGGAGAGGGGGTGTTCTGAGGGACACTGGCCCACAGCTGAGTGACTAATGATTGAAAGGTATGTGCATGCCTCTCTTAACTTCCCAGGCATACCAGTGTACAGAAACAGAGAGCTTTTCAAAATGTGGAGCAAAATTAGTAGAAAACATTGGCAGTGTTTTCCTGTGCCTTCCGGCACCCCCATAGCTGACTAGTTAACAAGCCACATGCTAATTACATTAAATATCTACCTTTGGACAGTCTGCAGGCTTCTATGTGGGAAATAGACTGCTAGTGTGCTGTACATTGTGTTACGTAATGTGGAACACTCACAAGGTATGGGATGGGGCTTCCAGCATAGCAGAAGGCTTGAGATGTTCCTGCTCTGAGCTGACAGCATCATCACAAAACTGTCTGGCACTTCCCAGTGCTATTAGAAGCCTCTGTTCTCAGGTTTTAATTTTAAAGGAAAAAAAATCCTGGGACAGGAGGAAACACTATTTAAAACAGACATTAATGTTACAGCAAGGCAAAAATCTTTCTTCCTATTCCCCCTGAACCCTTGTCCACAAGCACAAGAAACTCATGATGGTGCAAGCCTGGTTGACTGGATCATGAAGATCAGGCTTCCACTGCATCCTTTAAATAATATGACTCAGGTTCATACTGGAACTACAGAAATTTCTAAAATTAAAAAAAAATGTATTTCCACCACTAAGAGAGCAAAGTTCACTCTGGCAATCCATTAGCATCTCAGAGAACCACCATGAAAACCAGTTAACTGCAAATGTGTGATGGGGGGGCAAGGATCCAGTTAACCACACATGTGTAGTAGTGGAGGGAGGGATGAGGATTCCTGCACTGGGGGCTGGGCATGCCCCAGCACCACTGTAACATTTCTGGGGGGTGTGGGGTGGTGGGTGCTGAGAGGGAGTGTTGGGTGAGGATTATGTACTTCAGTGGTCACAGACTGCTGACTGCCGAAAGTAAAAAAAAGTGCAAGCGCGGACTTTCTGATGCAGAGGCAATGTTTTTTGTCACTCCAACATGTTCATTTGCAAGGAATGCAGGAGTGGTTTTTCTCAAAGTAAGAGGTCTGTAGGGCTCTGCCCACTGCAGTCCAAAAAAAGGCAAACAAAACACAACCATTAAAGTATTAAAAAGAAGTTAATCAAGACAAAACAAAACACACACAAGATACACAAAGCACAGATCAGTTATGTGATCAAAGGTAAAGTAAGCACTTTAAAAGCAATTGTTCTAAGTGTTCTGATTATTTCATTGAGAACTTCACTGGTGAATAGTGGGAATTAACTTCACAAAGGTGCATAACTGAATTTTTGGAACTTGACACATTTCTAATGAGGAGCTAAAACTTGTTCGACTTTTGTAATTTGAACTGTGCAGATTAGGGCACAGCAATAAGACTGTCTGATATTATGTCTGTTTTATTTTCTCTTTCAGATTGAGGCCCCTTCCACTAGTTTCATTTGTGTCCTTGCAGGGATAGTTCCTTAGATTTAAAATGTAGGATGCATGCCACAACCCATTCTGATTTCAATTGGTTTAGTCTCTGTAATATACATTTGACTTTCTGGGACTTTCCTTGGGGTACTGGTACAGTACCGTAACACATTCTCATATGTATATTAGCCTCTTCCTTTCTACCTGTCTTGGTAGTAATTTTTCAGTGTCTTGTTTCCACTGTTGAACTACAGTAATTCATTCCTGTTCGATTAGAATGGACTTTTAGTCTGCTTTGTATTTAGGTACTGGTTTGGTACAGTGCATATCTCATTTTCAGTTGTCTTTCTACAAGTACTGTCCCCTCTTTATCTACATTTTTGGGGTTTCTTTGGTACTCTTGGTGCCTTTAAGCAAAATTCCTTGCGCACTGTATTCCTTTCTTGAAGTCTTCCCCTACTTAAAGCAGCAGTGCAATGAAATTGGGCAAAGAAATTGACCCTGCCTTTTTTCCCTATGAAAGATTCCATGCATCTTCCAGTTTTATTTGGTGGTACACCTTTCTAATTTCACCAAAATTTGATTGTTTTAAAAATGTTTTAATTTAGTTTTTTCTCAAGAAAAAAAGATAGTTGCCACATCCACATTTTGCATAGAAATAGCATTATAGAGCAGGCAAGGCTTATGATTAGAAAAATAAAAACTGACTCATAATACACAAAGTATGAGGTACCTAGACAAGTATATTTGTCAGGCATGCTAATATTTTTCTTACTTGTAGCTGAAACTAGCTTTTTTGGGAAAACATTTTTCGTTGCACTTCTGCTTTAACCAGTATGTCATCTATTTTTGCTTATAAAATGGCAAGAAAAAAATGTAGAAATTTTGCTGGCCAAGAGGCGTCACCCGATGATGCATTAAATCACTAAAATTGCACAGTCAGGTGCTGAATCTCATTTCCCCACCCTTAAAAAACCTACTTAGAGACATGTTATAACTGCAGTAAGCTCCTCCAGTGTGTGTGTATCATAGGATTTTAATGCACTTCCCTGGAGTTTAAGGGCACTTAGCTTCTGACCTTGTGCCATACTGTAGCCCCAGGACATGCAATAAAATCCTATAATGCACACCTGTTATGGCTTATTACTTGCTTATTAGGCAGTGTGCCAAGACATACAATGTAATGATGTATGCATCATATCAACTGGGCTGGCAGTATAGCCTAGAGGTTAGAGTAATGCGCTGCGAACAAGCTTGGTACATCCAGCAGACCAGACTTTGATTTGATTCTCACAACCTCCACTTGCTTACTGTGTGACTCTGAGCAAGTCATTTAACCACCCAGTGCTCCCAGGTCACCCCTAAAAACAGGCACTTCTGCCTAGTGGGCCTTACCTGGTTACCAAAGACTAAAAAAAAAACTATACTAGTTGGTTCTAGAGCTATTCTAATAGAGCCATTAAAACATGTGCTCATGGAAAACGAATGGCTGCTAAAGCCCAAAACCAGAAAGGAGATGTGGAAAACAAGGAGAGCCCTCAAAAGTTAATAAAAATTACTCACATACATAGCAAGTATATTAGCTGACTAAATGTTTTATTTTCAAACTGAGATAACAGCACAAAGCCCTGGTACTTCGTGTCATAGCCGGTTGTAGAGTTACTCAGTTGCAGTATGTAGAAATGTTAACAGTGACCCAAAATGGATAAATCTAGCAACAGACAAGAAGACACAGACAAAGAAGAATTAGCATTTACAGTGCAGCTGCTAGAATGCAATGCAATATTGCAGCATAGTTTCTGCAGGAAACTAGGCAATTTCAGTGGCCCTTCATGTTTTTTGCCATGCAGTAACCTGAGATACAAAATTGTATCCAGACAGGCTCCACTGTATAGAATGATTTTTATACACATTGTATCCCAAAGTGTTTTACAAACAATGGGAGACTTTTATCAAAGCGACTGTAAACGTGTAGTGACAGCCAGTTTACAAATCAAGACTGACTCACAACCTTGAAAAATTGCATGTACTGGTTTTATTGGCAGGGCAATGTTGGCCAAGACACCAGGTGAAAGCCTTTTTTTTTCCTGTACTGATCTCATGTATTTTGGTTATGGTTTTCTGTATGTACTGTCATTTTTGTTATATTTAAAATAAATAATGCCTCTATCCTTGCAAAAGTATCTTAATTTCTTTTTCTTCCTTTTGATCACCCAACAGGACAGCACCAAAGATGAGCAGAAGAGACCTGGCAGCATGACAGTACAGCATCCCCCAGTACTGCACATGGGTGGCAATGCTAATAGTATGGTCCCAGTCCCAGTGTGGGACTAGAACCCATGGTCTTCTAACCCAGAGGTGGATGTGCTACTTTCTGAACCTTGCTGACACCATATTATCAGGAACTGTGAGGTACACTTGGTATAAAGTGATGTTTCCTGGTATATCCAGATACTGTATATAGTGCATCTTGTCATTGGCTACCACTATAATATTTTCGTTCAATTAAAATGTTGTACACTGGGCAGTGAAATTAATGCATTGAACCTTTATACCACAGAACAATATGTCATTTCCTACTGGTAAAGCAATCCTTGTTCTCTAAATCCGCTTACTTGTAAAGCTTTATTTCTGTGATAGTAATCTAATGAATCAGTTAAATGGTTAAACTTAGCATGACCAGACCATTCCTTAACTGCCTTGTACTGTTGGTCACTAACTGAGAAAATATTAGGGTTAGTGCCCACATATTCACACACTCTTTTCAGTGATCTCTGCAACTGATTTGACCTCTGTTCTTTTAGCACCCTTTCAATAATTACTGTACATTGCAACAGTGGGCAATTGCAAATACATAATAAAGAGCAACCTAATCTGTATATTTCTTAATATTAATTTACAGCAGTATGTAGTGACATGATGTGCAATATACATATATATCACAGCATATCATGTGAACCCCCATTCAAGTCTATTGGATTTCTATAATATTTCCTAATATATTCAGGTACATAGTACGTCTTGTCACTGGCTAACACTGTACTAATATTATTCTCAATTGTCATTTTAAACACTGGCCAGAGTAAATACTGCATTACACCTTTAAGCCAAAACTATAAACAGCCTACATTCTGGTCCCATCTCCTGATGAGGAGACTTGAGCCTCAAAGAGCTGGGTACTGATGATAGGTTTTCAATTGCTGAAACCTGTGTCACCACTCCCTTGAACAACTACTGAGTTTAAGTATTCTGTTTTTGAAATGTCCTAACTCCATGTGTAGTGGATTGGAAATCCTTTTTATTTGTGGAACATAGGGGCAGGGTGATTCTGGAAAGGTCTCTTTTAAAATCCTACCTGTACAGTAGTTTGCAAGATATAACCAAGTGTGTAACAATGCATCACGAGGAAGATACTGCATAATATATCATTTGGTAACCGTGCCAAAAATTGTAATACCCAGAATAAGTGTTAGTAATAAATTATACAGCAGCTTGATCATACTTTGACAAGTTATTGCCAAGGTATAGGCAAACTTTATAACACATTAATAACAAAACAAGTGAAGCGAAAGGTCATTTTGCAAATAATGTAGATCTCTCCAAAGATATACTCTAGGTGAACTATTCAACAGTAAACCACAAGTCAGAACATATGCATACCTGTAACTAGGTCAGCATGGTTAAGATTGATTGATATCTTTGAGAGGTGATAAAACTGCCTGTCTAAGTCAACTGTGATCATAAATTTGATAAGTGACTCTTCAGCTATAGTCAGAGATGTAATGTTTATGGAGGAGCAGACTAGGTGACCCTAGAGTCCCTTCGGATCTTAAATTACAATGTTATTTATGTAAATGTGACATATGTTCAGAGACAATCACTATACTTCCTTACTGGAAAACAAAATCAGCACATTTACATGGGGGACAAATTAAGTTTTAGAAATCAGGATTTAAAGCTGGGAGTTTGGAGTGTTCATGAGATCGCAATAGTAGGGCATGAATTCAGGTCTTCAGCATTGAGAGAACCAATGTCCCTGATGTAGGGTGCCAGTGCTTTGGACATGTATTGCTCTCAGGCTGGGAAAGAGGACATTGTTTAACTAGGAGTAGCACACTAATATGATGCCTGCTTCCAGAAGCAACCTGGGAGCACCTGGAAGTTAAGTGACTTGCTCAGGATTACACAGTATGCACCTAGGAGGCTGTGGGATTCAAACCTAGGTCTCAAGATCTGCAGCTCAGAGCCTTCACCAATGGCACCATACTGCCTCCAAGTTAGCTGGTTGAAAAAACGCACAAGCTACATTCCTCCTTACTAAATCACCCTAAACTGCTTCTGCTCTGGATCTCTTACTTTAATATTTTTTAATAATTATCTTGGGATCCACAAGTGGAAATAAATAGCAGCACAATCCCAACTCCACCACAGGACCAGAAAACGAAGTAAGTCCAAAGAGTTAGTACTGTAAACGGTTATTCATTTTAATACATGCTGAGTACCAAAGCAAGTGCAAAACAGTCTACAGAGCACTTAGCAGTTGGGTCTAACGCTTCTGCCTCCCCGGTGCTTTGTCAAGGGGTGGAGTCTACCAGTTCCACTGCCCCCTTTTGCACTCACCTAATTAAAGGTACATCAACAACTGTATCACACAATAACTGGTCTGCAATGTCACAATTCAATTGTGACACCACCCCAGGGACAGCCATGTATCTCCAGGAAGAGCACCTACAGGAACCAGACCACAGGTAAGGCAGCCATTATAAAACACCAGGTGTGAGTAATACATTGAGACAGGCCCATTGCTCAGGAAGTGCCACCTTGAGTGGGGGAGGGAAGGAGACAGACCAAAGGCTCAACATTTGGGAGTAGCCTTTTTAGTTTGGGAAGGAGCAATCCCTAGCACAGGCACCACACGGTACCACTCACCACCAACTAAATAATGAATTACACATATGTTAACAGTTCTAAAAGTGCAGGAGGTAGAAGACCCGGGGTTTGGGGGGAATCACTGGGTAACCAGAAGGATACGAGCCACCCACCTGTGTCAGTTAATTTGGTAGAAGGCCTCAGTGCTCAGAGTTTGATGACTCCAGGTGCTGGTGGAGGTTCACTATGGCTCCATTTAAACATAGAAACATAGATATTTGGCAGCAGAAAAGGACCCATTGGCCCATCCAGTCTCCCCAACCCCCCACCGTCTGGTTTATATTTACTCCTTCCCTTCTATTCCATTTATACTTTTATCTACCCCATGTAGTTGTCCCAAGCATTCTTGAATTTGTCTACTAAATTAACCCCCACTGTGGAAGGGGTTGTGGGATAACAGATGGACCAGACACTGAACTTCAGTTTCAACACACAATCTGTGTGTGATGTTTATTCAAAATGCAGTAGATAGCCTTCAGGAATGGAATATCCATTCTTCTTTACATCAGTTTGCAGCAACAGACTATGCAAGTCTTTTCTCTACACTTAGCAGCACCTACTGTCTCGCTGATCTCTGATCCGACTTTTTAGTTGCGATTCAGCCTCCCCTATGCGGGCCTTGTTTGCTTGGGTGGTGGAGGCTCAAATAAAAAAAAAAGCTAAAAACAAAGAACCTCAGTGCAGAAACACTGAAGCAAGGGTTACACCTAAGGACACTGGCAATAAGTGAAGTTTCAAAGAAACACAACATCACACATACTTATATAATGTAAAGCATCATGGGATATGTGCAAAACACCATGACATTTCTGACTGGCTCAGTTTTACAGCAATTTACATGCATTTTAAATAGGACAACTAACTTTATTTTTATCATACAGTTCCCTAGTAACTTTTTACCTTTATCAAAAACACCTAGTCTGGAACTCCCTGTCACATATCCCCCACCTTAAGAGGGAAGCAGTTATTGGAGACTGCTTACTACCTTCCTGTCCCAGGAAGGGATGGAACTTCTGCCATCCATCTTCAGAAGCTCTGTCTCAGGGCCCCTATTAATGATAAACCTTCTATCACAAACATAGTGGATATCGTCATTCTTTACCCTGACGCATTAATACAATTCTCAACAGAGACAAATGTTCATCATCATCAAATCTTTATTTATTCAGGCGAACATCATTGAGCAAGGCTCATTTAGAAGATGGACCTGATAAGGTCAAGGTTCAATAGTTGATACACAACAGATACATCATACACTTATATAAGACAGTTATACATACAGGGAAAATAACGTTTATAAACACAGTGATGTACAGTAAATTCACATGATAAAAAGCGGTTACAGGAAAGTTAAGCTAATATTTACAGTATGTACAGTATATACATATCCCAGTGAAGGCAGACACTCAACATAATGTAATACTAGGATGGTGAAGGTATTACTGGGTGCCATAAGATGGGGTGTCTGTCTGGAAGGAATATGCCATATATGGTTTGGAAGGAGATTTGTGAGATGACAATGCTAGCTCTAGTGGTAGCAATTGCATTTCTCTTTGAAGAAGACTGTACAATGCTGTTTAAAGGATGCAAATGGAATGATATTGGACAGTTTTAGGGATTTTGTAGGGTGTTCCATGCTATAGCTAGAGAATAGCTGATTGCTGCCCTCCTAGCCTGGTGTTGAATTTGGGCAATTTGAGCAGGATGATGTTGTTGCTTCTTAGGGCATAGGAGCTAGGAGAGGTCTGGGTGAAGCAGTCCAGGATATAGTTTGGAAGTTTTTTTGACAATGCTCTGTAAATCCATAGTGCTGCATTTCTTTTCCTTCTGAGGTGAAGGGAAACCCACCCAACTGCAGCATAAAGAGAGCAAATGTTACCTTCCCATCTCCTTTTAGGGAAAGTTCATTATATTTTATTGACCAAAAATCTGGATGGCTGTAAAGTCCAGTACCACAGTTACTCTGGGGTGAGTAATTACCTGCTCCAACCCCACCAGACATGTCAATTTTAAGCTGGGGCACAGTCCTAAGATCAACCCCTCTATATAAACCCACTATGTCTCTTGATTCATTCATGTCTCTTGCTACAGATACAGACACCTGAGGGTAGACATGCTAGGCGTTACCCCTACACAGATTCTAATCCTTTTTAAATATTTGTGCTTATTTCAGCTGTTACCATCTAGCACCTTGTGACTGGTGTGAGAGTTTTCCCTTTTTCCAAAGGTGCCATTTTTTTTCTGTAATGACCTCTCCCCTTTGGGACACTCTTTCCACACCCTGGGTACTAGTTCTTCTGCTGTCCCCAGCAGGCACATAAGACAGGTCTTAAGACAGGCTGTCACCTGTCTGTACATTCTTGGCCAGTAATAATACAGGGTTAATCGAGCTAATACCCCACCATGGCTCGGATGCCCACGGGGACTAAAGTGAGCTGCCTCTATCACTTGTTGTCGTTAGGCCTCAGGCACCACTATCTGGGCATACACATGTTTTGTACGGGGGTTGGTCCTTATATGGTACAGAACACCCTTCTTTAGTTTTTACAACCAACATTGTTTTACCCCCACATCACCATT
Organism: Neoceratodus forsteri; assembly: GCA_016271365.2. Lineage (NCBI taxonomy): Eukaryota > Metazoa > Chordata > Ceratodontiformes > Ceratodontidae > Neoceratodus > Neoceratodus forsteri. Next base: position 100,199,861 of record CM028138.1, on the reverse strand, counting down.
AATCTGCATACCCTCCTTAACCTTAACATACTGTAACAGTTTGGAAACATTAGCATCTTTAGTCTGCAGTATACCCCAGTCAATACTGTTAATAGATTTAAATGTAGCATTACAAGAAAAAAATACCTTCAGCCTCATGGGCTTCTTCTTGCTTGCTTGGAGTCTTCAACCCCAGCACAATATCACTAGCCACAGTCTTACCTAGGGTCTCACATTCAAGTTTCATACTTGCATCTCTGACCTCCAACAGGTAACATCCTGGGATCAAAGGCAAAAAAGGAATATCCTGCTCTCTCAGGGGTTCCTCCTCCAGCTGAGCCCACAAAAAATCCTCCTCTGATTCTTTATCTCCTCATCCCCTTTGCATCTTTTTGTCATCTTCTGGCTAGGCTGTCCTCCAATCTCCTAGGTCCAATCCAGGCAGAAGCTTCTCTCTCAGTCTGCCAGCCATAGTTCTGATCAGAACTCCACGGACTTTCTTCTCCGGGTTCTTCTCTGGCAACTCCTGGTGCATGTCTACCTTGAATATGTGGGTGATAGCCACTGGAAAGCATACCTCTTTGGCCAGTCCAGATGCTTCCAGCAAGTTATCCCACTGCTGACACCAACTCTGTGGAGGGGTTGTGGGATAACAGATGGACCAGACACTGAACATTAAGTTCAACACACAATCTCTGTGTGATGTTTATCCAAAATGCAGCGGATAGCCTTCAGCAATGGCATATCCCTTCTTCAGTACATCAATTTGTAGCAACAGATTATGCAAGCCTTTCCTCTACACTTAACCAGTACCTACTGATTCACTGATCTCTGATCTAACTTTACAGTTGAGATTCAGCCTCCGCTATGCAGGCATTGTTTGCTTGGGTGGTGGGGGCTCAAATAATAATAATAATAAAAAAAGCTAAAGACAAAGAACCTTAGTACAGAAACACTGAAGCAAGGCCTACCCCAAAGAGTACTGGCAATAAGAGAAGTTTCAAAGAAACACAACATCACATATACTTCATTAATGCAAAGAATTGTGGGATATATGTAAATCACCATGACATTTCAGACTGGCTCAGTTTTACAGCAATTTACATGCTTTTAAATAGCACAACTAACCTAATTTTTATCATACAGTCTCCTAATAACTTTTTACCTCTATCAAAAACAACTAGTGCCATGGTATTTTCAACATTTACAGGTTTTATACACATAAGGTATATACATTAAAGTATTTTATGACATAGTGCTATTACATACTAAATCCAGCTATGTTAAACACAGCCTGTTGCTTTACATAAGCTTGGAGGTCATCATAATAACATCCCTGTATGAGAACCTGAGAGGGAAAAGGAAAATTTAAAGAGGACACTATAGTATAGTCAAGAAAAGGGAGGGGTGCTCATAGGTGGCCAACCTTAGGGACTAGAAATTGTAAAGAATAGATTAGGCTGAGAAATAGAATAACTGTTGCAACAGATTTAAGAAAAGGTCAGTCCTCAAGAGTGGCAGGAGCTCCTTGTCACACCCACCCCCACCACCCATTCTGGCAGCCTATTCCAAGGACCCACCATTCTCTCAGTTAAGAATATCCCCCTCACATTTCCTCCAAATCTGCCCCCTCCAGCTTGAATGCATGTCCAGTAGTTGATTTGTTGTTAGTCACTCATCCTGAATATGCTAGACTCCCTCACTTTGTTGATTCCGATCAGATATTTGAAGGTTTCAACCATAATCCCCCCACTCCCTCCTCATCTTCAGGGTAGCCTGTTATATGGGTGCTGGTGATTGGGTGCCTGTAAAAAGGTAATCCAATCCCCGTCACATGTCATCAGGGCTAGTGGCAAGATAGGGCAACTGGATGTGGGTATCAGTGAGTATAGCAACAGGATGTTACTATAAGTACGTGCATGGGGGGAGCAAGCACTCACAGTGAGGGGCGGGAGGGATTGTGAGGGGTGGTACCATGGTGGGTTGCTGAGTTGGCCCTGTGGCATAGTGGGTGGGCGGGCAGCTCTGGTAGGCAGGATGCTGGGTTTGGGTCCAGACACTGGGTGTGTTTTTGTTGCACCTGGCCAAAATTTTTTTAAATGGTATTGCACCCCCAACATGCACCCCTGGAGTTGGAAAATTCTCAGTAGGGAGGGAATGTTGGGGCAAGTCACCGGCACCATTTTGCTGTGCGCTGGGGAGTAAGAGTGTAGAAATTTAATTTTCAGCACTCTGACCTAGCGATAACAGTGATCACCTTTAGGCTTTCACCATTATCACATGGAACCCATCTCCTGTGACTATAGGTTTAGTTCCTCTGGCCACTCCTTGTAGCAATCACTGGAACCAAAGGACAAAACCTCAACTTTGTGTTTTGTGGGATTGATCATGCCTTCACAGGAGCTAGTGGTGGCAATGTGGGTGCCTTATTTGCTGAAAAAGAATTCTTCTAGATTTATATGCTTGGCACCCTGAGAACCCCTGGCCTCAATGATGGCATAAATCTTTCTGTCCATCTACGTAAATAAGCCCATTGTATGGGCTCTGGAACTTAGAACAATTGGTAGCACACACCTGAACTGCTTGTTTGTGTGTGTGTCACCAATGCTGCTTGTTTTACCCTTTTCTTGTACCAGTGTATATTGCTGGCCTTCCTTACAGGGTAATGTTTGTACAAATTCATGATGTTAACATAGGATCTGTCCTCTTTATTTATGATATAATTTTGTTATCAATAATTAATTTTTCCATACCGCAGTATTTGAATTGAGGTTTTTTATTGATAAGGCATCCAAGGTGTGGTTAATGTTGTACTCAAGAAGCATAACCTAGAATGAAATGATGGAAAATAATTTTTTTCTGAGGCAGACACCGATTGGATTCTATTTACTATATATTTTATTTATCAGAATATTGTGCTACAATATTTGTACCTCAGTTAAGTATTGGTCTACTATTTAAGATTATCAAAGGTTTTCTCTGCTGTGTGCTCTCTGCTACTGCATTATCATTCAGTTAGCTTATGAATGGATTCTATATATATATCTATTAGAGGCAAAAAACTCCGTTTAATGCATTAGTTAGGGTTGTTCCACAGCGACAAAAGTGAGCAAATTCGCTGTTAGGGTTGAAAACCCTAACTCCGAATTCACACCCCCCAGCACCACACACACACACACACACACACACACACACACACACATTCAAGTATGGGGGAGGACCAAGTCAACACAACCAATGACAGACATCCAGCAGCAGGTGACAGAAATAACAAACAATTGTCTAAATGTACTACGAGACATCCCCACCCACCTGACCAGGTACTGCATGCTCAGTGGAGATCAACAGCAAAACTGAGGCCATGTACACCAAACGTATACATCCCTGATTGCAGCTGCACACAACGTACTACACTTAGTAGTTGCATGGCCTTACCTACCGATGCCCCACACCACACCACAACTGGTACTGTGCCATTAGTCAATATAAATGCTGAAGGTGCATGATGACAGTTGTAGAAAGGTTTTAACACTAGTGAGTATACATTAATTAAGAGAAGTACATAAATTAACCACAAGACACTAGCATGCTCAAGATAAAAGTAGTGTTACATTTAGTAGGTGATTTACATAGTAGTACATTTACTAAATTGGTTTACTCAAGATAGAGAGGCTGATGTAAGCGTATGGAAAAGCATTGCCTGTTCAATGCTCTGAAATTCGTACTGCCAGTATCAGATGCATTCTTACTGATGAAGGTGTACTGCTCATGTACATACATAGACCTTCAGTGTGTTTCAATACTAAAGATGCAGTAAGTATTCTTTGTAAGAAACATTGTAATTGCATGGATCAGGCCAAGCAACTTCTAAATATCATAGCACTACTGAGCCAACAATGACGTACCTGTATCGGAGATGTATAATGGATAGATTTTCCTGTAGGCACTTACTGAGTATGTTGTATCTGATAAAGACAATCTCATTGCATCGGTGATGACTAACTTATTCAAATAGTAATACATTTACTATTGTTGCAATGAGTGATCTATGCCACTTATAGACACAGTGTAATTTTTTTTAACAGTTGTTTCATACTCAGGCTGTATGCCTAGTGTTTGGGTTTGCCACACTTCTGTCACTGATGCTATCAAAGTGATAACTATGTTAATTGTGGTACAACAGGAATCAAGTAGGTATGGTGTAGATATAAACAGAATGTCTTTTAGCATTGATTTAACTCACAATGGGGTAAGTGTACTAGGACAGCAGGGGTTATTCTCTATCACTGACTCTGTCAGTTATAATCACACTAACGTTTCGATGACTGTAATGATCAAGTTACACTGTTCATCTTCATGAGTCATCATTCACAGCCATTCTCCAGTAACTAGACAGTGTATGGTGTAACTGGGTGGACACTGTGCTTGCAAAGCTGCTACAGTGCCCAGCAGAGGGAGACTATCTACTCATAAAGACAATTAAGCAATGAGGCATGACCAACAGTTATGTTAAATGGTCTGTTAATCACCCTGTGGGGTTTAATGTTGAATGAGGCATAGCGAAAGCCACATGTCGCTAGACAGTGATAAACTGACCATTAACATAATACCTGGGAGTGGCTTACTGCTATCATAATAAAACTGTTTTTTAAACAACATTAAACCATGTTCATCATATGGTTAGGCTCTACATGTATGTTAATAAAAAGTAAACATAAGGCTGTTACAATGTTTACAGTCAATTAGAAAGCTGCATTTCTCAAACCCTTGTTATAATCAGAGATATTATACCTGTACAACTCCTTGGTTTTGTTGAACTCTATTGCTCAGGTGGCCCACCACATGTGGTCTGGTCTGGTGTGGAGCATCGGTAGGTAAGGCCATGCAACTACTAAGTGTGGTACGTTGTGTGCAGCTGCAATCAGGGATGTGTACATTTGGTGTACATGGCCTCAGTTTTGCTGTTGATCTCCACTGAGCACACAGTACCTGGTCAGGTGGGTGGGGATGTCTCGTAGTACATTTAGACAATTGTTTGTTATTTCTGTCACCTGCTGCTGGATGTCTGTCATTGGTTGTGTTGACTTGGTCCTCCCATACTTGAATGTGTGTGTGTGTGTCTGTGTGTGTGTGGTGCTGGGGGTGAATTGGAGTTAGGGTTTTCAACCCTAACAGCTAATTTCACTTTGTCGCTGTGGAACAACCCTAACTAATGCATTAAACGGAGTTTTTGCCTCTAATTTCCTTCTTTTGAGAATGGTAATGAGAAATAGTGAATGTAATGCAGCGGTGGGGGCCTCAGCCCCACCACATGATGTCTTGTGGCATAGTAACAGGAGCAGCAATGCAAACAGAAATGCTAACAGTGGCACACATGGTAACACAAGCGCGAATGAGAACAGAAAGGTAACGCATTAACGTGGCTGAGACGGAACGGTCTGCCATGTGATGTGTTATCACATAGTAACATGGTGCCTGCAAATGGAAATGTCAATGGGCATGGTGAAGCAAAGTGGAAACAGAAAGAGAAACAGTACTGTAGACACAAATGGCAAAAAATAACAGAAAAGCAAGCGCAAGTAAGCGCAAGGATACTTTGCAAGGGCCCCGCACTCCCGGCATGTCAGCTGGAGCAGCAGAGTTTAAAAGCCCACCTCCCACCACATGATGTCTTGTGGCATAGTAACAGGAACAGCAATGCAAACAGAAGCGCTAACAGTGGCGCACAAGGTAACGCAAGCGCGAATGAGAACAGAAAGGATAACGAACACGGTGGCGTAGACGGGAACGGTGTGCCACGTGATGTCTTGTCACATAGTAACATGGTGCCTGTAAATCGAAATGGCAATGGGCATGGTGACGCAAAGTGAAACAGAAAGAGAAACAGTACGGTACACACAAATGGCAAAAAAGTAAGAGAAACGCAAGCGCAAATGAAAACACAAAGGATGACGCACGTGGTGGCGCAGACGTCAACGGTAAGTGAAACGGGCATGGAACTGCAAGCGGAAAGGGCAATGGTAACAGTAATGTAAGCGCACAGGCTGGTTTTCCCAAAAAGCTGAATAGAGAAAGACAGTGAGTACAAAGAATGTATGCATAATAATGGGTATCGGAGCAGAAAATGAGGACTTGGAATACTAAATAAGTTATATCTCAGGAACCGTATGACGTAGAAAAAAATTTAAAAGTCGTATGATTTATGACTGTCCTGGCTATTTTGTACTCAACCCCACTAGGGGCTAAGAATTTTCAAGAAACTCTGTATCTACTTGATTTCTGAATACGGGCCCTGAAAGGCCTTGAAGGCTGTAATGTTATCCTATGGGAAAAAAAGAGATGTTCAGAGCACCATAACTTTGCCTCCTGTAATATTTTTTCACCAAACCACTGAAAGGCACATCTGTGAGCTGTTGGCTGTCTTCCTCCAAATTTCAGGAAAAAGACCAACCTTATTTTGCAGCAGGGATCCAAAGGATTTCTGTAATGCGTCACGCCATAATGTTATCCTATGGGAAAAATGTCAACTTTGGAGTGCCGTAACTTTGCCACTGTGTAATATTTTTCAATACAACACCGAAAGGCACATCTGTGAGATGTCGGCTCCGCTCCTCAAATTTCAGCTCAAAACTCCCAACGGTTCTTTTGCAGCGTGAGTGCCAAAGTATTGCTGTCATTTTCCACAGACTAGAAAACTACTGTCGCAATTTGCTAAAGCTTTTCACAAAATTCTGCACTTTCATGAGCACGAAAGTAATTTTATGAAAGTACTTTTTCCAGAAATTTGAAAACATATTTCTGGGGTGTTTTACCACAAAATAAAGACATGGCAAGCATCCTCAGGGCCTCGAATGAATACAAAAAATAGGTTGCTAGAGGGTCCCACATTTAAATGCCAACCATTTTTCTGATCACCAACTTAAAACAAAATGGCCGATTTGTAAAGTAACATGCCCATTTGACGAAAGTAAAATGCATTTGCGAAAGTGTTGAACTTTTGTTAACTTTTCCCTTTGACTTATAATGGAAACTGTTTTTGAATAACTTTTGAACCGCTTAATATTTTTTCAATAAATCTTCAAAGGCACATCGGGACCCTGGCCAAGATGCTCTCTGAAGATTTCGGGCCGGTCACAAGAAACTGCATTTGACCTGTAGGCGCAACCATAGAATTCCAGAAAAGCATAAACGCCACAGATCACACTTAATAACTCCACAGCTGTATATCCAACCAGTATGAAACTTGGCAGATCCCAAGGCCTATGGTTCTTGATCATAAATTCAAATTTCAGGCAAATCCATCAAATGGTTGCAAAGTTATTAAGGTGCAAAGTTTTGGGGTTTAACATAGAACTGGCTCCTCAACCCTAACTATGGTAGCACTACCGTGCTACCATAATATATATATATATACTGTGTATCTATATATATATATATATACACTGTGTGTGTTATATATATATATATATATATATATATATATATATATCGAATCCATTCATAAGTGTGAAGCACACATTAAGCATGGGGATTAATGTTAAGCTGCCGCCCCTTTAAGAGCACTTAGAACTTGCATGTAACAATTTGTTGCACTGCCTGGCAGTGCCATGTATGCCTGTCAGTCAGAGATTTTGTCAGTCTGGGGCTTGTCCTCATGAAGAAAACATCTGCTGTACAGCAAATAAACCTGCCTTATTCTTTATTTTATGCGTCCGACTAGTTATTCGCACGGTCCAGATGGGGTCCTCATCAGCAGTAGCTGCAGCAACGGAAGGGTCTGGCAGATGACAGAGAAGGTAAGGGGTCTTTTAGTGGTGGACCATACAAAAAAAATGCCACACATGGTGAAGAATGCGGCCCTTCTTCTGTCCAGACCCCCATCTCACTTGCCTGCGTCGCTGGTTACCCCAAGTCATCACCCCAGTATGTCTGAACTGCTTGAATAATGTTTTACAAACAGCTGCATAGGAAAAAAAAGTATATACAAACTGCATCCCGTGTTATACAACAGACTGCAGCCTTCCTCTACCACTGCTGGCTGTGAAGAAAAAAATTGTTCAGCAGTGCTAGACTACTGTTTAAATAAAACTGCCAGCACGTTATTTCTATTCAGCCGTAGAAACCCCCACAGAGCTGCGAACTATGCAACCCACCCCCACCACCTTGTGGCAGCAGGCCTGATAGAACTCCCTGCCTATTGCAACAAGTCAAACTGCTCTGTCTTGCCAGCCACTCTCCCTCTGTGCCTCCCAGCTACAGATCTCCGCCCAGTGTTAATCACAGCTCCAAATAAAAAAATAAATGAATACATCAATCAATGAACTGCAAATTCTCTGCTGCACATTTTCTTGGAACTGCTGTCCCGACTGCCAACAGGTTGCCCCAGCACACAGCAGCGTCCACAGTTTTCATTGAGCTGCACTACAAATACCCCACAGACTGGCCTGCTTCCTCCCGACCACAGCTTCACCTAATACCGGCTCCCAACTGCTGCGCCAGCTCCACTCTCAGCTCCCCAGCCAGCCAGCTCCACAAACACGGCCCACAATCCGGAGCGCTCCTCTCACTATGCGGCTCCTGAACAGCTTCTCAGCCGCAACAGAAACCAAATGGAGCCCCGCTCCTCCTGAACAGCTTCTCAAGCAAGCCGCTCAGCTTCCCTGCCACACAGAGCAATCCCACTCCCCAAAGGCCACCGAACAGCTGCAGCTCACTCTTGAAGCCAAACGAGCCATCACGCCTACCTCGAGCAGCTCTTCTCTTGCTCCTTTGGCTGCTTGGAGCTGCACAACATCACTCCTCCACAATCGGAGCCTCCTTTCCACTCAGACACACCAAAAGGAAAAAAAAAAGAAATTAAACTAAAATGGAGCTCAAATAAACTCCACACAAAGCGCACTTCTCCCCAATTTACCACAGCTCTGTGCCCTCCGAAAACAGCCACAGCTCGCTCCTGAAGCACCAAATGGAGCGCTTCTCTCGCCACGCTGCTCAGCTCTTTTCCCTGCTGTCCTCAGCATTCTCTTGCTCCTGCTCGGAGCCTCTACTCGCCACTCAGCCACAGTACAAAGCCAAGACCAGTCTACAGAAAACAAAAAAAAACAAAAAAAAAATGCAGGACTGCCTGGAGTGATCGTTTTCCCTACTTGGCCACAGCAACTCAAATAAATAAGATGTTGGGTGCATGAAAAGACATACTGGGAGCAGACACCCTAACTAAAACAGAGCAGGGAAAGCAAAGCACTCCAGAGCTTAGGCAGAGTACAACCAAACTAATAAAGGCAAGAAAAAATAAATACATAAATAAACGTAAGACAGCCTGGGGAAATAATAGACTGAAAGGCTGCACAATATAAATACAGTAAATTCCCCCATCTTTTTGCCACTCACCACCACAGATTCTTCCCGCCATTTCAGTGGGGAGGAAGGACAGCAGGGCAGCAATCGCCATTTTGAACATTGTTCATCAGCCAGGCAGCCTCGTGGAAGAAATCCTCCATCTTGAGCACAGCAAAAACAACAAGACAGGAAGTGAACCTTGACCCCCTTGCTGACGGCCATCTTGCTACATTCAGACAGTCAAAAATCCCATGGGAACTGCATGTCACAGTTCGGTGGCCATCTTGGGAAGGGCACAAATTGACCTCACTCCATTGAAAACAATGGAATTCCTATTGAAATGAATGGACACTGTAATAAAAAGCTGATTTTTGCCATGAAACCTTTATTTCAATAACAAACAACACAGAATTGAGTGGGAAGTTCTTTATTAAGATGTCATTAATGAACTTTGCTACAAAAATTTGCACTTTTGTCTACAAAAATAATTTTTGCTCGGCACTTCATCTATGACACGACATCATGTCTCCTGCATGATGGCAACTCCTTCTCACCCGTACGACCTTCGCTCAGTGAAATGAAGCTCATCTCCAACCACAGTGTCAGACAACAACACAGATATGGGTGCCAGAGCATCCGGAGTCCTGGGCCTGGGGCTACAAAATTTAAACAATCCTCCATGACATCCAGTCTTCTATTTCTGCTCAAGGGGCACCAGCTATGCAAGCTATTCAAGATGACTTGGCCTACATTAAAGCCATTTCACCACAGTCCATGGTCCATGCCAGCCTACAGTCAGTACCCTTCTCAACCCTGCCTCACGAAGATGCTTTCGACTGGCTGGAACACTTCCAAGCATGGATTTCCTTCAACGGTTGGACCAATCCTTTGCCCATCTTCAATGCCTTGCGCTTGCTTCTGAGAGAGACTGCCATTTCATGGTTCAACACACTTCCAGACCAAGTCAAAGGAGATACTACCACACTATACACAACCTTCAAAGCCCATTTTCTTCAAGCACATTCACCCTGGTTATTACAGCAACAGCTGTGGGAACATACAATGCAACCCTCGGAATCTCTTGAAGCCTTCATTGTGGTCATTGAGACTCGATGCAAACACCTACAGAAATCAGAGAAAGATCAAGTAACAGCCTTTGTCCGGGGACTGCCTCCTCAGTTTTGTACCTATGTCATACAGCAAAAGCCAACCACCTGGACAAACACCATCCAAGCTGCACGGCTAGCTCAAGAGTCCATTTCAATGTTCCAGTCTGCCGGTGCTCAGGCGCCCCAAACCTCACAAGTGGCTGCACTTGCCACATGTGTCCAACAGCAACAAGCAATGATCGACAAGCTTATTTTTACTGTCAATGCCTTACACGTCAGCTCAACTACCTCTTCGGCAAATACTAATGCTATGCAAACCCCTCAGAACACAGCAACTGACCACCCTTCTGACTTTCACAATTCAACCAAAATAGTTCCTCCAACTGTGAACTCTAGCACACTCTCACTTCTTGGAGCAAAGGTACCTGTCATCCGATCACCTCTCCTAGCAAATTATGTACCTGTATCCATCGGAGATTGGTCTACGCACGTCTTGGTCGATACTGGAGCAGAAATATCAGGTATCAACAGCAGTATTTTAAACAATCAAGCTATTCATCACATACCTAATGTCTCTCCAGCTGACATAAAGTCCATTATCACAGCCAGTACAGATACAGTACCTATCACAGGCATGGTCCATCTCAAGCTCCACTTTGGCTCACAGCAAGTTACTGTCAAGTTTTATATAGTGTCTGATCTTCAGCCTGCAATAATTCTAGGCCTGGACTTTCTCAAAGCTCACAAAGCCATCCTAGACTTTGCCTAAAGCAAACTGTCGCTAGATCCTTAGAGGCAACTCGCAGCTATAAACTCAGTCACTGTGCCTCCTCAGTCAGAAATGGTTTTGATTGCCAAGATTCAAGGTGAAGCGCTTTCACAAGGTGTTGTTGGCATCATCACAGGATCCACCGCACTGCATTCGTCAGGTCTCCTTCTGGGAAATACCTTATCGGCAGTACAAGATGGCGCAGTCTTCCAAAAATGCTGCAACTTCACAGATGAGCCAGTGGTCATTTCAAAGGGTGCCAACATCGGAAAGTTTGTCTGCTTGTCTTTAGGGGACCAGCTCCGTCTCATGCAAGGACCTCAGTCTGGTTCCTCCCACTATACTCCTGTCAATACTATCATGACCACTCCAACTTCAACAGAGTTACCCCTCAGTTAGCGTCTACCCTCTTCCAAACTTCCAGCATCTCCAACAGAAAAGCAACAACTTTTGAAATTCCTGGAAACTTACCCATATGTCTTTGTTGGTTCAGATAACAAGCTCGGATGCTGTGATATCCTGCAACACACCATCGAAGTACAGCTCAACCAGAAACCAATCCATCAGTGAGCCTACAATTTGGGACATAACCAGAAACAAGTCCTCAAGGACATAATCAAAGACATGCTTGATCAAGACATAGTCGAAGAATCTACAAGCCCCTGGGGTGTACCTTGCATGCTGGTGGTAAAAAAGGACAAAGGGTATCGTTTTGTGGTAGACTACAGAAAACTCAATACCTACACCGTGCAGGATGCTCATCCCTTGCCTACAACTGAAAATGCCTTGGAGAGTCATGGTGCGGCCGGTCCTGCTTACTTCACCACTCTAGACCTTCAGAGTGGGTTCTATTAAGTTTCCCTTGATCCAGCTTCTCATCTATACACAGCATGGTGTTGCCACTTGGGACTTTTCCAGTTCGAACGTCTGCCTATGGGTCTTCGGAACAGTCCAGCACATTTCAACGTGTGATGGAAGCTGTACTACATAGGTTGTCTTGGAAATCTTGCCTAGTCTACCTGAATGATGTGATTGTCTTCAGCAGAACTTTGCCGGAGCACCTCCAACATCTTCAAGAAGTGTTCGAACGTCTCAGACAAGCCAATCTCAAGCTTCGCCCAGAAAAGTGTTATTTTGCACAGCATCAGATTCATTACCTGGGACATATGGTTAGTTCTCAAGGCATCTCTCCAGATCCAGACATGATCTCAGCAATCAAGGACTATCCAGAGCCTAACAATCTCAAAGACCTTCAGGCTTTCCTGGGCTTGTCTGGCTGCTACCGAAAGTTTATTTGCAACTACACCAAGATTGCAGCTCCACTGTATGCCCTCACCAAAAAGGGATGTGGCTATATTTGGACTTCTGAATGTAAAGAGGCCTTTGACACCTTAAAACAAAACCTAATCTCTTCTCCAGTATTGGCATACCCCAGGCTCGACCAACCATTCAAGCTCTACTCAGATGCTAGTTCCTTTGCAGTGGGCACTGTGCTCTGTCAAAATCAAGATGGAACAGAACGAGTTGTCTCCTATGCTGGGCACTCTCTTTCCTCAGCTGAGTAGAACTATGGCATCACAGAGAAAGAACGTCTAGCCATGGTATTTGCCATGAAGAAATTTGACTGCTACCTTTGCTACTCCTCCTTTACAGCTATCGTTGATCACTCTGCCCTCCGATGGTTATTTGAAATGAAGGAGCCAGTAGGCAAGTTCACCTGACAGCTTGCCATGCTGCAATCCTACAACTCTGAAATTCAAAACAGACCAGCTCAAGTTCACTCAAATGCTGATGGTGTAAGCCAGAGACAATATCCCTCTGCATCCTCCTCAACATATGTAGAATCCTGCTTACAAGCTCCTCCCTTCCATGCCACAGATGTGCTTCCTGTGGACACTCCTACAGCACCTCAGGTTGCTTTGCTGCTCCCTACTGCTTCTATAGAGAGGCACACACATCCTCAGTTACTGCAAGCAGTCAAAGAGCTTCTCATCTCCTCTACATCTGATTTATCCCTGGCAACTGTTAAAATGCAACAATGAACTGACACTCAATTTACAGACATAATCTCCTACTTAGAGTCTGGAACCTTACCCGCAACAAAAGAAACATCGCCAAGATGTACTTTTCTTTGCTTCACAGTACTTCCTCAATGACGGTGTGCTCTTTCACATTTGGACCAAGGAAGGCAAGTGTCATTGCACGGATAGAACTCATGTACAGCTAGTTGTGCCAGCCTCTCTCATCCCTCAAGTTCTTATCTCCATTCATGCCTCTCCACTTTTGGGAGGTCATATGGGAATTCACAGAACTCTGGAAAAGACAAGGCTTCACTTCTTCTGGCCACACATGAACAGGGACATTGTCCAGTTCGTAAAATCCTGCCAGCCCTGCTCCCAGAGAGAAAGCCTTCTTCCAAACCAACAAAGGCACATGTCATCCCCATGCCTATAGCCACTGAACCATTCCAAAGAGTCAGCACTGACATTCTTGGGCCCTTACCAACATGCTCTGACTCTGGTAACAAATACATCCTTGTCTTTGTGGACTACCTGACAAAGTATTTGGAACTCATCCCCCTAAGAGACATTAAAGCCTCCACTGTGGCAAGTGCCTTTCTCACTACAGTCATTTGTCGTCACAGTACCCCATCGTACCTACATTCAGATAGAGGCACTAACTACCTGTCCACCATTGTCTGAGAAACTTGCAAAATTCTCAACATAAAAAAGACACATACCACAAGTTACCATCCACAATGCAACGGACAGAGTGAAAGAATGATGTCTACCATTCTCTGCACACTCTCCAAGTATCTGGATGAGACTCACGGCACCTGGGACCAGTTTGCTCCCTTTGTGCAGTTTGCATACAATACCAGCCCTTGTGTTGACAGCACAGAATATACCCCCTTCTTCTTAGTTGATGGACGTCATCCAAGAACTCCACTGGACAGGGATCTCTCACTGCTAGAGGTGCCCAAGTCAGCTTCTTCTTTCATTATCCCTCTTCTGGAAGAGTTGGAACTTGCCTGACGAGTTGCAATCACCACGTTGGGCCAGAGAAAATTGGCAATGAAAAAAATGTCTGCAGCCAAGGTGCATGAGCCTTCATTCTCTGTTGGGGACATTGTTTATTTGTACCGACCTGTTCTTGTTCCGGGCACCACCAAGAAACTGCTTCACCCCTGGACTGGTCCCTTCTACATCGTAGAAAAGCTTCCTCCAGTCCACATTCATCTGCGATGCAAGTCGGATGGCAAGCTGGTACACAACAAAGTCCATATAAATTGACTAAAGCATGGGTACCTGAATAACAACCTCCCAGATGACTCCAGTCCTCCCAGAAATGAAGCTGCCCTTGAGCCTGCCATCCTCTCTGAAGCTGAGATCCCTCCGGACAACTTGCAACTAGTTCCTACAGCTCTTTCCGCTCCTGACACTCTCCAGCTGGATTCCATTTTACCAGATCATTTGCCTGGGACTTCTCTTCTTCTCAACCTTCTTCTTCTTCTCAGGACTCTCCTCTACACACCACAGTGTACCAGATTGAGAAGATCTTAAGAAAGAAGTTTGTCAATGGATCCTGGACTTACAGAGTAAAGTGGTGTGGATTCGATAGTGGGCAGAACTCCTGGGTCGCTTTTAACGACCTGACCCCGATCCTGTCAGGAAATTGTGCAATGCATGCATGCCTCCATTCCCACTGACCGGAAAAGTCGACGGAGGTCTTGAACTTTGGTTACCGGACTCAGTGAAATGTTTTGGGACTAATTCATTTTCTGATTTAACTGCAGTAAATATCTCGTTGTACCTGTCTCTTATGCATCTGTTACCATGGTACTATTTACTTGCACTAACGCTTTTCCCCTTAGGAATGTCTTACCAGCATTAACACTTTTTCCCCATTAGGAATGTCTTTTTACATGGACAGTCTACCGGTTGATTATACAACTGTTATTAAAATGTGAGACTGCATTCTTGGTATCCTCCTGCTGCTACCCTTCCCTCTTTTCCCTTTTCCTTCCCCCACACTTTAGCACTTGTGGCATGACCAAGTCTCAAGTACTATTGTGTTTCCCTCCTCTCTGGCGCTACTCTGACTGGTCCCCAGTGTAGCCCAGGTTCTTTCCTCCCCCCATCCCTGCAGCAGAGTACTGTTCTGTTTTGTGAAATCTAATGCCTTGTAATGCATGAAAATGTTTTTTTTTTGCCTTAAAACTTTACTTAAAATATTTCTTAGAAACTGTTTATAGATTTATTGCTTGTTTGAGTGGTGCTCACATTCACTGTTCCAGTGGTGATGTGAAGCACACATTAAGCATGGGGCTTAATGTTAAGCTGCCACCCCTTTAAGAGCACTTAGAACTTGCATGTAACAATTTGTTGCAGTGCCTGGCAGTGCCATGTATGCCTATCAGTCAGAGATTTTGTCAGTCTGGGGCTTGTCCTCATGAAGAAAACATCTGCTGTACAGCAAATAAACCTGCCTTATTCTTTATTTTATGTGTCCGACTAGTTATTCGCATGGTCCAGATGTGGTCCTCATCAGCAGTACCTGCAGCAACCGAAGGGTCTGGCAGACGACGGAGAAGGTAAGGGGTCTTTTAGTGGTGGACCATACAAAAAAATGCCACATAAGCTAATTGACACTTTTTTCTTCCTACTCATAGCCATATGTCTTCCAGTTTATTTTAGTGATTCAATCTGCAGTTTCTATTATCATTTAAGAATTTTTTTAAAAGGTTTAAAATAATTATTTCCCAAGAAAAAAAGATGGCGATTTCATTTTTACGTAGAAATAAAATTGAGGACCCAAGGGTGGTAAGAATCCAGAAAAAAAATCCAAATGTACAGTACACTGCATAGGAAGCATCCAGAAAACCCAAATCAGCAGTTCTGCCAATATTTTTCATAAGCATAGCAGAAAATAAACTTTTTGGAATAACTTTTTTCCTTGCACTGCTGCCTTAAAATGGGTCTGTTTAGTCCGCTTACATAAGATTCTTATGTTCTTTGCTTTTTTCACTTACTTTTTCACATAGTTTTGTATATATGTGTATAAGTATGTTTACAATTTGGTGCAATTTTTTACGTAATCAGATGTTTAAATAGTTTTCTTATACTAAGTGGTATTCAGTCAATCAGATTTAAGAAATGTCACTTTAAGAATCTGGTTTAAATAGAAAATGGAGGGTAGTTACACCTGTGGGACACATCCTGATGAAGCTTCAGCAAAACCGGTAGAAATCTAGTGAGGTCCTGCCTGTTTGTTCCCTGGTTTCCGCATTAGCACTTTTTGGAGGTTTGCAGTTTTTGCTCTGCCTTATAAACTGCTTTAATACTGAACATTCAATTATTTTGGTCTGTTATGCGGTGGGTAGTGCTGGAATTCTGTGTGTTTGTTGTTGTGGGTGATCCACAGGTATTTTTATGTAATGTTGTTGGAGCATTATAATAGCCACCTCCACTCAGTCATACATTTATGGGCCTTTGTCCAAGTAAGCAGTTAGTTGAGCGGGATATGGGGTGTGAAATGTAATGTTCTGATGTTTGAGTTCCCACATTAATGTAAAATACTTTGTACATTGCACCATGATTCCTGCGGAGTAATCATTATTGACGTTGATCTGGGTGTTTTGATAAGTAACTAACTTTTTTCTGCTGCCAGGCTTGGTGCCTCATAATTCAATGTGGTGGCATGCTGCTGCTGACACTAGTTCAGCAAGTGTGACACCAACTTGAAAGAAATTTGATGCTGCAATGAGGGAGCGCCTCATCATTGCAGGGCATGCCTGAAAGAAATTGGCACTGCAATGAGGGAATACCCTGTCATTGCAGGGTGTGCCTTGCCTGCCAAAACATTTCTCTTCAGCCCACTTCCTCCATTATCCATTGCGGCACCAGCAGTGCAAGTAAATCTTCCCACTCCCTTCCACTGCATGCTGTCCACCCTGCTCCCTCCATTCCCAGTCCCAGCACATAATTAGACCCTCCTGCTCCCTCCCACTGTGGGCTGTCTGCCCCACACCCTCCATTCCCAGTCCCGGCACCCAGAGTGTACGTAAATCCTCCCACTCCCTCCCATTGCATACTGTCCGCCCCACTTCCTCAGTTCCCTACCCGGAGTGTACATAAACCCTCCTGCTCCCTTCCACTGCATGCTGTCTACCCCACTCCCTCTGTTCCTGGTCCTGGCACCCAGAGAGAAAGTCACCACTCCCTCTGTGCCTGGTCCTGGCACCCGGAGAGAAAGTCACCACTCCCTCTGTGCCTGGTCCTGGCACCCGGAGAGAAAGTCACCACTCCCTCTGTGCCTGGTCCTGGCACCCGGAGAGAAAGTCACCACTCCCTCTGTTCCTGGTCCTGGCACCCGGAGAGAAAGTCACCACTCCCTCTGTTCCTGGTCCTGGCACCTGGAGAGAAAGTCACCCACTCCCTCTGTTCCTGGTCCTGGCACCCGGAGAGAAAGTCACCCACCCTCTGTTCCTGGTCCTGGCACCGGAGAAAGTCACCCACTCCCTCTGTTCCTGGTCCTGGCACTGGAGAAAGTCACCCACTCCTCCGTTCCTGGTCCTGGCACCCGGAGAGAAAGTCACCCACTCCCTCCGTTCCTGGTCCTGGCACCCGAGAGAAAGTCACCACTCCCTCCGTTCCTGGTCCTGGCACCGAGAGAAAGTCACCACTCCTCTGTTCCTGGTCCTGGCACCGGAGAGAAAGTCACCCACTCCTCTGTTCCTGGTCCTGGCACCCGGAGAGAAAGTCACCCACTCCTCTGGTCCTGGCACCCGGAGAGAAAGTCACCACTCCTCTGTGCCTGGTCCTGGCACCCGGAGAGAAAGTCACCACCCTCTGTGCCTGGTCCTGGCACCCGGAGAGAAAGTCACCCCTCTGTGCCTGGTCCTGGCACCCAGAGAGAAAGTCACCTCCCTCTGTGCCTGGTCCTGGCACCCGGAGAGAAAGTCACCACCCTCTGTGCCTGGTCCTGGCACCCGGAGAGAAAGTCACCACTCCCTCTGTGCCTGGTCCTGGCACCCGGAGAGAAAGTCACCACTCCCTCTGTGCCTGGTCCTGGCACCCGGAGAGAAAGTCACCACTCCCTCTGTGCCTGGTCCTGGCACCCAGAGAGAAAGTCACCACTCCCTCTGTGCCTGGTCCTGGCACCCGGAGAGAAAGTCACCACTCCCTCTGTGCCTGGTCCTGGCACCCGGAGAGAAAGTCACCCACTCCCTCTGTTCCTGGTCCTGGCACCCGGGAGAAAGTCACCCTCCCTCTGTTCCTGGTCCTGGCACCGAGAGAAAGTCACCCACTCTCTGTTCCTGGTCCTGGCACCCGAGAGAAAGTCACCACTCCCTCTGTTCCTGGTCCTGGCACCCGGAGAAAGTCACCCACCTCTGTTCCTGGTCCTGGCACCGAGAGAAAGTCACCCTCCCTCTGTGCCTGGTCCTGGCACCCGGAGAGAAAGTCACCCACTCCCTCTGTTCCTGGTCCTGGCACCCGGAGAGAAAGTCACCCACTCCCTCTGTTCCTGGTCCTGGCACCCGGAGAGAAAGTCACCCACTCCCTCTGTTCCTGGTCCTGGCACCCGAGAGAAAGTCACCCACCCTCTGTTCCTGGTCCTGGCACCGGAGAGAAAGTCACCCACCCCTCTGTTCCTGGTCCTGGCACCGAGAGAAAGTCACCCACTCCTCTGTTCCTGGTCCTGGCACCCGGAGAGAAAGTCACCCACTCCCTCTGTTCCTGGTCCTGGCACCTGAGAGAAAGTCACCCACTCCTGTTCCTGGTCCTGGCACCTGGAGAAAGTCACCCACTCCCTCTGTTCCTGGTCCTGGCACCCGGAGAGAAAGTCACCCACTCCCTCTGTTCCTGGTCCTGGCACCCGGAGAGAAAGTCACCCACTCCCTCTGTTCCTGGTCCTGGCACCCGGAGAGAAAGTCACCCACTCCCTCTGTTCCTGGTCCTGGCACCCGGAGAGAAAGTCACCCACTCCCTCTGTTCCTGGTCCTGGCACCCGGAGAGAAAGTCACCCACTCCCTCTGTTCCTGGTCCTGGCACCGGAGAAAGTCACCCACTCCTCTGTTCCTGGTCCTGGCACCGAGAGAAAGTCACCCACTCCTCTGTTCCTGGTCCTGGCACCTGGAGAAAGTCACCCACTCCTCTGTTCCTGGTCCTGGCACCCGGAGAGAAAGTCACCCACTCCCTCTGTTCCTGGTCCTGGCACCCGGAGAGAAAGTCACCCACTCCCTCTGTTCCTGGTCCTGGCACCCGGAGAGAAAGTCACCCACTCCCTCTGTTCCTGGTCCTGGCACCCGGAGAAAGTCACCCACTCCTCTGTTCCTGGTCCTGGCACCCGGAGAGAAAGTCACCCACTCCCTCTGTTCCTGGTCCTGGCACCCGGAGAGAAAGTCACCCACTCCCTCTGTTCCTGGTCCTGGCACCCGGAGAGAAAGTCACCCACTCCCTCTGTTCCTGGTCCTGGCACCCGGAGAGAAAGTCACCCACTCCCTCTGTTCCTGGTCCTGGCACCCGGAGAGAAAGTCACCCACTCCCTCTGTTCCTGGTCCTGGCACCCGAGAGAAAGTCACCCACTCCTCTGTGCCTGGTCCTGGCACCCGGAGAGAAAGTCACCCACTCCCTCTGTTCCTGGTCCTGGCACCCGGAGAGAAAGTCACCCACTCCCTCTGTGCCTGGTCCTGGCACCCGGAGAGAAAGTCACCACTCCCTCTGTGCCTGGTCCTGGCACCCGGAGAGAAAGTCACCACTCCCTCTGTGCCTGGTCCTGGCACCCGGAGAGAAAGTCACCACTCCCTCTGTGCCTGGTCCTGGCACCCGGAGAGAAAGTCACCACTCCCTCTGTGCCTGGTCCTGGCACCCGGAGAGAAAGTCACCACTCCCTCTGTGCCTGGTCCTGGCACCCGAGAGAAAGTCACCACTCCCTCTGTGCCTGGTCCTGGCACCCGGAGAGAAAGTCACCACTCCTCTGTGCCTGGTCCTGGCACCCGAGAAAGTCACCACCCTCTGTGCCTGGTCCTGGCACCCGGGAGAAAGTCACCACCCTCTGTGCCTGGTCCTGGCACCCGGAGAGAAAGTCACCCACCCTCTGTGCCTGGTCCTGGCACCCAGAGAGAAAGTCACCACTCCCTCTGTGCCTGGTCCTGGCACCCGGAGAGAAAGTCACCACTCCCTCCGTGCCTGCTATCCAAGACCATCTCCTCCGTCACCGTCTGTGAAATGCTGTCTAATTGAAATAAGGTGCCAGTGCTGGTCAACATCATCTAACAGGTAACAGCCAGCATTGGGTCATCCTTGATCTCCAGCCCCCCCCCCAAAGGTACTTTTCCAAATGTGTCTTTCCCCCTCGGATTCCCAACTACCCATACTGAAATACATGATCTTCACAGTTGTATCCCCACAGGGCACTCCTTACTTCATGCCAGGACCGGTTTTCTCTTTTTTTTTTATAATGTTGGGTCTCCCTGTGGTCTTTGATATCCTTCTGGCTTGCTCTAAGCAGATGTACCCTGCCAGCTCAGCAAATGGTTGCCGGGGTACATTTACATAGAGCAAGTGCGAAAAGTGCATAGACACCCATGAGATGGGGTTGGGTAGACTTTCCATCAGAAGTTACAGAGCAGAGGCAAAACGATTAGAAAAAAAATTTATGGCATTAACAAAAATCAGCATCAGCTGAAAACGCTAATCGAGGAGTTTACAATGGGAGGACTTTTAGATCTGTATAGTTTTCCTTGAAGGGTTAGCCAATAATGAACAGATGTAGTAATCTAGTCTGTAGGTTTAATCCTGTATACTTCTGCAGCAACTTCATATTCACTTGGTATTCTATTAGTGTGCAGTGCACTGCACATCTATAATATATGCTCAGAGACTCTAAGGAGATTTGAGCTTTTTTGGGGGTGGGGCTGGAAAATGCGATTTTTATGAGATTATACAGATTTTTAAAAGATCACTTAAGTTATCAGAATGTAATCATCAACTAAATGAGCTGTGGAATTCTGGTTGATTTCACCACCTGTATCCTGTCCAGCTGCCAGTGCTCATCTTGTTTTGCAGCCATGAAATGGGGGTCTCTGTGTTAAGAGTGATTAGAGAATGCATAAAATAGCAGCAGCAGTAGGATGACTCCTTGGTCACCTCAGCACTGCCCCCACCACCACAACCTACTGGGACCTGGGGGCATCTTTTCATTTTTTTTAAGTTGTTTAACCAGGAGTAGCACACTAAGCTGAAAGCTTTTTTACAGGAGTGACCTGGGAGCACAGGGAAGTTAAGTGACTTGCTCAGGGTCACACAGTATGGAAGTGGAAGCTGTGGGATTCAAACCCAGGTCTGGTCTGTTGGATGTCACCAGATTTGCAGTTTAGAGCCTTAAACCACTGTGCTATACTGCATCTGGATGGTGCAACTGGGGAGAGGAAGAAGATAGCCCTTTCCCTCCAGACCCTATCACAGGTGGAATGTCCATGGGCGATTTCTACCCCAGGTATGGCCCTATTTTTATTTATTTATTTATTTATTTATTTCATAATTCAGATTTACAACCTTTGAGTCAAAGACTCATTTACAAAAGCACCTCATCGCAGGGAGGGTAGACAACAGCTGGTGGTGGAGAACATTACAGGTGAGATACACTAAAGAACACACAAAGCAATTCCAGTAATCCCTAAGACAGTGAATGATGGGGTTGGCCATCAGAAGGGGAAAGGGGAAGGCTGCTGCAAAGGAGAAAAAACACTATGAAAAAAATGTAATTGTATGTAAATAGTTCTGTTGACTTATAAGCATATAGTGAATAATTTGAAAGTGGGTGCAACCCAAATTTTACACACATCTGAGGTGTGGAATGCTACATAATCCCTGAGAGCTAAACTCAAGGGGATTATAAAAGCATCCCACACAGAGGTTGTGTGCAAAATTCTGGTTTACACACACCTTTGGTTTACAGACACCCACCCGTGTCTTGATTTTTATAATTACTAGTGAACATTTTTAATTACCTTGCAGTTGTATGACTAGTGCTCTCACTGCTCACAGCATGAGCATGATTGACAGGAAGTGTTTACAAACAACCAGTTGTGGTGCATAAGTACAACTGGCTAGTTGTAATGCATTTTTATAAACTGGTTATCTGAGCATTGAAAATGCTCACTAGTAACAGACTACTATAGAACTGATTCCGTCACAGCGCTGCGGCATGTGAGACACTCCCTTCCTGATGCACTGGCTCAATTCACCTTTACACAGCCCACCCTCGCAGCATTTCAGGTCGCTACAAGGAGGGGCTGTGAATTCACCTGGTGGATGATGAAAAACAGCATTTATAGAGGTGAGAGCGCAGCAAGGTGTTCACACTACCATGTAATGCAGTCACTCCACTACTGATCCCACAACTGAGTCAGATCAAAAAAATTATCTGACGGGTAGTTAATGCACTCCCAACAGTGTTTACACTGTTGACTTCACAGCACATCAACCCGTGCGCATGGGCTGATGTGCTGCAAAGTCAGCAGTGTCAACAGGGCTTTAATGTAGGACCATTCTCTAGGATACCAGCCTAGGTGGCCCAGAGAATAATTCTACAAGCATCACAGTTTGGACTTTAGCTAAGCTAGTACCTTCTAAATTAGTTTAAAGTTTCATAACCACAGTCTGGATAGGGCCTTAGTCAAATACTTATCCTGGGCGTGATGGTAGGGTGGTGTTTCAGAATGATCATGATGCCTGGAATTCTATAATTTTATGGCCATGGCATTTCCCGCAGAACTGTCATCCTGCTGCAAAATTTAGGTATTGCCACGGAATTAATTGTTCTTGATGAGGGTTCATTAAAATATATTGTACAGCTTTGTCATACTGCCTGACCCCTTCTCCCTCCATGATTAACCTGAAGACCCTACTTTATGCTAAGCATGTGATATCATCATTTACATCACATCATATTTCAATCAAGAGCATACTGCCAAATAAATGGATCATTTATATAAGTAATAAGACACAACAGGCTGTAAATTGTTATGTAATAAACGCACACCTAGGTGCATTGTGAGGCAAGAAGCATTTATGCCAAGTGCAATTATCACATTATTACTACCCGCACCCTGAAATGCCTTATTGCACTCATAAAATGGGAATGAATAGGAATCTTAGAAAAATAAAAGCCAACTTAATTAAATTTAAAAACAGGTATTTTCTTTTGTTAAAAGTGACTAGTAGAAAGTTTTCCCTCTCCACTGTCTATCATCCATCTTTCCACAAACTTGATAGTTGGAATGTTTATTTATCATGAAATGTAGGAATTAAAACTTCGTCAGAAGTCTGCTGGCAGAATGTTCACCTCTCTCTGCACAAACACACACACACCAAAAGGCCTCAATAAAGCCAGAGATTCAGTTTTATCTAGACACGGTTGAGAAGCAAAGATTTCCCTGGTAGGCAGGTAAGGATAGGGAGGGTTTTTTGCTGGTCAGGAACAAAGCTCATCGTGGTAAAGCAATGAGTAGTATTTTATTTTTTAATTGGTGTATGTGAGTAAAAAGAAGATTATAAAAGAAATAACATTTTATTATTATTTTCTTATATTGTATGGGGAGCCCTTACTAAAAACCACAGTCAAACCATTTACAGTGTCATTATGGTATCATTGTGATGTCAAGAGGTTGTTAACCCCTCTTGAGTATGTCACAATGATACCAAAACAACAGGAGCAGATCTGCGCATGCATAGATTTCAAGTAGCATCTCACAGCGAACAGCCGTAGTGGTGAAAGCTGGCCCTAAAGGAGGGCGGCGCTATGGGAAAACAAGAAAAAAGTATGGATGATCTTCATTTAAACTTGTGCTCTGATGAGATTTTGCTGTTTTTTGCCCATACACCATAAAAAATAATGACTACATTTCAGTTAATAATTGCGCTGAAATCACCTCTCATGGTTGCCAGGACAACAATAAACCTCTTGAGCTGTGCTCTCAAGGTTTACTATGTTATTCTGGCAACTACTCGAGGTGATTACAGTGTGGTTATTAACCAAAATGTACTCATTGCCATTTATGTATATTCTGAGGGAGTTTCATTTCTAGGGCCTAGCTGACTATTTTAGTGAGAGTAAAGGTGGCAGCCATTTTTGTAATGATAGGCAGGAATTGTTTTTTTACAAAAGGCATTGATAGGTTAGTGTGCTGTGTCCTGATTTCTAGCACTTTTTTATCCAGTGGTAATATTCTGACATAGCACTGCTGCTGACCAATCAGGACACAGTAATTTCCCTACTTATTTTATAATCTGCAAGAATGAACAAATGTTGCCACAGAAATTAGGACTGAAGTACTGCAGATAATTAGGAGCCCTGGGTATGATAAGAACAATATGAGAAACCTAGCATTTTCTGTACATGGTAGTCTGTGTCCTGAAGCTGTCTGATCTATCTCTTGTCAACTTAAAATGCAGTAAAAAAGGTTTTATTGCAGGAGTATTTACATAAGCCCCTGCTTTCACATGAGTGGTCATCCATCTCTGCATAATGAATAGATAAGTAAATCTTATTGTACTGAGTTGTTCGGAAGCCATCCCAATGCATATTGACAACTGTGTGTGTCTCAGTTTGTGTGTGTGTGTGTGTGTGTGTGTGTGTGTATGTGTGTGTGTGTTGGGGTGAGCTACGTATGTGTGTGTTTCTTGGAAGAGAAGTTATGTTCACCAAAGGTATCACTTTGGAGGCCTAGTGGCTAGTTGGTTTCCTTTAAAAACTTTCTGTCATAAGCTGGTTACATTGCTCTGCTGTCACTGATGGTAGGAAGTAATACCATCTCATAATACAGAGCTGACAGTAGCCATCAACAGCCCCAGTGGGTTTCACTATTTGTGAGGGGTGGGGCACCAAAGTGATTGCAAGTTATTCATTTTTGAATGTGAAATGTTTTTCATTTAGTTCTCCACAGTGCTTTGTTGATGCAGCAGATAAGGGAAGTCACTATGGTAAACAGAGACTTCGGATGTGACACTATGGTGTCATCCATTTAGTCACCAAAGTACAGCTAAACCCAAATGCCAAGTAAGTAAGCACTGAGCACAGTATTGACTCTCTGTATAAGCAGCTGAGCCACATGATTTTGTTAAACTAATTTTGCAAAAGAAAAATGGTATTGATTGGCAACTGTTGGTTAGTGCTTTTTTTCCCACTTTGGACTTTGACACCCCGAAGAGTGCAGCATGGCCAGAGTTGTGCTGTGACATCAGACTTCTTTGTCTGGTTTGGTCACAGAGCACAAACAACCCTCCTCCCACTATAAAGCAGTTCTACTTCTTACTTCTCATCCCTCTCCATCCTCTAAATATTCCCAACACCCAATTCAGCCCCACCACGCTCCCCACCTAGCCCTTTTCAGCCACACAGTCATTAGGATTATTGAAACTAATCTTTTTACTCACATCACATGCAGTGCAAACATCTTCCTCTTTTGCAACTCATTGCTGAGCCAAACATCCAGGAATCTCACTCCAGTACTGCTTTTTATGAGATTAATGACATTCAAACCTGGTGGTGACACACAGATGTTGCAGATCTTTGCCCTACATTGAACTTGTTTAAAAAGATCAATTTGACTAAACCAGGTGAATCTGTGGCCAAGATGGGAGAGACACTAATGACTTATGGGTGCACATGAATGGAGGATGGGGATCACTCACGGCTGTGCTACCTGAAGATTGACCTTGATTTTTTTTAAGATGGTGTAACAAACAGCCATCTCTCTGCCTTCCTTAACAACATGAAGATGGTTTGAAGGGCACATATGGCTGTGTCCCCCTAACACAACTTTGGCAAGGTAAGGGTAAAGGTAATTGGTGTTCTTGTGTTTCACTAATAAAGTTGTGAACATGAAGGCTCTGGCTTGAACCCCATCACTTTCACTTGCTACGTGTGACCCTAAGCAACACACTTAACCTCTCTGCTCTTCTCACAACTGCCACTTACTATGTAGTCCTGTGCAAGTCACTTTTCCTGCCTGTGCATATGTGCTTTGCAGTCTGCCTAATCTATTTTTAAGCTGTTTGAATCTCCTTCTGCATTGAAATGGTAGCAACATTCTCTGCACTAAATCTTCTGAGTTGTACAGTGCTTTAGGATACAGACTGTATGAAATGCTATGTAAATCAAACTACTTTTTCTTTACTTTATCAGTAACTGTAGGAGAAACATAGAAGGATAACATAGAAAGATAGAATTAATCAGCAGAAGAGGACCGGTGGGCACACCCAGTCTGCCCAAATGGTCCCTGCCTAGTCTGTCTCTACAGACCCTAAGTGGTCTGTGGCAACCTTCCCTCCTCCCTGCCTGCTGTTTATGAATATTCCCCTATGTCTATCCCATGCATGCTTGAAGCCCGTGACTGTTTTTGCCTCTCCCACTTCTGCTAGCAGTCTATTCCAGGCATCTACTGCCCTTTCAGTGAAGCAGTGCTTCCTCACATCCCTCTTGAACCCCCCCAGCTTCATCACTTGCCCTCTGGTCCTGATGCTCTTTCTCATTTGAAAGACATGCCCCTCCTGCACTCTGTTCACCCCTCTAAGGTTCTTGTAGAGTACATGTGCACAGGGTCTTGATCTTAAGGCCTTCATTAAGATCTGAATCAGAGTCTTACAACCCTCGCCCACTCTTATCTCCATCAATGTTAGCAGGTGTCCTTTTGAAAAATGGCTTAAATAGCTTAAATTAAAGATTCTGTGGGTAACAAAAAAAAATCAGGGGTTTACTGATATGACTATTAATTTTTGGCATCTAGAACCAACACCGGTCAGGGGTCCCCGAAAGCTAACATCTTAGTTGCTCCTATAAACACATTGCTATCCCTGACAGAATAATGTCCCCCTACTTTAATTTGTCTGCTGAGGGGGAGGTGCCCGATCCCCCTCAGCATCATGTCCCCCCCAAACACACACACACACATTTTCTTTGTCAACGGGGTGCCCAATCCCCGTCAACTCCACTACCCCCCAAAGCACCCTGGTGGCACACTGGGAGTCCACTCCAGTGTGGCCAAAGCAAACCTGGGGGAAAAAAAACCTTCCCATGAAGTGTTTTTTTAATCACCTGTAAACAAGAAAACGGTCCTTCGTTGTCTACTGTAGCCCCTCCCCAACCCACACCCACTCTCTATGCACCCCACCTCCCTGCAGCCCCCTTACCCCATACTTACCTCCAGAGGCCGACACAATGATCTTCAGTGGAGTGGCAACACATCTGCACTCTTTAAAGCTGACCACGAACGGAAGAAATGCTGGTAAGCTATATAATGGTATTAAGGGGAGGGTTGCAACTTAGGTGTGTATCTTGCCCATTTTTGTGACTTTTGTCTCCAAATTTGCAACATGGTGTTCATGGGACCCCATCTCATGAACTCAGTCACTGACATGTTGCTATTCGGTCCTGAAAGGTGATTTTGTGGTCACTGCGTGGAATCACCTTTCGGGACTGGTTAATGAAATGACAGTGTCACTGTTCATGAGGGGGCTACAAAAAAGCCTATGTTGCACATTCAGTGGCACAATTCCAAGAAATTACTGTGTTACAAGTGTGCACCGTGCAATTTCCACAGATGCTCATAACTTCAAGACTTTTTAATACTTTCACTCCAGATTTCCAGCATTGGCATTTTTTCACACCTCCTTATGAACAGGACAGCTGTCATTTTTCACATCCTGCCCGAACTGTGTTTTCGTACATCTGGTGCAGAATGGCACGGTTGCTGTAGCAAATCAACATTTGAGACAGATTAACAAAATCACACTGACACTGTTCATGAGCACAGGTACAAAGTGCTTTCATGAGATGGGGATCAAAAAAAGGCCATGTTGAAAATTAGTACGGCAAATACCAATAAACACCTGGGGGCGTTATGGTTTCTAACCATAACATCTCACCCTGTACAGACTGACAGGGGTCAGGTGTGTGCCTTTGGATTGCTGGCAGTAATACTCATGCCATTTCATCCCCATCCTGCAGCCACTGACAGGCATTGAGGTGTGCCTTGGACTCTTCAGCCCCAGAGTTCACCCCATACTCCTATACTGCACCGATTTCAGTGTATGTCCTTATGGAATGGGGTGACTGTAAAGCCAAACACCCCAAGGCACACCTCAATACTTGATGGTGTCTGCAAAATAGGGTGAGGTGAAATGGCATTAGCATTATGCACCACGACCCAAAGGCATTCCCCAATGCCTGTCCATCTTTGCAAGGTGGAGGTGGGGCTAGCATGAATTCATTACTTAACTGCCATTCCTAGTCTGCATCTGTCTAACTCCTGCACTTCTAATGCTAATGCCAGCAAGCAAACATTTGGCATTGACAAATGCTTGTTATACATGCCAAAATGACATGAGAATGATGATCACAAAAATGTGATAATCCACATTCACAATATCAAAAACAGCATAGTTTACTACAAACATCAAGACATAAAATAAATATTGTATCACACACATGGAATGTGACCTGGTGCACAGTAAACAGGAGAAACCTATTCTGACTACCAGGCTGAGAAATCTGACTGTAGGATGTTACAGCTGCAAGAAATGTGTATACTGCAAAACAATATTAGAAGATAAAACTTTTTACAATCCCCATGGTAAGACAGAATTCACCATCAGACAGCATGTCACTTGTGAACGTACAGGAGTTATTTATGCAGCAGTCTGTAACTGTGGGGTTTATTATGTGGGGAAGACCAACTGTAAGTTTAAAAATGCTAATTAGTGTGCATTGCAGGGCCATGCAAAACAAGGATTTGAAATATGCAACAGCCCAGCATATTGCTCATTTTGGTACTACCCAGGAACACATTCAAATTTAAGGCAATAGATAAAGTATGCACTAGTCCCATGAGGAAACTTTGATCAACATTTACTCCAGCATGAGGGGTTCTGGATTTACACACTAGGAGCTTGTAAATATTTGGTTTTGAATGGGCATCTTGATATTATGTCATATTTGAGGAAAAGGTGACACACTACTGTTTGAGTTTGCATTGATAGAAGTAATATAATTTTATTGTTTTATTGAAACACACCAATGTCATTACATTTTACGTCTTGCCTATCAGTCAGATTTAGATGCAGAATGCACAGTCAGCTATAATGAGCATAATGTATTTAGGCATCAAGATGCGAGGGAGACAGCTCTGTAATATCTAAATATGGTTAAGCATCAAGTTTTCTAATATATCCTGCATTTGAGAGACACAGTCATATTGGAATTGTGCTCTAAATGACAAATGTGGATTTAGAACAAAGCATGCGTATGTTTTGATGCCTTCATTTTTAGAGCAAAGTGGATGAGGTTTAGCACTATTATAAACATATTTTTTTGTCATTGTTAGATTGTGGATACCACGTAACCTTTTTCAATCAATTACAGTATTTAACTATGGGACAGCCACTCACCCTGTAATTTCATAATGGTATATTTTGTGCATATATGATCTGACAGTCTTGCAAATACTGTAACTTCAGTATCTGGAGAGATGCATTTGAACTATTCCTATGCACTGAATAGTAGAAGCTTTTTAATATATCATCCTGGTTTAAGGAGGGAAGGGTGGCGTTGCCTTGCCTTTAACAATTTAGACTGTAAGGTTCATTCTTATAGTTTGTACAAATGCAACATTTAATTACAGGTGATGCAAGATGTGGAATATTCATCAAAATACAGCCTTTCTCCTGCAGTTTTTTTCCTAGTGCAACTGCTGCAACTGTGACATGACAAATGTGCTCAAATTGGGTTCGTTCTCTGATCTTGCTACAGGAGTACTTTTGACCATCTTTTCCACTGTATGTGGACTACTGATTTTGATGGTCCTTGTGCTTGTTTACACAGCATCTTGCTGAAGAAATTATAAAGTTAACCATTTAGTAAATGGATCAAATGGATTATAGCTGTTATATATATTAATCATATGTAGTATTGTCCTTTAGATTATTAAGTGTATTTTTTGTATTTAAAAATTGTATGTTTATATTATTGGAATGGCATAGCCTTTTTCAAATGATGAAATTCCATGTAGCTCAACACCTCCCTCCAGGTGAGTGGGAGCTCACCGTGGCACCTTACAAATGGAGCTGAATGAATGAAAAAAGCAGTGAAATTTGCAGTACTGGAACCAGAACAGAAATTGAAAAGAATACAGAACTTTCAGGCAATATGGAATTTTAATGCCACCAAAGAAAACAAGCATTTGTCAATGCTGAATGTTATTTGGTTATATGTGCTGTTTAGGTATTTGGAAGTGAAAGTACCATGCCTAAGAACTGTCATGTGCCCCCCAAGACATCCACTGTGTCTTTCTGTTCAGTATTCACAGAAGAGGGGGAGGAGCAAGGGCCACTGCAGTACAGCACTTGCAAAGGCGTGAAGAGGTGGACAATAGTCCATTCACAGGCAGAAGAATCCTGCAGAAGGTGACTAAATTGAAGGTGGACAAAGTGGACCAGATGGCATACACCCAAGGATATTAAAAGAACTGTGAAGGGAGATAGCAGTACCTCTGGCAGCCGTGATCACTGAGTCATTCAATACAGGGGTGATACCAAAGAAATGGAGGAGGGCACATGTGGTACCTCTATATAAATCCAGCAGTAGGGAGAAGGTGGGGAACTATAGGCTGGTCAGCCTCACCTCAGTAGTGGGGAAGATCATGGACACATTGCTTAAAGAAAGGATAGTGGAGCATCTAGAAGTCATCGGAGCCCAGGACCATAGGCAACATGGATTCACAGTGGGAAGGTCATGTCAGACAAATCTGATTGATCTCTTTGACTGGGTGACAAAGGAAGTAAATCACAGTGGGGCAGTGGACAACGCTTACCTTGATGTAAGCAAAGCCTTTGACACTGTTTCACATAGGAGGCTAATAAACTAGCTGAGTAGGCTGGGTATTGGACAAAGGGTGGAAAACTGGGTTAGAAACTGGCTAACAGACAAGAAGCAGAGAGTGGTGGTAAATGGGGTGCAGTCTGGGGAAAGGGTTGACCAGTGGGGTGCCGCAGGGATTGGTCCTGGGGCCAGTCCTGTTCAATGTCTTCATTAGTGACATTGCAGAAGGGCTGAAACATAGAAACATAGAATTTGACAGCAGATAAGGACCGCTTGGTCCACCCAGTCTGCCCATTTCCCTACCTGATGGATAAGCTACAGATTCTAGTTAATCAACAGCTTACTTCCTTCTACACCCCACTAGAATTGCCTTATGTCTGTCCCATGCATTCTTGAATTCTCCCACTGTTCCTGAGTCCACAACCTCCTCAGGAAGGCTGTTCTATACATCCACAACCCTCTCTGTGAAAAAATACTTCCTAACATTACCTCTGAGCCATCCCCCCTCTATCTTCAAATTGTGCCCCCTTGTTCTTGCACATCTCTTCTTCTGAACAATGCTGCCCTCTTGTTAATTCCCTTGAGATACTTGAAAGTTTTTGTCATGTCCCCCCTCTCTCTCCTTTCCTCAAGGGTATACATATTAAGCTGCTTTAGTATCTCCTCGTATGTCTTCTGGTACAGACCTCGCACCATTTTGGTTGCCCACCTTGAAAAGCCTCCACTCTGTCTATGTCTTGCAAGATGGGGTCTCCAGAATTGCATGCAGTACTCCAGATGGGGTCTCACCAACTGTCTGTACAGAGGGATAACAACTTCCTGTTTTCTACTGTTGATGCCTCTCTCTATGCATCCCAGTATCCCCCCAGCCCTCCTTACTGCCTTCTCACATTGCTTGCCCACCTTTAGGTCATCTGATATAATTACTCCTAGGTCTCTTTCAATTTTTGTTGCTGTTATTAACTCACCCCCATTGTGTACTCTTCCCCTGGGTTTTTGTTTCCCAGATGCATTACCTTGCACTTCTTTGCACTGAATCTGAGCTGCCATATATTTGACCATTCCTCCAACCTTGCCAAGTCCCTTTTCATCCTTTCCACCCCCACTTTGTGTATCAACTCTGTTGCAGATCTTTATGTCATCTGCAAAGAGACATACTTTTCCTTCTAGGTGCTCTCTAATATCACCCATAAAGACATTAAAGAAGACCAGTCCCAGTACCGAACCCTGTGGTACCCTGCTAGTTATCCTTCTTTCTTCACTGTGGACTCCGTTTTACTATTACCCTTTGCGTCCTGTTGTCCAGCCAGTTTTTTATCCAGGCTACCACCTTGGGACCCACTCCAAGGCTGGCTAAATTGTATATTAATCTTTTTGTGTGAGACTGTGTCGAATGCCTTGCTAAAATCTAGGTAGGTCATATCCATAGCTCCTCCCTGGTCCACTACTTTGGTCACTCAGTCAAAGAAATCTATTAGGTTCATCTGACATGACCTTCCTTCTGTGAAACCATGCTGCCTTGGGTCCTGTGCCCCACTGGCCTCTAGGTACTCAACACTTCTTTCCTTCAGAAGTGATTCCATTATTTTTCCTACCACTGAGGTCAAACTAACTGGTCTGCAGTTTCCTGCCACTGCCCTGCTCCCACTTTTGTGAAGTGGAATCACATTTGCTCCTCTCCAGTCCTCAGGTACCACCCCATCCTCCCATGATTTTTTAAAGAGAGTAGTCAGTGGTGTTACTAGTTCTACCCTTAGTTCTTTTAGAATTCTTGGGTGAATCCCATCAGGCCTCATTACTTTGTCCACCCTCAGTTTCAAGAGTTCTTTCAAAACCCTTTCTTCTTTGAATGGACTGGTATTGACCCCCCTATTCATATTTTCTCTCTTGTTTGGTTTAGGTACCTCCCCTCCTCTTCCATTGTGAATACTGAGCAGAAATATTCATTCAGTTTCCCTGCTTTTTCACTGTCACCCTCTGCATACATTCCCTCCCCTTTATTAACTCTCTGTATCCCTCCCTTGGTCTTTCTTCACTCCCCAATGTACCTATAAAATGTTTTATCTCCCTTCTTAACAGAATTGGCTTTCTTTTCCTTAGTTGGTGCCTTTGCTATTCTGACTGCCTTCCCTGCCTCCTTCTGCTTTATCTGATAGAGTTCTCTGTCCTGCTCCTTTTATGTTTCCTTATATTTCCTGAATGCTATCCTGGAAAGGTCTGCCTGTTTGCAGACAACACCAAGATCTGTAACACAGTGGATACCCCAGAGGGGATGGAGAAAATGAGGAGGGACCTGGGGAAGCTTAAAAAATGGCCTGAGGACTGGCAACTGAAGTTTAATTAAAAAAAGTGCAAATTATGCAACTGGGACACAGAAACCCCGGGGAAAGGTGCAGGAATGGGGGGTGGGGGTAAGAAGGAGTTGCTGACAGTCACAAAGAAGGAAAGAGAGTTTCTTATTTCAGATGACCAGAAAATATCAAAGCGGTAAGGCAGCTGGGAGGGCCAGTGACATGCTGGGGTGCATAGGCAGGGGTATCATCAGCATAAGGGGGGAGGTAGTGATGCCATTATATAAAACCATGGTCAGGCTTCACATGGAATACTGTGTGCAGTTCTGGAGGTTGCACCTTTGTAAGGATATTAACAGGCTGGAGATGGTCCAGAGAAGGGCAAATGAGATGGTACAGAGCTTGCAACACAAGACTTATGAGGATAAATTAAGGGACCTCAGTATGTACTCACTAGAAGAGAAGAGGGAAAGAAGGGATATGATAGAAACATTTAAGTACCTCAGTGGTGTAAGTATAACTACTGAGAAGCAGGAGACAGCTGCTATAGACACATGTGCCAGCTTCTGTGTGATATTCATTTGTTCTTATAAATCTGTAATCTCCATTATTTCAGTAACTACATGACCACATTGACTTCTTTAAGCAATTTTATGCCGGTTGATGCCTGGTGTCAGACAGCAGTAGAGGGCTCACCAGATTGTGTTGCCATCTGAAAAACTTTATAGAGTGTTCTTTTACTGGTAAGCGTTTTGGAAAGCTGGTGAAGGTCTCACAATTTTTATTATGATTTTATCTCCTTATGACTGTCCCCTTTGGTACCCCCATCCCCACACCCCAATAGTCATTAGTGGCCACAGCTGCAGCCTTCTTCTTGCCAAGATGGTGGGCGAGCAGCTGCCTTCACAGTCTGTGAAGACTGACGTCTTTCAGTGCCGCTTATTGGTCATCTTCCAATACAGGCGAGGTGCTGCCAGCCCAAAACTAACTCAGGACAAGCAGGTTTCAAAGTGGGGAAGAAGTGGAGTGAGCAAGAATCAAGTACTCATTCAGATGCAGCATTGATTTTAAGATCAGCATACTGGTGTGGACACTACAAATAGAACACCAGCTTTTAAGCAGCCTTATGAAGAGTAAAGGCTTCGCGAAGCACTGGGGTTCTGTTTATTGTACTGTAAGTGGGCTGCATCTAATTTGTTAATTTACTGTACCTTACATCTGGATGTATGGTAGGCCCAACTTTAAATAAACACTGCGCGTGAATGAACACATGATGCCATAGAAACATAGAATTTGTCAGCAGAAAAGGACCGCTCAGCCCACCCTGTCTGCCCAAGTGTTCTCTACCTACTCGTAACTCCTTCTTATATATGTTACTGCATGTCTTATTCTGCCTGCGTCCATCAGGAGCTCCTTGTAAATGAGCTTGCTTAATGGATTTTTCCTGCAATGAACTTGAACCTACTCCACTTCCATAGCCCTTTTGATCTGCATTTACCCCCTCCTTTCCCTTTTTCTAATATACCCCTATGTTTATCCCATGCATGCTTCATTCCCTCAACCATTTTAGCTCCCGCCACTATTCCTGGCAGTCTATTCAAGGCATCTACCACCCTTTCAGTAAAGGAATATTTCTTCACATCTATCCTGAATGCCCCCTCAGCTTCATTGTATGTCCCTTGGTTTGGGTGCTCATCCTCATTTGAAGGAAACTCCACAACTGTACCCTCTTTACCCCTGTGAGGTACTTTGTAGGTCTTGATCATGTTACCTTTCACCCTCCTCTCTTCCAGAGTGTTCATGTTGAGATTCTTCAGCCTTTCCTTGTAGGGATTCCTGTGAAAATTCTGAACCATTTTAGTTGCCCTCCTCTGGAAAACCTCCAGCTTATGTCCTTTCTGAAGTGTGGACTCTAAAACTGGACACAGTACTCCAGCTGGGGGTATACCAGGGAGTGATACAATGACAGCACAACATCCCTCCTCCTCCTACTGGAGATGCTACTCCTTATGCACCCCAGAATCCAATTTGCCCTGCTCATAGCCTTGTCACACTGTACTGCCACCTTGAGGTCCTCTGATATAATAACCTCAAAGACCCTTTCAAGTCTAGTGAGTATCAGTACCTCCCCCCATCCTATATGCTGCATTGGGATTCCTATGTCCTAGGTACATGATTTTACACTTGTTTGCATTGAACCCCAAGTAAGTAAGAAAATTGAATTGATTTGAATGAATTACAGGCTTTTAAGCAGATTTTCAGGGATTGTGTATATGTGTGTGTTTTGGGGGGGCGCTCAGCTACTATAACTATTTGCTTTTGATTAGGCATAATGTGCCAACAGACTAACCCTGCTCTCCACTCTGTGTGCAATATCAGAGACAATGAGCCCAAACAGTGCCAGGCTAAGCACTGAGCCCTGTGGCACCCCGATTGTCACTGCTGTGGGTGCCAAGAGCTACCCCACCACCACCACCCTCTCCACCCTCCCCTGTAACCAGTTCTCTATCCATTTAGTCAGACCACCTTCCACCCGTATCCCTCCTTCTCCTCACTTTTCTCCTCCTTGGCCTGTGTCCTTCCTCCTGGTAGTCCACACCCTTTCTCCTCCTTATTCTTACCTGGTGGTGGTGCCTTCTGTATTACACTCAAACCACTCTGCCCACCCCCTTCCAGGGTTACTACGCCTCCGACGTTACCTATATCTAGGGCGGTGAGCTCGTTAGACTCCCCTGTCTGGACCTTTCTACCAACCTGTCTTTTTGCCACCCCCTGCACTAGTTTAAATCCACCTTAGTAGAGATATACCCCTCTAATCCTGTTTTTTTTTTTTTGGTACATATTTTCTCCCCAAGCTACAGTTGGCTTGGTCATCCCGACTGACCCCCTAGCCATGCCCTTGACATCAGACTGACCTGCTCACCTCCACGGATTACCCCCCCCATGGTGGGGTGGTGAGGAGCTTCCCAGCTCAACCCATGGGAGCAGGATCTGGTTGAGGAGGCACCATTCAGGGAGGGCAGCTGGGGTTAGAAGCTCATGCTGCCCGACCGTAGCCCATTTTCCACTTTTCTTCCTTTTGTGGAGTGCGGGTGTGCAATGACGTTTAGGCACAGTATGCCAATGTCTGCCGCACTCCGCCCCCTTTACTACACCGCTCTAGTAGAGCCCCCGGTCATCACCAGGGGCTGCTACAGAGTGGTGAGTCCTTGGATTCCACCCCAGGATAGGAGAGCAGTCCTCCGTATGCTCAATCCTATCCCTCCCCTACCGACCCCTGGTGGTCCGGGCTCGCTTCCGAACCCAGGTCACCAGCATGGCACGAGGTGTGGTGTCCAGCGCCTCAACCCTCAGTGCTAGTGGGCTGGCAGCAATGCTGCCTTTAATACTCCCCACCCCTTCCTGCACCAGTCTACCCTGTCCCCCACCTACAAGTCACTATTCCCCCCAGACCCTACCACAGTTAGTCACTAACCCATAATGTTTGGTGTGACACCAATCTCTCAGCCACTCGTTGAACTCTTCAAGCCTACCTTTCCTCCCCATGCTTGCACATGGTACTGGCAGTACCTCCAAGAATGCCACTGAATTCCCCACCTCCTCACACTGCCTGCCCAACTACTCAAACCTCCCCCTCACTAATTCCACAGTGTTCCCCACCAAGTCATTTGAATGCACATGCAACAGTAAATGAGGTTTCTTCCTCCCCCTCGCTGCACGGTTGGGCAGTGCCTGCTGTGCCCCTCCTGCAGTCAAGCTGGGGACAGCTTCAACCCAAATATGGCTATGCCTTTCCCTCTTTCCACCCCAACTCACCCATATCAGTATAGAATCCTCCAAGGATGAGTACCCCCATCCCTTACCCCCTTTCCCTTCTAATGCCCCTTCCACCACCCCAGTATTCATTCTTCCCTGCCCTTCCCCCTCCAGCTGCACCCTCTGTGACTTTTGTATCTGTACCCCCTACTTCTGCCTCACCCTTTTTCTCTGCCTTATTCCTCCCATCCCCCTTGAACCCCTTCCCAGCCTGACTACTTCCTACTGGGCTTCCCATGTTGAACTCCCCCTCCTCCTCTGGTGATTTCCAACACCTCTCCTATCCCCGCTGTTGTCAATTTAGAGCCCCAATTCCTGTCTACCTCAATAGTGATGCCCCTCCCATCCTTTCCCCTTCCCATAGCCTTATCTCCTCCAGTCATCACCCCCTCCTGCCTTACTAGCCCCCTTCTACGCTTTCATCCTCGCTATCTCTCCCCCTACCTGTTGCCATCCCTGTCATGCCCCGCTTGTCCTTCCCCCTTCAGTATGTTGCTGCTCCCCCCTCCCATAGCAGAGGTTCGAATCTATTCCTAGTCGATACCCCTCCTACATCTCTTCCCCCTATCGGTTCCCCCCTCCTACTAGTTCCCCTCCGTGCCACCCCTGGTCTCTCCCTACCCGCAACCATCTGTTCTCTCCTCTGGTACTCCTCGTGGTCTCTTCCTCCCCCATCAGGAGGCCTCCTCCCTCACCTTGGGCACCCCCTCCCTTTTCCTGTCTTTTCTATTGGTGCCCCTAATAATGGGGTTGGTTTCACTCCCTAGTTGTTTTCCCTCCATCCCCCTTTGCCATCCCCTATTTCCCCCCCAGGATGCCTACCATACTCATCTGCCCTGCCACTTAGACTCCTCCCTAACCTCCACAGTTCCTCCCCCAAACTAGCCAGTCATCTACAGACCATACACCCCCCTATCCTCCAAGCCCAGTCCAGGATCATGGCAGACCAACACCCTGTACACCTGACCACCCTTCCAAAGATGCCCGCCCTATTGACATGTGGCACCTACCCCATTATGGCCCCCATCTTATGTTATGGGCTCTTACTCCCAGGTTCTGTACCCTACTACAACAGTTAGGCCCCTATTTACTCAAATTCCTGTTCCCCGCCACACTAGTCCCCCTACAGCCCCCTTGCCGACATGGTTATTTCAGTCTCAAATTTCATCCATTAGATACTATATTACTGTAACAATCCTAAAGCCTCCTTGTCCGTTTTTCACCCCTCAGCTACCATACTTTTGTTCTCAGCTCTCATATAGTTTCCCTTAGCCCAGTGAGAAATCCTGTTGCACTCCAAGTATTACTCAGCCCAGTTACAGAAATAAACAGAACAAATAAATATGCATTATTACAGCAATCATAACAGTATAGCTCAGTACTTAGCTCAGTTAGAGAAATAAACAGAACAACTAAATCTGTATTATTACAGCAATCCTAAAAGTATCTAATCATTGCTTTGCCTCCACTCCAGAGACCCTGCTGTAATATAGGACCACAGAAGACCCTGGGCGGGATGGTGGGCAACTCTAAAGTCCCGACAGAGCTCCATTGAGCTTGCACACTCCCCCTCTCTCACTCGCTCATTCTATTTCTCCCGGTGCTGCAGGTTGCATTTTTGTACTGGGCTCCTGCCTGCATTGGTGCCTTTTTTCTGCCCACAGAGAAGTTCACAGCTGTTCTGACAGAGCTCCGTTGAGGTCACTCACTCCCCTTCTCTCACTCGTTCATTCTGTGTCTCCCAGCGCTGCAGGCTGCCCTTTTGTACTGGGCTTCAGCCTGCATTGGCACCTTTTTCTGCCCACAAAGAAATCTGCAGCAGTCCCGACAGAGCTCCGTTGAGCTCACTCACTCCCCCCTTTCACTCGCTCATTTTGTTTCTCCCAGCACTGCAGGCTACTCTTTTGTACTGGGCTCCTGCCTTTGTTGGTGCATTTTTCTGCCCACAAATAAATTCACTGCAGTCCGCGATAGAGCTCCGTTGAGTTCCCCTTACTCCCCCTCTCTCACTTGCTCATTCTGTTTCTCCTGCCAGTGCAGACTGCAGTTTTGTACTGGACTCCTTCCTGCACTGATGCCTTTTTCTGTCCACAAAGAAATCTGCAGCAGTTCCGACAGAGCTCCGTTGAGCTCGCTCACTTACCCTCCCTCACTTGCTCATTCTGTTTCTCCCAGTGCTGCAGGCTGCCCTTTTGTACTGGGCTCCTGCCTGCAATGGTGCCTTTTTCTGCTCACAAAGAAATCTGCAGCAGTCCTGACAGAGCTCAGTTGAGTTCGCTCACTCCCCCCCCACTCACTTGATCTTAATCTGTCCCAAACATTGATTTCCCAAAGCAACCATGCTATTCTGCAGCAGAAGCGCGAAAACACATTTCAGCCAGGATGTGAAAAATGACAGCTGTACTGTTTATAAGGAGGTGTGAAAAAATGCCAGTGTGGAAAATCTGACATGAAAATATTACAAAAGTGCGAAGTTACAAGGTTGCGTGGAAACTGCGCATCGCACGCTCATAACACAGTCATTTTATGGACTTTCATCATAAAATTTTTAACATAGGCATTTTATGACCTCTGCTTATGAACAGTGTCACTTGATTTTCTTAATGTGTCCCAAACACTGATTTCCCACAGCAACCGTTCTATTCTGCGCTGGAAGTGTGAAAACACATTTTGGCCAGGATGTGAAAAATGGTAGCATCACTGTTCATAAGGAGGTGTGAAAAAATGCAAATGTTGAAAATCTAGAATGAAAATATTGCAAATAGTTATGAGCTTGCCTAGCAACTGTGCAATGCACACTCGTAAAACAGTCATTTTGGGTTTTTTTCCACCAAATTTGCAACACAGGGTTTTTGAGAGCCCGCCTCATGAACACTGGCACTGTTGTTTCATTAATCTGTCCCGAAAGGTGATTCCATGCAGTGACTGCAAAATCACCTTTCTGGACCGAATAATGCCATGTCAGTGGCTGAATTCATAGGGAGGCATATCAATAACCCCATGTTGAAAATTTGGTATCAAAATTCCCCAAAATGCCTGAGATATGCATCAAAGTTGAAAAAACTCTATTTATGCCATTATACAGCATTTCTTCAGTTTGTGGTCAGCTTTGAAGAGTGCACACGTACTCCCAATCCACTGAAGATCATTGTGCTTGGTTCCGGAGGTAAGTATGGGGTGAAGGGGTGTGGGGATGCAGGTGTGCAGAGGGTGGGTGGGTTGGGAGGAGCCAATGACTCAACGAGGGACCGTTTTCTGATTTACAGGGTTAAAAACATTGCAGGACTGTATTTTTTCTTCAGGGACATTTGGCACACTGGGGTGGACTCCTAGCATGCCCCCTGAGTGGTTTTGGGGGGCTGTAGCTGGCGGGGATTGGACATCCCTGCTGGCACATACAGAGAGGGGAGAACTGAGGGGATTGGTCACCCCCAGCAGACAAAAATTGGGAGATATGCTGATGGGGAGGACTCCCATCAACAAATTTAACTGAAAAGGGGGACTGAAGCAAATGGGGATTGGGCGACCCATCATCAAAGAAAGGGAGGGCATTATGCCGAGGGGAGTTGGGCACCCCCTCGGCATACAGCAGAAACTTGGGTGTGGGGACATTATGCTGATGGGGACTGGGCTCCCTATCAGCAAAGTGGATCAGGACATGCAAGGTACCACCCTGCAATGACAGGTCACTCTCTCATTGCAGCAGAATGGCTGATGCTGCACTAATTAGGCAGCCCCTGATTGCAGCGGCTAAAATATTTCAAGGTGGTGGCTCACTGGCAGAACTAGTGTCAGCAGTAGCATGCCACCCCATTGGGGAAAGCAGGCCAAGCCTTAAAAGGCAGTGAGGGCATTGGTCACAACAGTGCCACATCTCCACAACCTGCTTCTGCAGCAAGCTGCCGCAACATGTTTCTTGCGCATGCATGCAAGCGACATAAAAATGAATCTGGGAAACCCTCCAGTAAAGTCCCTAAGACAATTGGAAATAAACACAAGGTTATGGGTGGTGGCTCTGAAAAATAAAGAACTTGACCACAAAATAAACAAACACTCTATGACATTCAGGCAATGGTGTTATAACATTTTAATGTTAGCCCCCTTGAAGGTGAAACAATACAATAAACAAACATATGTAATGCAGGAAGCAAGTACTACTTATATCAAGAACCACTTCTTGACACAAACTTTTTTTCTTCATCTTCTTTTAATTGTTCGTAGACCCCTACATTTCGCTCGTTTGGAGCTTGATCATGGGGAATTTTTTTCACTGTTTAAAAAAAAATATATTATTACTATTTTTTTTAAATATTTAAACAATCAATACAACTCATATTTATTCATTCAAACAGTATGTGAATTTTACCCTTAAGGCTGCTTTATATGTTGTGCAGTAACATACTGAGGCCCAGATATTCAAACTGCGCTCAAAAGTAGCGCAACAGCAGGAGCAAGCACAAACCAGTTGCGCAAATGCGCAACAGGTGCGATATTCAAACATGGAGCAGAGCAAATAGCGCAAGCAACCAACGTCTGAATATCGCACATACTGCGCCATCACGCAACCAGGAAGGAGAAGCTGAGCCAAAATGTTGCGCTATGGCGCAACCATGGAAGCTCAGCTGAGCATTCCAGAGCTGCCATAGCGCAAGCACAGCCCCCCCCAGAGCAATGGAACTGCACATCCAGGGAGGTAGGCTGGAGCCCACCGCCAGCCATGCCACACATGGGCACAGGAACACACTGCAGAACCCACACCACACCGCACACCCCAAGCACAGCATCACTGGGGTGGGACGGATGATCCACGTGCCCATGGGGACAAGCCACAAAGCATAGCAGAGCCCTGACACCCCAGCACAACCACTGGCAGGCAGAGAGTGCCACACAGGGGTTGACAACCACAGTGCACATCAGCCTCTGTATGCACAGCGCACCCTGCACTGTGACCCCAAGACACCACCCATGTGCAGTGACTGGCACTTCAGGAAACCATGCAGTCCCCCAGCACTCATCAGCCCCGTGCAACACAGAAGCCTACAAGCCAGACACACCCTGTGCACCCAGCAGTGGGTGGCAGCAGACGACAAGACCAACCGAAAGGCACTGCCATGCTGGAGATACCTCCCCATGCACACACATGCACACACACACACACACACATACCCAGGACCATACCAGCCCAGATGGCTTGTACACCCCTGTAACTGAGCACCCATAGCCAGCTGCAAATCAGAGACCAACACAGTATTCATATCAAAATAGAAATGTATATTTAAAGGACTAATCACAAAACCAAGTGAAACTATGTACAAGTGGGGGGGACAGGTAAAAGGCAGGGGTGTTCAAGGGGGAGGGAATAACAACTTAGAGAGGGAAGGCAGGGTGATAGGGATGGGAGAAGTGGGAAGGGAATGTGGCTATGGCCCAGCTGGCTGCTGGTCCTCCCCCTGCTGGCGCCCCCTCCTGTGGCTCCTTCGCCGATCACCCTGGCGCTGTATGGCCTGCAGGACCTCCTGGTTCGATCTGCAACCTGGCTGAGGTGCCAAGATCCTGGGACATCCTCCTGAGTACCTCGAGGCCTAGGAAAATGGGAACACAGTCAATGGCTGAGACTGACCACAACCCTGAACACCACCCAACCTGCAAGCCATATAGCCCAATGTCCGCACCTGTGATGGCATGCACCCACCCACAGTGAACATGCACATGGCCATCACAAACAGGCGGCACCAGCTATGCAAGACCATCACCACACACACTGCCCACATCAATCACAGTACAAACTAGGCTGGCAAGTGATGTGGCAATGTGGTGCGATGCCAGTTACACAGCTATGTGCCCAGTGCATGCCTGACCACCAGTGATGCATACACAGACGTGCCGTGATACTGCACTGTGATGCAGGTCACCTGTGTCATGCCTACATACATGGATACATAGACAGTGTCGGCAGATAAGGGCCTATGGGACACCCAGTCTGTCCATTTGACCTTGTACGCTCACTCTGTTGTCCTATAAGTCCGTCCCCTCTACCCCTGACCTCCAGAATTCGCTATGGCTAACCCATGCATTCACAAATCCGTGACCAAGTCAGCCTCACCACTTCCTCTGGCAGGGTGTTCCACTTGTCCACCACCCATTCTGTGAAGAATATTCCTCATGTTTCCTCTGAATCGTCCCCCCTCCAACTTCATCACATGCCCACTAGTCCTGGAACATCCTTTACGCTTAAAAATATTGTTTTCCTGCACTCTGTTCCCCCCTGTAAGATACTTGTATGTCCCCATCATATCCCCACACCCTCCTCCCCTCCAGGGAGTACATGTTCAGTTCCGTCAACCTGTCTGCATAGGATCTGTGATGCAATCCATGCACCATCCATGTTGCCCTCCTCTGAACCCTCTCCACCCAGTCCACGTCCATACGTAGGTATGGTCTCCGGAACTGTACACTGTACTCCAGTGTGGGGACTCACTAGTGTTTTGTATAGTGGAATTATGACCTCCCCTTTGGTTGTGTCCTGCATGGCTGGTGGTCTTGCCCCCCTAGCATGCAATAGCATCCATGAAGTAATGATACTCACACTCCTCCAGCAGCTGGGATTGACGCTGCTGCTGCTGCTGCTGCTGCTGCTGCTGTTGGGGCACAACACCCCCCGGCACCGGGGCCCTGGCATGGCCCACATCACCCTGGTCCTGTGTCCTCACAATCCGGCCTGTGGGAGACATATGTCGAGACAAACATCAGTGTGACTCAAATGCAGAGTGCCCCCTGCCCCAGTGAGAGTGCCTGCCCACACAGCCATAACCAACCATCGCACAGCTGCACACACTGACACACCTATGCACAGCCACCCAAGCACACACACACCCTACAGAGAATATAGGTGCATAGATGGTACACTCACCTGGCTAGGCACCACGCCCGCCTGGCACGTGAACACAGCCGCCAGGAGTTCCGGCTTTCTTCGGCGGAGGTCACTGCACCGTGCCGCACTGCTCAGCAGACCGCTCCGGCCAGTGACCTCCACCAGGTCAGTGGCCACTTGCTGCCACATGTGGGTCCTAGGCATGGTGAGGGGGGCCTCACCATACAGTGCCTCACAGTGGGGCTCCACCAGGGCCACCAGGTTGGCCACTTCAAGCTGGCTCCAGGACACCGCCCTCCTCCTAGCCATGGCACCAACTTTACAGCAGGCAATATGGTGCCCCGCTGCGCCGTAACCCCACGTGGAGTTGTTGTGCAATAGACCACCACAGGCTCCAATCGCGCTGTTCGAACAGCGCCGTCACTTTACATGGCGCTGTCACCGGACAGCGCAATAGGGACGTACACATGGCATGCCAACAGCGCCAGGGGTCAGAGGGCATACACAAGGTCACGGCAATGACACAAGGCTACGCACAGTGCCATGGGATGTATAGGCATCCTGCGTGACTGCCAAGCTGAGCACCAGTGCCACAGTGGACTATCACGCAGTAGTGCCACAGCGCCATATAGTGCCCAGTGCTGTAGCACCAC
Source organism: Neoceratodus forsteri (assembly GCA_016271365.2). NCBI lineage: Eukaryota > Metazoa > Chordata > Ceratodontiformes > Ceratodontidae > Neoceratodus > Neoceratodus forsteri. The sequence continues at coordinate 100,155,153 of CM028138.1, read as the reverse complement.
TGGCACAATGGTGGCCATGGCCTGAATCGCCTATCGCGCTCAGCAGGTCTGCAGCGCGATAGACGCATGCGTAAGCTGTCTGGGCATGCGCAATGCGGTGTGGCACGCGAGCCACAAACCCGCGCCATTGGCTCAGCCGATCTTTCCAGATATGCAGGCTAAATACGCGATATTCAGCCGACATATGCAAATCATCCGATCAGCCATTCAAAGGCACAGTGGCGCGATTAGCATGTCATTAAAGTTGAGCCACACCTCATTTGCATGTGTTGCGCTATAAAATGCGACTGTGGGTTGTGCTGGCCAGATTTGGTTACTGCAGGTGAGAGGTGAGTTACATGCTGTGTGATGCTCAGGACAATGCTCATGGGCGGAGGATGATAAAGGCTGAGGGGGCTGAGCATGAAAAGGGCACTTAGAAAGGGACAAAGGGCACCCTTTCTATCAGTATCTGCCATGCGGAGAGGAAACGGGGGGGGCTTCTGCACCCTCCCGGGCCGGCAGCTATGCTCATGGGGAAATGCTGTCGACTGCACAGTGACAGGTGTCCACTTCCACCCATACAGATCACCATGACTGACCAGAGCCAAGCTGAGGGTGTGGACGGCGGGCGTAGGAGGAGGCCGAGCTTCACCACGGCAGACCCAGAGGCCCTCTTCCAGGCCTACCTGGAGGATGAGCCAACATTGAGTGGACGGAGGGGCACCCCTCAGGAGCATGCAGCTGCATGGGAGGGGGTAGCTCGGGCCGTCAACCTGCACGGAAGCCACCAGCGCTCCGTGCAGGAATGCAGGAAGAAGATGGGGACTGACCGCAGGAGGCTGAAGGAGAAGGTGGCAGCCTTCAGGGTGGCACGTGCTGGCACTGGTGGGGGCCCACCAGTGGTGTTACAGCTGACCCCTACAGAGGAGACACTGGTCGCGGCCATGCAGCTGAGTGCCATTGCGGGCATACCAGGCGGAGGATTCCAGACAGGTGGAAGCCCATCACTGCACGGTATGACATGGTGATGTTGTTGGGGGCTGTTGTTCACATGCACTCACATGTACTCTCTTTCTGTTACAGGTCCTGTTCATCTGCAGGAGACGGTGGTGGTGGTGGGTCCAGACAGTGAGGCAGACCTGCTGGACGTGGAGGAGGGAGCATCCACCTCCGCCACCAGCCTGCAGGCACTGCAGCAGCATGCACGCTGGGCCAACAACTCTGGTGTCAGTGATACGGGTGCAGGGGGTGCACAGCCTGTGTCACAGCAGTCTGGCACGCAGGTATGCCAGCATGCTGTGCCTATGGCAGTGGCACGCACCTGCACCATTGATGATAGCAGGCCTGCAATGGGCAGTGATAGGTGTGTGTCCCATGACGGACACATGGCAGGCCAGCACGTGCCCCTGGGCCTTCCTGGTTCACACCTGTACCAGCATGCTGGCACAGTCCCAGGCTGTGCCTGTCAGCACCGTGGGCAGCACCGTGGCTGTGCAGGTGTCTGGCACTGTTGTCAGCATGGAGGTGGAACAGGTGGACCTGGGGGCTCAGCAGTTGAAGGGGCGGCAGCAGCAGTTGCACACCAGGTCTGGGGGTACAGTGTCCAGCAGTGGCACATGTTCACCGCCCTCTGATCCACCCATACCTGGTCCTGGTGAACAGCGCCCACCCTCAAGGGGTGCTGTGCACCAGGACCGTCCACACCCTGGGGGTCACGATGCCATTGGGGCACAGTACCCATTGGACGCGCACACCCACCTGCTGCAGAAGTCGGTACAGCTGCAGGGGCGGGTTGCAAGGTCCGTGGAGGCACTGTCTGTGTCCGTGGAGCGGCATAGCAGGGAATGTGCTTGGGACTGAGCCGAGCTGGTCCTTATGCGGACGGATGTGACCGCTGCCATTGACAGGCTGACCCAGGCAGTGGTCTCTGTCGCGACGATTGGCCACACTGTCAGGTGCCCTGTACCACACCCCACACAGTGCGCTTCCACTCCCGCTTCCCGGTGTCGCATGGCACCAGGCCTGTCGACGCCGGTTCTGCTGTGGGCATCCCGGCACCCCTGGTGCAAGTTTGTTTGGCAGGATGCAGACCCCTGTGCGGGCAAGGTCGCGTTCGCACAGTGGGACCCCTGGTGGTGCACCAGTGCCACCCGATGTGGCCCCTGCTCAGCCTTCCAGTGCTGCTGGGCCACGGCGGGGCCGCCCACGCATCCGTGGTGGCCGTGGGACAGTGCTACCTGACTGAACTGTCTCCCAGTGCAGGCCCTGTCTGGTGCTGCCCTGTGTGCAATGTGTGTCATGGTGGGCAGTGCACTGCTGGGTGCTCTGCTCACCAAGCTGACACACGGACCACCTGCACACTCTCCCAACTGCTGTCCACAGGTGCATGTGCATGATGATGCCTGCATTGCACTGTACACCAAGGTGCAAGGGTGCCCAGGTCCTGACACATGTACATGGACAGTCCAGGTGGTGGGGTGGTTGGTGGTGCTGTGTGTTGGCAATGTCATTTCCGCAGTGCTGTGCTGCTGTGCCTGGTGTGTGTGTGTGTCCATATGAGTGCTCCTCTCTGATGGTGTGTTGGTATGACTGGAACCTTCAACTCCTGACCTTCATGCACGGTGTGTTCCCTGTGTGCCTGTGGTTTGCGCATGGACAGTGTTGCCTGCACATGTCCCCTTGACTTACCTGTGTTGGGCATAGTGCTCTTCTGCAATGGTGTCCCGGTGCAGCTGGGACTGCCGGGTCAGTCGGGGGTCCCTCCGTCCTAGGGGGGGCTGCTCATCACCCACATCACCGGCGCCACTGGCGCCCCATCGCTGTCCCCCTTGGACCTGTACGGGTTATCCCATGGTCCTTGGCCATGTTGTGCAGGATGCAACAGGCCAGGAATATCCCACAGGCCTTTGGGGCTGTACTGTAGGCTCCGCCGGAGGTGTCCAGGCATTGGGCGTGCTGGAGGCATCCCAAACACCCGTTCTATGATGTTACGTGTTGCGGCATGTGCCTCATTGAAACCTAGCTGCGCTGGGGTGTCGGGGGCGCCTGTCATGGTGTGAGCAGCCAGAGGATGGAGTGGGTATCCAGTCACCTGTGTGGAGATAGTGGAGATCAGTGTCATGTCAGGTCCATATTGCCTATATCCTTGTGTGCCACTACCATGGCACCTGTGTCATTCCCACCCTTGCACAGAGTTTGCGTTCCATACATGTGTACTCACCCACTAGATGACCCGTGGGGATGTTCCCACTCCCGAATCGATGGCACAGTGCAGACTGGTGCCATATGAAGGCATCATGTGCTCTGCCAGGTTGTGTGGCACAGACATTGATAATGCGCCCAGTGGCATCACATACCACCTGGCAGTTGACACTGGAAAAGCCCTTTCGGTTCCGATACGCCTGGCCGTCGGGGCCAGGTGGCGGCGAATGGCCACATGGGTGCAGTCTATGGCCCTAGCACACCAGGCATATGTGCTACCCTGTGGAACTCCTGCATGTTTGTTATGCGGCTCTGCGGCGGTGCTGGGGAAATGGATGTACTCCGCAGCATGAGGCAGCAGTGCGCTGAGGAATTGGGTGAGGATGCGTGACATGGCCGACTGTGTAATGCCTGTGGTGTCCCCTGTCAGCCTCTGGAAGGTGCCCGTGGTGAGCAGGCACATGCAGGCTGTCACCTTGGTCTCCACAGACAGAGCATGACTCCGTCGTGAGGGTGCCTGCATCACATCACTGCACAGCTCGCAGAGCCGTCTCAGTATTGCCCTGTTCAGGCGGTACCGGGCCACAATCTCGACATCTGTGTACAGCTCGAAGCTGATGTGGGCACGATACCGCCGACGGGCCCCTCCGTGGCCACTTCCCCCTGCAGCATGGTGTCTCACCCTCATTACAGCTTCCATGTGGAAGCTGACACTGTCCATCTCCCTGGCTTCTGCCCCCGCTGCTGTTCCTGTGTTACCCCCGCTGCCCCCACTGCTGCTTCCACTGCACCGGGCACCCCCACTGGCCTCTCTGTCCTCCTGGACCCACTGTCCTCTCTGCCCTTCCAGCTCCTCTCTCTCTCTCTCTCTCTCTCTCTCTCTGTCTCTCTCCCCAGTTTGCGGCCTGCTAGGTTCTTGCGCCTCTTCCTTGAGCCTTTTTATTTTGGCTCAAATCTGGTACTACGCAACTTCCAGCTTCGCCACTCTTAGCATTAGCAAGTGTTCGAGACTCGCATTGCGCACTTTATGCATGGACCCGCCCCTTTGATTGGCATGCCTTCATTTCCATTGCGCTGTTGCTCAGCATGTTTTCGGTGGCGCAACTGACCCCTTCTGAATATTGCAGAATGGCGCATTTTTGGAGTTGCGCACGCGCAACCCTGTTGCGCATGGCGCAACCCTTTTGAATATCTGGGCCTGAGTCTTCAATGAAAACTCTCTAAAAAGTTCCAAAACAAAAACAAGCTTTTCAGCACAGTGTTCACACAGGTTGGTTGTTATGCTTATATTTTCCTTCTGCAATTGCTTGTAAACCTCCTTTTTTACTCACATACCTAAAGAGCTCAATGATTTATTTCAAGTCCTCTCTTTACTATTAAGCACCACTGCTTACAAATTTCAAATTGTTTGCCATTCAATATTCAACCTATAAAACAGAAAATATGCAATTTTAAACCAAACTTAATTTTTACTTGTCTTGAAAAACGTTTAACCACATATACTTTTATTTATAACACTATGTTACTGTGGTTTTGTTAAAAAGATTTTAACTTAGATGCTTCCGGTTTCATTAGTTTATTTATTTCAATACTGGCTTGTTGGTTGCTAATCTTTTCCACGGATTCAGACCTTAATATAATTGTCCCTACAACAAAACAAATCAATTTACTATGTAATATATGAACAATATCTGTTCCAATATAATTTGTTTCAATAGTCTTGAGTGTACCTTATTTTTCTTATTGCTTAAGGCTTTCTTTTTGATCCATCTGAATCCGAAATGGCGTCTCTAAGATGCCAATTAAGCCCCTAAGGTGTGTGCTTTCCTCTTGAGCCTGCTTGGAAAAGACTGCCAGAGTTACGCATCACTCCCTGTACCTCGTGAGATTTGCGAGTGTTGCTCAGCAACTGTACACTCTCCACCCTAATGAGGGAGGAACGGCATTCCTTTCCAAGCAGGCTCTAATACATAACAATTTGAAGCCCGTGTGTATTATATTTGTTTAAAAATCATGAACAACACTATGCTAAGGATGCAGTCGGATATAATATTCAATTAAGTCTCATTTTTTAAAAACTCCCCATTCACATTATAGTATTTTTGTTCCACAAATACAGACATTAAATACAATACTATTGTCTAATACATGCTGAAGTATAAAATAGCATAATTGAACCAACTTGAATATATTTTAATGTTTTATTGACTAAAATGTTCTAAGGTTCCATAAGGAGGTTTAGAGATAAGGTTCCACAGTCCCAAAACATCCTGCACATAAATTTATTTTTTGATGACATTTTTATGTTAATAGTGCTCTCCTCAGATATGCGCTTTCCTCTCGAGCCTGCTTTGAAAAGAGCACCAAGATGACATCTCATTCCCTGTACCTCGCGAATTTTGCGAGTGTTGCCTAGTAACTACGAACATACGTACGAACATATGAAATTTGCCAGCAGATAAAGGCCTAGAGGTCTATCAAGTCTGCTCGAATGTGCAGCTAGCACTCCTTATTCTGCAGCTGCCCCTCCCTTCCACCCTTCCCCTTCATTAACCCTCCCCCTTGTCCTGTCCCATCCCTTTTTGAAGCAGTCCACTGTTCTACTGGATACCACTTCTGCAGGTAACACATTTCACCCAGCCACCACCCTCTCTGTAAAAAAGTGTCTCCTCATCTCCCTCCTGAACCTTCCTCCCTCCAGTCTCATATCATGGCCCCTGGTGGCCCTCCCCTTCCTTACTTTGAACAGCCCCTCTGTACCCATCTTGTTTATTCCTTTCATGTATTTAAAGGTTTCAATCATGTCACCCCTGTCCCTCCTCTCCTTCAGTGAGTACATGTTCAAGTCCTTCAACCTTCTCTCGTATAATAAGTCCCCCAGCCCCTTGATCATCTTTGTCGCCCTGCGCTGCACCCCCTCCAGTAACTTAATGTACCTCTTCAGATACGGGTGCCAGTACTGCACGCAGTACTCCAGGTGTGGTCTAACTAATGACTTATACAGTGGCAGAATCACATCCTCCCTCCTCGAGGATATACCCCTTGCAATACAACCCAGCATTTTGTTGGCCTTTGCAGCTGCCTTCCTACATTGTGCCAAGTTGTTCATTGACCCTGTAATGAGCACACCCAGATCCTTCTCCTCCTCCTCTGTCTGGGCTAGCTGCACTCCCCCCAGCTGGTAACTCCTCCTTGGGTTCTTCATCCCAAAATGCAGCACCTTGCACTTTTTGGCATTAAACCCCAGTTGTCAGGTGTCTGACCAGGTTTCAAGCTTTGCCAGATCATCTTGCAACCCCTGCCATCCCCCTAGGTCATCCACCACTGCGCCTACCTTGGTATCAGCAGCAAACAAACTGATCTTGCTCTTGATGTCCCATGATATGTCTGCAATGAATATCCCAAGCAACACTGGTTCCAACACCAAGCCCTGTGGAACACCGCTCATCACTGCCCTTGGGTGTGAGAGAGCTCCCCACCCACCACCACCCTCTGTTGCCTTCCCTGAAGCCAGTTTCCTACCCATCTCACCAGCTTTGCACCCGTCCCTGTGCCTACTAACTTCCTTCCCAGCCTTCCATGTGGCACAGAGTCGAATGCCTTACTGAAGTCCAGATACAGGACATCCACTGCATGGCCTCTGTCCAGTTGCTTAGTTACCCAGTCATAGAACTCCACCAGGTTGGTTTGGCAGGATCTGCCACGTATGAAGCCATGCTGTCTGCTGTCCTGTAGTCCTTTGGCCTCTAGGAGGGCCACCCACCTCTCCTTCAGGATAGTCTCCATTAGCTTACCCACGATGGATGTGAGGCTCACTGGTCTGTAGTTTTCTGGTTCATCCTTGGGGCCACTCTTGTGGAGGGGCACCACATGAGCCATCCTCCAGTCCTGAGGTACACACCCCGAATGTAGTGAGGCATTAAATAGGTCTGCCAAAGGTCCTGCAAGGACCTCTGCCAGCTCCTTCAGTACCCTGGGGTGGATGCCATCTGGGCCTGGCGCCTTGTCCACCCTCAGTGCCTTCAAACCCTCTCAAACTCTGCCCTCTATGATTTCCCCATCTGTCACCCCTTTCCCCTGTTTCTGCCATTTCTCCCACCTTGGGTGTCACCCCCCTCTTCTCTTTAGTAAACACTGAGCAGAAGTACTCATTTAGTGCTTCTGCCTTATCGCACCCTGCTTCCAGCCAACCCCCCCTTCCTAATCCTTACTATGTGGTCCTTACAGCTCCTTTTCTCCCTGATGTACTTAAAGAAGTCCTTATCCCCCTTCTTAATGCCTTGTGCCAACCTAAGTTCCATAGATGCTTTGGCTCCCCTTACTGCCCTTGTCACCTCCTTCGATTCTGTCAAGTACTCCTCCCTGTCCTCCCCCTGCCTGTTTTCTTGTACTTCCTAAAGGCAGCTCTTTTCTTCCTTACCTTTTCCATGACCTCCTTGCTAAACCAGCTCGATTTCTTAGCCCTAGCCTTCTTGCTCTGGGCTTGCAGCAGGTTTTGATTGCCTCCACTATCCCCAGCTTTATGAGCTCCCTCCTCTGGTTAGTATCCATACTAGATTGAATTCTGGCCAGGTACCCTTTTACCACTTCCCCCATCCTCCCAAAGTCAGCCCTCCTGAAGTCCAGCACTCTTGTGCCAGATTCCACTCCTTCCTTGCCCATATCCAATGTGAGCCATACTGAGTGGTGGTCACTCCCAGACAGCGGTTCCTCCACTGTAAGTTCTCTCACAAAGTCCCTATTTGCCAGCACAAGGTCAAGGGTATTTCCTAACCTGGTTGGTTCACTGACCATTTGCAGCAGGAAGCTGTCCTGGAAGGCATCCAGCAGTACCTGCTCCCTTCTGTTCCTGGTTGTTGGGGTACTCCAGTCCACTCCTGGCATGTTGAAGTCCCCCACAATCACCACACTACCCTTCTCGCAAGTCCTGCTGATCTGTCCCTCTAGTTCCCTGTCTAACTCCTCCGTCTGAGATGGTGGCCTGTACACCACTCCCATTCTAAGAATCCTAACCTTGGAATCCTGGATTTGCATCCAAAGTGACTCCGTACTTCCCTCCTCCCCTTCCTCCCTTACACACTTCAGTCCTTCCTTCACATATAGTGCCACCCCCCCCTCCTGTATGCTATCCATCCTAATAAGGGAGGGACAGCGTTCCTTCCCAAGCAGGCTCTGACGCATAACAATTTAAAGCCTGTATGTGTTACATTTTAACAATCATAAATAATGCTATGCTTAGGGTGCAGTTAAATATTAATTCAATTAATGCTCATCTTTTCTAAATCCCCCCTTTTTTCACATTGTAGTGTTTTTTATTCCACAAATACAGGTGTTAGTTGTAATGCTATTGCCTAATACATGCTGTAGTCTATGATGCCATAACTGAACCAATTTGAATATATTTTTGTATTTTATTAACTGAAACATTCTGAGGTTCCATAAAGGGTTTTAAAGATAAGGTTCCACAGTCCTGAGACATCCTACACATTCATTTGTTATTTAATTATTTTTTTGTTTTATTAACTATGTTCCTCTCCTCTAGCATCACTCCAATCACAGAAATATATATATATATACACACCCTCTAAATGCATACTTGCCAGTTACTTTCTAAATTCATTCCTATATCTGTCCTTAATGTTTTTAAATCAAATATCCATTTCATTTCCCATTGTTCCAATAATTTAATGTAATTTCCACCTCTCAGCGGTGGTTTAACCACCTCTAGTCTCCAAAATCTAAGGGATGCTCCCGTATGCCCTACTGAATTCAAGTGTAATGCTACTGGTGATTGTTCATTTTTGTTTCTTATATCACCTTTATGTTCTAAAATTGTCTTTTTAAGAGGTCTCTTAGTTTGTCCCACATATAATCTATTACAAGGGCACTGTATAACATAAACCACCCCTTCAGTGTTGCAATCTATATGTTGTTTTATTTTAAATTCTGCATTAAAATGTGGATGTTTGAATATACTTTTTTTACTAGTGTTATTACAAACCATGCATCTCCCACAACTCGTTATTCCTGGTTGTAAAGGACCCAATAATAATTGGGTCTCTTGTAGCTTAGATTTTTTAAACTGAGAATGTACTAGTTTGTCCTTCAAATTAATAACTTTTTTAGCCACTGTAATTGGTCTGTGTTGTAATGCCTTATTATTGGGGTTGTCTGAAGTAACCATATGCCAGTGTTTATTTATAATTCTCCTTATTTCTGACATTTTATGATTATATGTGATTGCTAATACTGTTCTATAGATTTCATCTACTTTTGTCTTATTCAATAATAACGCCTCCCTTGATTTATTTTTTATTTTCATACTAACTTGTTTTAGAACTGTTGGTTTAGAAACCCTAGCTCTGAATTTTCCTATCATCTCTTGTTTTTGTTTTAAATAATCTTGCTCCTCTGTACAATTTCTTTTGACCCTTACCATGTGTGCATATGGAATACTTTTTTCAATTTCTGTTCATGAAAACTTTTACTATGTAAAAGTGTGTTTCTATCTGTTTCTTTTCTGTAAATAGAAGTACTCAATGTATTGCCAATTTTTTTAACCATAGATCCAAAAAGGGAATGTTAAACTCCTTGTAATGTATTGAGAACTTTAAGTTTCTAGCCAAAATATTTAACTGACTATCAAATTGTAATAATTCTTGTTGTGTTCCTTCCCATAAACAGAATACATCATCAATATATCTTTTCCATGGAATTATATTTTGCAGGAATTTATTTCTTTGTTTTAGGTTCTTTATTGTTGGTTCTTTTATCAAGAATTTTTCCCAAATTGATGATGCCTTCTGTATGTGGTACTGAAGTGTACAAATCTGTTACGTCCCATGTTACTAAAATTATTTTAGATAGGTCTCTTGATTGAGAAATCAATTCTAGTTGTTTCATAAATTCTGATGAATCTTGAATATAGAAACATAGAAACATAGACTTTGATGGTAGATAAGGACCACTTAGCCCACCCAATCTGCCCATTTCCCTTCCTACTGGATAAGCTGCAGATTCTAGTTAACCAACAGCCTACTTCCTGCCACCCCCACTACAATTGCCTTATGTCTGTCCCATGTATGTTTGAATTCCCCCACTGTTTTAGACCCAACAACCTCCTCAGGAAGGTGGTTCCATGCATCCACCACTCTCTCCATGAAAAAAAATTTCCTCACATTACCCCTGAGCCATCCTCCCATTATCTTTAAATTGTGCCCCCTTGTTCTTACACATCTCTTTTTCTGAAAGATGCTACTCTCCTGGACTTTGTTGATTCCCTTGAGGTACTTGAACATTTCTATCATGTCCCCCCATCCCTCCTTTCATCAAGGGTATACATATTAAGCTCTCTCAGTCTCTCTTCATATGATTTGTGATGCAGACCTGCACCATTTTAGTTGCCCTCCTCTGGACTGCTTCCATCCTGTCTATGTCCTTGCATAGATGAGGTCTCCAAAACTGCACACAGTACTCCAGATGGGGTCTCACCAACTGTCTGTACAGAAGGATAACCACTTCCCTTTTTCTACTTGTGATGCCCCTTCCTATGCATCCCAGTATCCCCCTGGCTCTCCTTACTGACTTCTCATATTGCTTACCAACCTTTCGATCATCTGATATGACTACTCCCAGGTCCCATTCCATTTTTGTTGTTGTTAGTACCTCCCCTGCTATTGTGTACTCTTCTCCTGGGTTTTTGTTTCCCAGTTGCATTACTTTGCACTTCTTTGCATTGAATCTAAGTTGCCATATGTCTGACCATTCCTCCAACCTTGCCAAGTCCCTTCTCATCCTTTCTACCCCCTATTGTGTATCAAGGCATACCTTTCCCTCCAGACCCTCTGCAATGTCATCTATAAAGATGTTAGAGAGGATTGGACCCAGTACTGAGCCCTGAGGTACTCCACTAGTGACCCCCCTTTCTTCGGAATGTGTTCCATTCACTATTACCTTCTGTGTCCTGTTGTGCAGCCAGTTTGCTACCCAGGCTACCACCCTGGGACCTACTCCCAGGCTGGCTAACTTGATTATTAATCTTTTGTGCAGGACTGTGTCAAATGCCTTGCTAAATATAAAGGTAGGCCATATCCACAGCCCCTCCTTGGTCTATTACTTTGGTCACCCAGTCAAAGAAATCTATTAGATTCATCTGACATGGCCTTCCTGCTGTAAATCCATGCTGCTTTGGGTCCTGTGCCCATCTGGCCTCTAGGTACTCAACAGTTCTTTCTTTCAGAAGTGATTCCATCAATTTCCCGACCACTGAGGTCAAACTTACAGGTCTGTAGTTTCTTGCTTCTGCCTTGCTCCCACTTTTGTGAAGGGGAATCACATCTGCCCTCCTACAGTCCTCAGGTACCATCAAATTTGATGGTCTTGCAAAGAAAGGCATTAAATGATTAAAGTAATAATGTAGAAATAGTAATAAAACAAGTGGATAAAGGAGGTGGAATAGTCATTCAAGATAGGGATAATTATATAATTATGTGTTCAAAGTTGTTAGAAAATATAAGTAACTATTCACAGTTAACACAGGACCCTACCATTACACTTCAAGGAAAACTTAGAGAAATGCTATCTGAATTTGTGGATATGAACTGGCTTCAGGAATGGAAATGAGATTGTTAATGATAGACTATCCAAAGAGTTAAACCTTTAATAGCATCCCAAAAATCCCCAAAAATATATCAAACCCTCCAGGGAGACCAATAGTGTCAGGAATTGAATCACTGTTTGATCCATTGTCTTAATACATTAATTATTTCACACAACAGTTAATAGAACATAATCCAACCTATATTCAAAATTCATCAGAATCTATGAAACAACGAGAATTGATTTCTCAATCAAGAGACCTATCTAAAATAATTTTAGTAACATGGGACGTAACAGATTTGTACACTTCAATACCACATAGAGACGGCGTCATCAATTTGGGAAAAATTCCTGATAAAAGAACCAACAATGAAGAACCTAAAACTGAAATGTTGTAGGAATTAGCAAGATTTATTTTAGAAAATAATTATTTTGAATTTGATGGAGTATTTTACCAGCAGAATAGAGGAACTGCAATGGGTAGCACAATGGTGGCTGCATACGCTAATGCATATATGATTAATTTAGAAACAGAAAATATCTTTAATCATCAAAGAAAGAAATAAATGCCTGCAAAATATAATTCTATGGAAAAGATATATTGACGATGTATTCTGTTTATTGGAAGGAACACTACAAGAATTATTACAATGTGATAGTCAGTTAAATACTATGGCTAGAAACTTAAAGTTCTCAATAAATTACAATGAGTTTAACATTCCCTTTTTGGATCTAATGGTTAAAAAAATTGGTAATACATTGAGTACTTCTATTTACAGAAAAGAAACAGATAGAAACACTTTTACATAGTAAAAGTTTTCATGAACAGAAATTGAAAAAAAGTATTCCATATGCACAAATAGTAAGGGTCAAAAGAAATTGTACAGAGGAGCAAGATTATTTAAAACAAAAACAAGTGATGATAGGAAAATTCAGAGCTAGGGGTTCTAAACCAACAGTTCTAAACAAGCTAGTATGACAATAAAAAATAAATCAAGGGAGAAGTTATTATCGAACAAGACAAAAGTAGATGAAACTGATAGAATAGTATTAGCAATCACATATAATCATAAAATGTCAGAATAAGGAGAATTATAAATAAACATTGGCATATGGTTACTTCCGATAACCCCAATAATGAGGCATTACAACAGAGACCAATTATAGTGGCTAAAAAAGTTAGTAAATTGTAGGACAAACAAGTATATTCTCAGTTTAAAAAATCTAGGCCACAAGAGACCCAATTATTATTGGGTCCTGTACAACCAGGAATGACGAGTTGTGGGAGATGCATGGTTTATAATAACACTAGTAAAAAAAGTATATTCAAACATCCACATTTTAATGCAGAATTTAAAATAAAACAACATATAGATTGCAACACAGAAGGGGTGGTTTATGTTATACAGTACCATTGTGATAGATTACATATGGGAAAAACTAAGAGACCTCTTAAAAAGAGAATTTTAGAACATAGATGTGATATAAGAACAAAAATGAACAATCACCAGTAGCATTACATTTTAATTCAGTAGGGCACACAGGAGCATCCCTTAGATTTTGGGGACTAGAGGTGGTTAAACCACTGTTGAGAGGTGGAAATTACATTAAATTATTGGAACAATGGGAAATGAAATGGATATTTGATTTAAAAATATTAAGGACAGATACAGGAATGAATTTAGAAAGCAATTGGCAAGTATGCATTTAGAGGGTGTATATATATTTCTGTGACTGGAGTGATGCTAGAGGACAGGAAAATAGTTAATAAAACAAAAAAATTATTAAATAAGAAATTAATGTGTAGGATGTCTCAGGACTGTGGAACCTTATCTTTAAAACCCTTTATGGAACCTCAGAATGTTTCAGTTAAAAAAATACTAAAATATATTCAAATTGGTTCAGTTATGGCATCATAGACTACAGCATGTATTAAGCAATAGCATTACATCTAACACCTGTATCTGTGGAATAAAAAACACTATAATGTCAAAAAAAGGGGAGATTTAGTAAAGATGAGAATTAATTGAATATAATATTTAACTGCACCCTAAGCATAGCAATATTTATGATTGCTAAAATGTAACACATAGAGGCTTTAAATTGCTATGCATCAGAGCCTACTTGGGAAGGAATGTCGTCCCTCCCTTATTGGGGTGGATAGCGAACATTTGCTAGGCAACACTCGTGAAATTCACGAGGTACAGAGAGTGTCATGTCATCTTAGTGCTCTTTTCAAAGCAGGCTTAAGAGGAAAGTGCATATCTGAGGAGAGCTCCATTAACATAAAAATTTCAGCAAAAAATAAATTTATGTGCAGGATGTTTCAGGACTGTGGAACCTTATCTCTAAACCTCCTTATGGAACCTTAGAACGTTTTAGTCAATAAAACATTAAAATATATTCAAGTTGGTTCAATTATGCTATTTTATACTTCAGCATGTATTAGACAATAGTATTGTATTTAATATATGTATTTGTGGAACAAAAAATACTATAATGTGAATGGGAAGTTTTTTAAAAATGAGACTTAATTGAATATTATATCCAACTGCCTCCTTAGCATAGCGTTGTTCATGATTTTTAAACAAATATAATACACACAGGCTTCAAATTGTTATGCATTAGAGCCTGCTTGGAAAGGAACACTGTTCCTCCCTCATTAGGGTAGAGAGTGTACAGTTGCTGAGCAACACTTGCAAATCTCGCGAGGTACAGGGAGTGATACATCATTCTGGCGGTCTTTTCCAAGCAGGCTCAAGAGGAAAGCACACACCTTGGGAGCTTAATCGGCATCTTAGAAATGCCATTACAGATTCGGGCGGATCAAAAAGAAAGCTGTAAGCAATAAGGAAAATAAGGTACACTCAGACTATTCAAATAAATTATATTGGAACACATATTGTTCATATATTACATATTAAATTGATTTGTTCTGTTGTAGAGACAATTATATTGAGGTCTGAATCTGAAGAAAAGATTAGCAACCAACAAGCCAGTATTGAAATAACTAAACTAATGAAACTGGCAGTATCTAAGGTAAAAATCTTTTTAATAAAACCACAGTAACATAGTGCTATAAATAAAAGTAAATGTGGTTATATGTTTTTCAAGATGAGTAAAAATTAAGTTTGTTTTAAAATGGCATATTTTCTGGTTTATAGGTTGAATATTGAATGGCAAACGATTTGAAATTTGTAAGCAGTGGTGCTTAATAGTAAAGAGAGGACTTGAAATAAATCATTGAGCTCTTTAGGTGTCTGAGTAAAAAAGGAGGTTTACAAACAATTGCAGAAGTAAAATATAAGCATAACAACCAAGCCTGTGTGAACACTGTGCTGAAAAGCTTGTTTTTGTTTTGGAACTTTTTAGAGAGCTTTCATTGAAGACTCAGTATGCTACAGCACAGCATATAAAGCAGCCTTAAGGGTAAAATCCACATACTGTTTGAATGAATAAATATGAGTTGCATTTCTTGTTTAAATATTAAGAAAAAATAGTAATAATATTTTTTTAAAACAGTAAAAAAAAATTCCCCGTGATCAAGCTCCAAATGAGCGAAACGTAGGAGTCCATGAACAAATAAAAGAAGATGAAGAAAAAAGTTTGTGTCAAGAAGTGGTTCTTGATATAAGTAGTACTTGCTCCCTGCATTACATATGTTTGTTTTTCACAAAACAAACAAGCCTATTAGGATGAACCCCCTGGGGAATAAAGAATTTACTACAAAGCCCAAACTGTTTATACAGCAAAAAATAACTAGCATTGATCCAAAATGAAAAGCTGTCTAGCCAGCACCTATATTTGTGAGGAAACGTTCTGTGGCAGGACTGAGCAAAAAAAAAAAACTGGTGGTGAAGATAGTGGATACACAAGGGATGTCGGATCAAGAGAGGAACATAAATGGGACAGAGATAAAAAACACTAAAGAAGGCTATGTACCTTATTTGGGCCACCAAGGACAAGGAAAAAATCTACAGAACACAATAGGAGCAACAAAGAAGTATGTCACTTCAGGGAAAATGGTGATGAATGCTGAGGAGGAACAAAGGAACCTAGATGCTGTCCAAAGCACTCAGATAATAAACTTATCATTTATAAATTCATTACCTGAGAAAATGAATACTGTTGTTGTCCAGGGAAGAATTAATTAACACATATTGACTCTGCTGCCTACAATATAGAAAGTCCACTGTTAGGAAGTCTGAAAGAGGGGAAAGGGACAGAAAAGGATCAAACATTATTGAATGCACCAGGGGGAAATGTAACTAACAAAAAAAAAACAGAATGACAAAACTAAGAATACCGAACTGAAAAAGGACCAGAAAAATAAACGTAGAAAAGGAAAAACAAGAAATTGTTACAAGCAAAACAAGTTAGCCCCCCCCCCAAAAAAAACAGAAAACAAATAACCTGGTAAAACAGGTCAATCAAACAGAAACAGATTCACAATATAACTACTCAGATGCTCACTCAGAAATGGATGAGGATAATCCAGCACCACCAAAATGAGCACAACAAATATTATCCCAATTATCTAAAGTAAATGAAGGGATACAAAAAAATGAAAACAGTAGAATAGGTAATCAATAATATCCAGTCAACCATAAATATATTGGTAACTGAAAACATGCAAATAAAGCAGAATGTGGCAACTTTTCAGCAAAGGGTTTCCAACCTAGAAGGCAACAGATCACCCATACAAAGACAAATGAAAGAGCTGGAACAATTAAACAAAGATTTTAAAAGCAAGCTCATAGATTTTGAAGCATATTCATGAAGGAAAAATATCAGAGTTTTGGGAATGCCCAAGTCCTGAGATGACATCAGACCACTGAAAGATTCACTGAAACAAATATTTGCCACATATTTGGAAATGAACCCCACAAGCATCCACCTTGGTATAGACAGAACACATCGTACCTATAGGATAATTTGACCCTCCCTCAATATAAAGCACCTAGACCTGTAATAGTATTTTTTTTTTAATCACAAGAGAAGGAGGCATTAACGGTACAGTTCTATAAGGAAAGAGTTATAGCCTGCATGAGGGCACACAATTCAATGTTTAATGACTTTCCTGCAGAAATCTTCCAAGAAAGGAAAAAAAAATAATTTACTGAGAGGCAAACTCAAGTTAAAGGAGCATAAAGCTACAATGATTTACGCAGCAAAAATGAAATTAGTAATCAATGGTATGTGCTTGGCATACACTTCTGAAGAAGTAGAAAAGGACTTTTGGAAATAATTCAGAATTTATATGATTAGCATCATACTCTAGAGTGAACTTTGACTAATGTTTCTTGTAGGGGGAATGCTCAGTTTAAATCAAGTATTACTGTATATCAAATAAGCTAACATATGAATTTCCTTTTCTTTCCTTGCTTTCCCTTTTGTTTTTGTTTTGTTTCTTTTTTTTCCTTTCTTCACAGTAATAAGATATGATCAGCAAACATCTATGGACACGGGGGTGAGGGATCAAACAGGAGCAACTTAAAACAATTATGCAAGAAGCCTAAGTGGATTCAAAATAAGATGACTAAAACATGGAAATGTTGTAAACTACAAAGGTGACAGTATAAGTTGTTAGAAACATATTTTGGGCTATTTACTTTGCAACCTCTCCCCCCCAAAAAAACAAAGAAAAAAATGAGAGAAGGAAGAAACGGGAAGAAGGTATGACAATTGCGAGTACAGAAAGTTTTAAATGCGTATCCCTACATGTTAATGGGATCCATTCTTCAGTAATGAAATTGAGACTACTGACATATCTTAGGAAAAACAAATGCCCATTTTATAGCACTACAAGAAACCCATCTGGATAGTAGGGAAATTATGAAGCTCAAACAAAAGTGGATCTCCCATGTTTTTTCTCAGAAGGGACTAGGACAAGCTCTGGGGTGGCACTATTATTTAGGAAAAAAACCTCTTACAATTTTAGAAACTTATTCAGATGAACAGGGTAGGATTCTCCTAGTTAAAATTAAGATAAAGAATACAACTTTAACTTTAGGTTCAATGTATGCCCCGTTTTTGGGCTATGGGGGATTTTTGGCAGAAATAGCAAAAGCCCTTGCAATAATAAACGCACAAAGTATAATACTAATGGAGAACTACGACACACTATTAAATTACACAATTGACAAAATATTAAAGATAAATACATCGAACAAACAAGCAAAATTGATTAATATTTTTTTGCAAACAAATGATTTAGTAGATGTCTGGCATTTATGGCTCCCCAACATAAGGGAATATACTTATCATGATAAAAAAGAATATAGGCTTCTCAAAAATTGATTACATTTCCACATCAAAAATGATATTGTCCGATATTAAGAACCCAATAATAAACTCAATAATAATGTCAGACCATCTACTAATACAAGTGAAAATAGAAATTCCAGACAGTAATAGATTATTTTCAAGACAATGGAGAATTAATAATGTATTACTGCAAGATAAATAATTTAGAGAAACAACAGAAATTGCAATAAAGGAGTATTGGTATTATAATTATGATGGCTCCAAAATGATAACGTGACTCTGGGATGCCTTCAATGTGGTCCTGAAGGTGTAATAATTGCATACAATTAATTTCAATATAAACAGGAACTGCTAAAAACAAAAACAACTAATAAATGAAAGATTTAGATGCATTGGTTATAACTGACTACAAAAAATACACAGACAAATGGTACAAACGCAGGCTACAAAAAATAATTTCATACATAATGAGGTGGCAGCATATTTAAAAAAAATTGAAGTATATTCAGGGAGATATATCGGCCAAAATGTTAGCATTTCTGTTAAAAAAACCCCAAAAAGAACAGTGAATGATTACACACCTAGAAGATGATAAAGGGAATATAATGTTAACAGATATTAAAATGGGTTTGGCTATAACGGAAGCATATAAAGAAATCTGTCAGAAACAAAGTGACTCTCCAGAATAAGAAATCAGAGGATATCTAAAAGAAGCAACCATTCCATCATCAGAGTGTCAGGGAAACAATTTTACTTTATTAGAAATAAAAGAAGTAAGAAAGAAAATGCTGAAAAATAAAAGCCCAGGCATTGAGGGTTCTACCATTGACTTTTACCAAACCCTTTCAGAAGAACTAGCACCCTGGTTAAATTACATGTTCATGGAAATGATGAATAATGGTAAACTGGTAACATTATCAATGGAAGAGGCAAAATTATACTTATTTTGATGGATGGGAAAGATTCAGCCTGAGTAGAGAGCTACAGGCCTATTGCCCTACTAAATATTGATTATAAAATTCTTGCAAAACTAATAGTCAGGAGAATTAAAATAGCGTTATTAGTTGTTATCTGCCAAAATCAATTTGGTTTTATAAAAGGGCCCACAATATCAAATGCAACAAGGAGAGTTCAATCCCTTTTTCATTATGCACAAAGAAATAAAAGTTATCACATGCAATAGCAATTGATGCCTCCAGGATTTTTGATTTATTAGACAGAAAGTTTATGCTGAAAGCCTTGGAAGCTTAGAGAGTTCCAGAGAACTTGATTAAGTTAATTACTTTATTATATAAAAATACTACTGTAAGATTTTTGATAAACTCATATCTAGGGGACTCTTTTAAAATGAACAGTGGGGTAAGACAATGCTGCCCCCTATCACTGGTACTTTGTGTATTATCATTAGAACCTTTTTTGGCTACACTAAGAAATGACCAACAAATTAAAGGGATGAAGATGAAGGACTCAGAAACAAAATTAAATGTTTTTGTGGATGACATTCTTCTAATTCTCCAAAATATAAATAAAACAATCCCAATGGTATAGGAACAAATAGATATATTTGGTCTATTATTGGGATATAAATTAAATAAACAAAAATCTATAATATGAGAACTATATGCTAAAGAATATAGGATAGATACAAATATAGCCCAAGCATTTACAGTGAGTAAACAATGTAAATATCCAGGAATAACCTTAACAAAAGATCAGTCTGAAACAATAAAAATAAATTACAACAAAGCAAGGGACAAAATTAAAATGCATTAGATAACTGGGAAAAACTATCATTGTCGCTATGGAGAAGAGTAGAGACAATAAAAATGATGGCATTGCCACACCTAATTTATGTAATACAAAATATTATTATATTATAGGGTTGCCATCTCTTTTATGGTTCAGCAACATTCAAAGAATCTTTCTGAAATTTTTATGAAGGGAGTCAAACCTAGGATATCTTGAAAACAGATGATTTACCCTAGGAAAAAGGGGAGGGGGGTATAGCTGCCCAGATCTTGTTAGTTATGCATTAACTTACTAACTGAAATATGATGGGAATGGGCTTTACTTCCACTTAACAACAACACTTCTGCAGCTATTTTTTTGGGAAGATTGGAATTCACCTAACCCATAAAACTGGATAAACAAGATGAAGAAAGGTGTGAAGTTTCCAGAGTTATACTAATTTAAAACAAAATGAATTATTAGAGGCAGCTATAAAAGTAAAAACAAGTGGTTTCTTCCCATGGTTATATTTAAACATATGGGAGAATGCTAATATCAAAGGGGATAAAAGTAAAAAAAACATATTAACAGGTGGAACATGCAGAGGTGTGAAAATAGGTCCACTTAATGGAAGGTAAAACATTTCTACCATTAGAAAAATGTAATATTTTTTGCACAAACAAAACAAAATTTTGTTTTATATTACACAACAAAAACATTTTTTTAGAAAACAAATACTAAGGGGAAGAAACCATAACTTCTTAAAATGAACAGGAAAAACTCCTGAATAAGGGGAAAAAAACTTGCCCAAAAATATATGCAATTATGATTACCAACGATGCTGATCCATGGCAGAATATGAATGCAAGATGGAATCAGGAGGGATCACTGAATATGGCAGAACAGCAATGTAGGAACTTAAGAACTAAAACCAATAAGGATTATATATATATATATATATATGTATGTATATATATATATATATATATATATATGCCAAGAATAAGGTTATTAAAAAAATAATGGCTAGAGCTTAGTTTACACCCCAAATCTTGGGGAACATAAGAACAAATGGAGTTAAAATGTATTGGCATAACTCTGGAGAATTGGGAAACATTTACCACTGAATGGAGGAGTGTTAATATATACAGAAATTTTGGGTGGAAACAAATAAAATCTTATCAAAAGTGTTTAGCCATGATCTACCACTGCTGTTCAGGTCATTGATCCTAAATGATATAACCAACCTTGAAATTCATAAGACACAAAAGAAATATACTGCTCAGGTACAATGGTGACTAAGAGATTGATATAAAAAACTGGAACGCACCAGTATTTGGTAACTTCGACTACTTTAAATGGTGGTATATGACAAAGGAAGCTGCCAATGTGAATATTTATGAGATGACACAGATACATTAATGGAACATCTTGTGCCTACATGGAAATAAATACAAGGTATATTGCCACCACTATTCCCTATATGAAATACCACAGTTGTGCAAATATAAAACATAACTTAATGAGGGGGGATGTGTGAATACATCAAATATTTGAATGTAATTAATCTAATGTCAGACAGAAACACAGAAGTACAGATGTTGTCAGCAGATAAGGACTGTTTGGCCAACCCAGTCTGCCCATTTTCCTACCTATTGGATAAGCTGCAGATCCTCATTAACTAACAGACTACTTCCTCCTACCCCCCCACCACAAGACTTGCTTTATGTCTTTCCCAATGCATTCTTGAATTCCTCCACTGTTTTTGACCCCACAACCTCCTCAGGAATGCTGTTCCATGCATCTACTACCCTCTCTGTGAAAAAATACTTCCTTACATTGCCCCTGAGCTGTCCCTCCTCTATCTTCAAATTGAGCCCCTTGTTCTTGCACATCTCTTTTTCTGAAAGATGCTACCCACTTGGACTTCATTGAGTCCCTTGAGGTACTTAAATGTTTCTATCATGTCCTCTCTCTCTCTTTTCCTCAAGGTTATACATATTAAGCTCCTTTAGTCTCTCTTCATATGGCTTGTGGTGCAGACCCTGCACCATTTTAGATGCCCTTCTCTGGACTGCCTCCATCCCGTCTATGTCCTTGCAGAGATGAGGACTCCAGAATTGCATGCAGTATTCCAGATGGGGTCTTACCAACTGTCTGTAAAGAAGGATAACAACTCCCTGTTTTCTACTGGTGATGCTTCTCCCTATGCATCCCAATATCCCCTAGCCCTCCTTACTGCCTTCTCACATTGCTTGCCTACATTTAAGTCATCTGATATGACTACCTCCAAGTTCCTTTCCATTTTTTGTTGTTGTTAGTACTTCCCCCCACTTTGTGTACTCTTCCCCTGGGTTTTTATTTCCCAGGTGCATTACTTTGCACGTCTTTGCATTGAATCTAAGCTGCCATACTTTTGACCATTCCTCCAACCTTACGAAGTCCCTTCTCATCCTTTCCACTGCCTCTTGTGTATCAGCCCTGTTGCAGATCTTTGTGTCATCTGCAAAGAGGCATACTTTCCCTTCTAGTCCCACTGCAATGTCACCTATAATGACATTAAAGAGGACTGGTCCCAGTACTGAACCCTGTGGTACCCCACTAGTAACCCCCCCTTTCTTCAGAGGGGACTCCGTTTCCCATCACCTTCTGCGTCCTGTTGTCCAGCCAATATTTTACCCAGTCTACAGCCCTGGAACCCACTCCAAGGTAGGCTAGCTTGTTTATTAATCTTTTGTGTGGGACTGTATTAAATGCCTTGCTAAAGTCTAGGTAGGCCATGTCCACAACCCCTCCCTGGTCTACTACTTTGGTCACCCAGTCAAAGAAATCAATTAGATTCATCTGACATGACCTTCCCACTGTAAATCCATGCTGCCTTGGATCCTGTGCCCCAGTGGCCTCTAGGAATTCAGTAATTCTTTCCTTCAGAAGTGATTCCATCATTTTCCCTATCACTAAGTGAAATTAACAGGTCTGTAGTTTCCTGCCTCTGTCTTGCTCCCACTTTTGTGAAGGGGAATCACATCTTCCCTCCTCCAGTCCTCAGGTACCACACCATCCTCCCATGATTTGTTAAAAAGAGTAGTCAGTGGTGTCACTAGTTCTCCCCTTAGTTCTTTTAGAATTCTGTGGTGAATCCTGTCAGGCACCATTGCTTTGCCCACCTTCCATTTTAGGGGTTCTTTTAGGACCCTTTTCTCTGTGAATGGACTGATATCAACCCCCTATCCAGAGTGCTTCTATTCTTTCATTTAGGTACGTCCCCCTATTCTTCTTTTGTGAATACTGAGCAGAAGTATTCGTTCAGTATCCCTGCTTTTTTACTGTCATCTTCTGCCCACCCTCCCTTCCCTTTTTTAAGCCTCACTATCCCTCCCTTGGTCTTTCTTCACTCCGTAATGTACAAATTTATATTGAAATACTTTGAAAGTGAAAAATGTTCTATTTATTTAACCTGTATCCTTCTTAACTGGGATATATTAATAAAATATAAAAAACAATCCATGTCTGTGATGCAATATTTATTTTATGTCTTGATATTTGTATCACACTATGTTGTTTTTAATATTGTGAATGTGGAGTCTCACATTTTGTGATACCTCATTGTAAACATCATTCTGACATGTATAAAAAGTGACTGTTTTTGAATTTTAACATACGTTTTGAGAAAGGATTGTTTCTTTACACTGATACCTCAAAAAACTGGGAACTTTTTTGTATGCTATAAGCCATGTTCTGATTTCACTATAGGTGGAGAGTGCTTGATTTTCTTTGTGTTTATCACTGGAAGTTCTGACTCTTCCTAATTTTAATGAATTGTCATATGCAAAAATGCGAACAATTATGATGAATGTTTTTTTTTCTTTTGGGGGGGCAATCTCAGGCAAAGTGTCAAAAGAAAGGTAAAGTGCTATCATTGTCCAGGGATGATGTGGTGTTGGTCACCCTGCCATCTGATCCATTGCCTGCCCTTTCTCACACTGCGCCTGACAGGCTGGGGCAGTCACAGAACCAGGTGCTGCCTCCTCGAGTGCCTGTTTGACTTAGGATCAGAAATTTGATATGTCACTGGTGACAATGGTGGGGCTGGCCACAGTGGTTCAGGCCCAGTGAAAAGGGTCTATCTCATGGGTCAGAACCTAGATGTGCCTGGAACCATTGGGGAATTGCAGGGCCCTAGACAAGGCACCAGCAGGTTCAGTAACTACATATGCATGGCCAAAAGCTTATGGGTCACACCTGATGGACAAGATCTGAGAGTAAATCATGGGTATGCAATAAATGGACATTTTCTCCCTCCTCGGTGAGGGGAATGATAACAAAGATATATAGGAGAAAAAGATGAGGTGTCTGACAAACTAAAGTTAAGGTAGGTAAGCTGTTTGACAATTGGGTAGCAGGTTTTGATGGAGTTCGGGTGCTACATGCAGTATGACCCCTCAAAGAAATGTGAAGTGCTGGACATACCCTTAATTGTGGACACTGTGAGTGGTGGAGGACTCCAGCATACTTATAGTGGTCTCCCCATCAAGGTTTCGCTAGGCCAGGGGTGGACCAGGGCAGATCCCGTGGGAGTGTTTTAGGTACAATAAAGGGACCTTTGGCAGGTTGAATTGTAGGTATTATATAAACCAGAGTGCTTGGAATGCTGCCAAAAGCATCCTTTAACCAATATACAGTAAGCAAGGGAAGCAAGGTCAAGGTGAATTTCAGTCATTTTGGTTCAAGCACCCCCTACCCTGGCAACACCAAATAGGGCGGATCCAGCTGAACCTTGGCTAGATCACTACCTGCATCTCAACATCACTTAGTCACTGACATTTTGCTTTCCTGAGAGTTTCAGGATGCCTAATGAAGGCCCCGGGCTATGAGGTCAAAAATCTGAAGTCAGTCACAAACAGAATGGAGGTAGTGTGGGCCAATTTCTAGTAAGGAATTGCAGTGGGTGGGATCAGTGGCCCCTTTTCAAGACATCCCATTCCTGGTCTAATGGTGTCAACAATTAGGCTTGTTCCAACAAAGCCCCATGTGAGTTCCATGTTAACAGTCTCCTTTCATATGCTGAAAGGGATTCCATTAATGATTAAGTATACAATGGCAAGACAGAATGCTGTTTTCTGATTGGTCCATCTGGGACTGGACCCGGGGTACTATCCCAACATAACATGCCATCTCTAGTCTCAGCAGAATCAAGACTGTATTAAAAGTAAAACAAAAAACAGTCCGTAGCCAGTTGGCTTCAGACACCATAATAAACCAGAGCCCTCGCATGTTCCCCCCAAACAAAGTGACTTAGTATTTTTGTAACAAAAAAAAAAAAGAAAACACAAGAAAAGCAAGCCAAAATGAAAGCTGTCTTCATGGTCGGCTTCACAGCAGTGCCTCGCTACTTGCCTCATCAACAGTACAATGGGCTTCACTTCCTCCTGGCTTCTTCCATTACAAGTTCCAGGAGACTCAGGCTACGGTGTGGGCAGTCTTGAAAATATGCTCTAGACACCTAGCATCATACCAGAAGATAAACTTTCTTTGTACTTTGACATTTAAATAAACAGTAAAAAATGGAACTGATCTAGTGAATGAGCAATGCCGTCTTTTGACAGTCAGCACACGACCGTAGTGGAAACTCACAGGCTGTTCAGCTCCTCTTCCTTCAGTATTTCATTTTTTTATTTATGTACCAAACAATACCAGCTCATGTGAACCCAACATTATAAGCGGCATGGGGCAGCTATTACTCAGCCACAAACATGAACACAGACAGGCAGAGAGAATAACAGCTCCACCTACTGGACAAACAGTATAAGACACAACTTTTTAAACCAGTTTCCTTCCACAATAAAAAAAAAACCAACAATAAATACAATATAAGCACAATGTTTTCGCTAATTTTTTAAATCTTGGTGTAAATGAGCCATTGTATAATAGGAATAATGCCCTCCAGAGTGGGTGTTATGTTGGGATAACGTCCTTTCTTGGGTGTTAGATGCCCTCGGCCAGTGGCCTTGGACCCAGCCACCAGAGGCTGGATGATACCCCAGCATAACACCCACCCTGTCAGGCATTATTCCTTTAATAACTCACTGTATCCAGTACATTATTCAACAAGGTGGTCAAGACTGTGTGGGACAGCATCCGGTGATATGGGTGACTCAGATTGAGTGACTTAATTTGAGTGACTCAGTTTGTGTGCTTCTGTTTACAGTGACAGGTACAGGATAGCAAGGAGTGGTTATAGTGAGGTCCAAGGGTTAAAAGAGCAAGAGGAAGAATACAGCACCCGGGACAGGGAGGGAATAATACAGCGATTGGAATAGGGAGGTACTGTGAGGCAGAACATGGTTAGATGTTTGGCCAGGCAGTTCCCAGCTGACTTTCTAGTATGGATGCATGCTTACCACCTGCAGTGTGGGTGACCCGGGTTTGGAGCTCGTTTAGGGGAAATAGTTTTTTTTTTTTTGTTTTATTGTTGACACAGGATTTTTTGTTATTTTCTGCTGTGGTCTCCCCACCTGATATTTCTGTGGGTGGTTCCCCCATTATGACTCCATGCTCCCCCAAAAGGTCCCCTGTACCCCAGTGGCAGGCTCCCCCCCAGAGTTGATTATATAAATAATGGGGAGTGCAGTGGACAAAGCTCCCAATGTGGGGGGTACGAGGGGCACAGCCCACACATAAAAAAAGTCTCACATGGATCAACCCCGAAGTCCTGAAGTCTCTCCTGGAAAGTCACTGTATATGGTTTTAGCATTGTGCACATCGCTGTTTCAGGAATGCCCAATGTGCATTCACCCATTTTGCAGTCACTGATAACATTTCACTCATATGACGTGGTACTGTGTGGGACACAGGCCCGGGTGTGCTAATGGCCCAAACTGATGTAGATCAGCTTTCCAGCTGTTACCAGTGCACCAAGGGGACTGGGAGTTGCTGGGGCTAAAATGTGAGGTACCATACTATGTCAGCAACTGCATGCATATGAGCTGCACAATGCTTGAACAGTTTACTAGGTTTGCTAGGTCAAATCAGTCAAAAGTAGGCCGAGGCCCATTGGGATTGTCCCCCACTTTGTGTGTCACTAGATTCAATGTGAATTTCCTACAAGCCAAACATCAAGGCCATTCTTAAACTGATTGATGTTATCAATGTCAACTAGTTCCTGAGAAAGTTTTGCAGAACAAATTGAAAACAGCTGTCCCTTTTATTTGGGTTTATGTGATAACGGCGTAAGCCTAAAGGCGTCGCCGTTATCTCCAAGTCAGAGTGCTGAAAATTAATTTTGGCACTCTGACTTTCCAGAGCACAGCAAAACGGTGCTGGCGACTTGCTTTTTTAATGGTTTAGATGGTGGGTTGAGCCCCTGCACCCCTCTCCGTGGGGGGCTTTGCCTCCCTCACCTCCCTAATTAAGGAATCTCAATTCCAGGGGGGTGCATGTCAGAGGGGGTGCAAAACCATTTAAAAAAATTGGGTCTGGGCACAACAAAAACATGCCAGCACCTGGACCTGAATCCAGCACCCTGCCCACCAATGCCACCTACCCACCCACCATGCCACAGGGCCAACTGAACCAACCCAGTACAGCACCACCCCTTACAATCCCTCCCACCCCTGGTTGTGCATGCTCACTCCCCCAGAACATCTACAGATAGCAGCATCCTGTTGCTATATTTGCCGACCCCCCCCATCTGGCCACCCTACCCTACCCTAGCCCCAATTACATGTGCTGGGGATTGGGTCACCATTATTGTAGTCGCCCAATCGCCGACACCCATGTCATGGGTTACCTTTTATTTGTTCTAGCTTTAATGACATCAATCTGCTGTTGTGATGCCTAGGTACAATGCATCTGTTAGAATAGATAAGTCTGCATTGGAGCATACACTCTGGTGACTTTTATATTTTATGCAAAAATAGGATGTACCCCCTACATCTTCTTGAGTGTAGTGAATGAAGGCCTGTTTCCTGAAGTCTTTGGGTATAATCTAGTGGGACAACACATGGGACCATTTTGGTTATCCACCTTTGTATTCTCTCTCAAGATGTGCTATGTCACCTTTAAGATACAGACTCCAAAAGGAGGATCTGTAATCCATGTATGGGCTGGCATATGCACACTATACTGGGATCAGACATTATTCTGCTCTTGTAACAAAAGTACGTTTGATTCTTTTCAGAGGTCCGTTGGCCATGTGGGTGATTTTTGTACAGTGGTCTGAAAGGGAATGTTTATTATTCACCAAAATGCGTAGATCTCTCTCACGCTCTGATTTCTTAAGAGGGATGTTATTAAGGTAGTAGATGTGTTTCAGGTTATTTCTCCCAAAGTGTAAAAGTACACATTTTTTGATGTTAAAAAACATAGTTGTTTTCTGACCCAAGTTCTATGGATTTTAGATCTGCACTTAAAGCTCATATATGTTTGGGAGTGTCTACCCTGCCTTCCAACTTAGTATCATCCACTAATTTTGCTAGGAAGTTGTTGGAATTAATCTGCATTTTGCTGATAAATATGCTAAATAGAGTGGGTCCCAGTATAGAGCCCTGATGTACACCACTGGTGACTGGTCCTCCGTTAGACAGAGAACCATTAATTCTGACTCTTTGAGATCTGTTGGCAAGCCAGGTTCTAACCCAATTAATTAGGCAATTAGAAAACCCTAATAAGGAGAGCTTGTTGACAAGTTTGCCATGGGAGACTTTGTCAAAGCACGACTAAAGTTTAAGAGGATGACATCCATAGGGGTATTGATGTCAAGCTCCTGGCTTATATGATTATAGAAGATAATGAGATTTGTTGTACAAGAGTAACCTGGCCTAAAACCATGCTGTGTTTGGTCAATAATATTTAATAATTTGGATTCATTTTCTACATAGGATTTAATAATCCTCTCCATAAGTTTACAAATAATGGAGGTTAAGCTAATTGGGCGGTAGTTTTGGGCATGTGATCTATTCCCTTTTTAGGGCTGTGGGTGGAGCCTACAGCCCTTTTGTCATCGATCAAACTATAGCTGTAAAGCAACTTTTCATGGAACTCTCTTTTTAGATATTTGGAGATATTCCTCCAAAGTTGCAATGTAGTGCACTCACTGTTTGATTTTTGCTATCTGCTGCTCCATGTTAAAGGCATCTGAAAGGAGGGTTGATGCTACTGTATTGTGCCTCAGAACTTCTCAGGCTATTAACAAAAAAAAAATGTTTTTAACTACTGTTTCTATCATCTGTCCAGCTCAGTCTAATAGATGTGTTCTGTTTCTTTCGGCAACATAGGGGTTTACTCATTATATGATGTCTGTAAAACACTAAACCTCTACAGTGTCAGATTACAGACAGTGGACCTGCAGTCTTTGAGATATTACATTCTGATTGGCACACATGCAAGCTGCAAGGTGTGGGGGGGGGTGTAGCCCCATCACTTTTTTGGGGGCCTGAAGGATCTTGCTCTTTAAACAAACAAACAAAATAAGTAAGCATGAGCTAGTGTGACTGAGTTAATTAAGTCCACCTACACAGGCACACATAGAACAAAAGAGGTGCTTCATGCTTGCTTGCTGTTTCTGGAGTCAGAAGTGTTAAGTGGAAAGTGCTTTTAAGTGTGTGTGTGTGTGTGTGTACAATCCTGCTTTGGGATGGGCCATGTGATGGCAGACTGCTCATCTCTTATCTTGGGTTTATGGTCTGGGTGAGCATTCCCTCCCACATAACAATGTAAAAGTGTTGTTTTTCCATCCTTTAGACAGACAGTTTCAAAACTAAAAGAAAGAAAAATAACAGATTTACAGAGAGGGACAGAGTAGTTAGATGGATTCTGCTAGGAGTATGGAGGTTGGCTATTGCATGATCTGGAATCTGTACTAGAGTTTAAATGTTTGTTTACAGTTTATAAATGTAGAAGTTTATAATATATATATATATTTTTTTTTCTTTTGGTAACCAGGTAAGGCCAACTAGGCATATATGCTTGTTGCTAGGGACAACCCAGAAACACTGGGGGAGTAAGCGACTTAATCAGAGCCACACTGTATGGAAATGGAGGGTGTGGGAATCAAACCCATGTCTAAATGCTGGATGTACAAAGCTCATCTATAGTTCAGTACATTAACCTTTAAGATATATTGCCAGCCCCATAAATAGTAAACAATTTAGACTGCGTTGCTAATATCTCAAAGGAGAACTGCCTTGAATCAACAAACATGCATTTTTGTAGAAGTAGATGTTATTTTATAAAATACCAGTTCTCATTTTGTTACTGCTTAATCTGAACACGCATTTTGGTAAATTCAGTGTGTGTTTCTGATTCATACACTGCTGACATTGATAATTTTAGAACAGTATGATCTTGTCAAGAACTTACATTGTTGGTACAATATATCTGTGTTTTAATTTAGAATTTTTAGGTTTATGGGGACACAAACAACATAATACAATTCTTAGATGGCGCTTTGCAGCAGTATGTAACCATAAATATCCAATGGGTTAACTAAAAGGCCAGCAAAAGTGGGGCAGAAACAGGAGACCCACTGTATGAAAAAAAGTTTCTACAGGAGACATTACTCACAGGTTCAGTGCAGTTCTCCTTTAACTAAGCTTGTAGGAAATGTCAGGTATGTTATCTAAATAGTAAGGAACTCTGTTTACAGGGACTTGGGAGCCGTCTACAGACAAATTCTTCCCATAGACTTGTATTAGTTATACGGGAAAACAGAGGAATTTGGCTTCCATTGGAAATAATGTTATCTACAGGAAAACATTGGAAAATTACCCTACAGTTACAGGAAAAAGGCAAACTTAATCTGGGAGCAGTCTCTCTCTCTCTCACACACACACACACACACACACACACACACACACACACACACACACCAGTATCATTTACTCTGAGTAAATAAATTCAAGAGGATTGATTTAGCAGCATGGCAGTTTTTGATCATTGTGACTAAACAGCACTGTATGACACCAACAAGAAAATAACTCTGGTCATTTGGTAGCTTTCCACAGTCCTATCGGCTCTGGCTAGAACCTATTTAAAAATGGGAGTAACAGTAGCTTGAAGCTAGTCAAAAGGAATTCTATTTTCATTGAGGGATTTATTAAAGATAACTGATAAAGGATAAGCTATTTCTTCTGCTGTTTCTATTAAAAATCTGGCAATGATTTCATCCAGTCCTGGGCTTGTGTTCTTTTTTAGTGTATTTAAGGCAGACCCTACCTCCTCTGGAGTAATAGTATATAAATGACTGAATGTGTTCTCAGGTGAACAAACCAGATTATGAAAGTCATTTTTTGAAAATACTGAACAGAAATAGTCATTAAAGTGATTTGCTATATCCCATTCTGATGTAAAGGTGTTCCTGTTATTGAATATAGGGCCAATAGCCCTGGTGTCTGCCTTTTTATTATTTAGATAAGAGAATAATGTTTTTTGACAATTTTTTTGAATGTGCTAACCTGAATTCCCAGTTACTTTTGAATTTTTTTAATCATGTATTTCAACATGGATACAGATTTTTTATAGTTAGTATAAATGTTTGGCTTATCTTTGGATTTGCCAGATTTAAGTTTCTGAAATAATCTTTTTTTTTATGACTGTGTGTCATAATAGATTTATTCATCCAGGTTTAAATGTTATCCTTTTTGTTATATATTTTCTTATTTGGTACATATATCTTTTCTAAATTGCAAATAAGGTCCAAGCCTCCTCAACTGTAAGATCACAGAAGGTGGTATCCCAATGGAAATTGGCTAAGGATGCTCTGATTTTATTGAAGTCTGCCATACTGTAGTTTTTAAAGGACAAATAATCTACCTGGTGCTTATGTTAGTATACTATGTTAAACAGCAAGGAATTGTGATCGTTATTCCCTAGTGGAGCTGTTATCTCCAAATCAGGTAATTTGCCTTCTATATTGGTAATAAGAAGATCAAGTACAGTATATTATTCCCTCTGGTTGGCTGATTAATAAGTTGGTTCAGCCCTGTATCAGTAAGGGTTGAAACCAGGAGTTTTTCATTTTGATTAAATCCTGCTAGTGTGTGTCAATTGATGTTGGGCATATTAAAGTTGTGCAGAGTAATGACATCCCCCTTATCAGCTAGGTGTGAGATGTCATGCAGTAGTTGAGAGGTATAATCAAGGTCACCAGAAGGGGGTCGGTAACAGTTTCCTACGGTGATTTGGGGTTGTCCTTCAAGTTGAATTTTAACTCATATGCTTTCAATAGATGATTCAAGATGAATTTCATATGAGGGAATCTCTTGGTTGATATAAAGGCAACCCCCACTCCAGCTCTTCCTAGTTGATCTTTATGGTAGAGTTTATACCCTGGTATTTCCCTCATCCAGGAAGAATTTGAGTCCCAAGTTTTGGTGACAGCAATTACACCTATGTCAAGATTTATACATCTTGCTGTAAGCTCTGCTAATTTAACTAAAAGTAGAGATCTTGGATTTAGTGCAATGACTTTACAATAGTTAATATTACTGATGGAAATGTCAGATGTCAGAGCATTGGGAACTTTCCCATTCTCCCCCTGATTTAAAAGTTTAAATTATTTTCAATACATGCTTGAATACATCTGCCGAAGAGATTGCTGCCCCTATGGCTGAGGTGCAGGCCATCCCAGTAGAATAGGGAAGGTCTGTCATAAAAATCCTCACAATGGGTGATGCAGGGGATGGCTTGTTTTAAACACCATTTTCTAAGCCAGTCATTAGTAAGTTTCATTTTCTGAGTTTTGCGATAACTGGCTTTAGGTACAGGTAAAATCTCAGAAAAGCAAACAGTACACCCCCAGTCTACTAACAGGTTATTTAGTGCTACATAGTCCTGCTTGAGTCGTTCAGGATGTCATCATGTTCCTGCACTTGGCAGTGGCCAGGATGGCAGCCATAGCAGGAGTTATCCATTATCTAGATTATTTCCTGTTTGTTGGCCTGCAGGTAAGGAAGACTGCAGCTACCTTGTGGGAATCTTTTAGCATGGTGCAGACAGCTTGGGGTCCCATTAACACAAAGAAAAAATGAAGGCCCCGACACCATCCTTTTGTTCCGGAACTGAGAAAGATTCACGGGTGGCAGAATGCATGCTTACCCTTGCAAAGATGCAGGCACTTTGGACTTGGCTCAGAATGGTAAAGGGAACCAAGAAAATAACTTTGAGAGAGCTGCAGGAGCTGTGGAGACATCTGAGCTTTTTGTGCAAGGTTAAACTGATGTGCACAACCTTTCTCAGGCACTTGGCTAAAACTAGTTTGAGAGTTTTCAAACAATACGACAGGTTAAGGGTGACAGAGAGCATGAGGGGGAACATCTCACTGCTGCATGCTTTCCCGTTGTGCTGAAATGTGACGTGTGTGTGTGTCCAATGATGGTCAGCAGTGTGGCCCTCAAGCTGTATATAGCTGCCTTGTGTGGCCAAGGGTTTCAGGTGTACTTTGTGGCTTTTGATGTGCATCCCAGTGGCCCTTATCCTGGGTCTGGGCAGGGCTCATCTAACAGGTTAACCCATTAAAATTATTTTCTATAGGGGTCACCTTGTTTGTGTGGGGAGAACAGTTCCACAAGAAGAAGGTGGCTTTTCGAGCAGACAACACAGGGGTGCTACACACTATTGATGGACAACTGGGAACGAAAGATATCCCTGGAGATCTTGTAGTTTTGTGCTCAGGTGTCTGTTGTATAAGTTTATGGGTCCAATTGGAGGGCTGTTTATGACTATAAGAGTGTTTCTCGCACATTCTTAGGACCAGAGGACTGTGAACCGAAGATAAAACACTCCTATAACCATTGGAGGCCCTCCAACCAGGCCCCAAAAATAATTATAGACAACTAACTTTATTAAATAAAATTTTTTTTTTTATTTAGTACAGTTAGCAGCACAAGCATCTAGAAGCCTGTTAAAGTGCTCATTGTGTGAGGTACTTTTGCAACAGAAATGCTCTGATTGATCAGGGATGCTCCTGCAATCTATAATTAAATATGGACTGGCAGTATAGAAATATAGAAACATAGAAACATAGAATTTGACAGCAGATAAGGACCGCTTGGCCCACCCTGTCTGCCCATTTTCCTGCCTACTGGATAAGCTGCAGATCCTAGTTAACCAGCAGCCTACTTCTTTCTACCCCCACCCCCTAGAATTGCCTTATGACTGTCCCATGCATGCTTGAATTCCACCACTGTTTTTGACTCCACGACCTCCTCCGGGCAGTTCCATGCATCTACAACCCTCTCTGTGAAAAATACTTCCTTAAATTACCTCTGAGCCGCCCCCTCTATCTTCAAATTGTGCCCCTTGTTCTTTGCACCTCTTTTTGAAAGATGCTACCCTCTTGGGACTTTGTTGATTCCCTTGAGGTACTTGAAAGTTTCTATCAAGTCCCCTCCCTCCTTTCCTTGAGGAATATACGCTATTAAGCTCCTTAAGTCTCTCTTCATATGTCTTCGGTGCAGACCCTGCACCATTTTAGTTGCCCTCCTCTGGACAGCTTCCATCCTGTCTATGTCTTTGCGAAGACTGGGTCTCCAGAACTGCACACAGTACTCCAGATGGGGATCTGACCAGCTGTCTGTACAGAGGATAATAACTTCCTGATTTTTTACTGGTGATGCCTCTCCTATGCATCCCGCTACAGTGATGCCTCCCCCTATGCATAGCCTAGAGGTTAGAGTAACAAGCTGTGAATGAGCATAGTACATCCAGCAGACCTGGGTTAGATTCCCACAACCTCCACTTGCGTACTGTGTAACTCTGAGCAAGTCGCTAACCACCCCAGTGCTCCCAGGTCACCCCTGAAAGCAGGTAGTTGTGCCTAGTGGGCCTTACCCGGTTACCAAAGACTAAAATAAAAGATAAAAAACACTTCATTAATACAGCAGTTAGGGTAACTTAATGCCACAAAAGTAGGGAAATGTGGCATTAAGGTTTCCAATCCTAACACCCTGCCCCCAAACAGCAAAAGGAAAAAACAAGGTTTGGAATCCCCAGAGTTCTGGCAAATCAGTGGTGGCATCTCCCTTGGGCTTTTTCACATCTAATGCTCACTCACACAGCCTGTAGCCTTCAGTCTAAAGCACAGGGTATAACTCCAAGCCAATGCCTCATAGTGATATACTCTTCAAAGGCAGAGAAGTATATCTCGCTACATGTTGCCAACACAATTTGTTGTAGCTTTCTTCTCACAGGGTCCTGTGTGAAGAAAGTAGGTCATGTGTGACATTGTTTGCTCAGGGAGTGCCACCCCCCTCCCCACAAAATTCCAAATCATCTGGGCTGTAGATGATGACAAAAAAAACTAAAAAAAACACGATTTTTCCCCAAAACACATTACTGTATTTAGATCTCAGAATCTGCACATCCGACTGGAACGAAACTTGAAATCAAGACACCTCCCCACCCCCACCCCCGACTGCACATGCAAAATTTTGTACACTTCCATTGAATGGTGGCAAAGCTATTAAGATGAAAATTAGGGGTTTAACATTAAGCAGTCTACCCAATCCTAACTATGGTTGCACTGCTGCACCACTATAATACAGTGTAAGACACTGAATGTCCCCAGACTGGATTACGGAATTGCTGATGAGTTGTCTCATTCAAGGTGCTGGAGATTAAGGGAGCTGGCACCCACAGTAACTAGAACCTTCAGCAGTAGAGCAACCATGGTCTCTCCCTTCAATTCCATAGGAACTGGTGACCTTGAAACTTGTCAGCTGAGCAGCAACTTTATTGTTCCTTGCATAAGGCTGGCCTAAGGATCAGGAATCAAGTCCTTCCTGAGGGTCAGGGTGGCAAAACGATGTCCAGAATCATGGCCCATATGGGAGGACCAGCTATACCTGTGCTCAGCTGTGCTCAAGCAGATACGCTTTAAGGCATATCTGCTTGAATGTAGCTTGGGTTCCTGTAACCACTGATCAAGAATTACTGACATCCCTCCTTGCCTCTGGTTTTCATTAGGTGGTGCTAGGCCTCCCCATTGTACTCCATTTCTCACACAGCCTACTGAATGGAAACATAGAAATATAGAGGTTGACGGCAGATAAGGACCGCAAGGCCCATCCAGTCTGCACATTTCTTTTTTCTACCTTATAAATGGGCCATTGGCCTTTGCTCTGTCAGTGACCTATCTATTCATACTCATCTGTATTGCTCCCTTATGCCTATCCCATGCCTGTTTGAAGCCCTGCACTGTATTCATAGCCACCACTTACTGAGGTAGGCCATTCCATGCATCCACCACTCTTTCTGTGAAAAAGAATTTCCTCACATTCCCCCTTAATCGGCCTCCCTCTAATCTCATGCTGTGTCCTCTTGTCCTGCTATTTTTCTTATATTTAAACATGTTAGACTCTTTCACCTTGTTAATGCCCTTAAGGTGTTTGAATGTTTCGATCATATCACCTCTCTCCCTCCTTTGCTCAAGGGTATACATATTGAGCTCCGTTAATCTGTCCTCATGTGTCTTCTGATGCAGTCTCTACCATTTGGTTGCCCTTCTCTGGACTGCCTCAATTTGGTTAATGTCCTTGTGAAGGTGTGGCCTCCAGTACTGCACGCAGTACTCCAGATGGGGCCTAACCAGTGTCTTGTAAAGAGGGATTATTACCTCCCTCTTACCACTTGTGATACCCCTTCTAATACACCCTAACATCCTCCTAGCCTTACCTACTGCTTTAGAGGTCTGCTTGGATGATTTCAGGTCATCGGTGATGATGATGCCCAAGTCTCTTTCTTCCTTTGTGACTGCCAGCAACTCCTCTCCCAGCCTATAGGTGGCTTCAGGATTTCTCTTCCTATGTGCATGATCTGCACTTCTGCATTAAGTCCCAGTTGCCACTCTTCTGACCATTTTGCTAGTTTATCCAGATCTCTTCTCATTCTGCCCACCCCATCTGCATCATCTACTCTGTTGCAGATCTTGGTGTCATCTGCAAACAGACAAGCCTTACCCTCTAGCCCATCTGCTATGTCACTAATGAAGATATTGAAGAGGACTGGCTCCAGGACTGATCCCTAAGGTACCCCATTTGTGACTTGCATCTCTTCTAACTGAATACCATTTACCACCACTCTCTGTTTTCTGCCCGCCAACCAGTTTGCCACCCAGTTGACCAACTTCTGACCCACCCAGAGTCTACCCAGCTTATTTATCAATCTTCTATGTGGAACAGTGTGAAAGCTTTGCTGAAGTCAGGTAGGCGACATCAGCTGCTCCCCTTGATTCCACCACTCTTGTTACCCAGTCAAGAAATCTATGACATTAGTTTGACAGGACCTTCCTTTGTAAACCCATGCTGTCTTGGATCCTGTGCCCTATGGATTCCAGGTGTTGCACTATCCTTTCCTTAAGAGTGCCTCCATAATCTTGCCCACTACTGATGTAAGACTGACTGGTCTGTAGTTCCATGCCTCCTCCCTGCTACCACTCTTGTGGAGCAGGATCACATGAGCCCTGCTCCAGTCTTCTGGGACCTCTCCTTTGCTCAGAGACTCACTAAACAGTTCTGCTAATGGCTCTGCTAGTTCCACCTTTAGCTCCTTAAGTACCCTGGGATGTAAGTCATTAGGTCCCATTGCCTTGTCCACCCTGAGCTTAGTGAGCTCTTGTAGGACCCTTTCTTTTGTGAAGGGAGTACTACTCACCTCCCTCCCCTCTGTGACCATGGTGCTGAGCTGTGGGCCCTGACCTACCTTCTCTTCAGTAAATACTGAGCAAAAGTATGTGTTTAGGATAGATGCTTTTACAGGGTCCTCCTCCTCACATGCCCCCTTTTCTCCTTTGAGTTTAGCAATACCCCCTCTGGACTTTCTCCTTTCACTAATGTATCTATAGAAAGCCTTGTCACCTTATTTTACTGTTTGTGCTAGTGTTTCCTCAGTTTGGGACTTTGCCTGCCTTACTGCCTTCCTTGCTTCCCTTAGGGCAGTTTGGTATGCCTCCCTATCTTCATCCCGCTGTGTTCCCTTATATTTCTTGAAGGCCAGCCTTTTGGCTCTGACCTTTTCTGCTACTGTATTTGAGAACCAAAGTGGTTTCCTTCTTCTTTTGCACTTCCTTTTCTGTCTAACACAATGGGATGTTGCTTCAAGTATTGCATCATTAATGCTTGCCCACTTTGCCTGTACCCCCTCACCTGTGTTTCTTTTTGCCAGGGCTAGCTTAACTCTGTTGGCCATCTTATCAAAGTCAGCTCCTCTGAAGTCCCATATTTTTGCCTTGGAATGGGATGATTTGTAACATACTATCTTAGTGCCTTGAAATGTAACCTGATCCTGCATATACAATAATCTCCTGTATGCTTGTGTATATTGCTTCATGTGCGGGCATGTATCTGACTTACCACACCTAGTACATTACCCTATGTATTGTCTGACTCTTTAAACTCTATATTGTTTTGTATTTTGTGTAATTAACTCCAGGTCACCCTTGAAAAAGGGACTCTGTGTTCTAGTGGGCATACCTAGTTAACAAAAGGCAGCTGGGCCTACCCTGTGGAACTCCCTGTCTGGTTATTTAAGGAAGGCCCCCTCGGCAGAAGCCTTTAAGAAGGGCCTCAAAACATGTTTATCCCATCAAGCTTTTAACTGGGGATGTTTGGATTGCATTGTATGATGGATAGATAAGTTTATGCTCCCAATTGTATTTTGTTGTTTTGATTTTTATGTTTGCTCGTGCTTGCGCAGCCAACATATTGCAGTAGTAGCAGATTTGGAGGAGCGGTCACTGTGAACAAATGCAGTGCATGCATCAGTAGCTGTGTCCCTAATTCCCCAATGAGGAAGCTGCAGGCACTGACACCAGCAACATGTAACATAGCCACCAGATCAAAGAAAAGGTCCACTGCAATGAGAGCCAAGCTCGTCATGCAGTGGCACCTTCCTACGTGCCTTTGCTGGTGAAGCTAACATGGCGGCAGTGACTGCCACCACCACCTGCCACAATGCTAAAGTTCGGGGGTGCCCAGTCCCCCTGTTGACATGCCCTAACCCATTTCTGTGCCGTGAGGCCACTCCTGGCATAATACCCCATTTTTGTGTGCTGAGGGGTGCCCAATCCCCATTGGCACTTGTCCCCTTAGGTATGTGCCAGTGGGGTGCCCAATCCCCATTGGCCAGCCCCCACAAACACTAAGGTGGCATGTTGGCAGCCCACCCCAGCATGCCAAATGCCCCTTTAAAACAAAAACCGTCCCGCGATGTTTTTTTTCTTTTTTTAAACCTGTAAAAGAAGAAAACAGTCCCTCATGGTCCCCCCCCCGGTATGTACCGGTGTGGATGTCCAATCCCTTGTCAGCTAGCCCCCCCAAAAAAACAGTCAAGTGGCATGTTGGGAAAGAGGAAAATAGTCCCTCGCAGTCTGTCCTGCTCCCTCCCCAGCCCGTGCCCACCCTCTTCACACCCTGCCTCCCTACTCCCCCCTTCACCCCATACTTACTTCCAGAGTCTGGTGCGACGATCTTCAGTGGACCTGGAACATGTCTGCACTCTTCAAAGCCAACTGTGAACTGAAGAAGTACCGGTAAGCTGTATAATGGCATAAATAGGTTTGTTTCAACTTTAGTGCATATCTTGGGCATTTTTAGGAATTTAGGCACCAAATTTTCAACATAGGGTTATTGGGTCCCCTGCCCATTAATTCAGTCACTGTCATGGAGTTATTCGGTCCCGAAAGGTGATTTTGCAGTCACTGCATGGAATCACCTTTTGGGACTGATGAATGAAATGACAGTACCACTGTTCATGAGGTGGGCTCTCAAAAAGCCTATGTTGCAAATTGGGTAAAAAAAATCCCAAAACTGACTGTTTTATGAGCGTGTGTTGCGTAGTTTCCACGCACGCTCGTGACTTCGTGAATTTGTAATATTTTCACTCCAGATTTTCAACATTGCCATTTTTCCACACCTCCTTATCAACAGTATAGCTGTCATTTTACATATCCTGGCCAAAATCTGTTTTCGCACTTCCGGCGCAGAATAGCGTGGTCGCTGTGCAAAATCAATTTTCAGGACAGTTTGACAAAATGACAGTGACACTGTTCATGAGCAGTGGTCCTAAAATGCTTATGTTGAAAATTTGGTGATGAAAGTCCATAAAATGACTGTGTTACAAGCATGCTTTGCACAGTTTCCACTCATCCTTGTAACTTTGCAAATGTGCAATATTTTCAAGCCAGATTTTCAACACTGGCATTTTTTCACACCTCCTTATGAACAGTACAGCTGACATTTTCACATCCTGCCCAAAATGTGTTTTTGCACCTGTGGAGCAGAATGGCTGGTCGCTGTGGGAAATCAACTTTTGGGACAGATTAACAAAATCACAGTACCACTGTTCATGAGGGGTGGTCCCAAAATGTCTATGTTGAAAATGGGCCTCTTCAGGGTGGGGGTGAGGCTGGCATCAGTTCAATACTTCACTGCCATTCCTATTATGCATCTCTAACTCCTGCACTACCAATGCCAGTGCCAGAGAGACGACATTCGGTATTGACAAATGATTGTTGATATTACTGTATTTTTAAAATGTGTTTGTATGATTTTATGTTTACATTGTGCAGCTCCCAGAGTCTATGGGGATGGGTGCTATATAAATAAAATATCTATCTAAAATTCAATAAATAAATAAATACTAATATGTTGTGGCAGCAACAAAGAACAGTATGGCTCTGTGGGGGGGGGGCGATACTTGATTGGAATAACGTTTTTCAAAGCCTTGTGGCTGGAGGATAACACACAGACATTCAGGGTTTGTAAATTCATGGAAGGCTGGAGTCAGAAGCTCTAAAAACCAGACAGCAGATGACAGTTTAGCCCAGCAACCATAGAGCTAGTATCGGCAGCATTAGAGCACACCTGCTGTTAACAGTACGAGGCCTTGTTGTTCTGCATGACCTTTTTGGTGGCCTTCTGGTGGCGCTTTAGGGTTTCCAAGCTGGTCTAGACCAGAAAGGGGCCTGACTCACTGACTGGATTACTAGAGAGGGATGGGTCTGAAACCCTGTCAGGGGTGTCTGTGAAGCTGCACCGGAGAAAAATCAAATGGATGGCACTAGTGTGCTGGAGCATCATTAATCCCCACTCCCTGTCCCAGCTGCTTCTTGGTACTTCAGCTCCATGATTCATCAGTACATGTCTGACAGACCATTGTCCAGAATGGCCTTCTTCATTCATAAGAATGGATCCCTAGCTATGGCTTACCATTTCAGGTACATGTTAGGGAAGTCTGTTGAGTGGGCAGGGTTGAACTCGAAGGACTTTGACATCTAGTAGTTCTGTTCTGGATAGGGTAGATACCAATGTGGGGTCAAGTTGTCTGGTGGAGAGTCAGATCCAGACACTGGGGCAGTGGAAATCCTAGACCTTTGAAAAATATGTGCAACCACATTTGCTATAACATTTCTTTTTTTGTCTCCTACAAGTAGGTCCACAGCTCAGTGCCAAATGCATTTGGATATTCAGGCACTCCTTCATGTTCTGGGAGTTGAGGAACTCCAGCAGAAGTAATCTAGAAGGGATGTAACTATATTGACTCAGGAAGCACTGTATGCACCGGTGGGGGCCTGCCTCCACAGGCTTGAGGCCAAGGATCACAAAAGGGGATCTCCCAAAATATTGGTAGGGCATCTAGGGATAATGACCTGGGACAAAGGAAAATGGTTAAGTCTGTTGCTAAGGATAAAAGATGACTGCGACTAATCTGTGAGGCTTGGATGGGTCACAGATATCACAGAGTCACCGGTTTTGGTACACACAGGATAGCTGTGAGGGGGATAAGATATTTTGAAGGATCAATACAGAGATGTACACCTTTATGGGCTCTGTCTGGAGCAATATCATTTGAGACACAGATATTAGCACAGCAGTACCAGGACAGTATGTAAAGGTTAAAGTGTACCTATCAATTATTGATTAAGATTTGCTTTACCTGGTATTGCACAAAGGTCTCGGAGGTGTGTTTTAGCATGGCTCCATGTCAAATCAGCTAATCAATATGGGCGACTGTCACAACGGCGAATCAATTACAGCAACAGTCATTTCAGCAATGGTACACAACGGTGATGCACATAATGGCTAATTCCCAGAATTAAACCTGGAGCCGAAACCTCCTTATTGGGGCAATACAAGAAACCGCCATGCAGGACAAGCGGCATCCCTTTCTGGCTCCTAAACAATTTAACTGTCATCCTCATAGCCCGCCTAGGCACACGTAAGTATATTTCCTCCACATACTGTACTCTCCCTTCCAAGACCTGATGCAGCTGTACCACTGGTGCATCTCATCTCCGTTGGTCTCAGTGTTTCATGCTGGGGACCTATTTTTTAGATTCTAACCATGCCGCACCTGGATAGTGGGGATCGCTGTTTCAGTGCAGTCGCCATTACTGGGCAGTCACCGTTAATGCCGTCGCTCTGAGTCACCCATTTGACTTTGCTATTTTAACTTTACCCTAAATATGTGATACCGTTTAGCATGAAGTGCCAGAGGAGACAAACAGGATCTGTACTGTGGTGGCATGAGTATGTCACAAAAAGGAACCATACAAGGGTTAAAAGTGGGATCTACTTCCTTCTGGACAGGTCACCTGTGGCTGGAATAAAGTGAAGAGCTGGATGACCCAGGATCATGTTCAGACAGCTTTGGGGCCACTCTCATTGGGCTTGTTCTGCTGGTGAAGCATATGTCAGACAGGGGCAGGGTGCCTATTACTTGGCCTGAAGGTCCCTCTTTTCTCAGAGGCTGGTTCTCTCTACAGAGCATACATCTGTTCCTTGAGGTCTGTAAGGAGGTACCTACATTTGGGAAGGGACCTGCAAAGCCTAGGTTAGCCTGAAAGAGAAAGAATTCTGATGATCTGCACACATCATGTATTTACATGAAAATGTGCAGTTAATGAATACTGATTAAACAACACATGGCCATGTCCGTTTCCTCCAAGATAGATTGTCAGGTGGGTTTGCCCAGAGAAAAGGAGTGTGAGAAGGTAGATGGAGTCTACTGAGATGCTAAGACTGGGGAAGGTTATGGTTTTGTTGGCAGTGGCAGAGAACAGGCCAGAAAACTATGAGTGATCAGAAAGGCAGCAGGAACTCACCTACACTACCAATGTGATGCAGCTGCATTACATGTCCCAGTGCACTATGGACTGCTGTACTACATGATCCAGCAGTGGCGCTGTTTTCTACTTCATCTACTCAATAAAACAAGTAAACGACATATGGTATCTAATTTAAAAAGTAAATGTTATTTTTTGTCTACCACCCAGTCACATCAAGTGCAATCATAATATGTATGGTGCACCACACATCAGTCCTTGCAAGCATATTTACAAATTGTTGATGAGTGCCTGTTCATTGACCAAAATAATATTTCAGCCCAGCCAGTTGCTGTAGCTGTAGCTGACAGACAGTAGTATGACAGCATACTGCAAGTAAATTAATAATTAACATTATAACATGGAGTCTGTAAGGTAACAAACGTACCTGGGATATTTAATAATCCCCAATAACTCCATACCCTGTTGTGGTGGGTTATTGCTTACATAATTCTCTGCACAAAGTTTAGTGCAGCAAAATCTGGATATGCATATTGTTAAGCAAAGAAC
The DNA here is from genome assembly GCA_016271365.2 of Neoceratodus forsteri. Classification (NCBI taxonomy): domain Eukaryota; kingdom Metazoa; phylum Chordata; order Ceratodontiformes; family Ceratodontidae; genus Neoceratodus; species Neoceratodus forsteri. Next base: position 100,111,769 of record CM028138.1, on the reverse strand, counting down.
AGGATTTATCCAGGCCATCCACTTTACTAGACATAAATTTGATATCATACTACTGTTTAAAAGAATTAAGACTAATGACCACTAAGCAAAGGAGAGTGTCTGCGGATTACCTTCTATCTTTCAAGATAATAAATAATTCAGAACTATTTAAGGCATGTGGTTTCAAAGCTTTCTCATGCCCAAAAGATCTTAGGTTTCATAGTAGACAAATTGTGATTCCTAGGGCTAAATCAAATAAGAGAGGCAACTATTTTACTAACAGAGCCCCTACACCATGGAATAGACTCCCTCAGGGGAGCAACAGAAATGGAGCAAGAGGGAGAGAGAGGTACCCCAGGGGTGTCACATCTGGGTAAGGATAAAAAGGCCAGTAAGGTGGAGGGGACGGATGATGCTATCTCCACCAAAAGAGTGTGGGTAGCCCTCAAGACCCTAAAGAAAGACAAATCTCCTGGGCTGGATGGCATTCATCCGAGAGTACTATGGGAATTGGCGGACATACTGGCTGCACCCCTGGCGGAGCTTTTCAGGAGGTCACTTGAGACAGGAGGTACCTAGAGTTGGCGAGAGGCACATGTGGTACCAATCCATAAAGGGGGTTGAGAAGTACCAGGTAACTATAGACCCATCAGTTTGACCTCGGTGGTGGGAAAATTAATGGAGAGTATACTAAAGGAATGATTGGGGTGTACTTGGAGGAGGTGGGAGGTCTGGATAGTCGGCAACATGGGTTTTGTGCCAGGTAGATCATGTCAAACCAACCTTGTGGAATTCTATGAATGGTAACATCAGAACTGGACAGGGATAAGCCTGTGGATATATTATTCTTGGACTTCAGCAAGGCGTTTGACTCTGTCCCACAATGGTCTGGTGGAGAAACTGATGGGGTTAGGAGTAGGCCTTTGATGGTCAGATGGATTGAAAACTGGCTAGCTGGACACACTCAGAGTAGTGGTCTGTGGGGGAGCTCTCGAACCTAGAGAGGGTTGGTAGTGGGGTACCGCAGGGGCTCGGTCTGGGTCCCGATCCTGTTTAATGCATACATATCGGACATCAGGGAGGGGTATAGGGGTGTGAAATGAGTCTCTTGGGATGACTCCAAGATGGGAGCAATAGTTGAGGGAGAAGAGGGAGGTTGGCCCTGCAAGGGACCTGGACACCCTGGAAAGCTGGGCTCACACATGGAAATTAAATTTCAATATCACCAAGTGCAAGGTGTTGCATCTTGTCGGTGAAACCCTAAACACAGGTACACCCTTGGGAGGGGAGGCGCTGGAGGCCTCAATAGGGGAAAAGACCTAGGGGTCATGGTGGATGCATGTATGAATAACTCTGGGCAGTGCAGGAGGAGGCTAGCAAGGCAAACAGGATATTGGGATGCATCATAAGGGGATCACCTCTAGGAGCAAGGAAGTGATTCTGCCGCTGTACAATGGACTGGTTAGACCACACCTTAAGTACTGTGTACAGTACTGGAGACCACACTTGAAGAGGACATACAGCTCCTGGAGAGGTACAGAGAAGGGCAACAAAGATGATCACGAGGGCTAGGGGATTTGGCGTATGAGGACAGACTTAAGGAGCTCTGCCTGTTATCATTGGAGGAGAGGAGAGACAGGGGACATGATTGAGGTCTTCAAGTACCTCAAGGGAATAAATAGAGGTAAACATGGAGGATCTTTAGACTAAAGCAGGAGGTATCACCAGAGGGCATGGTTTGAAGTTGGAAGGTGGAAGGGTGAGGGGAAAAGAGGAGGAGGGTTTTCACTGAGAGGGTGGTGGACCCTTGGAATGCACTGCTTGGTGAGCTGGTTCAGAGATCCACATTGGAGGGCTTCAAGAGAGGGTGGGACAGACACAGAAAGTGGATGTATCAGATGATGGCCTGTCCCAGGGGGGTGGGGATGGATGATACGGGTTTCTGGAACACAAGAGATGGAAGGGTCTCGGCACCCAACTAAGGATCTAAGGTTTGAGCAGACTCGATAGACCGTAAGGCCTAATCTGCTGGCAAATAGCATGTTAGTATGTTAGTACTTGGTAGACATCTCTGATTTGAACAATTTTAAACAAGAACTTGACAAACACATTGGCCCAGATATTCAAACTGCGCCCAAAATGTGCACAACAGCAGGAGCAAGCACAAGTCAATTGCGCACATGCTCAACAGACGCGATATTCAAACGTGGAGCAAGTCAAATTGCGCAACCAGCCAATGTCTGAATATCGCACAACCTGTGCCATAGCGCAACCAGGTAGGGGAAGCTGAGCACATATGTCGCACCATAGCGCAACAAGGCCAGCCCAGCTGAGCAGTTGAGATGCGCCATAGTGCAAGCAGGGATCCCCCCCCAGCAGCAGAGCAATGGAACTGCACAACCAGGGAGGTAGGCAGGGGCCCACCACCCATGCCACAGACGGGCACAGGAACACAGTGTAGAACTAACAACACACCCCCACACCTGAAGCACAGCATCACCTGTGGAGGGACGGAAAATCCACTGGCCCATGGGGACAAGCCTACAAAGCACAGCAGGGCCACAGCGCCCCAGCACACCCACTGGCAAGCAAATACTGCCACACAAAGGGGCCGGACAACCCAGGTGTACCACAGCCCCCACTGTGCACAGCACACTATGCTCTGAACCCCAAGACACCACCCATGAGCAGTGAGTGTGACTGGCACTGCCTGAACCACCATGCCCCCCCACCTGGCACAATGCAACCATGTGCCATATACCGCCTATGACTGAGACCACCAGGAGCCCACAGTGGGTGGGGCAGCACGGCCAGACCGGCTGACAGCCACCACCACACCAGAGACACACCCCACGCAGACACACACACAATCCCAGGACCACACCACACCAGATGCCATGCACACCACTGCAACTGAGCACCTATAGCCAGCTGCAAATCCAGAGACCACCACAGTATTCATAACAAAATAGATATATATATTCAATGAAAACAGAAGAACAACAACAACAGGAACAACAATAACACTATTTACATGTATATACAATACAGAGGTGGGGGTACAGGTACAAGGTACGGGTGTGTGTGGGGTAGGGGTGAAGAACATGGTGAGGGAAGGCAGGGTGTGAGGGAAGGGTAAAGGGTGTAGATGTGGGGCAGCTACTGCCCCCCAGGCTGCAGATCTGCAAGACGGCTCGGACCCCGTGTCCTCCTCCAGCGTCGCACACCCCTCTGATTCATCTCCCTGAGGATGCTGAGTGTTTCCTGCGACACCTCCATCAGGCGGTGGATGACCTGCTCTATCCTGCTCAGGAGCCGTACACCTAGGGCAAGGGAACAGAATCAATGGCTAGGACTGTACATAACCCTGAAGCCCACCCAGTATGCATGGCATACAGCCAAGTGTCGTGCCCCTGTGATGGACTGCACACAGTCACAGTGACCATGCATGGGCCAAGCCCAACCAGGCAGCAACAGCCACGTGTGCCATGACACCCCCCCCCATGCCCAGCACAGCACAACCAAGGCAGTACAGTGACATGTCTATGTGGTGGGAAGGTAGTGCTACAGCCATGAGCCCAGTGCATGCATGGACCACCAATGACGCACTCACAGACACGCAGTGCCACTGGACAGTGCTGACTGTCACATGTCGCGGGCATGGCAGTGTTGTCCATGGATGGTGGCCATGCCCCATCCCCCCATTGCACGCAATAGCATCCATGATGTAATGACACTCACCATCATCCAGCCACTGCTGCTGCTGCAGTGGCTGCTGCAGATGCTGCTGCTGCTGCTGCTGCTGTTGCGGGACCATACTGCCGCCTCCTCCACTGGCCACCCCTGCAGCACCCCTGTGCGACTCAGCCTGAGCCCTCCTCCGCTCCTCCACGCCTGTGAGAAACAAATGTTGAGAAGCACATTAGTGAGATCCAAATGCAGACAACCCCCTGCACCAATGAATGTGCCTTCCCACACAGCCAGACCCATGCATCACACACCTGCAAACACTGACACAGCCAACCATGGAACAACCCTCCCCATGCTCTGGCCACAATACACAGTCATACCCCTGCGGACAATACAGGTGCATAGATGGGTCACCCACCTGGCCTAGGCACAATGCCCCTCCTGGCACGGGGCCTGAGGCGTGCCAGCAGTGCCTGCTCCCTCCTGCGCAGGTCACTGTAGCGGTGCCTGCACTGCTCTGCTGTCCTGCGCTGCCCTGTGACCTGCTCCACTGTAGTGGCCACCTGCTCCCCCCCAAACAGTGGCCCATAGTGAGGCTCAACCACGGCCACTAGGTTGGCCACCTCCAAGCTACTCCACTGGGGAGCTCTCCTGCATGTCATGTTAGCAACTTGATAGTAGGCAATATGGCGCTCCGCAGCGCGGCAAACCCACATGGAAATGTTGCACAATACAACCCCATTTGTCCCTATCGCGCTGTTCAGGCAGCGCTGTCGGTCCCTATCGCACTGTTACCGAACAGCGCGATAGAGCTGCACACATGCCAGATGTACAGTGCCAAGGAGGCAAAGGTCGGGCACAAGGTCATGTCTCTGGTGCAAGGCCATGCACAGCGCCATTGGATGTCTACACGTCCAGCGTGAGCGGTCACCTGCGTGCCAGTGCCACAGTGGAGTATTGCGCAGTTGTGCCACAGTGCCATGTGGTGACCAGCACTGTAGCGCCACTGGCACAATGGTGGCTGTGTCATGAATAGCTGACCGCGCACAGCACGTAATCAGCGTGGCAGACACCTGCGTAAGGTACCTGGGCATGCGTGGTGCTGTGAACTACGCAGTCACAGAACTGCACCATAGGCTCAGCTGGCCCAACCGTATTGCGCAAGGCGCAACAGCGCGATATTCAGCCGTCATATGTAAATCAGCTGATCAGCCATTCAAAGGCGCAGCAGCGCGATTTGCATCCCATTAAAGTTGCTCCACTCCTAATTTGCATGCATTGCGCTATAAATGTGCGACAGTGATCTGCAGTGGCCATATTCGGTTACTGCAGGTGATAGGTGGGTTGCATGCTATGTGATGTTATGGACTATGGTCATGGGAAAATGCTGTGAACTGCACAGTCACAGGTGTCCTCTTCCACCCATACAGACCGTGACATGGCCAAGCAAGGACTGGGTGAGGAGGAAGATGGTGGGCGGAAGAGGAGGCCCAACTTCACAAAGGCTGAAACAGAGGCACTTTATGAGGCCTACCTGGATGAGGAGCCACTACTCAGTGGACGGCGGAGCACCCCTCAGGCCTGTGTTGCTGCATGGGAGGGGGTAGCTTGCACCGTGAACCTGCACAGAAGCCACCAGCGCTCCCTGCAGGAATGTAAGAAGAAGGTGGGGACAGACAGGAGACAGGTTAAGGAGAAGGTGGCAGCACTCAGGGTGTCACGCGCTGCCACAGGCGGGGGCCAGCCAGAGGTGGTGCAGCTGACCCCGGTGGAGGACCGTCTTGCTGCATCCATGCAGTGCAGTGCCATCGAGGGCGTTCCAGGTGGTGGCTTCCAGACAGGTGGAAGTCCATCACTGCATGGTATGACATGGTGGGGGTTGGGGGGGGAGGTTGATCCCATGTACTAACATGTTCTCACTTTCTGTTACAGATCCTGTGCACCTGCAGGGGACAGTGGTGGTGGGCTCGTGCACTGTGGACGTGCAGCCAGAGTTGGAGGAGGGTCCATCCACCTCTGCTGGTAGCCGGTGTGCATTGCACCAGTGTGCACGCCTGGCTGACATCTCCGATGTCGGTGAGTCAGGTGTGGGGGGTGCCCTTCCTGTGTCCCAGCGGTCTGGCATGCAAGCATGCCAGCATGCTGTGGCTGAGGCTGTGGCACGAACCTGCACCATTGATGATGCATCGGCCGCTATGGGCACTGACACGTGTGTGTCACAGAATGGACACACAGCAGGACAGCCCATGCCCATGGACCTAGAGGGTTCCAACGTGTGTGCCAGCACGTCAGCACAGTCCCAGGCTGTGTCTGTCAGCACCGGTGACTGTGCAGGTCCCTGGCACTGTTGCGGACACAGCATTGGAAGGACTGGTCCCTTGGGCACAGCAGGCGGAGGGGCAGCAGCGGCAGTCACCCACTGGGTCTGGGGGTACAGGGTTCAGTGGTGGTGTATGCACACCACCTGTTGACATGCCCATACCTGGTCCTGGTGAACGGTGCCCACCCTCAAGGGGTGTTGAGCATCAGGCCCTTCCATCCCCTGGGGAACAGGTTGCCGATTTGGCAGACAACCCATTTGACGAGCACACCCGCCTGCTGCGGGCATCAGTACAGCAGCAGATGCGGGTTGCAACGTCCGTGGAGGCACTGTGTGTGGCTGTGGAGCAGCACAGCAGGGACAATGCTATGATCCTGGCAGACATGGTCCAAATGCGGCTGGATGTGACCGCAACCATTGACAGGCTGATCCAGGCATTGGTCGCTGTCGTGGCCACATTGGGCACCCAGTCAGGTGCCCCTGTACCGCACACCCCACGCAGTACGCTCTCCACTCCACGTTCCCAGCGTCGTGCGACACCCAGCCTGTTGATGCCGGGTTCTGCTGTGGGCATCCCGAGCACCTCTGGTGCAGGTATGTTCGGCATGCTGCAGACCCCTGTGCGGACAAGGTCGCGCTCGCACAGTGGGACTCCTGGTGGTCCATCGGTGCCACCCCATGTGGCCCATGCTCAGCCTGCCAGTGCAGCTGGGTCACGGCGGGGCCGCCCATGCATCAGTGGTGGCGTGGCTCAGTGCCACCTGACTGACCTGTCTCCCAGTCGCGGGCCCTGTCTGGTGCTGCCTGTGTGCAATGTGTGTCTTGCTGGGCACTGCACGGTGGGTGCCTGCCCAACCTGACCTGACACGGACCACCTGCACACCCACCCGACTGCTGTCCACAGGTGCATGTGCATGATGATGCCTGCATTGTACTGTACACCAAGGTGCAAGGGTGCCCAGCATCTGACACACGTACATGGACAGTACAGGTGGTGGGGTGGTCTGTGGATCTGTGTGTTTGACATGTCTGTTCCTGCTCTGCTGTGCAACTGCCCCTGTGCACTGTGTGCCTCATGTGTGTGTGTGTGTGTGTGTGTGTCCATGTAGCGTGTAACTATTCATCCCTCCCTGATGGTGTGTTTGTGTGCCTGTACCCTTCCACTCCCCTTGCCGTCATGCACCCCTGGTGTGTTACCCTGTGTGTATGTGGGTTGCGCCTAGACAGTGTTGGTTGCACATGGCCCCATAACTTACCTGTGTTGTGTGAAATGCTTCTCTGCGATGGTGTCCCGGTGCAGCTGGGCCGGATCAGTTGAGGGTCACGCCGTCCAAGGGGGGGGCTGCTCATCTCCTTCGTCACCGGCGTCCCCATCGCTGTCCTCCTCCTCGACCTGTACGGCTATCCCACAGTCTTTGGCCATGTTGTGCAGGATACAACAGGCCAGGAATATCCCACAGGCCTTTGAGGGGCTGTACTGTAGGGCACCACCGGAGGTGTCTAGGCATCGGAAGCGTGCCTTCAGAATCCCATACACCTGCTTGATGATGTTGCGTGTGGCGGCATGTGCCTCATTGAAGCGTTGCAGCGATGGGGTCGTGGGGTGCCGGTAGGATGTGAGCAGCCAGGGACAGAGTGGGTATCCACTGTCACCTGTGTGGAGTTAGTGTAGGGTAGTGTCATGTTCAGGTCCATATTGTCCCTAGCCCTTTGTGCCACCCCCATGACACCTGTGGCTTGCCAACCCATCCCCCAACTTTGCCGCTCCTACATGAATACTCACCCACTAGGTGTCCTGTGGGGATGTCTCCACTCTCGAATCGATGGCACAGTGCAGACTGGTACCATATGAATGAATCATGTGCTCCACCAGGGTGCGTGGCACAGACATTGATGATGCGCCCAGTGGCATCACACACCACCTGGCAGTTGACACTGGAGTACCCCTTCCGGTTGCAATATGCAGCCCCATTGGGGCCAGGTGGCATGCGAATAGCCACATGGATGCAGTCTATTGCCTCTAGCATGCCAGGCATACGTGCTACCCTGTGGAACTCCTGTATGTTTGCTGTACGCTCTGCCGCGGTGCTGTGGAAATGGATGTACTCCACAGTGTGTGGCAGCAGTGCGCTGAGGAATTGGGTGAGGATGCGTGACGTGGCCGACTGTGTTATGCCTGTGGTGTCCCCTGTTGGCCTCTGGAAGGTACCCATGGCGAGCAAGCACATGCAGGCTGTTACCTTTGTCTCCACTGACAGAGCAGGACTCCGTCGTGAGGGTGCCTGCATCACATCACTGCACAGCTCACAGAGCCACTTCAGTATTGCCCTGTTCCGGTACCGGCCCACAATCTAGAACATCCATATGCAGCTCAAAGCTGATGCGGGCGCGGTACTGTCTGTTGAAGCGACCGCCGACAGGCCCTTCCACGCCACGCCCCTGCAGCATGCCTTCTCACCCCCTCACTACAGCTTCCATGTGGAAGGTGGCACTGTCCATCTCCCTGGCTTGTGTCCCCCCCAACTGTTGTTGTTCTGTTCCCCACGCTGTCCTGACTGCTACCTCCACTGCACCGGGTACACCCACTGGCTTCCACACTCTGTGGCCCCACATGCCTTCGGCTGCCACTGTTCTGTCCTGCCTACTCCCTGGCCTGCACTGGTTGCTGCCTCATGAGCATTCCCTGTCTTTCTTGCACCTCATCCTTGAGCCTTTTTATTTTGGCTCATTTCCGCTGTAGCGCAACTCCGGCTATTCCACTGTTGCGCATTGCGCAAGCTCTCATGAATATTTATCGCTTCTTTATGCATGGGTCCACCCCTTCGGTTATGCGTATGCTCTCTTATTTGTATTGCGCTGTTGCTCAGCATGTTTTCAGTGGCGCAACTGCATCCCAGCTGAATATTGCAGAATGGCGCATTTTCGGACTTGCGCTGGCGCAACCCTGTTGCGCATGGCGCAACCCTTTTGAATATCTGGGCCATTGAGTACAGTTAATATCTGATGTCTGGAATTAGCATAGTTGCCACACAGTGTGGGAGACAGTCCAGATGGGCTTACACCTCCTTCTGTCTTTAAAATCCAAGTAAATCTAAGTACTGTACAGATGAAAAAATAATTATATCTGGAGGGCCATTAGTGCTAGCAGTAGTAGTAAGCTGCAGCATCTACTTTACACTGTTAAAAAGCAGAGCTTTGGCCACTGGAAACACTCAAAATATGGAAGTCAAGCAAATCGAAAACAAAATAATGTTTTATTTGTTTTCATGGTCCCTTTAAATAGAGGCTCAGGGAATACAGATAGTCAGATAATTTTTACCTTGTTTTTCCTTAGCCTTTTCTTGTTTTTTTTTTTTTGCAGTTAATCTTTTTATTGAGTTTATATGGTTTCAGTTCCAGCAACACATACAGATCTTGCTACAAGTACAAAGATTTTATATGTCTAATATTAGCATGTACTTTGTTCCATAATGAGGTAATTTATACACAGTTGGTGTAAATACCATTCTTAGCTTTATCATGTTATAAATATATCATATGCAGCTTGGTATAAATGGTGAAACAAACAGTATGGACTCTGATATAAAGGAAAATGGAGGAGATACATTTTAAATGAATTAGCCTATTGGTCTGGTTATACTGAGCCAGCATACTGTCTCACGGGGCTGTAGCAGGTCTTTGCTGTTGGCTGTTTTCTTGAAAGTGGGGCTAGCATTAATAAACTGGAGATAGGGGCCCACAATCTTTTCATAGCTTTGACTAGTATTAAGGGAAAAGTGGGATAGTTTTGAGTGGGTGGCCAGTGTCCCTAGGGAGGTCAGCCACTCCTGAATCACTTGAACATCCATAAGTTCTGCATCTGTGGAGAAGCAGCCACTTTGCTTCAATTGTATCTGTCATGAACCATTGGTTAGCAAAGGGATGGAACTGAGTTGGGGCTGGGGGCAAGACTAGTAACACCAGTTCTGGAGAGATGGGAATGGTGGTCCCCAGAATTTTTGTACAGTATTGGAGCACTTGATTCCAGTAGGAACTTAAAGTTGTGCAGCTCCCTAGTATATGAAGGAGATCAGCCCCGAGAATTACATCTGCAGCATCTATCATGCGATAGGTGGCCCATTTTCTTAAGTAGAGCTGGGGTTTGGTACCAGTGGTGAAGAATCTTGTTTTGTATTAGACAGCTACATTGGTCTATACATGCCTTGTGAGCTATCCTCCAGCATCAGGACCATTCTTCATCAGTAATGGGGGTCTGAAGTGAGTGCTGCACTTTTTGTTTGGGGATGATGGAGGGATTTGGGGCAGTATCTCTCAAACTCTTATGGATAGTTCTAGCCAAACCTTTCAATCTTTTGCCCTATGCTTGCATGGGAATTCTAATATGTTTTACAGTAGGCCTATTATTAGTACAGGTGGAACAGACACATTTGACCCTTCGCAACTGGGTATACAAGTGCCCTATCTGGATGTATTTCAAAAAATCTCAGTTTGGTAAGTTAAATCTGAGTTGTAGTGATTGGAACAATTCCATGTTGCTAAGATCTTGGGTCAGCAAGATCCTGACAAAATGAATTTGCTGCACCTTCCAGTCCTCCCAGTTCACATGTATGTGACCTGTATAGAGAGAAGGATTTTTACAAAGAGATGTGTTGAGCCCTAGACCATAGCAAGAGTTAGTGGAGGTATTTATTTTTTGCCAAGCAACATGGGCAGCTGATATCATGAGCCACATTTGGTATTTCTTTGGAAGGGGGAAGCCTAGATATATATAGAATGATGTGCTCCATCCAGAAGTGTCAATTCTATACCAGTCCATACTGATGAGTCAGGTCCAGGGTGCCTAAAGAGCTAGCTAGTTTTAGCCATTGTGAATGCATAATTATAATGAAGGAAGTGTGGAAGACCCTTACCACCGCTGGACCTATGGGCTCTTAGTTTTGCTCTGCTGTATCTTGGAGACTTGCCCTCCCTAAGGAAACTTTCTATGATGGATTTGCCTTTCTGAAGCCGTTTATGGTGAATTGGAATTGGAAGGTGAGCGATGATATAGAATACTTTGGGGGCAGCCAGCATTTTTATTGCATTAATTTCCCTACTAGTGATAGATGTAGGTGATGTCATCTGTTCATGTCCTCTTATACTGTAGTTTTTTCATTAAGGGATGTAGATTATAGTCGATCATGTTGCTGAGGTCTGGGGTAATTCTGATACCCAAATATATTATCCCCTTAGACACCCATGCTAGACCAAAGTGCTTTGCCAGTCCTGAGTTGGTGTTAGCATTTAAAGGGAGAATCTCTGATTTACTTAAATGTATGTGCAGGCCTGATATTTGCACAAAGGAATCTATGAGTGATAATAAGTGTGGAACACCTTCTGTAATATCATTTGTTAGAACTAAACAATCATTTGCATATAATTTGGTGCTGTATTCGGTGTGCCCAATTTTGAGACCTTTTATGTGTGGGTGTTTTCAAATAGCTGCTAGGGCCTCTATGGCAATGACAAAGAACGGGGGCGCATCCTTGTCTTGTCCCCCTGAATAGGGAGAAGGGTTGTAATATCATACTATTAGTGAGCAATCTTGCAGTGGACTTGATGTAGAGGGTTTGAATCCAGGTGGTAAAGTTAGGACTAAAGTTCAAATGTTGCAGGACAGCATGCAAATACCCCCACTCAACTGAATCAAAGGCCTTCACAAAATCAATTGTAATTGCTGCAGCTGGAGTGGGGAGATCAGCAGTGACCTGCATTAAAGATATGAAGGATTTTAAGTGGTCAGAGCTGATTCTGCCCTTTGCAAACCACACTTTTACTGAATGTATCATGGTTGGTAAAAATATGCTCAAGGCACAAGGCGAATATTTTAGTGATAATTTTAGCATCTGAATTAATTAATGAAATGGGTCTATAACTCAGCGGCAACATCAGATCCTTACCTTCTTTAGGTAGGACTGTAATTATGGCTTCAAGAAGTGCGTCAGGAAGTACGTTTTGGCATGAGATTCCCAGATCATGTGGAGCACAGGTTGTGAGATAATCTCCTGCAGTAAATAGCACAAGGCTGCAGGAAAGCCTTCACTACCTAGGGCCTTATGTGGTGCTATGAATTTAATAGCTTGTGTGACTTCTTTAATTGCAAATGGGGCCTCAAGACTAGCTCTTTGGTGTTAGGTTACCTTAGGAAGATTAAGACTGGTGATAAAGGAAGCAAATTTATGTGCGTCAAAAGCATTTTAAGACCTATGTAGTGAATGGTAAAAGTCCCTCATTTTTTTTGAAATGGCTGTAGGGGTCATATGGATCTGTCCCTTAGCATCTTTGTGTTTGGGTATGTATCTCTCTGCTTGCTGTTTGCATAGATGATATGATAAAAGCTTACTTGTTTTCTCTCCATTGGCCCAATAATTATGTTTTGTTCTAGTTATCTGTAATTTGGCTTTCCTAGTGGCCAGAACGTTGAGTTATATCCTGAGGTATGTAATTTCTGTGATGAGAGTTTTTGACTGCAACTGTTGGGGGTTAGTTTTGTATGCTTCCTCTTTGTTTTTAAGAAATGTCTCTAATCTATTGTATTTTTTGTCATGTTGATGGTGTCTGTGTGTGGCATAACTAATAGTTTTCCTGCATTGTGGCCTTGAATGCATCACAAATCACTGCTGCTCTGGCAACCTTGGGGGTATGTTCGAAATAAGCTGCGGCTTCTTTAATAAGCCAGCTTTGAAATTCTTTAGCATTTAACAACAGAGGGCCAAGCTGCCACATCAGTGATTTCTGCATGTGGGGGTCCATGGATGTACTGTAGTTAGTACGACCGGTGCATGATTGGACAGATAAAGAGATATTATGGTGACATCTGACACCAGAGGTGTAATATTTGTGGAAGTTAACCAGAAGTCTAATCGACTTGCCATTGCTAAAGCATCCAAAAAATATGAATAATCTTTATCAGATGGGTGCTTAGGACATCATATATCTCACAGCTGATGTAAGGATATGATTTCCTGGAGGGTATGGAGGGCTTTGCTATGTGGTTTGGGTTTCCCACTGGACCTGCCTGGATAGTGATCCAATACAAGATTAAAGTCCCCTCCTAGGGTTACATCTGGATTATCAAAGGCCAGATACAATATAGTTTGGGACAGTATATTGAAAACATCTGGGTCATCTTCTTTTGGGGCATACAGATTACTGAGTATTACTGGGCCCCTGGGAGTGGCAAAGTTTGGCTACAATCCACCTGCCATCTTTATCACACTTTTGGATTACAGTGGTCCACTTTACATTTTTGTGAATGAGGATAGAGACACTGTGTTTAGATTTCTCTGATGAACTGTGGGTTTCCCAGCCTACCCATTCTCTGACTTGCTTTTGTGCTTCAATGTGAGTTAATTTGGTCTCCTGAGGGAATGCTATGTGGGCGTTTAATCTTTTCAATCGAGCCAGAACTTTTTTCCTCTTTATAAGAGAATTTAGCCTACTCACATTCCATGTGGTGAATTTTATTGGGGTTGTTGCAGCCATATTAAATGTTTATGAGAAACAGTTTTTAATATGAGGTTTGTTGGCCCAGGTAAGGACCAGGGTGAGGCTGATGTCCAGTTCTACCTGTATATAGCCTGTTTTTATTTGTACTTAATACAACCTTATCTACTGTATAAACCATGCATTTTGGAACATTTAGCCATTTTAAACTTTCATTTTTTCTAGCCAACAAGTTACACTAACAGTCAGTTTGAACATTAACATATAACACCACACTATTGAATTATACTTAACAAGTACAACGGGAGTACTTTATATGCAAGTAACGTCTAGAATCAAAAAGAGATACAAGTAGAAACTAGTGTAAATAAATTTTGTAGTGGGCTCTGAGGTCCAGCAGTTGGATACGTCTGGAGTGGAATCACCCAATAGCCCAGGAAGGGGCTCTGAAATTCATCCAAGAGCCTAGGGGGTCCCCTCAGGAGGTGGGATTTAGGAGACAAGTAATCAATTCAAAGAGCGCAAAGAGTCTGTGATTCTTTTTAGTGTGTCTTCTAATGTGTTCTTACTGGTACCACCGAGGGAGGGGGTAGTGAATTTACTCTAATGGGATGGTTATATATTATCTAAATGTATAGGTACTTTTTCTGTCATTGGACCTTGTCCAAGAACTAATGCCAGAGAAAGTTAGTATTCCTGAACTAAGGCACTTGAGCTGTGTCACAGGAGCCCACAGATATGCAAACAAAAGAATGAATCTGAGACTGGGGGGGGGGGGGCGGTTGCTGAGCGGTGAAGGCAATTCTGTTTGGTGAGCTGAGGTTATAGCCTACCCCCATTCACATGCCACTCTATGACCTTCTCATATCTCTAGTATATCATACGAATTCCGAGATAGGGAATTCACTGTAGTGGCATTCCCTCTTGGGTGGGTAGGGGGATCAGTAGAAGGACTTTGCTATTAGATATTAATGGATCACTTTCTTAGTGTCCCTGGCATAAAAAAACATCTCAGCACCTTAGTGATGCATATATGGACTGACCTACTGAGCTTATTACCCAAGGCTACCTTTAGTCTATCATGTTATTGCTAGTTCAAAGGTGATCGTACTATGTGCCAGGGAACTGTTTCTTAACTATGGACCTTATCAGAAAGGCTGACCCTGTCGTTACGAGCAGATCTCAGATACATGACAGGCATGTGGCTATCCTAAGCTGGCTACCTTAGCACAGCAAACATCAGTTATGAGCTCAACATAATGTTTGCGAGCATCACCCTTGATCTGCCCAGCAGGGTTTTGATATTCCCACCTTATCCCTATGCAGTGGCAGAAATCCCCAGATCTAATACCTATTAGCTTTAACCAAAACTTGCAGCATTATATCTCACAGCTGACTTAAATATGAACTTTTATTAACCAAAGGGAGAATACATCTAACCCTGCTGTTGTAACCTTTTATCATATATTTAACTGAGTTGTAAGCATCAATCGTCATTTACCAACACAGGCTGGCTCCTGTGAGCTGGTTCCGGCTTTCATTTATGTGAGTCTGACTTTTGCATACAGAACTTGGACTGTAAGATCTCAGTTGCATACCGGGTCCGCAGCTACATCAGTGCTTTGGCTTCAAATTAAACAAAAAAAAAAAAACTGGACTGCCTCGCAAACAACTAAAACACCAAGCCCATGCTGATCCTGGACATTGGATCTTAATCTAAAATCATTCAATATGGCATGCAGACATAAGTCCCGAGTGAAAGAAAAACTGCACCTTGTTTGTGCTGCCAGTTCTTGATAAAGTTTATCAGTGTACGGTGGGGGTTAGATTTCTTCCCTTGTAGCATGTTGCCCTGACATGTCAGCCAAGGTGGGGAAGGTGAAATTAGTCTTTTTCCTTGATTAACCAGTTCAGTTGACCAGCCCAGTGGCACTGAGGGTTGAGGGACTGGACGCCACACCTCGTGCCATGCCGGCAAACCGGGTTCAGGAATGGACTTGGGTTGTTGGGGGGTTGGCAGGGGAAAGGAGAGGATCAAGTGTCCCAAGACAGCTCTCCTGTCTCTGGGGTGGGCATGGGGCTTGCATCACTCTGTGGTGGCATCCAGAGGCTGTCAGGTGCGCTGCAAGTTGTGGTGCACAGAAAGAGGGTTGGAGCACGACAGACGTTGGCAAGTAAATGCGCTGTATGTCATTGCATGCTGGCTCCAGGGAGAACACCAAGGTGGAAAATTAGCGGGGTGATCGCGGCGGCTGATGGCCATGTGCTGCACCCCCAGACCTGAGAGGTGTGCCCCCAGGTACTGGTTCAGGATCCCCGAGGGAGGGGAGATACTGTGTGCACCAGCCTGTGGTGGAGAGCATGTCTCTGGCCAGACCGGGTCTGGGGGTGCAGATGTCAGTGGACGGACAACCTGCCATGCCCGTGCTGCAGGAGGAGAAAACTATGATATGATAAAAAAAAAAAAAGTTCAGCTGGCGTGCTTCAGTTATAGATAAGTCTTACCTGGCTTTACCCAGGAGACTCATTGCAGTGTCAGTGGCTCAGTAGGTAGCACACTCGCCTCTGAGGCTGGGAGATCAGAAGACTGTGGGTTCAGTTAACACATCTGGCACTTGGGTTAATATCCCAGTACTGACTCTGTAGTGCAGCATGAGAGGGGTGCTGTACTTCTGAGGTGCCGTCTTTCGGATGAGACGTTAAGCTGAGGTCCCATCTGCCTGGATTGGTGGTAGTTCAGGTGGATGTTAAAGATCCCATGGCACTTATTGAAAAGAGTAGGGGAATTTCCCCGGTGTCCTGGCCAAATTTCCCTCATTGACTAAAAATACCACCAACAGCTTAATCTGGTTCAAGGTCAGTTGGCATTCATCTGTATCCCCTTCCCCCGGGTCGTGCCTGAAAATAGGCAGGATTTGTCTAGTGCACTTACCCGGTTAACAAAAACTAAATAAAAAAAAAAAAAATGTGAAATGGGTGCTCTGTAGACCTGTTGTCTTCATGGAGGGGGATTTTCTGTTGGTGCAGTTCTCACTGGCACAGGCTGGGAAGATGGCAACTCAGCAGTGACTTCTGACACCTCACAGATGCAGACAGGTAGGAGCCCCAACCGCTGCTAGCACTAAAGTCAATTCATCAGGGTTCTGTGGAAGTTGTCCCTCTTCTGACATCTCCAAGGAAGATAGACCCAGTTCTTGAAGGGCATCATATGGATTGTGAGTTTTTACGAGCGTGACATATGATAAGCTGCTGCTGGCAACAGAGGGTGGGTATGTACATTCCCTTCTTCTTGATCGATCTCGTGGAGGTAGCATCTTCTGTGAGGGTGTTGATTTATTTATTTTCTTTTGTCTCCCTCATGTTACTTGCTGCCAGCTATCATTGTTTGAGAGTGTATTGTCAATTTCCTCATTGTCTGTAGCTGTAGCAGCCTGCATTAAATCCATGGGTTGCTCAGTTGCACAATGTGGTTTGGACGCCGGCTGGCAAAGGACATTGGCATCACAATCAATACACAATAAATATTGTTCAGCTTCAAAAGGCAAATTAAATGTCACAAATGTCCCATTTATTTGCACATATAACACAGCCGGGTACCTCAGCAAAGTAAGAATATTGAAATGAAAATACCTTTGGCGAACTGCAGCATATGCTCTTTGTTTAAACAGTCCAGGTGAAAAATCTTGATATATCTGTATTTGTGGCCCTCCCATTACAAAGGACCATGCTGTCTTACCAGTCACAGTTTAGACTCTTTGACAGGATTATGTAGAAATTTACAAAGGATGGGATGTGGTCTTTCTCCCATTGCAGGTTTTGGGGTCAGGGATTGGTGTGCTCTCTTGATGTCAGGAGGAGGGCATTCCATAGTTTGTAGGAGACCTGGGATAATTGCTCAAAGAAATACCGCCATATCACAGCCTTCAACCCCCTCTGGGATGCCAATAATCTGGATGTAATTCCTCCTTGCCCAATTTTCCATGTCATCCACCTTCTCTAATACATATATTGTATTTGCTGTTGGTGTTCCCTCAATGTGCTCTGGCAGCTTTTTACAGATTTCTGGTGATATTGTAGTTTCTGCTTGTTGTCATAACCCTCGTGGCTAGTGCTGACAAATCCCTCCCAATTTGTTTGAGCAGTGGTGACTTTTAGTTCTGTAGTGTCCTGTAGTATTCTGGTCTGCATGTTTGTTATGTTGGTCATTTCTATTGCGGTTGATCCTGTTGTTTGAGCCATTTGAACCAGTGAAAAGTGGAAAAAATAGATGTTTCTTTTATCTGTAACGGTGTGATTACAGTCCGAGAGATGGCAGTGGGCCAAGATCCTGTTTCAGCCCTGGTAACCTGGGATGGGAGCTAGCCATAATCCACTGTGAGTTCAAGCACAAAGTTCAAATATATGTATATGTGACAGCAGCTCTTAATGTCAACTTGTCAAAAATCCCATTTGTAACTTTCAGCATCTAGTGGTTTATTCCGTATGGTTAAATGTTCCCCCTCGGTGGTTTAACTATGCCAGTTATGTTGCCATCATGGTTGCCTGCTGCCCACACTCCCTACAGTATGTCTTTAGCCTTTTCTGACCAGTCACAGGACTGTTCTTCTATCAGCAACTACTGGCTGTGGGTCCAGACACTGCTGGTTCCTACAGTATGTCTATAATACAGCTCTGTCTGAAGCTGCAGGGCCACTTTCTCATCACAGACCTGACCTCCCACTCTTAACTCAGTCTTTCTGGGTTGCTCATTCTACTACAGGCTATAGCTGCTGTCACTTTTGGAACTCTACCTAAGGTCTTCCATCCGAATGGAACCCATGTGGCTTCTCTCTTTTGAGTCTCTCAGCAGCACTCAGAGACATGGAGAACTCCCTTGTCTTTTTCCATTTTTTGTTTAAAGCAGCAGTACTGGTTAACAATAATTCAAATACCTTGGTGGGCAGTTAGGACACACCAAAACATTAACATATCAGTTTTTCTTTTTGATTTATTTAATTCCTGAGGCAAGATAAAGGATTTTGAAGTTCTTAAAAGTTATGGGACTTTTGCCATGTCAACAATCATGGAAGTAAGCAAATCAGGATGGTACTGTGCTGTTGACCATCAGAAACATGTGCTGGCAATACCCTGACATATTTGCATCATAAATACAGTAGGTGCAGTTAGTGCATGCTCCCTGGGGAGAAGATTTTTGAAAGCTGCTGGTGGCTGCCTTCTTTATTGTAGAGCCACACAAATTACAAAAGTTGTAATTAATCACAGTCTTATAAATAGCTGATCGAATTTAAAATACCCCATTGAAGAATCCAAGATTATCAGGAATACATTACTGCAAAAAATGGAAGAACAACATTTTTTTTTGCTGGATAACTAGTACTGCTGCTTTAAAGGCTTACATCAACACTTCATGAAAGACTCTAGTCTCTTATCCCTTCCTCTGAGAACATGGATGCCCACTTATCTGGGCTATCGTAGACTCATGTATCCCCCCTGAACTGGGCAGTTAACATTCTCCTTTGCAAAATGCGGTTGCCCCTAAGGGACAACCTAAATTGTCAGGGGATCCCAAAAGAAAAGGGGCAGGGGGGTTGGGAGGGGAAGGATAGGCAAGTGAAGGCAGAGTCAGATCAGGGGCGGGGAGGGTGGGAGGAAGAGGAAGGAAGGAAGGAAGGCTCAGGTAAGGAGGGAAGGGGGCGTGATGTCATACCTTGATATGACCAATATGACTAGGCAGGTAGGCCAGGTGAGGATTGGCCGGAAGGAAAAGGGGAGGGGGTCTTGAGGGTATTTAGGAGCCAACAGAGGAAGGGGTCTCCCTCTTTTGCTGGGTTTTCAGCAAAAAAAATGTTGTTCTTCCATTTTTTGCAGTAATGTATTCCTGATAATCTTGGATTCTCAATGGGGTATTTTTCTGGGTTTTCAAGATTAACACCCACCCACCCTGAAATTGGCAGAAGGGGGGGACAGGAGGATTGGGGTATAAGGGAAGGAGAACAATGGGTCACTGACTATAGGGTGACGGAGACTGGGAATGAGCCCCGCAAAGAAAATGTAGTCTATGGGTTGGCAAAGGAAGCCAACAGGGAGAGAGGCAAGGCAGGAAGGAGGCAACAATTGGGTAGTCAGAAGGGGTGACAAGGGAAGGGGAGAGAGCCCCGATGGAAGCGGGTTGGCAAAAAGGGGCCAACAGGCTTAGATGCCTGGGCAAGCAGGGCTTGTGGGGGGCAGGAGTGCCTAACAGGAGGCAATGGATGGTCATGGGTTGCCAGGAGAGGGCAACAAAAAAATGGGACAGAAAAAAGGGACAAAAACCTAGAGAACAACTGACTGAAGGGGCAGAAAGAAAAGAAAGCTGCCAGAGGAGGGCGGCAGAAAAGGAGGAAAAAGGACAGAGAACCTGAAGCGGGGACAATCAGGAAATTTTCAGAAAATAAAATATGAAAATGGAGGGGGGCGGAGGGGGGCCAAGTAGAAACCATGGGCTGGGCTCAGACACCCGGACATGGAGGCAAGCAAAAAGGATGAGGTAGGAAGGGTTTAGTATGAGGCACAGCTGTCATCGGCAGCCGGAAAAGGGAGGGCAGCAAAGGGAATAGGAGAAGGGGTATTGGCCTTCCAAACGTCCAGACCCCAAGAAGATTATGGACAACAAAAAGACGAGGACCACAAGAGGAAGAGGACCAAGGGGTATCGGGCTTTAAAGCATCTGGACCCCGAGAAGACGACAGAAAAACGGACAGTTTGAAACATGTGATTTGAAATATGTAAATCTTTGAAAGAGGGAATGTGAAATGTTTGGAAATGAAAGACTGTTGAAAATGTAAGAAAAGAAAAATGCAATCATTGTAAGATATGTTTAATAAATCAAATTGCCAGTCAAGCACCCACAAAAAGTTGTTGTGCCTCTTTTTTCTGGGGGATCTCCATCTGACAATGCTCCCTGGCAATTGGGGGTGGGGGTGGCAATCCAAATATGGTTTCTTCTGACTTAATTGAACCCTTAACAAGGGCTCTGCTGCTGGCCAATTAGTTGCCTCCAAACCAATTGGGGCACAAATTATCCAGATGCTGTTCCCTAATCATTTAGCTGAACCCATAACTAACACTAACACGTTAAAGCCTCAGGGCCTGCACATTTGTTTGAAGACATAGGTGAAGAAATTTAAGAACTTTAAAACAATGTTCCTTTTCCCTTACAAGTTACATGATAACAGGCATAGTGCCTCTTGTGCACAGAGCCATACTTGCAAACAAAACACACCCACCGGGCTAACAATTTGTACTCTAAGGGCTACCACTTGCTACAGAGGGCTACTGAGCTAATTGAACTCCTAGCTCAGGGAAAAAGACTCAGTACATTCTGCATAATAGAGATGCTCAGGGGTTGTAGTTCTTTTTGGCACATTATAACGTATTTTCTAGAATCCCAGGGCTTATAGATTTCCACATAAAAACAATCTCTTGACAGAAGCCAGGAATGGGAAGCACATGTTCTATTGCAATACCCATTCCATAGCATAGTAGCAAAGTTTGGGACATGAAATGAAGCTGCTATTGGCAAAATATGACTTGTGCTTTGGATCCACTGGTGTTAGTTTTTCTGTGCTCATTTTCTTCCTTCTTAGTAATCCGGGCCTGACCTTACAGGACACTGATCATACTTTATTAACCAAGTAAGTGAACTATTGACAAAATATTTTTACATGAGGCACAAAGTGAAAACTTTTTTTGTGGATAGGATACCAAAGATGTTTTACATTCATCAAGAAATCATATTAGTTTTTGAAGAGGTGAACGCTGACTTTCAAATGTCAAATGCTTTGCATTTGCTGGTTATAAACTGGATCTTGTGTTGGTAGCAACATTACCAGCTGAACTGTACAACTGGTCTGCATATATGCTAGTTAGAAGACAATTCATGTACTTCATTGCAACTTACCCTAGGGAAGGACACATATTGTTTTTTTCAGAGTTCTAATTTTTCAAAGGATCAGAATTCAAAACAATGTTGGGGTCTGATAGTTACAGCTCAGCAATGGTCTGAGCTGAGGCTATGTTTTTGAAGAAGTGGCTGAAAAAGTTATAATCACATCTTGCAAGTGGAATCAGATACCTGAAGTTGAACTGTGTGGTCATTGTACAGTGCTACTTTTTGATGTTGGTTATTCTACATTTTTGGGAGAGGAAGAAGGAGATGAGCAAAACGATGAAGCACAAGAAGACATGTCACCTGACTGTGTACTGTGTTGTGAAGATCCTGATTCTGTATTCTTGCCCATGGTCTGCCCCTCGCCTATGGGAAGGCTTGCCTGAGGTTCAATGTGGGGAATAGCTCCTCCCACAACCTCTACATAAGCCCTCCTCTAACACACCTCCCTTGCATAGGGTGTGTTTTCCTGGTTCCTGCATGGCTTCTGTGGCTGTGCCTTGCCTCTCTGCTGCCTGGTTTGTCCTGTTTCCTTCTCTCCCCTTCCTTGCCTTGTCTGGTGCTTTGTTTGTCTGTTCCTCCTCTTGTTTTCCCTCCCTGTTTTATGCTCCCCACCCCTGACTCTTGCCTCCTGTTTTGTTCTTTTGTGCCTTCCCTTTTTGGGTTCCATTACTCTCCACGCCGACTGCCCTTCCTTCGTGTCCCTTCTCCTACCTTGCTCTGCATTCTTCCCCTTTTTCCTCTCATCTGATGCTCCAGCTTCGCTGTTTTTTTCATGTGGCCATCTTCCATTTGCCCTACAGTGTATTTACTTCCCCCCTTCTAGTATGCAGCTCCACACTCCACTGATTCTTCCAGCTGGTCTCCGATTCTACTTCCTGCAGTCCATCTTCCCTTCAGCCCTGACTATGCCTCTTCATCATTCACAGCCATCTCCTCTGTCCTCACATATGCTATACCATTCTACCAAGCAACTGGCATTCTAGTGCCATTCCCACCATGACCAGGTACGTTATTCTGCTGTTTCTTCTTAGTACTGTAGTACGCTAGTATGATGTTACACTGATGAACAACATGACTGTACCTGCTCTTAGCCAGACAGGCTCAGTGTTCATTTTTTTGCATTTCTTGATACTGTTCATAACAGTCCTGCACATCTTTTTATGTTGGCGCTCTTGCGCAGCCAACATCTTGCATTAGTGCAGATTTGGAGGTGCGGTCACTGTTGGGTGAATGCACAGCACGCATCAGTAGGTGCTTCCCTCATTTCCCAATCAGCCTGCATGCCGGTGCCACACCATGCATACATAATGTGGCGAGCACATCTAAGGAAAGGTCCGCTGCAATCGGAGCAAAGCTTGTCAGATGCAGCGGACCTCCCGGCGATCTTTCGGCCACATTGTTCTATGCGGCAGCCCAACTGCAGACTTTGGGGTGCCCAATCCCTGCCAGCTTACTGTGACCCCAATGTATGTGCCAATCACTCCCTGTGGGCATAAAGCACCCCCCCCTTTGTTATATGCCAAGGGGGTGACCAATCCCCCTCAGCTATTGCACCCCCAGCTTTCCTTGTGTGCCGACGGGGGTGCCCAATCCCTGTCAGCATAAATTAATCCCCCCTTTTTTTGTGTGCTGATGAGGGTGCCCAATCACCTGTCAGCTGCAGCACCCCCCCAAACAGTTAGGTGGCATGCTGGGAGCCCACCCCAGCATGCCAAAATAATCTGCAAAAATAACTGTCCTGCGATGTGTATTTTTTTACCCTGTGAACAAAAACGGTCCCTTGCCATCTCCCTGCCCCTCCCGCAACCCACACCCACCCTCTGCGCACCCTGCCTCCCCACAGCTCCCTCACCCCATACTTACCTCTGGAGTCCAGCATGACAGTCTTTGGTGGACCGGGAACATGTCTGCATTCTTCAAAGCTGACCTCGAACTGAGGAAATGCCAGTAAGCTGTATAATGAAATAAATAGGGGCTTTTCAACTTTTTTTATTTATTATGGTAACCGGGTAAGGCCCACTAGGCACAAGTGCCTGTTTTCAGGGGCGACCTGGGAGGACTGGGTGGTTAAGTGACTTGCTCAGAGTCACACAGTATGCAAGTGGAGGTTGTGAGAATCAAACTCAGATCTGGTCTGCTGGATGTATCAAGCTCGTTCACACCTCGTTCATCTAACCTCTAGGCTATACTGCCAGCCCAAACTTTGATGCATATCTCAGGCATTTTTTGAAATTTTGGCACCAAATTTTCAAGATGGGGTTTTTGGGACCCCTCCTCATGAATTCTTGCACTGCCATGGAGTTATTTGGTCCCGAAAGGTGATTTCTCAGTCACTGCGTGGAATCACCTTTTGGGAGTGAGGAACAAAACAACAGTGCCAATGTTCATGAGGGGGGCTCTCAAAAAGCCTATGTTGCAAATTTGGTGGGAAAAATCCAAAAAATGACTGTTTCACAAGCGTGCGTTGCGCAGATGCTACACACTCTCGTAACTTAGCGAATCTGCAATATTTTCATGCCACATGTTCAGCATTGGCATTTTTCCACACCTTCTTGTGAACCGTACAGCTGTCATTTTTCACATCCTGTCCAAAATGTGTTTTCGCACTTCCAGTGCAGAATAGCGCGGTCGATGTGGGAAATCAGTGTTCAGGACAAATTATGAAAATGACAGTGACACTGTTCATGAGCAGTGGTCCTAAAATGCCTATGCTGAAAATTTGATGACGGTACTTCATAACATGACTGTTACGAGCGTGCGTTGCACAGTTTGCATGCACGCTCGTAAATTCACAAATTTATAATATTTTCACTCCAGATTTTCAACATTGCCATTGTTCTGCACCTCCTTATGAACAGTACAGCTGACATTTTTCACATCCTGACCAAAATGTGTTTTCACAGTTCCGGCGCAGAATAACGCAGCTGCTGTGGAAAGTCCATGTTTGAGACACATTATGAAAACGATAGTGACACTGTTCATTAGCACAGGTCCTAAAAATGCCTATGTTGAAAATTTGGGGCCGAAAGTCCATAAAATTTGTGTTTTACGAGTGTGCATTGCGCAGTTTGCATGCACGCTTGTAACTTTGTGCATTTGTAATATTTTCACTCCAGGTGTTCAAAATTGCCATTTTTCCACACCTCCTTATGAACAGTACAGCTGTCATTTTACATTTCCTGGCTGAAATGTGTTTTCACACGTCTGGTGCAGAATTGCATGGTCGCTGTGCGAAATCAGTTTTTGGGACAGTTTGAAGAAATGACGATGACACTGTTCATGAGCAGAGGTCCTAAAATGCCTATGTTGAAAATTTGGTGCCGAAAGTCCATAAAATGACTGTGCTGCAAGCACTGCATTGCGCACTTTCCATGCAGCCTTGTAACTTCGTAAATTTGCAATATTTTCATGCCAGATTTTCACCACTGGCATTTGTGTACACCTCCTTATCAACAGTACAGCTGCCATTTTTCACAGCCTGCCCAAAATGCATTTCCGCAACTGTGGTCCACAATGGCGTGTTCACTGTGGGAAATCACCTTTTGGGACACATTAACAAAATCACAGTGCTACTGTTCATGAGGGGAGGTCTCAAAATACCTATGTTGAAAATGTGCCTAAAAAACTCCCACAAATAACTGGGTTGCAGATGTCTGTTGCGCAGTTTGTATGCATGTTCATTGCTTCATCAATATTTCATACTGCCACTCCAGATTTTCAACGTTGCCATTTTTTACGACTCCTCATGAACAATACAGTTGTCATTCTTCACATCCTGCCCAAAACTGTGTTTTGGTCTCTCTGTCACTAAATGGCACAACCACTGTGCAAAACCATGTTTCAGCTAACAAAGTGATTGTGCCACTTTTCATGAGGTGGCCTGACAAGCAGCCCATGTTGAAAATGTGGAGTGAAACCACCACTACACGCCTATGGTGTTAGGGTTTCCAACTGTAGCACCCCACCTGCTACAGACTGACAGGCGTCAGGGCTTTGACTTGGGATCATCGGATGTAATGCTTATGCCATTCCACCCCCCATGCCCACCCTGTAGCTACTGGCAGGCATCGTGGTGTGTTTTGCACTGTTCAGCCACAAACTTCACCCCATGCTCCTATGCTGCACCCACGTCAACGTATTTCCTTATGGAATGGGGTATGTATAATGCCCAAAGACCCCAAAGCACACCACGACACTTGTCAGTGTCTACAGGGTAGGGTGAGGTACAATGCCATGAGCATTATAGCTGACGACCCAAAGGCACACCCCAATGCCTGTCGCTTTCTACAGGGTGGGGGTGGGGTTGACATCACTTCAATACTTCACTGCCATTCCTATAATGCGTCTCTAGCTCTGCCACTGCCAATGCCAATGCCAGCGCGACAGCATTCGGCATTGACAAATGCTTGTTTGATTCTGCTGCTATTTTCCCACAGAAGGGGAGAGAGATGAGCACAGTTTGTGCACTAGATTCCTGGAATGCTACAGTCTCCTGATGTTTATCCCATTCTAGTCTTCCTACATATTCTTGCTATGCATACTGTTTTTGCTGATGTTTTCACCACTTGCTGCTCAGTTCCATCAGCACATTCAGTATTATAATGCCCTTCGAGGAACAGGGAGCATATGGACACATCTACATGGCAGGGTCCCCTGAACAGCCTAGAGTATGGGAAGGGACATCTCAATTAGCTCTTCATGTCAGCTCACTACGTGCCTCTACCATTCCCTATAAGTATTTCTTTCTTTTAAACCTTTAGCTTCCCATTGTATGTGACTTGGGGGCATGTCAACATGTCCTTCATTCTACCCATTTGCACAATCAAACCATCACCACAGAGGCCATTAAACCAGCAATTCCTTATGTCTCCTTTTGTTTCTTCATGCCGTCGGCCGTTCCTTCATTACTATTTTTAACCCCAAACTGAAGTAGAGGGCAGCTCTCAGCAATTGTCCTAAATCCTTCAGTACAGCACATTCCTATAACCACTGCTACCCTGTGAGATGGCTGACTATGGTTTTAACCACCTGTTATTTGAATGCCAATATTTTTCATTGTGCATTATGCCCAAGCAGTCACTGCTCTCTGTATGTCTATTTCCTGTCTCATTCCAGATTCAGCTTCTATCACCAATTCCAGAATGCATCCATTCCTTTGCCTGTTCATTATTTGTCTATCTCTCATCCTTGCAGCAGTTTAGTGCTTCATCCAACCCATACGAGCAGTATCCTGGTCTCTGTCCCTAACTCACACTTTCTGAGGTGCTGAGTGAAGGTGGGCTTCCCCTGTCTACCAGAGATGGAAGTTCATTACAATCCTTTCCTTCTACTACTTACCAGTCTGACATCCTCTGTCCCTAACTCTGCTGGACAGCACTGAGTGAAGGTTCGTTGCCCCAACAGCCAGGGATGGGAGTCATGTCTACCATCTATGAACTGTTATCATACCTTCTCTACCTCATACCAGTTGCCGCTTCCCTTCGAGAAGGGAACTTCATCCTACTTATCACTCCACATTCTTCATCCCTAAGTCTGCTTGGCAGCATCGAGTGCAGGTTAGCTCACTCCGACTACCAGGGATGGGAGTTACGTCTCCAATCTATGGACTCATACCATACATTCTCCACCTCATGTCAGTTGCTGCTTCCCTTCAGTAACGGAACTCTCGCACTATGCATGCCCTCATCATTTTTTTTATGCTGCTTCAGGTCTCCACCATCCATTTCTACCGTCTCTGATGGTTGCCTGAATCTACAGTCTACTGCTTCATCATCTATATCCTCAGCCTGCTATCCAGCCACAGCTCCCTTCAGGAACTGGACTTTGCCTGACTTGCTTCTCCATCTTCTCTCTCCCGCAGCCTAGACCTTTCATCCTATCTGCTGACTTCCATGGCTGGGATCCTGACTCTAACTTGGATTGTCTCCACTGTTTGCACCTACACTGATGCAGACTGCCATTTCTGTTCTGGACTGGAACTCCTTCAGCCCAGTTTTCTCATCAGTTTACCTTCCCTAGCTGAATCCAGCCTGGATCATCTTGCCTTGAACGTCCCACCTGGATGCATGTCCTTCCATTCTGCTGCTTCACATGTGTTTTTCTCCACTAACCGATGCCTTGACCCTTCTGGACCTGGACCTCCTACGTCTGCCTGCAACTTAGGCTGTGGATCCTGAACCTCTATGACTTGTTTGCCTCCATCCTGCCAGTTTGCCACCTTCCTTCAGTCACAGGACCCTTTTGCATTTGAATGACTCAACTCGTCATCCCGCTTTTCCATGGACCTTCATTCTCTAGCTCCTTTGGCCTCCTTTCCCTCGTCATATGGATCCTGCCGGCTTGTTCCCTCCCTCTCTCACTCCAGGTTGATTGCCTCATGAACTTCTTTACTGCAGGTCACCAATTTGGCTGTCATATAACCTGATTTCTTCCAGATGTGGACCCTCATCCTTCATCACTCCAGCGCCTTCCATCATTTTCTCTGGTTGCTTCCAGCCTTTGTCAGATGTGGGACTCCTGTTGCTCATGGTGCTTGGCCTGGCTCTGTGGCCTTCTGTGGATTTTCATGTGATGCCTTGCTTCAACTTTCCTGCAATTCGCTGCTGCTCACCATGGAACCGACCTCGTCAAGCTCCTTCCTGCTTTGGATGTCATCTGGCTTCGTCTGGCCCATAGCTTCCTCTGCTTATTCCTGCCATTACTCTGGATCCACTTTGGACTTCCTTCCTATTCACCTGGCTGCCTTCTACTGTTCACCATGCTGGGTTGGGGCTTTGTCCTGTTTGCTGTGGCTCTTTTGTGCCTTGTATCCTATCTCTTACCAGTACCCCTAACAAGTCATCTGCTTCTCCACACGATCCATTCCTTCCTTCTGCTCTTGCCTTTCTAACAGTACCCTTCCACTAATCATTCGATCATTTGTGCATTACTGTGGAGTACTACTACTGCCAGCAAACATTCCTTGGCTCTCATGCCACATAGACTCTTACGTTATCATACAAGTTTCACACTTGCCCATTCACTTCTTCAGAATCATTCATGGAATCTCATTTTCCTGGACAATAGGAAAATCTCCTCCATCTCTGTTGGATATACCCTCCGATTCCTGTCCATCCAATCACCATAACTCCATGGATGCCTCGTCTTATTGGTCATCCTCATACATGGAAAGGACTTAAATCCTTCTGTTCTATTCAGACTTCGTAATCGGCATCACTTCTACAGATACTGGGACTCACAAGATAACCCATTCATCTATGGACTTCATCCATTTTACCTTATGCCGCCTGTTATTTCAACAATGGCTGTGATGACCAAGTTACTTGACTCCTACTTCCCAACAGTCATTGCTAGTTTTAAGAATTGCACAGATATTGTCCAGAATATTCATCGTGGGATCTCCATCACCTTGCTGATTTCTGACTCCACGCTATCCACACCTTCGATTTCCCTCTCAGACATCGTTATTCCTTATACTATTACCTGCACCTGTTTACCTCGTACTTCTGCAGTGTTACATTTTTTTCCAGCGGACCATTCAGCCTCTTCTTCTCAAAGTACTTTCCTTAATCTCTACAATAAAGACCATCTCCGAGAACTGGCTGTCCTGAATTCTATCTGGCAATCCATAACAGCCAAGACAAATTCACCAGCTCAGCCTTGCATCCCAGTCAGTAGTTATCTGCTGTAGCACTAAATCATATGGCATTGTGCATTTATCGATCTCACTACCATTCCAGCCTACAGACTCTTCCTCTCATCTGTCCCAAGCTTTTCCCATGTACTTCAGTATCAGGATTATCCATAAACTTAACCACCTATGCCACCACAATGCATCTCCTAAAAGATCATACCACATGACTACCCACACATACTTCAGGCAGTGTACAAGCAAAGGATTAAGCATAAAGCCATGAACATCATGACCAAAGAAGCCATCTATTCCTTATATCCCATTTCCAATCATTTCTCATATACACTAGGTTACCTTCTGGATGGCTCCGCAAATCATCTTCTGGGCTTTACTTATCACTTATGGCATTGCTGTCATCAGGCCCAGCGAAGTACAGCCATAGGCATTCGTGTTTCTTCATCATCACGGTCACAAATGCAGTCACAAATCACGATTTACGATCGCATCACGAATCACAACATTAATATTTTTACTAGTTACTTGGATGTATTGTAAGCCTGTTTTGTAGTATCTGTCCATGCTTCACCACACCACCATTGTACTCATTAATGAGTGTTTTTAAGTCAGGGAGTTTTGTGCCACACCTCTTCGGGGCCCAGGGAAGTACAGCCATTGGCATTCATGTTTCTTCATCATCACGGTCACAAATGCAGTCACAAATCACGATTTACGATCGCATCACGAATCACAACATTAATATTTTTACTAGTTACTTGGATGTATTGTAAGCCTGTTTTGTAGTATCTCTCCATGCTTCACCACCCCACCATTGTACTCATTAATGAGTGTTTTTAAGTTGGAGAGTTTTGTACCACACCTCATCGGAGCCTGGGGAAGCACAGCCGTAGACATTCGCATTTCTTCATCATCACGGTCACAAATGCAGTCACAAATCATGATATACGATTACGTCATGAATCACAACATTAATTTTTTTACAAGTTATTTGGATGTATTGTAAGCCTGTTTTGTAGTATCTCTCCAGGCTTCACCATCCCACCATTGTACTCATTAATAAGTGTTTTTAAGTCAGGGAGTTGGACAGTGTCTGCAGTACATACACAGACTGGAAAGAAGATTGACTGCACACATGCAGTTTAGCACAGTATACTTGCACTGCTCAGAATACAAAGTGTCATGCATACGGAAGACAACAAAAAAGGGCGTAATTACATACAAGGGTTGAGGGTGGTGGAGGAATACATTTCGTAACATAGCAAGGAAGGTGTGGGGGGGCACATGGTGTGAGGAAAAAAAACCTAATGTGGGATCCCATGGTGATCCAGCAGCAGTTCCAGCATGGACATAATTTGCAACTGATGTCCCTCTATGCGATCCAGCCACTGCTCTACAGCACTCACCCTCTTGTTGTTCTCGACAGCACTCCAGAGAACTGCCAAGTCAGCTTGTGTTACATGCAGTTCTCTGGGGTCCACACATTCTACAGGCTGACCTGCTGGTGGTGGTGGTGGAGGTGCTGGTGGAGCAGCAGGTGCTACGCTGTGGCCCTCCTCTTCTTAGGGATGCCGCCATGCACAGCTGCACCCTCTGCCACAGAATGGCCAGCAGGTGCAGGCATGGTCCATTCTGTGGCAGCCTGCCACCCAGCTAATGGTGATTAAGCATGTGGGTGTACTGGCCCCAGTCCCCAGGTGAGTCCCCTGGGCCACGCAGCACTTCCACCTCCAGGCAGTACTTTTACCACACTGCTGTCCCCCCACACAGTCAAAAAACTGCCAAACAATGGAGGTGCCGGGAGGACCAGACACAGGCAGGGGAGGGCCAGATGAACTGGCAGCTGGCTGGTCACGGTGCTGAACAGGGATGGGATCCACACCTGGGCCCGGGGTAACAGGCACATCCTGCTCCAGAGGACCTGGTACTGGACTTGGTGGTAGTGGTGGTTCAACTGCCTTAGTTAGGACAGGAGGCAGTGCTGGTCCTGCTTCATGGGGGGACACTCACAAGTTTCGAGTGGTCCAACAGGAATGGGTGCCCATGCCTCCCATGCATGTGCACAGCATGACGCTTACCACTACCACGCCCTCCTAGAGCTGCCCCCGCCCCAGACATTCCCTCACCCTGGTCCATCTCTCCTACTGAGCTCCCTCAGTCCGAGCAATCACTGCTCACACTGTCACACAACACACACACACACACAAAGTCACACAGACACAGAAAAACAACTAACTACTTAGAAAGGTAAGAAAAATAAAATTTACAGAAAGAACAAATTAAGTAAAAAAGAGTACAGAAATACAGAAAAATGTAGCTTTTAAAAAACCTGTTGGGTCTAAATCAAAGTTTAAATCTCCTCCTTGCTCTGATCTCAAAGTATCAGCAGTCACAAAACACACTCCTCTCTCTCCATCTGCACAGGAGAAAGTAAAAGTGTCTGCTTGTATGACTCACTTCCTTCCTGCCTAGCTAAAGAGCATGTGACTAATAGTACTGTAAGCCATGTGATATGTGGGGGGCCTGCCAAATCTGAAACACCAAGTGGATCACTTAGAATCATAATGAGGAATGCGAAATCCATTAAAAACAATGACTTCACCTTACTTCGCATTGCCATTCCGCCTTAACGTGAAGTGGTAATGACAAGGCGGAGTGAGCACTTTGCATTGCTCACTCCTCGTAGCGGACTGGCAATGCAAAGTGCCCACTTTGCGTTCGCTTCATCAGAGGAATTTAAATTTGCTGCATATCTAGTGACAATCCAAGTAAACAAGTTCACAAATGTCACTCACTCAAGCATGTTATGGCATTACCATAAAGCCAACCCATCCCAGTTTGTCCTACAGTACAGATTAACCTATCCCCAACCATAGCTCATAAATAAATACAATAACTATAGAAATATTGGAACAAAGTCACTTTGCTATCTAGTTTCTAAAATATAATTTCAAGTTTGCTTGCTATTTTTGCAAAACAGATTTTATTCTATAGAGCAACTTATTCCAAAGAAATTTTTTTTTTAAAAATAAATAAAATATTTTTTTTGTTTTAAAATGTCCTTTACTGGGATAACCCCATGGTATGAGGCATCTCATTTTTATGTTGGCTCATGCATGCACAGCCAACATACTGCGATAATAGCAGATTTGGAGGCGTGGTCACTGTTGGGCGAATGCATTGCACGCATCAGTAGGTACGTCCCTCATTCCCCAGTCAGCCAGCAGCAGGGGCGGACACCCTGAATATCTAATGTGGCCACCAGATCTGAGAAAAGGTCCGCTGCAATGAGAACGAAGCTCTCATACAGCGTGACCACAACACGCCTCCCGACGTGCAGGCAACATGGTGGCAGTGACTACCGCTGCCACCACCTGTCACAATGCCAATGGGACAGCCCACTCCCCTTCGGCATAATTCCCCCCCCATTTCCACTGTGAGCTGAGGGGGTGCCCAATCCCCCTTGGCATCATGTGCCCCCTATAAAAATGCCTTTCTTTGCCGACGGGGGGCCCAATCCCTGTCAGCTTCAGTCCCCCCCTTTCCCAGTTCAGTCTGCTGATAGGGGAGCCCATTCCCTATACGCATGATGTCCCCCCCTTTGCTCTGTGCTGAAGGGGGTGTCCAATCCCCCTCGGCTCATGTCCCCCACTCTCCTTCTGCAGTATATCACAATATGCTGCAGTATACTGCAGGGAACAGCGTAATTCAATTGCAATTAAGCCCTTTTTATCATGCAGTATTTTACCATATCACTTACTGCAAGTTATTGCATTGCATCATGGCTGGCTCCACTGTATATGTGGCCCATTATCATCCCCTTCCACTATGAAGATAGAACAGAAGCATTTGTTCAAGATATTTACTTTTCCTGATCATCCTCTGCACAGTCTCATTATGCACTCCTCACCCTCACAATTCCTCCCCTTGTTATTTTTTTTATTTTGTTTTCTCTTATATACTTAAAAAAGGTATTGTATACCATTGTTATTCTGCTGACTATTCTTTTCTCACCTTCCCTGCTTCCCTCAGTTTTTGCTGGCACACCTGTCTGTCCTCTTCCCTCTGCATCTCCTTGTATGTTCTGAATACTACCGCTTTTTCCCTTACCCTTTCCATTACCTCCCTTGGGAACAATATTTGTCTCCTTTTCCTCTTGCTTTTTCTCACCTGTTTTGTGCAGAGGTTTGTTGCAATCACTATTCCTTCCCTTTTATTTAAATCATTTTATTAATTTTAGCAATAACAATACAGAACATCAAGAAGAAACATTTGAGCAGACAATGCATAATAGATTTTCAAAATCCATATGAAGTTTTACATTATTGCATATCCATAAAAATGAATTACTTGGGTAAACATAATGAATAAGGCTCAGTTATTAACCATTAAATAAATACAGTACTAAACATATACTGACAAAATTGTTTAAATTCAAGCAAATAACAAAGTTATTTCTTAACAGCTTAAGCTTTTTTCAGTAAGTAAAACAAAGCAAGTAACCATTTTGAAGTATGAAAAACCAGGGTTTCATTATTGGAGAACATTAATTAGCCCTTGAGTGTGCTGCAGGAACTGGCCCCATTTTGCATAATATCCTTGTAAGTTAGCCAAGTTAACCCACTATTCCTTTCCTCAATCTGGTTCACTGTCACTCCACCCCATCAGCGTAATCCCCCCAGCTAGAGTGTCTCTGAAGCATTCATGTATTTTTTTTTTAAATCTGCCCTTCTAAAGTCCAAGAACCTTGTCCTTGTGTGGTATGCCTCTGCTGCTTTATTTATATTAAGCCACACTGTCCAGTGTTCACTGGTCCGCAGGTGGCATCCCACCCTGACATGAGCAAAACCGTCCCTGGTCATAAGCACCAGGTCCAGCATTGCCCCATCATGAGTGGGCTCATTGACTAGTTGCCTCAGAAACACACCCACAGGGATTCTAGGATGAGCCTGCTTCTTGCCCAGGCCATGGCTGGGAGGCTGCACTCAATATCTGGTAGACTAAAATCCCCCATCAGCAGTCCCTCCCTCTTATCTGCCATCTTTCTAATGACTTCTCCCATGTCCTTGTCTAGATCATGCCACTGTGCTGGAGGTCTAGTAATCTCTCCAGTGTGAATGGATGCCCCAGCTGCTATCTCCAGGGTGATCCACAGTACCTTTAGCCCCTCCTTACTCCCTTGCATTTCTGTTGCCTTGATATCTTCCAAGGCATATAACACAAAGGCCCCTACCTCTTCTCTCCTCCCTATTCTTCCAGAACTGCATGTATCCTGATATAGCCATATCCTAGTAATGGTTTCCTGTGCACTATGACTCAATGATTGCCACCATGTCCAGGTCTGGCTCCACCATGATAGGCTTAAGATCTGTAATTTTATTTTGAAGACTCCTTAGATTTGCATGCATGGCTTTCCAAATCTTTCTCCCACCCAGCTTGCATCCCCTTCCTTCCTTTGGCCCTACCTCATTTGCCCCTCTTGCATTACTATGTTTGTTCCTAGCCCATTTGTGTCCAGTTCCCCTTCTTTTGCCTTGAACCTGTGCCCTGGGGGAATGTCTCCTCTCAGGTTCTCCTTCTGTCATGCTTCAATTTGTGGGAGTGGGGCAGTGTATGCCTCCTTCTGTCTTTCTGCCACCCCCCAGCTGATTCAAATGTTTATCAAAGAAACATTTGAACCATCTACTAAGGACTGCAATTCCTCTCCTATGTGCATGCAGATCTTCACCTTTGTACAAACCCACATCCTTTTTGGTTGTTCCCATGTCCCAGTATAGCTGAACCACTCCTTTCTGCACTATTCAAAGTTCCCTGTCCTCCCCTCAGCCATACTATATATAGTAGCACCTTGGTGAAGACCACCGTTTGCATTACCTTTTTTAGTTCCCTCCCCAGATCCCCGAACTTTCCATGAATAATCCCTGCTGTATCCCTAGCTAAGTCATTGGACCCAATGTGGACAATGACAGCCAGCTCCCTCTGCCACCCTAGTGATCCTTAGGATCTGCTGGCCATACCTCTGACT
This sequence comes from Neoceratodus forsteri, assembly GCA_016271365.2. Lineage (NCBI taxonomy): Eukaryota > Metazoa > Chordata > Ceratodontiformes > Ceratodontidae > Neoceratodus > Neoceratodus forsteri. The sequence continues at coordinate 100,076,692 of CM028138.1, read as the reverse complement.
TGTGGCACCAGATAGGCACTTTACCTCCCTCTCCACCTCCCTCTGTGTTCCATAATCTATCCAATTAACAATTGGATCCCCTACCAGAAGCTGCTGCTTCTTTGGCTGGGGTCCTCTACCACCCACCTTGAGCTCACCCCTTTAGGGGACCCACACATCCTCCTCTGTCACTACTGTAGGTGCTATCTCCAGGCAGCTCTGTTCTGCCAGAATGGTGAACGAGTAACGTAGTGCCACTGGTGGAAGAATATGCCCCTGCCCCATCTTCTGCACTCTTCCAGAGTCCACCACTGTCCATCCAGCCCTCCTTCCCCTAGGCATCCTCTAGGGCAGCAGCAGTGGACATGGTGGCCCCTGGGTGAGGGACAAGACCATCTGGATCCTGGTCAGCTCAGCCTGGAATTTAATGACCTCCTCACTCAACCCAGAGAAGTGCGTACATTTGGGGCAGCACCTCAGTCTCCAGAATGTCTCCCTGAAGTCTACTGCTCCACACCCAGTGTACTGCATCACTCCCATTTCTGGCTTTATGTTTTCTGTCCTGCTCCTTACTGCACCCTGTCCCTACATTTGGTTTTACTCCCTTGAACCTCTTGCAGTCTTTCTTATGTCACTCTACCCCTGAGAGTGTGCCTCTTGACATTCCCTGTTGAGTGTACATACAAGATTCTTAATGTAGCTGTATCAGGATGGTGTTACCATATGTTTCTGATGTTAAGCATTACAACACTGTACCAAAATATTTATTTTTTTCATGGCAGGCATAGCATGGGAGTGAGAACTTTTACAAAACTTCAAAATCCCGTGTCTTGGTTTAGGAATGGAAGAAAACAAAAAAAGAAATGGGTATTTTGACATATTTGCTAGAAAAACATTATAGCTGAAAAAAAATGTATGGTGACTAACAGATACTGTTGCTTTAAAACCAGCAATCCTTTTATAATGTATGGGGAGGCCTATTACCACCAGAAATCAACAAGTTTATAATGCTGTTATTGTATCATTGTGATGTCAAGAAGGTGTTAACCCCTCTTGGCTACATCACAACAATATCATTACAATGGGAGCAAATCTGTGCATGTACAGCTTTGAATTAGTGGTGAACAACGAACATCTGTGTCGGAGAGAGCTGGTGCTAAGAAAGAGTTGCGCTACGAGGAAACAATAAAAAGTAAGGAGAATCTTACTTTAAACTGTTGCTTGGAGCTGGCCCGGTGGTGCAGAGGGCTGAGGCACTGGCTCCTTACCTCACACCACACCAGCGACCCGGGTTCAGGAACATGACTCGGTGCCGGAGGGTCGGCAGGGGAAGGAGTAGGATTGAACGTCCGGAGGACTGCTCTTCTCTTCCGGGGTGGGTTGGGGACTGGCATCACTCTGCAATGGCCCCCTGCTTAAATAGGGTTTTTTCAACTATGGTGCATATCTCAGGCATTTTTTGGAATTTTGGCACCAAATTTTCAACATGGGGATTTTGGGACCCCCTTCATGAATTCTGTCACTGTCATGGTGTTATTCGGCTCCAAAAGGTGATTTTGCAGTCACTGCGTGGAATCACCTTTTGGGACTGATTAATGAAATGTCAGTGCCAGTGTTCATGAGGTAGGCTCTCAAAAAGCCTATGTTGCAAATTTGGTGGAAAAAATCCAAAAAATGACTGTTTTACAAGCGTGTGTTGCACAGTTGCTACGCACACCGTAACTTCGACCTCTAAAATATTTTCAGGCCAGATCTTCAACATTGGCATTTTTTCACACCTCCTTGTGAACAGTACAGCTGTCATTTTTCACATCCTGGCTGAAATGTGTTTTCTACACTTCTGACGAGAATAGCACGTCGCTGTGGAAATCAGTGTTGAACAGATTAAGAAAATGACAGTGACACTGTTCATGAGCAGAGGTGCTAAAATACCCATGTTAAAAATCTGGGATGATACTGCATAAAGTGACTGTGTTACGAGTATGCATTGCGCTGTTTGCACGCAGGCTCATAACTTCGCAAATTTATAGTATTTTCACTCCAGATTTTCAACATTGCCATTTTCCCACACCTACTTATGAACTGTACAGCTGTCATTTTTCACATCCTGGCCAAAATATGATTTTGAACTCTTGCCGCAGAATAGCATGGTCGCCGTGTGAAATCAGTGTTTGGGACAGATAAGATCGAGTGAGTGAGAGAGGGGAGTGACCGAGCTCAACTGAGCTCTGTCAGGACTGCTGTGGATTTCTTTGTGGGCAGAAAAAGGTCCCAAAGTGTGAGCCCAGTACAAAGGGGCAGCCTACAGCACTGGGAGAAACAGAACGAGAGAGCGAGTGAGGGAGGGGGACTGAGCAAACTCAACAGAGCTCTGTCAGGACTGCTGCGGATTTCTATAGGAGCCCAGTACAAAAGGGCAGCCTGCAGTGAGGGGAGAGACAGAAGGAGCGAGTGAGAGAGGGGGAGTGAGTGAACTCAATGGAGCTGTGTCAGGACTGCAGTGGATTTCTTTGTGGGCAGAAAAAGGCACCAATGCAAGCAGAGCCCAGTACAGAAGGGCAGCCTACAGAGTAAGGAGAAGTAGAACGAGCGAGTGATAGTGGTGGAGTGAGCTGAGCTCAATGGAGCTGTGGCAGAACTTTAGAGTTGCCCACCCTCCCGCCCAATGTCCTCTGTGGTCCTATATTACAGTAGGAACTCTGGCATGGAGACAAAGCAATGACTGGATACGCCGACACCTCCTTATAAACAGTACAACTGTCATTTTTAACATCCTGGCCAAAATGCATTTTCACACTTCCACTGCAGAATAGTGCGGTCGCTGTGGGAAATCAGTGTCCGGGACACATTGAGAAAACCACAGTGACAATGTTCATAAGCAGAGGTCCTAAAATGCCTATGTTGAAAATTTTGTAATGAAAGTCCATAAAATGACTGTGCTACGAGCGTGTGTTGTGCAGTTTCCAAGCACCCTTGTAACTTCACAAATCAGTAATATTTTCACGCCAGATTTTCAACACTGGCATTTTTTCACACCTCCTTATGAACAGTACAGTTGTCATTTTTCAGATCCTGGCCGAAATGTGTTTTTGCACTTCTGGCACAGAATAGTGCGGTTGCTGTGGGAAATCAGTGTTCGGGACAGATTAAGAAAATGACAGTGACACTGTTCATGACCAGGGGTCCTAAAATCCCTATGTTGAGAATTTGGTGATGAAAGTCCATAAAATGACTGTGTTACAAGCGTGCGTTGAACTGTTTCCACGTACTCTTATAACTTCGCAAATTTGTAATATTTTCACACCACATTTTCAACACTGGCATTTTTTCACACCTCCTTATGAACAGTACAACTGTCATTTTTCTCATCCTGGCCTAAATATGTTTTTGAACTCCTGCCGCAGAATAGCACAGTCGCTGTGGGAAATCAGTGTTTAGGACAGATTAAGATCGAGCGAGTGAGAGGGAGGAGTGACCGAGCTCAACTGAGCTCTGTCGGGACTGCTGCAGATTTCTTTGTGGGCAGAAAAAGGCCCCAACATGGGAGCCCAGTACAAAAGGGCAGCCTGCAGTGCCAGGGGAAGCAGAACGAGAGAGTGAGTGAGGAAGGGGAAGTGAGAGAACTCAAAGTATCTCTGTTGGGACTGCCGCAGATTTCTTTGTGGGCAGAAAAAAGCGTCAATGCAGGCAGGGTCCCAGTACAAAAGGGCAGCCTGCAGCGGTGGAGAAACAGTACGAGCGAGTGAGAGGGGGGACTGAGCGAGCTGAATGGAGCTCTGTCAGGATGGCTGTAGATTTCTTTGTGGGCAGAAAAAGGCACCAATGCAGGCAGGAACCCTGTACAAAAGGGCAGCCTGCAGTGCCAGGAAAAATGGAATGAGCGAATAAGAGAAGAGGACTGAGCAACCTCAATGGAGCTCTGTCGGGACAGCTGTGAACTTCTTTGTGGGCAGAAAAAGGTGCCACAGCAGGCAGGAGCCCAGTACAAAAGGGCCTCCTGCAGCACCAGGAGAAACAGAATGAGCAAGTGAAAGGGGGGGGAGTGAGCAAGCTCAATGGAGCTGTGTCGGTACTGCTGCAGATTTCTTTGTGGGCAGGAAAAGGTACAAACACAGACAGGAGCCCAGTACAAAAAGGCAGCCTGCAGCTCCGGGAGAAACAGAATGAGCGAGTGACAGAGGGGTAGTGAGCGAGCTGAATGGAGCTCTGTTGGGACTACTGTGGATTTCTTTGTGGCCTGAAAAAGGTGCCAATGCAGGCAGAAGCCCAGTACAAAAGGGCAGCCTGCAGCGTCGGGAGAAAGAGAACGAGCACGTGAGAGAGGAGGAGTGAGCGAGCTCAACGGAGCTGTGTCGGGACTGCTGCAGATTTCTTTGTCGGCAGAAAAAGGCGCCAATGCAAGCAGGAGCCCAGTACAAATGGGCAGCCTGCAGCATTGGGAGAAATAGAATGAGTGAGTGAGAGAGGGGGAGTGAACGAGCTCAATGTATCTCTGCCGGGACTTTACACTTGTCCACTCTCCCGCCCAGTGTCCTCTGTGGTCCTCTATTGCAGCAGGGTCTCTGGAGTGGAGACAAAGCAATGATTGGATGCTTTAGCATTGCTTAATAATACAGATTTACTTCTTCTGTTTCTTTCTCTAACTGAGCTAAGTACTGAGCTATACTGTTATGATTGCTATAATAATACATATTTATTAGTTCTGTTTATTTGTCTAACTGAACTGAGTAATACTTGGAGTGGAGTGCAATAGGATTTCTAAGTGGGCTAAGTGAAACTATATGAGAGCCCAGAACAAAGGTATGGTAGCTGAGGGGTGAAAAATGGACAAGGAGACTTTAGGATTGCTACAGTAATACTGTGTCTAACGGATGACATTTGAGCCTGAATTACCCCCATCGACAAGGGGTCAGTAGGGGGACTAGTGTGGGGGGGACATGAATTTAAGTAAATAGGGGCCTAACAGTTGTAGTAGGGTACAGAACCTGGGAGTAAGACACCCTAGCATAAGATGGGAGCCACAATGGGGAAGGTGCCACATGTCACTAGGGCGGGCATCTCTGGAAGGGTGGAGGGGTGTACAGGGTGTAGGTGTGCCATGATCCTGGACTGAGCTTGGAGGATGGGGGGTGTATGGTCTTTAGATGACTGGCTAGTTTGAGGGAGGAACTGTGGAGGTTAGGGAGGAGTGTAAGTGGCAGGGCATATTAGTATGATAGGCATCCTAAGGGGGGGAATAGGGGATGGCAAAGGGGGACAGAGAAAGAATAACTAGGGACTGAAACTGACCCCAGTATCAGACACTAACAGGAAAGAGAGGAGAAGGGAGGGGGTGCCCAAGGCAATAGCAGGGCTGCCTACTGATGAGGAGCAAGACACCATGAGGAGTACCAGGGGAGAGAGCAGATGGCTGTTGGTAGTGAGGCACCAGGGGTGGCACGGAGGAGAACAAGTAGGAGGAGGGAACCGATAGGAGGAAGAGATGTAGGATAGGTATCGATTATGAATACATTCGAACCTCTGCTATGGGACACAGAGGGGGAGCAGGAACATACTGAAGGGGAGAGGACACGCAGGGCATGAGAGGGATGGCAACAGGTAGGGGAAGAGATAGCGAAGACAAAAGGGTAGAAGGAGGCTCGTAAGGAAGGAGGGGGTGGTGACTGAAGAACAGAAGGCTACGGGAAGGGGGAAGGATGGGAGGGGCATCACTATCTGGGTAGAAGGGAATGACCTCTAAATCGACAACAACAGGGATAGGAGAGGGGTTGGAAATCAGCAGGGGAGGAGGGGAGGTTGACATGGGAAGCCCAGTAGGAAGTAGTCAGGCTGGGAAGGGGTTCAAGGTGGATGGGAGGAATAAGGCAGAGAAAAGGGGTGAGGTGGAAGTAAAGGGTACAGATAGAGAAGTCACAGAGGGTGCAGTTGGTGGGGTAAGGGACAGGGAAGAATGAATACTGGGGTGGTGGAAGAGGCATTAGGAGGGAAAGGGGGTAAGGGGCAGGGGTACTTGTCCTGGGGAATTCTATTCTGAAATCGGTGAGATGGGGTGGAAAGGGGGAAGGCACACCCATATTTGCATTGCAGCTGCCCCCAGGTTGAGTGCAGGAGGGGCAGGGCAGGCACTGCTCAAACATGCAGGGAAGGGCAGGAAAAAAACTCATTTACTGTTGCATGTGGGTACAAATGACTTGGTGGACACTGTGAAAGTAGTGAAGGGGAGGTTTCAGTACTTGGGCAGGCAGCGTGACAGGGTGGGGAAGTCATTGGCATTCTTGAAGGTACTGCCCATACCAGAGCTCCCCATAAACACACACGCACATACACACTCCCCAAAAAGCTGCTTAAAAACCTGCAATCCATTCAAATCAATTCCATTTTCTTACTTACTTGGGGTTCAAAGCCAACAAGTGTAAAATCATGTACCTAGGGCACAGGAACCCCGATACTGGATATACGATGGAGGGAGGTACTGATACTCAGTAGACATGAAAGGGTCCTTGAGGTTATTATATCAGAGGACCTCAAGATGGCAGTACAGTGTGACAGGGCTATGGACAGGCCAAATTGAATTCTGGGGTGCATAAGGACTGGCATCTCCAGTAGGAGGACGAGGGATGTTCTGCTGTCATTGTATCACCTCCTGGTAGTCCCCCAGCTGAACTACTGTGTCCAGTTTTACAGTCCACACTTCAGAAAGGACATAAGGTGGAGGTTTTCCACAGGAGGGCAACTAAAATGGTTCAGAATTTTCATAGGAATCCCTACAAGGAAAGGCTGAAGAATCTTCAAGTTCATTGCAGGAAAAATCCATTAAACAAGCTCATTCACAAGGAGATCCAGATGGACGCAGGCAGAATAAGACATGCAGTAACATATACAGGCAGGAGGTACAAGTAGGTAGAGAACACTTGCGCAAACTGGGTGGACTGAGCGGTCCTTTTCTGCTGACAAATTCTCTTTCTATCGCATCATGTGTTAATTCAGATGCAGTGTTTATTTAAAGTTGGGCCTACCATACATCCACATGTAAGGTACAGTAAATTACTGAATTAGATGCAGCCCACTTACAGTGCAATAAACAGAACCCCACTGCTTTGAGAAGCCTTGTGTCTTCATAAGGCTACTTAAAGAGCTGGGATTCTATTTGCAGTGAGTACTTGATTCTTGCTTACTCCATTTCTTCCCCACTTTGAAACCTGCTTGTCCTGAGTTACTTTTGTCCTGGCTGCACCTCGCCTGTGTTGGAAGATGACCAATAAGAGGCACTGAAAGACGTCAGACTTCACAGACTGTGAAGGCAGCTGCTCACGGACAGACATAAGGCAATTCTACTGGGGGGGTAGGAAGAAGTAAGCTGTTGATTAACTAGAATCTGCAGCTTATCCATCAGGTAGGGAAATAGGCAGACTAGGTGTCCCAAGCGGTCCTTATGTGCCGGCAACTTGTATGTTTCTTTGTTTCTCACCCACCATCTTGGCAAGAAGAAGGTTGAAGCTGTGGCCACTGATGACTGTTCGGGTGTGGGGATGAGGGGACCAAAGGGGACACACATAAGGAGATAAAATCATAATAAACATTGTGAGACCTTCACCACCTTTCCAAAACGCTTAGGAAAAGAACACTCCATGAAGTTTTTCAAATGGCAACACAATCTGGTGAGCCCTCTGTCTGCCATCTAACACAAGGCATCAACCAGCATAAAATTGTCTAAAGAAGTCAGTGAGGTCATGTGGTTACTGAAATACTGGAGATTACAGATTTATAAGAACAAAAGAATATCACACAGAAGCTGGCACATATCCTTATAGCAAATGTCTCCTACTTCACAGTACTTCTATTTATACCCTTGAGGTACTTGAATGTTTCTATCATATCCCCTCTTTCCCTCCTCTCTTCCAGTGAGTACATATTGAAGTCCCTTACTTTCTCCTCATAAGTCTCGTGTTGCAAGCTCTGTACCATCTCATTTGCCCTTCTCTGGACCATCTCCAGCCTGTTAATATCCTTACGAAGGTGCGACCTCCAGAACTGCACACACTACTCCATGTGAAGCCTGACCATGGTTTTATATCATGGCATCACTACCTCCCTCCTTATGCTGGTGATACACCTGCCTATGCATCCCAGCATGTCACTGGCCCTCCCAGCTGCCTTACCACTTTGACATTTTCAGGTCATCTGACATAAGAACCCCCAGGTCCCTTTCCTTCTTTGTGACTGTCACCAACTCCCCATTCTGTTCCTTTCCCCAGGGTTTCTGTGTCCCAGGTCCATACTTTTGCAGTTTTTTGAAGTAAAGTTCAGTTGCCAGTCCTCAGACCATTTCTCAACCTTCCCCAGGTGCCTCCTCATTTTCTCCCCGGGTATCCACTGTGTTACAGACCTTGGTGTCATCTGCAAACAGGCAGACCTTTCCCTTCACCCCTTCTGCAATGTCACTCATGATGACATTGAACAGGACTGTCCCTAGGACCAATCCCTGTGGCACCCCACTGGTCATCCCCTCTCCCCAGACTGCGCCCCATTTACCACCACTCTCTGCCTCCTGTCACTTACCCAGTTTCTAACCCACTTTACCACCCTTCCCCTCATGCCCACCCTACTCAGCCAGTTTATCAGCCTCCTATGTGGGACGGTGTCAAACGCTATGCTTACATCACGGTAAGCGTTCTCCACTCCCCCACCCTGATTTACTTCTTTTGTCACCCAAAGACATCAACCAGATTTGTCTGACATGAGCTCCCCACTGTGAATCCATGTTGCCTATGGCCCTGGGCTCCGATGTCTTCTACGTGCCCCACTATTCTTTCTTTAACCAATGTCTCCATGATCTTCCCCACTACTAAAGTGAGGCTGACCGGCCTATGGTTCCCCACCTCCTCCCTACTGCTGGATTTCTATAGAGGGACCACATGTGCCCTCCTCCAATTCTCTGGTACCACCCCTCTGTTGAATAACTCAGTGAACATGGCTGGCCACAGGTACTGCTATTTCCCTTCACAGTTCTTTTCATATCCAGGGTGTATGCCATCTGGTCCCATCACTTTGTCCACCTTCAGTTTACTCACCTTCTTCAGGATTCTTCTGCCTGTGAACGGACTATTGTCCACCTCTTCACGCCTTTGCAACTACTGTACTGCTGTGGTCCTTGCCCCTCCCCCTCTTCTGTGAATACATAACAGAAAGACACAGTGGATGTCTTGGGGGGAGGGGCACATGACAGTTCTTAGGCATGGTACTTTCACTTTCCAAATACCTAAGCAGCACATATAAGCAATCAACATTCGGCATTGACAAATGCTTGTTTACCTGTAGTTTACTGCTTTTAAAATACAAAGCTAGAATCCTATCTTAGCCAGTCAGGATTCAGGACTGCCCCTATCCATTTTATTTTAATGTTGATTGCATGCAGCGCAAGAAACATATTGCGGCAGCTTGCTCAGAAGCAGGCTGTGGAGGTGCGGCACTGTTCTGGCCAATGCCCCGACAGCCTGCAAAGGCTTGTCCCACTTCCCCCAATGCCGTTGCAGGCTGCTGGTGACAGTAGTTTGGAATGTTTGCACCAACTTCATGCAAATCAGCTGCTGCAATCAGGAGCTGCCTCGTCATTGCAGCGTCAGCCATCTGCTGCAATGAGGGAGCGACCCGTCATTGCAGGGCGGGATGTAAACAGCCTGATATTGTTTATGAACATGGCGGTGGGTTGCCGCCATGTTCACAAACAATATAACCCCCCCACCATCTTTATTTGCCGATGGGGGCCCCCATTCCCGTCGGCCTTGGTGTCCCTGTGTTTCTGGTGCCGGCAGAGAGCCCACTCCCGTCTGCATTCTATAACACCCGCTTTTATTCCTGCCGATGTGGTGCCCAATCCCCATCGGCATAATATTCCTTTGTGTGCCGACGGGGTGCCTAATCCCCATCGGCTACTGCTGCCCCCAAAGAAAAGCCATTGGTGGCACGCTGAGCCCACCCCGCGCGCTATGCCCCCTGTAAAGGGAAAATGGTCCAGCGAAGTCTTTTGTTGTTTTTACCTGAAAAAAAGGAAACAGTCCCTCATAGTCTCCCTGCCCCCCTCCCACAACCCGCACCCACCTACTGCACACCCTGCCTCCTCACAGCCCCCCTCACCCCATACTTACCTCCGGAGCTTGGCGCGATGATCTTCGGTGGACAGGAAACACGTCTGCACTCTTCAAAGCTGACCGCGAACTGAGGAAATGCCGGTAAGCTGTATAATGTAATAAATAGGGTTTTTTCACCTTTAGTGCATATCTCGGGCATTTTTGGCAATTTTTTCACCAAATTTTTGATATGGGGTTTTTGGAACCCCTCTTCATGAATTCTTGAACTGTCATGACGTTAATCGGCCCCGAAAGGTGGTTTCGGGGTCACTGCGTGGAATCACCTTTTGGGGCTGATTAATAAAATGACAGTGCCAGTGTTCATAAGGTGGGCTCTCAAAAAGCCTATGTTGCAATTTTGGTGGAAAAAATCAAAAAAATGACTGTTTTACGAACAAGCTGTACAGTTGCTACGCACGTCAGAAGTTCAAGATTTGCAATATTTTCATGCCAGATTTTCAACATTGGCATTTTGTCACACCTCCTTGTGAACAGTACAGCTGTCATTGTTCACATCCTGGCGGAAATGTGTTTTCGCAGTTCCGGCGCAGAATAGCACAGTCACTGTGGGAAATCAGTGTTCAGGACAGATTAAGAAAATGACAGTGACACTGTTCATGAATAGAGGTCCTGAAATGGCTATGTTGAACATTTGGTAATGATGCTCCATAAAATGACTGTGTTCTGACGTTACGTGCACAGTTTTGCCCTTCCTTATAAAATTATAATATTTTTCACCCAGATTTCAATATTGCCATTTTCCACACCTACTTATGAACAGTATAGCTGTCATTTTTTCCATCCTGGCCGAAATGTGTTTTCACACTTCTGGCACAGAAAAGAGCGGTCGCTGTGGGAAATCACTGTCCGGGACAGATTAAGAAAATGACAGTGATACTGTTCATGAGCAGAGGTCCTAAAATGCCAGTGTTGAAAATTTGGTGATGATAGCCCATTGAATGCCTGTGTTACAGCTGTGTGTTGCACACTTTCCATGCACCCTTGTAACTTCACAAATTTGTAATATTGTCACACCAGATTTTCAACAGTGGAAGTTTTTCACACCTCCTTATGAGCAGTACAGCTGTCATTTTTCACATCCTGACCGAAATGTGTTTTCACAGTTCCAGCGCAGAATAATGAGGTCACTGTGGGAAATCACTGTTCGCGACAGATTAAGAAAATGACAGTGGCACTGTTCATGAGCAGAGGTCCTAAAATGCCTATGTTGAAAATTTGGTGACAAAACTCCATAACATGACTGTGTTACAAGTGTGCTTTGAACTGTTTCCATGCTCTATGTTCTATGTTTCTATGTTTCACCCTTGTAACTTTGCAATTTTGTAATATTTTCATACCACATTTTCAACAGTGGCATTTTTCCATACCTCCTTATGAACAGCACAGCTGCCATTTTCACATCCTGGCTAAAGTATGTTTTTGCACTCCTGCCGCAGAATAGCGCGGTCGCTGTGGGAAATCACTGTTTGGGACACATTAAGATCAAACGTGTGAGAGGGGGGACTGCTGCGGATTTGTTTCTGGGTAGACAAAGTGCACAATGCAAGAGCCCAGTACAAAAGGGCAGCCTGCAGCACTGGGAGAAACAGAACGAGAGAGCGAGTGATGGAGGGGGAGTGAGCGAACTCACCGGAGCGCTGTCAGGACTGCTGCGGATTTCTTTGTGGGCAGAAAGAGGCATCAATGCAGGCAGAGGCCCAGTACAAAAGGCCAGCCTGCAGCGGTGGGTGAAACAGTATGAGCGAGTGAGACAGGGGGACTGAGTGAGCTCAACGGAGCTCTATCAGGACTGTTGCGGATTTCTTTGTGGGCAGAAAAAGGCAGCAATGTTGGCAGGAGTCCCGTACAAAAGGGTGCTTGCAGCACCAGGACATACAGAATGAGCGCATGAAAGAGGGAGACTGAGTGACCTCAATGGAGCTCTGTGGGGACAGCTGTGGATTTGTTTGTGGACAGACAAAGGTGCCAACGCAGCCAGGAGCCTCGTATACAAGTGCAGCCTGCAGTGCCAAGAGAAACAGAATGAGTGAGTGACAGAGCGGTAGTGAGCGAGCTCAGTGGAGCTCTATTGTGACTGCTGCAGATTTCTTTGTGGGCAGAAAATGCAGCAACACAGGCAGGAGCCCAGTACAACAGACCAGCTTGCAGCATGGGCCGAAACAGAAGGAGCGAGTGATACAGCTCAATGGAGCTATGTCGGGACTGCTTCAGATTTCTTTCTGGCCAGAATAAGCCACCAATGCAGGCAGGAGCCCAGTACAAAAGGGCAGCCTGCAGCGGCAGGAGACACAGACTAAGCGAATGGGGGGGGGGGAGTGAGTGAACTCAATGGAGCTATGTTGGGACTGCAGCAGATTTGTTTGTGGGCAGAAAAAGGCAGCAATGCACACAGAGGCCCAGTACAAAAGGGCAGCCTGCAGTAGCAGGGAAACCAGAATGAGCGAGTGAGAGAGGGGGAGTGAGCAAGCTCAACAGAGCTCTATTGTAACCGCAGCAATGCAGGCAGGAGCCCAATAGAAAAAGGCAGCCTTCAGCGCCAGGAGAAACGGACTGAGCAAGTGACAGAAGAGGGGTGAGTGAGCTCAACGGAGCTTTGTCGGGACTGCTGCAGATTTCTTTGTGGGCAGAAAAAGGCGCCAGCAGATCCAGGAGCCCAGTACAAAAGGGCAGCCTGCAGCGCCACAAAAAGCAGAATGAGTGAGTGACACAGGGGGAGTGAGCAACCTCAACGGAGCTCTGTCAGGACAGCTGTGGATTTCTTTGTGGGCAGAAAAAGGTGTAAACACAGGCAAGAGCCCAGTACAAAAGGGCAGCCTGCAGCGCCGGGAGAAACACAATGAGCAACTGAGAGAGGGGGACTGAGTGAGCTCAATGGAGCTCTATTGTGACTGCTGCGGATTTCTTTGTTGGCAGAAAAAGGCAGCAACGCAGGCAGGAGCCCAGTACAAAAGGCCAGCCTGCAGCGCTGGCAGGAAACGAACGAAAGAGTGGGGGGGTCAGTAGGCTCAACAGACCTGTGTTGGGACTGCTGCAGATTTCTTTGGGCAGAAAAGCCACCAACAGAGGCAGGAGCCCAGTACAAAAGGCCAGCCTGCAGCGCCGGCAGTAACAAACGAGTGAGTGAGGGGGGGGGGGAGTCAGTAGGCTCAACAGACCTGTGTTGGGACTGCTGCAGATTTCTTTGTGGGCAGAAAAAGCCACCAACAGAGGCAGGAACCCAGTACAAAAGGGCAGCCTGCAGCGCCAGGAGAAACAGAATCTGTGAGAGTGAGAGAGGGGGAGTGAGCCACCTCAACAAAGCTCTGTCGGGACAGCTGCAGATTTCTTAGTGGGCAGAATAAGGTGCCAATGCAGGCAGAAGCCCAGTACAAAAGAGCAGCCTGCAGCACCAGGAGAAACAGACTGAGCGAGTGACACGGGGCAGTGAGCTCGCTCAACCACCAACGCAATCAACATTCGGCATTGACAAATGCTTGTTTATTATGCGTGCTTGTGTGATAGCAAGTTGCTTCCTTCCAGAAGGGTTTTGTTCTGTTTTATTTCCTTGACAGGAAAGGAGGGCTGGATACTATTGCTTATTATGAGCCTTATCCCAGGGGAGGAAGGCTATTGGTGGTATTTTAGTGAATGGGGAAAATCTGGCCAGGAAAATGGGAGAAATTCCCTACTCTTTTCACGAAAGAGCCGTGTGATCTTTAATATCCACATGAATAACCACCAGAAAAGGAAGACAGAACCTAAGTTTAATGTCTCATCAGAAAGCTTTTGAACAAATGGCCACTGCCAATAACACTATGAGTCCATTGAATGTTGAAGAGATACTGGAGGTGTTGCTGTATTGTTAATAAGGCTGCCACTGCTGCTTTTACCATTGATCAGCTGTCCCTGAGAATAGGGATCTGTCATTGTCACTTTCTCGTCTGTTCTCCCAAATGTATTTTCTAATAATGTGATGACATCTATATATGTGTATTTTCAGTGATGAGGTACCCAAGGCTCCTTTGTATCCCTGCTAATTGACAATTTACAAACTGAACATGCTACAACTAACTCATTAAAACCACTAACTGAAACATATGACCAAACAAATAAATTTGTTTGTGCCAGGCACACAGTGCAGCTCAGTCTCCATTTTGGGAGGGTTTTTTGTTCTGGATTTTCCTTGGACCTGCTTTTCCTTATTCCCTTTCTCTTTCACACTGTACTCTTCCTCCAACATAAAAACGTTTTCTTCATTTGAAATTTCCATCCCCCTATTCTGTACCTCCACTAATACTTGTTCCTCCTGCCCCCTGACTTCATCATCTTTGTCTTCTTCACGCTCAGAGGAGACATCTGATGTTGTCTGTGAAAACCTATTAAAATTACAGTATATGGAATTATTCTACATCTGACATTGCTTCTATGAGTGGTACCCAATAGACTTTTAAATTTAACTAAAGATCCTTTTTTTTTTGTATGCCATCATTTTATTAAAAATGTTTCAATATACATACATCAAGATATCCAAGAAACAGTGTGTTTGCTCTATATGTTACATTAAGGATCTTTGCAAGGAATATTATACAATGCAACAAAAACTCTAGCAACCTGATTAGCTGCTGACCCCTAGACAACATGATGTTATTAGACAATAACATCACCGCATCTAGGGCAGGCAGAAAGATAACCACTCTACAGTAGAAAACATTCCTCCCTCCTGGACTACTATGAAGCCGACAGGGCTTCACATTCTCCCACCGAGAAAAGCCACTTCCAATATTTAAGAATCCTCATGTAGAACACAGAATCATGACACCCAGCTGTGTCCTATGTGCCCCTGATACAACAAGTGACTACAATATTTATAACAAACTTTAAAAAAAGCTGTAACTGAAAATGACTTCCTCCTCTCTCGCCACCGCGATCAAGCCAGTGCATGCGCATCACAGTGCCACGCTCCACTTGTAGATCACCTTGGCCATTACAAACAGCCCTACTGCTTAGTGCCCCTTTCTAAAAATGCAAGGCATACTGAATGGTAACAGGAGTCTGGCAAGGGGACACTCCATTTAACAGTCCCAGAGCATGTAGCATGGTGAATAATACCTCCAGTGCAAGCGGCATCAGCCACATAATGTCCCCCTCGGCTACTCTCATCACTGCTGCCCTGAACAGCCTGCCATAAAGCTCCACGATGTGCAGACTTGTCCAGTGATGCCTTCATAATTTCACAAGGTAAATGCGTCCCTGAACTGACAAAAAGAAGCAGTGCCCACACAACAAAGACTTAGAGAGAGAGAGAGAGAGAGAGAGAGAGAGGTGGGGCTTTCCAGTTCTCTGCAGCAGTACACAAAAGATGGACAGAGCAGGGAGCAAGTGAACATAGAGGGATACATGAAATGCCACCTACTGGCCAGCAATAGCAACAAGGGACTTTTTTATTTATATGTAACCATACCCATACCAAAAAAAAAAGCTTAAAATGCATTTAAAAACAGTTTTTCTCCCTCTTTGTATTATTTTTTAAAAATGAGCCATTGTATAATAGCAATAAGGCACTCCAGGGTGTGTATTATTTTGTAATAATGTCATTTCAAGGTTGGTGAATGCACTTGGCCTGCAGCCTTGTGTTCCAACCACCCAAGGTGTGGGTGTTATTACACAAAAACACACACCCTGTCATGCCTTATTGGTTAATTATACATTCATAATTTGCTATACACTTAATAAACAAAACAACTATGAGGAAATAGAGATTCTTTTTTTAAACTGGTTGACACACCTTTTTTGCATTTCCTTTGAGGATGAAACTGTAGCATCAGTAGAATTCCTTTTTTGGGTTGCATTTTGTTGGCCTTTTACAAGAGGAGGAATGCATGACCCTCTGTTTTAGTCAAATGAAGCTGCAGTTCTTGCCAAGGTATTAGTCTAAACACTGTTTTGTTCAATTACGTAAGGTAAAATGTAGAGTTAAATTATTTTATTATCTAGCATGTCTCTTCCTTCATGTCACAACTGCACACAGCACACATAGACAAAATTCCTTCATAAGATGTTTCAAGGTAACTGCCATTTGATATTGTTTTTGTAGCACATGCCACACACAAAAAAGTAAAGTTTTTAAGAAGTCAGTAGAATGAGTCACGTGATGCCCTCGAGGGAGTAAGCAGCTCGCTGTAGCAGCTCCACTAGTAAATGCAAAAAGATTCCAGTTTTCCACCCAAATAAAGAACTTTTAGTCTCTCCAACTTAAAGAGAATACCACAGGGTGTGACAGAACTAACTATTATGGAGCCGCAAAGAGACGAAACCCAAAGTGACACAGATGAAGAAAGTGAAAAGACAGCGGGAGGCCTGAAAGCAAAAAGGCCCCGTAGAAGAGAGTCTCCGGCAGAAATTCTAGAATCCTCGGCACCGGGACAGTTCCAGGAGGATGTCTCGGTGATCAAGTCTGCATTATTCTCCCTTGTCGTGGATTTTAGAGAATGGAAATTATCCATAAATGGCCTAATTACAAGGGCTACTGATGCAGAAGCACATATTTCCTCTATAGAGGACAAGATGGAAAAAGTCCTAACAGAAAACATAGCCTTAAAAAGAATGGTTAAAAAGATAGATGATAAAGTGGATGACCTCGAAGGCAGGTCTAGACGCAACAATTTAGTGCTTTTGGGCCTCCCAGAAGGAGAAGAAGGCACAAACACGGTGAATTTTATTCAAAAGCTGTGCATTCATGTAGCGGGTCCATCCCCTAATGGCTCTACTTATGTGGTAGAACGGGCTCATAGAGCAATCAGGCCAAAACCTACGGTGGAGCAGCTACCTCGTCCTATTATATTTAAGGTCCTAAACTATCTAGACAGGGACCACATTTTGAAAGTGGCGAGAAGTGCAGAGAAGATAATCTGGGAAGGTAAGCAGTTACGTTTGGTCCCAGACCTCACTTACAAGGTGCATCAAGAAAGGGCAGCATACAGAGCAATCCAAGCCAAACTGTGGGCAGCAAAGATTAAGCACAGAATGCTGTTTCCAGCTCGGCTGGAAGTTACATTGCCTAATGGAAACCAGAGGTATGAATCGGCAGCACTAGCCTTGGATGATTTAAAGCGGAGAGTTCCTGATCTATTTGGCAAGGAGGGGTGAGCGCTTCATAGAAAACTCAAGATGAAACGGAAGCCTACAGGGATCCAGCTGATCCTCCGGAGATGCCTCGATGTTTTGGTTTTCAATTTGCATATCATTCAGAGAAGTTAGGAACTGTCTTATGAATTAATAAGACTGAATCTAAGAACTCAGAGTATTTATTTTAGTTCAAAGTAGAAAAGATGCTACATATTTAATTTTCGGAATTAGTTGGGATTTAATTCAAACATGATATGTATGGACTCTATGCACCCTCTAGTGTCGTATTCGGGTAGTCGGGCAACACGGTAATTCTGGAAGCTCGCTGACTTCAGTTTTCATTTGCTTCTTAATCAAGAGATTCATTACGATGTCTATTTTCTGGATCTGTGTAGAAGCAAATTTCATAGATGGGCAAACTCCAATGTTATGTTAATGGGATTGGGGCATGATTGTAAGGCATTGAATTACAATCTATAGTTTTACTATACAATCTGAGTTAGGGTTTCAGGTAGAAGTAGATAGATAGAGAGGGGAATTATCTTGGTGTTAGACATGAAAAATCAGATGAGGAGCGCAACAAGATGTATAAAAGTATTCATACATACATTTAGGGTGAGCTCAATTCAGGATTATGTAGGGGACTACCCTCCAGTCTTCTTTTGACAGTACGGAGACATCATGGTAAAGGTTTAATAATTTAACAAGTGGCGGAAAGGAACACCTCATGTTGTTTCCTTCTCTCGGCAGTTTGCATGATGCTGCGGAGCGGCTCCCAGAGGGCATGGAGGCCAAAATATTTAGGAGCAGGCGTGGCCTGGGAAGAGGGGGATGGGAATACAGAAGGAGGGTGGGGGGTTTGCTAAAGACGGTTATAGTAGGGAGGGAGGGTGGGATCATGCATAATATTGAACAAGAGACATAGAGGACGGACTGGGATTGGTTGGACACTAGAAAAGAAGATCACTGTCATAGTAAAGTTATGGGAAGCTGGAACATAATGTCATGGAACATTAAAGGAGGGAAGGATAATGTGAAGAAATATAATGTTTTAAGGCATGTCAGTAGATATCAGCCACACATAGTTCTGTTGCAAGAAACGCATATTATTACTGACCGTGTGGCAACTCTGCGGAAACTTTGGGTGGGCCAGGTCTTTGGAGTAGGTAATAGCCCTAGACGGGGAGGGATAGCTATCCTGATTAATAAGAACATCCCTTTTCAGGAAAAGACAACATGGAAAGATCCGGAGGGGAGATTTATAGTAATCCAAGGGTTATTAGCAGGGGTAGAGATTATGTTGGGATCAATATATGGGCCAAATGTAGATTCCCCCTCTTTTTTTCTCCCCTTAGTGGCTATTATTGCATCTGTCCCTGATGTTCCTTGCCTGTTGGGAGGCGACTGGAATCTAGTTTATTCTAATGACTTGGACAGGTTATTTAGTAAGAGAGTGGCTTTATCGCCTGCTCAGAGGGCAATGAGGGAATTTTTGGAGGACTCCGGTTTAATCGACCCATGGAGAGCTATTCATCCACAGGAAATAGATTACACGTACTATTCCCCACCTCATAAAGCGTATTCCTGAATAGATTATTTTCTCATAAGCAAAATGGCTTTACAAGGTATAGAAGACGCGGGTATACATCCCAGAGTATTATCAGATCATTGTCTAATCTGGATAAAATTGAGATTTCAAAATTATCCAAAGGTCTTGAAATCATGGCTTCTTAATAACCAACTTTTAGGGGAGGAGGAAATAGTAAAGCATGTGAGATCATTTATTAAAGACTCCTGGAATAACAATTGGGAATCGGTGGGGAATAAAGACACACTTTGGAGGGTAATGAAAGCAGTATGGAGAGGAGAATTAATTAGATTAGCTTCCACGAGGAAGCATAAGAGTTCCGCACAGGTAGAAGAATGGCTAGCTAGAATAAAATTTATAGAGTCCCATTTGCATCAGGCAGTGGGTGAGCTCATCTGGGAGGATCTTCATGCCTTAAGAGCCAAATATGTAGTGTATTTACTCAATCATATGTTGAAAGCAGCAACAAAAGGGAAGGCTACATATATAGGACAAGGAGAAAAATCAGGGAACTTGCTTGCTCAAAGAATATAAAAACAGAAGGAAGCTAACTGGGTGGTCAACCTAAAAGATGGGGTTACAGGGAAACTAAATTCTAACCCGGTGGATATAGCAAATGACTTTAGGAAATATTATTCAAATCTATATACAGCCCCTCCCTAGAACCAGATTATCATTCACACTTAGAGAAGTTCTTGCAAGATATTGATCTCCCTTAGATCACGTTAACACAGCAATCAGAACTCAAAGAAGAAATTACTATACAAGAAATTAAAGAAGCTATAGATAGACTACCTTTGGACAAGGCTCCCGGGCCTGATGGATATTCGCTCTTATTTTATAAGACCTTTAAAGAAGAACTTAGCCCATTTTTGAGAGTGCTATATTCCACCTATATTCCTCTCCTATCGGGGAGTTAGCATTGTTGGAGGTGAGAATTGTGGTGCTTCCAAAACCAGGTAAAGATTTAACTAGACCAGAGAATTATAGACTGATTTCACTACTAAATATAGACATAAAGATATTAGCAGGCGTATTAGCATTCCGGCTCAAAAAGGTTTGGGCAACTCTTATCGGACCAGAACAAGTTGTATTTGTCTCTGGTAGACACTCAAGTGATCATTTCAGAAAAATATGGCATTTGCTTTTGGCTCCGGGGGACACCAACACAGACAGGGTCTTGGTGTCCCTCGACACGGAAAAAGCATTTGACAGGGTGAGTTGGAAATTCCTATTCGACTTACTACCCAGGTATGGATTACCCACCCCGAGTATATAACATGGGTTAAGATTTTATATACATTCCCTCAGTGAGAGACTTTTGTAATGGGGTCACCTGGACAGCTTTAGGCTCACAAGGGTACTAGGCAGGGTTGTCCCTTGTCCCTCTGCTATTCAATTTGTATATCAAACCCTTGGCTAGGAAAATTAATGGTGTAAAGGAGATAAGGGGTATAACTATAGGGAGGAAGAACATAAATGTCCATGCTTGCGGACGACATTCTTCTACATCTCTCAAGTTGGCAAGTGTCTTTAATAGAAGTGTTGAAAATAATAGAGCAGTTTAGTGCTCTATCCAGATATAAACTGAACTGCAATAAAACATTGGTTCTTTCATTGAATTCAACTTGCTCCAGGAGAGAGGTAGAGGAGTTGGGACTGGGGTGGGCATCTAAAACAATCACATTTCTGGGAATAGAGATTGCTCCAGATATCAATACATTGAAATTATTAAATATTGATCCAGTTTTTAAACAGATGCAACAAGATTTAAAAAGGTGGCAAGGATTACCACTCTCTTTGTGGGGAAGAGCAAACATAATCAAAATGGTGATACTCCCCAGAATTATGTATCCCCTTACTATGTTGGATGTATTCCTCCCTAAGGCATGGTTTAAAAGGATAGATTCTATTTGGTCAGTCTTTTTATGGAAAGGTAAAAAACCTAGAACAGCAATCTGTAAATTAACTATGGAATGGAAAAAGGGAGGGTTGGGTATACCACATTTATTTTTATATTATTTAGCCCTCCATGGTAGCAAATATCTTCAGTGGCTGGCGCCCCCAGAGAACATGGAATCACAATTGGCGTGGCTTAAAATAGAAAGAGCTAGAGCCTGGGAACATCATTTATCAACAAGGGCATTACTGTATATTCCTCAGAAAAAATTACGTAAGTCGTGGCATTACAACCCTATTACATGGTCAGTGAGGGCACATGCCCAGTGGTGTGCACTATACAGCTTGGATAGGAGATGGGATTTGGGGCAACCAGTTTGTCATAATGGGAATCTGCAAATAGGGAATAAACCTATTTCTGCTTCATTTTGGAGGGAACTAAAAGATGTATCTCTGTCAGACCTAATATCAGATAATAAATTTGATTCCCTCAAACAAGTCCATCAAAAATTGTGTATAGGATCTCCACCCGGATTCAAATATTTACAGCTTAAAAAATGTATCCAGTCAAATTTAGGATCCCCACCCTGGACCTCTAAGATGACGGAAATATTAGGGCAAATGTTTCAAGTAGCAATTCAACCCAGAACTATCTCTAAAATCTACAAATTTTTATTGGTAAAACTTTGGCAGAAATACCCTTCGATTGCATTTTATTGGAAGCATTCTGCAGACATTTCTTATGATTCAGATACATGGGAACAGATCTGGATGACTAATTATAGATGGTTAAAACAGGACAGATTAAGGTTTCTTTGTTTCAACATATTACATAACTTATTTTATACACCCACAAAACTTAAATTAATGAGTAAAAATCAAGAGGGCGTATGTCACAGATGTTCACAAGAACAGGGAACTCTAATACATATGCTATGGTCTTGCCCGATAATTCAAATATTTTGGCAACAGGTAATTAAATTTGCAGATCCATTATTTAAAGGAGCATGCCACTTCGATATAGAGACCTGTATATTGGGTAACCTTTCAGCCATATCATCCCAAACATACAAATACTATTTTGCACTTATCTCAGCGGTAGCATTGCTTCTTATTCTTAGATACTGGATTAAAGATACTGCACCACCACTCAGAGAATGGGTTCAGGAAATCTATATAGCCTTCTATGCAGAAAAATTGATTGCAACACAATTTCACAGTGCATCAAAATTTAATGAGAGATGGAAGCAATTTACAGAATTTATGGCTGGGAGGTTTACGGTACCTGACAGATAGCAATATTTCAGTCTTCCTGGAAAGTCGGACAGCGATAGGGGAAAAGTGGTCACTCTTTGTATGCATAGGTGTTCAAGGTACTACCATACAATGCAATTTGATAGCAGTCCAGAAATAGGGGTGGGAGATTAGGAAGAGGGGGAAGGAATAGTGACAAATTATTGGAAATGTTTCAGAGGGGAGGAGGGGTGTGGGGAAGTAGGAGGGAGGGGGCTGGGGAACCATCAATGTAAAGAATTAGATGCTATCGGGAAAGTCCCGATATGTATGGTATTGTATTTTTTTTCCCTTTGTTTTCTTTTCTTTCCTGTATACGTATTTTCTGGAAAATCTCAATAAAGCATATTAAATAAAAAAAAAGAAAGAAGTCAGTAGAATCTTTACACATTGGATAATAAAGTTAGTGAGGTGACACCTGGGGCCAGATATCAAGAAGTTAACTCGGGTGCTTTGCAGTGTTTCCCTTTACTAACTGGGTTTTGCTCCTAATTCTTGTGTGGGATCTATGTTCAGAGACCCCACAGCATGGGCAAAACCCATTAGTACCCAAGCACTAACATACCACTGCACCCATGCAAATGAGGGGGGCCCTCCTGCATATGGGCACAGTGGCAAATTCAGAGATTTGCATTGGCAGTAAATGCCACCCAAACAGGTGCTAGTTACTACCTTTACAAACCTAGTCTTAATGGAGTGCAAGGCCCTGGATGTGGGACAGCGTTACTGCAGCTACCATTACCCCACACTCCAAACCTTATACCAGTGTACTAATGGATGACCTACATAGAAACATAGAGGTTGATGGCAGATAAGGACCGCAAGGCCCATCCAGTCTGCCCATTTTTTCTACCTTATGAATGTGCCACACACCTTTACACTGTCAATGACCTATCTATCCATATTCGTCTGTATTGCTCCCTTATGCCTATCCCATGCCTGTTTGAAGCCCTGCATTGTATTCATAGCCACCACTTCCTGAGGTAGGCTGTTCCATGCATCACCACTCTTTCTGTGAAAAAGAATTTCCTCACATTCCCCCTTAATCGGCCTCCCTCTATTCTCATGCTGTGTCCTCTTGTCCTGCTATTTTTCTTATATTTAAACATGTTAGACTCTTTCACATTGTTAATGCCCTTAAGGTGCTTGAATGTTTTGATCATATCACCTCTCTCCCTCCTTTGCTCAAGGGTATACATATTGAGCTCTGTTAATCTGTCCTCATATGTCTTCTGATGCAGTCCCTGCACCATTTTGGTTGCCCTTCTCTGGACTGCCTCAATTTGGTTAATGTCCTTGTGAAGGTGTGGCCTCCACTACTGCACACAGTACTCCAGATGGGGCCTAACCAGTGTCTTGTAAAGAGGGATTATTACCTCCTTCTTACGACTTGTGATACCCCTACTAATACACCCTAACATCCCCCTAGCCTTGCTACCACTTTAGAGGTCTGCTTGGAGGATTTCAGGTCATCGGTGATGATGATGCCCAAGTCTCTTTCTTCCTTTGTGACTGCCAGCAACTCCCCTCCCAGACTATAGGTGGCTTCAGGGTTTCTCTTCCCTATGTGCATGATCTTGCACTTCTTTGCATTAAATCCCAGTTGCCGCTTTTTCTGATCATTTTGATAGCTTATCCAGATCTCTTCTCATTCTTCCCACCCCATCTGCATCATCTACTCTGTTGCAGATCTTGGTGTCATCTGCAAACAGACAAGCCTTACCCTCTAGTCCATCTGCAATGTCACTAATGAAGATATTGAAAAGGACTGGCCCCAGGACTGATCCCTGAGGTACCCCACTTGTGACTTGCATCTCTTCTGACTGTATACCATTTATCACCACTCTCTGTTTTCTGCCCGTCAACCAGTTTGCCACCCAGTTGCCCAACTTCTGGCCCACCCTGAGCCTACCCAGCTTATTTATCAATCTTCTGTGTGGAACAGTGTCGAAAGCTTTGCTGAAGTCAAGGTAGGTGACATCAACTGCTCCCCCTTGGTCCACCACTCTGGTTACCCAGTCAAAGAAATCTATGAGATTAGTTTGACAGGAGCTTCCTTTGTAAACCCATGCTGTCTTGGATCCTGTGCCCTATGGATTCCAGGTGTTGCACTATCCTTTCCTTAAGGAGTGCCTCCATAATTTGCCCACTACTGAGGTAAGACTGACTGGTCTGTAGTTCCCTGCCTCCTCCCTGCTACCACTCTTGTGGAAGCGGGATCACATGAGCCCTTCTCCAGTCTTCTGGGACCTGTCCTGTGCTCAGAGACTCACTAAACAGTTCTGTTAATGGCTCTGCTAGTTTCATCCTAGCTCCTTAAGTACCCTGGGATGTATGCCATCAGGTCCCATTGCCTTGTCCACCCTGAGCAGGTGAGCTCTTGT
The DNA here is from genome assembly GCA_016271365.2 of Neoceratodus forsteri. Lineage (NCBI taxonomy): Eukaryota > Metazoa > Chordata > Ceratodontiformes > Ceratodontidae > Neoceratodus > Neoceratodus forsteri. The sequence continues at coordinate 100,052,297 of CM028138.1, read as the reverse complement.
AGGACCCTTTCTTTTGTGAAGGGAGTAGTGCTCACCTCCCTCCCCTGTGTCCATGGTGTGTGAGCTGTGGGCCCTGCCCTACCTTCTCTTCAGTAAATACTGAGCAAAAGTATCTATTTAGGATAGATGCTTTTGCAGGGTCCTCCTCCTCACATGCCCCCTTTTCTCCTTTGAGCTTAGCAATACCCCCTCTGGACTTTCTTCTTTCACTAATGTATCTATAGAAAGTCTTGTCACCTTCTTTTACTGTCCGTGCTAGTGTTTCCTCAGTTTGGGACTTTGCCTGCCTTACTGCCTTCCCTGCTTCCCGTAGGGCAGTTTGGTATGCCTCCCTATGTTCATCCCGCTGTGTTCCCTTATATTTCCTGAAGGCCAGCCTTTTGGCTCTGACCTTTTCTGCTACTGTATTTGAGAACCAAAGTGGTTTCCTTCTTCTTTTGCACTTCCTTTTCTGTCTAACACAATGGGATGTTGCTTCAAGTATTGCATCCTTAATGCTTTGCTCCATTTTTGCCTGTACCCCTCACCCGTGTTTCTTTTGCCAGGCTAGCTTAACTCTGTCGGCCATCTTATCAAAGTCAGCTCCTCTGAAGTCCCATATTTTTGCCTTGAATGGGATGATTTAGATGTAGTGGCCAAATTGAACCATACCATGTGATGGTCACTGGCCCCCAGGTGACCTTCTACCTGGAGACCTGTGATCCCTTCCCTGTTGGTCAGTACTAGATCTAGGATAGCCCTGTCTCTTGTGGGTTGTTGTAACAGTTATTTGAGGCCCTCCCCATGCAGGGAATCCACCATGTGTCTAGTTCTGGCAGATGTTCCTGTTGGTATTGACCAAGCTGTATCAGGCATGTTGAAGTCTCCCATTATCAGAACCTCCCCTTTAGCTGTCATGTTTTGTATATCTTGTAACAGTAATGTGTCTATGTCCTCCCCTTGATCTGGGGGCCTGTAGACAACCCCAGTTCTTATGGCTGTCCCATTTCCTGTTTCCAGGGTGACCCACAGTTCTTCTGGCTCCTTATGTGTATTCTAAATTTCTGTGGCTTCGATATTTTCATTGACATACAGGGACCTCCACCCCCCTTTTCACCTCAGTCTCTTCTGAACAGTACATAGCCAGGTACTGAAGTCTCCCAAGTGTGGTTACTGGTGAACCACGTCTCACTAATTGCTACTATGTCCAGTTTAGCCTCTGACATTATTGCCTGCAGGTCTGGGATCTTATTTCCCAGGCTGCAAGCATTTGTGTACATGTTTTTCCATTGGCCAGATTTCAGTGTGTTAGTTGTTGGGTGAGGTTTGGCATTTCCCCTGTACGTCGTATGGGGAGATGGACCTTTATTCTTACCTGGTGATGCAAATGAACTGCAAACATGCTGAATCCCTGTTTGACCACTAGCTAAGGAGGGAGGGGTGTTCTTCCCATTCGATGTATGGGGTGCTGCACCCCTCTCCCTATTTGCTAGTTTAAATATTCTGAAAAGACGTCAAACTTCTGCCCCAATGCACTGACTCCCTCCTTTGTCAGATGCAGTCCATCAAATTTAAAGAACTTTCGCTCCCAGAACTGTTGCCAGTTCCCTACAAATCTGTGTCCTTTTTCCTGGCACCAGCCCTTGAGCCACATGTTTAGCTCCCCATCTCCCTTTCTCTGACCTTCCATCCATCTGCCCCGCTCTCCCAGACTGGAAGGATCTCAGAGAAGGAGATGTCAGATGAAATGGATGATAGTTTGTCACCCAGCCTGGTCAGGTGTTCCTTGGTCTCCACAACTGACCGGCTGGCGAGATCATTAGTCCCTATGTGTACCAGGATGTCAATGTTTTCTCTCCTGTTTGAACAATTTTAGCAATGCGGTCAGTGTCTCTCCACGCTGATGTACCTAGGAGACATCTGACCATTACCCCTGGCTGGAGATGGGTATCAGCTCCCGAATAATGGAGTCTCCTATGATCAGAAGTTTTTTGGATTTCCTTTTTGCTTTTTTTGCTTTGGTTCCTGATTTGGGGGAGTTTTGTTGTGCTAGCTCCTCCTAACCACCTGCCAACCTCCTCGACCAACTACCCTCTGCTGTTGAGGTTCTTCTGTTGGACGTTGGGCAAATGGGGGGTGGTTCTTATAATGTATTTTCTCTTGAATATGAAATCTGAGGCACACAATCTCTGCCCATGCTGCCCGGAGCTGAGCCCTAAGATCTCCAATGGCCCAGCATGTAGGACAGTGTCCTAAATCCTATAAGACTGCCCTTCTGAAAAGTGTTCTGCAGTACCTGCAGTTAATGATATCCATTTCTGATAAGTTGTTGTCTAGTGGCACTCTCCACCTTCTGATCACCCATTCTGGTCAGTACAAATGTGTCCCTAGTATCTAGTGGCACCTCCACCCTCTGTTTCACCTGTCCAAGTGAGTAGCATTAAAGTCCTGTTATCCAGTGGCACCCCAACCCCCCTGAGCACTCATTCTCCATCCCCTATATGAGTCCATGTGTCTAGTGGAACCCCTCACCTGCATAACACCCCTACAAGGGCTTCCACTAAGTCCCTTGTGGCAAGTGGGCTCCCCTGCTCTGGCTTCCAAGTCTGTACTGTCCATCGTGGCCCAGGGGTACAGTGTCATCCCCTTCCAACTCCTGGCCAAGTTAGTCAATCCATGGCATCCAGTGAACCCCCACAGATTGTCAGTCACCAACCGAGACATGAGTGTGTCCATTAGCTACATGATGCAAACCACTGTCAGCCATACTTGGGTCACTGGTGTGCTCCTGTTGTTGTGCAGTGAGACACCTTGCAGTTTGGCACTCATATAAAAGCAGGAATGCAATTCCAGAGATGCTTGTAGCAAAAAATGGTTTTCAGTAAGTACAGATGACACCTTATGCAGATAAGCAGCACTGGCAAACACTGATATGTGTGTCTGTGTGTGTGTGTGTGTGTGTGTGTGTGTGTGTGTGTGTGTGGGTCCACTGCTCTGCTTTCACCCAGCACTTCACCCAGCTAACCCCCCCATACCTGGGAAGATGGTCCCACGCAGGGAGCCTGATATTATGGCCAGTACAGCCATCCTCTCACCTTTTCAGCTGGCTTCCTGATGGGAGGATAGGGCACGTACATACACTATACAATATACTGCACACATGCTTCCTGTCATCCCATGCGCTGGACAGCAGAGGAGATGAAAGGTGGTGGGAGACGCTGCCTTACACTGTTCCTTTAAATATGAAATATGCTGCAATTCATTAATAATAATTGTTACTTTGATTCATATTCTTACACAGCTGTCTTCCTCCCTTGCAGACTAGAAAAATTGCTGTGTTAGTAATAGTAACTACAATAGCTTTACAACCTTCTACTTTTCAGCCTTGGTCACAGGCTACAGACTATTGCTCCTTTCTAAGGTGTGGCAGTGGCAACAAGGTCAAGTAGTGCTCCCCCTTTAAATTATTTTTTTTCCTCAAAATGCTACTTGTGTGAGCTTCAGGCAGTACAGGAAATATTTAGCTCACTACAGTGCACACCATACATTCTGAGAGTAGTAGTAAAAACAAACTCTGGCAAAAGCCGATAGGACTGCAGCTGAGGAATGTGTGGTAACAGTATTGTAAATTACCAAAGTTACAAACCTGCATTTGAAAAATGTAACATAGGCTCACAAATGTTTTGTTTTGTAATATTTTTACACTAAATTTTCAACTTAGCTTTGCTATGACCCTGCCTCATGAAGACAGGCAGACAACATTGTTCAACTCCTGGCTTAAAGGTGATTTTGCACAGGGACTGCAAAATCAACTTTCAGGATGCAAAACACATTTTTGGCAGGAGTTGAAAAATGACAGCTGTCACATTCATGAGGTGCTGTAAAGATCTGGTTTTGTTGTAAATCTGGGGTAAAAATATTGAAAAGTATCAAAGTTACAAGCCTGTGTTCGCAACATTCTATGTAGGCTCATAACGTGGTTGTTTTTTTTATATTTTTGCATCAAATTTTCAACATAGCCTTCTTACCCCAATTCTTACCTGCCCCACACTGCCTCCTTATTAAAAGATCTCTGAAACCATGCCCTATAGGGGATCTGGCCTATGAAGATCGGGCAGAGGGTGGAGTAGGAAAGAATGGAACAGAGGTGAGCTGCAACATCAGCTGGGTAGAATTCATCATAGATAAGGTACTGTGTCTATGCCTTGTAAAAGCAGCGCTACTAGCTGTAAAGTAAATGTATGTCTATTAAGTATGACATAGGCTATTAATAGCTGTGTAGTGAAATTTAGGTAGACTTTGCTCCATTTTGGGGCAATCTTTGTACAACTTAGCTAGGCTTAATGTAATTTTAATTAGCTCAATTTGTGGAAGGGGGAATAGGACTTATAAAAGGAGACTGCTCAGTAGGCTCTAACAACTCTCTTTGTGATATGGAGGGTTACGAACATCCGAAATTTGCCAGCAGATAAAGGCCTAGAGGTCTATCAAGTCTGCTCGAATGTGCAGCTAGCACCCCTTATTCTGCAGATGCCCCTCCCTTCCACCCTTCCCCTTCATTAACCCTCCCCCTTGTCCTGTCCCATCCCCTTTTGAAGCAGTCCACTGTTCTACTGGATACCGCTTCTTCAGTTAACGCATTCCACCCAGCCACCACCCTCTCTGTAAAAAAGTGTCTCCTCATCTCCCTCCTGAACCTTCCTCCCTCCAGTCTCGTATCATGGACCCTGGTGGCCCTCCCCTCCCTTACTTTGAACAGCCCCTCTGTACCCATCTTGTTTATTCCTTTCATGTATTTAAAGGTTTCAATCATGTCACCCCTGTCCCTCCTCTCCTCCAGTGAGTACATGTTCAACTCTTTCAACCTCCTCTCATATGATAAGTCCCCAGCCCCTTGCTCATCTTTTCGCCCTCGCTCGCATCCCCTCAGTAACTTAATGTCCTCTTCAGATCGGATGCCAGTACTGCAGAGTACTCCAGGTGTGAGTCTAACTAATGACCTATACAGTGGCAGAATCACCTCCTCCCTTCTCAGTATATACCCTTGCAATACAACCCAGCATTTTGTTGGCCTTTGCAGCTACCTTCCTACATTGTGCCGAGTTGTTCATTGACCCTGTAATGAGCACACCCAGATCCTTCTCCTCCTCTGTCTGGGCTAGCTGCACTCCCCAGCTGGTAACTCCTCCTTGGGTTCTTCATCCCAAAATGCAGCACCTTCCACTTTTTGGCATTAAACCCCAGTTGCCAGGCGTCTGACCAGGTTTCAAGCTTTGCCAGATCATCCTGCAACCCCTGCCATCCCCCTAGGTCATCCACCACCGCGCCTACCTTGGTATCATCAGCAAACAGACTGATCTTGCTCTTGATGTCCCATGATATGTCTGCAATGAATATCCCAAACAACACTGATCCCAACACCGAGCCCTGTGGAACGCCGCTCGTCACTGCCCTTGGGTGTGAGAGCTCCCCACCCACCACCACCCTCTGTTGCCTTCCCTGAAGCCAGTTTCCTACCCATCTCATCAGCTTTGTATCCGCCCCTGTGCCTACTAACTTCCTTCCCAGTCTTCCATGCGGCACAGAGTAGAATACCTTACTGAAGTCCAGATACAGGACATCCACTGCATGGCCCCTGTCCAGTTGCCTAGTTACCCAGTCATAGAACTCCACCAGGTTGGTTTGGCAGGATCTGCCACGTATGAAGCCATGCTGTCTGCTGTCCTGTAGTCCTTTGGCCTCTAGGAGGGACACCAGCCTCTCCTTCAGGATAGTCTCCATTAGCTTACCCACTATGGATGTGAGGCTCACTGGTCTGTAGTTTCAGGTTCATCCTTGGGGCCATTCTTGTGGGGGCACCACATGAGCCATCCTCCAGTCCTGAGGTACACATCCGAATGTAGGAGGCATTAAATAGGGTCTGCTGAAGGTGTCCGTAGCGACCTCTGCCAGCTCCTTCAGTACCTGGGGTGGATGCCATCTGGTCCTGGCGCCTTGTCCACCCTCAGTGCCTTCAAACCCTCTTGAACTCTGCCCTCCATGATTTCCCCATCTGTCACCCCTTCCCCCCTGTTGCTGCCATTTCTCCCACCTTGAGTGTCACCCCCTCTTCTCTTTAGTAAAATCTGAGCAGAAGTACTCATTTAGTGCTTCTGCCTTATAGCACCCTGCTTCCACCCAACCCCTCTCCTTCCTAATCCTTACTATGTGGTCACTACAGCTCCTTTTCTCCCTGATGTACTTAAAGAAGTCCTTCTCCCCCGTCTTAATGCCTTGTGCCAGCCTGAGTTCCGTAGATGCTTTGGCTCCCCTTACTGCCCTTGTCACCTCCTTCGATTCTGTCAAGTACTCCTCCCTGTCCTCCCCCCTCCCTGTTTTCTGATACTTCCTAAAGGCAGCTCTTTTCTTCCTTACCTTTTCCATGACCTCCTTGCTCAATCAGCTCGGTTTCTTAGCCCTAGCCTTCTTGCTCTGGGCTTTGCAGCAGGTTTTGGTTGCCTCCACTATCCCCAGCTTTATGAGCTCCTCCTCTGGTTAGTGTCCATACTAGATTGAATTCTGCCAGGTACTCTTTTACCACTTCCCCATCCTCCCAAAGTCAGCCCTCCTGAAGTTCAGCACTCTTGTGCTAGATTCCACTCCTTCCTTGCCCATATCCAATGTGAGCCATACTGAGTGGTGGTCACTCCCTGACAGCGGTTCCTCCACTGTAAGTTCTCTCACAAAGTCCCCATTTGCTAGCACAAGGTCAAGGTATTCCCTAACCTGGTTGGTTCACTGACCATTTGCAGCAGGAAGCTGTCCTGGAAGGCATCCAGCAGTACCTGCTCCCTTCTGTTCCTGGTTGTTGGGGTACTCCAGTCCACTCCTGGCATGTTGAAGTCCCCAAAATCACCACACTACCCTTCTCTGCAGGTCCTCCTGATCTGTCCCGCTAGTTCCCTGTCTAACTCCTCTGTCTGAGATGGTGGCCTGTACACCACTCCCATTCTAAGAATCTATCCTTGGAATCCTGGATTTGCATCAAAGTGACTCATTACTACCCTCCTCCCTTCCTCTCTTACACACTTCAGTCCTTCCTTCACATATAGTGCAACCCCCCTACTTTCCTAATCACCCTGTCCCTACGAAATAACCTGTACCCTGGTACACACAGGTCCCAGTCATTGTATTGGGTTGCCCATGTTTCTGTGATGGCTACAATGGCCACCTCTGCCACTGCCATGAGAACCTGTAACTCTGCAGTTTTCCTCCCAAGGCTCCTAGCATTAAGGGTAACCACCTTCAACCCTTTTCCCCCTCCCATCCTGCCCCCTTTTCCTAGCATCACCAATAGTACTTGCCATTTGTCCTTCATCACTGTTATGGGGGTAAGTTCATATGGTTTCCCAGCCTGTGGTCTCTGCATATCTCTTCCCCAATTGCCACCCCCCCACTCCTAGTTTAAATTCCCAACTTCCTCTATGTACTCCTCCATTCCTCCATCCTCTGTTCCAACACTTTCTTTCCCTCCTCACTCAAGTGTAGTCTGTCCTTGGCATAGAGACTACTGTCCTCCCAGGTCCCTCCCAACCCCCCAACAGTCCATACCCTTTAGCACAACACCAGGTTCTTAGCCATTTGTTAAATTCCTCTATTCTCAGCTTTCTTGTTGTGCTTGCCTTTGGCATCGGAAGTATCTCTGAAAAAGTTACTGATCTTCCTGCCCCCTCAAATAATTGTGCTAGTTCTTCAAACCTCCTCTGGACTATATCTACTGTCTTGTCAGCCAGGTCATTTGTCCCAAGATGTATAATTAAATGAGTCTTGTCCCTACCCCTTCTAGCATATTTCAGAACAGATTGTCCCACCCTTTCCGCTGTCATTCCTGGCAGCCTCCACCCAAATGTGACTATGCCTCTCCCCCTTGCTATCCCACCTAACTCCTCTTAGTATTGAGTCCCCCAGCACTAAGATTCCACCCCTCTTACTCCCTGCATGCTTTCATTCATCTCCCTCTCTCATTTCCAGCTCCTCTTCCTCCTCCTGCACATTATTTCCCCCTTTTACCCCTGTTGCAATTCTCTGAGCAGAATTTCCTCCTGCTCCAGTTTGGTCTAGGCATTTATCAATTACTCCTCTAATTTCATCATTTCCCTCCTCCACCTTCTTCCTCTCTAGCAGTGCAAAACTATTTTCTGACGACCCTTCACAAATGCCCACTCCCTCTCTCTTCATAGTAACCTGTTCTCTCCTTTCCACTCCATGACTTTTGCCACTTCTTTGCCTCCCCTCACAAGTCCCTATCTCCTCCTTCCATTTGTCTTTTGTCTCCTGACCTGGTTTCCCCGGCAATCGTTCTTCCTGGCCTGGGCCCCTTTGTCTCTGCTTCCCTTCTTCTGACCCTCTTCTCACCACTGTTGGCTTAAATCACCCTCCACATCTCCCCTTCTTCCTCCCTCCAGTATTGGGCTAAACCCACCCCCAATCTGCCTTGCCTGTCTTAGTTCCTCCTGCAGACCCTCAATTTCCTTTCTAAGTTTTTCTATGTGGTTGCACACTAAACATCCTCCCACACTCCAGGCAATTTTTAGAAAGATTGGTGCACCGCAGTTGTTGCAGCCTACCACCCTACCCATTGCTGTCGTTGCCCACCAGCGACCCCCTTCAGATGCAGGATACCAAACACTCCCCAAGTCTCCCTCTCCCCCCTCTATCAGTGCAAAACATTCTTTTCTTTATTTCCCTTACCTCCTTTGTTGTACATGTTTAGATATATTGAGCAACTGCTTTTTATATTCCTATCCTTCCTATCCACACTCAAAAAGAGACTTTAAGTAGCCATTGCACAACCTTCCTCAAACTCCTACTCCTCCTTTCCCCAATGCAATATCAATGTGAAGAAGTAATAATGAAAGCTCCTAGATTTGCATTTACTTCCCTTCCACTGAGATAGCAGTCACCTCTTCACTTGCTGCTGTTCCTTTCCTGGATGTCTGCTCCTGCTATGACAGGTGCATATCCTTTGCCCGTTTGAGGAAGTGATGTCAGAACCCCTGGTATAAAGGAAATCATGGACCAGGGGTGGGACCAGCCCAAGTCTTCCAGAAACAATCAGGTAGCTGAGGCCTCTGGTCAGACCATTAGCACCCTTCCCCCACTCTGCACTAAAACTTTGCAGCTAGTGAAGCCAGTAACAATGAATCACAATTCTACTCAAAGCCCCCCAAATAGGTTTGCTACCCAAAGAAACAGGACTCCAATTCAAACGGCTTCACCAACACCACATCAAAATAGGCTTGGAATTAGAAGATATAGGTCTCCAATTCAAAGAAACAGATCAGTTAAATCACACCAATTATATTTTAAAACAGAAGAAATAGGCTCCACAAATGCAGCGTGCCACACAGTGAATCATCAAACAAATGAGCCCATTTATAGCTACCAAAACAGGTTTCAAAATTCCAACAGCTCCAAACAATACCCTGCTAGCCCCTTAGTAGTAAGAAATGAAAGAAATAACCTTCTACCAAGTAGAATCCACAAGAAACAATGTAAAAACAACAAGAAGAAGTTACTATACTGTAGATCTGATCCTGTCCCCCTTCTAGTTAGGTAGGTTAGGAGTAATGTACAACTGTGGTAGGGACAGATAGCACTGTTAAAAGGAGACAGCTCTGTAGGTTTTAGCAGCTAAAGGTGGGAACAGGTGGGTTAAGAGTTTAAAGAGAGCTGCTTGACCTTCTCCTATTTAATGTAGGAGAGAAGGGTACTGGGGGTTGGAAGGGACATGTTAAGGATGAGTAGTGGAGGAGAGGGGGTGTCTTGGGGGAGAGGGTTTCTTCATTGGGAGTGAAGGGGGGTCATCGGTGGGTGAACAGAGAAATGGGAAGGGTGGTGGACTGCAACAACTGTGGTGTGCCAATCTTTCTTAAGAATGCATGGAGAATGGGGGATGATTAGTGTGCAATCAGATTGTGAAACATAAAAAAGAAATCATGAGTCTGCTGGAGGAGATGGGGTGGGCAAGATGGGCCATGGGGTGTAATGTTCCAGTGTGAGGGGAGAGGAGGGGAGAGGAGGAGGAGGAAGGGAAACTTGAGCAGAAGGGGTGGGGGAGTGAAAAGGTTGAAGGATGGGGCTGTGAGTCAAAGAGATCCAGGCCAAGGGTCAATGAGTTGGGGGACCCAAGGTTATAGGGTAGAAAAATGCAGAAGGGAGGAGAAATGGGGTGGGGAGGAGGGGAAGGGATGATGGACATGTAGTCAGAAGTGTGGGAGGGGCTAACAGGAGGGAAAAAGATGTAGGCCTAGGAGAAGAATATTCAGCAAAGCAGTTTAACAGTTTTGATGGGAAAGGAAGAAGAGAAAGGTGATGAGCTTAGAGTTGGAACTGTGGATTGTCAGGATGAAAGTGGTACCGAGAGGAGTACAGTTGGGGAATTGTAATAGAGGTGAAAGGGGGAACTAATGTGCAGAAGGAAGAGGAGGTGATGGTGGGATGGGGAAGGGAGAACGGGGAGCAAGTGGTGGGAAATAGGGGTGGAGTCATAGTGCTGGGAGACTCACTAGTAGGGGGAGTCAGGTAGGGCAACAAGGGGGAGAGGCATAGTAGCATTTGGATGGAGATCATGACAGGAATGACAGTGGGAAGGGTGGGGCAAGCTGTTTCTAAGTATGTTAGAAGGGATGGGGAAAAATTTCATTTAATTCTGCATGTGGGGACAAATGACCTGACTGATAGGACGGTGGATGAAGTTCAGAAAAAGTTTGAGGAACTGGGAAAAATATGAGAGGGGGCAGAAAGATCAGTAATATTCTCAGAGATAATTCCTGTTCCCAGTGTGAGCTCTGATAGAAAATGGAGAATACAGCAATTTAATAAATGGCTAGGAACTTGGTGTCAGGCCAACGGGTACAGTTTGGTGAGGGTGGGATGGGAAGAGATCTGGGAAGACAGTAATCTTAACTTACAGGATAGACTGCACTTAAATGAGGAGGGTAAGAGAGTTTTGAAAACAGGGATAAGTGATTACTTGGAAGAAGCTGGGTATTTAAACTAGTAGCAGGGGGTGGCAAGTGGGCAGAAGACAAGAGGAGGCCACAGGAGGGGAAAGCAGGCAAGCTCACCACCTGTAACAGAGACAAGAGATTAGGGGTGAGTACTATGGAGGAGGATAGAGTGGGAAGGAAGGAGGGGAGGGGGAGAAGGTAAGGGGTGCAAGGTGGTCAAATTGAATGCCAGAAGCCTGGGGAATAAAACTGCAGAGCTTCAGTCCCTCAAGGCAGAGGGGGAGGCGGACAAGGCAGCCATTACCAAAACATGGGCCACCCAATACCATGACTGGGACCTGGTGATACCAGGGTACAGGATATTTTGCAGGGATAGAGCAAAGGGGAAGGGGGGTAGCACTATATGTGAGAAAAGAACTGAAGTGTGTACGGGGGGGAGGGCAGAATGGAGTCATTATGAATGCAATTCCAGGACTCAAAGAACAGGACTCTCAAGTTGGAAGTGGTGTACAGACTGCCCTCCCAGTTGGAAGAATTAGACAGGGAACTAGTGGTTCAGATTGGGAGGACCTGCAGAATGGGGAGTGTGGTGATTTCGGGGGACTTCAACCTGCCGGAAGTGTATTGAGTTCCCCAGCCACAGACAGTATAAGGGAGGAGGTATTGATGGATGCCTTTCAGGGCAATTTCCTGATGCAGATGGTCAGTGAACCCAAGCAGGTTAGGGAACACCCTTGACCTAGTGCAAACAAATGGGGAATTTGTGAGGGAACTGAGGGTGGAAGAACATCTGGCAGGGAGTGACCACCACTCAGTATGGTTAACATTGAATTTGGGAAAAGAAGGAGTAGTAACTGACACAAGGGTGTTAGACTTCAGGATGGCCAACTTCAAGAGGATGGGGGAAGTAGCAAAGCAGTACCCAGCCAAAATCAACTGAGTATAGGCACTAGCCAGAGGTGGGAGATCATAAAGCTGGCAGTAGTGGAAGCAACTAAGACCTGTGGCAAGCCCCATAGTAAGGAGGCCAGGGCAAAGAAACCTAGCTGGGTGAGCAAAGGAGTCATGGAAAAGGTAAGGAAGAAAAGAGCCGCCTTTAGGAGGTACAAGAAAACAGGGAGGGAGGAGGACAGGGAAGAGTACCTGAAGGAAGTGAAAGAAGTGACAAGGGCAGTAAGGGCAGCCAAGGTGGCAAAAGAGCTCGGGCTGTCACAGGGCACCAAGGAGTGGAGAAGGAATTCTTCAGGTACATCAGGGAAAAAAGGAGCTGTAAGCAGAATATAGTAAGGATTAAGAGAGAAGGGGGTTGGGTGGAAGTGGGGGGATGAAAAGGCAGAAGCACTAAATGACTACTTCTGCTCTATATTTACTAAAGAGAAGGAGGGGAATACCCAGAGGAGGTCTGAGGTCAGGAACCGGGGGATGAGAGGATGACAGATGGAGAAATCACAAGGGACAGAGTACTGGAGGGCTTGAGGGTACTAAGGGTGGATAAGGTGCCAGGACCAGATGGTGTTCATCCCAGGGCACTGAAGGAGCTGGAAGAGGTCCTGGTGGGGCCATTGGCAGACCTATTAAATGCCTCACTGGACTCAGGGTGTGTTCCTCAGGACTGAAGGATGACTCACATGGTACCTCTCCATAACAGTGGCCCCAAGGATGAACCAGGGAATTATAGACCAGTGAGTCTCACATCCATTATAGGTAAGCTGATGGAGCCAGTCCTGAAGGAGAGGCTGGTGTCCCTTCTGGAGTCCATTGGGATGCAGGACAGTAGACAGCATGGCTTTGTCACTGGTAGATCCTGCCAGACCAACCTGGTGGAGTACTATGACTGGGTAACTAGACAACTGGACAAGGGCCATGCAGTGGATGTCCTGTACCTGGACTTCAGTAAGACATTTGACTCGGTGCCACATGGGAGACTGGGAGGGAAGCTACAAGATACAGGGGTGGGTATGAAGATGGTGGGCTGGGTAGTGAACTGGCTACATGGAAGGCAGCAGAGGGTAGTGGTGGAAGGGGACCTATCATCCCCAAGGGTGGTGATGAGCAGAGTTCCGCAGGGTTAGGTGTTGGGACCAGTGCTGTTTGGTGTGTTCACTGCGGACATTTCGGTGGGCATCAAGAGTAAAATCAATCTGTTTGCTGATGACACCAAGATGGGAGCAGTGGTGGATGACCTCAGGAGTTGGCAAGATTTGCAGGAGGATCTGGCAAAGTTGGAGAACTGGTCAGAAACCTGGCAACTGGGGTTCAATGCCAAAAGGTGCAAACTGCTGCATTTTGGGGCTAAAAACCCTAGGAGGAGCTACCAACTGGGTGGGAGTGCAGCTAGTGGTGACTGAAGAGGAGAAGGACCTGGGGGTGCTAGTTACAGGTGCAATGAATAACTCAGCACAATGTAGAAAGGTGGCTACAAAGGCCAACAGGATACTGGGTTGTATTGCTAGGGGGATATCCTCTAGGAAGGTGGAGGTGATTCTGCCATTGTATAGATCACTGGTTAGGCCACACCTGGATTACTGTGTGCAGTACTGGCGCCCGTACCTGAAGAGGGACATTAAGTTACTGGAGGGAGGTGCAAAGATGATCACTGGTCTGGGGGATTTAACTTACTAGGATAGGCTGAGGGAAGTGAACATGTACTCACTTGAGGAAAGGAGGGAGATGGGCGATATGAGTGAGACCTTCAAATACATGTATGGAATAAACAAGTCTTGTATGGAAGGGCTTTTCAAACCTAGGGAGGGGAGGGACACCCGTGGCCATGATATGAGATTGGATGGGGGTACTGTAGGCTCAGGAGGGAGATGCAAAAACACTTTTTTACAAAGGGAGTGTTGGCCAAGTGGAATACGTTGCTGACAGATATGATATCCAGTAGAACAGTGGGTGGCTTAAAAAGGGGATGGGACAGGGCAAGAGGGGGGGTTAAGGGGGCAAGAGAGGGAGGGGCAGCTGCAAAATCAGGGCTAGTAGCTGCGCATTCAAGCATACGTGGTAGACTGTAAGACCTTTTTCTGCTGGCAATTTTCATATGTTCATATGACCCCACCTCATAAACAAGGGCAGAGAAAAATTTCAGCTGGTATCCAAAAGGTGATTTTGTGCAGGGACCACGAAATCACCTTTCATGATGCAAAAAAAAAATGTTGGACAGGATTTGAAAAATGACAGCTAGCACATCCGTGAGGTGCTGTAAAGATATGGCTATGTTGTAAATTTGGGGTAAAAATATGAAAAGTACCAGTGTTATGACTCTACATTCACACAATTCAATGTAGGCTCATAACTTTGTTGTTTTGCAATAGTTTTACATCAAATTTTTAACTTAGCCTTTTTATGTCCCCACCTCGTGAACAAAAGCAGAGAAAATTTTCAACTCCTGCTTGAAAGGCAATTTTACACAGAGACCTCAAAATCACCTCTCTGGACAGATCTGCCTAATGACAGTGACACTGTTCATGGGGTGGGGTCCCAAAGAAGGCATGTTGAAAATTTGGGCCAAACATATTTTAAAATGCCCAGGTTATGGCACTAAGTTCAAAACCCCTTTGAAATACATTGAACTGCATACCTGTGCCTTCAGTTCGTGGTCCAGCTTTGAAGAGTGAAGACATGTCTGTGATCCAGAGAGGATTGTGGTGTTGGACCACCAATGGGTAAGTAAGGGCTTGGGGGGGTGCGGGGTGGTAGATGCTGAGTGGGAAGGTCGGTTGGGGTAGGAATGGCTGCAAAAGACATCGATGGATTGATGAATCTTTCTTTTTTTTTTTTTACTGATGACAAAAAAGAAAATCAGGACCGAGGATTCCTGATCGCAACACTGGAGGATTGGGCACCCCCAGTGTAACAGTTGTGTTTCTCGGGTTGTGGGGTGGTGGGTGCTGAGAGGGAGGGTCGGTGGGGAAACATTTATTTTATTTTTGAATAAAAGGACGGCATTGGGGGAAAACACAATAGCGACACTGAGGGATTGTGCACCCCCAGTGTCATTGCTATGTTTCGGGGGGGGGTGCAGAAAGAGAGGGTCTGGTGGGGGGAATTTTTCTGTAACAAAAAAAAGTTAAAATCGGTGGTCACAGTGGAATATGGCCCACTCCACCATGACCAAGATGGCCACCTCATAGTACTGTGCATGTGCGACTGCTAGCACATGTGCAGTAGACTGTGGCTGCTATGTTGGACACAACAGAGTGTGCTGTGTTCCACTGTGACCACTGGCACTGTAAAATAGTGAAGTGCTGTGCGTTGATAGGAACAACATGGGCGAACTGCTTCATGGAGGTGACTGTGACGCAAGTCCAACATGTTGTTTGTTCGCAAGGAATGCAGAGTCCTTTTCCTCATAGCAAAATGTCTGCAGGACTCCACCCACTGTAGCCTTAAAAATAATGAGTGGCTATGAAGAATGATTTCAATTCACTTAGCCTGCATCTATTTTTTGTTCTGTCCTGAATCTCTCTATTATTATTCTCACTGTCAATGACGCCCATACTAGTGTTCTCTTAGTCTCAGCACCTACTGATTCACAGTCTCCTATGTTACACTTATTTTTCATCAACATTTGCTTGCAGTGGAGCAAGGATTCAATTTGTTCTCTTTTTATTCTGCTTTCTTGCCATGGCCCACCAGTCAATATCGACTGAGTGACTTGCTCCACTTCTGCTCTATCTTTCTCTCTGTCTTCCCCAGTCTCTTTCTAATAAGCTTATGCATGTGCTTGACTTTCTACCCCTCCAAAGAAATGTGACTAGCAATCAGCCAGACAGGAAGGAATGGCTTTTGAAGTCTCACTCTCCAATCTCTTTCTATGCCAGTCATCCTGTCCAGACTAGAGTCATGTGACCACACTGGCATATTGTGACATAACCAGCAACCACAGGGGAATGCCTCATGCCACTCAGTTACTGTACAGTCATCATCTGTGTATGGTGTCTATATCCCAATGGCACCATGGAGGAGGAAAGAAACTTGGCTATAAATACCAGCACACCACCAACACTTCAGGTATCAGTATGTAGAGAAAAAAGCCATATAAGCAGTTTATAGTACAGTAAGGTGAATTTTATTCACATCCAATAAGTAGGAGAAACATGGTTCTCTCTCAACATGAACTGTGCATATTACAACACCACATGTGTAGATGTTCTGGCACTTCCCTCATATGGAGCTTCACTGGTGGGTGGTTCCTGGGGAACCACTATACCTTTAATACCTACCCTTCATCTTATGGACCAATCAGCGGATGGTACCATTTACAATGTAAAGATGCAGGGTAAAGAAAAAAAATCAATGCTACAAAGAAACACATTACCTAAAAAATCATTAAAACTATTTTTTTTACAAAGTAGCAACCATTTTTCAACAGACATTTTTAGGAATGTATTATTTAAAGCATATGTATCTCAAAAACAGTTCAAACAAACAGATGGATTATCTAAGGCATGACATGAAATATAGTTGTTCAAGTAGGTATATTATTTTATTACCTATGCATATCCAGGTTAAATGTAAACAAACAACTCATAAGAGCAATATGATGCAATAATTAAGCATAAGGCATGACAGGGTGTGCATTATTGTGGGTTAGAAAATGGGCTTGAAAAATAAAGCATGCTTATTGACTGAAACACCATGCCAGGCATGCATTTATTTTTCAATGCCCACCAGATAACAAGTGCCACTTCAGGGTGCCCCATTACTTAAGGTATCGTTGGGCCACCCTGAATTTTCAGTGACCAGTCACCATTATGCCCTGTCACTTACCAATAGAGGCGATCCACCCTGATATAATACATAGAACTCTAAGTTAAGAGCCTCTGCCAAGTAATACACAAAGATACCTTCTTTCACTGATGGTAATCTTTTCTTTCAAAACCAGCCTCACTGACACCTTCTAGCCATGCTGCTCCACTCTGCCCACCCTCCCATGTGCCTGCCTACCCCCCCGTGCGCCTGCCAGCCTGCCAGTTATTCATAAAAAAATTCAGTTACCTCACAGTTCTCTCACATGCCGTTTTGCCAGTTTTGCCATTGGGTTGAGCCGTGTGCCCACTACCAGACCGCTCTGTCACTGTGTTTCCTTTTGCTGCTCCCTCCAACTGCAATTGCTGTCCCATCCTCAAAACTGAACCCATCCACCCTCTGGAATCTGTGAAGCACTCTGTTTCGTGCTGGGCTGCAAATTACCATTTTGATCATCAGGTGTAAGGTAAAAAAAAAACAAAAAAAAAAACACGGAATGGACATAATCGCCTATCTGTTCAACATGAAAAACAAGTGTGGTGAGTATGTTGAAAACCAGGAGCTGTTAAGACACAGAAGCAGAAAACATTCAAAATACTTTCTTTTTTTTGCTGTCTCCTCTCTCTGCTCTGTGTCTCACACTCCTCTGTCGGTTTTTCTGTGCATGTCATATAACCACCTACTGAAGCAGCAGCAGATGAGAAATGTGCTTCAGAAAAAGAAAAGTTAAAAAACTTTGTACCTTCATCCTTGCTAAAAAATGGTTGGCAAACACTGCAGTACCCTGTACTAGTAGAGGAACTACTTTATCCCCAAAAGACTTCAATTACTGTAATCCCTTTCTGTTCATTTTATAACTTTATTTTACTAAATCCAACCTAAAAAGTCACATGTCACCCATTTTTCTAAGCACAACAATATTCTCCAGGGTGGGCATTATGAGATATAATGGCCCTAACAGGGATTATAAGGCCCTCCACCTGTGGTGTCAGATCTCATTACACCCCTGGGTGGTCCATTATATCCCAATAACACCCACCCTATCGGGTATTATTACTTACATTATGGCACACATGAGGATGTGAAGCCCGAGGAGAAGCTCAAGGCTTTAAGTACCCGAGAAGTGCTGTTATCCCTCAAAACGCACACTTTGGATTGCCTTATTGTGAATATAAAATGGCTTCCCTGATTTTTTAATTTTTATTTTAGGACCAAATAATGAGGTTCAGAAAGTTAAGCATTTCTGACCTGTCCTGTTGTGCTGGGATAACAGCATAGTCATGTGACTGGATTCCACCAATCACAGTACAGTATTTCTATTACCCATTTTATAATTACAAACACAATACATGCATTTATTTAAATTGTTGTTGCTTCTTACATATATTCTAATTGCAGTCACTGGTAATCATGTGAGGACTGATATTCTGTAGGTAGAAATGGAAGATCTGAATATTTTTTGAAGCAGCAGTCACCCCTAACAGAACAGTTCCTACTGGAATTGCACAGGGAATAGCCTGCTGGTGCTTCCGGATATCTGAGGGGAAACGTGATAGTACATTTCTATTCATTATGTGTAAATTCCGATGAAAGAGAAGAAAGAAAATCATAAAGAAGAGGGAAATGTCGAAGTAGGTGAAGAGAGTAGGTTTTACATGAAGTCAGGAAAAGCAATAAAATAAATTATTGGAATGGGGGGTTAGTAGGAGGGTAATGGAGTACAAGGCAAAGAAGAGTAAAGGAGTGCATATTATATGGGGGGGAGGCAGAGAGAAAAGTGTGCAACAGCATAGCCAAACAGCTTCAAGAGGGACAGGAAGTCACAATGGTAAGTCTCTCTGACTAGAGCATTGTTCAAGTTGTGAATGCTGTATGGGGGGAGGGAGAGGGGTCTTATTTCAGATGAAACACTCCACATACCCTTAATTGGTGGTTGCCGGGGAATCACTCCTAAGAATGTGGTAGGGGTCAAAGACAACTGATTTTCATTTGCTGTCCACATAGCTCAACTTTGTGATTAAAGTGACTTTTGAATTTCCTTTTTCTGAGTCCTGAATGATTTTGGTATAAACAGAGTTTCCTTACTCTTCCCTCTGCTATGAGATAGATCATACTGAATACCCCCTCAGAGTAGCCACTCTTCTTATAATATATTTTCAAGTCTGCCACCTGAGTCCCTAATGTTTCATCAATGGTACAATTTCTCAAAACTCAGAGGAACTTTACAAATTGTTAACCATCTTCTCGACTATTTGGGTAGAGGTTTGCAGCTCTGAGTAGAGTTATATTTGATTTCCTCTTAGATGTTCCATGCAGTAATATACAGAAATATATCCAATTGGTATATAGTATCTCATTTGGGTCAGTATGGCATGTAAATGAAAAATTAAATATATTATACATGTTTATACCGATCCGCTTAAAATCATCTGCCTCCTCATTTGTACCACTTCAAAAACATGAGATGTCTTTAATGTACCAATACAATGGCACCACCTTATCAAAGAACAGATATTATTTGGGATCCCAGATGTAACCATTGTAAGAAATGATTGGCATGAGGGGAGTGTTGCCCCCATTGCTAACCCCCTAAGTCCATATAGTCTCTAATCTGAACCTTGATTATCATATCCAGTATTTTACCCAGTGTTTATTGCAGATTCATTGGCCTATAGTTACAGAATCTGGCGATCATGATTCCTTCCCTGTTCAACAAGATCAATTCAATATTCCTCCTCTCATCTCCACTCACTAAAATGGTAACCAAAATGGAAGAAACATTTGATAAACAAACTGTGATATTATATTTCCCAATTGTTCCTGATAGTTTTATTGAGATATCAAATACAAATGATTATTAAATAAATCATTTATTGGGCAATACTGTAATAATAATAAAAAAGACTGGCACTGTTCACTTATATTCATTTTTTTCCTTTATCATAAATAAATAGCCAGTGTATTAAGTCCCCAGCATTCAAAAAAAAAGTGATGAAAGTCCTTGGAGCTGAATTTAAGTTTTGGAGAGATGTCCTTTATGTTGCTTCAGGCTCAGCAAGTTTATAGGTTCTGTAAAATGATACAAAAGTACATATTAAATATAATATTGCAGATACACATTTAAATGCTCAGATGTGCTTAGAGACATGAAGGCTTGCATCCCATAAGGCTGAATGTAGCAACCCAGTATGCCCACATACAGTATGCGGAGCTTACATATGTTTTCTAGTTGTGTGCTGCTTAAATTACATCCAATAAGTGGCATAATAATGCCATACAATTGAGTCCAAGCCTTACCTCTGTGGTTCCATGGTGGTCATGAGAAGCATACGAGATAGGAGTTAAATGCAAGGTTTCACCAAGCTAAGGACAGCAGGGCTGGTTAACACAGGAATAGCAGACTCCCATTTAGAGCAAGGAAGCACAGAGGGGCAATAGTCCTCACATAAGTGCAGATCACATGAGACTCACACACAGGAAACTTGACTAGCCTGAGTGCTTCATGCAATTAAAAGGCCAGGGGCTGGATTTTCCAAGGGCTGCAAATGCTGCAAGCCCTAGGTGCATCGAACCTATGCTGCACAAGGCTTACTGCACTCACCCGGCCATCAATTGGGATTTTCTATTCTGTTGCCAACTGATGCAAGTTAGACCAACTTTTTCTGATCAAGCTTGCAGCAATCCTGGGTACCCTTTTTACAGGAACTGCACCAAATATTTGGTGCAAGCTGTCATACTTTCAGTAATGTGTTGCAACTGCACTTGACCTATTAAGATTGGGTGCAGTTGCAGCAGAAGTGTTTGTCACAGCTGCACAAAAAATAGGGTTCAACACAGGGTTTGATGCAAGCCCTGTGCAGTCCTTTGAAAATCCATCCCCAGGACTACCGGGACTATAAAGGACTCATAGAGACCTGATTGAGAAGAAAATGACTGGGACACCAAGAAGGATAAAGTCTGGTTGTACTGTATGGATAGGTCAGACAGGAAAATGAATGGTTCTCTTTTCAATTGAGGAAGTTGCTGTGTACAACAAGGAGGTTATCAGGGAGACAAACAGTTCCAATAGGTCTATCTGGTCAGGCTCAGAGAAAAGAGCGGGGGGTGGGGTGGGTGAAATAGTCACCCTGGTGTGTACAACAGGACTATGAACAGCTCAGTTAGGGAAGTAAGAGAACAGCTAAATTGGATGCAGTGGTGTGATAATTGCTTAGTGAAATATAAATTCCACAAGTGGAATTGTATTGGAATGATTTATTCTGTTTACATAAATGTTAAAGAACATTTTTAAAATTGGAAATCTGAGGTATTTCTACTAAAAATTTAATACTACAAACCACTATTTCTCTAGTTTTATTATGCTCCAGGACCCAATGATATCAACTATGCATTCCAAATGTCAGCTCTATGCCTGCAATGGCACAGGTGTTACAAGATTCCATTTTTGCTGAAAAATTTCACAAACTATCACAAATAGTTATCTTGTGAAACTGAGTTTCTGTTAACTAAAAATTACTAAACCAAACTGTACTGCACATTTAGCAGTTTTTAAAACTCTTCAAAAAGGCCATGTATACTAATTTTCAGACTACTTGCACCAAAAGGTATTAAGTTATATGCAGTAAATGATTTTCACAAAATTTCATAGAGAAATAAAATATTAGAATTTGAGCTCCTGTAAGTGTGAAACAGCTCAAAAGAGTGTCATGGTATCTGACAGGCTTCCTGAGCCTCTAACAATCAAAAGGCTATGCCTGCACTTTGATGGGCAGTAGAAACCAGCTTCACTTCCTTTCTGGTCTATTTAAACCAGCTTCCTTCAGGCTGAATCAGTAACTCTTTTTCTTTGCTGTAGTTAGAGGCTTTGCTGGGGCTCTTCCCCCTCTGACTGGGTTTGCTGTTGCCTTTTCCCACTGCTTTTTGAGCTGTTTGGTTTGTGCCTTTGGCTTCTGTTTGGCTTGTGCCTTCAGCTGCTCTCTGTATTATTATTTTTATGTTTGCTTGCATGCATGTGCAAGAAACATAGTGCCATCATCCGAGTTTTCAGAGGTGTGTCACGTGTCTTCCAATTCAGTCAGTGTGTTTGCAGGCATGGCCATAGTTCTCCAATGAATGCTGCAGCTGTCTATGACAGCAGTTGAAAATGCAGTGCCATACAGTTGGAAGGGAGAGCTCCACTTCAGTGAGCAGCACTCCCCCACTCCACAAGCATGTACGCATGCACATTGTGTGCTCATACGCCCCCACAACACACACTGTATGGCCGACGGGGGTGCCCAATCCCCCGTCAGCTCCAGGCCCCCGCCAAAGCCTTTCAGCTGCCATGCTGGGAGCCCACCCCAGCCTGGCACAAGTCCGTATGGCCGACAGGGATGCCCAATCCCCCATCAGCTCCAGGCCCCCCAACAGCCTTCCAGCTGCCATGCTGGGATCCCAACCCAGTGTGGCAAATGTCCCGCATCGTCTAAGTAAAAAAAAACCTGTAAACAAAAAAAAGTTCCCTTGGCATTCTCCCTGCCCAACCTGCACCCCACCCACTGTGCACCCTGCCTCCCCACACCCCCCTCACCCCATACTTACCTCTGGAGCTTGGTGCGATGATCTTCGGTGAACCGGGAACATGTCTGCAGTCTTCAAAGCCAACTGCGAACTGAGGAAATGCCGGTAAGCTGTATAATGCAATAAATAGGGTTTTTTCAACTTTAATGCATATCTCAGGCATTTTTTGGAATTTTGGCACCAAATTTTCAACATGGGGTTTTTGGGACCCCTCCTCATTAATTCTTGAACTGTCATGGCGTTACTTGGGCCTGTGCAAAATCACCTTTCAGGACTGATTAATGAAACGAAGTTGGTGAAAAAATTCCTAAAAATGACTGTTTTACTAGCGTGCGTTGCGCAGTTCCTATGCAACTCAAATAGTTCAAATTTTTAATATTTGAACTCCAGATTTTCAACATTGCCATTTTACCACACCTCCTTATAAGCAGTACAGCTGTCATTTTCACATCTAGCCCAAAATGTGTTTTCGGCGCATGTAGCGCACAATGGCACAATCGGTGTCTTGAAATCAATGTATGGGACATTAAAGAAAATAACAGTGACACTGTTCATGAGCAGAGGTCTTAAAATAGCTATGTTGAAAATTTGGTGAAAAAATTCCTAAAAATGATTGTTTTACGAGTGTGCATTGCACAGCTCCTACGCACGCTCGTAAGTTCGTGAATTTTTAATATTTGCATTCCAGATTTTCAACATTGCCATTTTACCACACCTCCTTATGAGTAGTACAGCTGTCATTTTCCACATGTTGCCCAAAATGTGTTTCCCTGCATGTAGCGCACAATGACACAGTCGGTGTGCACAATCAATGTTTGGGACAGATTAAGAAAATCACAGTGACACTGTTCATGAGCAGAGGTCTTAAAATGGCTATGTTGAAAATCTGGTGAAAAAATTCCCCAAAAATTATTGTTTTAGGAGGGCACGTTGTGCAGTTCCTACGCACGCTCGCAAGTTTGCAAATTTTTAATATTTGCACTCCAGATTTTCAACATTGCCATTTTATTACACTTCTTTATGAGCAGTACAGCTGCCATTTTCACATCTCCCAAAATGTGTTTCCGCACATGTAGCACACAATGGTGCAGTCAGTGTGTGAAAGCAATGTTTGGGACAGATTAAGAAAATCACAGTGACACTGTTTATGAGCAGAGGTCTTAAAATGGCTATGTTGAAAATTTGGTGACAAAAGTCCATAAAATGACTGTGTTACGAGTGAGCATTGCGCAGTTTCCATACACCCTCATAAGTTCATGAATTTGTAATATTTTCAGTCCAGATTTTCACCAGTGGCATTTTTCCACACTTCCTTATGAACAGTACAGCTGTAATTTTTCTCAACATGGCCGAAATGTGTTTTCACACTTTCAGCAAAGAAATGCATGGTCGCTGTGGGAAATCATTGTTCAGGACAGATAAAGAAAATCACAGTGACACTGTTCATGATCGGAGGTCCCAAAATGCCTGTGTGGACAATCTGCTGTAAAAAATCCCCAAACTAATTACATTACTGGTGCGCGTTGCACAGTTTCTACGCACGCTCATGACTTCACTCGTTTTTTAAAATATTTTCAATGCAGATTTTCAACATTGCCATTTTTTACACCTCCCCATGAACAGTACAGCTGTCATTTTTCACATCCTGTTCGGAATGTGTTTTTGCACCTGTGGTGCTAAATGCCGTAGTCGCTGTGCAAAAGCAGCTTTTGGCTAACAAACTGATATTGCCACTGCTCATGAGGTGGGGGTCACAAAAAAACCATGTTGAAAATTTGGAGTGAAAATACCAAGGAATGCCTGAGGCGTTAGGGTTTCTGACCATAACATCCCACCCTGTAGAGAATGACAGGCATCAGGGGTGTGACTTGGGATTGTCGCCTGTAATGCTCATGCCATTTCACACTCTGCACCCAGTGAGAGGCATTGAGGTGTGCCTTGGACTCTTTGGACCCAAAGTTCAGCCCCTTCTCCTATACCGCACCCATCTCACCGTATTTCCTGATGGAATGGGGTGCGCATAAGGGCCAAAGACCCCAAGGCACACCGTGACACTTGTCGGTGTCTGCAGGGTAAGGTGTGGTGAAATGGTGTGGCCGTTATACCTGACAACCTAAAGGCACACCCCAATGCCTGTCAGTCTCTGCAGGGTGGTGGTGGGGTTGGCTTCAGTTCAAAACTTCACTGCTATTCCTATTATGCACTTCTGTAACTCCTACACTACCAATGCCAGCAAGCAAACATTCAGCATTGACAAATGCTTGTTTCTTTATGTCTTCCCAGTGTGTGGCATGGTGCTTCCTTCTTTTCCCTAAGGCAACCACTTATGCTGCACTCATGTCCTCATTGCACTTCTATGTTTTCCTTTCAGTTTGGTTTCCGTTGTGCTTATTGGTTTCTATGTACGTAGTACCTATATCATTCTGCTGTACTTAGCTTGTGTTTTCTCAGTCTATTCTAACTGCTGTCCCTTCCAAGCCAGTTGTAAACTTTTTTCTCAGTTCCACTGCATTACTTCTCATGAATTTCCCCTTGCTGTAGCCAGACAGCTGCTCTCACTCACCCTCGGTAAGTAATTTCAGGCAGCTTTAATCAGTTGGTCTGTTTCCGCATCATCGCCACAGCCTTAGTTTTAATGCAGCTTTCTAGTTTTCCTGCTCATGGCCGTTTTACCTATGATTTGACTTTTG
Source organism: Neoceratodus forsteri (assembly GCA_016271365.2). Lineage (NCBI taxonomy): Eukaryota > Metazoa > Chordata > Ceratodontiformes > Ceratodontidae > Neoceratodus > Neoceratodus forsteri. Next base: position 100,027,327 of record CM028138.1, on the reverse strand, counting down.
ATTTTTGTTTATATTTTCAGTACTTTGTCATTCAGTTCACTCTCATTTACATCAGTCATTTTAATGTTGATTGCGTGCATGCGCAAGAAACATATTGCGGCAGGTTTTCAGAAGCAGGTTGTGGAGGCGCGGCACTGTTGTGGCCAATGCCCCCACAGCCTTTAAAGGCTTGGCCTGCTTTCCTCAATGCAGTGGCACACTGCTGCTGACACTAGTTCAGCCAGCATGCCACACCCTTGAAAAGTTTCAGCCGCTGCAATCAGGGGTTGCCTCGTCATTGCAGCGTTAGCCATTTGCTGCAATGAGGGAGCAACCCGTCATTGCTGGGTGGAATGTTTCCAAGTGCAATATTGTTTGTGAACATGGCAGCAGCTTGCCACTGTGTTCAAAAATAATATTAAGTAACCCCCAGTGCCGAGAGGGTGCCCAATCCACATCGGCAGCATGTCCCCCCCACAACAGGTTTTGTTTGCCGACAGGTGCCCCAATCCCGTCAGCTTCAGTGGCCCTGCCCTTGATGTTTGCCCCCCAGCTGAGGTGCCGATGGGGAAGTCCACTCCCCGTCAGCATAATGCCCCCACAAACACCCAGAACATTTGTGCTGAGGGGGAGCCCAATCCTCCTCAGCTCTTGCACCTCCTTTGGTGCTGATGGGGTGCCCAATCCCCATCGGCATGATGTGGCCCCTTCCCTTTTGTTGTATGCTGATGGGGATGCCCAATCCCCCATCGGCTATAGCTGCCCCCCCATGAACGAGTCCGTTGGCACTCTGGGAGCCCACCCTAGCATGCCACATGTCCCTGAAAACAAACAATGGTCCTGCAATGTCTTTTTTTTTTGGACCTGTGAAAAAAGGAAACGGTCTCTGGGCGGTCTCCCTGCCCCCCTCCCGCAACCAACACCCACCCACTGTACACCCTGCATCCCCACACCCCCTCACCACATACTTACCTCCGGAGTCCAGCGCGATGATCTTCAGTGGACTGGGAACACGTCTGCACTCTTCTAAGCTGACTGCGAACTGAGAAAATGCCAGTAAGCTGTATTTTGGAATAAATAGTTTTTTTTTCAACTTTGATGCATTTCTCAGTCATTTTTTGGAATTTTGGCAACAAATTTTCAACATGGGGTTTTTGGGACCCCTTCTCATGAATTCTGGCACTGTCATGGTGTTAATCAGCCCCAAAAGGTGATTTCATGGTCACTGCACAGAATCACCTTTCGTAACAGATTAATGAAATGACAGTGCCAGTGTTCATGAGATGGGCTCTCAGAAAGCCTATGTTGCAATTTGGTGGAAATAATCCAATAAATGACTGTTTTACGAGCGTGCATTGTACAGTTGCTACGTGTGCTACTAACTATGCGAATTTGCAATATTTTCACGCCAGATTTTCAACATTGGCATTTTTTCACATCTCCTTGTGAACAGTACAGCTGTCATTGTTCATATCCTAGCCAAAATGTGTTTTCGCACTTCCGGTGCAGAATAGCACAGTCGCTGTGGGAAATCAGTGTCCCGGACAGATTAAGAAAATGACAGTGACACTGTTCATGAGCAGAGGTCTTAAAATGCCTATGTTGAAAATTTGGTGATGATAGCCCATCAAATGACAGTGATACAAGTGTGCATTGCACACTTTCCATGCACCCTTGTGACTTCGCAGATTTGTAATATTGTCACGCCAGATTTATAACAGTGGCATTTTTTCACACCTCTTTATAAGCAGTACAGCTATCATTTTCTCATCCTGACTGAAATGTGTTTTCGCACTTCCAGCACAGAATAACGTGGTCGCTGTGGCAAATCAGTGTTCGGGACTGATTAAGAAAATGACAGTGGCACTGTTCATGAGCTGAGGTCCTAAAATCCCTATGATGAAAATTTGGTGACAAAACTCCATAACATGGCTGTGTTACAAGTGTGCATTGAACTGTTTCCATGCACCCTTCTAACTTCACAAATTTGTAATATTTTCACGCCGCATTTTCAACACTGCCATTTCTCCACACCTCCCTATGAACAGTACAGCTGTCATTTTTCACATCCTAGCTAAAATATGTTTTTGCACGCCTGCCAGAGAATAGTAAGGTCACTGTGGGAAATCAGTGTTGGGACAGATTAAGATTGAATGAGTGAGATGGGGGAGTGACCGAGCTCAACTGAACTTTGTCGGGACTGCAGCGAATTTCTTAGTGGGCAGAAAAAGGTCCCAATGCAAGAGCCCAGTACAAAAGGGCAGCCTGCAGCACTAGGAGAAACAGAATGAGAGAGCAAGTGAGGGAGATGGAGTGAGCGAACTCACCGGAGCACTATCAGGACTGCTGCGGATTTCTTTGTGGGCAGAAAAGGCGTCAGTGCAGACAGGGGCCCAGTACAAAAAGCCAGCCTGCAGCAGTGGGAGAAACAGTATGAGTGAGTGAGGCAGGGGGACTGAGTAAGCTCAACGGAGCTCTCTCAGGACTGCTGCGAATTTCTTTGTTGGCAGAAAAAAGCACCAATGCAGGCAGGAGCCCCATACTGAGCTCTATCGTGACTGCTGCAGATTCTTTGTTGTCAGAAAAAGGCAGCAATGCAGGCAGCAGCCCAGTATAAAAGGGCAGCCTGCAATGCCGGCATAAAGAGAATGAGTGAATGAGAGAGGAGGAGTGAGCGAGCTCAATGGAGCTCTGTCGGGACTGCTGCAGATTTCTTTGTGACCAGAAAAAGCAGCCAACGCAGGCAGGAGCCCACTACAAAAGGGCAGTCAGCAGTGGTGGGAGAAAAAGAATGAGTGAGTGAGAGAGGGGGGAGTGAGTGAGCTCAGTGGAGCTCTATTGTGACTGCTGCAAATTTCTTTGTGGGTAGAAGAAGACACCAATGCAGGCAGGGGCCCCGTACAAAAAGGCAGCCTGCAGCGCCAGGACAAACAGAATGAGCGTGTGAGAGAGGGAGACTGAATGACCTCAACGGAGCTCTATTGGGACAGCTGCAAATTTCTTTGTGGGCAGACAAAGGTGCCAATGCAGCCAGGGCCCGTACAAAGCGCAGCCTGCAGTGCCAAGAGAAACAGAACGAGTGAATGACAGAGCGGGAGTGAGTTAGCTCAACGGAGCTCTATTGTGACTGCTGCAGATTTCTTTGTGGGCAGAAAAAGGCAGCAATGCAGGCAGTAGCCCAGTACAAAAGGCCAGCCTGCAACGCCGGCAGAAACAGAACAAGCAAGTAAGAGAGGGGGAGTGAACGAGCTCAATGGAGCTGTGTCAGGACTGCTGCAGATTTCTTTGTGGCCAGAAAAAGACGCCAATGCAGGCAGGAGCCCAGTACAAAGGGCAGCCTGCAGCGGCTGGAGACACAGAAAGAGCGAGTGAGGGAGAGGGAGGGAGTGAGTGAGCTCAACAGAGCTCTGCTGGGACTGCTGCAGATTTGTTTGTGGGTAGAAAAAGGCAGCAATGCATGCAGGGGCTCAATACAAAAGGGCAGCTTGCAGCGGCGGGAGAAACAGAATGAGCGAGTTGGGGGGGAGTGAGCGAGCTCAACAGAGCTCTGTTGTGACTGCTGCAAATTTCTTTGTGGGCAGAAGAAGGCAGCAACGCAGGCAGAAGCCCAGTACAAAAAGGCAGCCTGCAGCGCCAGAGGAAATGGAATGAGCGAGTGAGACAGGGGGACTGAGTGAGCTCAACAGAGCTCTATCAGGACTGCTGCGTAATTCTTTGTGGGCAGAAAAAGTCACCAATGAAGGCAGGAGCCCCCTACAAAATGGCAGTCTGCAGCGCCAGTACAAACAGAATGAGTGTGTGAGAGAGGGAGACTGAGTGACCTCAGTGGAGCTCTGTCGGGACAGCTGCAGATTTCTTTGTGGGCAAACAAAAGTGCCAATGCAGCCAGGAGCCCCGTACAAAAGCGCAGCCTGCAACGCCAAGAGAAACCGATCAAGCGAATGACAGAGTGGGAGTGAATGAGCTCAACAGAGCTCTATTGTGACTACTGCTGATTTCTTTGTGGGCAGAAAAAGGCAGCAATGCCTTTTTTTTCCCTAAAGTCTATTTGTTTTTGTACTTGTTTAATTTATTTTTCATTTTCAGCATATGTCTCCATTTCTGTCTCCTTCCCACACATTTGTCACCTTTCAGCCTTCTTACTAGGCCCTGTTAATTAGTCTCCACCTGGGAACTTCCCCAGCTCCTTCTCTCCCATTATGCTTTATCTTTCCCATCATCACCTTTTTGTTTCTGATTCTCTCTTAATCTTACCATTTATCACTTCTTCCCTGAGCCTCCCTTTCTTCTTTCCACATATATATCTCTCTCATTTTACCTCTCCTCTACACTAACTTGTTTTTTTCTCTTTTAGATATTCCTGAAGAAGACCTAAGGTCGAAGCAATAGATTTTAACTCTATTTTCTATTTTCAGCGTGCATTTAATATAACCATTTTGTTTTGCTTTAGACCACATGCTGGCCTTGGCCTTGTTTTTGTTTTTACAATTTGAATGCAGGCAGTAGCCCAGTACAAAAGGCCAGCCTGCAGTGCTGGCAGAAAGGGAACAAGCGAGTGGGGGGGAGGGGGTGAGCGAGCTCAACAGAGCTGTGTCGGGACTGCTGCAGATTTCTTTGTGGCCAGAAAAAGTTGCCAACGCAGGCAGGAGCCCAGTACAAAGGGTAGACTGCAGCGGCGGGAGACACAGAATGAGCGAGTGAGGAATAGGGAGTGAGTGAGCTCAACGGAGCTCTGTTGGGACTGCTGCAGATTTCTTTGTGGGCAGAAAAAGGCAGCTATGCATACAGGGGCCCAGTCCAAAAGGACAGCCTGCAGCGGTGGGAGAAACAGAATGAGCGAAGGGGGGGAGTGAGCGAGCTCAGTGGAGCTCTATCATGACTGCTGTGGATTTCTTTGCTGGCAGAAAAAGGCGGCAATGCAGGCAGGAGCCCAGTACAAAAGGCCAGCCTGCAGCGCCAGCAGAAATGGAACGAGTGAGTGAGAGAGGGAGAGTGAGCAGGCTCAGTGGACCTATGTCAGGACTGCTACAGATTTCTTTGTGGGCAGAAAAAGCCATCAACATAGGCTGGAGCCCAGTACAAAAGGGCAGCCTGCAGCTTCGGGAGAAACAGACTGAGCGAGTTGAGAGAGGGGGGAGTGAGCCACCTCAACGGAGCTCTGTCAGGACAGCTGCAGATTTCTTAGCGAGCAGAAGAAGGTGCCAACTCAGGAAGGAGCCCAGTACAAAAGAGCAGCCTACAGCACTGGGAGAAACAGACTGAGGGAGTGACAGAGAGGCAGTGAGTGAGCTCAACAGACCAACGCAATCAACATTAGGCATTGACAAATGCTTGTTTTCAGCAGACATTATTCAGTCAATTTCAATCATATCAATTGTTCCTTCTGCAGTCATCATTCATTCCATCCATTTCTACATCTGTGCCATCACACTCTATGGACAAATTCATACTGGCCATTATCATATTCTAAATCTTACCCTCAGGGAGGGTTGCCCTGTAGGTACTTTTTCCACTTCTGGAGTAGTGAGACTCACCTACCAAATACGGTGTAACTTAAATCAAAATAATTTATTGATGAATGATAAGATCATCAGCACTGCATGGTCTGCCAGCATTGAGAGGGGTTATTCCATCTCCTACAGGGCATACAGTTTCTGGCCGAATAGTACTGATAATGTGTCTCCTGGTTCTTATATAAAGGATTCTGTTATGTCCTTAACATCACAGTTTGCCTGCTTGGTTGGTATGTCTTGAAGAAGCTATGTCTCCAAAATGGTAGTTCCTTGTCTCTGGCTGGTGAACAAGCAGGTGCCTTGTCTGCCAACTGATGTTTCTTTGTATATCTTACAGTTCATTAATAAATATTTTTTTTTGAGTTTCGCTATATTTGGTGAGTGAGTCTCATTACTCCAGAAATGGTAAAAGTATTCTAAGGCATTTTCTGGCACAGATTACTCCCAAAGATTTCATATTTTATAGGCAGTGTGCCGCACTGACATTCTGTATGGATTGCCCTATAGGCAGACATGCTCACTTATTCTCCTTAAAGTCTGCATCTTGAGGGTGAATCCATCATCACAGTTGGGGGACCTTGTCTGTAGACCCACTGGTCTCCTGTGGCACCTCCTGGCAGTTACATTGGATGGTAAAGTTCAGTGCTCCAGGTGATGTTTTAGCTCTGCAGACACATGATAGGTGGCACTTCATGGTGTAGTATTTAAAAATTCAGCAGCCTCCAGCCAGCTGGCACAGCAGCAAGGTGTCCATCTGCGGTGCTGACATCCTAGGTTCAGGAACAGACCCGGGTGTTAGAGGGCCAGCTGGGGAGAGAGGGATCGAGCATCTGGAGGACTGCTCTCCCTCTCCAGGGGGAAGAGGGAAGAGTGTCTGGTGCAATGAGGACCCCTGGCAGAGGCTCAGGGTCCCACACAGCCGGTGTCTCACATTTCAGGTGGTGTGGTGGATGCTGGAGTTATTGCATGTCCCTGCCCCCAGGGAGGAAAAACTGCAGAAAAAAATTAGGCCATAAATGATGGCCCTGCTCTACCGCCATTCCCGGCTCTGACTGATGTCAACCAGGGGATCCTGCTCCAGTCATCCCACCCTGGGGCACAAGCAAGGGCTTTGTGACCCATAGTCTCATGGAGAGGTCACTCACCCAGTGACCCCATCCAAGGGGGGAAGCCTGGAGATGGGGGAGGGTGAGCGGTAGGTGAGGTCAGGGATCGGAAACAATGGCCCCCCACAAAAATAAGTAATACAAATTCAGCAGCCAAATCATGGGGCCCTAAGCCACATGGGTTTCTTTAGCTGTGCAAATCATGTTGTTAGCACCTCTGAAAGCTATGCACCCAGTGGCTGCCTAATGTCCACTTAGATTTATTAAGTATACCCCACCTTTAATTACAAGTCAAGGTTAGGCATCTTCATAGCCTTGGGGCTGGGTGCCAGTTTTTCAACAGCTCCTAAGCTCTTCAGTCCACATTTTGGGGGTGTGGGAAGGCATTTTTGGTGGGGAAACTTCTTTTGATTGCAGAGATTAACTCATGCTACTCCAAAAGCATTATCCCATCAGAGGAATAGAGCATCCTGTTAACCACTTAATTATCTAAGTTATACAATAGCCAGTTTGACAACCCAGCAACTTAAATATACAATGTTTGGTTTTTTATACTGTAGGCTGTGCCAGAACTAGTTATAGCACAGTCTATGTACATACACAGACCCCAAATCTTTTTGTTTTTATGACCACTGGTAGAGATTCTGGCACATAATATTTTCTCTGCAGGTGGTTTCTTCTGGAGTTTTCCTCTTCTGAGATGGCCAGGGGTGGGGGTGGAGTAGGCAGGGAGGGTGGAAGAGTCATGGTTTGGGAGAGACAGCTGGGTGGGTGGGATGTCCAGAGGGGTGTCTTTCTTTCTTTCTTTCTTTCTTTCTTTCTTTCTTTCTTTCTTTCTTTCTTTCTTTCTTTCTTTCTTTCTTTCTTTCTCATATTGGCTGTAGTTTTTGGTACTTATAGATCTTTTTGGTATGACTTTTATAAGGTTAATCTTCACCTAATCTAAGGTACCCATCATTCTATGGTTCAATATTGTATGCTTATGCTTTTTTCTTTCATAAATTCAATAAAGTTTATTCAATTTGAAAAAAAAAAGAGAAATAGAGCAAGAGTTATCCCTCCAAATCTTTTTCCCAGAAATTGAATACTCAATTGAAATGTTAAGCTGTCACAATAATACATACCCATGCCAGGAAATATGGTGGCTGAGGCTGTGGGTCTCCAGAAATTTAAACCGCTGTTTTTTTTCTTTCGTGGGTGGCAAAGATCGTTATGAAGTTTATTGAATTAAAGCATTTATCTTAGTAATAAAATGTCTGCTGTGAAATGGTTTGGGTGGTGGACTGCTTTTATCCTACAATTCTGCTATTCCCTCTCTTCTTCTGGAAGTCATGCCTCTGTCTGCTATCAATCAATACTAGCTATCTGTTGTCTATGTCATTACTCCACTCAGTTTGCATTTTTAACTCCTTCTTTGCAGTTTTTAGGGATGTGGGCAGAGTCTACAGCTCTTCTGTCATCTGTAGCTCTAAAAATGCCTTTTCCTGGAACTTCCATTTTAGACATTTGCATGTATTCCTCTACAGCTGCAAAGTAGTGCACAACCCCCCCCCCCGATATTTGTATTTGTTGCTCTATGTTAAAAGCATCTGAAAGGGGAGTGGGATGCTACTGTATTGTACTTCAGAACTTCTCAGGATAATAACAAAAATATGTTTTAAACTGTTTCTATCATCCGTCCAGCTCAGACTAACAGATTTGTTCTATTTCTTTCAACAACCTATGGGACTCATTTCCTCTTGTTTTTTGTGAAAACGAAAGTCAGACTCAGTGTCAGATGACAGACAGTGGAATGTAGATCGTTAGCTGCCTGACATTCCTTTCTGCAGGACAGATTGGAGGCAAGCACTTGAAACAGAAGACTGTTTTTTTTTCTCATTTTATAATATGATGTACTGAGTGTGTGATTAGTTGCAGGGTCAGGGCCTTGAAGAAAATAATAACATTTATGTAACTCATTCAAGATTCCGTTAGGTGGTCAGAAAAAAGTCTGGGATAATTTGTGTAAAAACTAACAAGTGAAAGATGCAAAAAATAGCATTGCACACTGGCATCTGAGACTGGAAGATCAGATGGCTGTGGGTTCTATCCCCACACTAGGCATGTGGGTTCAAGAGCTTGTGTACTGCCTAAAACTAATATTAGATTTTAAAAGCAGTCAATCATTACTTTTTGTATTTGAGGTACTTTATCTTTTCTCTGTTTAATTAAAAAGATTGTTTACCTGATGTTAATATGTGTGATGTGTGGAACAGCACTCTGTGTGGCAACTGACATAGCTAGCTATACTGCCCCCACTACATCGCAAGCATCATAACCTCACTGACTGTGACATCACTGCTACTTAGGAACAGCAATTCAGTGACTGCCAGGTCATTCACCTGTGATTTCACTGTCAGCGAAATCACAGTGCTGATGATGTAGTGGGGGGCAGTAGAGCTAGATATGTCAGTTGCTATGCTAAGAGCTGTTCCACACACATCCACCACAACATTATAACATAGAAGACTTTCTGATGGGCAAAAGGTAAAAGAAAGGTACTTCAGAAATAAAATTTTATAACTGACTACATCTTAAAATGTATATTATTTTCCTCTCTGCCTGGTTTGGCTCCACTAGCTCTTTAAATCTCAATACTGACACTGTAGTGCAGCATGGGGGGTGCTCCTGTCTTTTCTGTCTGCCTATTCAGGTGGATGTTAAAGATCCTATGGCACTTCTCAAAAAGAGCAGGGGAATTTCCATGGTGTCCTGGCCAAATGTCTCCCATTCACTAAAAATTCCAGCAACATCTTAATCTGGTTCAAGTAAGGATTTTTGCAATGTTACAATTTCAGTTGGTTACCATCTGTACCCCCCCCCCGTCACCCCTGAAAAAGGGACTTCTAGTCTTAGTGGGCATACCTGGTCAACGAAATTCAATGAATAAATAAATTCCACCATTATGCCTTATGGATTCCATATAAATCCAAATCATTCAAAGACCATCTTGACATATACTTTTAATACCTAACAGCAGAACAGAGCCCTTTTCCTGATAAAAGGCTGCCAACATATTACATTCAAATAAACAACAACGTCACAAATAAGGAACTAGTGGCTTATGGAAAAATCTACAGGGATTTATACAGGGATTTGATGCTGCCTCTACATGGAAAATACAGGAAAAATGAGGGCTTGTTACAGGAAAATGGTTATTTGGATCTGGGAGCACTGTGATGATTATGACTAAACAGCTCTATATGGCACCAGCAAGAAAATGATTTTGGTCTTTTGGTAGCTGTTCACAGCCCTATCAGCTCTGGCAAGAACTTGTTTCACTAGGGATAGGGCAGTGCTGGACCTGCTTCTTACAAACAGGGACAACACTACAGATGGCACAGTGGGCAGTCACCTAGGCACCAGTGATTACCGTTCACTGTGGCTTAACATTAAACAAGGAAGCCAGCCTGGTGGTGCTGAGGGTTGAGGCGCTGGATCCCATGCCTCACGCCTCGCTGACGACCCGGGTTCAGGAGTGAACTCGGGCACCTGGGGTTGGCAGGGGAGAGAGAGAATTGAGTATCTAGTAGACTGCTCTCCTCTCCTGGGGGACGGCTGTGGGAAGTCCAGCATCCTGGTGACCCCCAATGGAGATCAGGGGTACTGAAGAATGCAGACTTGCAAGATGGGGATGAGGGGGTTGCCATGTGCCATAGCATCATTGCATGCCACGCTCGGGGGGGGAGGGAATTCAGGAAAGCAAAAATCCTCCCTTGGACTATGGAGATGAAGAGGGCACCAGTGGTCCTGCCCACATCCCACCGCCAGATCCCTCACATCGGACTCCTCCTCAGGTGCAACCCACGTGCTCAATGTAGCCTTTGAGGTTTATGGGTTGCAATGGTGGGCGAACCTTCCCTTGGGGGCAGGTTGCCTGGGGCTGGGGGGGGGAGGAGGAGTTCTGAATAGTGGGGGAGTTCAGGCAGAGAGTGAGAGGCTTGATCGAGAGTGCACCTCGGAAGGATGCCCAGTCCATGGGTGTAATAAATAGAGTTAAAAAAAACAAAACAATTAAACAAGGAGAAGAGATAAACCACATGAAGATGAGGGACCTGGAGTTTAGGAAGGGTGATTTAAAAAAAAATGGGAGGCTGCCTCAGAAACAGCCTAGTAAGGGGGGATTGCCAGGGAGGGGTAGATGAACTGTGGGGGATGACAAGGGATGGTATAATTAAAGCAACCATCCTCTGCGTGATGGAAGTAAGTAAAAAAAAAAAGATCATTATGGTACTTTAGGGAAGCGGCCATGGTGGTGAAGGAAATAAGGGTGGCATTCAGGAGGTGTCAAGCAAGAGAGAGAGAGAGAGAAAGACAGGGAGGTATACTAGGTACAACAGAGGGAAGCCAGTGGGCAGTGGGGGGGGGGGGCAAAGACAAAAATCGAGGAAAGGATAGCCAAGGGGTTGGTTAAAGTAATACAACTTTTTTTTCCAGGCACATAAGTGAGAAGAGGAAAGCAAAAAGAGGAATAGTGAGGCTAAGAAGGATAGGGAGGGCAACAGAGGAAGACTGGAAAGAAAGGAACCACAAAATAGCAAACATCCTGAACAGGTACTTCTGCTTAGTCTTCAGAGTGGAGGGAGGGTAAACAAACTACCAGGGAGGAGCAGAAACAAAGTGGGAGGAGGTGGGCTCAAGTCCATTTTCAGAGGAAAGAGTCCTGAAGGAACTTATTTATTTATTTATTTATTTATTTAACAGAATTTAGGATTACATCCTTGGAGTCAGGGACTCATTTACAAAGGCTCTGCGTCTGAAAAAATAAATACAAACACTTAATACATATAGACATAGAATGGCAGTTAAAGGTTACAGTTTTTTTCAGCTATACAATATTGCAGAATCAAAATCATCTATAGATTGCATTGAACATGTTACCGAGAGCTGTATTTTACAGTTTTCAAGAGAACAATAAGTTTGCTGATAGATGGAGGGAGTAGCAGGTTTGATATTTACAGTGAAGTAGAGAATTAGACAGCTATCATGTGAGTGCAGCCAAAGGAGGCATTATTAATAGGTAATGTTTGGTAGCCCTGTCGGTAGGAGCTCAGTGTCAGGGTGATCCCGTAAAATGATAGATAGATGACCCGGCACTAGCTGGTACATTGGTGGTGCCATGAGGTGAGAATGTGCTCTTTGAGGGCTGACTTGAAAGGTCCTAATTTGAGATGGAGGAGATGTCAGAGGGGAGTTTGTTGTACCAGACTGGGGCCCTGTGTGAGAATGACCTTTGGGCTAAGGAGGTTCTAACCCTTGGGATGGACCACACCTGTCAGTTGGCAGTGCGGGTGTTCACCAAGGTGTTGGAGGATAGGAGAGAGGCAGAAACACCCACGGGGTAAGCCCCAGGTGTATTTTCTTTGTGAGGAGACATGTTTGATAAAATAGCCTTTCATCCAGGGTGAGGAGATTTGTCAGGGCATATAGGGTACAAGTATGGGTATGCTTGTCTGCCCCAGAGAGGAGTCTGCACACTTTGTTAATGGCCAGATGGATCTTGTTAAGGGCTGTGTGGTCAGCAGCTGAGTAGATAATGAGCCCATAATCGATGAGGGAGAGGACAGAAGAGGTGACAGCCAGATTAAAGGCTTCAGAAGGTAAGCAATCCTTGTGCCGATACAATAGGCCTATACGGACATTTTTGGCTCATGACAGAGTGTCAATGTGTGAATGGAAGGAGAGGCTGGAATCAAATGTAAGGTCCAGGTATTTATATGTATGGACCTGTTCTAGAGGAAGGAGAGAGTGGGAGAGGATTGTTAGTTGTGCATTCTCAGCCTTATTCTGTCGGTGGGCAAGGAGCATGGTCTTTGTCTTTTTTATGTTGACCACAAGTCTTTGGTCTATGAACCAGTTTTCAATCTGGTTAAATGCATGTTGGAGGAAAGGCTGCTATATTGTGGGATCTGGATGAGAGGTAAATAGAACTGTGTCATCCACATAGAGTAGTAGGTTGCCGGAGCAGGAATTGGGCAAGGTGTTTAGGTAGATGCTGAATAATAGAGGGCCAAGGTTGGAGCTCTGGGAGAACCCCAGAGCAGACTGGCAGGGTGGTTGAGAGGGTGTTGTTTATTTTGACACATTGTGATCTACAGTAGCTGTGAGGTTACCGGCAAACCAGGAGACGGGTCCTTGGGACAGACCTATGTGGCAGAGTGTGCTTAAGAATAAGGGGTAGGAGATGGTATCAAACGCCTTTGACAGGTCGATGAAGACAGCTCCAGCTAGGTGTTTTCTATCCAGGGCAGAGTGAATAAAATTAGAGAACTCAGTGAGAGCCATAGTTGTACTATGCCTAGGTCTGAAGCCATGCTGCTCCCTGCAAAGTAGGTTATGAGCAAGCAGGTACTCTGTGAGTTGGGTGGCTATAATTTGTTTGAAGGCTTTCGAGAGTGGTGGGAGAATAGATATGGGAAGGTAGTTATTGGGGGAGGTGCTGTCACCACTTTTCAGTATTGGGGTGACTGTGGCAGTCTTCCAGGATGCCAAGAACTGCCCCAGACTTAGAGAGTGGTTAATGAGGTCAGTCAGTGGGGAGAGGACTGTATCTAGTACTAGATGTAGGATTCTCATATCAAAAGAATCTTTGCAATAGCAAGAGCCACTGAGTGCTTTAATGAGATAAGGCCTTGCTTTATTCATAGAGATCACCCTGATATGGAAGGGGGATGCTGGGTGTTAGGGGGTGGGGTTGCAGGAGTGGGGTCGAAGAAATTATTTAGGAGTACTGCACTAAGGTCAGAGAATGATGATTTGAGGCAGTTGGTGATGGCCAACGGGTCAGTGGTAGGGACATTGTTGACAGTTAGTGGAGGGGGGGGGAGTCGGGATTTACCATTGAGTTCCCTGATATTGTCCCAGAACAACTGAGCATTCCTCCAGGAGGAGGCAAGGGTCTTTTTGTAGTAGCCCGATTTGGCCTGTTTTATGGCCTAAGTGGATCTGTTACAAGCCGCTTTATAGGCTTGCCTGTCCGCCTGCATGCCGGATGTGACTACTTTATGCCAGAGATCATCTCTGTGCTTTAGCTGTTGGAGCAGTGCAGGCGTGAGCCAGGGGGCATTAAGTTTCTTGGACTGCACTTTTGATAGTGGGCCATAGATGTCACATGCTTTATTAAAAGAACAGGTGAAATAATCAAGGGCTTCATCTATAGTAGGAGCCCAGGCGATGGGGAACCAATCCCATTAAGTTAAGTATTTTCTTAGTTTTGTGAGGCCTCTGGGTCAGAGATGATACTGGGCAATATAGTTTGGTTTGCATTTCTGCTGAAGACATGACCAGGAAAAGAGGATGGGTGAGTGATCACTTAGGGAGTCCAGAAGGACCACCAGGTCAGAGAATCTGTGGGGACGGTTGGTGAAGTAAAGGTCAATCAGGGTGCTAGAGTCATTAGCGTGGTTCACCCTGGTATGTTGTCTAACCAGCTGGGTCAGGTCCAGCGCAGTGAAGGTGTCCTTGGTGTGGGAAGCCGAACTGGCAAGCCAGTTTACATTAAAGTCTCCAACTATGATGGGTTCTGTTTTGGGGGGAAGGCGGAGATGTAGTTAGCAAGGGATTGTATATCAGGAGCTTGGTTTCTTGGGTGAACATATGTGACATTTAGAGTTACAGAAGCTCTAGAGGGATCTGGAGTAAGTGTTAATGATAAGGCTTGGGCACTATGGTCTAGTGGAGGTGTTGGAAGGGCATGGCATATCATGGAGTCACGGATGTACACAGCACACCCCCCACCAGGTTTGCCCACTCTGTTGGCTCTGTGAAGGGTGAAGCCAGGGAGGGTGACCAAGGAGTCAGGTGTTTTTTTGGAGAGCCAGGTTTCTGTGAGGGCTGGCACATCTGTCTGATGTTGCAGTATCCAGCAATGGAGACCTACCATCTTTTTGGGTAAGCTGCAAATGTTCATTGCAGCTATTCTAAGCCCATGGTGTGAGAGGCTAGGGCTTGTCAAGATGGGGCCCGGGTTAGGATGAACATTTCCTGAAATTAGTAGGAGTACAGAAAAGACTCTGAGGAGAGCAAAAGATCATTGCCTTATTGTCAAGAATAGCTGCTGCCTAGTTATAGTGCGGGTGGTACATGGGATGGCCAGGGTGACAATGGTTGGAAAGGAAAGGAATGTGATCCGGAATGGAGGTTGATGGTGGCACATGACTGCAGAGAGAGATATGTGGAGGGGATGGGGGATGCATGACAGGCAGTGGCAGTGTGGGTGGCAGTCGGTGATGATTCATGGGGGTGGGAGGTATGGGAAGAAGACCCCTGAGGGGAGGGCTGAGGGGTCCAAGAAGTAGGATAGTAAGAGCAATCAGTAGGATCCTGGGTGGTCCGTGTGACAATGGGTGCCAAGCAAGTGGTGATAAGGGGGCAGTGGCCCAGTGTCGGTATAAGGGGGGCACTCTGATACCCATAATTGTGGTGGTCTCTATAGCACAGCGGTAGGGTGATGGACTATGGTTTGTTAGGGTGTAGTAATTTGCTTTAGGTAAGAAGGACCCAGGACGAGAAGTGTTAGGAGAGAGCAGTGGGAAGAGGAATGCAACCTCCAGTAGTTGTTGCCCTCTAGTGGGTTTGCAGTATAATTTGCAAATGGAAAAAAAGATATGAATGGGAACAAAACTATGGTACCAGAAAGCATACACCCAAGAGTACAAAAAGAACTTGGGGAGTACTGTCTGCCCCACTGACGGCCTCATACAACAGCTCACAGGAATTCAGTGTGGTTCCAGATGACTGAGGACAGAAGATATGGTCCCTCTACATAAGAGTGTCAGCAGGGTTGAGGCTAGCAGCTATCGACCAGTGAGCCTCATCATAGCACCGGGGACATTAATGGAAAGACTAATAAAGGAAAGGTTGGTAAAGTATCTTGAATCCAACGGGATGCAAGACCAAATGTAGCATGGATTCATGGGTGGAAGTCATGCCAGATGAGCCTGATTGATTTCTTTGACTTGCTGACTGGGAAAATAAATCAGTTGAGGGGGAGAAAGAGGAGCAGTGGATGCAGCACATTTTTTACTTTAGTAAGGACTTCGACACTGTGCCACACAGGAGATTCATAAAGAAACTGAGCAGCCTAGGAGTAGGATCCAAACTTGTGAACTGGGTTAGAAACTGATTAACTGCTAGGCAACAGAGGGCAGTGGTTAATGGCCCTCACTGTAATGTTAGAAGAGTGACCAGAAGGTGCCTTAGGGCTCAGTACTGAGAATAGTCTGGTAGCACACCACCACAATGACAATTCCACAGCGAACACTATCACAGTGACAAATCTCACCCGGTTGCTGTGATGGTCCACTGTACACTCTGTGTCTCCTGGTGTTACGCCCCCCCACCACCCCGAACCAACTCCGACTCAGAGTTGGTTATTTAGAGAGGAGGGTGCAGCGTCCCCCTGCAAAAAAAAACCTCCATTCCTGATGGGAACAATGCTGACAGTCAGCACTGTTCCCATCACTGTTCAGGATGTTGACAACATTGCTGTCAATATTCTGATATGGAGCCAAATAGTCATCTTCAATGTCTTTATAAGTGACGTTGCAGATGAACTGTAAGGGAAAGTATGATTTTTTGCGGATGTTGCCAAGGGGTGGAAAGAATGTGTAGGGATCATGGGAAACCCAAGAAATGGTCAAGAACATAGCAGTTGGTGTTCAATGCCACAAAATGTAAACTTATGCACCTATGGTATAGGAACATAGGAAATGAGTGTAGGATGGGAGGAGGTACTATCAGTCACTAAGCAGGAATGGACCTTGGGGCTATCATATCTTATGACCTCAAAGTGGCTGGGCAGTGTGACAAAGCAATGAGTAGGGCAAGCATGATGACAGAAAGCCTTGGCAGAGGTATCTCCTGCAGGAGGAGGAAGATGCTGTTGCCACTGTATTGCTCATTGGTGAGACCCCACCAGGAGTATTATGTCCAGTTTGGGAGGCTGCAACTCAGAAAGGAGATAGACAGGGTGGAGGCAATCCAGGGGAGGACAACTAAAATGGTTCAGGGGTAGCACCAACATTCTTACAGGTAGAGATTAAGGAACATGTACACCTTGGAGGAGAGGACAGCCAGAGTGGACATGATAGAGACCTACAGGTACCTCTCAGGGGTGAGAAGGGTGCAGGAGGGGAGCCTCTTTCAAATGTAAAAGAGCACCAGGACATAAAGGCATGCAACGAAGCTGAGGCAGAGTGTAAGAGGAATGTGATAGATGCCTGGAATGGACTGCTGGTGGAAGTGGTGGAGGTGAAGCAGTCATGGGCTTCAAGCATGCATGAGACAGACATTGGGAAATATTAGTAAATAGGCAGGGAGGAGGAAGGGTCACCAGAGACCAGTTAGGGTATGCAAAGACAGACTAGGCAGGGACCATATGGGCTGAACAAGTGGGCCAAGTGGTCCTTTTCAACTGGCAAATTATATGTTTCGATGTTTCTTTTGTGCTCCTTCCTGAGGTACCATTAGGCTAAAGGAGTTATATTCCCATGGCACTGCTAGGGGTGGAACCTTCCCAAAGAGAGAGAGAATTCAAATGGACAAAGAATGCACATATAACAAACACTTCAATCATACATCTAGTCATCTGACTATTAACAATGTTACACAAGCATTACTCCATACTTCGGTTGTGCATGCCTATCGAATTGAAAAGCTATGCCTGCAGTTGAATGGGCAAGAGCAACCAGTCATGCCGATACACTTCCTGGGCTACTTAAACCAGCTTCCTCCAGCCTCAGTCAGAAGTTGTGTTTTTTTGCTTCCCTCATCCCCCCTCCAGTGGTTTGCTTTTCTCCTTGGGTTCCTTCTTAAGTACGTGAACCCATAGGGGGCACTGTGCTTTGACAAAGCCCTATCAGGTGAAACATCAGTCTGTTTTGGACACCTCTGGTCAACGTGCTCTGTACTTTTCTTGCTACCAGGTAAACTGCTACATTGAAAAGCAATTTCAGGTGGACAGCAGTTATTTTGGTCATTGCTGGGGTGAGTTCTGTGACTTTGCATCTGTGGACTGTTCTATGTCACGGTGACCCAGGTCCTTGCTGGGCAGCTCTGAATCACTGCTTACTGAATTCTGCCATGCAACTTGCCTTTGGACTATTAACAATGTTGCACAAGTATTACTCCACACTTTGGTTGTGTATTCTCATGGAACAATTAAGCATGCCTGTTTGCAAGTTTCTAGCTAAAAGAAAACTCTGAGTTACTCCCAAATGAAGAAATGTCAAGCAATGTCACAAAATTTGTGAAACTGTAAAATAATTCCATGGAAATAAAAATTTAAACAGTTGCACAATCTTACTCTTAACATAAAACTGTTTTAAATTTTTTTAATTAACTCTGTTTCAGACTTTTTCAGATTTTGGTTCACATTCCTGACAAATAAATAATTTTTCACAATCATTACCAACTTGCAAAATACTGCAATCATAGCATAACAATTGCAAAAATGTTCATTTCATGTTCAGTAATCACAAAATCTGCCTTACTTTGAAAGCCTTTGAGCACTGCATGTGACCAGATAGCGATCACAGCAGGAAAACCATATGCAAATATGCTTTCACAGAAAAAGGTACTATTGACGCAATCTTTTGCAATGCTGAGGTCTTAAAAGTCATGTATATGTATAGTACCTAGATTTACTCAGTGCCTAACAATGAGGTGTTTGTGGTTTCAAAAGCTTGTGTAACAAGTCTCTGTTAGTCAACAAACAAAAGAAAACACAGTATTACCTACACATTCTAAGGATCAATGCTACCCCATAACTAACATAGCAATTCATCTCTTGCTTGTGTATAATACATGGAGAGAAAAAAAAACATACCCACGTTGATCCAGATGAAGCCATTTCATTATCAACACAGCTATAAAACAAAAACAATTATAAATGCATTCTGGTTAAAATGAAGTGGTCACCTGAAGAACTTATGTTTGTAGACTAGACAGTCTGGCTTTCGGCCTGCTGTTCCATAGCGCTACATGTAAAAATTGTTGCTATATAACTGGGAGATTATAGTTCACCTCAAGAGCTGTATAATGGTAAAATCTCTACCCAAAACTCTGTACTTTCTGTATTTGAACTCATTATTCTGAAATTACAGACATTTTAAGGTTTATTTATAATTTGTGTTATTTCCCCTTCATGGGATGCCATGTATTGTTACTGCCCTTATCATTGTTCATGCCTGTTTGTACACTGCTGCCTGTAACCCTGCAACCCGTTAATATGTTAGCGTGTTAATTTATGCACTGTCTTTGTTGTTTGTAATTGAGCTCTTCATTATTCTCCTTTTGTACATTAGTTCACAAGTTTGCAAACAATTTTCATGCTGGTTACTTTATCTGAATGTAATTAATCCGAGGTTGCCCCTGAAGAAGGGACTGTTGGTCTCAGTGGGCCTACCTAGTTACCAAAATTAAAATTAAATACTTTTGCTAATTTCTTTAGATGCTAAATTTGGAACTTATCACTTTGCCGCATTACAGTCTAGTGGCTAGAACATAGGCCGGGGAACTAGGATACCCATGGTGGAATCTCTTCCCAGTCACATACAGCACTTGGTATAGCAGGACCCCACTGAAAATTACCTCTGTTCATACAGCTCATGTTGTGACGAGGCTTCCCCCTTAAGCGTGGTGCTGTCCACTGAAACAGACACTTTCCCCAATCCCTACTCCAAAAAAAAGAGCTAGTTTCTAAGATGACCCACTCCATTATCTATTATGGAGACCCAAGTCTTGACACCTTATTTCACATATTCTATAGATTCATGCCCAGTTGCCTTCCCTTTTTTTTTTAGACTTTGTTTGTAGCACCAAGGGACCAGGGCATCTCTCAGGTGTACCCTCACAGCCTCGGACTCTACTCCCAGTTTGAAACCCCTTCCACCAGTAGTACAATGGCTGAGCACCCCCTCCTCTGACCCATGGATCTATCCAGTCCCCTGGTTTGCCCCACCGGGAGGGTTCACCTCACCAACCTGGCGACCTTTCTGGGATTAGAGGGGCAGTCCCTGGCTGGGTTGAGGGACTCGGGAGAGCCAGTGGAATGGTGGTCCGATGGCAGGATGTGGGCCTTGGCTCCCAGGGTTACTGTTGCCTCCCTAGATCCTCCAGGGATTTTCTTGCAGTGTTTCCCCCTGGAGCATGGATATGCAATGATGTCTGCAAACTGGTGTGCTGACATCTGCCACTCCTTTCAGTGCCCCTGATCTCCATCAGGGTCCGCTGAGAAGTGATGCAAGCCCCACTACCCACCCTGGGAGAGGAGAGGATAGTAGTGCTCCAGATGCTTAATCCTCTCCCTCCACTGCCGACCCCCGATGGCCTGAGTCCATTCCTGAACCCGGGTCACTGGCATGGCTCGAGGTGTGGTGTCCAGTGCCTGAACCCTCACTGCCACTGGGCCGGCCTCCAGTTGCTCTCCTTGCACCTACCCTAGAAATCTCTACAGGTTCAACTCTATCTGTAGAATTCTTTTGGAGCAATATTCCAGCACCTCACCGTTTTTCTATCTCTTTGTAAAAACAAATAAAAAAAACCTACTATCAGAGTGCACCAGCTCCATGGCTGAAACCTTTGCACTTCATAAATCAGATGGCAAACTAAATAAAATATTCAACACCCTTCAACTTGACTCCAACAATCTGCAAAAAAGGGCAACAGCAGAGCTGCTGAGATCTGAATTTTAGCAAAACTAACATACTTTTATTTGGCTCATCAACACATTCAAATCTCACCCCCTTCAGAATCTCGCTGATTGATAACCCCTCATTAAGAAACGTAGAAACATCAGTGATTATAGGCAAAGACCAAAGGTCAAACCAGTTTGCTTTTGTCCTGACTACTTCTGATGTAGCTTATCACTACTTGGTCTTCATCTAAGCCTACTATTAGTAGTGCATTCTGTTTAGTAGATTTACCACCTCTTCCCTCCCTTGGTGTGACTGCTAGCATCCCCTTATACTTGCCAGGGCATGGCCAGATCATTATAAAAAGTCATGGGGCTTCACTTTCATCTAGACCAAAGGAACAGTATTACAGGAAGTGATATGCTTTTGCTTCACCAAGCTCCCCTTCACCCTTCAAGACAGCATTGGTGTCACTGGCTGCAAGTCCTGGTTGTAAACCCAAATGGTTTAATGCCCCAATGACTGCTTCTAGTAGATAATACCTGCTTGATGGAAGCACTGAATACATTATCAAATATCTACAATCTCAGTGTGGGGGGGGGAGATGACAGTCAGGGCAATGACATTTTTTTTAACTGCTGCATCTGCTTTCAGTCATAAAGCTTACCTAAACTTTTATAATGAAACACCTTTGATGAGCTGCTATCATCACTTCACTTACCATGTGTGAGCTCCTTTACTGGACTGGCAGTCAGGAAGTCCCTTCTCCCACTTACCACCATGACAACATGTTGTTGAAGTTTGCTGGGCATCAGGACACAATCTTTAAAAGCCCCCCCCCCCCAAACATACACACACATATTGATATGCTGTGGGCCTGGAAAATGAAACTCCAGGGAAGAGGATCTCATCCATACCCACATTACTCAACTGCCCTTGAATATACAGTACTTTTTGAAGAGCTGGCCTGGGAGGAACTCTGAAGTAGCAGGCAGAGTACTGAACAGAACCACCAAGTGCCCTACCACACTGAAACCAAAAGGTAAATTACATTTGAGCCTCAGTTCCTATATTCCCACATGAGGCAGTATTATGAACATACAAACATATGAATGGTGCCAACAAAATAAGATCTTGCAATCTATCGACTGCTTGTATTGCAGAGTTCCCAGTGGCAGCTAAAGACTCCCCCCCCCCAACCAAGTGACACCCGCTCAATTCCGATTATTCCAGTTCTGGCTCTGACTGTACCTTTTATCCTGTCCCATCCCCTTTTGAAACCATCAACTGTTTCAAGGGAACCCATTCCACCCTGCCACCACACTCTCCATGAAGAAATGCCTCTGGTCTTCCTCTTAAATGGCCCACACCTAAAGCAATGCCTCTTGTGTTTTTGTTCCCACTGAGCCTAAATTGGAAATTGGAATTGGAGGGATGATGTGCCTTTTTGCAGATGATGCAAAATTATGTAATAGGGTTGATTCTGAAGGAGGGATGGAGGCTGTGAAAGGGGATTTGAATACTTTGGAACAGTAGAGTGAAATTTGGCAACTGAAGTTAAATGTGAAAAAGTGTAAAGTTATGCATTTGGGGTGGAATAATAAAAAAAGCAAAACACACTTTAGGTGCTGAGCAGCTAAAAATAACAGGTCAAGAAAGAGACCTTGGGGTTATAATCTCAGAAAATCTGAAGATAAGAGACCAACGTTGCAAAGCTGCAGGTAAAGCAAATAGGATGCTGGCTTGTGTTGGTAGGGGAATCACAAGTAGGAAAAGTGAGGTATTGATGCCATTGTATAAGACAATGGTCAGACCACATTTACAGTATAGTGTCCAGTTTTGGAGACCTCATTTAAAGAAGGATATTGATGGTCCAGAGAGGGTGCAGAGGAGGGTGACAAAAATGGTTCAGGGAATGAAGAATAAGTCATACGAATCTAGAATGAAAGAGTTAAATTTGTACCCTCTGGAGATTAGAAGGGAGAGAGGGGATATGATTGAGACATTGAAGTGCATCAAGGGGATAAACTGGGTAAGAGATGGCAGTGTATTCAAAAGGAAACAAAGTTAAAACAAGGGGTCATACCTTGAGAGTAGAAGGAGGTAGATTCAAAAGTGATGTGAGGAAGTATTTCTTCACAGAGAGGGTGGTGGAGCCATGGAACAGCTTATCTGAGGAGGTGGTGAGTACTGAAACTGTAGAAGGTTTTAAGAAAGCCTGGACAGGTATAAGGGGTTGGGGGATGGGAAGCAAAAAGTATCTCTGATAAAGAGAAATAGGCAAGGGGAGGGAGGATACAGACAGACTGGAAGGACCAGGATGGTATTTTCTGCCATCAGAATACTATGAAACTGTGAAATAAAAAGCCTAAAGAGGCACTTCTTGTCCACTCTATTATACTTTTCAAATACTTTAAGGTCTCAGTCATGTCCCCTCTTTCCATCCTCTCTTCCAGATGCACATGTTTTGGGATTCCAGCCTCTCCCCATAAGTTCTGCCCTGCCGACCTTCAACTATCTTTGTTGCCCTTCTCTGGATTGCCTTCAGCAGGTTAATGTCCTTCTTAAGGTAGAGATACCAGTATTGCAGACTGTACTCCAGGTGTGGCCAGAGCAGCAACCTGTACAAGGGCAGTATGGCCTCCTCCCACCTGCTGCTGATCTCCCCTGCAATGCAGCCCAAAATTTTGTTGTCTTTTGCCACTACTTTTCTGCACTGTGTGGTGTGCTTCAGATTGTTAGTGATGAATACCCTCAGGTCTTTTACTGACTGAGGCAAGGATACCAAGACCCCTGTCATGGTGTGCTCCATCTTCAGGTTCTTGGCTCCAGAGTGCATAACCTTACACTTTTTTCACATTAAAGCCACGTTGCTAAATTCTGGACCACCTCTCGAGCATAGCCAGAATCCTTTTTTAAGTTCAGTACCCATTCTGCTGTATACATCCTCCCACAGAGCATGGTGTCATCTGCAAACAAGCAAATCTTGCCCTTTATACCTTCATAAGTGTCATTGATGAAGACATTAAATAGCACAACCCCAAGCACCACACCCTGTGTGATGCCACTGATGACATTTCTAGAGCCTGAGAGCTCTCCCACCACTACCACCTCCTGGGTTCTGCCTTTCAGCCAGCTAGCTAGCTATCCATCCAGTCAGTTTTTCTCCCCCTCCAGATCCTCCAGCTTTTTGAACAGTCTCTTACGGAGCACAGAATTGAAGGCCTTTCTGAAGTCCAAGTACAGGATATCCACTGCTGGATCCTTGCCCACTGCTTTCATGACCCAGTCAAAGAAGTGGATCAGGTTTTCCTGTGGCATAATGTTCCAGCCATAAACCCATGTTACTGCTAGTCCTGGAGGGCATTTCCTTCCAGGTATACTGCCAGTCTTTCTTTAAGTATGGTCTTCATGAGCTTGCAAATGACTGAGATCATGCTGGCTGGTCTGTTGCTGCCTGGCTCATACTTGGGTCTGCTCTTGTGCAGCAGCACCACAAGTGTCATTCTGCAGTCCAGAGGCACCACCCTTGATTCAACTGAACTATTTAACAGGTAAGCAAGGGGCCTGCAAGTTCCTTTGCTAGTTTTCTCAGTGCTCTTGGATGGATGTTGTCTGGCTCAAGGATTTGTCTACCCACAAGACTGATAAACATTTCTTTATCCTGTCCTCCCTTATTATTCCATCTGTGCCCCCCCTTGAGGTACTGAGCCATCCCTCATGTTTTTGAAGACCAAACAGAAGTATTCGTTCAGTACCTCTGCCCAGTCCCCATTAGCTTCCACCCACCCCTCCCCATTCCTGAGCTGTACTATTCCATCTATGTTATTTCAGTTCTTGCTAATGTATAGTATTTAGAAAGGTTTTTTTCTCCTTTTTTAATCCCTTCTACTAACTGCAGTTCTTTCTGAGCTTCAGTCTGGCTGGCTACTTTTTCTGCCTCCTAGACTTCCTCAGATACTCTTCATGGCTTCCTTCCTCTGGGTCCTACTAAACGTCCCTATTATTGACTGCCCTGGCTACCTGTTAACTAAACCAGTTGGGTGCTTTGGCCTTTGCATTTTTCTCTATTAACCTAGCACACTCCTATGTGGCTGCCACTATTCCTTCTTTAATGATGGACTACTTTTGATCCACCTCCATCTCTGCACTGTTTCCATCCAGGTGTCCTTTAGCCCTGCTCCCATCTTTCTGAAGACTTTTTCTGAAGCCTAGTGCCAAACAGACCAAACAGAAGTATTCGTTCAGTACCTCTGCCCAGTCCCCATTAGCTTCCACCCACCCCTCCCCATTCCTGAGCTGTACTATTCCATCTATGTTATTTCTGTTCTTGCTAATGTACAGTATTTAGAAAAGTTTTTTTCTCCTTTTTTAATCCCTTCTACTAACTGCAGTTCTTTCTGAGCTTCAGTCTGGCTGGCTACTTTTTCTGCCTCCCTAGACTTCCTCAGATACTCTTCATGGCTTCCTTCCTCTGGGTCCTCCTAAACGTCCTATTATTGACTGCCCTGGCTACCTGTTAACTAAACCAGTTGGGTGCTTTGGCCTTTGCATTTTTCTCTATTAACCTAGCACACTCCTATGTGGCTGCCACTATTCCTTCTTTAATGATGGACTACTTTTGATCCACCTCCAACTCTGCACTGTTTCCATCCAGGTGTCCTTTAGCCCTGCTCCCATCTTTCTGAAGACTTTTTCTGAAGCCTAGTGCCTTGCTCTTTGAGGGTTCCTTCTTCCTGCCCATGTCCAACCTGAACCACACTGTGCGGTGGTCATTCCCACTGAAGGAATCCTCAATTTGCATATCCTGGGTGCAGCCCACATTTGTCAATACCAGATCAAGGATTGCTCCCCTCTAGTGAGTGCTGTGACACTCAGGGTCAAGTATCCACTCTGAACTGCATCCAGAATTGTCTGACTCCTGGTGTAGGTTGTGACTGGGATCTTCCAATCCACCTTAGCCATGTTACAGTTCCCCACAATTACCATCTCTCCCTTCTCTGCTGTTGGACTTATCACAGCACGCAATTCCCTGTCACTTTCCTTCTCCTGAATATGCAGTCTGTAAACCACCCCGGTCTTACTTTCTCCCCCCCCCCCAGTGTACTGTAACTGTAATATATATATATTTATAAAATGGGTAGGAAAAATGATCTCTGCTGGTTGGTTGAAACATATCACATGACTATGTGTATATTAGAGCACAACCACACACCTGCACTTTCACCACCTTCCAAAACAATTTTGCCATTTAAAGATTGATAACCCACTCTAGGGTGTGCAGTTGTGCTCGATATACTTTGTAGCTGTGCCCTCGGCCTGTATTTTCGTGCATAACAACACACACCCAAGTCGCATATATCAGAGACACAACCACACACCTTAGAGTGGGTTATCTATTACATATATATCTATATATACATTTATAGATTATAGGGGTGCAGTAGTACCCCTATAGTTAGGGTTGAGCAGGCACTTTAAAGTTACGCTCCAAATTTTGCACATTTATAACTTTGCAACTGTTGAATGGATTTGCACGGAATTTGGAATAGATGGTTTCAGGTGGTAGATCTCTTAATTTGACAAGTTTCATTTTGATTGGATTTGCAGATTTCATGCAGCGAATCATCAATAAACGTGTTTTTTCTCTAATTTTTTGCAATTTCTCCTGTTTTTTTTCTCATCATGCTGCACCCACACTGTTTGGAATTTTGGCCTGAAAATATCAGGATAGAAAGTGGTTATCCACAGAAACCATCCAACATTAGTTTGGAGGAAAAATATGAATCCATTTCAAAGTTATTACATTTTGACATTTTGGGTTCTGAGCATGCTTAGTTCAGTCTTTTGGATAGCTGCACAGTTTCAATCATGGATCCCTGATTGTGGCTGGCTGGCAAAGAAGGATTGTAAAGAGGGATTCATCTCACAAAATTGCTTTTCATAAGAAAAATCCCTCTTTGTCGGTGGCCATCTTATTTTCCTATTTAGTGAAGGGAGAAAACAAAACCTTACAACTTGACCCAGGCCCCTTCTACTATTATTTTTGTTGCCATCGGGGTGCCCAATCTCTGTTTTGGCATTTATTCCCCCCTCCAGTACTGTGGTACACTGGGGAGCCCATGCCCAGTGTGCCTAAATAATAAAATAAATTAACATATGTTTCAGACACTGGGATGCCAACCCCCGGTGTCAGATGCCCACCCCAAGCCCGTTCTATTTTTGCCCACATCAGGGTGCCCAGTCTCCGTGTTGGCAGTATGAAGACCCCCATCTCCAAGCACTTTGAAACACTGGGGGCCCACACAATGTCCACCACATTTAAACTGATAAAAAAAAAAAAAAACAGTCCCTGATGTCTTTTTTTTAACCTGTGAAAGAAAACAATCCCTTGTAGTCTTTCCTGCCCCCACCCATACTGGCCCACCAACTGCACATCCACCTTCCCGCGACCCCCCCCTTACTCCATACTTTCCTCCGGATGTTGGTGCTGTCATCTTATCTGGACCAGGTCATGTCTGCACTCTTCAAAGCTGAACCGCGAACTGAAGAATTAAGGTAAGTGCTGTATAATGGCAGTGAATGGGGTTTTCAACTTATGTTGATATCGCAGCCATTTTTAGGAATTTTGGCCCCAAATTTTCAACATGGGGTTTTTGTGTTACCACCTCATGAACACTGCCACTGCCATTTTGTTACTCAGTCCCAAAATGTGATTTTGTCATCACTGTGCAGAATCACCTTTTCGGGACCACCCTCCACAGACCAACACACATTAGGGTGTGCCTTGGGGTTGTTGGGCCTAACTCTCACCCCATTCTCCTATACTGTATCATGTCAACTTTATCACACATGGAATCTGGTGAGGGTTAGGCCTGACAACCCCAAGGAACACCCCAATGCATGTTGGTCTGTGGAGAGTGGGTGTTGGATGGGCTGGTGGGGTTGGGTGGGGGATGTTAGGGGCTCATTCCTAATGTCTCATTTCCCTACTTTTGTCACTGCAACCCTAACTGATGCATTAACAACTTTTTTTGATATATATATATATATATATTGCAAAAAAAGTTTTATTGAAGCACTAGTTAGGGTCCATGTTAATGCCACAAAAGTAGAGAAATGTGGTATCAGGGTTTCCAACCCTAACTCCCCACCCTCACCCCAAAGCAGCAAAAGGAAAAACAAAACATCAGGGTTTTTGGTTTCTGGAGTCTTTGTGAATCAATGGCGGGATCTTCCTTGGGGTTGTCAGCCCTAATATACTCTCCTCCCTCCAGGCCATAGCCTCTTGTCCGAAGCCCAAGGTTTAGTTCCAAGGCAGTGCCTCATACTGATACACTCCCCAAAGGTTAGATAGAGAAGTATGTCTCACCCGCATGCTGCCAATAGGAGATCACATCTGACCTTGTTTGCTCAGGGAATAGGGTGAACACTACGGTTCACAACCCCAAGGAAGACCCCACTACTGATTCTCCAAGACTTCAGAGACCCAAAACCCTAATGTTTTTTTCCTGCTTGGGGGATAGGGTAGGGAGTTAGGGTTGGAAATCCTAACACCACATTTTCCTATGTTTGTGGCACTAACTTGAACCCTAACTGGTGCATTAACAAAGTTCTTTGCAAATAATTTCCTTTCTTTTTGAGATGGTGGAATCATATTCCATTCACGCAGGTTCCTCGGGGGCCTAAATGAAGACATGCACATGCACAGGGCCCAAAGAAAGAAAGGGAAGACTCCATCCACCTGTACAAGTGCAGGGTCCTTGCATGCCCTGCAGTTACGTGCAGTGACAGATGGCAAGAATTTATGGTCTGTCAGGTGGGCTGCAGAAGTGCAGGGCTCTATGTTCTGTGTACTTCCATGTAGCTGCAGATGCAGATGCACAGGGGAAGGAGTCCATCTCTCAGCCAATGCACAGGCCCTCTGTCATCCACAGGTGTAGACATGCAGGGCCCTTTGCCAAAAGAAGAGTTGTCTTCACCATATGCTCAATCAAGTTTAATGGCGAGAAACCAATTTAAGTCACAAAACCAAAGATTATCATGCACAATCAGATTTCAAGTTTGGATCAGTAGTTTGTTACTGAGGTGAGAAAGAAGATGGCAGCTGTCAAGAAATGCAAACAAATTTGGTGTTGTGACCATAACATGTCATAAAACTAAAAACTGTCTCAAGACACCAAATTTTTGGTGTCCTGTCAGAACGTTATCCCCTCCTCCAAAAATAACTTTAAATCTTAAATGTTATCCAAAAGCCCTACTGAGAATGCTCAGAACAGAAAAAAATAACATTTAAATCCTTAAATCTCTGGAACTGTTTAATATTTTTTCACAAAACCTTTCAAAGGCACTGCTTTGCCACAGCATGCTTTTACTCTGAAAGTTTTGGGAAATAATTCCATTCTGTGTAGGCTGTAAGTGGTTTGGAAGTTGAAAACCAAGCCTTGCGCCTGGTTGTGTGGTGTGTGAAGTTCTGGATCTGTGTTGTTTGGAGGGGATCTTCATTGTATGTGGTGGTGGGACGTCAAACATGGTGCACTATTGCATGGGGGTAGTGTAGGGTCCTGTGACATGGCAGCGAACCGAGTGGCTTGTTGGTGTACACTCACAGAGATAAAACTCTGGATAATAGTTTAAATTAAATGAAAACTGCTTTGCTGTCAGCAACCTTTGAAACAGTGCTTACATTCAGCTCTACAAAAAGGATCTTGCATTTCAGTCTCTGTCTGAATCCAAAACAAGAGTTTCAAGTTTATGTTTATTTGTTCAGCCAAAGCCTTAACAATACATACATACATTAAAAAATTCAATAAACAGAATTATTGGGGTGTGGTAGTACCCGTATCGTTAGCGTTGAGTAGGCTGCCTAATGTTGAACCCCAATATTTACATCTTAATAACTTTGGTGTCATTTGACAAAATATCCCAACATTTGGCATACACAGTCAGGCTGCCAGGGTCTAAAGATGTCAAAAGTTTTGTGATGGCATCTTTTTCAGTTGTTGAGATATGGAGTGTCACAAAATAGAAAAAAAAGCAGGTTTAATTTCCTTATACTTCACATTGGGTATTTTTTGCTCTCACCTGCAGCCTAGACAAAGTAGAATTTTTCATGAAATTTTCAGGGTTGAAGGGGCCCATGCAAAAAATGTGCCTCCGGAAGGTTTCATGAAAAAATATTATATAGTACCAGAGTTACAATGATTTTAGAGTTAACATCCTGCAAATGCAAATGATAAATTATCACAACTGCTTATTGTCATGATTTACCTCTTGTGCTGACAAAAATACTGATTGTACTGCCCACCATTTTTGTCTTACTTGAAACTCAAAGACATTGACAATGCATAAAAATAATCTATTTCTTGAAAGAGAAACAAACACCTGCACCTAGCTAAATGAGACCCATTTAACTAGATTCTGCCATTTGTTTCTTTCTTAAGCTTTCCAGAAATACCTTTTCTGGGGACCACAAAATCCAGGGTTCCCAGCTTAACGAGAGGAACCATTAACCCTCATTCTCTGCATAAGAGTAGTGGGACTTTCTTGAGTTTAGCAGCCACAGCTGGAAGTTGTGCTGTGGGCTGCAGTGAAACCAGTGAGCCACCAATCCTATCTTCTGTCTGCTTGTCTCTGTTTCTGTTTCTCTGCCCATGTCTGTCTGTCTGTCTATCTATCTATCTACCTATCTATCTATCTCTCTGTCTGTTAAGTGGACCAAGGTGCCCAGCCCCAGTGCACTTTCTTTCTTTCTCCCTCCTCCCCAACATGTTCATCACCCACTCTTCCCAATGTTTCTTTATATATATATATATATATATATATGTATAAAACTACATTAATGCAGACATTAGGGTTGTAGAACACAACTCGCACAAAGATGGGAAATGAAAAACATTAGGGATCTGGGTCTCTGGAGTATTGGTGAATCAGTGGTGGGATCTTACTTGGGTTGTCAATCCTAATGGCCAGCCCTTCCCCTCAGCCCATAGTCTCTTAACCGAAGCACGAGATACAGCTCCAAACTAGTGCCTTATAGTGGTAAAGTATGGCCAACATAATCTTCCAGAGCTTTCTTCACACAGGGCCACATCACATTTTACCCCATCTGATCAGGATAGGGGGTGGGCATTCCCATGTAAGACCCCCCACTGATTTTCCAATACCCCGGAGACCAAAATCCCTAATGTTTTTCAGTTCCTGTCTATATGCGCTTCGCATTCTACAACCCTAATGTCTACTTTAACGTAGTTTTTTGCAAAGAATTTCCCTTCTTTTTGTGATAGTGAAATTGTATCCCCATTTGCAATGAGTTAATTACAATACTGGAGACAGTCCTGACCCAGTGCATGGGTCCAGCAGGCCCTAGAATACATGTCAATATCTTGTCAACATGGTGCAGTGTCTGCACCAAAACACTACTCTGTTCCTACCCAGGCCAGGACTGGTGCTGCATGCTGCAGCACCTTCTCCATCAGTGCTGTCCCATTAAACTGGCTCACTGAGTTCACACCCGAACTCAGTTCACTGGCACAGTAAGGCAGCATGTTCCCCAGTGGTGCAATGGACATCCCTGCAAACCAGACTACTTAATAAATTCTTTTTTTTTTTTTATATATTTTGATCTCAAACTTTCAACATAGTCTTCTTATGACCCCACCTCATAAACCCCATAGGAGAAAATATTCAAATCCATGCCAAAATGCCATTGCGTATCACAGGTGCAAAAAACATATTTTCAACAGGATATGAAAGCAGTACTATTCATGAGGTGGTCTGAAAAAAATGGCTGTGTTGAAAATTTGGTGTCAAAATATTGAAAATTACCAAAGTTACACACATGTGTGGAATAATTTCAATGTGCACAAGTAACTCTGCCATTTCTTGGAATTTTTTCACCAAATGTTCAACATAGCCTTTTTGGGACCATACTTCATGAACACGGTCAGTGAAAGTTTGTTAATTTGGCACGAAGGGTAATTTTGCACAGCAACCGCAAAATCACCTTCCGGGTCCAGTTAACAAAATTACAGTTATAGTGTTCATGAGGTGGGGTCCCAAAAAAGCCGTGTTGAAAATTTGGTGAAAAAATCCCCAAAGTGGCAAAGTTATGAACATAAGTTGAAAATGCCATTAAAATACATTATACAGCACTTACTTTTATTCCTCTATTGACAGTTTGGCTTTGAAGAGTGCAGACGTGTCTCAGTTGACAGAAGGGGACAGCATACAACCTCCAGAGGTAAGTATAGGGTAAGGGGAGGTGTGGAGTGGTGTGTGCTCAGTGGGAGGGCTGGAAAGGAAGGAAAAGGAAGGGGAACATTGTTTAACCAAGAGTAGCACACTAAGCAGAAGTTGGTTTCCATATGTGACCTTGGAGCAAAAGGAAGTTAAGTGACTTGCTCAGGATCACACAGTATGCACCTAGGTGGCTGTGGGATTCAAACCCAGGTCTCCAGATCTGTAGCTCAGAACCTGGGCGATAGGGGGAAGGGGACAGCGGTGATGATGAGGGACAGTTTTCTTTATTTCAGGTTTAAAAAATAAACAGACATTGGGGGATTGCTTTCTTTTTTGCAGGAACTTTCTTAAAGTTATAAAGGGACATTGGGGGAGGACTTTTGAATGCTGACACAGGGATAAGGTTCTCCAATTTCAGCACCCATTTAAAAAATGTGGGCATTGTTGGGGGAAAACATCTAACATCAGGGATGGGCATTCCAGTGTCAGAAAATACAAAAATAATTAAACTATTTGGGGACACAGAAGGTAGGCTGCCCAGTGTCCCACACTGCTGAGGGGGGGTTGTAAATGGCAACATGGGGATTGGGCCCCCCTGATGTTGGCACTCTCCATAAAACAACAGGCGTTATGAAAGGGGGAGGTATCCAACACCAGGGGTGGGTGTCCCAGTGTCAGATTATAATAACAAATAAATGATTAAAAAAATTAAATAAATACACTACCACCAGGGATTGGGCTGTCCGTTGTGCAGGTAGTGTATATGACACAGCAGTCAGGATGGCAGAGCTATAATGACAGTAGCCCCCCGACCAACAAGTCATGACAGCAGTAGGTGTTGCACAATATAACACAGCTGTCATTTGTTATTAAATGACATTTGTGTCATATAATGCAACCAGTATTATACAGCACATACCTATATTCCTCAGTACACAGTTTGGTTTAGAAGAGTGCAGATGTCTTGGTTTACAGAAGACGACAGCATATGACCCCACAGGTAATTACAGGGCATGGGGAAGGTGTAGGGTGATGGGTGCTCAGTAAGAGGGTTGGAATGGGGGAAGGGTGATGATGAGGGAAAGTTTTCTTTTTTAGGTTAAAAAAAAGGAAAAAGACATTATAGTATAGTTTTTCTTTTGTTGGGACTTAATAAATAACATTATTTCAGGACACTAAGGGTTGGGCTCCCCATTGTCCTACACTGCTGAGGGGGACTTGTTAATTGTGACACAGGGATTGGACCCCCCCCAATATCGGCAACTCATAAATAAAACAAGGGACTACAGGTGGGCCAACACAGGGGGAGGGCAACCCGGTGTTGAAATACACTGCCACCTAGGACTGGGGCACCTGGTGTGCAGATACAGCTGAAGGCACAGTACAGTCAGGATGGCGGGGCAGCAATGACAGTAGCCCTGTCCTTGACCTATGAGTTATGACACAGCAGGGGTTGCACTATATGACACAGCTGTCATTTATAAAAGATAGCAGTGTCATATAGTGGAAGCTTCTGCTTTCGCAAAAAATCGGTTATGAATAGAATGTTTTAACAGCTGGACCTAAAAACCACAAAAGCACATAACTTTGACTAAGCTTTATCAAACCTGAAAGTTTCAGATTTCAAAACATCCTATTTTTTAAGTTAACTGATGGCAAAAAAAGTCTTACTGTTTTCAAAAATGGAGACTTTTACTTTTTTTGCATCTCTGTACCTTTGCCCCCACTAAACCAATGTACATGAAATTTACAGGAACAAGAGATATTGTCACAGAGGCTGGGCTTTCCAAATTTCATGTAAATTGGTTGAAAGGGAGCAATGTTATTAAGGTGTAAATATTTGAGTTTAAAATAGAAGTGCTTACTCAACCCTAATATACAGGTGTGACCATGCCTGTATAATATAATATAATATAATATAATATAATAATATATATATATATATATATATATATATATATATATATATATATATATTTAACCCCTTACAAATGAGGGTTTCTAACAGCCGTCTAGGAGCTGTCTAAGCATGTCTCTGGTGGTCGGCGTTCGGCACTTAAAGCCATTTAAATGGCCCTGTGAGTGCTTGTAGAGCCTCCCCATACTGTCTCTTTAAGAGCTGTCTGCTTGCAGACATAGTCACCGTTGATGAGGGGGGTTGTGTGTTCTCCTGCTCGAGTCCCACTCGAGCCGCTGACTAATTGCTCCAGTTTCGGCTGTCGCCGAAGGGGCAGAGTAAGCACTTTCCACAAGGAGTAATTGTTTGCCCCATACCTTTAGATGTGTTCGGGGGAATGTAAGCTGTTTAACCTGCCTTTCTTGCAGCTGGACTTTGTGTGCTGTGTCCCTCCATTTTGGACCAGGACTGGCTGAAGGGTCCAGTGGGGGCAGGGGGTATCTAAAATGGAGTAACTGGTGACCAACCAGGATCGGGACTCTCAATGGAGCCTGCTGACCAATGGGGATGCAGGTAGAGGTTCTGGGAAGTGAAGTTCTGGACCATGGCCCCTTTTTGCATCAATGAGGGGTGAACTTAATGGCTGGTTCCAGCAGCCAGCCAATGGGATCGGGTGGTGCCCGAAGAGAGAGTCTTGCCCCATACTGTCCAAGGGGCAGAGGTGTTGTGGCTGTGAGCGAGAAAGGAGCTCGGGGCTCCTGTGCCATTTGATCGGTCACGTGGGAAGCACATGTAAGGCCAGCATCGGGCGTTTGTAGACGCCAGCAAGTTCGGACTAAATCCGCTGGGAAGCGGTCAGAGGAGGCCGTGCAGGAGTGCGGCAATCTACCAGGCTCACCCTGTAGAAGACTGGAGAATCTGCTTGAATCGAGCTCGGTCTGTCAGGAACAGTGAAGCTGCATCGGTTGGGCTCAGTGTATGGCGGGCAGGTGATCGAGAAGGACAGCAGCTGCCTGGTATGGTACCCCTCTGCCTTGCATATAAATGTGTGGAGAAGTGCTTGAAGTACAGGCTCAGTCCTGAGAGAGGCAAAAGAGCGCTCTGTCTGCTGGAGTCATGAGTACTAAATCAGGAGGTAGCTCCCTGACCAAGAGACCTAGTGAGGGCAGGATGGTTTGGGTTCTGTACTGGTGACACTATCTGGGCCTGCTGGCTCCATCTAATCTTAAAACAGGATTAAATGCTCATTTGTGTCAGAGGCCCCAACTAGCTGCATTGAGGAACTAGCCTTTAGGGCTTAGGTACCCATAGACAGTAATTTATAGGTTAGGCCTGTGCACAGAGCCCTAGGTAGATACTCATATATTGTAATGGTAAGCTAATTAACCTGATTCCCCCCGGTCCTTGTTATACCCCCTTAAATAAATCAGATTGCTTGTTTTGCAAAGGTACACTGGCTAGTTTGTGTATTAATGGTGAATTATTACACAGTGAATATTGTGTAACTGCACCTTACTTTTCAGGGGGCCCCCGGAGTGACCTGATTGGTTCGAGCCAGGGGGTAAGTGTGTATGGTAAGGACACTGTTTTTGAACTGTGTGGATCACTAATGGGAAGAAAGAGGGGTTGCAGCAATCCAGAGGGCTGTGACCAAGTCAACCTCGACTGTTTTAACCCCGACCTCTGGGTGGAGGCACCCGCCAACAGATCTGAGCCCCTCACCCTGTTACAGTTAGGGCAGGCAGGGGTAGTAGCCCTTGGGATAGCGCCTCCTGGGGGTTACATTGTGAAGGCACCACTGGGATTAGCATCCCCTAGTGGCCGAGTGGACGAAGTGCCTAACTATGGATAAATTGAAGGAAAAGCTGGAAGGGGATATCATGGCTAAAATCAAGTTGGACCACATTAAGCCTATGGTACATAAACTGATGGGTTGGGGTGAAGCTGAAGAGTTGGACTCCCAGAGAATTGTGTTACTGCTAGATGTACCTCTAGGGACCACGAACGCTGACCTTATTTCCGTAGTGGAGCGGGTTAAGTGTTTGGGTAAGGTAGAGGTGAAAGGGAGTATGGCTGACCTACTCGATCAGACTTTGCAGGTGCTACTGTTATGTAGTGTAGCCATTGACCCTGAGAGGGTACCCCCAGTGATTTACCCGAAGGGTGCCCAACAGGGATGGAGGGTCACTCACATCCGGAGTGGGTCAGTTACCCCTGGGGGGTCTCCCCAGACTAATAGCTTCAAAGATAAACTGCTTAAATTGTTGGCTGTGGAGGGGAGGACTACCCAAGAGTTACTGCAGGCTTTGGATCTTTCCAGGATACCACCCCCCAGGCTTCCCTCGGTACGTCCCCTGGGCCCCCCAAGAGTTCTAGTTTGGCCCCACCGCCCTTAGTGGTTCCTTCTGTACAGCTAGATTCATACCGTAGGGTAAAACTTTTTTCTGGCACAGTGCCCGTGCCTTCAGGGGAGGATGATTTGAGAGCGTGGATGGACTATGCCACCCCTTTAGTCCAGGAGTGGCAGTACTCTGAGGGGAGAAATGAAAGAGACTGATGGAGAGCCTCGGGGTCTGGCCACAGAAGCCATTTCAGTTTTGCAGGCTATTAGCCCGGAAGCTACGCAGCAGAGTATCTTTCTGCTTTAGAGAGTGTTTGGAAGCACAGAGACTGGGGAAGACTTATTATGGAAATTCAAGTCTCTAAGCAGTGGAGAATGAAAGCTCTCTCCTTTGTTACTAGAGTGGAACGGGCTTTTACAGAAGGCCTATCGAAAGGGGGATCACCTCCCCAGCCTTGAACCAAGGCAGGTTGGAACGTGTTTTAAAATCTGCTAGATTTTCCAGTGTGATACTGTTAAAACTTAAGTTACATGATCGGTGAGCTGCCCCACCTGAATACTGTCAATTGATGAGGGAGATTAGAGAAGTACAGACTGATGAGGAGGGGTAGGAACCCTATGTGGGGGCTGTGAATCTGTGCCAAACCCCTGAGTCTAGCAAACCCAATGAGACCCACCCTTCGGGGGGGCCTGATGTACCCCCAGAGTTGCAAGGAGGGGTGGGGGTGCGTGCCATTTTCTCTGATCCCCAAGTAGAAAGTGAGTTGAGGGCCAAGATCAGGAATTTATGAGAACTGGTGAGGGACTTGAAGCAAACCACTACCCACCCTGTCAGGTTTGGGGAACCAGTTACCTAGAAACAAACGCCCTAGCCCGGGGGAGTCCCCTAGCCTTCCAGATGGCTCCCAGCAGATAAAGTATTTCCTTCCCAGTAGAGACCCCTGGGACCTCAAGTTCTGTTACCATTGTGGGGAGGATGGACACTTTAAGACTGAGTGCCAGTTGCCGGAGAATTTAAGGAAGGTCAACAGCAGGCTGATCACCTGGCATCGCAGGGCCTACGTCCGACCCCCTAGGAAGGGCTTTGTGACCCGGGCCCATGCCCAAGCAACTGTCAATGCTGTGCCCCCCAAATGGTCTGATGTGGTAAGGCCCTCGATGGATGCCCCAGTGCGAGTAAATGGGATTCCCACCTGAGCTGTATTGGATAGTGGCTCTCAGGTGACCACTATGTTCCAGGACTGGTATCAGACACACCTACCTGAGGTGCCACTACAACCCTTGGATGGTCTACATGTATGGGGGCTGAGTGACAAGGCTTATCCGTATTTGGGGTATATCCGGATCTGCTTGTCATTCCCTACTTCTGTGGCTGGGGTGGATGAACAGGTGGAAACCTTGGCCTTGGTCTGCCCCCCCACTAGACCGTATGATGGGGTACCCTTGTTGATTGGGACCAAAGCCCACATGTTTGGTCAACTAGCACAGCTGTGTTCTGACAAGCAAGTGTCCAGGACTGGGCAAGCTCTTAGGATACCCGCTTTGATCCAGAAGGCCTACGAGACTCAGAGAAAGGCTAGTCAGAAGGAGCCTGAAGGCCCGGTGGGTGCTGTCTGGAGGAAGGATCCGGAGCCATTGCTACTAGCCCCAAATGCCCAGTATGTTTTGCAAGGGGAGGTCCGGCTTAAAAAGGATGTCAAGAATAAACTATTGATGCTGGATGCGCCTGGGGAAGGAAAGTTGCCTGGGGGACTGCTAGTTAAACCCAGTATCTTGCCTGCTAGAGCCCATGCTTATGCCAGAAGAGTGATGGTTCAAGTTCATAATGTGTATGACAAAGAGATTCAAGTACATAGAGGCTGCACCCTGGCTAGTGTGCATTGTGCAGACACTGCAGTGCTCCCCAATAGCAAGGGTTTGGGAAGGATGACAGAGTCACGCCCGACTTGTTTGATTTCGGTGACTCCCTGTTGCCTGCTGAATGGAAAGTAAGGATCAGTGAAAAGCTTGCCCAAAGAGACCAGGTATTTTCCCTAAAAGAATGGGATGTGGGATGCGTGCAGGGGGCCGAACACCACATTCGACTACATGATGAAAGGCCTTTTCGCGAGAGGTCTCGGTGCCTGGCCCCTGCTGACATAGACGTTGTGAGATGACATCTGTAAGAGATGTTGGCTGCTGGTGTGATACAAGAATCCAGGAGCCCTTATGCTTCCCCCATTGTAGTATTGAGGAAAAAGAATGGGGCCGTTCAGATGTGTGTGGACTACCGTACCCTGAACCGGTGGAGCATTCCTGACCAGTATACCATGCCACATGACACAGGATGCCCTGGACTGTCTAAATGGCAGTAAGTGGTTCTCTGTTGAGATCTCCGCAGTGGGTACTATCAGATACCAATGGCTCCAGAGGATTGAGAGAAGACTGCGTTCATTGGCCCCCTAGGTTTCTATGAGTTTATCCGGATGCCTCAAGGGATTTCCGGTGCCCCAGCTACCTTTCAACGCCTGATGGAATGTGCTGCGGGGGGCATGAACTTGCTCGAGTGTTTGGTTTACTTAGATGATGTCATAGTGTTTGGCAGCTCATTGAACATGAAAGTCGATTGTTCAAGGTCCTGGACCAGCTGGAGGATTTCGGTCTTAAGTTATCTATAGACAAATGCCAATTCTTTCAAACCTCTGTGAAATATGTGGGCCACATAGTATCCACTGAAGGCATAGAGACTGACCCCAGCAAAGTAGAGGCTTTAACCACTTGGCCCCAACCCAGAAATTTGAAGGAGCTACAGCGGTTCCTGGGGTTCTGTGGGTACTACCGACGATTTATTAGAGACTACTCACGGGTGATCCAGCCCCTGCTTAATCTCACTCAATGGTACCCCCCGACCCATAAGAAATATAAGAAGGCTGCACAATCTGGGACTGAAAAGACTTATTTCTGCCCCAATTATGTGTTTGGTACTCAAGCTGGACTGCTGACTGTGAAAGCTTTCTATGACATTATATATCAACTTACTCACGCCCCGTGCTAACCTAATGCACCAGCTAAACCCTATGTTCTTCATACTGATGCCAGTCTGTAAGGATTGGGGGCAGTATTGTACCAAGAGCACTCAAGCGTTCTGAGACCTGAAGCTTTTGCAGACATAGTTGACCTCTCCGAAAAGAATTATCCAGTGCACAAACTAGAGTTCCTGGCTCTAAAGTGGGCTATTGTTGATCAATTCCATGACTATTTGTATGAGGCTAAGATACTGGTGAAAACTGATAATAATCCTTTGACGTATGTTCAGACCTCAGCCAAGCTAGATGCCACAGGTCACAGGTGGCTCTCTGCGTTATTCACCTACAACTAAGCTGTTGAATACAGAGCAGGCCTCAACCATATAGATGCTGATGCTCTCTCCCAGAGACCTGTGTCCCGAGCTGATTGGGCCAGGTTGTCTGAACCTGACATTAGAGCCCTTTGCCAAAAATTCGACAAGGAGGAACAGGTGACTCCTGATACTGTGGACTGCATGGTGGATTGCTTGAGTCCGTCTGAGAACTGTGTGCCTGCTGCTTACTGCCACTTTTCTGTGTTAGACACTAGTACGCTGCCTCAGTTCAATAGTGATAGCCTCCAGCTGGCTCAGTCTCGAGATCCTATGATACAACCTGTTTTAGAGGCACTGCAAGCCGGGAGAGATGTGTCCCAACTGTGGTCTGCTGACTTGAGAACTGCTCTGTTACACAAAGAAGGCCCAAAGTTAAAGCTGAACAATAAACTGCTATATCGAGAGACCATAGACAAAGAGGGGTGAATAGACAAACAACAACTGGTGCTGCCCACTGCTTTTAGAGAACTGGTGCTGAGATCCCTGCATGACCACATGGGGCATTTTGGCATAGACCGAATTCTTGACCTGGTGCGGACCCGATTCTACTGGCCCAAAATGAGTGCAGACGTAGAGCAGTATGTTAAGACCTGTGGCCGCTGTTTGCAAAGAAAAGCCCTACCTCAGAGAGCTGCCCCCATGGTCAATATCACTACCAGCGCCCCTATGGAGTTGGTCTGCATTGATTTCCTGAGCTTAGAACCTGATCTGAAAAATATCAGCAACATATTAGTGGTCACTAATCATTTCACTCAATATGCCCAGGCTTTCCCCACCAAGGGTCAGAAGGCAACCACGGTGGCTAAAGTTCTTGTGGAAAATTTCTTTGTTCATTATGGGGCCCCCCAGTGAATCCATTCTGATCAAGGAGAGATTTGAGAGCCGTCTGATTGAGAGATGCTATCCTTGTGGAGAGTCAAAGTCAGAACCACCCTCACCACCCACCCAGGGGACCCCAGCCTGAACATTTCAACTGCACCTTGCTGGATATGCTAGGCACCCTCCACCCAAGAGACAAGCCTAGATGGAGCCAACAAATTAGCACCCTGGTACATGCCTATAACTGCACTAAAAGTGATGCTACTGGGTTCTCCCCCTACCGCCAGATGTTTGGAAGGGAAGCTCAACTGCCAGTAGATGTGTGTTTTGGGGTCTCTCCTGATGGGGTTCAAGCTGATGATTATTTACAGTATGTGCAAAAGTTGAAGGCCCAGCTAAATCATGCATTCCAACTGGCTCAAACCACGGCTGCCAAAAGGAACCTGGCTAACAAAGAGAGGTATGATAAAAAGGTGAAGGCACAGGAACTCCAGGAGGGGGATCAGGTATTGCTAAGAAACCTGGGACTGCATGGCAAACACAAGATTGCACACCACCTCCCTCACATTGTAGTGGGCAAACTAGATGATCTGCCTGTGTACAAAGTAAGGCCGGAAAACAATTCAGGAGATGTAAAAACTTTACACCGAAATCACCTGCTGCCAATTGGACAGATTTTGATAGAGACTGAGCCTCTTAATGCCCTTCCCTCTGGGCCTATAACTAGAGCTGCTGCCAAAAAAAGATTCAGAGGGGTTGACTCCTCAGAACTTAAACCCCAGGAGCCTTCCCCTCTGCTGAAATTGATCTCCCATCTGTGGCTGAAGACAGTGAACATGATGTGGAGTATTACCCCTCTTATTAACTGAGTCAACTTTTTAAGGGCAACCCCCTAGCTCACTCTGGGGATGAAGTTGGGTTTTATGTACTGTCTGAGCCCCCAGCTTTGTCCTTGGAGCCCATACTCCCCGAGGATGAAGCGAGTGGCCTCAAAGTCAAGAAGTGGGGTCTATGAGTCTGGCTGAGGTTATCTGGGCTGGCTGAACTGTCTGACTTTTCAGAGAAGAGTGAGTGATGGGGTACCTGTTCGGGATCCGCCTGAGCAAGAAGAATACTTTGAGTGCCCTGATAGCATCCCAGTTGTGCCAGAAGTGCCCTTGACTGAACTAAGTAGTGTGGGTCCTGATATAGAGGGTCATGTCCCCGAAGGTACAATGGGCGCGGGGTCCCCTTCTCATGTGGAGGTTCCCTCTACTAATCTAAGTGGGGCGGAACTGGAGCCAGGGCCTGTAGCAGATTTTACTAAGACGCCTAGACGCACTGGCTGAGAAGTACGGCCTGTAATAAGGTTAAGTTATGAGTCTCTGGGTCAACCTGTGGACCTGCCATTAAATGTAGTCCATAAGGTGGTCTATGTATCTCCGAGTTCATTACCCAAGCTAGTCTTGGGGAATGATACACAACTGTTAGTATTACCCTTTGAGTATAGTGCTACTGCCCCAGTTAGCCTTCAGGTAGGGGATAGGGAAGGGCCCCCTTTATCCAAGTGTCATAGCCAGGAAGTAATGACCTGATGTATAAAAGAAAGGGGTTGTAATATGTGTACTGTTGTATAGGTAAAAAGTAAACTATGTGATGTGTGCAATCAAAAGTTTAATGTGCTGTTAATTTAAACAGTTTCATCTTACAGTGATTTAAGGGTAACTACTTGATGCGGACACCAAGTTCTTTCCAGGCCAGGAAGGGTGTAACCCCCCTACAAATGGGGGTTTCTAACAGCCAACTAGGAGCTGTCTAAGTGTCCCTCTGGTGGTCGGTATTTGGTGCTTAAAGTCATTTAAATGGCCCTGTGAGTGCTTGTAGAGTCTCCCTGTACTGTCTCTTTAAGAGCTGTCTGCTTGCAGAATTAGTCACTGTTTATGAGGGGGGTTGTGTGTTCTCCTGCTCGAGTCCCACTCGAGCCGCTGACTAATTGCTCTGGTTTCGGCCGTCGCCGAAGGGGCAGAGTGAGCCCTTTCCAGAAGGAGTAATTGTTTGCCGCATACCTTTAGATGTGTTCGGGGGAATGTAAGCTGTTTAACCTGCCTTTCTTGCAGTTGGACTTTGTGTGCTGTGTCCCTCCATTTTGGACCAGGACTGGCTGAAGGGTCCAGTGGGGGCAGGGGGTATCTAAAATGGAGTAACTGGCGACCAACCAGGATCGGGACTCTCAATGGAGCCTGCTGACCATAGGGATACAGGTAGAGGTTCTGGGAAGTGTTCTGGACCATGGCGCCTTTGCACCAATGAGGGCGAACTTAGTGGCTAGTTCCAGCAGCCAACCAATGGGATCGGTGGTGCCCGAGAGAGAGTCTTGCCCCATACTGTCAAGGGCAGAGGTGTTGTGGCTAGCCAGTGAGAAAGGAGCTCGAGAGGCTCCTGTACGTTGGCGGTCATGCAGGAGGCGCATGTAAGGCCAGCATCGGGCGTTTGTAAATGCCAGCAAGTTCGGACTAAATCCACTAGACAGAAGTCAGAGGAGGCCA
The DNA here is from genome assembly GCA_016271365.2 of Neoceratodus forsteri. Classification (NCBI taxonomy): domain Eukaryota; kingdom Metazoa; phylum Chordata; order Ceratodontiformes; family Ceratodontidae; genus Neoceratodus; species Neoceratodus forsteri. Next base: position 99,984,854 of record CM028138.1, on the reverse strand, counting down.
TGCAGGAGCGTGGCTACCTACCAGGCTCACCCTGTAGAAGACTGGAGAATCTGCTTGAATCGAGCTTGGTCTGTCAGGAACAATGAAGATGCGTCGGTTGGGCCCAGTGTATGGTGGGCAGGTGATTGAGAAGGACAGCAGCTGCTTGGCATGGTATCCCTCTGCCTTGCATATAAATGTGTGGAGAAGTGCATGAAGTACAGGCTCAGTCCTGAGAGAGGCAAAATAGCACTCTGTCTGCTGGAGTTGTGAGTACTAAATCAAGGTAGCTCCCTGGCCAAGGGTCCTAGTGAGGGCAGGATGGTTTGGGTTCTGTACTGGTGACACTATCTGGGCCTGCTGACTCCATCTAATCTTCGTAGGAATTAAATGCTCATTTGTGTCAGGGCCCCAACCAGCTGCATCGAGGAACTAGCCTTTAGGGCTTGGGTACCCATAGACAGTAACTTATAGGCTAGGCCTGTGCACAGAGCCCTAGGTAGATACTCATACATTGTAGTGGTAAGCTAATCAACCTGATTCCCCCCGGTCCTTGTTATCTCCCCTTAAATAAATCAGATTGCTTGTTTTGCAAAGGTACACTGGCTAGTTTGTGTATTAATGGTGAATTACTGCACAGTGAATATTGTGTAAGTGCACCTTACTTTTCAGGGGGTCCCGGGAGTGAGATGATTGGTTCAATCCAGGGGTAAGTGTATATGGTAAGGACACTGTAATTGAACTGTGTGGGCCACTAGTGGGAAGAAAGGGGGGTTGCAGCAACCCAGAGGGCTGTGACCAAGTCAACCTCGACTGTTCTAACCCCGACCTCTGGGTGGAGGCACCCGCCAATGGATCTAGGCCCCTCACCCTGTTACAGTCGGAGCAGGCAGGGTAGTAACCCTTGAGATAGCGCCCCCTGGGGGTTACATATATATATGAATGTTATAGTGGTGTGGTCACACCCCTATTGTTAGTGTTGAGTAGGCACTTCAATATTAAACTCGAAAATTTGCAGTTTAATTCAAAATTTTATTGTGACCAAATCTCATATCAGATACACTGCACATAGGAACAGGCAAGCACATTTTGTACTATCATATCAATTAACAAAATCAATTCAAGTCACCAAGTTTCTCCCCCCCACCCTCCACGATATCAAAACCACCCCTTCCCCTGAACTAACTCACCCCTCATTACGTCATACCCTAGGGAAGATCTGCTCACCCACCATTATCCTACCTCCTGCTTGATTCGATCTGGCTACGCCTGGAGAAGGTATAACGCTGGAAGCGCACCAATCCTTTCATATATAGAAGCCTATTGTCCTTCCCACACCCAATTTCTCCATATTTAAATTAAACAACATCTCCTGCAGCCATTCCAGATCACGTGATTGGTGAGTCAGTCATCCAGTTTCCCAGAAACTACCTTTTAAGAGAACATGAGATCAGGGCCATGTAAAATCTACATCTCTAAACATGATGCCAGAGTAATCCCTATCAGACATATATCAGGGTGAAATACTGATCAATACCCAACAGTGGGTCCGCCTCTTTAATCTGCATCCACAGCTTTTATCAGTGGGCAATCCCAAAATGATACAAATCTCTACCGCCTGATGGTACGAAACAATTTTGGTCCCACCTACTACCACCTTAAATAACTTAGAAGGTCCAGAATAAATTATTTAAAATGAAACTGCACCACCCTCAGCCTATCCTGTCTAACATACCTATGCATCTGCCTCCAGACAGCTTCCCAATCCCGCCTCCTCGTCCCCAAACAATTAATCCAATATCTAGGTTTGGGTCCAACTCGACTAGGACTTGGTCGAGAAGTTTATATACTCTAGAGACCGCAAGTCGTGTTCCCACACAACTTGGCGCTAATGACTCAAACCACTTCCCATCCACACACCCATCCCGAGATTGGACTCACTTCGATGCAATAAATGAGTAACTTGGTATAATTTAAAGACCTTCTTAACATCTATATTGTACTTTGCCAGGATCGCCCCTAACTGGGAGTATGCGAATTATTTTCCATTAAGTCCTCATTCGCAGTCCTTCCAGCTGGGGAATCCATCTACCCAAAATCATTTTCCAATCCGCAGATTCTGGATTTTGCATACAGTTGATGCTTGTCCCTGTCCGGGACATAACCAATCTTACTGCAAATCTGCCTCATGTATACGCAAAAATTTACTATTGATTAGTAATCAGCCTAGGGGGCAGTCCCTAGGAGTGGAATAGAGCAACGCAACCGGTCCACCCTGCCTCCTGATCACTTTATTTCTAGTCTAACCCACGAGGAACATAAGGCAAAGAGTCAAGTTTGCTGTCAGGAACCACCATCTCAAGTATTTACACAGACTACTTGCCCAATAATATAGTCCAAAATGTGGGAGTCTCAGACCCGCTTTCTCCCTGGGGGCCGCCAGCTTACTATAAGCCCTACGGGGCCTTTTCCCTTTCCAGATAAAGTCAGAAATTAACAAGTGCAATTCGCTAAACCAGCTTAGGGGTAGAAAAGCATTAAGCATATTGAGTGGATAAAAAATCCTAGGCAGGATATTCATTTTAACTATGCTAATCCGGCCCCAGAGCGATAGCGGCAATCCACTCCACCTCTGCAAATCCTGCTTAATAATATTCCTAGTGGTGTTCAGATTAAGATTGACTAATTTCTGTTCTGATCTGGCCAGATAAATACCCAGGTACTTTCAGCATATGCGTGTCCACTGCATACCCATTTCCAGCACCTCCGACCTATGCACTCTCATATTCAACGGAAAAACTTGGGTTTTCCCACATTAATCCTGTAGTTAGACAGTCTGCTATACTCTCCCATAATTTCCAGCACTCGCATGGATTGAGCTGTTTGGCTGAGCAACATGCAACAAGATGTCATCCAAGATATGCTGATACTTTGAGCTCATGTGACCCTACTCTAATACCATAATCCTGAGTCTAATCTCACTCTGGAGAAGAGGCTCCAGATACAAATTAATAAAAGAGGCGACAGGGGCAACCTGCCTGGTACCAGAATTAAGCGAAAACTTGCAGAAAATACTTTGCTACAGTATATTTTGGCCTTTGATCCGTTACACAAGGCAAACACATATTTGATAAACTGGGCGGAAGACCAAATTTTTCCATGGTAATGGCTAAAACTTCCAGTCCACTCTGTCAAATGCCTTCTCCGCATCCACTGACATCAACACACGGAATTTCCAGTCATTGGAATGAGAAGACATGAGACAGTTTACGAGGTGGTCCGACGCCAGTCTGCCCTTCATAAATCCCACCTGGTCGTGATGAATTAGTCTGGCATGACCTGGACAACCTAGAGGTTAAAATCTTTGCCAGAATCTTGATGTCGTAATTAATCAGGAAATAGGTCTATAACTTGTAACTTTATCTAACTCCTCCTTCTTCGGAATAAGCACTATCAAGGCTTGAATAAATAACCATCTAACTTGTCCAGGGTCAAATACTGCAAATAGTCTTTTAACCGGGACATAACAAAGTTGAAAACTTTTGTAAAAATTAGGAGTAAACCCGTCCAGGCCGGAGCCCTATCATTGGGAAGCATTTTAATTGCCTCCGGAATCTCCGCCTCAGAGATGGGAACTAGAAGTTCCTCCTTGACCTTCTGATACCTGGGGAGATTACAAGCAGATAAAATACTCTACTTTTGCCTACTGGGCCTAGGGTCATTGGGCTGTATATAAAGCCTTATAGTAATCTTCAAATTCCCTGACAATTTCCATGGGTGATGTTTAACTGTCCCATCCACACTAGACGTGATACTCTGAACTATTCTAGATGCCTCCACAGCCCTTAACCTCATAGCTAAAAGCCTACCTGATTCTCTCCTGGTTCAGGTACCGGCCTTGGTTTTCAGAATCGCATATTCTGCCTCTCTCCCAGGATCCCTCATACTCATGACGCAGCTTGATTAGAAGCTCCCTAGTCCCTCTGGCTTATTCTTTGACAGATCCTTTCTATGTCCCTAATTGTGACAACAAAGATCTAACCCTTTCCTCCTCTTCTTCTTTCTTTTCCGCGCCACACTTAATGAACTCTCCCTTAACACGCACTTTAGAGCACACCACCATAAATCTCCCTAATGATTAAATGACTATTCTCCATCTCATACTGTTCGATCCGACGTCCAACATACTCCCTAGTATCTGCAGAACATAGTAACTGATTATTCAACTTCAAATAGTCTGTCTGGGAGTATTAGCAGTCAAGTTGAGGGAACAAAGGACCATGGAATGATCCGAAAAGATCCCAGGTGCAATATTACAATTCACCAGTCCGACGACAGCCCTCTACTCACTAAGAAATAATCTATCCTGGATCTGAACTTATGAACCTCTGATAAAATGTGTATTCCTACCTGAAGGGTTCAAGACCCTCCATGGGTCACATAATCCCAAATTATCAACCAAATCCCTAATAGCTCTCTGAGCAGGCGATAGACCCTTAACTCTCTTACCATCCTTATCCAGATCTGGAGTGAACGGCAAGTTCCAGTCCCCCCCCCAACACAATCGGAAGCTGATGAAACTGACTTAAGATATTTAATAAAACCACAAAAAACCCAGGAGAGTCTACGTTGGGCCCGTAAATACTTCCCAGCACTATTCTTGTTTGGTTTAAAAGCCCTACAATTATTATATAAGCACACGAGTTCCTTCTCACACAAACGCCACATTCCTATGGAATAAGAGAGCTACCCCTCTACCCGCTGTACTAAATCCAGCCCCAAATATTTGACCAACAAACTGACATCTAAGTGTATTCAACTCTTTATCAAGCAAGTGCATTTCTTGTAAACAAATTATCTGACCCTTTGATAATTGTAAATGTTTTAATATTTTATATCTCTTTATTTTTTGCCTGACTCCCTTGACATTCCATGTACAAAACTCAAAAGGGCTACCCATATTCCAAAAACTCCTAACACCTCCTTCTAATTCCCTTCTCGGCTACACCAGACAGCCTATCGGGACAGCCTATTGGGTGGGCAGATCTTCCCAAACCTATCTTCTCTAACCCCTGCTAAAACCCTCCCCTCCCTGTCTAGCCCCTAATAACCCCAATTGGAATCCAACTACATACATCTAAAATTAACACAACCGAACTCCCCCAACGCCCCACCCAAAGACATTTGTCCATACATCCATAGCTCCACTAGCTAACCCTTCCTCCAGTCCCCTCGGCAACCTCATCAACTTCTTAACCCATTCTAACTGCAACTTCCCTTAAAGCCTATATTCTCCTACAACCTTCCAAACACGGCATAAGCCAGGCATTTATTCAAAAGAAGAAGAAAAACCCATCACAAAATTAAGTCCCGGTCCCCACCCCCAAATACATATCATATATCCCAAAAGCAGAAGAACAATCAATTGAGCGTATACAACCTCTACAATTTTATGGTAACTTCACATTATCTATAAAAGCAGGGGAGAAAAAAGGGGGGGGGGGAGAATGAAAGAAAAAAGGCTCTTATCTGTAAGGATTTCAACAGAAATAGTCCGTGGCTCCATAAGATGAATGTAGTCCACATGGAACACTGCCACTGTCCACTTCCAAAAGAGATGTCCATTCAGGCAACTCCAGGGCCCAAAAACTCATATCCTGGGTCATCCCCCGATTTAAATTCCCTCAGACCGTAACCTAAAACAACAACAGAGGCTTAAAATGTCCTGAACCCAGATAGACACTTCCAGTCCTTCTTCTCGACGAGATACACCCCCCGTATCCACAGCCATCCAGACGAGACCAGAAAGCAGCCGTCATCCAAGGTAGGCATAAGAAGCCCTCAAACCTCTCATGAAGGCCACCACCAAAACCAATACATGCTTCAGCCAAGAAAAAGCCGGTTTGCCCCTCCATATAACCAGCACCGGTCTGAGTTCACTGCGAGCCGTTACGTAGGGACCCCCCCACATTAGAGAGGTATTTCAAGTTAAACCGCCAGAGGCCCTTTGCACACCCGCTGGATTACCTTTCGGGGGTTCGAAACCCACTTCCCCAACTAGCGAGGAGGAACTTTTACGTTGCTTAAGTCCAGGGCCCTTGTGCGACAGTCACCTCACATCCTCTTCAAACTAAACATAAAAAAAAATAACAGCAACCCAGTCCGATTCACTGATCCCTGTCAAACGAGAGATCAGACATCCTTATGAGGTGAGCAGACAGAAACCAAATACAGGCAGGCTCTCCCCCCTGCAGAGACCCAAGGGGCTATTTGAAGAGCTCCGGGAGGGGAGTCGACAAACCTTTACTCGCTGCAGGTGCGTCTTCAAAAGTAGACCATTGACCGGCCAGCAGCACCTGCAGTTTCGCCGGGTAGAGCACCTTGAACCTTATTCCAGCCGGGATCAATTTGGACACGATCGGGTGGTATTCCGCCCTCCTCTGTCTCACTGCCACGGGTAGATCTTGGGTGATCCTAATGGGGTTCCCCTTCCACTTCAGTTCCCTGGTCTCCTTAGCCTTCGTAATCACGAATTGACGTTCCTGATAGTTCAGGAAACAGACTATGAACACGCGCGGGGGGGCACCCGATGCTGGAACCGCATGCAACGCCCGATGAGCCCGCTCAATTATGAAATTTTCACCGAAGGGCGTCGGGCCTACCGGATCCTTGTAAAGACCCTGGGCAAATTGAATCGGGTCGGCTCCCTCCTCACGCTCCGGTAAGCCGATAACAACCACGTTATTCCTCCGGCTCCGACCCTCTAGGTCTTCGATCTTCGCCTCCATCCTGGATATCTTGTGTCTCAAATTAGTTAACTCTGGTTCCTGCTTTAAAAATCTTTTCTCCAGTGAGGAGACCTTCGCTTCTGTATTCCCCGTGCGCCGTGACAGATCTTCCAAGGCCAGTGTGACCGCTTTCAACTCTTCGGTCACAGTGCATAACTCTGCACGAAAGGGCTTAAACTTGGCCAGAAACTGCGCAAGGGTCAGGGGCGCGTTTTCTGGAGAGGGGCTGTCATTTTCGGGGCCTTCACCCTCCGTTGCAACTCTCGCTTTCTTCATCTGGGCCTTAGCCGGAGAGACAGGCGGCGTGTGTCGGGGCATGCTTCTTCGCATTTCGATCTCCATATACGCCCAATTCTCCACCAAAGATATCCAAATAACGTATGAAACCTGCTGAAATCCAGCTAAAGTCACTAGATCCTCCAATATTAGAAAAAATTAAACTTTAATGCCGATAGGAGGCTGGAGGTGAAGGATCAGACTGCTTTCACAGAGCTGGCATCACGTGACTCCCAAATTTGCAGTTTAATAACTTTGCAACTGTACAACAGAGTTGCATGCAAACTGGCACCCACCATCACCCAGGGTAGATCTCTGGATGTGGCAAGTTAGTTCCAGACAGAGGTGTGGTTTCTGAGTTCCAGAGAGGTGAAAAAATCATTTTTTTGCTCCATGACTTTGCTGGGATTTTTCTTTGAACTTGCTTACAGCCCAGAAGCCCAGATGGTATAGAATTTTGGTCTGAAAATGTCATGGCTGAATAGGGCTAGCCCACAGATGTGCCTTTTGCTAGTCTGGTGAAAAAATAATAAGCCAATTTAAGTTATTGCATTTTAAAATGTGAAAAAATCATTTCTGAGCTCGCTCAGTAAGCACTAAAAGATAGCTGCATGAAATGAAAAGGAATCCTGTTTCATATGGGAAAATTATTTTTTCATTTGCAGCTATCTTGTTTCCATTTAAAAAAAAAAAAAAATTCAAAATCCACAAACATGACATCCTGGAGAGAGAGATCACCACACCTAACTGGCTTATCTGGACCTCATTAGGTGCAATCTTTATGTCAATGTTAGATGATGCCTTCGAAATGTGCTTTATTTACTGTTATGAATCCTTTTTCGTGACTGCGTGATATGACAGAAGAATCCTTTTTCTTATCACGAGTCATGAAAAATTATCCTTTTTTGTGATTCAAGGATCCTTGCCTGTCTTTTGTATCGCTGTCCCTGGTACTGTAATGTTTTTCCCTAGTGTCTAGTGGCACCCATATGCTCCAATGTGGCTTTAAATTGCTTCTTTTAATGGAGATACCGTCAACTAGCCCCCCCACCCTAAGGAAGCATTTACAAGGATTTAAAGCGCTGGAGTTTAGTACCATTCAGCTGTTTCTGTGAGCACAATATACTGTAGGTTTGTACAAACAGCATTTATTTGGTATTGCAGCCATAGCACACTTCTTCATTTTGACTTCTGTGGTTCATGTATTTTTTTGGTGCAACAACTGTGCATCTGAGTCATCTGCTGTTTGGTTTGCCTTGACTGTCGACCAACATACAGAGTCCACTTCTGGTTCTTGGGTGAAGACTGCAGACACACAACCCTTAATCCTTGGTGCATGCAGACTCACAGAGATAGTAATGAGGGAATTACAGCTCCTAGTTGCAGACAGATGAATGATCCTTGGGTGCAAATGCACTTTATATGACCCCAGGTGCTCAGTCTCTTCTTGTGTGCAAACACACAACTCTTTCTTTCTTTCTTGTGTGCTAGTGCAGACACACCTCACTCAACGGGTGCAAGATTACACTAATGTTATCCCTTTAGGCACAGTTATATATCCCTGGAGTCTAGTGGCACCCCCCCACCTGCCGATCACTGTCCCACTTTAGAACATATAGTGTTCTGGTGTCTAATTGTACCCTCCCACCTGCAGATGCTATTTAATGAACCTGCAATAAAGAAAACTGTCCTTGATGTTTTATTTTTTGTGACATAAACAGTCCCTCACTGATCAGTCCCCACCACTCATTCAGCACCCACCACCCACTACCCCATACGCCCAAGTACACCTCCATACACACCCTCACTGACCTGAACAGGACCCAGATTCGAGATCCACTCTCTGACCAAAGACACACCTTGCTGCTGGAATTGCTGACTACAATATGAGAAACAAACGTAAATGCAGTTCAATGTATTTCAGTTGGGTTTTCAACTTTTATTCGTAACTCAGCCATTTTTCAACACTTTGACCCACATTTTCAACATAGCCTTTTGGGAGCCCAACCTCATGAACAATATGACTGTCATTACACAACTCCAGCCCAAATGAAGATTTTGTGGTCACTTGTTGATTTCACCTTTTGGGTGGAATTTGCATACTGACAGTCATATTGTTCATGAGGTGGGGTCATAAGAATGGCAAAGATGTGACCATTTGTTTCAATTTTGCTACACACACTTGTAACTTTGGAAATTTTAAATATTTTGACCCTAAAGTTTCAACATAGACTTCTTATTACCCCACCTCATGTATGTCACAGCTGTAATTTTTCAAATCCTGTCTAAAGTGTGTTTTCACACCTGTGGCATAGAATGGTGTTATAGTTGTGTAGAATTATGTTTTGGCAGGGATTTAAACATTTTCTGTACCATGTAGATGAGGTGGGGTAATAAAATAGATATGCTGCCAATTTGGTCACTGTTGCTCTATTAATGGAAGCACAGGGCCCTTCCACACTGCCATACATATATGCATCTATGGAGGGATGGGAGCGTAGCACTCCCACAGGCACATAAGGATATGATTACATGATCTCAAAAAGTAAAGAAATTATTTGCAAAAAACTATGTTAATACATCAGGGTTGATATCAAACTATAAACAAGAGGGAAATACAATGTTAGGGTTTCCAACCCTAACACCCCACCCCCACTCTTCACACACTTACCAGGGCAGGGGTGTGCCTTGTGGTCCTCAGCCCTAATGCTCACCCCATCCATCTATCCTGTATCTATCTCAGCATTTTTACTTATGGAATGGGGTGAGAGTTATTGTTATTAATCCCAAGGCACGCCCCCAACACCTGTTTCTGTGTGCAGGGTGGGGGTGGGGTGTTAGGGTTGGAAACCCTAATGTTATATTTCCCTGCTTTTTACAGTTTGAGATCAACCCTAACTGATGCATTAACATTGTGTTTTTCAAAATATATATTCATGGCAAAAAACTCTGTTTAATGCATCAGTTTGGGTTGTTCCACAGCAACAAAAGCGAGGAAATTCAGTTAGGTTGAGGCTCCCTTGCACCCCCAGCCCACCTCCCAACGGCATCGGGTGTAATGGGGTTCGTTGGCTCAACTCTCACCCCATCACATGTGTAAACAAGCTGAGGTATAGAAGAATGGGGTGAGAGTTGGACCAATGACCCCAACGCACACCACAATGCCAGTTGGGGGGGCTGGGGGTGCAAGGGGGCTTTCAACCCTAACACCGAATTTCCTCACTTTTTTCACTGTAGAACAACCCTAACTGATGCATTAAATGGAGTTGTTTACCATGAATTTCCCTTCTTTCTGAGAAAGAGGACTATAAATGTGGGGAGTAGTGCAATGTAATGGCTGTGGGGCAGCAGTCTTCCGGGTCTTTCTGGAGGCTGAGATACTGCCCTGTTTGCAGACAACTCTCTGCCCTGAGGGAGAAAGTTGCCCATCTTCAGGCCACACTGGACAGTAGTAAGTGAATCTTCCCTCAGGCTGCACTGGACAGTAGTAAGGGAACCTCCCCCATCCAGGCAGCACCAGAGCCACCACCACTACCTCAGAGGTTGTGAAGAAAGCACAGCAGTTGGACCACAGTGGGCTCAGGGAGGGTAAGGGTGGTGGAACAGAGGCACACCCAGTCAGTTGTTCCACTAAACAATCCATACACCATTCTCGGGGAGCATAGTTCCCCTCTGGATGCACCAGCAGAGGAGACTAAGGAGGTTGCTGACAACTGTCACAAGGGAGGCCCTCAGGAAGGAGGCAGAAGATACCACAGGGAAAGGAAGCAGCTCCTGGTGGGGGACTCAATTATTAGGGGGATAGAACTAGGGGGAGCAGGGAAAACTGAAGTAAGGTGCCTGCCTGATGCCATGGCTTGGAGGGACATGAAGCGCATCCTTAGGATCACAAGAACAGTTGCACGGGAGTCTGAGCTGGACATCATTTTCCACCTAAGGACAAATGACTTGGCTCTTCATGAGATTAGAGAAGTGCAGAAGGACTCTGTAGAGTTGGGGAGGGGCCTAAGACAAGTAGCACACACAGTATCCTTCTCAGAGGTGCTGCCTGTCAGTGGCATGGGTGAGGCGAGGGTACTTTGCACCATGCAGTTTAATGAATGGTTGAAAAAATGGTGTGGAGCACAGGGGTTTGGCTTCATTGGGGACTGGGGTTCCACCTGGAGGGACACCAGCCTATACTGGAAGGATGGTCTGCATCTGTCCAAGAAGGGAACAAGTCTTTTGGGCAATCAGTTTAAATGCTTCATTGGCAAGCTTTTAAACTAGTCATGGAGGAGGCACTGATAAGCAGCAGGAAAATCCCAGCCTCCCCCTACAAAACAGGGTACTAAATGAGAAAAAGACCAAGGTAGAAAGGTCAGTGGGGGATGCTGCTACAGAAGGTAAAGCCATCAAAAATTGGAGAGCAATGAGTACCAATGCCCGTAGTCTGCGTTACAAGCTTCCTGAATTAGTGGCCTTGATGGAGGAGGAACATCTAGATATCGTGGCAGTCACAGAAACATGGTACACATAGAACCATGACTGGGACATAAACATACCAGGATACACTATCTACAGGAGGGACAGGGAGGGTAAAAGAGGAGGAGGAGTAGCTCTCTACATAAGGGAAGGAATCAAAGCAACAGAACAAAAGGGTAAACAGGGAGGAGAAGAAGCACTGTGGGTCAATTTGGAGACAGGCAATGGCACTACAATCCGCATAGGGGTTGTATACAGACCCCCTTCTCACAGGGGAGGAAATGGACAAGAAAATGATAGAAAGTATACTTAGAATGGCAGAAAAAGGGGAGATATTGCTGATGGGTGATCTGAATATGCCAGATGTTAAATGAAGTGCAGTTGCAGCAGCCACTTCTAAGAGTGGAGTTATTCTAGATGCCCTACAGGGGGCATGCCTTAGACAACTAGTATTGGAACCCACTCTTAGACCTGGTTCTCTCAAATGGAGATGGAGAGAGGATCACAGATGTAGAAGTGGGTAGCCATCTGGGAACTATCGACCATCGAACAGTATGGTTCACAATAAACACAGCAATAGAGTCAAGCCGTACAAAGGCAAAAGCATTAGCCTTCAGGAGGGCTGACTTTGCCAAAATGGGTGAGTGCCTAAGGAATGCACTAGCAAATGGGCAGGAAGGAGGGGTGGAAGAACAATGAGAAATAATAAAAACTCCCATCACAGAGGTAACAAGCCTTTGTGTGAAGCAAATAAACCAGACAAAACAATATAAGAAACCACTATGGTTCTCAAAGGAAGTGGCAGTGAAGGTTCAAGAGAAAAAGAAAGCATTCAGGAAGTACAAGGAATCACAGAAGGAGCAGGACAGTGAATTGTATCAGTTAAAGCAAAAGGAAGCTGGGAAGGCAGTCAGAACAGCAAAGGCCTGAACCAAGGATAAGATAGTCAACTCAGTTAAGAAGGGGGATAAAACCTTTCTTAGATACATCAGGGAGTGAAGAAAGACCAAGGGAGGGAAAGTGAGGCTTAATAAAGGGGAGAGGGGGTGGGAAGAGGGTGACTGTGAAAAGGCAGAGATACTAAACAAATATTTTTGCTCAGTATTCACAAATGAAGAGGGGGAGGTACCTAAAACAAACAATAGAAACACTCTGGATACAGAAGTTGATACCAGCCCATTTACAGAAGAAAGGGTTCTGAAAGAACTCTTAAAACTGAAGGTGGACAAAGCAATGGGGCCTGGTGGGATTCATCCCAGAATTCTAAAAGAACTAAGGGTAGAACTAGTGACACCACTGATTACCCTCTTCAACAAATCATGGGAGGATGGGGTGGTACCTGAGGATTGGAGGAGGGCAGATGTGATTCCCCTTCACAAAAGTGGGAGCAGGGCAGAAGCAGGAAACTACAGACCTGTTAGTTTAACCTCAGTGATAGGGAAAATGATGGAATCACTTCTGAAGGAAAGAATTGTCGTGTACCTAGAGGCCAGAGGGGCACAGGACACTAGGCAGCATGGACTCACAGCGGGAGGGTCATGCCAGACGAATCTAATAGATTTCTTTGACTGGGTGACCAAAGTAGTAGATCAGGGAGGGGCTGTGGACATGGCCTACTTAGACTTCAGCAAGGCATTTGACACAGTCCCACACAAAAAAATTACTATACAAGTTGGCCAGCCTGGGATTGGGTCCCAAGATGATAGCCTGGGTAAAGAATTGGCTGGAGAATAGGACACAGAGGGTAATAGTAAATGGAGTCCACTCTGAAGAAAAGGGGGTTACTAGTGGGGTACTGCAGGGTTCAGTATTAGGACCGGTCCTCTTCAATGTCTTTATAAGCGACATTGCAGAGGGACTGGAAGAAAAAGTATGTCTCTTTGCAGATGACACAAAGATCTTCAACAGAGTTGATGCACAAGGTGGGGTGGAAAGGATAAAAAGGGACTTGGCAAGGTTAGAGGAATGGTCAAATGTACGGCAGCTTAGATTCAATGATAAGAAATCCAAGGTAATGCACCTGGGAAACAAAAACCCAGAGGAAGAGTACACAATGGGGGTGAGATACTAACAACAACAAAAATGGAAAGGGACCTGGGGGTAGTCATATCAGATGACTTAAAGGTGGGCAAGCAATGTGAGAGGGCAGTAAGGAGGGCTGGGGGGATACTGGGATGCATAGGGAGAGGCATCACCACTAGAACCCAGGAAGTTGTAATCCCTCTGTACAGACAGCTGGTGAGACTCCATCTGGAGTACTGCATGCAGTTCTGGAGACCCAATCTCCACAAGGACATAGACAAGATGGAAGCTGTCCAGAGGAGGGCAACTAAAATGGTGCAGGATCTGCACCGGAAGACATATGAAGAGAGACTAAAGGAGCTTAATATGTATAGCCTTGAGGAAAGGAGGGAGGGGGGGACATGATAGAAACTTTCAAGTACCTCAAGGGAATCAACAAAGTCCAAGAGGCTAGCATCTTTTAAAAAAAGAGGTGTGCAAGAACAAGGGGGCACAATTTGAAGATGGGGGGTGGCTCAGAGGTAATGTAAGGAAGTATTTTTTCACAGAGAGGGTTGTGGATGCATGGAACGGCCTTCCAGAGGAAGCTGTGGAGTCAAAACAGTGGTTGAATTCAGGCATGCATGGGACAGTCATAAGGCAATTCTGGGTGAGGGGGGTAGAAAGAAGTAGGCTGCTGGTTAACTAGAATCTGCAGCTTATCCATTAGGTAGGGAAATGGGGAGACTGGGTGGGCCAAGCGGTCCTTATCTGCCATCAAATTCTATGTTTCTATGTAGATAGTGACTGGAATGCGGTGGTGGGAGCTCCCACCATGTGATGTCTTGTAACATAGTAATGGTAACTGCAACACAAATGCAAGCGTTAACGGTTACACACATGGTAACGCAAATGTAAATGATAATGCAAACGTTAATAGAAACACAAGCACAAAGTGATGCCAAAGCGAACAGTGATGCAAACGGAGATGCAAGCGTGTATGGAAACGCAACTGGTAACATGCACGGTCATGGTACTGCTACTGTAAATGCAAATGTTAACTGTTACAGCAACAATAATGACAAAGGGAACGGAAAGGCAAATGCAAGCATGTACAGAAACGCAAAGCGTAATGTGTACGGTCACGGTACCACAGTTGCAAACACAAATGGTAATGGTAACAGCAAAAATAAAGAAAAAGGAAACAGAAAAAGAAAGGCAAATGCAAGAGCGTATGGAAATGCAAACTGCAACTCACACAGCCACGGTACCATAATTGGAAATGCAAATGGTAATGGTGACAGCTAAAATAATGCCAAAGGAAACAGAAATGGAAATGCGAATGCAAGCGCGTACAGAAACGCAAACCGTAACACGCACGGTCACGGTACCACAATTGGAAATGCAAATGCTAACGGTAACAGCAACAATAACACCAAAGGAAACAGAAACACAAACGCAAGCTCATATGGAAATGCAAACCGTAACATGCACGGGAATGCAATTGGAAACGCAGATGGTAATGATAACAACAACGATGATGCAAAACGAAAGACAAACGCAAATGTAAGGGCTGCCACAAATGCAAATGGTAATGCGCATGGTGACACAAAGTGAAACACAAACAGAAACAGGACTGTAGACAGAAATGGTAAGAGTAACACAAACACAAGCGCAAACAGAAATGCAAAGGATAATTCACACAGTGGTGTACACGGGAATGCTAACGCAAATTGGTAGGGAAACGCAAGTGGAAATGCTCGTGTAACAGTAACTGGAGCACACACCCTGGTTTTCCCCAACAGCTGCATAGAGAAACACAGTGAGTACAAAGAATGTATGCATAATAATGGGACTCGGAGCAGAAAATAAGGAGTTAGAATACTAAATTGCTTATATCTAAGGAACCGTACGACGTAGAAAAAAAATAAAAATTTCGTATGAATTATGACTTTCCTGGCTAGTTTTGTACTTAGTCCCCAGTTGGGGGGGCTAAGCATTTTTCCAATGAAAAGTCCATATCTCACACCATTTCGAGATATGGGCCCCAAAAGTGCAACGGATGCCACAATGTTAGTCTATGGGAAAAAGCATCAACTTCAGTGTACCGTGACTTTGCATCCCTGCAATATTTTTTCACCAAACCACCAAAAGGCACATCTGTGAGATGGATGTTGGCTTTCTTCCCTCTAAATTTCAGCCCAAAAGACCAAACCGTTCTTTTGCAGCAGGGTGACAAACAATTGCTGTCATTTTTGCCAAAGTGCTGCAAAGTAGTGTCATGATTTATGACACTTTCACAAAAAAATCACGAAAGTGTCGCAGGTGCGACACTACCTTGCGACACTACTTTTCCCAAAAATTTAAAAAACATATTTCTGGGTGTTTAACCCCAAAATAAAGAAATGCCTAGCATCCTCAGGGCTTGACTAGGTAAACACAAAAAGA
The DNA here is from genome assembly GCA_016271365.2 of Neoceratodus forsteri. Taxonomy (NCBI): domain Eukaryota; kingdom Metazoa; phylum Chordata; order Ceratodontiformes; family Ceratodontidae; genus Neoceratodus; species Neoceratodus forsteri. The sequence goes on along the minus strand of CM028138.1, from coordinate 99,968,898 downwards.
ATTGTGTCCCTACATGGTCCCAATTTTAAATGCCAAGCATTTCTGTGAGCAGTAACTGAAAACAAAATGGCTAACTCACAACACTACAGGCATAATTTGCAACACTAAAAACTGCATTTGCGACACTGTCATACTTTTTGTTAATTTCTCCCATTGAGTATAATGGGAAACTTGTTTTTTGAATAACTTTTGAACCGTTCAATATTTTTTTCACGGAATCTTCAAAAGGCACACTGGGGACCCTGGCCGCACGTTCCCTGAAGTTTTTGGACCACTCGAGCAAACCGTGTGACCTGTAGTTGCAAGCAAAGAATGTGCAAAAAACGTAAATGCACCCCAGAATGCCACTTAATAACTCCACAGCCGTATATTCAACCAGTATGAATGTTGGCAGATCCCAAGATCTATGGTTATGCCCCATGCCTGCCAGATTTCAGGCAAATCCTTTGAACGGTAGCAAAGTTACTAAGGTGTAAAGTTTCACCATTTAACCTTTAATGGGGTACTTTCCCTTACTATGGTAGCACTATCACATATATATATATATATATATATATATATATATATATATATATATATATATTTTATAAGATGACCGGGCTTTTCTTAACCCCTCTCCTCTCCAAGTCACCCACCCCATTCCTATTTTCTAGGTGGTGTGCTGGTGCCTATGTCTAGTGCCACCAAACAGTCACCCAGCACTGGGATGCCCAATGGCCAGTATCAGAATTTCAATCTCCCCTGAAAATAAGAAAACCATCCCTCATTGTTTTTGTGACAACAGTCCCTCTCCAATCTCACCCCCCACCATGACCTCTCATGCAGGACCCACTATCCCATACACCCTCACCCCCCACCCACACACACGCCCTCACTCACTTGGAATTTTCCTATGACAAACATCCACTCTCAGATCAAAGTCAAGTCTTGCTGATGGAACTGACAACAGTAATATGAAACTAAGGTAAGTGTGGTTCAGTGTATTTCAAAGGGGTTTTGAACTTTGATACATAATTTTGTATATCTTGTCCTCAAATTTTCAACATGGCCTGTTTGGGACCCCACCTCATGCCCAATGGCAGTGGAACTATGCAAATGAGGTCCAAAAAGTGATTTCTCTGCCACTTTGTGAAATCACCTTTAGTGTGGGATTTGAGGATTTTCACCACCTTTGTTCATGAGGTGGGGTCCCGAAAAGGCCATGTTGAAAATCTGAGGACAAAATACCTCAAAATTAGAAAGTTATGCACATACATTGAATTTTACTATGCTCTCTCATAACGTTGGTAATTAAATATTTTGACCACAGATTTTCAACATAACCATTTTTTACACCATTTCATGAATGAGACAGCTGTCATTTTTCAAATCCTGGCAAAAATGTGTTTTCGCACCTTGGTGCAGAATGACATTTCAGTGCTGCAGAATGATGTTTTTGAAAGGATTTGAAAAGTTTCACCACTGTGTTCATGGGGTGGGGTAATTTATGTGTTTATTTAAAAGTTTCACTAGGAAAGGACTACTGAGCAAGTTGCTCATTTTCAGATGTATCCTAGGGGAAGGGGAAAAGGACAATAGCTATAATTAGAGAGAAGAGTTGTAATATTGCTCTCCAACTCCTACAGGCAGCTTGGTGCATCCCACTGCAGCTCAAGTCTGGTACTGGCACTCAAGTTCTGTCCTGGCACACTAGTGTGCTACTAGCACTTATGTATTAATGTATTCCCTCATTGAGTACCCATGATATGTTCACCCTGTCCCTGATGTGCGTGCTCTGCATTGCTCCTACCATGCCTTGTACCCATGATATGTTTACCCTGTCCCTGATGTGCAAGTTCTGTATTGCTCTTACCTTGCCTTATACCTATGTTATGTATACCCTGTCGTTATGATCATTGTTCTGTACTGCTCTCCTTATGTAACAAGTTCATATGTAATCCCTCCAAACCATGTACATTGTCTGTATTGCACTATTGCTAAACTCAACTATTGTATGTATACCTGCCTCCTCTGTAACCCTTCCCCCCAGGTTGCACCATGAGACGAGCATCTTTTTGCTCAGCGTGCCTTTCCTGGTGAAACATTTTCAATAAATAAATAAATAATAAAACATATATAATGCAGGCAATACAATTAAGGCAATGGGTTATACAGTGTTATAAGTGTATAATAGACATCTGGGATGCAAACAGGTTACAATTTGCCTAACAATGCAGGAAGAGCTACAGACACCTGGCTAGGAGCAAAGGAGAGAAAGGTGCAGTATTATGAAGTAAGAAAGTGTACCTAGTGAGTAACAATAAGAGGGACAGCATGATGAATGAGTAGTGGGGTGAAGGAATTAGGAGCACTTGCAGGAGGGTGAGGTGAGGATTCAGAGGCAGGAGGATAGGGCATGAGAAGAAGAAGCATTATGGATGGGAGTTGGAAGTGTGTTCCAGAGCCCTGGGAAGTGTGGGAGAAAGCTGCTTGGCCAGCAGATGTAGTTCTGGAGGGGACAGCAATGGTCTAAACATTAAAGCTCCTAAGGGAGGAGGAGGAGGCAGGAGGAAGGGGGAGAGAGAGGCAGAGAGGTAGGGTTGAGAAACCTGAACCAGAATTTACTTAGGAAGGTGGCACAGTGGACAATGCACCTCTCCTCAAGAGAGGGGAGAGATAGAGGTTGGTACATAGTGCAGTGGTAAGTATAAGGAGGGCAGTCAAGAGAAAAGTGACAGAAAAAGTGGAAGATTGTCTAATCTGACTAAGGAAGTACCGGGGTTGCACTGTAGACCACATCACCATAGTCAAAGAGGGGGAGGATCTTTCTCTGGAGAACTGCATGACGAGCTGGCAATTGGATGCAACCATAATTTTTAAACTAGCAACCAAGCTTAGGGTGCATTTTTTTGTAAACAGCAGCCACATGACAAGAAAAGTTGAGGTTTTGGTCAAGCCAAATCCAAAGATACCTGACAGCAGTAACATCCACAAGTGGGGAGCTATCTAAAGCGTGGAAAGAGGGAAGGGAGGGTAGCCTAGAGAGTCTCTGCCTAGTGCCAAAGGACATGGAGATGGCCTTCTTGGCATTTAAGAATAACTGGTTTGAGCACAGCCAGAGCTGAAGTTTGTTGAAGTCAAGCTGAAGTCTGGATGCAACATCAGTAGGGGTGGGGCCAGAGGTAAACAGAATGGTGCCATCCTGCATACATGTGAATGGATGTAGATGAGCAGAATGCAGGGAAATAATTTAGGAAAATGGAGAACAGCAGGAGCTAAGCACAGAGCCTTGTGGGACACCTGTGTTAATAGGGAGGGGTGAGGAAAGTGAGTCACCAATTTTACCAGACTGGATCCTACCCACCAGGTATGAATGGAACCACTTGGTGGCTGTACCTGAGAACCCAGCAGAAGAAAGTTTATTTAAGAGGAGGAGGAGAAGGAAGACAGTGTCGAATGACTTAACCAGGTCAACAAAAATAGCAGAAAACACATTGGGAAGTGACAGTGTGAGCAATTCACAAAGGTTTTCTAGAAAGCAAATTTCACATTTCACTGGAAATTCAGCAGCAAATTAAAACTTGGCAACACATCTATTCCCAAGGTGTGTTGTCATCCCACAGTAATGCACAGCCTGTCATGCCTTATTGCATAATCAACAACATGTACATAGATTTTCGCCATGGGATGGATGAATACCAGAACTGCATGTTTATTTAGGTTTTATTATCCAGGTAAGTACTCTGTAAAAGAATGGTCTCTTTCAAGCACGACATGAGAGATTACAATTGTTGTTCAGCCCTGTTATTCATTTACTAGGAAAACAATGTTATTGTAACTGTAGTTGTCATTCATGTTGGTTCTTCTGCTTTATCAATTTGAGTTGTGGTGTATAATATACTGTATATATAAGACATTCCACAGGCCATCCTGAAAGAAGCCTTCATTCACTATATCATGTTGACAACACTGCTGCCGTAGCACTTGTGGATCTACTTTGCTGCACTACTCATTGCTAGTCAGAACTGGTAGCAATATATGAGAGTGAATAATAAACAGGAACCATATCAAATATGTGCTATTAATGCAAGAAAATGCAAAAATCACACATGCCCACACAAAGCAAAGCATCATGGACTGCATATGCAAATCACCACAGAATGTTATGCTGGTTCAACTTTAAGCAGAATTGCATGGTGCCGAAAGGCCTCTCACATAGTTTGCTAAGGGTGCTAACAGATGACATAGACACGTGTTTCGTCCTACCAAGACTCATCAGTATGCCTCGTCTGTCTGACACCCCAGTGGAATGAACCAGCTACCCTAAGACGGTCTGTCTGGGTTATATTGTGGTGAACCCATTAAAATAAAAAAAATATTTAAAAAGACAAAGAACCTCTGTGCACAGACACTGAGGCAAGGGTTACCCCAAAGGGCATTTGGCTGAGAAGCCAAGTTTCAAGAAAATACAAAATCACACATGCCCACACAATGCAAAGCATTATGGACTGCATATGCAAATCACCACAAAATGTTATGCTGGTTCAACTTTAAGCAGAATTGCATGGTGCTGAAAGGCCTCTCACACAGTTTGCAAAGGGTGCTAACAGATGACATAGACATGTGTTTCATCCTACCAGGACTCATCAGTATGCCTCGTCTGTCTGACACCCCAGTGGAATAAACCAGCTACCCTAAGACGATCTGCTGCACAGTCCTATCATGATATTGGCAGCATTGTGATAGCTGTTCTCTGACCAGCTCTGTTCTGTGCAAAGATGAAGGAAAGTGATTGTGGCCCGGAATGTCTGGTGGTGGCCAATGAGGCTGGGTTCGGGTGTCCATTGGACACCTCCCACCTTGGGGAGGGAGGGCATCTCTTCCATTACATGACCACCTCCTGGTGACTCAGGGCAGTGGGCTTGTTGTGCAGGAAGGAAAAAGTGAGCCCTCTGAGGTGACCTTACATTGGCACATACCCACTAACCTGGCAGCTGTCATAGAGGCATCACATGCCCAAAGCAGGGCCAGCAGAGGAGCACCAAAAGTAGGGCTGGGCACACCCACCCTTCCAATGGCCCTGATAGGCATCTTGCCAAGGCTAACTCTGAGGACCATGCCCTGGGGTGGTTCACAGGGATGGTCTAGTAGGGGAATAAACCCCCAGCAGCACCAGGCAGATGAAGCTGCCCCCAAGCCACAGCTGGGTCTCCTTGACTCCCTCCACACCTTGCTGGCTTCACCCCATGGGCCCTGACTGTCTAGTGAAGTATGTTCCTCTTGGCTTGAGGGGAACCGGGGGGGGGGTCCTGCCCATGGGGGATAAGCCATGGGTTACAGTTGGGATATTCAAGGAGGTCCCAGCAGTTGGCAAGGTGAAAATGGGGGACAAAAGCTGAAAGTAGAAAAAAAAGAAATGTGATTGTGACATATCTAACAGCTGGAAAGGGTTTATCTGGAAGTTAGATAGCATGATAAAAAATTTCAAGGAAACATTAACACCATTGGTGATATATAAACACCTTTAATTTATATATTTAGTCACTTCTGAAGCATGTTATTGTCCCATCTAGCAGCACCTCATTGTCCTTGTTTTTGCTTGTAAATTAATTTAAAGATCTCAGTTTTGGCATGATGCTTATTGGGGAGCTGCTGCTTCTAATTCTGAATTTATTAATTTTAGAAAATTTGAGTATAGACCCTCTTCTTTTTCAATATGGTTTTTCTCCCTGGGGGAACAGGCAGGTTCTCAGCCTATCCATACTCCCCGCAACCAATGCATGCCTCCCCTGATTTACCAGAGCTGAGTTTCCCACTGATTCCACCTTGCTGGGGCCAGGGAGCATCCTCCCCTCCTGTACACAATCCAGATTGTGTTCCAGCAATCAGGAGGTGGCACAGGCCACAGAGAATTGAACAGGGCTTCATAAAGCCCACCTTCCCCAATTTTTGTTGTTGTCCCATCTCACTGTCACAGCAATACATAAGGATGTGGACATGTAGGGCACATGCCCTATCAAAGCATGACACCACCCCTCCAGTGGCTCGGGACCTACACTACTACCAGATCTCTACCAGATGGCAATCATAAGCCAAGAACACTAGCTAGTACCCAAAAAAACATGTGCTGCCTGGTATTTCCAGGTGCTGCTGTTATACCAAAATAGCCTGCAATGCAGAAAAGCACAAATCAAATACAGCACTCAGTTTGGAAGTGAAAAAGGTACTTCATTTAACAAAGTGCTAGCAAAAGGTATCACCCTGGCACTTTGAGATTAAACTGTCTCTTCACGGGGGGGGGGGCACAGAGTTGGAATCCTCACATCACCTCTTAAATAAATATCTTAAAGTGACAGTGACAGTAATTCAAAAGCAATTGCACAACAATGTTACAAATCTAATAAAAAAATTGCATATTTTGACACCAATACATCATTAGAGCTTTGTTCCTTTGATAATAACTAACAACAATAGGATAAACACTGGTGGTAGCCCAGTGGTTAGTGCATGCCAAATTTGGCTAATGGGATCCATTAGCTAGCAATCACCTAAAAAGTTTATAGTCACCCTTACACTAATGTTATTAGTGGACTCTGCCAAACATGAAGTTTGTTTGCTAAACGACTCCCTTCTTTTCAGATTAGTACTCATATGGTCATACATCTGGAGCAATATAAGTTGAAACCTTATTATGTAAAATACTCCATGGAAGACAAGCAACATTGTGCTACTTGTGACACTACTGAACAATAAACAGTGAACATAAAGACAATTTAGAATTGCTTGTCTGAAATAGATGTCCTTGGTTCTGCCTAATGGGCAATCTTCAGTGAGGTGTTATTGTATCAGAGTTGGCGATCTCAGCCAAGGCTAGTATTATAAATCATGACTGAAAGTGCTTATTTTGTTAATAAAACACAGGTTTTGACAAGATGAGAATGCTAGCCACCCCTTCCAGGGGGAGGAGGGCAGTCCCTGGGATGAGAACCTCTCCCACCCCGGCTAACCCCCAGTAACCCATGCTCATATATCATTAAGTCAGCTATGAGGTTGGAGGTAGGGGGTGGGAAGGAAGAAGAAATTGGATAGGAGGTGAGGTGGAGGAAATCTCCAGAGGGGTTCTAGATGAAGTCAGGGAGACTGAAGAAGGCAGAAGTTATTATGCCAACAGATACCAAAATAAAGATACCTACCGATTATTATAAGAAGTACAATCGCAAGAATGATTGTCAGAATAATAATGGTCATTTTAGTACCATCTAGAAAGAGGGAACAGAAAGCAACATTAGTAATTAGATTAGACTGTTTCTACTGATAATAACAATTAAAATGGACTATAAATGTTACAGCATATTACAAAACAGAAATTAAAAATGTGAATATATTTTTAATATATTGATCAAATTAAGTATGATTGATTTTGTTCTTGTGATCCAGATTGGCCAAGAATTAAAAGAAGAAAAGAAAAAGGTCTGTTACATATATTTGAAGTTCTGCAAAACTAAAATATAAACATATGTTAGAGCAAGGGAGCATTCCTGACCCATCAAAATGCTCCTTTCTCCTTCAAGTGAAACACTTCTATTCTGTAAAGTGTACCCAACATACAGGTGCACAGGAAATGGACATGCTGGGGGAGGGAGAGGTTTTACATTTTTAAAATATTGTTGCTTATCCTGGATCTGTAGTATTTTAATTCAGCACACTCTGGATCCTCTGGTTCTGGGATTATCATTATGACTACAGTGGAAAGTAGGTACCACAACCAGATCCCATGTCACAAAATACCTGCTTACATGTCTGGTTTTGTAATGGAAGCAGCATTATCTAATATGTTCTCCCTATTTACTCAGTATAATTGGGTCGCTTGATTTACAGATAATATTTAAAAATATGTCTGATGCTGATGAAATAATTTTGTTTAGACTATATACATATATTAAACTTAAGTCTTAACTATACTCTTAAAGTGATGTAGTAATTGAATTCAGTTAATATAGTCAAATAAATATTGATGTATTATGATCTTCAATGATACATTTGTATGGAATCTATGTACTTTTTACTTAATTTTAAGATGATGCGTATGACAAAGCTAAAGCAAATAAAAGTTTTGTATCTTTTTTATTATTATTCAGTGAACATTGTAAGTGTTTACCAGCACTATCAGTCCTAATAAGACCAATATGGAATATTTTATTATTATAAAATGGGTAGGAAAAATTATGTCGCTGATTGGTTGAAACACATCACATGACTGTGCGTTTATCAGAGCACAACAGCACACCTACACTTTCACCCCCCTCCAAAACAATTTTTTCATTTTATAAGATAGATAACCCACTCTAGGGTGTGTGGTCGCACTCTGATATACGCATGCCTTGGGTGGTTGATGCAATCGGCCTACGGCCTTGTGTATAACAATGAACACCGAGGTGTGTGTATAACAGAGCATGACTGCACACCTTAAGGTGGGTTATCTATTATATATAGGATAGAGTGTGGACATCGGCTAAAAATTCAGCACATTTTGCTGAGGTGAAAAGGAAAAGGTATTAAAAATAATGAAGGGCATTAGGGATTTGACCCTCACAGCCATTGGTGACAGCACCAAATCTATCATGCAAAAGCTAAAGAACCTGAAGTCTAGAGACCTTCACCTAAATGGTATGTGCTTACATTAACTCAATATTGGGAATATTGCAGAATCACTAAAGGAGTAAGAGTTCCAGTGGAGTCCAGTATAGGCATAAATAATGATGCAGTTAACAAAAGATGGGATGGCATCCATACAAAGTGAAGTGTAGATTTTATGTATGCCTTGATTGAAGCCATCATAAGTGAAAGAGGTAAGAAGACTGAAAAGATGCAGAAAGAAATTAAGCAATACAAGCACAACTGAGAAAATAATTCAATAAGTGGCTAGAATAGACAAAAGCAAAGTTAAAAGATTATGAACAATCAATTAGGCAGGCTAAACTCAAGAAACGTCAGCAGAACACTGTACACTACCAGGATAACAGAGTCTGTATGTATGAGAGGTATAAGAGGAGAACAACCTATACAGATTCAAGCTGTGATAACTTGGGAAGTTACACCAGAGATTCCCACAGGGGGAGGGGGTCTTAGACCAGGCTTAACTGGCAAGCACAACAGAGTGATACACACGAGATGCAGGACAGAATGCAGGACACATTACAGAGCACCTCCAACAGGTATGATCTTCACAACAAGAATGAGGGTATGGGAGGAGAAACAGAAAGACCAAGTGGAGGAAGAAAAGACAGGCTTCAAAAGCCAGCACTAGAAGAGAACAGGGTAAGACAGCTACATTTAATTTCAATCAGAAACCCCTCACACAGATTGAGAAGTAGTCAAGTCAAAGTTTATTTAGAAAGTGTATAATCATAAGACACTCAGTACATAAGAAGCTGTGTGCTCATGAGACAAACACTCATTAAAAAATGCATAATTAAAACTGGTTTGCTAGCAGTATCATTTCTCATGTTACAACATATGTAAGTTATAATTTCAATATATTACAAGCTTCTGGATAGAATCTAATAGCAGCATAAGAACAAACAATACTTTGGCCACTTATAAATCGTAGGAGGAGAACCTCCTTTTTGGATCCACTTGTTTTATTCATAAAGAGCCCTGACTACTTTTTCCTTACATTGTCTAATAGTGAACAGTCAAATAATAAATGTATGGTTGTTATATATTCATCCTCCATACATTTGCAATTCCTGGACTCTATTCATTGTTCCCATGGTATCATCTGAGACCTGTAATGAAAATTAATATTAAATCACATCCTCACTAATGTTTTCCTGTGTAACATATTTTGGCACCAGTCCAAGTAATTCTGATGTCCATTCTGGGTATCTTTCAACTTACATTGTTCAAATACTGATGAGGAGGAAATTTTCATGTTATCCAGCATTGCTATCTGTCCACTGAGTTTTTACAATCTTTATGTATTCCAAAATATTAGCTACACTCCAATTGTTAAAAATATTAATATATTAAGAAATATTTTAAGAAATATTAAGAAGTAGGCTGTTAGTTAACTAGGATCTGCAGCTTATCCAATAGGTATGGAAATGGGCACTCTAGGTCAGGCAAGTGGTCCTTATCTGCTGTCAACGTCTATGTTTCTATGTTTCTATTAAACAACCCTGTTTTGTGTATCATACCATTAAGTTTATTAAACCAGGATGAGTACTGTATTCCCTCATTGTAATGCAGAATAGCTTTTCCCAGCAGCCATACCTTAATTTAATCTCTGTTTTTTTTAACATTCTTTACCAAAAATGTAATGCCCTTATGTTTGATGACAGTTCTATCGCAGATAGTTTTGACTCTTCTCAGACTGTAGGGTTTCCCAAAAGGGTTCAAGTCCTCAAACTTCAGTGGGGTAAACTAGTGTGGCCTTTACTTTTGCTGTATATACTTTGAGCATAGCCTTGTTTGAGTTATCTGCATACAATTTTCCAATCCTATTTATGCCTAGTACCAGCTGTCTTCCTTTTTATTTGTTAATTTTTATATGTTGACTCCAGTTCACATTATTATTAATAGTGTTGCACCTGGGTAAAGATGCACTCAGATATTAATATCTAAGTGCATCTTTTCAGTATGGGCTGATACTGGACTCAGTCAGCAGCTGGCCATGGTGGTGAGAGGTGGACTGTGCCAGTCACCGGCTAGGGATGGGTGCGGGGTGCTGGGTTGGCTGGCATGGCTGGGTGGGGAGTGGGGGCCACTTGACTACCAGGGAATGGGTGTACTGCATATATCTATGTTGATAGGGGAACCACTAGACTACCAGGGATACGGAGATCAATATAATTATTATTTTACAGTTTGGGGGGCAGCTAGACCACCAGAGATATGGAGATCACTATAATATTTATGATACAGTTCAGGGGGCCGCTAGACTACCAGGGATATGGGGATCACTATAATTATTATTTTACAGTTCAGGGGGCCACTAGACCACCAGAGATACGGGGATCACTATAATATTTTATTATACAGTTTGGGGGCCTCTAGACTACCAGGCATATGGGGATCACTATTATTAATATTATAAAGTTTGGGGGGCCACTAGACTACCAGGGCTGGCTTATTGCTGCATATGCAGCTGGTGACTTGCGGTTTGGGGCATGGGTGGGGGGATGGCAGCATGTTGTCATGTCTGCAGGTGGGTCTACAGGACCCCTGGGGGAGTTGCCATAGGTTACACCAGCTAAATGCTAGTGTAACTTACAATGCCAGTTCTCCTCTGGGGGTTCTTGTAGAATCCTGATGTGGAGACTTTGTGGCTACCCTTCTAGAATGGGGTGCAAATGCTGCTGTAAACCCCCTATTGCCATGCCACAGGGGGTGTATGCAACATAACTGCTGTTCGGTGCAAGTGGCCTGCGACATGTCCCAGGCCACTTTGTAGAATCACGCATGTTGCAACTGCTGACGTAAGTTGCTACATGCTCCATTCTACATGGTGCAACTGATGTTACACCAAGCATAACCCTTCTAGAATCTGGACCTATATATATATATATATATATATAGTCTCATATAATTATATGTAGTGTGTGTTTTACCCTCAGACAGATATGCCATGTGTAATAGAACCCTGTCAGCACTTCTCTTTGTCTCATAACAGAGAAATCCATTGTTATGTCTTATATTATACATCAACAGGAAATGCCACATGTAATAGAGCCCAGTCAGCATTTCTTTTGTCCAAGCTATAGTGCTAACCGAAGCTCATTATTTGGCTCATATGATACTCATTATTAATTCTGTCTTCTAAGTCATCTTCCAATGGAGAATGACTTAGGACCAATACATATTGTTTCTCATATCTGCATCTATTAGGTAATCTCTGTTGCTATGCTGATATCTGTAGTATTTAGCCTTCTGCAACCCAGTTCCATGGGGAGAGAGAACGAGATCTTGGAGAACCTGAGATCCTACAACCCTGGAGATTATGTACATTCTTCAGGAGAGTGATGAGAAACTCATCTCCCTTGTGATTTTCTTTGTCATATGCTTGGCGTAAGTAGTATAATAAACATTTATTAGTACTCTTGCTAGTTTATGAATGTTTCTTTGGCAGACTTTGAAGACATAAGAATCTATATTATTAGTATTATTATTATTTATCCTACACACTAAGAGTGTTTAGGCAACATAAAATGGCGACCATGTATGGAATCTGGGTGTTTGCCAAAGTTACATTTTAATTTCCTCTGTAAATTAAAACACTGGGTGAGAAATCCTCAGCAATAAGCAGCTGAGAGTGTCTTCTATTTAACTTTTCGGTCTGTTGTGTGTACCACAGTGTGGACAAAACAATCTCTTTGCAGACATTCAATCTCTGTGTAATGAGTTGTATTATTTTTGTTTGTTTTTGTCCTCTTCTTTCTTTGTGGGAACACTTTCTTTGTGGGAACACACAGCTGTAGAGGGATCTGAACAGAAAGATAGACTGCTTTCGTTTGTGGTTTCAGATCCCAATGGGTCTATACTCATCTAGGAGTTCACATACACCAAAGGCTGTTTGTGTCCTGTCATGAACTTTGGTTGCAAACAAAGTTTTTGATCCATAGATAGCTAAGGGTTTCTTATATTAAATGACATGTCTAAAAATATCAGTACTGAGTTGAGGATGGATGCCTTGACATACCAAACTGCCTACGGTGGTTGGTCTGATTTTACTGAGGTAGCAGAATCCAATGGTAGCCCTTTCAGGGAAATCATTGCCCATCATGGGGAACTGAAAAATGGTACCAAAAGAGTTGGTCCTGAAGGATTATTAATTGCAATGTTGTTTAAATGTTGTTCTAAATAAACTATCTGTTTTAGAATCGGAGTATGTTGCTTGCAAAATGGAGAATGTTGCTTGCAAGCAGGCGATTAGTCTGAAAAAGGCTTCTCATAAAGAAAGGATAGATGGACTTCTTTTTAATAACTGAAGCAGCCAAGACCTGCATGCCTTAGGAGATAACGCTCTAAAGGCAAAACTTATTAGAAAAAAGTTCTTCAAACGAATGGTGTTCTGGCTAATAACAATGATTCCTTACGTTTTGAAAACAAGGAACTTAGGGATGATGGGTCTGAAGAAATTACTGAAAGAGTTAAATTGTTGGTATTTCAATGCCAGACCTTGACTGAACAGCATGAATTATCATGTTTTCAGTACAGCAGACTTGATATAAATGTTTTGAATCTAAACTGTGACACAGTTTCTGTTGATAACAGGCAAGTTTTACAAGATGAGAATGTCTTGTTATCTGAAAACAAGGCACTTCACAGTGTGCTAACTCCTGTATCTGAGCAGTTAGACTGTAGGAGTAAAAAGTCAGATATGGCAACCTTGCACCATCAGCCACAGGTATTGGCAGGGCATACTACCTTAATGTCCAAAGACCTTGCCTCTTCTGATGTTGAAGAGTTTGATTTGATTTTGAACAGTCACAGTATGTTGTGGGGTGGACTAGAACAAAGGCTAGCCACTTGTTTTTCTGTGATTCACAAAATGGAGAATTGTTAGAGTCTCAAAATGGTGGACACGCATGTCATCAGGTTGCATTCCCATATCATTCCCAAGATGGCTGCTCATGGTCATGTGATATAATAATAATAAAATGTATTTAATTGAGTGCCTTTCAAAATTTCAAGGCACTGTACAGCAAGAGCAAACATAAAAACATATTCAAATACATTCAATAAAATCAAATATAAACATATATTCCAATACAACAGTATAAAATCAAAACAAAGAAGGAAATGCCTTTTCCCATAAGAAGGTCTTTAGTGCCTGCTTAAAACTCCCCACCGTCCTACACTCCCGGAGCTGATGGGGCAGAGAATTCCAGAGGGTAGGTGCAGCAAATCCAAATGCACGGGAACCAGATGACTTCAAATTTACCTTCGGAATCTCCAGCAACCCCCGCCAGACGAGCGGAGCTGTCGCAGAGGGGTGTAAGGCACCAGGAGCTCTTTCAAGTAGTCAGGACCCAGACCGTGTAGGGCTTTGTAGGTCAAAAGACCCACTTTAAAGGTGATCCGCCACTGTATTGGCAGCCAGTGCAGAGCGCGCAGCACAGGGGTAACATGAGAACTTCTAGAAGCCCCAGTCAACAAACGTGCAGCTGCGTTCTGCACTAGGTGCAAGCGGCGGATATCAACCCCAGGAAGTCCTAGGTAAAGGGAGTTATGGTAATCAAGGCGTGGTGTCACAAAGGCATGGACCAAGACCGGCAGGTCACTGGGTGGAACAAGATGTCTAATCCTGGCAATGTTCCTAAGATGAAAAAAGGCCAGCTTGACGACTGCAGACACCTGATGGTGGAGGGTCAGACCAGCGTCAAGCTCCATTCCCAGGTTACACACCCGTTCAGAGGTGAGGATCTGGCCCACCCCCAGGATTAATCCAGAGGGGAGACCAGTCCTCAATCCCTCTACCCTGCTACCTAGGTCAACAACCATAACCTCAGTCTTTCATGGGTTCAATTTTAAACTGCTGGAATTCATCCAGTCTCGGATTTCTGCGAGGCAGTTGTTCAGTACCGAGATAGCACTAACCTGGTCAGGTGCAAAAGGCAGGTACAGCTGAGTATTATCAGCATAGCAGTGAAACCTCAGCTCATACCATCTTACAATGTCTCCAAGGGGTGTAGCATATATACTGTGAATAACATGGGGGAAATCACCGAGCCCTGAGGCACCCTGCATGGCAGAGAGAAGGCCCCGGATGAAAACAAATCCGAGACCACTCTCTGCGTTCTCCCTTCAACCCAGCCTGTCAGCAGATCCGTCAAGTTTTTACTCAAATTGATTGTGAGGAGATCGCTAGATTCTTTATGAATAAGGTTGAAGACATCAGGAGGGAGTGCCTCCAACCTCATACTTTAAGCTATATCATTAAAAACAATGTTGCTACTATCCAGCAACCTTCTGGTGGGGAAACCCACTTTACATTTGATGGGGGAGGGGACATCCCCGATTCTGAAAGCTCCGTGGCTGTGATATTTTCAGCATCACAGGCCACATTGGGGGGGGGGGGGGTTACAGGTTTGATTTCTGAACCTGGGCTGACAGCTGTTTCAGTACTACTTTCTCCACCCCTGAGGGCTACTGAACTACAATCCATAGCTGGAGAACTATGTGCATCTTGCACACCACTTTTCTCCACTGTGCAGGCACCACTGATAGTGCCAGCACTGCCAGCACACGATGCAGAACCCTCTCCACCAGTGACACCTGGATCATCCCATACTGTGGCTGCTATAGCAGGCACAAGCCAGGAACAGTCTGGGTTATTACCAGCACATGCAATAGCAAATACAAGTAAGGAACAGTCAGAGTTATTCCCAGCACAAACTATAACAGGCACTTCTGGTAAGAAGGTACAAGGTATCCTAACACTAATATCATTGTCTTTTCTTTTGGAATCACTGACCATGGTCCCAGCATTGGTTAATCCTAGCACAGTTTTAGGGTATATTGAAACTGCTTCATCAGATATAGCAATCGCAGCAGTTTCAGCCCAAAAATACAACAAACACATCAGACCTATTGTTTATGCATCCCAGGTACTTGTCCCAGTGGAGCTGAAATACAATCTTTGTAAAATGAATCTTTTGGCTACATACTGGGCAGTGAAATACTTTATGTACATCATTGGATATGCACCCATTGTGCTGCATTCCAATCATTTGAAAACTAACTTTCTGTTGTCAGACAGAGTAAAAGATGACTCTATCCAATGCCAGACTTACACACTGGTCTCTAATTTTGCAGGATCATGACATCACTATCCTTCCTATCAAAAATCCATCCTTGTTGGCCCATGGCCTACAATTTGCAGGAGAGACCCATGATTGTTCACTCCAACCCCCTAACCTACCTGTCCCAGGGCCCTTTCTGACAGAACCTCAGAAAGTGTTAAAAGACACCACTGTGTGTCATGTTTTGACTGATGACTCACCCACACATGCCAAAGAGGGTCAGATAGCAGGGTTTGACATTCTTATTGTACATCCTAGTGATGACAGTGTGTACATGGCCAGTTATTGCATCATCGTATATGTACACTTCACAGGCAATGTTAAAACATGCCTGGCAAATAAAATGAAAAGCAGGAAGGCGAGGAGTCTCCTTATTACCACAAATATTTGTAGATGGTTTAGAGAGCTGGTCAGTCCTTGAAAAAGACACAGCTTGTGTTAAGAGATTTTTCCTGACAAAAAATGATACCAGCACTCCATGAAAGGGTTAAGCACTGCAGTTTAGCAATTGGCCTTGAGATAATTACAGAAAAAACTGCAGATACTATGTTTTTATTATTGATTCTGATTGGGTCTGTTTCTCTCTAACTAAATTTATTTGGGAAAAAAACCAAACTCCCAATACTCTGATATTACCTCTGTGAAATACAGAGACTTGTTTGTGTACATCACAACCCTAACCTAATCAGTTTAAATACACACTGTATTTTCATAAGATTCCAGCATAGTGTAAAACATGAACCTTATGCTCCATAAGAAGGACCCTCATCTAAGGGCATTGTATATGTTTCTTAATAAAGGAATTGAGGAATAACTTCCAGAAATAAGACCTTATACCCCAATTGTGTTGTCTAATAAGAAGGTGGAAATGACATTCACCTAACCAGTGATGGCATCCTCATTTGGAACATCACAGCTGTAATACTCATGAAAAGTTACAGGTAATTCCTGAACACCTGAGAGTAGATTTTATCTGCTGTACCAAGTACATGATACTCCAACTGGTGGACACCAGTGAGTCAATAAAAACCCTATACAGACTGCAATTATGTCCAGTGACCACATATGAGAAATGATGTAGCACACTACATTAATAATGGTTTGATCTGTGCACAGAACAATCTTATACCAACTAGGAAAAATACATTATTACCCCAGAGACAATAAGGCCCCTGGAACAACATCCAGATTGACTGCAAATGTCTTGGTAAACTAGCTATTTACCAGGTGAGGGTTACCGCTAAATGTAAATTCTTATTACAGAGATCCAGCTTGATAGCCTAAGTAATGCAGAAAATCCTGGAGTTATGTGTAAAACAAAAGTTTCATATTCCTTACCACCTAAATGTCATCAGGACAGGTGGAATGGGCTAACAGGCAGATCAAAGTTATGTTATCCAAACTTGTTCAGAAAAACCCAAATGGACTGGGAATGGATTCATTATTGTCTTTACTCCTTATGGCAATAAGAGGGACAATCTCTACAGGTACACAGCGTACCCCATTTTTGAAATCATGACTGGATGGTCCATGAGACTCCCAGAACACTTACTTCTGGACCTGTGTACTGCCACTGCTGATGGAGCATCAGTAGATAAATATGTTAACTCAAACAAGACATCCAAAAGGTACACCTGTTTGCTTCACAATGTATGGGCAAGGCCCAACAACAGACTCTATCCCATTGTAAACAAACTCAGTTCAGTAGTCTATCAAGTTAGACTGCCTCACAATAACAGTCATTGATAAATGGATATATGCCAATCAAATGAACCTGTATAAAGGAGATTAAATTACTTTTCCATACCCCAATGGATGGAATAGTACTAAACTAAATATATTTTTCTTTTCTCTTTCCTTTTAGGTTCCAGAGAGAGAGAGAGAGAGAGAGAGAGATGCTTGCTTTTATGCGTATTATTCTTTTTAAAAGTATGGGTCTTCTTACAAGCCCAAACTGCACAATGTATTGTAGATAAGAACCAGTGACCTAATCATAAACAGCTTGTTGAGGCAGAGTAACTCACAAGCCCACATGATTTAACTGCATCCTATGGAATTCACACAAAAGTCCTAAAAGACATGTTCATCGTCCAGAAGGGTAGTGAGGCCCTACTGAATGTTATGATCATTGCTTTGGATCAATTCTAGCAGCTAGACTTGATCTGGACTCCTGTTTACATTTTATTGATAATCAGGAATTTTGTATCCAAATTTATATGGCATTAAAAGCCATTAGACCATAAGGTTTTTAACCCCATGATGCTCCATAATTTGTGGCACTTAATACTGAGTGCCCAAAATAGAACCCTGTCCCACCCAGTGGTCTAACAGCCACTTCTCAACCAGGTACCCTAGTTAATAATGTGCAGTTCATGCACATCCCAGTGATTTCCAAATCTCACCTTTTAAACTTGAAGTGATTTGTTATATGTTTCACAACAAACATTTCCCACTTTTTTTTCATAATGATGTGATTGGATACTATGGCAGCATACCAGGTACTCATTAATGAACCCCTACACAAGGACTGATGGTAATACACACACACACACACACACACACACACACAGGATTTTCACATCCTGACCACTAGTGGTACAGCTTATGACTGTAAACCTACCTGAAGCCACTAGGCATTTTTTTTCTCAAAAGAAAAACAGGTTTAAACTCAGGCCTATTTGGCTCTGACATATCTATTTGAAATAAGGCTGATATAGCCATTATTCAAGCACATATGTTAAAGGTTCATGACAATATGAAATATAATATCATACCCCTCCCCCCATTGCATGGTATACATGGTTTTGCTCATAAAGAGTGCTTTACATTTACAATAGTAAGGATAACGTGAAGGAGGCTGACCTGACAAATGTGCATATTAATTAACTATTTCTGCTCACATTAAGGAAGCAGATGAGCATCCCATAGCTAGGAAAGTCCTTTGCACTGCCTACAGCTATTATGTTCTTACAACCCTTTGGTTATCTCTTCCGGGATCTGGGATTAGAACATATCCTTGATCTCATACATGACAGATGTATGGGTCAGTGGCATTGCCACATTTTGCACTTCTATTGCATGTGTTAACAAATGGTTATTTGAATCTAGCACTATTCTCTTGTCGATGGCAAAAGAACCTTGGATATGTCACCACACACACCAGTATTGCTCCATGTTTCGAAACTTATTCCTGCACAATCCAGGAAGCCATGTTTGTGACTCTCATAGTGTCATTGCCATATTTTCATTGGCAACATCCATCTCTGATCATCTGGCAACTGTCCATTCTATTGGTCATCTTGATGGGAACTTGCAAAGTGAAACAGTTGAAACTACTTCCTTTCCTTGTTTACCATGAAGTCTTGGAATTGTGACTGACTCTGAACATTGAATGTTGTAACTGAAGGGATCACCACCTTTTATGCAGATATGACATCTTCCAACTTGTGAATACTGGCCTAATAACTGAAATTAGGCTTCCACTTGTAAACTCTCAAATAAGCTGCATTCAGTCCAGCCAATTAAGATTCTACAATCAAGCTCATTGTTATGCATACTATGAAGCAAGTCTGGGGTAGGGGCAATCCCCTAACTTCAGCAAGAAGACTCTTCTTCATTTGATCTACAATCAAGAAATCCATTTTCTTCATTGCTTGTTTTCCAAGCTTGGCTGGCACCTCATACAAACTGAGTACTGCTATAAACTTTTACACTTTGTGCAGCCGTGTGATCATCTTCAACTGAACACTGTTGCTATTCTGTTGTAAAACTCAATGTGCAATCTAATGCACACCCTGCTGAGGCCTCTGAAAATACTGCTGCCTCCTGAACATTTGGATCTACCTTTGAAAAATCTGAATGCATCGAATTTGAACTATGACTCTTCATCTAACACTTGAAGAAACCCTGGATTTATCCCTAGAACTGTTCGTAGTTTATGCCATATGGACATTGATGTTTTGTGTCCTGTTCAACTTACCAACTGAAAAATGTCATCCTCCAAGGTGGTATATTCTGTCAATGTGGAACATTGTGTGGTGACCAACTATACATTCTTCTGATATGGACTAAAAGTTATGCAAAGTTAACTTTTCTAACTTCTGTTTTTGCTGCCTAAACAGGTAATAGGTTATACGGTAATCACACCTGTTCCAATCCTGGAACCAGATATCATTAAGTTTAGTCCTAACTATCTTGATGCTCTATCTCAATGTTTAGTTATTTTTAATATCCATAGAGGCAACTTAAGTTTGTCTCTTCAGTTTCTTCCCAATAGGACAGATACACACCTGATACATATCAGTATTTACTGATTCTTTTGATATTGGAAAACCCCATTGTGAAGTTTTAGTCAAAGTGTTTATAGTAATTCAAAGTTTACTAACATTTTCCCTCATAATTACATTTTGTTGTTTAAGAAAAACCCTGAAACACCACCGTGACCAGTTAAAATTCCTCTATGAGGCTCGTGTCTCTGGCCTGTAGATGCATGCTGCCTAACAATTGTCTTTTTGTTGTGTTGCCACTTTTGCAATTAGGGCAACAAAGAGAGGTCTATTGTGCCTGAGTTATGCCCCCTATTATCCCACATGCACCTTTTATTATATTTCTGGTCTATTATACTGTGATACTGCTATTTTGAACTAACATGTAGATTTTAGGCACCCATCATATAAGCATGAGTGCCAGGAATGTGCTTTGCTGCTCATATATGCCAATGTTTACATCTTTTACAGGATTAGATCATGCATGACTATTATACCTCATTATAATGCATTACGTTTGTCTTTTACATATATTCCATATATAATCTACCTAATTACTGATAAGATGACTCTGAGGGCTCATTAGTGACTACTTTATACACTATATACTGTATATTCTCATATACACTATATATATTCTCATATAATTATATGTAGTGTGTGTTTTACATTCAGGCAGATATGCCACGTGTAACAGAGCCCTGTCAGCACTTCTCTTTGTCTCATTAGAGAGAAATTCTTTGTTATGTCTTATATTATACATAAGCAAGAAATGCCATGTGTGATAGAGCCCAGTCAGCATTTCTTTTGTCTAAGCTATAGTGCTAACTGAAGCATATTATTTGTCTGATATGACACTCATTAGTAATTCTGTCTCCTAAGTCATCATCCAATGGAGAATGACTTAGGACCAATACATATTGTTTCTCATATCTGAACCTATGAGATAATCTCTGTTGTTATGCTGTTGTCTGTAGTATTTAGCCCTCTGCAACCCAGTTCCATGGGGAGAGAGAACAAGATCTTGGAGAACTTGAGATCCTGTAATCATGGAGATTATGCACATTCCTCAGGATAGTGGTGAGAAACCCATCTCCTTTGTGATTTTCTTTGTCACATGCTTGGTGTAAGCAGTATAATAAACATTTATCAGTACTCTTGTTTTTTTTTACAAATGTTTCTTGGCAGACTCCAAAGACTTAAGAATATGTATTATTAGTATTATTATTATTATTTACCCTACACACTAAGAGTGTTTAGGCTACAATAGTACACCCTAAATAACTGAATTATTTTACTACTTCTAAAGGTTTATTATTCATATGAACATATGAATGTGACAGCAGAAACAGACCACCCAGTCTATCTAAGTCTGCTCTAGTGTGCAGCTAGCACCCCTAGTTTGCAGCTGCCCCACACACCCTCTCCTTTGTCATCCCACTGCCACCCCACCTCCCCACCCTCACTCTCCCCTCTTCCCTGTCCCACTCCTTTTAAAAGTTGTTCATAGATTTACATGATACCACCCATTCTGGTAGTGCATTCCATTTTCCTACCACCCTCTCCATGAAATAGTGTCTCCTCATTTCCCTCCTAAATCTCCCCCCCCTTTATTCTTAACCTGTGCCTCCTGGTGTTTATCTCCCTCCTTAGCTTAAATACCCCATCTGACCCATCCTTATTGATTCCCCTCAGATACTTGAATGTCTCTATCATGTTCCCCCTGTCCTTTCTATCTTCCAGGGTGTACATATTCAGGTCTTCCAGCCTGCTATCATAGTATCTCCTCTCCATTCCAAAGATCATCTTTGTTACCCTCCTCTGCAACCCCTCCAGTAGCCTGATATCATGCTTCAGGTATGGCCTCCAAAACTGCACACAGTATTCCAAGTACAGCCTTATCAGCAACCTGTAGAGGGGCAAGATCACCTATCTTTACCTGGATGAAAAACAACTCACTATGCAACACCCAGGTACTCTTTTTACTGCAAAATTGTCCTAAAGTCAGTATTTTAGATTTATGACAACTTCCATTGATAGCTCCTTCACTACTTTTGCCAAAATATCTGGAACTCTTTGAAGGCCTGCAACTGATTTAGACATCAAAACTGCATTGTCTACATAATATGTTTACTCTTTCTTCCATTATATTGAGTGCATCAGTATCATATAAATTCAAAACACAAACAATCTGGTCAGAATAGCTATTAAATAATAAGGGTTCCAAAAGACAACTCTGCAATACCTCTTTTTTAATGTTAATAGGCTCTGTTAGTTTCCAATCAAGAGAGTACCTTATCCGTGAAGTGGTAATTGATGCAGTATGACTAATAACTCTAGGAGTTTTAGATCTATCTCCAAGACAGACAGAATTTTTCACAATGTTTTCCTATTGACATTATCAAATGCTTTCTTTTAGGTCAAAGAAATAGCAGTACAATCTCCATTTTTTCAAATTTGCAAATGTGTTAATCAAATAGTTAAGAATAACAATGTTGTCAATTGTTGATCGTTTGCTTCTGAATCCAAATTGTTTTTCTGAAATTATACACTTTTCTTCGACCCACAACTTCAAACTTTCTAAAAGGACCCTTGAGAAGATTTTAGCTTTAATACATATCAAGGATATTGGCCTGTAATTTTCTGGATCCATTTTGTCTCCTTTTCATGTATAGGGATAATCTTGGTGGTTAGCCAGGATAATGGGAGATTGAGAAGTACTATCTCTAGGATTTTCTTCTTCTAGTTACAAACTGACAGATAACTTTCTAGTAGAGGTAGATTTACAAAGATTCTACAGGAAACTAAGATTAAAAGCAAAAGTTTCAGAACAAAGATAGCAAGATGAATATCAAAGGCAGCTTAAATATGTTATTGGGCATAGACCTACATTTAGTGTATGCCAGCAGCAGGAAGAAACAATGTGGTGGAAACATATATTGGTATTGTTCAAAAAGAAATCGAATAAATACTTTCTGAACCATACAAGTGACAGTATAATCTAACAAAAGCACAACAGGCAGTCCTGAATAATTTAGCAAGTGATTCCACCATGACTTTAAAACCTGCAGACAAGGGAGGAGCTAAAGTAATCTAGAGTGACAATCAATACAGAAGAATGTTCTTAGACTTAACAGAAGTCTAAGAGAACTATTTAGGACTGTCTGAAGACCCATTACAAATCATTCAACAAACGATTTCAGAATTAGTTGAAGAGATGATGGAATTAGACTGGTTTAAGAAACGGAAGGGGAATTATTGAAAATATACTATCATTGTACTCTCCAATTCTATTCAATCCCAAAGACACCTAAAAGCCAATATCACCTGGAAGACCATAGTCTCTGGGATAGACTCAGTCTGAGAGTACGTATTGCCCTTTGTGAATTTTCACCTACAGCCACTCACTGAGAACATCTCCAAATAGATAAGGGACACAAACCGTGCCCTACACCTCATAAGGGATCTTAATAGCTAAGATTATTTAACACAAGCCATTCTTCTGACAATAACTGTTGAGCAGCTATATACTGTACATCTATCTCTCATGAGGGAGGGGATACAAGCAATAGGGGAAATACTGAACACAAACAGGAAGGTATAAGCAACAAGGTTGCTACAAGAAATGGTGGCCATGATACTCCACAATAATGAATTTAAATTTGAAGAAAAATGTTAAGATCCATTAAAAGATATTGCAATGGGGAGCACCATGGCCCCCAGTAATACTAACATGTACATTTGTAGGTCTGAAAAACAATATACAACAGAACAAACCGTGATGAAATGCAACAATGTGCAGTAAGTGACATATCACATAATATGGCTCCACATCAATTCATCAACTGTAAAGCCAGCATGGTACACCATAGTGCAGACATAGCCACAAAACTCAAACCAATGTATCCAGACTACTGGCATGGAATTTGGGGACAGTATGATTTACTATTCCAACTCCATGCCAGCATGGACCACCACTCATGTGAAATACTGTACCTTACATGTTTTTCCTTCCCTTCCTGTATTCTGGATGCACAACATTCAGTTTTGTGGCTTTGTGTGTGCTGGTTACAACCGCACCAGCTTTACACTCAAGGACTCGATGTGATACAACATAATACTGCATGACAAAAGGTCTTAAATACCACTGAATTACATTGTTCCCTGCAGTATGGTGCAACATTTTGTGATATACTGCAGCATTACAGTGTTGCATCCTGGCTGGTACCATTGCATTTTGGGAGAATAAAAAAAAAAAACAGATTTTACAGAGGTGTTTCCTTTTGGAAGTGCTTTATAGATGATATTCTTTCTCTCTTTAAATGATTTGTTTAGCCATTTTTCCCCAACCCTCACATCCTTGGCAAGAGCACACACATGTGGAGGCACATGTGCATCATGCACTGTGGAATTCCCCACCCCACCCTACCAGTTGCCTGTACCCACCTGCACTGCCACTGAACCTCCACTTGGAGGTGGTGGGACTGCAGGAGGGTGACCCCCCTCCCTGGGAGAGGAAAACCGCTGTTAGGCAGATCAATCCTGCTCCCACCTCCTCCCCCCATGCTGGCTCCCAGATGACCAGAGGTCATTCCAGAACCCAGGTTGCCAGCACAACATGATGTAAGGTGTCCAGCGCCTCAGTACTCAGCACCACTGGGCTGGCCTATAGATGATATTCTAATGATATGGACAGGAAGTGAAGAATCACCACAGTAATTCATTCAATATATCAAGACAAGGGATGAGAATCTCAAATTCACAGGCAATGTCATTAGACAGAAGTGGCATTTTTAGATCTTCAGATTGTGAAAGTGGAAAATAAGTTTGAAACTTCACTTTCCTGAAAAGAAACAGACAGAAATACCACACTTCACACAAACAGCTTTCAAGCAAGAAGGCTGGTCAACAGTATTGCCTGTTCACAGTTACTAAGAGTGAAGCAAAACTGTAACCAGGATTGCCAGTTTGAGAAAAAAAGCAGATTATAACTAACATATTTAGGCAAAGGGGTGGCAACAGATTGGTGTTAGCCCAGGCAGTCAAAAGGGTGGACAGTGATTCTGTGTGTGTGTGTGTGTGTAGACACAAGGCATTAGAAAGAGAAAGGACAAGGTAACTCCGTAGTCGTCATTACCTTCCACTGCACCCAGATGGCAAGAATCAGGAATGTCATACAAAAGAACTGGCAGAACTTACAAACACATCCTACTGCATCAAATATTTTTTTTCCATTTGTAACATCTAAAAGAGCACCAAACGAATAAGCAAAATTGGTACATACAGTACAACCAAAAGAAGAGCAAACAACAGGACAGTTACTCTTAGGCCCATTTAGATTGGGTATGCATCCCTGTGGTATATGTGCTGTGTGTAGACACACATCCAAAATTACATTTTCAAGCACCCTTATACTGGTAAAGAACATAAGATGAAGTCCTAAAACACATGCAATACCAGAGGGTTCATATATACTCTGCAGTGCCCATATGACCATCTGTACATGTGCAAAACTCTCGGGGAACTGAAGAGGAGGATTATAGAGCACAAAAGTACTATTAGATGGAAGGATGAAACCTCAAGTATAGCCAGGCACGTCCTAGACAGAGGACATATCTGTGTGCAGTTAAGATTTTGAGGCATAGAACTGGTGCCGCCTATACTAAGAAGAGGTAACTATAATAAACAAAGGGAAACATGTGCGATATGGTAGATATTTGAGCTGAGGACACTAATGAAGCCTTAGAGTCTCAATAAGGGGGTCTAACTGGCAAGCATACTGGTATAAATAAAGTTAATGATATGATACTCTAGTCAGTGTATATATGAATATGGTTGTTATTACTACAGTACAGTATACTCCACTTTTAATGGACTCGGTTGTAGCGGACATTCGGATGTAACGGACAGATTTAGCTTTCCAAATGCCATTTCCTATTGCCCCAATGTTAAAATTAATGGTTTAAACGGACCAGTAATTCCACTTGTAACGTCCACCTGAAGCAACCTGAAAGCAGTTGGCACCTTGTCTAATCGAACCCATTATGTACTCCACAAAGCAGTCAAGCAACTAAGCAATCAAACAATCATTCTCCCCTACTTAAACATCCTCATTCTGCCATAGTCTAGTTCTGTCCATCTTTTTTTGCTGTGCAACTGTGCCTTGCTGTTTGGAGAAATGCTGTCAGGTAAGAGAACCTGTCTACCACTAGCTAAGAAAGCTGAGCTCATAAATGATATTGAAAAATTCCCGAAGCTGAGTGTCAGAGATTTAAGTTCACACTTTCCAATCCCCAAGTCTACAATCTCAGACTTACTGAAGAATAAGGATAAATTGCTGTCAGACTGGCACAGTAACCAGAACCCCAAGCGTAAGAGCAAAAGAGATGGTAAAGATACAGATGTGGAGGAGGCGCTGCTCAGGTGGTTCAGTAATGTTTGTGGCAGGGAGGCATTGATTAGTGTGCCTCTATTGCTTCAAAAGGCTGATAGCCTTGCTGCTGCCCTTGGAAAAATGGGGTTCAAAGCTACCGATGGGTGGCTCAGTCAATGGAAGCTAGCCACAACATATGCCTCTGTCGAATCCATGGTGAAAAGTTAGACATCGACAACTGTGCAGCAGATGCATGGTTAAAAGATGTGCTGCCACAGCTTTCCATTCTGAGGCACCACTTGGGCTAAAGAAAGCCAAGGAGTGAATTACAGCGCTTTTAACCTGCAATATGTCAGGTTCTGAAAAAAGGGCCCCTGTTGTCATTGCTAAAAGTGCTCAGCCACGTTGCTTTAGTGGTGTTCAAAATATCCCAGTCATCTACAGAAACAACAAGATGGCATGGATGACTGGTGAGATTTTTACAGCCTGAATAAGAAACTGGGACCACAGTCTACGATCCCGCAAGGCTGTCATTCTCCTTGAGAACTGCAGCTCCCACCCTAATGTTACTGGGCTTCATAACATTAAGCTTATTTTCCTGCCCCCAAACACAACCAGCATCATGCAGCCACTAGATCGGGGTGTGATTTATGGCTTTAAGTGGCACTACGTGACCCTGATGGGAGGCAGGTTGCTGGACTTGCTCAATGAAATGAGGAAATCACTGCTTTAGTTTGTATTCACCGGATTAACTTACTTGATGCCGTGCTCATGATCCATCATGCCTGGAACAAAGTCTCTATGGAGACAATTCAGGCCTGTTTTCAAAAAGGTGGTTTTGTGACTGATAATGCAATTGGCACCTTTTCCAAGGAATCCAATTTCCCATAATATTCAAACAAGCAAAATCCTCTGTCTTCTAAGGATCTAGAAGAGATTTGTCACTTAGGCGATAAAGCACCTATTTCTGACGTCCATGACGTCAGCAAGGCAGTCGATAGTATGCAGCCTGATGTGGAGTAAGAGGATGCGGTATTTCAAGAAGAGGAAGAGGAGGAGGAGTTTGTCCAAGTGACACCAGCTGATGTGAGGAATGCTTTGCTCATTCTACATCATGCAGTCGAGCAGAGGGATGATATCATTCCAACATGGGACCAGCTTTTGTTGACAGAGTCCATGTGGAAGAGGTACACTAGACCAAGCTCAAAGCAAATGAGAATTGTAGATTTCTTTAGCCCCTCCCAGTAATTGCAGGTAGAGCACTTTGAACTGCACAGCATTATGAGTGAACGACAGCATGGTACAGTGCACAGCATTTTTTATTTTATCAGGATTATTGTTCTAATTACTTTTTTTGTGTTTCGCTTTAATAAAGTATCCACTGGTGTGGCTTGCCAGAAGAAAAAAGGCTAACACTCAAGTCTAAAAAGAACTGTAAATCACTACTACGTGTTATGTGTTAAGCTGACTGTGTCAAGAGACAAATGCTAATCTTATTGCTGTGTGTAAATGGATGTAGTGGATGCTGGTTGCAGTGGACGAATTGCTAGTGGACAAAGTAGTCTGTTACAAGTGGCATATACTGTATATCATAATTGTATGACACAGTACATCCACGTGAGGGTTCAGTGGGTTGCTCCCTTTCCAGGGTTGTCTTTTCTATTCAATAAAAGCTAGCACAGGATATTTAGATGGACCTGAGCTGACTTATGAGTACACAAGGAGTGCATTTTTATGGTTATAACTAATTAGCATGGTGTCAGAATACAGTAGTGTGAGTTATTCATTCAGAGTTGGTCCTTCCTTCTGATTGAAGACGTTAAGGAGATTCTAAGTTACCCTTAAGGATGAAGGAATATTTGCCCTTCATAAAGGTGTTGTTTCACTTTCTGTGCGGAGCCCATTAATTCTAATTTAATATGTATAAGAGCTCACTAAGCTAGTATTTAATGATTAAGGAATGGACACAGCATGTGGAAGGGCACATTTCACCAGCAGTATAATTGGAAAAAGATATGTACTAAAAAAATTAAAATACAAGGTAGTTCAGCAATATAAATTGTAAATGTTATCATCTTGTGTGTTAAGATAACATATCCAAATGTAAATACAGTAACAAAGGAGGCAAAGCGCAGTCTGAATGATAACAAACCCCAATGTGATATGATATTTCCACTACACAGAGAGAATTTGCTTTATTTTTATTTATTTCATTTTTGTTTACCGGGTAGGTGCACTAGCCATAGCAATGATTATTTTCAGGCACAACCCGGGAGAGTGCAAAACAAACTTCAGGAACTAACAGTAACAGTACATTATTAGAAGTAGTCAAGGTAATGGGTACATGCAAGCAGGTAGTAACATAGGTAATACAGTATCACAGGTGAGTGCTAACAACACAGACAATTGCAATGAAAATTAGTGCTTAATGACTATTTTGCAGGCTCGACCTGGGAGAGTACGAAACAAACTTCTGCAACTATCAGTAACAGTACATTTTTAGAAGTAGTCAAGTAATGGGTACATACAAGCAAGCAGTAACATAGGTAATACAGTATCACAGGTAAGACAATTGAAATACAAATCAGGGCTAATACTAGCATGAGGAGGAAATAAATTACAGAAAAAATGCAGTGTCTCTTTAAGCAGACAATAACTGGATGGCTCTGAGAGGAGGGAATGGCAAGAGAAGGAAAGTAGAGGTAGTCTTCCAATGACCAGGCCAGTCTGGGAGAAAGAAGAAAGTAAGGGGAAGTAAGTAGTAGCCAGTTGCAGTGAAGGAAAAAGACAGAGGGGTGTGTGAAGGGAGTAGGATGATGAAGTGCAACAAAAGCAGGGTGAGGGAGCAACCCTGTCAAATTTAGAGAAAGTGCTGAAACTGAAAAGTGGTCAAACTAAGAGGGTGGTGAGGGGAGTCAGAATAGAGTCTTGCATCTATGGAGGTTTGAAACAGGAGCAGCTACAAGAAGATATGAGATGGTGGCACAGCACTTTCTTAAAGGAGATGTGGTAAGAAGCTTGACGAATGGCTAGAGGGATGGAGTTCCAGTACTGAGGGGCCTGACAGGTGAAAGCAATAGAGCCCTTGGTGGTAGTATATTTAGGGATATAGACAGGGGCATTGTCAGCAGAACGAAGGTCATAGCAGGAGACCTGGCTTTGGAAGAGTTTTGCTAGAGGTTTAGGTATCTGAGTCCTAATTATATTGTTGATAATGGAGCCAAAAGAATACAACCTCGACACCTGTGGAGGGAGCCAACCAAGGTCAGCGTAGAGGAGGCAATGGTGTTTCAGCTGATGAGAGGATGATGCATAGCGACATATGCTATTGTAGGTGACATCCCATTTGTGAAGACTTGATTTGCTTGCCCCATAGTTAAGTGATGGTAGGAGTATCCCACGGGCTACAGCAAGCCTAGCAGATGAGGTGAGGGCATAGCTGGTTCTATAGAAAGCTCCAAGTTTTGAGTTTACAGATTTGCAGGTCCTCTGAATATGGAGATCATAGTTTAGTAGTAGATCTGGTGTGACCCCCAGGTACTTAAAAGAGTTAACAACTTTTACTGAGGTGCCACTAGCTGTGGAGACTTTAAACATTAGCTGGGTGTGTTTAAGTTTAAGATTTGAGCTGAAGAGCATAACTTGGGTTTTTGCTTCGTTTAGGACTAGTTTGTGTCTAACCAGCCACTGCAGGAGTAGTTGGAAGTCATGGGAGAGCTTCAGGTTTATATCCTCAATACATTTGGTGCTAGTGTAGAGCACTATGTCACCCGCATACAACAAGGAGCTGCTTTCATGAGGTTTGAGGTTATGCTGTTTATAGAGAACAGCAAAGGATCAAGTATGGACCCCTGGGGCACTCCAATGTTAGTCGTGGCCTTGTCAGAGAAGGTGGAGTTGTACTTCACAAATTGCGTTCTGCCAGTCAGGTAGCTTTTGAACCAGTTCATAACACTGGGTGAGAAACATAGTGACTGAAGAGTGGCAATGAGGATGAGGTGGTCAATGAAAATGGCCCCTGTGAGAGAAGCAGAGTCCATGGCCATCAGGGCATCAGATGTGAATTTGAGTAGGGCAGTGGTAGTGCTATGACCCTTTCAGAAACCATGCTGGGATGGGTTTAGTAGGTCCTTATCCTGTAGAAATGCGATAGTTTGGTTAGCTACAAGCTTTTCAAGGATTTTACCAAGAACAGACAGGATAGCAATTGGTCGGTAATTTGAGGGGTCCTTTGGATCGCCTTTTTTAAAGACTGGGATAATCCTTGCCATTTTCCAGATATCTGGGACATGACCCTGGCATAAGGAGAGGGTAAAGATTTTGACTAAGGGAGCAGCTATGACTGGTGCAGCTAGTTTAAGAAGTTTGGGTTCGAGATTGTCAGAACCGGAAGATGTATGATCTGAGATATTATTAAGCAATTTCAATACATCAAGTCTAGAAACAGATTTAAAAAAAAATTTAGTCCAGTGGCATTTGTCGGATATGTTAAGGTCAGGTTGGAGGGGAAGGTAGAGGTAAATTTAGTTAGGTCGGAGAATTTGTCATTGAAAAAATTGGCAATAGTACGTAGATTGCTACAATGGGCTCCATTTAGCACCATTTAATTGGGGATGGAGGATAAGTTTGAGCCAAGGAAGAATTTGATGTGGGACCAGAATTTCCTGGAGTCTCCATAGGAGTTCATTAAGAGGTCTTTGCAGTAGGAGCTTTTGGCCTGTTTGATCTCCTTTTTGCTGGTGTTACACATAGTCCTATAAGTGATAAGGTCAGCAGCGAGGCCAGTGCATCTGAAAAGGAGTCAGCTTTTATCTCTTTGGCGAAGTTTACAGAGTAGATCAGATTTTAGCCATCTGGTTTGCCTGTTTTTTAGCCGACGTGTTACTTTGGGACAGTGCTTGTCCTGAAGCACTTGGAAGTGGGTCAGAAAGATACCAAGAGCTGATTGAGTATCACTAGACCCATAGAGAGAGGACCAGTCAATGCAAGCCACGTCATGTAAGAATGTCTGAGAGTCAAAATGGGTATGGTTTCAAAAGGAGATGCACCTGGGCTGAGTAGGTTCTGTCTTCTGTTTACCCCAGATACAAAAGGTGGGGGAGTGGTCTGTGATGGTGTTGGCTAGCACGCCTGGGTAGACTATGTGTTCCAGGTGATTAGTCATTATCCAGTCCAGTAATGTACTGGAGTTGGAGTGGGGGGCAGTCCTTGTAGGTTCAGAGATCAGTTGGTGCAGGTTTGAATTTTGTAGTTATGATAAGGATAGGGCATGGGAGCTTCCCAGCCAGTTTATGTTTAGGTCTCTGAGTATGAGTACTTCATTTCTTCCAGATAGGAGTGAGGTTTGAGTCAGTAGTTCATCCAGGCCTCTTTGGCCACCTTTTGGGGGTTGTAAACGCAGACAATATGAAGTATCTTGGATCCTAGAGTGAGGCAGGCATGAAGCATTTCACAGTGCAGAAGGGGAGGAGAGTGTATGACTGAGAGCTGAAGGTGATTTTTAAAATAAATAGCTGTGCCACCACCCCTCTTGGCTGCAGGTCGGTCCTGCCTTAGCAGATTGTAGGATGGGAGGGAGCACCCAGTGTCAGGGGCAGAGGGTTTGAGCCAGGTTTCAGTTAGGCAGATGATGTCAGGTTTGTACAGGAGGGTCCAAGTTTCTAGTTCAGAGAAATTGTGCTCAAGACTCCTGATATTATGGTGAGCAATTTTTAGTCCTTTTGCATTGCTACTAGGGTTAGGTGTGAGGTTAATTGGCCCTGGATTTAGTTGTATGTCACCAGACAGCAGAATTGCCAGTGCTGCACATGGTGCCGGCTGATTGTCTGTAGGAATAAGAGGGGTTGCTGAGCAGCACTTTTTGTTGCCAGTAGACTGAGTGCAGCTCAACAGAGCAGGCAGGAGGAACGTTTTTTCCTATTGATAGCATTATGGAGAGCTTTGCAAACTCTGCCATTACGTGCAGTAAATGCAAGCGATTTTTTTTTATCATTGGGAAAATAAAATGCATAAATAATTGCACACTAGAAAAAAATGGGTAATGTATTTCTAAATGCAGTTGGCATGCTTTTACATTTAAACTCTTATGTTAAAGATTTAATTGACGAAGCGTGACACTATGAAAATGGGCACCAAAAAATCAGACGGCATGATACAACAGCCCTGTATGCACAAAACAATAGTGTGCAGACATGCTTACACTGAACTTTAAAGCACCATAATGATAAAAATAGGTTCTGAAAAGGTTATCCTTATTTTAAGAGACCAACGCCTAAGCGGCTTGACAAGCTCTACAGGTGCATGTTTCATTAGTCAGTTTAAAAGATGTAAAATGCAGAGAAGTGCATTAGCAGGGATGAACACTGTCTTTATAATTAATAATTTTTCTTTTATTATTTTTGGATGTGTAAGAGAACTAATTTACATAACAAAATAATACTGACATTCTGTAAGCAGTGAGAGGAGCTGCAAGGTGGGTGAAAGGAGCAGTAGCCATTTCAGGCACATGTCTATCAAAGTAGGCTGGCATGCTGCAGTTAGCATATCTACTGTGTTTATTTATACACAATAAAAATATTTTATTTCATACGTCTGCGAATTCTTTGAATAGCTACTAATTTCAGTATAAAAAAGAGGTTAAAGATAAGCAAGAAACAAACCATTGGCATGTAATCTGGGTTTGTTTACAATCACGGAGTATTTGAATGCCAAAGGTTTGTATACAAAAATGTATTCTTAAGTTTATATTTTTCAGTAACCTACAATTCCCCTGAAAGAAGCTCATCAGGGTTAAATGTTGGGGTTGTGAAATAAATTAATTTCTACAAGTAACTTTGTATTGTTGCCAGTTTTAGTCCAGAGTGGCCCTAACCTCTGATTTTTCCAGTATTTCTGCCAAGGGCAGCTCCACTAATACCATTTAAAATCTATACTAGTAATTACCCGCAGGACATCTAGGAATTTGATAGTACATACCTTTGTTTGTGCCACTTTGATTTTGTTCTTCTGATCCAGAATAGCCAGGAAATGCATAGAAAAATACAAAGAGAAAGTCAGTCAGTGGTATTTGCATACATGCAAAACACAAATACTGTGAGTAGAGTTGTGCATAAAGTGGAATTTATGCAGAATAGCAATTCTGCTTCAGAAATGCTTTTCAGAATTTCTCTTTTAATTCTGCATTCTTCCAAGAAGCATTTCTATGTAAACCTTTTGTGGAAACTGAATCTGGGGTTTATATAAACTGCAGAATATGATTCCGGCATTAACATTCCATGGTCAGAATTTTGGAATGCAGCTTATGATGGTATTCCATGGAATTAGGAAACATTTCTGAAATTCTGTGGAATTCTGATGAAACCTTAATTTGAAAATTTAACACAGCTCTACACATAAGCACATTATAGACCTTGACGAATCAGAGTGCTCCTTTCCCCTTTCAAGTTAAACAGTCTTATGCTGTAGAATATGTCCAACATGCAGGTCCCCAGGAAATGGGCACATCCAGGGAGGGAGGGTTTTTTACATTATTAAAGTATTATTACTCATCTTTGATCAATACTATGTTTATACAGGGCATTCTTATTGTATTAAGACTGACCTTGCATGCATTTGTGGGGTAACAGAACCACTCAGCATTGGTACCCTGTTGTTTACTCTAATAACACATGTGTGACAACTCTCACAACCATGAAAGCACCCTTGATGGCTGAATAAATATATAATATTGGGTTGCAGGCAGCAGCTGGTTCTATTTCATAACAGTGAAAATTCTATGGTGACTTACATTACGGTGACTACATTTTGATGAAACCAAAATGTGATCAACAGCACAGCAAATGCCAATACAGTGATGACAGTAAAAATTAAAAGAGGGGGATGATGTACACATATGTTTAATGCAGGGGGCTACACCCACACATGTCCCTTTGTGGGTTGAGCCCCTCACTCAAAAATATATATATATATATATATATATATATATATATATATATATACATATAATCAACTCCTGGGGGCAGACACTCGGGACAGGGGAATACATGGGGGTCAACAGTATGCCAGGGGACTGCACAACTGGGGCTACAAAGTCAGGGAACAGGAGAACACAGCAAAAAAAAAAATTGTATCAGCCACAACAGCCCCAAAAAACATTTACCTACTGGCAGTCCCAAACCCGGGTCCATGAGCTTTGCAGGCAGTGACCCTATCCACCATGCCAGGCAGGCAGCTCAGCAGCAGCACACCAAATTCCTCCATCTAGCCCATATAACCCTACACTCTCTAGTCATTTGTCCTCACTATTCTGTCCCTCCATAGTCACTATTCACTACCTTCATTATACTATCATGGTAACTTTTCCTGCAGGCCCCTCATATTGAGTCATTCAATTTGAGTCACTCAGTTTGCTTCAGCCATATCACGGGATACCACTGCAGCTAGTTCAAAATGGAACAACTGGCCTCTTGATATCTGAATGGCTGGTAGATCATATTACATATGTACTGTATGAACCGCATTTTTACTGATTAGGTGGCATTGACCATAAGGGTCTATAAAGCCCTAGAGGGTTTTAAGAACAGGAACCAGGTGCATTTATCTATGTGTCTGGGTCCAAAAGGTTTGATGACTGTTTCTCATATACAAACGTGTGCAGAATTCAGACTTATAACTCTTATTTGTCCATACTTGTATGTTTTCTTGGAAAATGCACTTTTTTAAGAGTAACTAAAAGTTTTACATTTATGTAATAGACTCGGTTTACTTAGTTATTTAATTTTTCTAATTTAATAGACTCAGTTTACTTAGTTATTAATGTAATTTATTTAATGTTTCAGATATGGCTAGCAAGACTTCTCACAAACTGAAGAGTCGATGCATCCTACACACTGATCCAGGAGTTAGCATAGACCATGGAGACCCGCTACCTTTTGATGATGCTCATTGGAAGAAAGTAGTTGACGCAAAGGAAAGGCACTCTAGTCAAACACTGTCAAAGTACAACATGGTGTCCATACTTTGATGACCCTCGTGCATCTGATTACTACCCAGCATTAACCACTGCACTAGTTTCCACACTTATCTATTAGTTAAAGCATCCAGTTCCTGCTTTACCCAATATCCCAGCCTGCACTCCTACTCCTTCTTGAAGCAGATGCAGCCAGTCTTCAGTGTGCAGGCATTCTTTACCCAAGAATGTCCACTATTTTGCAAGGAAATAAAGACCCCCCATTGCAACACACCCTTAGCAAGAGCTAACATGCTTAACGGACCACTGTCAAGAGCCCTAGGACCATAAGGATCATGAAGAAGATCACATTGGATACCTTTCTTGTTTTGAAACATCCTTACTTGTGTGAATGACCTTCCTATGCTGAGTATGCCAAAGTGGAAAATGATACTCTACACCTTCATCCAGCTGCATTGCCTTACTCTGGATAGCATTCGTTTGACCTGTGACTGCAGGTAGGTAAATCACCATTCCTGTATTATCATCATGGTTATGCAATACCTCTCTACCTCATTCAATACCAGAACTACAGCTTCACCCAGATCAAGTTTCCTGGTACTCCACACAGCCATATCCTGCTTCTTACATGGCATGTCAGGTATGTGGCTGACCAAAACTCATGGGTGAAGCTTCCACAGAATTGTTAAAAAAATCCGATTTTTGAAAAAACTCACAAAATTACAGTTTAAGAATAGTACTTCAGTTAAGTTGCAATTTTTTTTCCTCTTATGGCTTGGTCATCATTTGAGCAAGAGATTTGAAAATTTAATTACACGCACACACACACACACACACACACTCACACACACACACACACACACACACAGACAAACACCCACCTTCCAGGTCTAGCACCTATCAACTTGGGTGACATTGTGTAAATTGTTTCTAATGTTGCAGGGACCTAAAGTCTTGCTGTTTCCATACAATAGTTTGTAATATGTTTAAAAATATTTTGCTGCTTAAAACTCAACTGGTCTTAGTGCCAGTGACCAGATTACTGACATTCACATCCTTTGTTGTAGGGGCACAATAAGGGCCCCAATTCACGAAGCTCCCTTGAATGGTATAAGGGGCTTGCATCACAAGGAATGGTGCAAGGATTGTCTCGTGCCAAAAGATGCACTGGGAGCAATTCACAAAAGCAGTTTGTGTCAAATGCAGGTGGGAGCTTGCATGAGTCTTGTGCCACAAAATAGGTTGCAGCATGGCACTAGGTGGCTTGAGACAGATACTGACTGTCATAACCCCTAATTCAGAATTCTCAAAACCCTCCCAGAGGGCAAATTTGTAAGTATCATTAGACCAGCCATGGGTGGTCTAAGGGTACTTAGATGTGTGTCCTATAGGAGGGTTAGAGAACATATGCCAATGTGCCATGGCCCCCCCCTTCCCAGCATTAATTCCCTTATATTAAAATAATCATGTCCCTCATGATCTAGCAGACCTTCCCAGCCCCAGTCCCCATTTCATTAAAATATCACACATCCCTGGTGGTCTAACAGACCCCCCAGCCCTGATCCCCATTTCATTATAATGTCACATGTCCCTGCTGGTCTAGTCACATGTCCCTGCAACCCTTATTTGCCTGCATAAGAAAATATCCTTCCCTGGTGGCTGATCATCCCCCCCATCCCCAGTCTGCCCATATAATATACATATATATTTCCCTGGTGGTCTTATGGACACCTACCACCCCACCCTGGTAGGCAGTGCCCCACCACCCTGCTCCCCTGTCCCATCCCAGAACCAGCAACCAGCACAGCCCTCCTCTCTCCACCATGGTTGGCCATCGACTGAGCTATTAATGAGCACATACTGTGTACAGTGCATGCTCATTGACAATTCAGTTGGTGGACAGCCATGATGGAGAGAGAAGAGCTGTACTGGTAGCTCACTTGGGGATATGATGGGGGTGCAGGGAGGTGGGGCACCGCCTGCCAGGGTGAGGGCCCACTAGATCACCAAAGAAATATAAATTCATATTATAAGGGGAGATCGGGGATAAGAAGTGGGGGTCTGCTAGGCCATCAGGGAAGGATTTTTTCTTATATGGATAGATTAGGGCTGGGGGGTCCACTAGACCACCAGGGACATGTGGCATTTTAATTAAATGGGGATCAGGGCTGGGGGGTCAGCAAGAGCACCAGGGACATGTCACATTTTACTAAAATGGGCATCAGGACTGGTGGGGGTCCACTAGAACACCAAGGATGTCCTAGAGTAGTACACAGTTGCCCGGCAGTTTACGACTACCCATCCTAGATGTACTTTCTCTTTGGAACACTACCACAGTTGCTGCAAGCTGTGAGATTTTGCCTCCAGGACCCTACCCAATAGTAAATGAGGCTTTGGGTCCATGGCACACTGGCAATCTGCACACTTTACCATTGGTGCAGCTTGTGCTGACCTTTGTAAATCAAGCCCGAAGTCTTCCAAGTGTTCTGACATTGTGATGAGTTATCCTGAGATTAGAGAGCTCACATTATCAAAGTTTACATATTGCAAAACATTGTAAACATTTGTCAAATATTCAGTGGTTTATAAAATGGACACCATTTGGTTTAGAGACCTGAGATTTCAAATGGATACCTCTTAAATATGTTCCTTTACATCAGATAAATACTGCAAATTTCTGTCACATAGTGTTAAAATAAGATGGAAAAAATTAATTTTGGCAACATTTTCCAAATGTTTTCAGGCATTTTGTAAAATTTGTTGAAGCAGAATTGATAATTGAGCTTAAATTCCACTGGTAATAATTACATTTTGTACAGCACCAGTCATGTGGAAGGGTG
Source organism: Neoceratodus forsteri (assembly GCA_016271365.2). NCBI lineage: Eukaryota > Metazoa > Chordata > Ceratodontiformes > Ceratodontidae > Neoceratodus > Neoceratodus forsteri. Next base: position 99,930,667 of record CM028138.1, on the reverse strand, counting down.
CAATACAATATATAGAGGATAATGCATGGGCGCCTGTGAACAAGATGGTAATTTCATAAAGCAAAGCTTAGAGCAGAATAAACTAAATAAGTGCTAAAGCTTGATGATGTATGCACTATATAGAGAATAATGGCTGGGTAGGGGGTTATAATGAGAATTTTACACATCTCCGAGGTGTGGAATGCCACATAAACCCTGAGAGTGAAGCCTGAGGGGTTTATTAAGGCATTCCACACCAAGTGGGTGTGTAAAATTCAAGTTTTATACACCTACCCAGCCTTTGTTTTATATCATTGCTCATCAGCATGTTTCCACCACAGCTTTATGTAAAATAAAAAGACATTCCTGTTTAGCCTTGTTACTGTCTGGTTTAAGTGTGATCCACAGCTGGTGAGACATTTCATTTTTTTTTTGTGTGTTTCAGGCTCCTTTGCCCAGGCAGTCTTTTAATAGTTGTAGGGAGCAAAGGTGGCAGTCCATTGTGTTTATTTAAAAATATTTTACTTACTGTTCAGAGTGAGTGGTGGTGTACTGCTCAGCAGGACATTGGGCAGGCAGCATGCTAGAGCATGCGCAGAACGAGGGAAACCAGCAGCGTGTTTGCCGTTATAACCCGCTGGTTATAATGGCAAATTATAGTCATATCTTCCTATGAGAAAAAACACTGACCAGTAATTATAAATAGAATAAAGTATGGGGCATTGTTTGTAATGAGTTTACACAATCCCAAGGTGTTGGATGCCACATAAACCCTGATACCGATGCTTGAGGGGTTTATCTCAGCATCCAACACTGAGGGTGTGTGTAAAATGCTAGTTTACACACCACCCCATATTTTATTTCATATGACTACTGGTTTCATTTTTTTGCCACAGCAATTACATAAAATAAAGACAAGATGCCTCCATGCAGCCATGGTTCGATTGGGTCTTAGCAGGGTCAGTGGTCGAATGCAGCTGCTGAAAGAAAGGCTTTGTTTGTTTTTCTCCTTTTCGGTTGGTAGGAGGCTGCTTTAATTGCTTTTGTGCAGCCGATTGTTTCTTTTTTTTTAAATTATTGCATGTACCACTGAGTCAGAGTGGCAGTCCAGCCTCTGGGTGTTAGGTTGGCACAGGGGTTGGTTTCTGGCAAGGATCAAGAGTGGTGGCTGCTGCTGGTGCATGCACAACAGAAAGGAAACTGGCCCGTGTTTGCCATAATAAACATTCCTTTATTATGGAAAATCATGCTATGGGTTTTCTATGGGAATAAAACAAAACCCATTAATTATATTGATTTAACAGCATGCTTAGGTGTGTAGTGAGGCACAACACCATTGGTGGGGTGCCTTCTGCCTCTTGAAGATCACTGTTGAAAGACTTGCAGTGTTACTTTTTCTTTTTGCAAGAAACAAGAATGAGTCTAGTTTGTGAGGCATGACAGGCAGATAAACATTGGATACAATGGGGGGTCATTCTAGCCTTTCATATTGGATTTGTGTAATGGGGCAGGGACTTCAGGGAGGTCATCAAATGTTGTGCATCATCAGTTTCTGGACACCTGTTCCACATGGGATATTTTGATTTATTATCTAGGTTAATCCATTTTTTTATTTCTAAACCAAAATCAGTCCACATAGTTTTATGGAAAGTGATACACACTTACATTTACATCACACATGTGGTTATTTTAGGAGGTGATTTTTATTGTGTGCAGAGTTGGATAGATAAAAGTGTGACAGCTGAGAAGCTTTATTGTAATGCTGTTTTGTAAGTGAAATGATCGCTACATGTGGGCTCTGAGATGACTATAGAACCTTATTTTCATAAGGTGGGTACAGTATATAGACCATAGGGACAGTATACTGTACATACAAGAATAGATATCTTCTTTGTCTTTTAGTGTTTGACATAGAGAAGGTTAAATGACTGAGCCATTCCTTATTGACTTTTATGACCACATGCTGCTTGGAATAGATGTAGTTAATGCTGAAGGGTTCCAGATGGGTGGGGAATGTTAGACATTGAACCTAAAACTGACTGAAACGGATCTTAGACAGGGCAGGGGAGTTACTTGGAGCTTGAAAACAGTTTTATGCTTAGAACACTGTAGGTGCTTAGTAGGAGGACACGAAGGTTGATTTGAGAAATTACTTTTAGTAGCCAGTGAGTATACAGAGGCAGGACTCTGTTTTTGTGGTACTTAGAATTAAGGAACGTTCAGTAGAAATTGATGTCAGCCTATAATGCTGCACAGAGTTATCTGTGGTATGTGATAACTCAAATAAAATTGAAAATGTGAACATTTCAGTGATTGAGCAGTGTCCTACTTTTCTGAGCAATATTACGACACACAAAATAAGTGGGTCTCAAATGACTGTTTTGAAAATGGTAGGAAAAGGGTGGATGGATAATTAATTGAAATACTTAATATTAAGGAAGGTAAAGTTGTCTCTGTGAAGCAGGGTACACTGTAGCAGATTCAGGATTTTTTTTGGTGTTTTAGGGGATTCACATGAGGGGGATTTTCTTTCAGTTTTATGAAGATTTGTGATATTATTAAACTTCCAAAAACAGTGCCAGAACATTTGGTCAGGGCCATTATGGAGTAAGAAGTCACCTTCATGGTTCATTCTTTGAGAGAGAGGGTAAGGCACCTGAGCATGCTGACTTAGGTGCTGAACTGTATAAACTGGGAGTCAGTTTGTTGGCCTAGATGCATACTGACGTTTTTTGTAGTTTTAATGAAGGAGAGTCTCTTGACCTCCATGTGAACAGTCTATCCAATTCTTCTGACTAAGAAATGGATTGTCTGGATCTAAGCAATGGAGACCAGTAAGTCTGTTAAGATGTGATCATAAAAAAAAAAAAAAAACTGGCAATAATTTTACAATAATTTGGAAATCTGAGTTCTTGGAGGTTATAAGACAACTCAAATCCTGAGTGCCATCTTGTTCGATTAAGGGTCAAGTGATTCAGGATACTTTAGATTTATTTATGGGAAGTGCCAGAATGGAGCGAGCTAGGCTATGAGGAAGGGTTTATCTTAAGTTTTGATCAAGAAGAGGCTTTTAACAACATTTATTATAAATATTTATTTAACCCTTTACACTTATATGAGATGACAGAATGTTTTGTAATGTGACTGCAGTGTCTGTATAAGTTTGCAGTTAGTGTCTCTTATATTAATGGTTGACAAGTTTTACCAGTACCGTATCTTGTAATGTTAAGAATGTCGAACAATAAATACTTACTACTACTACTACTACAGTACCATATCAAAAGGGGATGAGGTGGGGTACCCCCTCAATTCTTCAACATTTGTCTACAATATGGATCTTTTAATTTGTCATATTAGTCTGGCACCAGATAGTGTGAGTTTCATTAAATAGGGGGCAATGGGAGGGGAAACGAAGATCTCTTTTTATGCACATGTGGCTTACTGTCTCATCCAATCAACAGCAACTCTTCATTTCAGCACCCCCATACACATAGTGTACTGCAGGGTCAGTTATGGGTATTACCAGTATGGCTGTGATGAATCTCATTATGCAGTCCACAAATAGTTGCTCACAGAAGAACAAAAAGCAGCTTTAACTGTACTTGGGTCCCAGGCCAGACACTTTTGCTTTCTTTTTGTGTATCTGTACAGGACTGGTAGACATTTATCAAAGAACGAGGAACTGTGTTAGGTGTGAGTTAACACCTTGATTGGCTAATAACCCCTAGGAGAGCCAGGATAAAGTACAAAATATTTATTTATTTATTTAAGAGTTTCACCAGGAGGGCACACTGAGCAGAGTCCTGCTCGATTCCAGTTGCGTTCTGGGGGGAAGGGGATGGAAGAACACAATACAGAAAATATATATTGCAATCAGACAGTAAGTGTCAGATGCAGCTAACAACACTAGGATAAAATTATGGCTTTCGCAGAGCAAGACAACAGGGTGCTTCAAGGTACAAATGAATAAATACAGTGCAACATAATACAGCCATAGTACTCCAACTAGAGGAGGAGTGGTGCATTTAGGTTAGATACATGTGCAAGTGGAGGCAAAATGATCTTTGAGGCAGGCGTGGAGGTAACGGTCTGAGGGGGCTTGTCTTATATCCAGTGGGAGGGAGGTCCACAACTTAGGCATGCGATATGTGAAGGTGGCCTGTCCAGCATTTGTGGATCTGTGTGGGATAGATAGGAGTCTGGTGTCTGGTATAATAAGGCATAATTGGAAATGTCCACCTGGAGTCAAACACCACCTCAGTGTGCTGTAAAGCCTGGTTAGCATTTTCACAAAAATAACTTTTACACTTATTTAGAGTCTGTGAAATAATTTTATTTTTATCTGGTTGATCCTGCCATCCCTCCCACTGGCATTTTGATTCTAAGTGGGGAGAGGCCTTAGTCAAGTAGCACACACGGTAACCTTCTCGGAGGTGCTACCCATCTATGGCATAGGAGAGGCTAGGGTGTTCCGTACCATGGGATTCAATCAGTGGTTGAAAAACTGGTGTGGAGCTCAGGGATTTGGCTTCACTGGGGACTTGGGGTCCACCTGGAGTGATGCAAGCCTATACTGGCATGATGGGCTGCATCTGTCCGGGAGGGGAACCAGGATCCTAGGTGATAGGTTTAAATGCTCATTGGCAAGCTTTTAAACTAGCCAAGGGGAGGCACTGGAAAGGAGCAGGAAAATCCTAGCCCCCAAACAATCACGGTAGTAAGTGTGGCAAACACCAACATGGAGGTGTCGATAGGAGAAGGGCAGGGTAAATGGAGAAAGTGACAAAAGCAAGAAGGACAGGGATGGGGCAAAAGGGGTAAGGCCATCAGGAAATGGAGGTTAATGAGTACCAATGCCGTAGTCTGGGCAACAAGCTCCCTGAGCTGGTGGCCTTAATGGAAGAGGGATGCCTGGATATCATAGCAGTCACAGAAACATGGTACACAGAGAACCATGACTGGGATGTTAACATATCAGGGTACATATAACTTACAGGAGAGACAGGCAGGGAGAAGAGGGGAGGAGTAGCTCTCATGTAAAGGAAGGATAAAAGCAACTGAACAAAAGAGTAAACAGGGAGGGAGAGGAGGCACTGTGGGTCACCTTGGAGACTGGAAGGCACCACAATCCACACAGGGGTTGTGTACAGACCCCCATGTCAGGGGGAAGGAATGGACAAGGATATGATGGAAGGCATTCTTAGAATGGCAGAGAAAGGGGAGATACTGTTGATGGGAGACCTGAATATGCCAGATGTTAACTGGAGCACATTTGCTGCAGCCACATCCAAGAGCAGGGCCATTCTTGATGCCCTACAGGTGGCAGGCATTAGACAGCTAGTTTCGGAACCCACTCATGAGGGAGCAATCTTAGACCTCGTACTCTCAAATGGGGGCAGTGAGAAGATCTCAGATCTAGAAGTAGGTTGCCATCTGGGGACAAGTGACCATCAAACAGTGTGGTTCATGTTAAACTCAGCTACAGAGTCAAGCCATACAAAAGTGAGGGTGCTGGACTTTAGGAGGGCTGACTTTGGCAAGATGGAGAGTGCCTCAGAAAAGCACTAGCAAACAGGCTAGAAGGAGTGTGGAGCAACAATGGGAATTATCAAACTGCCATCACAGAGGCAACAAGCCTTGTGTGAAGCAAATAAACAAATCAAATGAAAGAAAAAGCCACTATGGTTCTCAAGAGAGGTGGCTGTGAAAGTCAGGAAGAAAAGATAGCATTCCAGAAGTATAAGGAAACACAGAAGGAGCAGGACAGAGAGCTGTACCAGTTAAGGCAGAAAGAAGCAGGGAGGGAAGTCAGAATAGCAAAGGCCCAAACTGAGGAAAAGATAGCCAACTCAGTTAAGAAGGGGGATAAAACCTTTTATAGGTACATCAGCGAGCGTAGAAAGACAAAGGGAGGGATAGTGAGGCTGAATAGAATGAACGGTGGGTGGGCAGAGGGGGACAGTGAAAAAGCAGGAATACTGAACGAATATTTCTGCTCAGTATTCACAAAAGAGGAGGGGGAAGTGCCTAATCCAATTAACAGAAGCACTCTTGATAGGGGGGTCGATCCCAGTCCTTTCACAGAAGAAAGGGTTCTGCAAGAACTCCTAAAACTGAAGGTGGACAAAGCAATGGGTCCTGATGGAATTCACCCCAGAATTCTAAAAGAATTAAGGAAGGAACTAGTGAAACCACTGGCTACTCTTTTAATAAATCATGGGAGGATGGTGTGGTACCTGAGGACTGGAGGAAGGCAGATGTGATTCCCTTCACAAAGTGGGACCAAGACAGAGGCAGGAAACTACAGACCTGTCAGTCTGACCTCTGTGGTAGGGAAAGTGATGGAGTCACTTGAAGGAAAGAATAGTTGAATACCTAGAGGTCAGTGGAGCACAGGATCCAAGGCAGCATGGGTTCACAGCGGAAGGTCATGTCAGGACGAATCTAATAGATTTCTTTGACTGGGTGACCAAAGTAGTAGACCAGGGAGGGCTGTGGACATGGCCTACCTAGACTTTAGCAAGGCATTTGACACAGTCTCACACAAAAGATTGATAGTCAAATTAACCAGCCTGGGAGTGGGTCCCAGGGTGGTAGCCTGGGTAAAACATTGGCTGGACAACAGGACACAGAAGGTAATTGTAAATGGAGTCCACTCTGAAGAAAGGGCGGTTACCAGTGGGGTACCGCAGGGTTCAATATTGGGTCCAGTCCTTTTTAATGTCTTCATCAGTGACATTGTAGAGGGACTGGAAGGAAAAGTATGCCTTTTTGCAGATGACACAAAGATCTGCAACAGGGTTGATACACAAGGAGGCGTGGAAAGGATGAAAAGGGACTTGGCAAGGTTGGAGGAATGGTCAGACGATGGCAGCTAGGATTCAATGCAAAAGTGCAAAATAATGCACCTGGGAAACAAGAACCCAGGGAAGAATACACAATGGGTGGGAGGTAGTAACAACAACAAAACAGGAAAGGGACCTGGGGGTAATCATACCAGATGACCTTAAGGTTAGCAAGCAATGTGGAGAAGGCAGTAGGGAGGGCCGGGGTATACTGGGATGTATAGGAGAGGCATCAGCAGCAGAAAACAGGAAGTTGTTATCCCTCTGTACAGACAGTTGGTGAGACCCCATCTGGAATACTGTGTCCAGTTCTGGAGACCCCATCTCCGCAAGGACATAGACAGGATAGAGGCAGTCCAGAGGAGGGTAACTACAATGGTGCAGGGTCTGCAAGAGAAGCCATATGAGGAGAGACTAAAGGAGCTTAATATGTATACCTTTGAGGAAATAAGGGAGAGGGGGGACATGATAGAAACTTTCAAGTACCTCAAGGGAATCAACAAAGTCCAAGAGGGTAGCATCTTTCAGAAAAAGAGACTTGCAAGAACAAGAGGACACAATTTAAAGATAGAAGGAGGGTGGTTCAGGGCAATGTGAGGAAGTATTATTTCACAGAGAGGGTAGGGATGCATGGAACAGCCTTCCTGAGGAAGTTGTGGGGTCTAAAACTGTGGGAGAATTCAAGAATGCATGGGACAGACATAAGGCAATTCTTGTGGGGGGCAGGAAGATATAGGCTGTTTGTTAACTAGGATCTGCGGCCTATCCTGTAGGTAGGGAAATGGGCAGATTAGATGGGCCTAGCAGTCCTTATCTGCCGTCAAAGTCTATGTTTCTAAGTGCGCCTAGCAGTGCACCACTAATCTCCTGTTGCTGTCCTGAGAATGACGTATGAGATGGGAAGTTGCCACAGGAGTGTGCATAGGGTTACTGTGTCGACAAAGCTGTTAATAGCTCTGGTTTGCAATGTACATATCCTGCTGCTATACTAGGTCTCAGTTCAGCACCGGGACAGGTGCACTGAAAACTGGAGCTATTAATAGCTCCAACAATATAGTCACCCTATGCATGCTCCCGCAGGTACTCCCTGTCTCCTACATCATTCCTGGGATAGTCGCGGCAGGTTCTGGGTGTGCTGCGAGTGGTGCTCAGATTCAACATGCCAGCGGGAGGGACAGCAGGATCAATCAGACAAAAATGAAATTATTTTCAGACTCTAGGTAAGTCCAAATTGTACTGGGTCATAATGTCGTATGCTTAATAGTGTACAACATTATGGCTAAACCAGGATAGCGTGGTACACAAGAGCAAATGGTGCAATACTGTGTATACTACTGTACATGGTATTGGACCATTCACACTTTTCCAGGCAGAGAATAAGATCTCTGCTGGGACTGGGTTCCACCGAGCAGCTGCCGTGGCTCACTGGACTGAGCCACAGCAGCAGGAACCCTGGTGCTGTGTCTGGGACCAGGTTTGATTCCCAGCCCCAGAAAATTTTATTTTTTTTACAACTTGTGTGCTCCCTAAGTTAAACCTCCCCCCCAGAGTGGACATTCCTTAGTGGGTGGAGGGTTTGGGGGGACTATGCCCCCCGTAAGCGTGTGTGTGGGGGTGGATCCCCACCACATAAAAAAGACTTATGCCACATGGCAGAAATCATGCTGTATTGGCAGCACAATTTTACCATGCGCCACAATGTCTTACGACATTATGACCTCGTGCCAGTGCAAATGTTCTTTTTGTGAAAATGCTGATTAGACCCTACCTCATACTGGGGTGGAGTCTGATTCCAGGTGAACATTCCCCACTTCAAGGGTATTTTGAAGTACAGCCATAAAAATTCCAGTAACCATTAGGATACATCAGGCAGTCTTTCAATGATGAGGAAAAAGAGAAAGCAACATATCTATCCTTGGAGGGTCCCTAGATCTTGAACACTGTACATATTATATGTGCATGCACAGAGAGTTAAATACAGCCTGCATTAAGCAGACCCCTCATAAGTATTTAATAAATGTATGTTTCTATAATATCCTGTGTGTGGACTGAGATTCGTACAGAGCACAATGACAACCATTGTGTGCCCGGTGAGTAGAAGCGGGTGGACACCATTAGGCAATCTTAGCATAGGTAACCCATTACCGCCATTTGAGTGCAGCAGAAGGAAGCATAAACAGGCTAATTAGAAAGGCTTGGTGCACCTGTACCTTCATAAGGGTCCCACTGCTAACAATGAAAGATGTTCTGAAAAGCATATACATCACAATACAGAGGCTGACAAATTCTGGGGCCTTGGACACACCCATGCTGGTAAAAACCACAGGTAAAAGGCATAAGCAAGGCATGCAGAAGACATAAATAAATAGAAACTATTTTTTTTATAAATATTTCTTTATTTATTTTCTAATATATATGAAGAAATCATCTACACAGACAGAAAAAAGTAATTAAGCATATACAAACTACATACATTTTTCACCTCGAGAAAATTTCTCTCCAGTTACATTAGAACATCAATTAAAATATCAATATTTCAAATTCATCCATCTAATCTTAAAACAGGTGGAAGGATACAAATAATTTCAGCCTAATTAATATAGCATTCCTCTGAATTATTTTCCACTTCTTTAATTTCCAAACTTATTTTCTCCAGTCTTAAATTCTCCTTAAATTTAAAGATCCATTGGTTATAATTCCAGTCCCCTATTTCTGTCCAATTCCATTTCTCTAAAATCTGTCTTTTAAGTATCATAGCAGTCAGGGCACATATCTTCATCTCTTCCCTAGATACAGTATACAGATTATATCTATTTAATATATAGAACTTTGGGGCAAATGACAATTTTTTTTATTAAGTATGCCTTCTAATTCCACATGTAGCTGTTGCCACCATTTCAAAATTTTTGGGCAAAACCAAAACATGTGCTCATGGCTACCAATACCCTCACATAAATGCCAACAAGAGCCAGATGCCCTTCCCTGGATAGCAGAGATCCTTGGTGGTGTAAAATATGCCCTTTCTATTATTTTATATTGAATGCTCTTATTCTTGGCATATGTATATATTTTATTAGTGTCCATTCTAATTTTAAGCCATTCTCTATAAGAAAAAAATTGTTTTCAGTCTAATTGCCATTTATCTTGTGTCAAAATTCTTCTTCTTTTACTACCCATCTTATTTCCAAATCATAAAAAGATCAATATATTTGGGTAGTAATACTATTTTGTTTATGAAATCCATAATTTAAATATAAATCAGTATTATAAGCCGAATCCATATTCTTTTTTAACCCCATAAATTGTGATTTAAGTAAGGAATATAACCACCAATTATCTTTTAAATACTGGATATAAGACAATTTTTTGAACGTCTCATAAGAAATAAAATCAGTGTCTCCCAATAAATCTGACCAATTAATAACTTTTTGTATTAATACCTGTCTCCATTTATTTTTTAAAGAGACAGTACTATTATATACTATAGAACTATGTAATAGAAAGTTTTTAACTTTACTTTTTTTTAACCATTCTTTACATGCTAAGGCTACTCCTCTAATTATCAGATTTATTTCTGGCCCAATAAACCAAGTATTCATTCTTAATATATTCTGAATCTCTAAATTTAAATGTTCTTTATCTAAAATTTTTTTGAACAATAGTAATATAATTACCTTTCTCATCAATCTCTTTTTGATTTTTATCTATCCAGGCAAGGGCAGTTTTAACCCTAGTTGCTATATCATAACAAAATGGATCTGGACAGCCCATACCAGTGTTCAGTCTTGGTAAAGTTAACTTAGACCATGTTATTCTGGGGGAGGCCCCCCTCCAGAGAAATTTAATCAAATCATGCTTAACTCTTGAAAACCATTGTTCCAGAATTTTCCCTTGAAGTGCATGGAACAAAAACATTATATGTGGAAACACAGCCATTTTAACCATTTCAATTGTCCCCCAAAGTGAAAAAGCCATGTTTTCCCATTTTTCAAGTAGTGTCTTAATTTTACAATATGTATTATTAGTGTTAATTTTAATCATATCTTCTATGTTATTTGTGAGAATTATACCCAAATATTTCATATCATTTACAATATTAATAGGGAGTAAACACTGTTTGGCTTTTTCACTTAGTGCTGTTATAGAAACAGCTAAAGATTTCTCCTGATTCAATTCCTATCCAGAGTTCATTACAAATTTCTTAATCTCCTTGAGTGGATTTGGCCATGAAATAATTGGATTAGACAAAATAAGTAACATGTCATCAGCATAGACATTCATTTTAACTCTACCTTTCTTAGTGTCGATACCGTTAATTCTTTTATTAATCCTAATACCATTTAATAAAGGTTCCAAACATAATATAAACAAAATATGTGAGAGAGGACATCCTTGTCTGACCCCATTTGAGATCCTAATTGATTCAGAGAGGGAAGAGTTAATCTCTGGTCTAACAGTGGCCTTAGCATAAATTTTATGCAGCACCTAGATAATTAATTCAGGAAAATCCTATTCCTTCAAAATTACAAACATATATTCTTTAGAAATTAAATCAAATGCTTTAGTTGCATCCAAAGCAATCATCACTTTTTCTTCTTATACATCTACCTTTTTATTTTTAGTCTCCATAGATATTAATGTCTGAATTTGTTCAAGACCTTGAAAAATATGCCTTCCTTTAATAAATCCCCTTTGTTCTTCTCCAATAAGTGTGCCATTTGATCTTCTAACTGATTAACAATTAGCTTCATAATAATTTTATAATCCAAATTCAGTAATGAAATTGGACGACAACTGCCCACTTTTTTTATCTTTATTATCCTTTAATAATAATATTATTGTACATTCATTTAGAGAGGATGCAATATTATTAGATATACTAATCTCATCAATCAATATTAAAGACAGGGTTTTAGTTGTTCTATAAACACAGAATAAAATTCAGCAGTATGGCCACCTGGCCCAGGTGATGAGTCCTTTTTTTGTTCTGTTGTAGCTATATCTATTTCCCTTTAAAGAAAATGTTTTATTACTTATATTAAATGTGTTGTCTATTGAGTTCTTTACATATTTCCCCATTTCTTCTAAATTTACATCATAACCATTATTATATACCCTGGAAAAATAAGATACAAATTCTTCCATTATTAATTTATCTGTGTGCACTTTTTTATGCCCATTATCTATACTTATAATAACATTATGTTCTCTTTGCTTTTCAAGTGCATATGCCTATAATCTACCTGTTTTGTCACCTTGAAAATATAATTTATTTTTCATTTTCCAAACTTCTTTTTCCATTTGAAGAAGTATTAGTTTGTTCCTTTTATACTTACATTCATTAAGTGTAATTAGATCTTCTGCAAGATTTGTTCCTCTTACTCTCTTTTCTAACTTATTTATTTCTTGTTCTAATTTCTGAAGTTGAATCCTTCTATTCTTTTCATTTTTAATCTCAAATGACATAATATGACCTCTTATCACTACTTTCTATGCATCCCACATAACAGCCATTGAAACTTTCATATTATTATTTGTCCTCCAAAATTCCTCTAAATTAAACTTTATATATGCCACAAATTCAGGGCTATTTAATAAAGTATTATCAAATCTCCATTGATGAACAAAAACCCAATCATAGGTCAGGATATACTGTATAGAAATCATGGCATGGTCAGAGACCAGAATGCTATAAATATAAGCAGATTTAATTCTGCTTACCAAACTCCTATTTACCAAAAAAAAAAAAAAATCCAATCTGCAATACATCTTTAATGGAATAGATTTATAAGTAAATTCTAATTCTACTGAATTCCTCTCTCTCCAAATATCAACCAGATAATTTCTTTTAATAAGCTCACTTAGTACTTTGGAATTATACACATCATTATTCAGAGGTCTAGTAGTTTGATCGAGATTTGGATTTAATAAAGCATTCCAGTCTCCTACCAGAATAGTGTCTTGACAGGCAAGATATATTAAGCTCTGTTCTAGTTCCTGTAAGAACCCCCCATAATTAAGGAATGGTCCATAAATTCAACCAATAACAACCTCTATCCCGAGAAGCTTACCCTTAACTAATATACAACGACCTTCTAGATCCTTAATTACTTGGGTACTCTTAAAAACTACATCTTTAGATATGAAGATTGCCACTCCTCTACTATTAGTTGTACCAGCAGAGTAAAAAACTTGACCCATCCAAGATTTTTTCAATCTATTAATTCTACTGTTCAATAAATGTGTTTCCTGTAGACAAAAAAGCTTTATATCATGCATTTTTGCATATTGTAAGATTTTATTCCTTTTATTATATCTATTTAAGCCATTACCATTTAAAGAAGCAATCCTCATATCTACACGATCATAAGACATATCTATATCCTTTTTTTCCTGTTAACCAAAACTGGAGAGAACCACACCTTCTTGTGATATACCCATAACCTCTTTTCTTAAATAAAACACCAAAAAATCTGGTATCCATTCCCCTATGGATACCTAGTGTTTACATTTTGTCTGAGAGCAGTCCATCCCCCCCAACACATTTTATCACCTTCCATCTTGTTTCAAATGAAAAGATCAGGTATAAGTTTAGGTAGCTCTTCAGTGGCCTGAATACTTAAAGTAAAAAAATAAGGTTTATAATTAATAATTACCCTTAATTTTGCTGGAATTAACAATGCTGTTTTATACCCTTTTTGCCATAAAACCTTTCTTAAAGGAGCACATATTTTTCTTTCTTCCATAATATCATAAGGCAAGTCTTGCTAAATAGCTACATTCACCCCTTCAATCATAACCCTTTTTTTTTTAGTATACCATATTCATAATTCTATTTTTATCTTCAGATCTAAGTAATTTAACAATAACAGAACATGGTGGTAAACCATCTTCTGGTCTTGTCTTTAAAGATTGATGTATTCTGTCAATTTCAATTTTACAATCCTTCACAGATATATCCAAATAATTAGCAAATATTTTCAAAACAATTTCTTTTAATGATTGTGACTGTCCCCAAATTTCGGGGATACCAATTAGATGCAAATGTTTCCTTCTTGATCTTAATTCCATGTCTGTCATCTTTGTTGCCATATCTGTTAATTGCCTCTCCTGATTACTTAATTGCTGCTCCGTTAATAGATTTTTATCTTCACTTTCTGAAATTCTATTTTCAATTTGTGGGATTTTGTTATTGATGGATGTAACAGAGACCTCTAATTGCTGTATTGTAGACCTGATTCCTTTCATTTCTGATATTAATTTATCCATCTTTTCTGCTTTAACCTTAAGAAAGCTCATATCTTCTTTTATCTCATTAATATTTCCCATCAATGACTTAACCCAGGAAGGAGTGGGTTCCCTTCCTCCTACTTCCTGTAAATCATGAAGCTGTTTATTTGGAAATCCAGTTCCCCTCTGAATTATGTTCTCATTTATTTCATTTGATGTTGATGTTGAATGTTTCCCATCTTCCTCATTCATAGAATCCACATCTGATTCTGCTAAAAGGTAAACATTTTCTTGACTATTTAAGGCTATGGCCCCCAATTCCAGTTCTTTCCTCTTTTTTACTGGAGCCTTACTCTAGGAAGTTAAGGTAGAGCTTTCTATAATTTTGTTTCCCCTATCCATTGTATCTTTTGTTGAATTTTGAGACTCAAAAGGGGATGCAATTGGGCTTAAAGGATTGATAATATTTAAGGTAGGTAATTTACCCCAAAAAAATCAAAAGGTCCTGTTCAGGGGGTAGTTTATGTTGTCATTTCCCTTTAATTTTGGCTTCTCTATGTGCTTTGTCTTGTTTTCTTTCAGGAAAGTTCATTGAACTTTTGTCCCTTCTTTCCCTTCTAGTAGACATATACAATTATAAATGCACTTTAGGTAACAAAAGCTTCTGTAAATTATAATCCAAAGCACTATATCTTTAAGACCCAATGGAAAAACTTAATAGAAGGATGATTTCTTCAGGGCAGTTAAGAGTTATTAGTAATTTTTAATTTGCAACTTCAAAGTTCAACCTCCCTTTCAGTCAGATGTGCTGGTTTGATAGAATGCAACTTTCACTTTCACTGCTCCCTCCACAGTAAAGAGAGAAATAACTGGCAGTGAATTACACTGGTACGTAGCTCATTTTTCATTTGGGCGGACAATAATGTAGGAAAGAGAAAAACGTGGTAACAATGCTGGAAGCACAAATGGAGAGGTTGCTGACAAAAACCACTACACGCGGTATCTTTGAAGCAAGTCAAAGCTCCATTTCAAATCTCCATCACTCCATCACTTAAATTTTAGGCAGCTGCAGCACCTTAGCCCTTTACATTTCAAACTAATCAGCAGATGTATAACCATTAGCTTTGAACCCTGAAATAACAGCAATGGCTTAACAAAGGTGTCTTCAGATTAACTCAGTTTCCATTCAGGCCTCCATTGATTAAATTAACAGCTGCTCACTCAAGCACATTTTTAAAATGCAAAAAGCAAACCAGTACACCAATGTCTCTATAAAACAGATTTTGAAGTTATTGGCAGATTGAATTGCAATGATATGTAGTTCGTATATCTCACAGAGGCAGATAAAAATACAACATTACAGCATACACAATCACTACTCCATCTGCAGACATAGTCCCACACTTTTTCACAATTAAGGAGCCTTAGCGTTATAATGAAAGAAGACAACGCTGAATATATTTAAATGGAGAGACTGCTAGCAAAGACCAATATACACGGCGTCTTCGGAGCTACTCACCACTCCCTTTCAGACCTCCATCACTCCATCCCTTAAGTGTGCTGCAGCTGCAGTTCTTTTCATCTCAGACACTATAGCAAATGTTATCATAAGATTTTTTTTTATTATTTTTAAAACCCGAGATAATGGCAAAGAGAATAATAAAGCACCAGCTTGTCAAAAGATGTCTTCAGGTATACTCACTGTTCCCATTCAAATGTTTTTTAATCAAATTAACAGCCGCTGTGTTTTCCTTGCTCCTGTGTACTCTCTCAGAAACATTTCATACTGCAGGGAGCCCGCCAACATTTAAACCTCAAAAACACAATCCGGCTTCTACTACTTGTTCCGTGAGGCTCTGCTAGTATCAAAAAATTGACCGCCCAATGTAAAAAGAAAACTCTTAGAGCCTGTTAAGCATTAGCATGTTGTCTCAGTGGGGGTTTGACTGTGATTGCCTCACGCCACTCTCAGAATGCTGTTCCACGCATGCTCCTCAAATGAATAAAAACAATTTGTCAGCAAAAAAGGACCCTTCTGATCACCCAATCTGCCCAGATGTTTCCTGCCTACACTGTCTCTACAGACCCTAACTGGCCTCTAGCAACCTTTTTCTTCCTGCCTATTTACTAATATTCCTATATGCCAGTCCCACACATGCTTGAAACCCATCACTGTTTTCCCTTCACTACATCTGCTGGTAGCCTGTTTCAAGGGGATACAACTCTTACAGTGAAGCAACACTTTATGACATCCCTCTTAAACTTCCCCCTCCAGCTTCATTGCATGCACTCTGGTGCTGGTGCTGTTTTTCATTTTAAAGAGACTCCCTTTCTGCACCATGTAAACCCCTGTGAGGTACAATTGGTCTCTATCATGTCCCTTCTTGCTATCCTCTCTTTCGGGGGTACATGTTGAAATTCTCCATTCACTCCTTGAAGGGCTTCTCATTCAAACCCTGCACCATTTTAGTTGCCCTACTCTCAAAAACTGTATACTGTACTCTAGGTGGGCTCTCACTAGTGAGCAATATAGTGGGAACACCACCTTCCCCTTCCTGCTGGAGATATCCCTCTCTATGCTCCCCAGAATCCCACTAGTCCTACCCATTGCTTTGTTACACTGCCCTGTTACTTTGATGTCATCAGTTATGATAACCCCAAGGTCCATTTCCTGCTTAGTGTCAGACAGTAACTCTGTCCATCCTATACTCCACTTATGGGTTTCTATGACCTAGGTGCATGATTTTGGATTTTTAGGCACTGAACCCTAACTGGTATGCTCTTGACCATTCCTAGAGTTTCCACAAGATCCCTGCACATTCTATGTACCCCCTCCTGTATATTTAGACTATTACAGATTTTGGTATCATCTGCAAAAAGGTATACTTTCCGTTTCAATTTTTCTGCAATATCACTTCTGAAGACATTGAATAGGACCAGTCCCTGTACTGAGTCAAGTGGCCCCTCACTGGTCAGTTTCCCATCATTAGAGTGAGAGCCATTAACCACCACTCTGTGTCTACTATCCATTAACCAGTTTCTAACCTAGTTCACCACTTTGGTTCCCACACCTAGGCAGCTCAATTTCTTTTTTTTTTTTCTTTTTGCCATTAAATCTTTATTCCAGTTTTCTTTACAGAAAGTACCTATAACGAAACATACATGTACACATAAAATAAAACATAGAGGAGTACATTGGTATATAAAACCTTTACTGTCAGAAACCTTTCTCTATGGTACCCCCCCAATATCAAACAACAAAAGACAAAACCAAAACCTAACTAAATATATACCCAAATATCAACCCCCCACAAAATACCCAGTTACCCCTCCCCTCTATCCCCCCATTTCCTCCCCACACAAGACCTTTTAATCAGATTTCAACCCAAGAGGGTTCGTGTATTTCTTACAATGAATAAATAGCATGAAAGGGCCCCCATAGCTTATCAAACCTGGAACTCTTGTTCTGGAGGACGGCTATCATCCTCTCAGTCCTGAGGCTAGAGAGCAGTTCTTCCAACCATTCAGAGTAGCTGATCACATTAGAGTCCTTCCAATGTCTGAGGACCACTTTTTTCAGGGTAATCGAGATCAGGGATATATAGAATTTCCTATTCTTAACCGTGATACGGGACATATCTCCCAGCAGACATATTTCAGGAGTGAAAAAGTCTTCCAAGCCCAGCAAAGGCTCTATCTTACTTTTAATATCTGTCCAAAGTGGAATTATTTTCGGGCAATTCCCAAAAATATGCAACAGGTCCCCATTTCGCATTACATCTGCTACATTTAGGGTCCGCTACTAGTTTTAAACTAGCAAGTTTTTGAGGGGAGTAATAAATGTTGTGAAGAATTTTAAACTGTATAAGTCTTAACTGGTCCTGTGAAATGAATTTATGGCAGCCTTGCCAAAGAGCTAGCCAATTCAGGTCCACATCAGGAAACATTGTGGCCCAGTAAGAGCTTGGAGCAAGATTCTGGGAGTAGGCCCAATTGAATAACACCATGTATATTTTAGAAATTGCATGTGAGAGGCCCACCAAAGAATCTAAGGACTCACAAAAGTTCACCTGTGGGGGCTGAATTGGATTTCTACCTATCTTTTGGAGCAGTAGGTGTCTAAGCTGATAAATTTTAAAAATCTCCTTGGGGGGTAGATTAAATTTGTGCAAAATCTCCAATGAAGAACAAACAAATCCTTCTCCATTGAGGAAATCCTTCAGGAGGTATTTATCTGCTAAATTCAGCCAAGTGGGGCTGATAGGTTTATTATCAAGCAAAAAATGCGGGTTACCCCAGATGGGTTGGGACCAATCCTTGACCTGATCATATTTTAGAAAGCTACAGAGCTGAGCATGAACCCTTACCGAAACCCCTATCGGAGAATCCTTCAGGGGGGAGGGAAGTAATTTTGGATTGAGATACAGCAAAGCTTCTGGGACTAGACCATATTTTTTGATCAGAGCAATCTCAAACCTCATCCACAAGGGTACGTAGGTAGTCTGCATAAGCAAGTCAGTATCCTGAACCCATCTAAGATACTTATCAACCTGGCCTGCCCAAAAATAGAGAGCAAAATGTGGTAGTCTCAATCCCCCAAGTAGTTTAGGTGCAGCTAGTTTATGGTAGTCCATCCTGGCTTTCTTATTTCCCCAAACAAAATTAGCTATAATCCCATGAAGTTTCCTAAACCATGAAAGTGGAAGCTAGATATTTATCATATTCAAGGGATAGAAAAGCCGAGGGAATATATTCATCTTAACTATATTTATTCTACCCCATAAAGAGAGTGGAAGTTGTGCCCATCTTTTGAGATCTAAATCAATGGTATGCACTAGAGGATCCAAATTCAACTGGCGTATCCGTGTCACGCTCCTCGTCAAGGTTAGACCCAAATATTTGAAGGAATCAGATTTCCACCCTAGGCCTAGCTCTGTAATCTCTAATTTGAAAAGGTTTTTACTAAGGGGTAAACCACGGTTTTATCATGATTTAGTTTATAATTAGACAGACCACCATATTCCTGAATAGATTTTAATAGAGCTGGGATTGACGCACTCTGTTTCGAAATGTATACTAAAAGGTCATCTGCGTATGCTGTTACCTTAATGACCTGGTCCATTATTTTAACGCCATTTATCTCCCTACTACGCACTATATGCCTGATAAAGGGTTCCAGATACAAATTAAAAAGGAGATGGGATAGGGGGCATCCCTGCCTAGTGCTTACATATAAAGGGAAGGGGTCTGATGTGGTCCCGTTACAGGTAACTCTGGCTGTGGGACTTGAATACAGGGCACTTATCCATTTTAAAAACATTTCAGGAAACCCGAATTTACCCATTGTGGTTAACAGGAACCCCCAGTAGACCCTGTCGAATGCCTTCTCGGCGTCCCAGGAGACCAAAGCCCAGATAGAGTTGTACTCGGAGGCCGAGAGGACATGAGCTAACGTCTCTAGGTGATCGGTAGCTGACCTGCCTCTTCATAAACCCACTTGTTCTGCACCTATAAGCTTATGCAATACCCTGTTCATTCGCTCTGCCAATAGTTTAGACAGAATTTTAATGTCGTAGTTTAACAGGGAGATAGGCCTGTAACTAGCAGGCTTTTCAGACAGTTTGTTTGGTTTTGGAATTAGAACTATGAGCGCCTCAAAGAGTGATTTATCCAGCTCATGACCTGCAAGAATATATTGAAATAACACTAGCAGCAATGGGGCTAATTGTTTAGAGAATTTTTTGTAGAAATTGGACGCGAATCCGTCCGGGCCCGGTGTTTTGTCTAACGGAAGGCTTTTAATAACTACTTCGATCTCCTCTTGGGTTATATCAGCAATCAGACATGAACGGTCGGATTCTACCATTGAGGGAAGCTCCAAATCTTCTAGAAAAGCAAGTATCTCGGAGTTGGCTGGAGGGGATTCCATAGCCCCATACAGGGATTTGAAGTAACTCCGGAATACCTCAACAATTTCTCCTGGGATAGTTTTAATATCACCATCCTCCTCAGATTGAATCCCTGAAATTAATCGGGAAGATTCAAACTGTGCGATTCGCCTTGCTAGGAGTTTTCCCATTTTTTCCCCTTGGTCTAAATAATTGGCTTTGGTTTTTATAAGGGCTAATTCTGCTTGTTCCCCTAATAGATTAAGGTACGCATCCCTTAGTTTAACCAACTCCCTTTTATCTTCCTCCCGGGGGTGGGGAAACAAGTTGGACTCCATGGTCCGTATCCGGGCCAATAAGTACAACATAATGCGTGTCTTTTCCCTTTCCCTTTTAACAGCCTGGCTAATTAAAGTGCCCCTTATAAAGGCCTTGAATGCCCCCCAAAACATATCTGGTCGGACCTCATCTTTCTGATTATTTATAACAAACTCATCTATTTGTGTTGAAATGAATTGGGCCACCTTAGGTTGTCTCAAAAGCTGATTATTTATTTTCCACCTGTTGCCTCTTTTGGGCAGTGACACAAAGGATATTGAGGCAGACACTGCAGCATGATCTGAAGGGGGTCCTGCCACAATTGCCGATTCCAACACCCCAGGGAGAAGAGAACGGGAAAGCAATATGTAGTCAATGCGAGACGCTGTACCGTGAGTGTGAGAGACAAACGTGTATTCTTTAGATACAGGATGGAGCACTCTCCACACATCTGCTAAACCAAGGTGGTCCATTAATTCACACAATGCTCTTAGGGCAGGGGTAGGACCCAGTTGGGAGTGTCTGGACCTATCCATTAATGGGTCTAGAGCCAAGTTAAGGTCAACCCCTAAAATTATGGGGATTTGGCTAAACGGTGTAAGTGCTTTCAGTAGTTTAACAGCAAAATCCTGTTTGTCAACATTCGGACCATAAACAGATCCTATCAAGATCTCTATATTCTGCAGCTTGCCTTTAACAAGAAATATATCTACCTTCATTGTCCTGGACCACATGTAGGGGGTAAAAGGAACCGACCTATGTACTAATATCATAACACCCCTGCTTTATGACACCCTGAGAAGAGAAGACCTCCCTATTTGCAACCGCCTCATACTGTTATTCTCAGTATGAAGTAGATGCGTTTCCTGTAGAAACACAAAATCTGCTTTTACAACCTCTACGTGTTTCAAGATCCTATATTGCTTGATCTTAAGTCGTGCCCCCTTAACGTTCCAGCTGAGAAATTTGAAAAACCTATTCGAAGCCATGCTTCTTCATATTGGCCAACGTCTTAAAGTACTGAACCCAATTTGGTTTACCAAATTTTGAAAATTGAGGTCTTGTGCCCCTCCCCCCAAACTCCCAGATCCAATAGCACCCCCTTGTGAATGTCCACCCAAGTCCTTCTATTCTTCTCCCCCCACCCAGATAATCCCACCAAACCCATAAAACCCTCCCCCACCCACCCTTCTATGATGGCCCATGACAACAGTTCACATAGCCCTTCTCCACCGCCTCCCCCTCCTCCAACGAGTAACTCATAATCCACCTATCGGTAACCAACTCTTATGCTAAAACATTTAAACACTTTTACCTGTTATTGAACATCTCAGTATCTCAAACAAGGTCCTATAGAAACCACAAAGACAAATTACCCTGTTTCACATATCATTCACTTGTGTTATTACGATGCATTGGGCTGCCTTTAATGAAGAACCTATGCAAATAATATTTTACCAACCCATGTTGGTGATCTGTATGCAGCATAATAACCCAAAACTTTCTATTGTAAGGAAACAAAATTACTTTTTACCTTTAGGGCAACTGCCATACAAAATTCAGCCTTTAAAGTTTAAGAAAACTATAATTACATAAGCTTAAAACGAAGTAAATCCCTCACAGAAATGCTGTGTTACAACGTACGAGTAGCCTCTGGCTCCATCTTGTGGCGGCTCATTTAAATTGGAATACCCTCTTCTGGCTAAAATTAAAACCTGAGTAAACATGAATTTAATAACTATGTCGGCTAAATATGTCCAGTAGAAGAAACTCTCCGGTTCTTCCTTTCTTCCCCGTACAGTCGAGGGGCAAGTAAGTCTATTGTGGTGATTTAAACACATCTTAGTCCTACCAACAAAACACAACCGTGGTAAAACGAAAGCCATTACTTGGCCTATGGGCCATGTAGTTTCAGTTGCTTCTTAGGGCTGCATCACTTTAACCTCCGCGCAACGATTGACCCTGGAGTTATGCTAAAGAGCTTACAAGTCCTCGAGCAGGAACATCGCCCAAAAGGATCAGCCAATCTTCTCAAACAAACACCCTTCGCCCTGTTGCACTGATTTGCTCTCTCTGAAGAATTCAAGGGTCTTTGAAAAGGTTGGGAAAAGTGGCTTGCAGTGCAGACCTTGCAGCATTCATGGTTTCATAATGCTTCCATTCTCCCTCTATCTGCACCTGGAATTTCACCGGGTACCCCATTCTGAATTTGATATCAGCCGCAATTAGCTTATTGACCAGTGGATTAAAGGCAGTTCTTTTTGGCCGGACCGTTAAGGGTATGTCTTGCACTACCCGGATCTTCACTCCTTCCCAGTACAGTTCCTTGGTTTCCCTGGTTTTCGATAAAAATAACTGCCTCTCCTGGTAATTTAGGAACCAAAAAATTAAGGTATGTGGCGGTGCGTTTGGCAGAGGTAATGGCCGTAGGGCTCGGTGAGCCCTTTCTATGGTATAGGAAGGACCAAATGGCGAAGGACCCGCTATTTTTTCTACTAGCTTCTGCACTAATTTAATCGGTCTGACCTTCCTTTCTCTCCGGTAGCCCAACGACTACCGCATTATTGCGGCGACTCCTTCCTTCCAGGTCCTCCACCTTCAGCTCTAGCTTGTCCATTCGTTGCTTCATTTGGTTCATCACCGGGTCCATTCTTTCATTACTCCCCTCCAGGGACTGAATTCTGGCTTCGTTATCCGTGGTCCTCTGGGCTAGATCTTCAAACGCGCAGGTAACATTTTTAATTTCACTCGCCATTTCCTGCATCTCTGTTTTGAAGGGACGAAACTCTTCCAAAAATCTGGATAGAGTAAGGAGTTCTTCTTCCGACGTTCCTGGCGTGGAGCTCTGCGACTGATGAGAAATCGAGGCCCTGGCTTTTTTCATGGCCTTCTCCGGCGGCGCAGGCGGGGTATGTCTCGGTGGAGCTTTGCGCATTTCTGTATCCATTAATTCCCCAACTACGTCTGTGGGGTCCTCCGATGTTATAGCGCTGTAAAGGTTTCTTTAAGATGAGTTGATTACCCAAATAAAAGCTGTTTTAGAGGAAGGGTGGTCAGAGCACTCGGGGAAAGCAGCTATTCAGTGCTCTGCATCACGTGACTCCCTGGCAGCTCAATTTCTTTATCAGTCTCCTGTGTAGCACAGTGTCAAAGGTCTTGCTAATGTCCAGATAGGTCACATCTACTGTCCTGCCTTGATCTATTTCTGTGATCACCCAGTTGAAGAAATCAATCAGTTTCATCTGGCATTACCTCCCATCATTCATCCATGCTGCCTCTGGTCTTGTAGCCCATTGGATTCTAAATATTTTAAAAGCCTTTTCCTAAGCAGGGTTTCCATTAGTTTCTCCACAACTGAAGTGAGACTGACTGGCCTATGGTTGCTGGCTGCTTTTATGTAGAGATACCATGTCTGCTGTTCTGTAGTCCTCTGGAACCATGTCTGTTTCCCATTAACTGGTATATAATGCCATCATTGGGGCAACCAGTACCTCCCTAGTTCCATTGGTACCAGTGGGTATATCCTGTCTTCTCCCATAGCCTTGTCTGACTTCAGAGCTGCAAGTCTCTTCAGGACTCTTTTCCCTAAAATTGGACTTGTGATCACCTTGCCTCCCCCTCCTTAGTTCTGCTTCTTCTTGGTGGCCTATCCCCTCCTCCCTTCACTGTGAATGCTGAGCAACGTACCTGTTCAGGATGGCAGCTTTTTCCTTGGTCCCCTTCTGTGCAGTCTCCCTCTGCCACCTTTTTAATCCTCACTATCCATCCCCTTGCTTTCCTATTCTCACTTACAGTATGTATCTGAGAAAGTCTTATCACCTTTAGCTATCCCTTTGGCTATCCTTTTCACTGTCACTGCCTTTGCTTCTTTCACTGTCACTCCTGATTCCCTCTGTTTTACTGGGTATACCTTCCTGTCCTCCTTCCCCTGCTTTTCTTTATACCCCCTGAATGCCACCCTTTTATCCTTCACTGCCTTTGCCACTTCCACAGAGAACCATAACTTTTTCCTTCTGCTTTAACTCACTACCTTCACATGGATGCTGGTTGCTTTAATTTTTTTTATTTTATTTGTTTATTCTTTTGGTAATCAGGTAAGGCTCACTATGCACAAATGCCTGTTTTCAGGAGTGACCTGGAAGGTTAAGTGATCTGCTTGGAGTCACACCGTATGCAAGTGGAGGTTATGTGAGTCAAACCCAGGTCTGTTGGATGTACCAAGATAATTCACTTCACATACTGTAGGTGCAGCATTGCTATTTGTAGTGCTATCAGATAAGTCTAATAAAATTGAGTGCTGTTACAAGATTTACTTGCCTCATGGCTTGATTGTAGCCTATTAGCATTAGTAATACATATCGTAGGTACAGAATTTATGATAAGTGTAGCAGTATCCAGCTGTGGTGTGCTGTCTGAAACCATAAGCATTAGGGGGCAATTTTGTCTATATCTAGATGTGGGTGGGGTTGCTATGCAAGCTGTTATGACAGAAGTGGATGACGTACTGGGTATAGGCTCGGTATAGGCTTGGGGGCACTCATATCCGATGTTTGTGATTCGAATAAGGGGTCAAATTTGTTATATACAGAAATGTTGTAAGTGCTTGCCTTACTCCCCTTTTTAAAGGCTCTTTTGCTTTGAATCTCATACCATGTCACAGTCACTATTGAAAAGCTCTACTCCACATCTGGCAGATTAAAGTCACCAACTAGCAGCAAATCCCCCTTACCTGCAGTTCTGATGTGGGATTCTGCATCTATGCAAAATTAACATAACAGTTTTGCAAGGACAACATCAATATAATCCAGGCCACTGATTTATGATGATTAAAATTATGAAAGCCCATTTTCAAGTCATGAAATTCTGGGAATTGCACTGGTGATTGTTAGTCTAATTTCTGAATTTTACCAGGATTCTTCTGTCATTCTTTTAATATGTGGATAAATAAACAGAATAAAAAGAAGTTTGTTTTTTTATATATAGGTTTTTCCCCTACCAGGTGAAACATTGGCTGCTTAGTTCTGCCCTGTCTCTCCCACCTCCCTGGTATCACCAAACCCCACTTCCCCCACAGATTCCCCCATGTGGTGGGGCTGGGAAGGGGAGGGCAGTCCTCAACACCCGGGATTCACAATCCAGATCACTGCATTCTGTGACCGGTGATGAAGTAGGACCAAGGCTAGCAGGTAGGGCTTCATCAAGCCTACAGTCACCATTTTTCCTCCTGCTGTTTATGTTGATTGCACACATGTGCAAGAAACATATTGCGGCAGCTTTCTCCAGAAGCAGGTTGTGGAGGCGTGGCACTGTTGTGGCTAGTGCCCCCACAGCCTTTAAAGGCTTGGCCCGCTGTCCCCAATGGTGTGGCATGCTGCTGCTGACACTAGTTCAGCCAGCATGCTACCAGCTTGTAAAAATGTAGCCACTGCAATCAGGGGCTGCCTTGTCACTGCAGCATCATCTGCTGCAATGAGGGAGCGACCCCTCATTGCAGGGCTCCCTTGCATTCCCTGCCTGTTTGCTGAGGGGGTGCCCAATCCCCCTCAGCATCATGTCCCTTCCCCTGTTTTTTTGCCAAAAGGGGTGCCCAATCCCCGTCAGCACAATGTCACCCCCCCAGCTTTTGTGTGCCGATGGGGGCGCCCAATCCCCATCGGCATGATGGGTGCCCAATCCCCCATCGGCTACAGTTGCCCCCACAAATAAATAGTCCATTGGCTCACTGGAAGCTCCCCCCACAATGCCAAATGCCCCTGAAAACAAAAAATGGTCCCGTGATGTCTTTTTTTTTTTGACCTGTGAAAAAAGGAAACGGTCCCTCGGAGGTCTCCCTGCCCCCCCTCCTGCAACTTGCACCCACCCACTGCACACCCTGCCTTCCCACACCCCCTCACCCCATACTTACCTCCAGAGTCTGGTGCGATGATCTTCTGTGGACCGGGAACACGTCTGCACTCTTCAAAGCCGACCACGAACTGAGGAAATGCCGGTAAGCTGTATAATGGAATAAATAGTTTTTTTCAACTTTGATGCATATCTCAGTCATTTTTTGGAATTTTGGCACCACATTTTCAACATGGGTTTTTTGGGACCCCTCCGCATGAATCCTTCCACTGTCATGATGTTAATCAGTCCTGAAAGGTGATTTCGCGGTCACTGCGCAGAATCACCTTTCTGGACCGATTAACCGAACAACAGTGCCAGTGTTTATGAGGTAGGCTTTCAAAAAGCCTATGTTGCAAATTTGGTGGAAAAAAAAAAAATTACTGTTTTATGAGTGTACATTGCGCAGTTGCTACACACGCTCGTAACTTTGCAAATTTGCAATATTTTCTTGCCAGATTTTGAACATTGGCATTTTTCCATACCTTCTTGTGAACAGTACAGCTGCCATTTTTCACATCCTGGCCAAAATGTGTTTTCACACTTCTGGCACAGAATAACATGGTCGCTGTGGAAAATCAGTGTTTGGGACAGATTACGAAAATGACAGTGACACTGTTCATGAGCAGAGGTCCTAAATTGTCTATGTTGAAAATTTGGTGCCGATACTCCATAAAATGACTGTGTTACAAGTGTGCGTTGCGCAGTTTGCACACACGCTCATAAGTTTGTGAATTTATATTTTCACTTCAGATTTTCAACACTGCATTGTTCTGCACCTCCGTATGAACAGTACAGCTGTCATTTTTCAGATCCTGGCGGAAACGTGTTTTTGCACTTCCGGTGCAGAATAGCACGGTCGCTGTGGGAAATCCATGTTCTGGACACATTATGAAAATGACAGTGATACTGTTCATGAGCAGTGTGTCCTAAAATGACTATGTTGAAAATTTGGTGATGAAAGGCCATAAAATGAGTGTGTTATGAGCATGCAGTGCGCAGTTTCCATGCACGCTTGTACCTTCGCAACTTTGCACTATTTTGACTCCAGATTTTCAATATTGCCATTTTTCCACACCTCCTTATGAACAGTGCAGCTGTCATTTTTTACATACTGGCCAAAATGTGTTTTTGCTCTTCTGGTGCACAATAGCACGGTTGCTGTGGGAAATCAGTGTTCGGGACACATTAAGAAAATCACACTGACACTGTTCATGAGCAGAGGTCATAAAATGTCTATGTTGAAAATTGTGGGAAGAAAGTCCATAAAATGACGAGCGTGCATTGAGCAGTTTCCATGCACCCTTGTAACTTTGCAAATTAGTAATATTTTCACACCACATTTTCAACACTGGCATTTTTCCACACCTCCTTATGAACACTACAGCTGTCATTTTTCACATCCTGGATGAAATGTGTTTTCGCACTTCTGGCACAGAATACCGCAGTCGCTGTCGGAAATCAGTGTTTGGGACAGATTAGGATGAAGCAAGTGAGATGGGGGGAGAGAACGAGCTCAACTGAGCTCTGTCGGGACTGCTGCAGATTTCTTTGTGGGCAGGAAAAGGTGCCAACGCAGGCAGGAGCTCAGTATAAAAGGGCAGCCTGCAGTGCTGATAGACACAGAACGAGTGAGTGAGTGAGGGGGAGTGAGTGAGCTCAACGGAGCTCTGTTGGGACTGCTGCAGATTTCTTTGTGGGCAGAAAAAGGCAGCAATGTACACAGGGGCCCAGTACAAAAGGGCAGCCTGCAGCGGTGGAAGAAACAGAATGAGCAAAGGAGAGAGGGGGAGTGAGCGAGCTCAACGGAACTGTATCATGACTGCTGCAGATTTCTTTGTGGGCAGAAAAGGGTGGCAACGCATGCAGAAGCCCTGTACAAAAGGACAGCCTGCAGCGCCAGCAGAAATGGAACGAGTGAGTGGGAGAGGGGGAGTGAGTGAGGTCAACGGAGCTCTGTCAGGACTACTGCAGATTTCTTTGTGGGCAGAAAAAGGTGCCAATAGAGTCAGGAGCCCAGTACAAAAGGGCAGCCTGCAGCGCCAGGAGAAACAGAATAAGCGTGTAAGACAGGGGGAGTGAGCAACCTCAATGGAGCTCTGTCGGGACAGCTGCAGATTTCTTTGTGGGCAGAAAAAGATGCCAATGCAGGCAGGAGCCCAGTACAAAAGGGCAGCCTGCAGTGAGGGGAGAAACACAATGAGCGAGTATAGAGAGGGGGAGTGAGCAAGCTCAACGGAGCTCTATCATGACTGCTGCGGATTTGTTTGTGGGCAGGAAAAGGTGGCAACACAGGCAGGAGCCCAGTACAAAAGGAAAGCCTGCAATGCCGGCAGAAACAGAATGAGCAAGTGAGAGAGGGGGAGAGAGCGAGCTGAACGGAGCTGTGTCGGGACTGCTGCAGATTTCTTTGTGGGCAGAAAAAGGCAGCAATGTATGCAGGGGCCCAGTACAAAAGGGCAGCCTGCAGCAGTGGGAGAAACAGAACAAGCGAGTGAGGGGGGGGGAGTGAGCGAGCTCAATAGAGCTCTATCGTGACTGCTGCACATTTCTTTGTGGGCAGAAGAAGGCGGCAATGCAGGCAGGAGCCCAGTACAAAAGGGCAGTCTGGATCAGCAGAAGAAACGGGACGAGTGAGTGAGAGCGGGGAATGAGCGAGTTCAACGGAGCTCTGTCGGGACTGCTGCAGATTCCTTTGTGGGCAGAAAAAGGTGCCAACAGAGGCAGGAGCCCAGTACAAAAGGGCAGCCTGCAGCACCAGGAGAAACAGAATGAGCGAGTGAGACAGGAGGAGTGAGCGACCTCATAGGAGCTTTATCATGACTGCTGCAGATTTCTTTGTAGGCAGGCAGGAGCCCAGTACAAAAGGCCAGCTTGCAACACTGGCAGAAATGGAATGAGTGAGTGAGAGGGAGCAGTGAGTGAGCTGAACGGAGCTATGTCGGGACTGCTGTAGATTTCTTTGTGGGCAGAAAAAGGCAGCAATGCACGAAGGGGCCCAGTACAAAAGGGCATCCTGCAGCAGTGGGAGAAACAGAACAAGCGAGTGAGAGAGGGGGAGTGAGCAAGCTCAATGGAGCTCTATCATGACTGCTGCACATTTCTTTGTGGGCAGAAGAAGGCGGCAATGCAGGCAGGAGCCCAGTACAAAAGGCCAGCCTGGAGCGCCGGCAGACACGGAATGAGCAAGTGACAGAGGGGGAGTGAGCAACCTCAACGGACCTGTGTTGGGATTACTGCAGATTTCTTTGTGGGCAGAAAAAGCCGCCAATAGAGGCAGGAGTCCAGTACAAAAGGCCAGCCTGCAGCGCAAAGAGAAACAGAATGAGCGAGTCAGAGAGGGGGAGTGACCCACCTCAACAGAGCTCTGTTGGGCCAGCTACGGATTTCTTTGAGGACAGAAAAGGGTGTCAATGCAGGCAGGAGCTCAGTACAAGACAGCAGCCCGCAGCACTAGGAGAAACAGAACGAGCAAGTGACAGACGGTCAGTGAGTGAGCTCAATGGACCAACGCAATCACCATTCGGCATTGACAAATGCTTGTTTCTATCATGTTGCAGCATCTTGAGTGCATGCGCATGGAGGCATGCACATGCCATGCAGCCATGTTCCTTGCTGCCCAAACTCTGATGCTGCCACCCTGCATCCAGCAGGTATTAGCCAAGGAGCAAGGCAAGTGAACCCTCCACCCCGGGAGAGGAGACCAATCAGGCAGACTCTCAATCTTCTTCCTCCCCTGCTGACCCCCAGCAAACTAAGTGTGCTCTCGAACTCAGGTCACTGGTATGGCGTGAGGTGTGGTGTCAAGCACCTCAGCCCTCTGCCACTGGAGCAGCTGAAAGAAGGTTAATATAAAGAACATTAAATGAAGCAAATTGAAAATAACACTGGAAGCAATTATAAGAAAAACACAGGATCTGCAGATTTACTGATCTGGCACAAAATGCCAAATTCCGTGAAATTCTTTGTTTTTACTGGTGTGAAGGCAGTCCCAGATCTGGAATTCCACCATTTTTTCCCAGTAAAAAGTGAAAACAGAGGCCTGGAGTATAATAAAGGATGTTTTGCATAATTCTGCATAGTCCATACCCAATCCTTGTATTTTCATTGGTATTGAAAGACTGAATGAGGAACACATTCAGTTCAAGGATTATTTATAGCTATTATAAAGCCACATTAAAAAAAAAAAAATCATCCATTGTCCTTGTATTTTATTCCCATCGTCTTACATCAAACTTACATTCATGTCCTGTATGGTTTTCACGTGCCCTACGTGAGCCCTGTTTTTCGTTATCGGTATGGGAAAGGCAGGGGTGAATGCATTCTGAATTAAACTGGTAAATTCACACAAGTGGCATTTACTGCCCTGCAGCAGGTTATCAGGTTGGTATCATTCACACTGTAAAAGTACAGTTAGTGGCATGAATAGTCACTTGTCATCTGAGCCCATCCCTAAATATTGATTTTTATTTTTTTTATTTATTGAGTACTAGAATTACAAATACCTTTGAACCAGAGGTTGGTTTACAAAGGTTCCGCATCAGCAGGAGGGTAAGACAGACAGAGGGGAGTGCAGTACAAAAAGTGAGTTCACAAAGTTATACAATAATAATATAAACAAACAGTTGGTACAGGGAGAGAGAAACAGGTAAGCTGGGACAACGTACAAGAGAACTAGACCTAAGCGGGCAGGGGAGTTGGGAATGAGAGGGGTTTGAGTGGAGAAGGCAGTCAGGAGGTTGACTTTGTCACAAGTGCATGATGTCAGAGAAGTGCTAGGTGGGCTGGGGAGGGAGGGACAAGGGTATGAAGCTGGGGGTGGGAGAGGGGTGGGCTGTAGGAAGGAGAGGTGGGAGGGTTACAAAGGGGCGAAGGAAGGTGGGCAGGGGCAGAACGGGAAATGAGGAAGGGGTGGGCAGGGGCTAGAAAGGGGAATATGAAGGAGGGGGAGATGGAGGGGAAAGACTAGACTAGCAGGGGCGGTAGGATGGAAAAGGTGAAAACACATGTCTATGTGGGGCAGTCACAATTGCTGACATCAGTGAGGTGCTGTTGAAGTTTACTTTTGAATAGGCCAAGCTTATTCTCAGCAGTGATTTCAGGAGGAAGGCTGTTCATTAGTGATGCGGCCCTGGTGTAGAAGGCATGTTGAGCTTGACAGGTATGGCAGAACAGAAAGATATTAGGTGATTTGAGGGCATAGTGCTCCACAACTGCTAGCTTGGATTCGCGTTGGCAAATTTATTTTAGGCACTATTTCCATATTTACAATCCAAATATCTTGACTCAAAAGTACATTCAAATAGTCCACATAGAGGTCCAATATTGTTTCTGGAACTTTTTTCTTTCCCGTTCTTCTTCTTTCTGTGTGCTTCACCTTCATGTTCCGGACACACGGATCCGACCCCCCACACCATCACCAGTACCAGGTATTGACTTACCAGGACCTCCACTCCCCCATCCCAGGTCCGGACACTGTGATCCAACCCTAAGATCTGAATTTACCACACCATCCTTTACTTCCATGCCTGGGTGCCCTTTGCCCCCAGCACATGTTGACCTGCCTCTCCCCCTTTCTGCTTACCCTCCCAATTATCCCTCTCTATCTCCCCCCTTTTTTCACTTCCCCATGTCCTGCTGATGATGAAAAATGGAGCTCCCCCTCTTGGAGGCTAATACCTAGGTCCCCTCAGACCAGTTGATGGTCACCACCAGCCACCAACCCTTTACCCATTCCAGCTCTTCTATTATGGCCCAGACTAAAACCCCCCATGGTGTCTCCCCCAGGTCATTTCCCCCCAGATGTATAATGAGTAAATCAGGCCTGCTCCACCTGATCCGGAGCTCCTCCAATAGAGGTAATAAGTGGGCCCGCCTCATGCCCCTAATACCTTTCCATTGCATCTTTGTGTGCTCCAGATCTGTATGTAGCTGTGTCCCACCGCTCCTGGAAGCTACAAATCTCTCTGCCCAATAAATGAAGGAGTGGCCCACCAACCAGACCTACTGTTTTTCACCTGTGGGGTAGAATAGAAAAACACCAATGGTGAGCACAATCAAATCATACTAAACCTATTTCACATACTTTTCATAGCAACTGGATCTCCATCTTCCCACTTGTTTCACCTCTGCTTCTGACCCGTCCCTGGCCGCGGCCTCGGAAGCTGCCCCTATGTGAAATGAATGGGGGGGAATCCATCGGGGTCCTCCACAATGAACATGAGCACCTTCTTAAGGACTGCCCCAACCTGGAAACTGGTTACTGGGCTCCCACCCCCATGCTGGAACCACATAATCCACCCCGGTCCCTGTGCTCTCCTATACTCCTCCATCTCTGTGACTGCGCATACCTCACCTGGCCCCTCTCTGTCCAGGTCACCACCACAGTCCTGCCCCCTTAGTCCATTTTGGACTGGGACAAGTGTGCAACCATATTGTCCTGACCCAGTTCCACCTCCCTGGCCTGTAAGTGCTAGATCACTCTAAACAGGCAGGCTTCTTTAGCCAAGGTGCATATATGCTGTAGGGCTCCCATCACCCTTTTTAGCAGCTGCCCCATGATAGGCCTCCTCCTTTCCCTTCTCACCCCATGCCTCCTTTGCTCCCCTACCACAATTTACCTCACTGCACCCCCATCCTATGCCAGCTAGCTATACCGTCATTGTGGTATGGGCTGTCCCATAGAAACATAGACTTTGATGGCAGATAAGGACCGCTTGGCCCATCTAGTCTGCCCATTTCCCTACCTACAGGATAGGCCGCAGATCCTAGTTAAACAACAGCCTATTTCTTCCTACCCCCAAAAGAATTGCCTTATGTCTGTCCCATGCATTCTTGAATCCTCCCATAGTTTTAGACCCCACAACCTCCTCAGAAAGGCTGTTCCATGCATCCACTACCCTCTCTGTGAAATAATACTTCCTCACATTGCCCCTGAACTGCCCCCCTTCTATCTTTAAATTGTGTCCCCTTGTTCTTGCATGTCTCTTTTTCCGAAAGATGCTACCCTCTTGGACTTTGTTGATTCCACTGAGGTGCTTAAAAGTTTCTATCATGTCCCCTCTCCTTCTTTCCTCAAGGGTATACATATTAAGCTCCTTTAGTCTCTCCTCATACGGCTTCTCTTGCAGACCCTGCACCATTTTAGTTGCCCTCCTCTGGATTGCCTCTATCCTATCTATGTCCTTGTGGAGATGGGGTCTCCAGAACTGGATGCAGTACTCCAGATGGGGTCTCACCAGCTGTCTGTACAGAGGGATAACAACTTCCTGTTTTCTGCTGCTGATGCCTCTCCCTATACATCCCAGTATACCCAAAGCCCTCCCTACTGCCTTCTCACATTGCTTGCTAGCCTTAAGGTCATCTGATATGATTACCCCCAGGTCCCTTTCCTTTTTTGTTGTTGTTACTACCTCCTCCCCCCCCCCATTGTGTATTCTTTCCCTGGGTTCTTGTTTCCCAGGTGCATTATATTGCACTTCTTTGCATTGAATCCTAGCTGCCATACTTCTGACCATTCCTCTAAACTTGCCAAGTCCCTTTTCATCCTTTCCACGCCCCCTTGTGTATCAACCCTGTTGTAGATCTTTGTGTCATCTGCAAAAAGGCATACTTTTCCTTCCAGTCCCTCTGCAATGTCACTGATGAAGACATTAAAAAGGACTGGACTCAATACTGAACCCTGCGGTACCCCACTAGTAACCCCTCTTTCTTCAGAGTGGACTCCATTTACAATTACCTTCTGTGTCCTGTTGTGCAGCCAATGTTTTACCAGGCTACCACCCTGGGACCCACTCCCAGACTGGTTAATTTGACTATTAATCTTTGTGTGGGACTGTGTCAAATGCCTTGCTAAAAGTCTAGGTAGGCCATGTCCACAGCCCCTCCCTGGTCTACTACTTTGGTCACCCAGTCAAAGAAATCTATTAGATTCGTCTGACATGACCTTCCCACTGTGAACCCATGCTGCCTTGGGTCCTGTGCCCCACTGGCCTCTAGGTACTCAACTATTCTTTCCTTCAGAAGTGATTCCATCACTTTCCCTACCACAGAGGTCAAACTGACAGGTCTGTAGTTTCCTGCCTCTGTCTTGGTCCCACTTTTGTGAAGGGGAATAACATCCGCCTTCCTCCAGTCCTCAGGTACCACACCATCCTCCCATGATTTATTAAAAAGAGTAGCCAGTGGTTTCACTAGTTCCTCCTTAATTCTTTTAGAATTCTGGGGTGAATTCCATCAGGCCCCATTGCTTTGTCCACCTTCAGTTTTAGGAGTTCTTGCAGAACCCTTTCTTCTGTGAAAGGACTGGGAACGACCCCCCTATCAAGAGTGCTTCTGTTAATTGGATTAGGCACTTCCCCTCCTCTTTGTGAATACTGAGCAGAAATATTGTTCAGTATCCCTGCTTTTTCACTGTCCCCTCTGCCCACCCACCGTTCATTCTATTCAGCCTCACTATCCCTCCTTTGTCTTTTCACGCTCGCTGATGTACCTATAAAAGGTTTTATCTCCCTTCTTAACTGAGTTGGCTATCTTTTCCTCAGTTTGGGCCTTTGTTATTCTGACTTCCCTCCCTGCTTCCTTCTGCCTTAACTGGTACAGCTCTCTGTCCTGCTCCTTCAGTGTTTCCTTATACTTCAGGAATGCTATCTTTTTCTTCCTGACTTTCACAGCCGCCTCTTTTGAGAACCATAGCGGCTTTTTCTTTCATTTTGATTTGTTTATTTGCTTCACACAAAGGCTTGTTGCCTCTGTGATGGCAGTTTTGATGATTCCCCATTGTTGCTCCACACCTCCTTCTAGCCTGTTTGCTAGTGCTTTCTGAGGCACTCTCCATCTTGCCAAAGTCAGCCCTCCTAAAGTCCAGTACCTCACTTTGTATGGCTTGACCTGTAGCTGAGTTTAACGTGAACTACACTGTTTGATGGTCACTTGTCCCCAGATGGCAACCCACTTCTAGATCTGAGATCCTCTCCTGCCCCCATTTGAGAGCACGAGGTCTAAGAGTGGGTTCCAACTAGCTGTCTGAGGTCTGCCACCTGTAGGGCATCAAGAATGGCCTGCTCTTGGATGTGGCTGCAGCAAATGTGCTCCAGTTAACATCTGGCATATTCAGATCTCCCATCAACAGTATCTCCCCTTTCTCTGCCATTCTAAGAATGCCTTCTATCATATCCTTGTCCATTCCCTCCCCCTGACATGGGGGTCTGTACACAACCCCTGTGTGGATTGTGGTGCCCTTTTCAGTCTCCAAGGTGACCCACAGTGCCTCCTCTCCTCCCTATTTACTCTTTTGTTCAGTTGCTTTTATCCCTTCCTTTATATAGAGAGCTAATCCTCCCCCTCTTCTCCCCTGCCTGTCTCTCCTGTGGGTTATG
Source organism: Neoceratodus forsteri (assembly GCA_016271365.2). Lineage (NCBI taxonomy): Eukaryota > Metazoa > Chordata > Ceratodontiformes > Ceratodontidae > Neoceratodus > Neoceratodus forsteri. Next base: position 99,895,147 of record CM028138.1, on the reverse strand, counting down.
TACCCTGGGTGTTAACATCCCAGTCATGGTTCTCTGTGTACCATGTTTCTGTGACTGCTATGATATCCAGGCATCCCTCTTCCATCAAGGCCACCAGCTCAAGGAGCTTGTTGCCTAGACTACGGGCATTGGTACTCATTACCCTCCATTTCCTGATGGCCTTACTCCCTTTTGCCCCATCCCTGTCCTTCTTGCCTTTGTCACTTTTTCCATTTACCCCTGCCCTTCTCCCTGTCGACACCTCTATGTTGGTGTTTGCCACACTTACTACCGTGATTTTTTTTGGGGGGGCTAGGATTTCCCTGCTCCTTTCCAGTGCCTCCCCCTTGGCTAGTTTAAATGCTTGCCAATGAAGCATTTAAACCTGTCACTGGGATCCTGGTTCCCTCCCGGACAGATGCAGCCCATCATGCCAGTATAGGCTTGCATCACTCCAGGTGGACCCCAGTCCCACAATAGGCTTCCAAATCCTGGGCTCCACACCAGTTTTTCAACCACTGATTGAATCCCATGGTGTGGAACACCTAACCTCTCCTATGCCATAGATGGGCAGCACCTCTGAGAAGGTTACCGTGCATGCTACTTGACTACGGCCCTCCCTAATTCCACAAACTCTTCCTGCACTTCTCTAACTCTCTTCTTAGCCAGGTCATTTGTCCCTAGGTGGACAATGACATCCAGCTCCCTCCCCTGTGCTGCTGCTCGGGCAATCCTAAGGATTCGCTCCCTGTCCCTCCAAGCCATGGCGCCAGGCAGGCACCTTACCTCCCTCTCCCCTTCCTCCCCCAGTTCTACCTTCCTAGCAATGTAGTCCCCCACCAGGAGTTGTTTCCTTCCCCTGCAGGGTCCCCTGCCACCCTCCTGTGGGTCTCCTTTGTGGAGGTTCCCAGCATCATCCTTGGTCTCCACTGTGGGTGCCTCCATAGAGGAACCACACTTTGCCAGAATGTACTATGTACTATGTACTGTTTTAATTGATCTTCCACTACTTGCTCCTCCATGTCCCACTCCTCCTGGGCCCAGAACTCCTGAAACACCACCCACGCCCCCTCGTAAGCTCTCAGTGTGTTGGGCACCCAGTAGCTCTAGTACAGCCATCTTGCCTTCTCCCTACAAGTTCCCATAGAGAGTCCGGCACCCTGGTCCTATGGTCTGCTGCATTTGGTGCCAGCTCCCGGAACCTGTCCAACTGTAAACGGGAAAGACTGTCAGCCACCTTGTTCCTGATACCCTCAATATGTTGTGCCTTAAATGACAAGTTCCATTGCAGGCCCAATAGAAACAGACTACACATGACCCCTCCCACTGATTCAGTGACTCCCCTTTGCCTATTGATCACTTCTACCACCCCTTTATTATCACACCAAAACTGTATGCATTTACCCTTCATCCTGTCCCCCCATACTTCCAGAGCGACCCAGATTGGGAGAACCTCCAAAAAGGTGATATCCTTCAGCAAATCTGTCTGCAGCAATCTGTCTGCTTCCAGGAATCCAGCCATGCCTCTGAAATCCAGTCCCCTTGGAAATCGGCCCAAAGCCCCCGAAGAGTCTGTGTACAGCTCCAACTCCGTGTTGTATGCCCATTCATCCTGCCAGAACGTCACCCCATTGTACCCATCCCGAAATTCCTCCCACACCCCAAGTCCTTTTGCACCCCTTTTTTTTCCCCCAATTCTATTTGTAGCCCTGCAGCCTGGAACTGTCTCAGGCCACTGCACTCAACAGCTTGCTCTACTGCCCACTGTGTTCCCCTGCCATCTTCAAGTTCATTACGGTTCCCCGGGTCAGGAGAGGACAACCCAGGGAGACCATGGGGGGCAGTGGCGGGGAACCAGCATTGGGCGTGTGGCAGTGGCACTGGCAGGGCCATCATCTATCCAGGGCTGGAGGGGTATTTCTTGTGGTGGTTGGCCTGAGATCCCCCTCCTTCCTGCGTGGTGCATGTCTGACGCCAAGGAGCATGGCAACTCTGCCTGCGTCAGCCACGCTCTTACATGCAGCCCAGTGGCTCGATGGTACCTCTGGTCTCCACCGGGGGTCGCCAGAGCACCGGGCATCCCTAACCCTCCCACCCAGAGAGGAGAACTGCCCAGAAGCTCTCAATCCTTCTCCTTCCCCTGCTGACCCCTGACTTCTGAGCTCAGTCCCGAGCTCGGGTCGTCGGCGAGGCGCAATATGTGGCGTCCAGCGCCTCAACCCTCAGTGCCACCGGGCCAGCCTCTCTTGCACCCCTTTTGTAATGTCCACCCAATGATGGGGCTTTTTTGCTTTCCCTGTCACTCTTGCCAGCCTGCTGGTGAAGGCCCTGCACAGGCTTATGGTCTTGCAAATAAAATTAAGGTTCCCCAGTAGTTGTTGTACTAGTACCAGCAGTACCCTTCGCCTCCCCTGTACCTGTCAAAAACCCCTTGAGCCAGGCCACTTTGTTGCCTGGCAGGCAGAAATGTTCCTCTGCTGTATACACCTCAATGCCCAGGAACTTGAATTGCTGACTCTGCCCCTCCATCTTATCCTCTGCTAATGGGATGCCTATGTGCCTACACAAAGCCTTGAACTCCGACAATGTCCTAGCTGTCTCCACCTCGCTCCCCCCTATATACAGGAAATTGTTCAAATAGTGGACCACTCTCCTGTGCCCTTATCTCCAACTAAACACCCATTGCACCCAAGAGATGAAGGCCTCGAATGTTGAACAAGCCACCGAGCATCCCATCGGCATGGCCTTGTCAACATACTCCCCCCCCCCCATTGAAAACCCAAAAGATCTCAGTCCTTGGGCCTCACTGGCAGAAGCCTGAAGGTGGATTCAATATCTGTTTTTGCTAGACAGGCCCTCTTTACTGCCCTTATCAACACCACCGCCTGGTCAAGGGATGCATACGAGATAGCCGTCAACTCCTCCGGGATCACTTCATTTACCGAGGCCCCTTCCAGGTGTGATAAATGGTGTACGAGTCTAAATCCTCCCTCCTTTTTTTTTGGGACCACACCTAGCAGTGAAACCCTGAAATGAGGGCAAGAAGGCTCTCCAAAGGGGCCATCTACCCTCCCAGCTAGCATCTCTTTCCGAATTTTAGTTCAGACAGTGTCTTCCTTCCCCTCTACTGACCCCAGGTTTTGTGCCTTCATTACCCTGTGCCATCCCTCAAACCCCACCCAGAAACCTTGCTTGAACACTTTTCACAAGAACATCGCTCCGGCTACGTCCAGACATTCCTGTGTCCAGGCTACTACCACCTTCTATGAGATAGGGGTGCGCAACAAGGGGAAACCCCCTTGCTCTCCTCTGCCCCCTCCCTGTCAATTCCAAACAAAGCTGGAGCTGTATCCCCCCTCTGCTGTGTCCCTTATCTCTGCCCCCTCACCTGTCCCCACAAAGGGCTGATCCTAGTGCTGCCCCCCCCACTGGAGACTCCTCTCACCCCCCTTGATGGCAGGTTGCCACTGGTGTGGTCCTGTGCAGCATGAGCAAACATGTTGAAATTTACAGTTCACCCATGTACATGAGGCTCGGTTGTAGCCCCAGCATGTCTTGACCACCGTTGGGGGGGTTGTAGCCTTCTTACTGTGATCTCCCCCGGGTTCCCCGGTGGGGCCTCATAACGTTCACAACCACTGCTCTGAGTGTGTACAGTCCCACCTCCGGTCATCCTTTGCCACCATCCTTTCCCTGAAGGCCTCATCATATTTTAACCACCCATACCCTACTTAGCTTTATAGGCATCCCTGACGATTGCCATATAGGTCAAAAGGGGAACTGCTAACTCCGGCTGTTTTTCCAGGACCAAGGTGCTGTATATCAAAAAGCCAGCTTGTCACGTGTCTATATTCTTCCCTTTGTACTTTGCTTCTTCATTTTTGTGCCGCACTACAGTCAATGCCACTACCATCTCTGACTTCCCCACTGATTCCTTCTGTTTGTATTTTTTGGCTGTGTCCTCGTCCACTAGCGTAAAAATGTCAACGTATTCCCCCTTTCCAGATTTTCTCTTTCAATGATGAAGGCATGTGTTCACCCAATGTGAAACCCAGGGGCCTGTCACATAGTTTTTTCTTCCATGGTGGTGTCCCTGGGCCTCCTGCCTCCCCTTGCCCCCATCCTTTACTACTTGCAGTGCCTTCTCCATCTTCTCCACCCCATCCTCCCCCAAATCCCCTAGCAGTCCCTGCAAATACTCCTTTAGATTGCCCTCATTCATCATATCCAAATCCCCTTACCACTGCTCATGCCTGGCCCAGATGGTGCTGCCCCAGGTTTGGGCTCTGGGACGGGTGAGGGGGTGGGGCCTCCTCCTCCTCGGTGCCTCTTTCCTCCCTGGCCCCCCCATCCTACCATCCCTCTCCTTCCTCTTCCTCAAGGCCTCTTCCTCTTCCTTTCTCCCTTTGGCCACCTCAACCAACTCCGTGATCTTCTCCATCAATTTGGAGGCCTCCTCCATCATCTTGGTGCTGGAGACTGGTGCCTTCTTTGATGCCATCTGAATCTACTGGGAAACTACTGACAGGGAAATAACAACATGAGTGCAACTTGTGGGACATGCCCCTTCATAGACCTGAACTGGCCTGGCCCAACCAGACCACCGTATGCCTCAATGCATCCCTCAGGCCCCCCCTTCCGTCTTGAGGCCTCTTGCACCTCTTAAACCAAGTGCCCCCCCATTTGCAAGTAAAACCTTCCACCACTTTGATCCTGCAGTTGCTTTTGTGCCCTGCTCCAGTTGGCAGTTCCCTCTTATAGCCAGGTGTCACCTTGTACCCCCACACGTTCCCCACCCAGGCCTTCATCCCTCCTTTGTGCCCTCTCTCCAGGCCTGGTCTCTCATCCCCCATGCCTTGCCTATCTCCTGCTTACAGCCCAAAAGCTCCATGCCACCCCACATGGCAATGCAGCATGGCCGGGGTCTGTCCTCCCACAAGTACCATGAAAAGCCCTATCACTAGCCCACAAAATGGCCATATTTGTCCCCAAAAAGTTTTGTCCCAGAATTGTCTTTCCCCCATCTGCGGATCCCCTCAGGCAAGTCACCCATCCACTCTTTTGCGCTCTTCTCACACACTTGGGCCTCCATCCGGGCCTGCCTCATGCCATTTTCAACCGTGTTCTAAAGTCTAGTTTGTGCCCCTGCAGGCCTGTCTCCCTCCATCTCTCTGTACACTTCATCCATGCCTGGGCCCCCTTCAGGGCCTGTATTCCACTATGCCACACAGCCTCTTTCCCTCCATGAACCACAGATGCATGAAATATTGCCTATGGCTCTGTGCCCTCTCCCTCTGCCTCCCCCACTTCTCACTCCCAGTCAAGACAAACAGTTCACAGTCCTAGCCCACAATGATATTGAGGCAAGCCCAGTTGCCTTAGGACACAACATTCTTTGTCTTAAATGGTGTACCTGAGACCTGTTGGTCTGAAGGTGCCAGCAAAGATACTTATCTGTTTCTGTTTTTGTTATTTTTTGCTATTTTTTTTTATAAACAATCACTGTTTTTTCCAGCCTACCGAGTGGCATCCCCCACCTCTTGGCCTCTGGTCTCCCTTCACCACTCCGTTCTAGAGTCCCCCAGCCTGCACCTCAACCTGTAGGCCCCATCCCTGACTACTCCCCCACCCCCATCAGCCTGATGATGCTGGAACCTGGCAGGCAGTGGGGCAGCCTGCTCTGATGTCCTTGATAACCTGCCATCAAAAAACAGACCAACAATTGGTCATACTGCGCTGGTGTCACGCTTCCCACAAGATGTCTCTTACTATCAGGTCCGGAAAATGAACTCTTGGGCCCCATCGAGGAGGCTGCCCCCCCCCACCCTCTCTCATGGTAGCCACAACGTGAGCCTCCACACGCCTCTAAAATACTCTGCTCATCGCCTTCCACCTTGCCCCTCAGGGGCCGCAAGCAACAATTCTTCATTTTCCTTTTAAAACAGTGGATTAATGCTCCGCCACACAGCTCCGACCTGACACGCTGCACCATGTGGCCACAGGCCCCAGCCTCTGTCACTAGATTAACTTGCCCACCACCATATAACAGCAAGCATTTGTCAATACCAAATGTTGATTGAGTTGGTGTGTTGAGCTCGCTCAGTGGCCCTCTGTCAGTCGCTCAGTCTGTTTGTCCCGGTGCTGCAGGCTGCTCTTTTGTACTGGGCTGCTGCCTACATTGGCACCTTGTTCTGCCAAGGAAGAAATTTGCAGCTGTCCCGACAGAGCTCCACTGAGGTGGCTCACACCCCCTCTCTCACTCACTCATTCTGTTTCTCCTGGTGCTGCAGGCTGCCCTTTTGTACTGGGCTCCTGCCTGGATTGGCAGCTTTTTCTTGCCAGAAAGAAATTTGCAGCTGTTCCGACAGAGCTCCGCTGAGGTGGCTCACTCCCCCCTCTCATCATTCTGTTTCTCCTGGTGCTGCAGGCTGCCCTTTTGTACTGGGCTCCTGCCTGTGTTGGTGGCTTTTTCTGCCCACAAAGAAATCCACAGCTGTCCCGACAGAGCTCCGTTGAGGTCACTCACTCCCCCTGTCTCACTCACTCATTCTGGTTCTCCTGGCACTGCAGGCTGCCCTTTTGTACTGGGCTCCTGCCTGCATTGGCAGCTTTTTCTTGCCGGAAAGAAATCTGAAGCAGTCCTGGCACTGCTCCATTGAGCTTGCTCACTCCCCCCCTCTCACTCACTCATTCCGTTTCTGCCGGCACTGCAAGCTAGCCTTTTGTACTGGGCTCCTGCCTGCATTGCCACATTTTCTGCCCACAAAGAAATCTGCAGCAGTCACAAAAGAGCTCCATTGAGCTGGCTCACTACCGCTCTGTCACTCACTCATTCTGTTTCTCTTGGCGCTGCAGGCTGCGCTTTTGTATGGGGCTCCTGGCTGCATTGGCACCTTTGTGTGTCCACAAAGAAATCCGCAGCTGTCCCAACAGAGATCCATTGAGGTCGCTCAGTCACCCTCTCTCATGCATTCATTCTGTTTGTCCTGGCACTGCAAACTGCCCTTTTGTATGGGGCTTCTGCCTGCATTGGAGCCTTTTTCTGCCCACAAACAAATCCGCAGCAGTCCTGATAGAGCTCCGTTCAGCTAACTAACTCCCCCTGTCTCACTCACTTGTACTGTTTCTCCCACCACTGCAGGCTGGCCTTTTGTACTTGGCCCCTGCCTGCACTGATGCCTTTTTCTGCCCACAAAGAAATCCGCAGCAGTACTGACAGTGCTCCGGTGAGTTCGCTCATTCCACCTCCCTCACTCGCTGTCTCGTTCTGTTTGTCCCAGTGCTGCAGGCTGCCCTTTTGTACTGGGCTCTTGTGTTGGGGCCTTTGTCTGCCCACAAGCAAATCCGCAGCAGTTCCAACAGAGCTCAGTTGAGCTTGGTCACTCCCCCCTCTCACTCGGTTGATCTTAATCTGTCCCAAACACTGATTTCCCAGAGTGACCATGCTATTCTCTGGCAGGAGTGCAAAAACATATTTTAGCCAGGATGTGAAAAATGACAGCTGTAGTGTTCATAAGGAGGTGTGACAAAATGCCACTGTTGAAAATGTGGCGTGACAATATTACAAATTTGCAAAGTTAGAAGGGTGTGTTGAAACGGTTCAACGCACGTTTGTAACATAGTCATGTCATGGACTTTTGTCACCAAATTTTCAACATAGGGATTTTAGGACCTCTGCTCATGAATAGTATCATTGTCATTTTCTTAATCTGTCCCCAAAAGTGATTTCCCACAGCGACTGCTCTATTCTGTGCCAGAAGTGCAAAAACACATTTCGGCCAGAATGGAAAAAATCACTGCAGTACTGTTCATAAGTAGGTCTGGGAAAATGGCAATGTTGAAAATCTGGATTGAAAATATTATGCATTCGCGAAGTTACGAGCTTGCATGCAAACTGCACAACGCACTCTCGTAACCAAATTTTCAACATAGGCATTTTAGGACCTCTACTCATGAACAGTGTCACTGTCATTTTCTTAATCTGTCCTGAACTCTGATTTCCCACAGCGACCACGCTATTCTGCACTGGAAGTGCGAAAACACATTTCGGCCAGGATGTGAACAATGACAGCTGTACTGCTCACAAGGAGGTATGAAAATCTGGCATGAAAATATTGCAAATTTGCGAAGTTACGAGCATGCGTAGCAACTGCACAACGCACGCTCATAAAACAGTCATTTTTGCGATTTTTTTCCACCAAATTTGATACATAGGCTTTTTGAGAGCCCACCTCATGAACACTGGCACTGTTGTTTCATAAATCGGCCCTGAAAGGTGATTCAGCACAGCGACCGCAAAATCATCTTCCGGGGCCAATTAACGCCATGACAGTTCAAGAATTCATGAGGAGGGGTCCCAAAAGCCCCATGTTGAAAATTTGGTGCCAACATTCCAAAAAATGCCTGAGGTATCCATCAAAGTTGAAAAAACCCTATTCATTCCATTATATAGCTTACCGGCATTTCCTCAGTTCACGGTCGGCTTTGAAGAATGCAGACATGTTCCCGGTCCACCGAAGATCGTCGTGCCAGACTCTGGAGGTATGTATGTGGTGAGGGGGGGTGTGGAGAGGCAGGGTGCACAGTGAGTGGGTGCGGGTTGCAGGTGGGGGGGCATGGAGATCTCCGAGGGACAGTTTCCTTTTTTACAGGGCTTAAAAAGGAAAAAAGACATTGCAGGACCGTTTTTTATTTACAGGGGCATGTGGCATGTGGCATGCTGGAGTGGGCTCCCAGCGTGCCACTGGAGTCTTGCTTTGGGGGGGCAGCTGTAGCCAACTGGGAATTGGGCACCCCTGTCGGGAAGCAACAAAAGGGGCATGTGGCAAGCTGGGGTGAGCTCCTAGCATGCCACCGGAGTCTTGTGTTTGGGGGCAGCTGTAGCAAATGGGGATTGGGCACCCCCATTGGCAAACAACAGAAGGGGTGGGAATTCCTTTCTGCCAATGGAGATTGGGCACCCCGTCAGCAAACAACAAAAGGGAGGGAATTCCTTTCTGCTGAAGGGGATTGGGCACCTCGTCGGCAAACAACAAAAGGGAGGGAATGCCATTCTGCCGATGGGGATTGGGCACCCCATCAGCAGACAATAAAATGGGGGGGTGACATTATGCCAACGGGGAGTGGGCTCCCCCGTCGGCAAATAAACATGATGGGAGGTAATATTGTTTGTGAACACGGAAGCAAGCCGCCACCATGTTCACAAACAATATCAGGGTTCCTACATCCCACCCTGCAATGACGGGTCACTCCCTCATTGCAGTGGATGGCTGTCACTGCAATGATGAGACGGCCCCTGATTGCAGCGTCTGATTTTTTAGATGGTTGTGGCACGCTGGCTGAACTAGTGTCAGCAGCAGCATGCTGCAGCATTGGGGGATGCAGGACAAGCCTTTGCAGACTGTGGGGGCATTGGCCACAACAGTGCCACGCCTCCACAACCTGCTTGTGGAGAAAGCTGCCGCAACATGTTTCTTGTGCATGCACGCAATCAAGATAAAAAGGGGCCATCCCTACCACTGAAAACCACCCACTTGCTCAAGTTTGAGCATGGTAGCCTGTGATGTGGGTGACTGTATGTTAACGACTGGTCATAAGAGCGACTGCACAATGGCACCGACAATGTGGGTGATCTTGGAGTTTCCCTGTTTCCCAGAGTTGTGCCCCCCCCCCGGTGTAGGAATCCTTAGTAAGGGGGGTGCGGGGGGTGAATCCCCCTGCATTAAATGACATACTGTTTTTCAGTTGCCCTTGTGGTTATGTGCCTTTTTGACCAGTCGCTGACATACAGTAGCCCATGTCACATAGCACCGTGAGCATCTTGCAGCAATTACCACCAACACATTTAAAAAGCAGCGTCCACCATGAGGCCTCATAGTTCCAAATGGAAGGCCTTGCTTGAAGTGCCACATGCTCCAGCAGTCAGCAGTCTGCTCACACGGGATACCAACACCCCCTATATGGACAAACTCTGCCATCTTGTGCATGGTTGCTGTCCCCTGTGGCTCTTTGGCCCCCATCCACAGTCCACCTCGTACGGACCACCACCCAATTCCACCTCTGTTCATGCATGCTCTTTTTTTTTTCTTTTTTTAAAAAGACATTCTCCTACCACAGACAGCTCTAATAGCCTACAATGCAACATTCTGTACCAGCCGCAGCCGCCACTTGGCCCAAACACCCTGAAGCAGCCACTAGCCCAGTGCCTTACCTTAAATGATGCTAATGATGTGCTGAGACCTTAATGCAAATAAAAATCCCAGCAAAAATGGCCAGTGGAGGGTTGCTCAGAATCTTATACCCCTCCAGGCCCCTCTCCCTCTCTGCCTGCAAGCCTCTCCCCCCAGCCAATAGCTCAGCTCTTGTCTTCTGTGTCAAATGACACTGGTTTGTTGACCTCAACCCCCACCCCCAACCCCCTCCCTCACCTATCCTATTACTTTAGCTTATTATACCAGACAGGTGGGGCCATCTGACAACTTGGGCTCCCTGTTAGTGACAACCTTATTTATGGTAATCAACACACGGCACAGAGGACACAAATCCAGTAACAAGTTTAAGTGAATGCCTAGTTGGATAAAGAAAATAAAATTGCACATGTATTGCTTTAAAAAACATGACATATGGTATACTAATATTAATAACCAAAAATGGATGAAATGTATCTGAAACAAAAGAGCCTACTCAGTGGAATGATTTAGTGACTTCAGTCTCTGATAAGTTTTCCAGTGAAATAAACACAATGGAAGTACTTCATTTATCTTCCCAATCCTGGCTGTCAGACTTATGGTCTGTTTTAGAACTTTCACTGCATTATCATATTGTGACTTCAACACTGTCTTATTGCTTTTGGTTACTGTGGACTCTTTCCCAACCATGTGAGAGGTGGTGCTGTTGTAGAATTATTTTCAGACTTTTTAACCAAAGTGGTGAGAGATCTCTGGTTCAGAACTCATACCATATTATATTATTGAGACTGATTTCTTAGTTTCATTTACCTCGAGAAGTTACCATTTTGGATTTCTTTCATTTTTTGCACTTTTGATTTTAGGTTATTTTTAATCTTATTTTTCCGTGTGCAGGTGTTTGTAGGAGTATGGGGTGGCTGCATGGGTGATTTGTTTGCATTGGTTTTAGGCTATCTATTTATTGTATTGATTTGTAGCTATTGTTAGGTTGAAGATGTGCTGGCAGGTAGCTCCCCTGGTCTGGCACTGCTCCTCCTCTGAGCTCCCGGACCTTCGCCTTTTTAATTGTCCTCCCTTGCCTGCAGCTATTTACAGACACTGCAGGGCATTGAGAATATTTATTTATTTAAGAGATTTACCAGGAAGGCATACTGAGCAGAGTACCGCTCGATTCCAGATGTGCCCTGGGGTAGGGGGTTACAAGAGTGCAGTACATAATACAAAAAACAGTACATACATAATTAGCAGATAACAAACAGTGGCCCAGTAGGATGGGTGCAGTAACTGAGATGCATAGCGGTTTATACAAAATGAAGAGTATGTCAGGCAGTGATGTAGTAGCATGGAAGAAACTACACAATTACATAGTGTGATTAGATTACATACTATTTGGGTAGGCATGCGTATCTACAGCAGCAGAAGAAGGAGTCAGTGGCATATGGTACTGATTAAGAAAATGGAGCCAGAATAGCAGATAAGAGACGTGCAGGGAATTCAGCGATGGGGAAAGCATGTGCAGTTGGTAGCAAAATGCGCTTTGAGAAGGGCATTTCGTTGGGGAGTACTTGTAGTGAGTCTGATGTCATCTGCCAGTGAATTCCATAATTTGGGCAGTCTGGAACTGAAAGCTACCTGACCTGATCGGGTGGATCTGTGGGGAATGTGAAGGAGCCTGGAGTCAGTGTACCTGAGATCGTAGGTAGGTGGGGGGATGACGGTTAGAGATGTTGCTAGGTAGGAGGGCAGTGTATGTGACCAGAACTTAGCAGCAATTCTAGCACAGTGCAGCAATCTCTGGTTTTGGAGTGATGGGAGGTCAAGGGACTGGTAGAGGCCGCAGTGGTGGGTGTTGGGAGAACAGTCCAAGGCGAACCGGCAGAAGGAGTTGAATATGGGCTCGAGCCTGGCTAAGGATGTTTGGGAGGCGGCACCGTAGATGACATCTCCGTAGTCCAAAATTGGGAGGATCATTTTTTGTACCATTGCTTGCCTGGTCGGTAGAGGGATGCAAAACTTGTTATGATGGAGAGCTCCCAGCATAGGATGTAATTTTTTATGCAGTGCGTCTACATGTGCTGAGAAGTCCAGGTGCTGATCCAGCCAGACGCCGAGATAGCGATATGTGGAGCAGGCCTCAAGCGGAATCCTATCCAAGGTATAGAATGTGGGCACGTCAGTAAGCCGGGTTAGTTTGGCTCGGGAGCCGAAGGTGAGGGAGACAGTTTTTTTGAGTTTAGGAATAGTTGGTTCTCAAGGAACCAGCGTTGGATGGAGTTGAAATCCTTCTGAAGGCATGCTGATATGGTGGTTCTAGATGGGCCAGACGCAAATAGCACCGTATCGTCCGCATACATATGGATGCCAGATTGTGTGCAGACAGCAGGCAAATAATTGAGGAAGATTGAGAAAAGCAGCGGGCCGAGTACAGACCCTTGAGGTACACCACTGGTGACAGGGAGGGAGGTGGATAGAGCCGTACCGATGCGGACTGCTTGTGACCTGCCTGATAGGTATGAGTGGAACCAGCTGAGTGCTGCCGATGACAGACCTGTTTGGGCAAGTTTAGATAGCAACAGGGGGTGTGAGACCGTGTCGAAAGCTTTTGCCAGGTCTATAAAAATAGCTGCTGTTATTTCCCCTTTGTCAATGCCTGTAAGGATGGAGTTGGTGAGGCGAAGGAGGGATGTGGTGGTGGAGTGATTTTTTTCTGAACCCGGCTTGAAAAGGGGTGAAAAAGGAGATTGTATCTAGATAGCTGTGTAACTGGGATAGAACAAGGCACTCTTGAATTTTGGTTAGGATGGGGAGCAGAGATATAGGCCGATAGTTTGATGGGGAGGAGAGGTCCCCTCCCTTGGGGAGGGGAAAGACTGTGGCCTGTTTCCATTTTGTGGGGACAGCACCTAATTTGAAAGACAGATTATAGAGCATGGTTAGGGGGTAGGCTATGGCCGGGCCAGAGAGTTGTAGCATTTTAGAATCTAGTCCCGATGGACATTTTCTTTTGGATGCATTTAGTGAGTGTTAAATTTTTAGCACCTGGTCTGGAGTGACTGGGAGGAGGAAAAGGAGGCCGGGGTGCAAGTAGGGAGATCAGGGGAACCTTGGGGAGAGCGAGAGGTGGTGGTGGGGTGGGGTGGAGGAGTAGAGAGGCAGTAGTGGTGGGGAAGAGGGTATTAAATTCGGTGGCAACCAGACAAGGGTCATTTATGATTTTGCCTGCTAGGTTGAGAGTGGGGGTGGGGGGTTTGGTTGCTAGGGTGAGGAGGGATTTTATGGATTTCCAGAATTGAGAAGGTTGGGTGTGGTTTTTGTTAAAAGCCATTTTGAAGTAGTTTGATTTGGACTGCCGAATGAGTCTTGTGCAAGCATTTTGAAGAGATCTGTAATGTTCCTGGGCCAGTTGAGAACCTGTGGCCTTGAAAGATTTCTGTTAAAAGTAGGGAGAAGGCGGGTGAGGGCTGGGGGTCCCAAACCTCGGGGGCAGGGTTGAGCGGGATGGTCGGATTGGAGTAGTTAGGACCAGGAGATGCCATGGGGCAAAATGGATTCCAGAATGTGGTCCTCCACATCTGGTTCCCATAAACAAGGGCTCCAATGTTTTGGGGCCAGTGGTCCAGACAGCCCCAGAACCCCATCCAACTCGAGCGGTATTATGTAATGTCAGATGTATCAGGGACAAGATGGCCATTATTGCTGCTCCTGTTGGGTCAACAGATCTGGCTTGCATCACCGAGACCTGGCTGTATGAATATTCTGGCCCCCTTCTGGAGGCAGGCATGCCGGCTGGGTTCTCGATGATACATTGCTCAAGATAGGACTGCAGTGACGGGGGTGTAGCCATTTGTTTCAGATCAGAATTGGGTCTTTCGGGAGTGCCAGATGAAGAACCCAGATCATTTGAGTGTGTCGTTGTTGCAAGTGTGGGGTGTAGGTTCATTGTCATTTACCATCCACCTGGGGGTGAGAAATTGTTCCTACAGGAAATTGCAGACTTCGTTGTTGACATGATGTTTGAGTCATCTAGGCTGATGGCACTGGGTGACTTCAGTGCCTGGGTTGATGATGAACTTTCACAATTTGGTCAGGATTTCCTCCAACATATGTACTCATTGGGCCTAACACAGGTTGTTGCCTCTGTAACTCATAATCATGGTCACTGACTTGATTTGATTTTCCTCCTGGGGATGGAGACTACCGATGTGTTGGTGCAACCAGTCGGCTGGTCTGATCACCACACCATAAGGTTCAATTTTCAGGCTCCCCCCTATAGGCCTGCTCCTGTGGAGATGGTCAGATGCCACCCTTTGAGGGTTGTGAACCCTGTTGGCCTGTTGGTGGTACTAGACCTACTGGGATTGCTTTGTGCAAGCGGGAGTCCAGAACACTTAGATCATGCCTTTAATAAGGCAGTGACAGAAGCCCTGAACTCTGTCTCTCCTGTCCATGTTCATCCTCTCTCTCTTCACCAGCAGTTGCCCTGGTTCAATGAGACCTTGAAGGAGCTGAGATGAGTTGGACGAAGGTTAGAGCGACAATGGGTGAAATCCACCCTGGATGATGACCACCTTAGATTAATAAAGCATTCCTGAGTCTATCACTCAGCAATCACCTGTAAGAAGGCAGAGGTCCTGTCCAGGGAGATTTCTGCAGCTCAGAATTTAACAGCCCAGCTCTTTAGAACCATGGACAGGTTGTGCAGTCCAACCTGTCTGCAGGTCTGAAGTGCATTTTCACAGCTTAAGTGTGAGGAGTTTACTCGATTCTTTGCTAATAAAGTGGCCAACATTGGGGCTGAGATCCAACCAGCACACTCTATGGGGGTTGATGGTGGTCGGTGCTTGGTCACTGCCCCTCAGTTTTCTTGGTCCTCCATCGACTGGCTGGAGATCATTGATATCATGCAGATTGTCCAGAACATGCAGCAGATGAGCTGTAATTTGGACCCAGACCCAACATGCCTTATTTTGGGGTGTATGGAGTCTATTGGCCCTGTCCTTGCTAAGATTGTGTGGTGCTCTTTAGAGATGGGTGAGTTCCCTAGCTCCCCGAAGGAGGCGGTGGTGACACCACTCCTTAAGAAAGTTTCTTTGGACCCTAACTGCTTGGTTAACTACAGATCTATCTCTAACCTTCCCTTTGTTGGGAAGGTGATTGAGAAATCAGTTGCACTGCAGGTGGAGAACCATCTTACCATTCATGATATCAATGATCCTCTCTAGTCCTGGTTTTCATCTTGGTGCTTCTTGATCTCTCTTCAGCTTTTGATAATGTGGACCATAGGGTGTTGCTTGAGTGCCTAAGGGTCATCTGTGGCCTGGCAGATTCAGTCCTCAGATGGTTTCAATCATTCCTCACTGGCAGATTGCAGAGGGTGATGTCTGGGTTGTTTTCCTCAGACTCATTCTCTCTGACATGTGGGTTCCCTCAGGGCTCAGTTCTCGCCCCATTATTGTTTGTGGTGTATATGCTGCCTCTAGTGGACATTGTAAGATGGTATGGGCTGGGGTTTCACTACTATGCAGATGATACCCAGCTTTACCTGTCAGTTGCGCCTGATCAGGATAGTGCGATCTCAGTCTTTAACAGCTGCCTCACAGAAATCCAGGACTGGATGAAATTGAATTCCAATAAGACCGAGTTGCTTGTGGTGAAGCCAGGTCTTGGGATAGAGGGGTCAGTGGCAGGGCTTCCTTCGGGCTTTGGCTTGGGAGTAGTCAACTGCCTTCCCCTGAATGGGTGCAAAACCTGGGGGTGATCCTTGATGATAGACTGACACTGTATTCACAGATGTCTGCAGTTGTCGAGTCTGCTTTTTACCATCTGTGGAACATCACTCAGGTTAAGCACCTCATTCCATCTAGAGACCTTCTGACACTGATCCATGCCTTCATGACCTCGTGCCTGGATTACTATAACTCCCTTTATCTAGGGCTTCCAGGGGTTGATATCTGCAGCTTGCAGCTGGTGCACAATGCTGCAGCTGGGCTGCTGATGGGGGCTCCTCGTTCGAGTCACATCACTCCTGTGTTGCGCGAACTTCACTGGCTGCCTGTTCAGTGGTGGATCACCTTCAAGGTCATTCTTCTGACCTATAAAGCCCTGCACAGACAGGGTCTGGGCTACCTGCAAGAGCTCCTGAACCGTTACTATCCTGGCCGTCCACTGAACTCAGCTGATAAGGGGTTGTTAGAGATTCCCAGGTTATAGTTAAAAACTTCTGGATCTCATGCCTTTATGTTCAAAGCCCCAACCTTGTGGAATTCTCTACCTCATCAGATTCGAGAGTGCCAGACTATGGGGAGCTTTAAGACAGCTTTGAAGACATACTTGTTCTGCCAGGCTTTTGGGGATCTTATATAATATATTGCTTCCCTCTATCTTTTTATTTTGTTGATAGAATTTTAATTGTGTCTTATTTTACAGTATTTGTTTTAACTGTTTTAAAGATTTGTACAGTGCTTTGGTTTTGGATATTGCACGTGATAAAGTTTATCATTATTTACAAACCTACACATTGGATTGCAAACACCTCTCCATCTATTGGAAATGTTTTCTATTCTAAACCGAGCACAATAATAATGTGGGGTGCTCACTGACTACATATTTTAACCAATCAATTCAAGCCAGATATCTCTTTGAAAGGAGACTGTTGTATTTCAGTTTTGCTTAAAAATATTAGAATAACTGGAACCAACATACCTTTACTTTTAGTTGTCTCAGAACTTCCACTTTCTTCAGAGTCTTCATCATCTGATTCTGGGACTGGAGAACCAAATAATTATTAAACACTGTTTTATTGCTAGGAAAATGTACAGTGAACCTTGTGTTTCTCTTTAATGTTTAAGTGGAGCTGTGGAGGAGTACAGTTAGCTGCCCATGCTGGGTTTGCACTGCTAAACTGTTGCTTCTTCCTACACACACAAATCAAGAAAAAGTCAGCTCCCAGACCAAGGACCAATCTTAAAAGGCTTTATTCCAAAGTGCAAGTGCTACTGCAAAAACTTACATATCACTATGGTAGCAGGCTGGTAATACAAAACGTATCACATTTCACTCAGCAAACACCAAGCTTCATCATAAACTATGTTTCCTTTTATGAGCATAAGATTAGTAAGCATTAATCACCGGCAGAGCCCGACGTTGGAGGTGATTAATGCACTTGTAACATTGGCTCGTTGCGGCGGCGATGAGCCTATGTTACCGGTGTGCATCGGTGGCTTTTGGAGACCCTACGGACAAAAGGAGACTGACACAGTTAGCTGATCGGGAAGGCTTTATTCAACTTACAGTGACAGGAGTGCACAAAACTAGTTGTTGGGGTGAGTGTAGGCAGCAGTCCATCTTTATGCCCACCATACCTTCGGTTCTGCCGCGATCGCTGTGATGGCCACTTGCACTGAGTGAGTGCCGTGGTTGTGGACTGCTGATGGCCTGCTGAGTGCTCGCCGGTCACTACCTCACTGTGCCTCACAAGTGCCGTGGCTGGTGTGAAGAGGTGGTGACCTAGCGGGCTGGTCTCCTCTGCTGCCGCGGTGGCCACAGGTGGTACTAGCCGAGCGGTCGTTACCTGTGGCTTAATCACCGCTTTGCTATTGTCACCTGACGCCTTTCCACCAATTGCGTCCCTGTATTTAAGAGCTGTATCTAGTGCCATGTTACAATTAATATTAATGTATGCCTATAGTTTCCTAAAAAAATGCAAATGTCATCCCACTATTTATTGTCTGAGGAGCTCTGAGCTTCTTTTTCTGGATGCTTTACTTCATTAGATTATAGATATTTAAAGGATTTGTATCCTTCTAATGTGTAAAACTTAACCTTGGTTATTGCAAGCAGAAGATTTGGTGTGTCCCTCTCTAAACTTTGTAGATTATAGAACCAGAGGTTATTTATGCAATAAGGCATACCAAGGTGTGTGTGTCATGTTGGGATAACATGACACCTCGTAGGTGTCATGAAGATTGGGGCCACAGGCTGAGTGCCTTTAACTGCCTGAAAAGCGATGTCATCCTTGAAGTGCTTTATTGTCATTACAAAAAATGATCCATTTATGTGTTTACAATAGAAAGTAGGTTGTTTTTTGAGCACTGGTTTCACTTCTGAGGTTGTGCTTGGATAATAGCACAGGTAGATATCACAGATAAACTGGCTTCCCACCAGTCAGTTTTCAGCATTTTTATATTCTTTCATTTATAATAAATTGTGATTCTGGCAACTCCAGTGGTACCGCAGCAGCAGCAGCAGTAGTAGCAAACTTCCTTGCCAAGATAGGGGTTTGTGTATAAGCACTGGAATATCACACTGTGATCAGCTAAGGTCTGGTAGCATTATTGAAGAGAAGTGCTCTTCTCACTGGGAGGGAGGACACGAGTTGCTCAGTTTTCCTGTACCCCAGGACAAAAAATTATCCATGTCCTGTGGTGACACAAGTGGCTGCCACTACCAAGTGAGTACCCCAATAAGACACATGCCTGGAAGGTAGCACACATCTCATAGAGTTCACACTTGCAAAAAAGGGTCACCTGCACAAAAATTGTACTTGGTGCCAATTCATTAAAGCAAGCAAGCCGCACGTGTAGGACAAAATCACAGAAAAGCATCAGCAGGTATCCCTGGCGCTTCACTTGTGTAGAGCTCCATTAGAGGGGTCCTCTAATGAGGTTCTACAGGAGTGAAGCATCTGGACATCTAATTGGTGCTGTTCTGTCATTTTGTCCTTATTGCACACTTGCAGCTTGCTTGCTTTAATAAATTCACACCAAGTATAATTTTTGTGGTGTGACCCTTGTTTGCAAGTGTAAACCCTATGAGGGTTGTGCTATCTTCCTGATTTTTCATGTACCCTTAGACTGCCAACTAAGATTCATATAAGTGTTAACTATTAAGGCAGTCATTTCCCCACCTCCTGCTCAGTAAAAAAAAAGGTTCACCATAGCAACATCAGTCATTCAAATGGGGGATGTGAACACATCAAGGAACTTACTGAGCTCCAGACCATTTGCATACATCATGGAATGAGAATTAGGTTTTATTATTCTATTTATTATGAATATTCTCTAATTAATATTTACAAGTATTACAGCAGCAGCAACTTTATTTATGAAGTGCCCTTCGGAATATCAGAGGGTTCAAATCCTTTTTCACGCATAAAAAATAGGAGAGGGAACAACAAGACAATGGTAAACAATTACATTACATTATGTATGAAAAGAAACTTCAACATACAAACAGCAACATGTATACATAATGTAAAGTGCATAATGGAGCATTAATTTTTAATTACAGAACAAATCAGGTAGGCAGCAGAAGGCTGCTCTCTGAGGTGTGGTGTCATGGAAAACAACAAGCATGTAGGGACAGGAAGAAACTCCAATACAAACCATTATAAGAAAAAATTAGGACAAGTTAACACTGATCTGTAAGGAGTAGAAGGTGGTCTCTCAACACAAGAAGCCTGTGGACCAAATCTGCAGAGCTTCAGGTGCTCCTTTCAGAAGGGAAGGTGGTCACTGCTGCAGTGACAGAGACTTGGGCCACACAGTACCATGATTGGGATTTGGTAATCCTGGGGTACAGGATATACAGCAGGGACTGGGGGTTGGAAGGAGGGGGTTGCACTCTATGTGAGGGAGGGGATCAAATGCATAATGGATGAGGGAGAAGAGGAGAGGAGAGGACAGAGGCGCTTTGGGTGCAACTCCTGGACTCCAAGGGCAGAAAGCTGAGGCTGGGAGTGGTGTACAGACCACCAGCCCAATCCGGGAAACTGGATGGGGAGTTGGCAGAGCAGATAAGGAGGGTCTGTAGAAGGGGGAGTGTGGTGATAGTGGGGGATTTTATCCTACCAGGGGTTAACTGGAGCACCCCAGCCACTAGCAGTACCAGGGAGCAGGTGCTCATCAATGCCTTCCAGGACGGCCTTCTGATACAATTGGTAAGTGTACCCACAAGGCTTGGTAGCACTCTGGACCTAGTAGTGGCAAATGGGGAGGCAGTGAGGGAGGTAATGGTGGAGGACCCAATAGCGGGTAGTGACCACCAAACAATGTGACTCATTATCGTGCTGGGCATGGAGACAGGAAGCCCAGGCAGTAAGGTGGTGGACTTTAGTAGGGTGGATTTTGGGAGGATGGGAGCAATATTGTGAGGGAGACTCCAGGATATAAGGCTGGGGATGGATGCAGAACAAAAGTGGGAGTCATGAAGTCTGGGCTAACAGAGGCCACACTAGCCTGCACCAGGGCCAGGAGTAGGAAGAGCAGAGCCAAGAAACCATGCTGGCTGAACAAGGAAGTGCTGCAAGGGGTGAGGGCTTAGAGGGATGGATACTTGAAGTACAGGAGAAAAGGGAAGGGAGAGGATAAGGAGGCTAACTGAAGTTGGTCAAGGGAGGTGGCCAGGAGGGTGAGAAAAGTTAAGGCCTCCAGGGAATTAAGGTTAGCACAGGGCATAAAGGGAGGGGAAAAGGACTTTTTAAGGTATGTCAGGGAAAAAAGGAAGTACAAGGAACATATTGTGAGGATAGAGTGGAGAGCGGATTGAGTGGAAAAGGGGGAGGAGCAAGCAGAAATTCTAAATGAGTACTTCTTCTCTGTTTTCACTAAGGAGAGGATGGTCCACTACCAGCATGGGCTGGGGGGTGGGGAAAGGGGGAGGAGGTGATGGACAAAATGATGACAGGGACTAGGGTGCTATAGGGGTTTGGGGCAGTAAGGGTGGACAAGGCAACAGGTCTTGATGACATCCACCCCAGGGTGCTGAGGGAGATGGCAGAGCTGTTGGCTGAGCCACTGGCAGATCTGTTCAACAACTCCCTGGAAATGGGGTGTGTGCCCCAGGACTGGAGGGTGGCCTGTGTGGTGCCCATACACAAGAGTGGGTCTAGGGATGAGCCAGGAAATTATTGGATGGTCACTCTCACATCCATAGTGGGTAAGCTTATGAAGGTGATACTGAAGCAGAGGCTGGTGGCATTCCTAGAGAGTAATGGCCTCCAAGATGGGCAGCAACACGGGTTCGTCTCAGGGCGATCTTGTCAAACCAGCCTAATAGAGTATTATGACTGGGTGACAAGGGAGTTGGACAGGGGCCATGCGGTACATGTCCTGTACTTGGACTTCAGTAAGGCCTTTGATACAGTGCCTCATGGGAGACTGGGAGGAAGGTGATGGCAATGGGGGTGGGAAAAAAGTTGACTAAATGGATAGAGACCTCGTTACAGGGGAGGGTGCAGAGGGTGGTGGTGGCGGGGGAGCTCTCGGCACCTAGAGCAGTGACAAGTGGGGTGCTGCAGGGGTCAGTCCTGGGCCCAGTGCTATTTGGGCTGTTTATCTCCAATATGGCACATGGAGTGGGGACCAGGGTTAGTCTGTTTGCAGATGATAACAAATTGGGGGCAGTGGTGGACAAAGAGGATGGATGGGAAAAACTGAAGGGGGACCTAACCAAAGTAGAGACATGGTCGGTGGAGTGGCAGCTAGGATTCAATGCAAATAAGTGTAAGGTGATGCACTTTGGGCCTAAGAACCAGAAGAGGGTCTATTGGTTGGGGGGATGAGGTTGGGGACCACAGAGGAGGAGAAGGACCTAGGGGTGTTGGTAACTGGGAGCATGAACAACTCAGCCCAGTGTAGGAGAGCAGCAGCAAAGGCAAACAGAATGCTGGGGTGCATCGCAAAGGGGGGGGTTCTCATCCAGACACAGGGATGTGATCCTATCTCTCTACAGATCATTGGTCAGACCGCACCTGGAGTACTGTGTGCAATACTGGAGGCCATACCTGATAAGAGATATAAAGTTACTGGAGGGGGTGCAAAGGAGGGCAACAAAAATATTAAAGGGCATGGAAGGAAAGGAATATGAAGTTAGGCTGAACGAGCTGAACATGTACACACGGGAGGAGAGGAGGGATAGGGGATATGATTCAAGTGTTTAAATACCTGAGGGGTTAAATAAACCTAGCACCAAGGGTGTGTTTAAACTGAGGAGTGAAAGAGAGATGAGGGAGCACGGACTAAGGTTGGAAGGGGCACGTTCCAAGAGGGAAATGAGGAGGCACTTCTTCAGTGAGAGGGTGGTGTCTAGTTGGAATGCACTGCCAGAGGCGGTGGTAACATGTAGGACAGTCAATAGCTTTAAGAAGGACTGGGATAGTGCAAGAGGAAGAGTTGGGGGCAGGGGCTGGGACAAGCAGGGGAGGAACTGAGGGGTAGGAGGCTGGGACAGCTGCAATCTAAGGTGCTAGCTGCACACTCGGGCAGATTTAGATAGACCAATTGGTCTGTTCTGCTGGCAGATTCGTATGTTCATATGTAAACTTACAGTCACTCTGTTCATGAGCAGATGTCCTAAAATGCCTATGTTGAAAATTTGGTGACAAATGTCCATAAAATAACTGTGTTACAAGCATGCATTGTACAGTTTCCATGCACCCTCATAACTTTGCAAATTTGTACTACTTTCACTCCAGATTTCCAACACAGGCATTTTTTCAGACCTCCTTATGAACAGTACAGCTGTCATTTTCTACATTCTGCCCGACATATGCATTGACCCATCTGGCACAGAATCGCGCACTCGCTGTGGGAAATCAATGTTCAGGACAGATTAAGAAAATTATACTGATAGTGTTCATGAGCAGAGGTCACAAAATGCCAGTGTTGAAAGTTTGGTGAAATAAGTCCACTAAATGACTGTGTTGTGCACATGCGTTGCGCAGTTTTCATGTACACTCGTAAGTTCTAGCATTTTTAAAATTTTCACTACCGATTTTCAATATTACCATCTCTTTGCACCTCTCTATGAATGGTGCAGCTGTCATTCTTCACATCTTGCCCGATCTGTGTTTTCGTACATCTGGTGCACAATGGCACAGTCGCTGTGGAAACTCAAAGTTCGGGACACATTGACAAACTCACAATGCCACTGTTCATGAGTAGAGGTCTCAAATGCTTTCATGAGGTGGGGGTCACAAAAAGGCCATGTTGAAAATTTTTAGTGAAAATACCAACAAACACCCAGGGTGTTAGGGTTCTAACCATAACGTCCCACCCTGTACAGACTGACAGGCATCAGGGGTGTGCCTTTGGATTGTCGACTGTAATGCTCATGTCATTCCACCCTCACCCAACCCCCACCCTGCAGCCAGTGACAGGCATCAAGGTGTGCCTTGGACTCTTCAGCCCCAGAGTTCACCCCATTCTCCTATATTGCACCTATTTCAGCATATGTCCTTATGAAGTGGGGTGACTGTAAAGCTGAACACCACATGGCACACCTCAACACTTGTCGGTGTCTGCAGGATAGGGTGAGGTGAAATGGCATGAATGTTATGGGTGACAACCCAAATGCATACCCCAATCCCTGTCCATCTCTGCAGGTTGCAGGTGGGGTTGGCGTGACGTTCAATACTTCAATGCCATTCCTATTCTGCATCTGTCTAACTCCTGCATTTCCAGTGCTAATACCAGCAAGCAAACATTTGGCATTGACAAATGCTTGTTTTCCATGGAGCTGGTGATTGGCAGATGAGGGAGCCACTAGACACCAGCGAATGAGGATCGAGGATATTATTATTTTGTTTATTGAGAGGTGATTGACTGGTGGGTGGGGGGACTGGACACAATAATTTTTGTTATATGGGGCTAGTGATCAGTGGGGGACACAAGAAACCTGGGCCAGGGGCCAATGATTAGTGGGGAAGGGGGCTTTATCACTAAATAATGCATTAAACTGCAGATAGAATAAATTCTGCAATTGAATGTATTATTACACAGTTCAAACCAAAGATTCCATGGAAAAGAGCAAAAATGTGTGGAAAATGGTGGGACATTTCCGATCTCGCCAGAGGTGAAAGTGCGAAAACATTCTCAGAATTTCTGAAATTCCACAAAAGTTCTGCCAAGATGGAATTCGCAACTTTCGCCCACCCCTACATCCTTCCTGCAGGGGAAGGCATTGAGTATTGAAGAGTTCTTCTGCCAACCAAATGTGACATTGACCCACCAACACCATTACTTGATGTACAGCAGTCAAACATTGCTGAACCATCAGAGTGCACCTCTGGTACACACCATGGCACCTCTAGCAATTCTTCACAATCACCAATGTCATCAGTGAGGGAAAGGACATCTACAGCTACTGGATAAGCTGCAGATCCCAGTTAACCAACAGCCTATTTCTTCCTACATCCCACAAGAATTGCCTTATGTTTGTCCCATGCATTCTTGAATTCTCCCACAGTTTTAGACTCCACCACCTCCTCAGGAAGGCGGTTCCATGCGTCCGCCACCTGCTCTGTGAAAACATACTTCCTCATATTGTCCCTGAGCCACCCCACCATCTTAAAATTGCGTTCCCTTGTTCTTGCACATCTCTTTTTCTGAATGATGCTACCCTCTTGGACTTTGTTAATTCCACTGAGGTACTTAAAGGTTTTAGTCATGTCCCCCCTATCCCTCCTTTCCTCAAGGGTATACATATTAAGCTTCTTTAGTTTCTCCTAGTATGGCTTCTCCTGTAGACCCTGCACCATTTTAGTTGCACTCCTCTGGACTGCCTCCATCCTGTCTATGCCCTTGCGGAGATGGGATCTCCAGAACTGGATGCGGTAATCCAGATGGGGTCTCACCAACTGTCTGTACAGAGGGATAACAACTTCTTGTTTTCTGCTGGTGATGCATCTCCCTATACATCCCAGTATCCCCCCAGCCCTCCCTACTGCCTTATCACATTGTATGCTAACCTTAAGGTAATCTGATATGATTACCCCAGGTCCCTTTCCATTTTTGTTGTTTTTACTACCTCCCCCCCATTGTGAATTGATCCCCTGAGTTTTTGTTTCCCAGGTGCATTATTTTGCACTTCTTTGCATTGAATCCAAGCTGCCATACTTCTGACCATTCCTCCAGCCTTCCCAAGTCCCTTCCCATCCTTTCCACCCCCCTTGTGTGTCAACCCTGTTGCAAATCTTTGTGTCATCTGCAAAGAGGCATACTTGTCCTTCCAGTCCTTCTGCAATGTCACTTATAAAGACATTAAAAAGGACTGAACCCAGTAGTGAACCCTGCGGTACCCCACTAGTAACCCCTCTTTCTTCAGAGTGGGCTCCGTTTACTATTACCTTCTGCATCCTGTTGTCCAGCCAATTTTTTACCCTGGCTACCAGCCTGGGACCCACTCCCAGGCTGGCTAATTGCCAACCTGCCATGGGTATAATGCCTGCTATGGGTATCATTTTTGGAACAGCAGCAGGCTTGCTAAGAGCAGTTGTAGCTCTAGTACCTGCCTCAGCAATGCCCACTATGGGTATAAATTTTGGAAACAGCAGCAGGCTTGCTAAGAGCAGCTGCACCTCTTGTACCTGCCTCAGCAGTGCCAGCCATGTGCATAATTTGTGGAAACAGCAGCAGGCTCACTCACAGCAGCTGCGCCTCTCGTATCTGCTTCAGCAATGCCCACCATGGGTATAATGGCTAGGGGCACCTAACAAACAGTGTAATAGTCAAAAACAGTCTTTCATATGATTTTTGTTATGATCAGGGTCAGGTAATCAGGTAGTAGAATAGATCAGATAGTAACTACTTTACCCAACGTAACTACTCAGTTTTCATCCATGTATTTTTAGGATAGTTTAGTGGTACTCACAGGTAGTCTTGAGGGTCAGGTTTTTTAGTACTGGCCCATGCCTAATTGTAATCCACCAATGTGCCATTAGATTTAGTCTAAAAAAAGTAAACTCTTACTTCAAAAAGAATGGGCACAAGGTATGTGGTGCTCACCAGTAAAGTAAAATAAAAGCTAAAACTTCTTGTAAATTGGCAACTCACAACCCACAACTTTCACAGGACACTGGAGCTTGGAAAAGTATAAAAATATTTTATTCCATTATAAAAAGCATGGTCAGGTACATCAGATGCAGCCTGACACATTTTGGATTCTTATACAATCCTTTATCAAAGGCTGAAGAACCATTTCACACATGTTACTTAAATACTACAATTTGATGACATCACCTCTGTGTCATTAGAAATAGTATAAAATCATCGGTTGCAATATTTAATTGATTTCATTCAGTAATTCACTCAATCAGAAAAACACCTCAGGTTTCCACATCCCACTAGAAACATATGACATATAAATTAGCAGAACAAATAAAGTGCATAGGATAAAATATAAAAAAAACACACACAAGAAAGGAAAAATTATCTGTCTGCCAAATAAGGCTTTAACTCAAATCCAGCACTGAGACCTGGATATCTGTTTGCCCTAAGTCTCAGGATCCAGTCATTTATTTTTCAAAATCTTACCCCTAAAGTTACCACCTCTGGGGTTCAGAAACACTTTCTCAATATCCATAAATTTAAAAACATGTTCCTGTCTTATCATCCATTTCAACCACATAGGCAGCTGTTGCATAGGTCAGATCTCTTTTCTCAGTGGCTCATATATGCTTATTTACTCGGATCCTGAACTGCCTTTTGGTCTTTTCTACATAAAATCGGTTACAGCTACAGGTTGCAAATAACACCTTCAGTACTGCATGTTATTAACTGCCTAACATCATAATTTCATTCTGTGGCTGTTCCAGTGAAATCTCTCCCTGATACAACGTGTTTACAAGCTACAGATTGTTTACACTGGAAGCAGCCTTTACTCCTATTGAACCAATTGTTACTCTTCTGGGCAAGATGGCTATTCACTAAACTATCTCTCAGGGTAGGGGCCCATCTGTAAGGCATAACAGGTGGGGCACTAGCAACTGTTTGTAGCCCTTTGTCCCTAGACAACACTGTCCAATTGCTTTTTATATTTCCTGCTTTCTTGGCATGTGCAAAATAGGTTGTTATGTAATGAAATCTATCATTTGTCTCTCCTCCCAAATCCTTTATGTAACAGTGTTCCTCTATCAACTTCTGCAGCAGTTCTCCGTGCTTCATCTACCAATTGCCTTGCATAATCTCTTTCACACAATCTTCTCTCTAAATGTATGGCTTCCCTCTCAAAAGCTTCTTCTGTGGTACAGTTCCTCTCTACTCTAAGGAATTGCCCCTTAGATATATGTCATACAGTATGGCATGGATGGCAACTTAATGCCAAAAGTATTGTGTTGCCATCCACGTCCTGTCTGTACAATTCTATATTAACCGTGCCAGTAATTTCCTTCTTAATTGTGATATCTAGGTAATTTACCTCTCTATCACTAACTGTATGGCTAAATTGAAGGGTTCATTGGTTGAATGTAAAAATTCAATGAAATTCTGTAACGTCATGGCGTCACCTCACCATACGAGCATGACGTCATCAATGTACCATTTCCATACCACTGTGTTGGAACAATAGGGGTTGAGTCCTTCATTGTAGATGATGTCATGTTCTCATGTCCTGACATACAGTTTTGCCACAGATTGAGCACATGTGACCCCCATCGCGAGTACCCTTAATTTATTTGATATAGATCTCCATTGAATGTGAATACATTTTTCATAAGTACGTGTTCAAGCAATTTTAAAATAAATTCTGTTGGTGGAATCACTGGGTCACGCTCTCTATTATTAAGAAAAAAAGCCACAGTGTCTAAGGCACCCTCGTGAGGCACATTGGTGTTTAAAGTGCCTCAATGTCGAGGGTAACCAAGAGGCAATCTTCCCCTATACTTAAACCTTCTATTGAATTGTATCTTTAATATAAGAAGGCAATCACTGTACAAGGGAACAAAGAAATTAGTCACTATATTGTGAGATGGGTTCTATAAGTAAGCTCAGGCAGCTTACTATCAGCCATCCTGGTGGTTTATCCCTGTTTTTATGCACGTTAGGTAATATGTAGAAGGTTGCAGAAACAGGGTGTTCAGTTGTAGGAATTTTTTGTAAATTCATTGACAATGCCTTGTTCAACAGCTTGATTCACGGTCTCATCAATACTGAATTTAAAGTCCCACATTGGATTGTCCCTTAGCTTTTTGTAGAACACTTGGCTATTTAGCTGTCTTTCTATTTCCAGTTGGTAATCTGCAATATCTATCAGAACTATGCAGTCCCCTTTATCAGCATGTTTTATAACAAGGCTAAAGTCAATTTGTAAACTCTGTAATTCCAGTCTCTCTTCTTTACTCAAATTATTGTAACTTAGATGTGGTAGGTCATCAAATAGCTGTTCAAGTTCTTTTTTGCAAAGTTCTTTAAAAACATTAATAGCTGGACATAGTGGATGATTGAAAACCATGTTTGGTTTTAAATGCCGTTGGAGAGGTCTGCTGACTCAGGTGAGTACTTCCACCTTGCCTTTTTGAGAAAAAATATCTTAAGTTTTTAGCACATGAGGTGAAGATCTACAATGATTTGTACTTTGTTTAGTGGGGTTGTGGGGGAGAAGCTAAGGCCCTTTTTGAGGAGTTCTAGTTCAGGCACAGTCAATGCATGTTTCGATAGATTTATAATATGCATAGAGTCTCCACTCACCTCCGGCAGACCTTGAAGCCCCATCTGATGCTATACATTGGGCAGTATCTGTTGTGGCCTTGTTGTCTGCTTGCATTGCCATCTCCTCCCCCCTCTCCATTAGTGGTGGGCGAAGTGGGCTCAATCCGCTCCGTGAAATGATTAACGGAGCAAAGGCAGATTCGTGGAGTGCTTCGCAACGCGAAGAGAAGTACTTCGCATTATAATGAGGAACACGAAATCCATTGGAAACAATGACTTCACATTACTCCACCTCCCCAGACCACTACTCTGCCAAATTTAAGGTGAAGTGCATTGCAGGCAGTGCACTTCGCCTCACTTCGCCTTGTTTTTGAGCTCCAAAGATGAATTTTGCAGTGATTCATGGGATTTCAGGTTGCATGGTCTCTATATTGATCTGCACAGCTTCAGTCTGGGGTAGTATGAGTAGGAAGGAGTAGGAGACAGTGTGCTCTGATAGCTGTCTGTGATAAGAATCTTGTAAAAGCTGTTCAAAAAGCATTTTTGCATTTTTTGGGGGGATCCAACTTTAGTTCATTGATTGTAGGAAACCCTCCTTTGCTCATATCATCGAGCGTTTTGGTTTTTGTGTGGATTTTGAATGTTAATTTACAACATTGAGTGTGTGTGGCAAAAGACAGTGAAAGTGTGCTTTAGGGGAGGTGCGTATCTGTGTTGTAGGTAGATTTAAGTTGGAGAAATAGTGATTTCTTTGTTTTTTGGTTATATTTTTGTTATATAACTGACTGTGTTAATGTACACACAATAATATTGTCAGGAATAGTAGAAATGTTCTTGCTGTTTGTTGTGTGGATGTGGTGCAGCAGTTCATAAGTTCAGGTTGTTTACATTACAAATTTACAATACGTAACGTGGCATAGTACTGAACTTTTGCATTTGCTGCGCATTCCTTGTTCAGCATCGTACACAAACTGTTCTGTGTGTGACTGTGTGCAGTGTTGCGTGCATCAAATAATGCACCTTTTATTGTGCCACAGACTAGTGTAATTGCAGGCACAGCAGTGTGAACCTGCTATCCACTGCAGCTGCCTGATTTTGTACTGCAATCATGGTATCTGTTCTTAGTTTTGCTGCTTGTAGTGCCGTAAAAATCAGCACTGTCTGCATTCAGTGCTACCCCCCACCCCCACATTCAAAGGGTATTTTTTAGCAGATTGGATTGTTTTTGTTACCTCATCAGCACCACTGGTTACTGAAGTTGTTTTAATTCCGTGACAGTCTCAGAGTAGTCTCTTATTTGTTACTGAAGCCACAGTTGTTTATTTGGCTTCACATCCAGCATCCCTCCAATCAGAGAGTGAACGTATCAAAATCTGAATTTGGTTATAATATTTGTGGTTGATCCACCAAAATGCTTGCAAAGAGACGTGCAAGCAAATTGTTTCTCACCATGGCAATGTTGGCAGTAAGATGGTCTGTGGGCGTGGTAGTAGTACGCAGACACAGAAGTGCATTGCTGATGTGAGGAAAGGTATTTCTCCTGCAATGTTTTTTACAGCCCAATCAGTAGCTTCACTCATAGTTGGAGGAGATGATGTTTTCCCAGCCGGTGGTGTTAGTGTTACTGGTGTTAGTGGTGGTGAAGGTAGTATTAGTATTGTTGCAGCAAGTTCTAATTCCGACCAGAGTACTGTATCCAAAAATATTGAGTATGAAGCAGTGCAAGTGAGTGGCAGCATAGATGATGTCATACTTCCCAGTAACATCCCAGTAACTGAACCTGAGGACTCTGATAATCATGTCAATGATAGCATACAATGTGATATTCCATCCACCATGGCACTTAACGTCACACATTTTCCATGCAGTGATTCACAGTGTGGTGAAAAAATATCAGGTGATGGTAGTGTAGATGCTGATGATGAATGTGATGATGATGATGATGTTGCTGTTGTTGCAACATGCAGTCCACATGCTAGCATCCAAGCAGAAGATGTGGATGTGTGTGACATTGATGAATATGATGATGATGTAATTGACTCCAGTTGGGAACTGGAGAAAAAGAAATTAAAAGTGGCTGTGTCTGAGTCTGTTTGCAGGAATCCCCCCCCTCCCCGTAAAAACTTGTGATCTACCGGTTTTAGTTGATGATGATGATGACCCAGTAATCAATATGATAGGTAGTCATGGTGGTCAATTTTAGTCCAGGTGTGCAGTGCCCAAGAAAGCATCATGTGCCCCCCCCACTTCAGTGCTTAAAATAACAGACTTAAATTAAGAATAAAGAATTAAGGGGAGAACCCGTGAAACCACCGACTACCCTTTTTAACAAATCATGGGAGGATGGTGTGATACCAGAGGACTGGAGGAAGGGGGATGTGATTCCCCTTCACAAACGTGGGACCAAGACAGAGGCAGGAAACTACAGACCTGTCAGTTTGACCTCTGTGGTAGGGAAAGTGATGGAATCACTTCTGAAGGAAAGAACTGTTGAGTACCTAGAGGCCAGTGGGGCGCAGGACCCAAGGCAGTATGGGTTCACAGCAGGAAGATCATGTCAGATGAATCTAATTGATTTCTTTGACTGGGTGACCACAGTAGTAGACCAGGGAGAGGCTGTGGACATGGCCTACCTAGACTTTAGCAAGGCATTTGACACAGTCCCACTCAAAAGATTAATAGTCAAATTAACCAGCCTGTGAGTGGGTCCCAGGGTGGTAGCCTGGGTAAAACATTGGCTGGACAACAGGACACAGAAGGTAATTGTAAATGGAGTCCACTCTGAAGAAAGAGAGGTTACTAGTGGGGTACCGCAGGGTTCAGTACTGGGTCCAGTCCTTTTTAATATCTTTATAAGTGACATTGCAGAGGGACTGGAAGGAAACGTATGCCTCTTTGCAGATGACAGAAAGATCTGCAACAGGGTTGATACACAACGAGGTGTGGAAAGGATGAGAAGGGACTTGGCAAGGTTGGAGGAATGGTTGGAAGTACGGCAGCTAGGATTCAATGCAAAGAAGTACAAAATAATGTACCTGGGAAACAAAAAACAAGGGGAATATTACACAATGGGGGGGGGAGGTAGTAACAACAACAAAAAAGGAAAGGGACCTGGGGGTAATCATATCAGATGACCTAAAGGTTAGTAAGCAATGTGAGAAGGTGGTAGAGAGGGCTGGAGGTATACTGGGACGCATAGGGAGAGGCATCACCAGCAGAAAACAGGAAGTTGTTATCCCTCTGTACAGACAGTTGGTGAGACCCCATCTGGAGTACTGCATCCAGTTCTGGAGACCCCATCTCTGCAAGGACATATACAGGATAGAGGCAGTCCAGAGGAGGGCAACTAAAATGGTGCAGGGTCTGCAAGAGAAGCCAGACGAGGAGAGACTAAAGGAGCTTAATATGTATACCCTTGAGGAAAGGAGGGAGAGGGGGGACATGATAGAAACTTTTAAGTACCTCAGTGGAATCAATAAAGTCCAAGAGGGTAGCATCTTTCAGAAAAAGAGACGTGCAAGAACAAGGGGACACAATTTAAAGATAGAGGAATGGCAGTTCAGGGGCAATGTGAGGAAGTATTTTTTCACAGAGAGGGTAGTGGATGCATGGAACAGCCTTCCTGAGGCGGTTGTGGTGTCTAAAACTGTGGGAGAATTCAAGAATGCATGGGACAGACATAAGGCAATTCTTGTGGGGGGTAGGAAGAAATAGGCTGTTGGTTAACTAAGATCTGCGGCTTATCCTGTAGGTAGGAAAATGGGCAGACTAGGTGGGCCAAGTGGTCCTTATCTGGGGAGGCTAGTGAAGAAGAGAGAAGAGGAGGAGGAGGAGACCTGACAGTTGTAGCGAAGGTGGCGGGAACATAAAGTTGGAGGAGGGAGAGAGCACTGAAGGCGGGAAATCCATTGAAAGAAGCAGTAAGATCAGGTGATCAGACTCTGAGATGATAGGACTGGCTAGAGTGGGCACTGGAGAGTTTGATTGGGCTGAACTGGGAGTGTGCATTCTTCCAGAATTTTGATTAACCATTGAGTTATTCAGGAAGGTGGAAGTAAAGTAAACTACCAATGATATGTCTGACGGCCTTCGAGCAAGCATTCTGAAGCTGCCAGTATCATAATAAAGACTCTTGAGATCTTGTGTAGAAGCTTTTTGTAGGTGCAAGCAATATCTTGAGTCTTTATGCAATCTATAAGCTTTTTGAAAGACAAAAACAAAAAGAACAAGGCACACCAGAGCATATTATTTAAATAAATGTAATTACATTTCAAATGCATGTGCAAACTTCCCCATGCGCATTTGACGTCACCCCATTTCCGAAATAAAAATAAACTATGTACTTGTACCTGGAGCCTTGTTTGCTGATTCAATATTTCTGTCCACCATGCCCACATACCCTCTGCACCCTTCCCTTGCTCTCTCACTTTGCCCTTGTCCCTTTCCTTTACACCCCCACACTTCCTCATTTTCCCTTTTATACTCTGATTTCTGAAAAGGTTTAATTAATATTAATTTAATCGAGGTAGGGTACATGTTTTTCCTCTGTATTTGTTTCATGGATGCTACATATTGGATTGCTATGAAAGAGTGGACTCTGAACTGCACTTTGATGATCATGGACATTTATGATTTTCTGTATGAATTCTATACATTGAACTCCATTTTGGACTGCCAGCTTGTGCTGTTGGACATCTGCATGAAGTTTCGCTCTTGAACAGAGTTAGTGTAACAGGACTGCTGTTGAACCCAGCAAAAGACACTGAGATGGATTTTCAAAGGATGATGCCTTGCATCAAACCCTTAGTGTGCCGTGCCTGTGCCATGGCCAAATGCCACCACTGCAACTGATGTTATAATCTCGGGCACAGTTGCAACAATTGACCTACTTTATGGTAGCCTGCAGGAAAATGAGCTTGAAAGGTGCATGTTAGGGGGCCCCAGGAATGGTTCCACAAGTCTCGTCAACAGCAACATTGTTGACAGACACTACAGTGACACAAATTTGCTAACGAAAATTACATTGCCCAGCAAATGTGTCGACCAGCTGCAGCGAAGCCCCATGCACTGGGGCACATTTCGATCGTTTGTAGTGGGGGCTTCATCCCCCACACACCCTGGACTTATAGATGATCAACTCTGGGGTGGAGGCAGATTACTGAAGAGAGTGGCCAACTCTGGGAGTTGCTGTATCCGTACAGTGCTCTGACAATCCTTTCGACACTGTGGATGTCGAACAGGTTGTGTCGCTGTAATGGTTTTGTTGTCGGGGTGTCGTGGAAACAATGGCATACTCCCAGGAATGAAACAAGCTGGGCCAAAGAAAGTTGGACTAGTGAAGGTCTTTTTGACACACAGTATAGAAATTCCCACTAGACTGCCACAATCCCAATGCAATATATATTTGACGCACCCAGGGCTTGCAACAATTCTAAGTCCTAAAACATCCAGCCCACTGGTTCCCTCTTCTACCATTTTCATTGGTGTTTTTGATAGTTTCATTAACCTTGTTTCACATATTTGCACATTTTTGCACTCTAGCAGGATTATTTCCTTCTGGAAAGTAAAAATGATGATTGCTATAGATTGTATTAGTTATACCATTCACTAATTATAATATATGCATAGTTATGAAATGTTTTGTAATATGCTGCTAGTGTGTGGTCAGTTTGAAGGTTTGAACTTAAATTTTTATGAGAGCCCTAATATATAAACAGGCTCAGAAGAAATAAGTCCCAACCCCTAAGAAAGCTGTTGTGATGTCAAATGTGCATAGGAAAGTTTGCTTTGATGGTGAGTGGAGTCTCTTTAGTTTGGCTGAAAATCACTTTATACACATGCATTTAACACTTTATTACATCTATTAAAATATATGCTCTTGTGTACCCATTTCATTTTGTTGTTGCTCATGTACCTTATCTAGAACAGGTATCTGTAGGAACAGTTGTGCGGGGGATTTTCTGGTGTGAAACTTGGCAGAGTCCCAGGAGAGCAGGGAGCCATTAATCCTGACTCTCTTTGGTGGGGCATGCTTGTCCCAGACAGGTGTGAACTTGGAATGGAAACAGCCCAGGGTACCTGTATCATTGACATCTGCAGATGCTGAGGTGAGAAGTGGGACCAGTCTATACTGTGGAGATCAGCAATGGTCAAAAATAAGAAAATAGCCTGTTGTGCGAGGCAGAATACAAAACCCCAAACTCTGTATGGTGTCTCAGTATTCCTCCTCAGTGGAACAACTATTCTTAGACCCGCTTTTCAGTCATGGTCAGAGGATATTATTATATATTTACTGGTTATTATTGATTAACCACTGCCAGTGGGACCTCAACAGCTCTGTAAATCACATATGTGGTTTATGGAGCTCCATAAACCACAGGCACAATTAAACCTGAGCAGCACCTGAAAAAGCCATCAGACAAGCTGTCCTCGCTCTGGACATCCACTAGTGCTAGTCTTACAAACACTCGATGCAAGAGACAAGCTTGTCAACGGTCACACAGAACCTCATAAAGTGGCAAAAAACCCACAAAATAAAGAAAAAAAGACAGTACATTCTTTTAAATAAATATGGCAACAGCATCGCATTTCATTCCTGGGAATGAAAGTTCATTCATTATGAACAAAACCAGACGGCTCTAATTATGAACTCTGCACAATAAGAGACATATGTGTGAGCCTTGACAGGCACCTTCATAAAACCAGTAAATGTAAAAAATAAAACATCCAGAAAGTGTGGTTTAATCAGAATTTTGTGCACACCCTCGATGTGTGATGCCCGTATAAACCCCTCAGGCTTTGTCCTCAGGATTTATGGGGCATCACACACTGAGGATGTGCATAAAATCCTCATAAACCACACTTCCATGTGCATTATTATATTTATTATTATCACCTTAAAAATATTGCTAGACTGTACCCGCATCTTGTTTTTAACAACCTGGGCATACTAGTGCAGGCCTTCTTGTCCCCAAAGCTTGACTGTTGTAACACACTCTATAGGAGCCTCTCTAGTGGTCTTTTCACTGCCTGCTGCAAATCCAGAATTCTGCAGTGAGACTTCTGACTTCTCCCCTTGTGGTCAAATCATATCACCCTGTCCCTGTGGGCACTAGGCTTGGGGCTGATTTTGTGCTGGATAGACTGCAAGGTTTTATTACTTACTTTTAAGTCTCTGAATTGTTTGGACCTAAAGTACCACCATGAGTTTATGAGCCCCGTCCCAACAAAAGCACCTAGTCCAGGATGAAGAGGGGGTCCAAGGGATAGGGATAGTTGCAGAGAGCATTAAATTTGTTCGGTAGGAACAGGAAATAACTTTAGCACTCACTGCTGTAAATAAAAGGCCTGTCCCTACTTCAGGGGTGCCAAGTTTTTAAAAATGTTGTGGGTGCTCAAGGTAATTATAAAAGGCCATGCAGCCCCCAGAAGCTACAGGACTTTTCATGCTTTGTGGTGCCTTTTGGGGATTGTTTTGATACATTTTAGAATGTATATGCACCACCATCACTACTCCACTGCAAAGGATGTAAGGATGCCTTTGTGGGGTCTTTGATGCCTCCAAGGTGCTAAGACCCATAGAAGGGTACTCTGGACGGATATTTGATGCCTCCAGGTGTTGAAAGCATGACCAACTTTGATTTCAAGTTACAGTGCTGCTACCACTAAACGAAGTGTAAGAGTTCCCTGGATCATTCTATACACTGTCTCTAGAACTTGCACCAGTTATTATGAAAGAAAATAATGACTGTGCAAGGTTTGCACTATGAGGATTTAAACCCCTCAATCCAGGGGGTTATATTATTATCACACACCTCAGAGGTGTCTGAAAAATCCTCCTAACACACGCCTGCACAGCATACCTCTCAACAGTTATTTATTTTTTTATTTAAAAGTTGATAACCACGAAAAGCACCATGAGTCAAGACTCATTTCCAGGTGCGACTTGGGGGAGAAAGACATGAACAGCAGCACAGAATAACAAGTTGTGGGTCAAGGTTACAAGACCCTGTTGCAAATGTAAAGGCCACTCAGACCACCACAATACGTTGCAAATTCAAGCGTCGAGTAGCTGACATACTAACTCTAAGTGGGGGTTATGAATTTCACACAGCACTATGATTTCTACAGTCAGAGTTACCATTACTCTGATAAGGTTTACTGGCATTCCTCATAATGCTAAAGCTATTCCTGGACACACACTCTACTAAAATGTGGAACTAAATTGATAGAAACATTCCTAAACACTAAACATTTGGGACCCAATATTCAGAATTTCTTAGACATATTATTCTTTAAAATAAGAAAGTGATTCAGATTCTGGCCATTTGCTCTGCATTTTGAAGGAGAGAACTATGCATTTCGGTGCTGAGACATTGAGAGATATGCCGCATGGGCATTTTTCTCTATATATTCCAAAGCGTAAAAGCACACACACACACACACACACATGCACTTCAGAGTTCAATGTCTTTTTTTGTCCTGTCTGTCATGACTCTCAGCCTCTTACCTCATAAATCAGGGACAAGGCATAAAAAAAAAAATCAGGAACAAAGTGCCAGGGATACATCTTAAAAACTGGTAATATCCACTCAGAAAGATGATAGAATAAGGGGGGATTAGTGTAAGATGCATTTTCTAAAGGACAGGTCTGTAACTTTAATGTTTGACATTATTTTGTGCTTACAAACACTACAGTTCAGTCACAAAATACAAATGAGGGACAGGGAAAATTTTGAGGCAAAAATCAGGGACATCCCTGAAAATAAGGGACGTTTGAGAGGTAATATATCCTGCCTCCCTCCCTTACTGACCACAGTTCTGCAGCAGGGAAGTTGCAGGTGGTACCTGAGGACTGGAGGAGGGCAGATGTTATTCCACTTCACAAAAGTGGGAGCAGGACAGAAACAGGAAACTACAGACCTGTTCATTTTTTTTTTTTTTTTTTTATTTCTTTTTTATCCCTCCTACGTCCCTACCAGAGCCACCCCATCAGGAGTCACCAATGAAGCCCATCCCTACCAACGTCTTACCTGTCAGACCGGGTTCCTCCATCCGGATGCGGATTCCCCCCTCTGGGCAGGGTCAGGGTGGGGAAGGACACCACAGATCTTGCAATTTTGTCAGGTTCCCTGAACTTCAGGCAGATGCTGGCACATCAGGACCAGGCTCAGTGCTCCATCTTCCTGGCTCTGGAGTTTTTTTCCCCCTGTTCCTATGAGAACATTGCTAGCCCTTGACATCAAGGTGCGAGGGCCGATGTCCGCAACGTCCTCCCCCTTGATGATGCAGCCCCTAGAGGTGATTGGTCCACAGGCCTCCACCCATGGCCAATCAAACCCCCGAAGTGCCAATGTGCTGTCATGCCCCAGCCTCCGCCAGGGTCACCACCGCTGGGCTGGATCCCACCTCCCCTGGAGAAGGCGAATACCGGGATCGCCAGCTCTTCGTCCCGCAACCTGAGTCCACTCCTGAACCCAGGTTGCCGGCATGGAGCGAGGTGTGGCATCCAGCGCCTTCAACCCTCAGCACCACTAGGCCAGCCCAGACCTATTAGTTTAACCTCGGTGATTGGGAAAATGATGGAATCACTTCTGAAGGAAAGAATTGTTGATTACCTAGAGGCCAGTGGAGAAACAGGACCCAAGACAGCATGGATTCACAGTGGGAAGGTCATGTCAGACGAATCTAATAGATTTCTCTGACTGGGCGACCAAAGTAGTAGATCAGGGAGGGGCTGTGGACATGGCCTACCTAGACTTTAGCAAGGCATTTGACACAGTCCCACACAAAAGATTAATATACAAGTTGGCCAGCCTGTGAGTGGGTCCCAAGATGGTAGCCTGGGTTAAGAATTGGCTGGAGAACAAGACACAGAGGGTAATAGTAAACGGAGTCCACTCTGAAGAAAGGGGGGGGTTACTAGTGAGGTACTGCATGGTTCAGTACTAGGGCCAGTCCACTTTAATGTCTTTATAAGTAACATTGCAGAGGGACTGGAAGGAAAAGTATGTTTCTTTGCAGATGACACAAAGATCTACAATAGAGTTGATACACAAGGTGGGATGGAAAGGATGAGAAGGGACTTGGCAAGGTTGGAGGAATGGTCAA
The DNA here is from genome assembly GCA_016271365.2 of Neoceratodus forsteri. Classification (NCBI taxonomy): domain Eukaryota; kingdom Metazoa; phylum Chordata; order Ceratodontiformes; family Ceratodontidae; genus Neoceratodus; species Neoceratodus forsteri. The sequence continues at coordinate 99,856,449 of CM028138.1, read as the reverse complement.
ATGTATGGCAGCTTAGGTTCAATGCTAAGAAGTACAAAGTAATGCACCTAGGAAACAAAAACCCAGGGGAAGAGTACACAATGTGGGTGAGATACTAACAACAACAAAATGGAAAGGGACCTGGGGATAGTCATATCAGATGACTTAAAGGTGAGCAAGCAATGTGAGAGGGCAGTAAGGAGGGCTGGGGAGATACTGGGATGTATAGGGAGAGTCATCACCAGTACGAAACATGAAGTTGTTATCCCTCTGTACAGACAGCTTGTGAGACCCCATCTGGAGTACTGCATGCAGTTATGGAGACCCAATCTCTGCAAAGACATAGACAGGATGGAGGCAGTCCAGAGCAAGGCAACTAAAATGGTGCAGGGTCTACACCAGAAGACATATCAAGAGAGACTTAAGGAGCTTAATATGTATAGCCTCAAAGAGAGGAGGGAGAGGGGGGACATGATAGAAACTTTCAAATACCTCAAGGGAATCGACAAAGTCCAAAAGGGTAGCATCTTTCAGAAAAATAGGTGTGCAAGACCAAGGGGGCACAATTTGAAGCTAGAGGGTAGATGGCTCACAGGTAATGTAAGGAAGTATTTTTTCATGGAGTGGGTTGTGGATGCATGGAACAGCCTTCCTGAGGAGGTTGTGGAGTCACAAACAGTGGTGGAATTCAAGAACGCATGGGACAGGGATAAGGCAATTCTAGGGGGTGGAGGTAGGAAGAAGTAGGCTGTTGGTTAGCTAGGATCTGCAGCTTATCCAATGGGCAGACTGGGTGGGCCAAGCGGTCCTTATCTGCCATCAAATTCTATGTTTCTATGTTTCTACTCCTTTTTGTCAGATTGAAGATGGTCAGGGATTACAAAAAGTTTTGGGTGGGGGAGAAAAGAGCCCCCATGGTTTCAGTGACTCAAAGACAAGGGGAGCTGAATGGAGTCATTTGCAATTAGAAGAATGATTTGCATCCCTGACCCTTCAGCGCTAATCAGATGAGGAGCTGAGGAACTGATATTCTAATACCTTCTCATAGTCAGAGGGGGAAACTGAAGTGGTCCCTGCTCCCTTGGGCTGAAAAGGGCAAACCAACAGCAGTAAATGCAACAAATCAGACCAAATTAAGCCAGCAAAAAGCAGCCTTGAATATTTATCCCACTGTTAGTGCCAAGCATCAGTTACAAAAATTGGGGAGGCAGTACAGTGCAGTGGTTTAAGGCTCTGAGCTGCAAATCTGGAGACTTTGGTTTGAAACCCACAGCCCCCGCTTGCATACTGTGTGACCTTGAGCAAGTCACTTAACTTCCCTGTGCTCCCAGATCACACCTGTAAACAAGCTTTCAGCTTAATGTGCCACTCCTGGTTAAACAATTGGAAAAAAAATAATGCATGTATTGCACTTTACAATACCAGCACCTTTTAATCAGATTACCTGAGGTGCTGCTGCTTTGTTCGAAGCATCTGAGTCAATATCGTAGCAAACTATGATTCGTCTTTGAACATAGCAGGGCCGGGTGACAGGGAGGCAGGGACTGAGACAGAGAACACAGAATGGGGTACTGGGGCTGGAGGCAGGAGAAAGGATAGGATATCTGGGGGCACAGTGGCACAGTGCTTGGGACCAGTGTTGGAATTACAGGGGGCTTGTCAGGGTTCAGCTCCCCCAGCTCTGAAGAGAGCCCTGGTAGCTCATGACAAACTGACTAATAATCGGAAGGGGGCTCCATTTAAAGATATGGACCTCTGTGTCTCCCCCACTCACAAAACCCATAAACTTCAATTCCAGCACTGTTTGGGACTGGGCTAGAGACAGGTGTTAGGGACAGTGGGACCCAGTGCAAGTAGGGAGGGTAGGACTGGGGAACAGGGGACACAGGACCATGGATTGGAAGACACCTGTTTTTTAGGCAGTGAAGACACGGGCTGGGAACAGGGTACACAGAACTTGGGACAGGAATAAAAATATGAGGGCAGGGTACACAGAACTTGGGACAAAAGGCACAAATCTGAAGACTGGAAACACAAGTCTGGGGACAAGGGGACACATAACACTGGGGACAGAAGGCACAGGACTACAAATGGGGGACACAGGCTCGGTTAGGAATTCCTTCATTAAAAAATTTAGCAAACACCACCAAGACACCCCTGTGTGGTCTAGTTGTATTGAAAGTAACCCACAACTGGAATTCCATGTATAAAATTAAAAGGCATCTTGAGAAAGAGCGCGAGAGATGGATAGATAGATAACACAGATAGACAAGTATCCTGAATGAGAGTGTCCACTAAACATGTGCTATATCCTGTCACGTAATAAATGTTAAACAGGAGCGGATTCACGTGCACACACAAAGTAAAATATTATTCATTTATTTATTGAATTTTGACGACCGGGTAGGTCCACTGAGCCCCGAAGGTCCCTTTTTCAGGGGAGACCTGGGAACATGACAGATGTATGCTAGGCTTTTGCATGCCTTGTCGTGTTACTGATCTTTCTGTCTTTTCTTTCATGCCCCCCTCCCCCCCCCAGCTCTGTATCATGCCAGAGTCTGGTTTAATGTCAGCTATGGGATCAGGAAGACAAAGTTCAGGAATCAGCTCTTCCCCTCCCACAACAGCTCTCACAGACAGACAGTCAAACTAGGAGAAAGAGACATTTATTTAATGCCCTATAGACTGGACAGAAGGACTGCAAGAGGCAGTGTCCTGTGAGTAAGAAAAACACACTGCTGGTCCTCTCTCCCCACTGCACACTCACACAGAGTGTTAATGTGATGAAAGAAATACTGGTTGGTAGAATACGTAAGAACAATTTCAATTACTGTAAGTAATGCTTCAAAATTCCAGCGCTATTGGTATATGATGAAATAGCTCTCCTCTCTGCACGAACTAATGTGCAGTGTGACTATGTACCAGTGAAGTCTGTGATTGCAGTTTTGTTGATGTCAAAAATAAGTTTACAAAAAAAAAGACCAACCATGTCCAAAACTTTTGAGTTCCCTAATCCTTCCCTGCTCCTAACACTGAGCACTGAGTCAATCTAACTAATCTCTCCCTCTTGTTCTCTTATGATCTCTCTGTAGATCTTTTTTCAGTTTAGCTTAGTTTTGAAATCGTCACGTCAGTTCCAGATATAAACAGCTTCTGACCTTCTGCAGCATGGGAGCCAGGAGGGAATGCTCATAGAAACATAGACTTTGACAGCAGATAAGGACCGCTTGGCCCATCTAGTCTGCCCATTTCCCTACCTACAGGATAGGCCGTAGATCCTAGTTAACCAACAGCCTATTTCTTCCTACCCCCCACAAGAATTGCCTTATGTCTGTCCCATGCATTCTTGAATTCTCCCACAGTTTTAGACCCCACAACCTCCTCAGGAAGACTGTTCCATGCATCCACTACCCTCTCTGTGAAAAAATACTTCCTCACATTTCCCTGAACCGCCCTCCTCTATCTTTAAATTGTGTCCCCTTGTTCTTGCAAGTCTCTTTTTCTGAAAGATGCTACCCTCTTGACTTTGCTGATTCCACTGAGGTACTTAAAAGTTTCTATCATGTCCCCCTCTCCTTCTTTCCTCAAGGGTATACATATTAAGTTCCTTAGTCTTTCCTCATACGGCTTCTCCTGCAGACCCTGCATCATTTTAGTTGCCCTCTCTGACTACCTCTATCCTGTCTATGTCCTTATGGAGATGGGGTCTCCAGAACTGGACACAGTACTCCAGATGGGGTCTCACCAACTGTCTGTACAGAGGATAACAACTTCCTGTTTTCTGCTGGTGATGCCTCTCCCTATACATCCCAGTATACCCCCAGCCCTCCCTACTGCCTTCTCACATTGCTTGCTAACCTTAAGGTCATCTGATATGATTACCCCAGGTCCCTTTCCTTTTGTTGTTGTTACTACCTCCTACCCATTGTGTATACTTCCCTGGGTTCTTGTTTCCAGGTGCATTATTTTGCACTTCTTTGCATTGAATCCTAGCTACCATACTCTGACCATTCCTCCAACCTTGCAAGTCCCTTTTCATCCTTTCCATGCCTCCTTGTGTATCAACCCTGTTGCAGATCTTTGTGTCATCTACAAAAGGGCATATTTTTCCTTCCAGTCCCTCTGCAATGTCACTGATGAAGACATTAAAAGGACTGGACCCAATCTGAACCCTGCGGTACCCACTAGTAACCTCTCTTTCTTAGAGTGTACTCCATTTACAATTACCTTCTGTGTCCTGTTGTGCAGCCAATGTTTTACCAGGCTGCCACCCTGGGACCCACTCCCAGGCTGGTTAATTTGACTATTAATCTTTGTGTGGGACTGTGTCAGATGCCTTGCTAAAGTCTAGGTAGGCCATGTCCACAGCCTCCCTGGTCTACTACTTTGGTCACCCAGTCAAAGAAATCTATTAGATTCGTCCTGACATGACCTTCCCACTGTGAATCCATGCTGCCTTGGGTCCTGTGCTCCACTGGCCTCTAGGTACTCAACTATTCTTTCCTTCAGAAGTGACTCCATCACTTTCCCTACCACAGAGGTCAGACTGACAGGTCTGTAGTTTCCTGCCTCTGTCTTGGTCCCGCTTTTGTAAAGGGGAATCACATCCGCCTTCCTCCAGTCCTCGGGTACCACACCATCCTCCCATGATTTATTAAACAGAGTAGCCAGTGGTTTCACTAGTTCCTCCCTTAATTCAAGTAGTGTAGCTGAGCAGGAGACAGTAAATCAGAGACCATAAATCACAGGCAGAGACAAGAACCCTGCCTCACGTTGCCTGTCACTGAGACTCCCAGGGATGAGTCATGTGATGAGGAACGGAGATGTTTAAAGGAGAATGCCTGAAAAAATCCTGATTGGTGTGCACATACACACACATAAAATACTGCTACTGCTGGAGCAGAACAGGACGGCCAGGTGATGTTTCCCAGAGAGTGAAAGTTAACTCGAGTGACTGTCAGAATGAATGAATTAAAATCGGACCATTCATATTGTCGGAGAATATGAATGGTCCGTTTTTTGAGGGTGCCTAATGTAACTTTGTGGGTGCTTGAGCACCTAAGCACCCGTGCTGTCGGCGCCCCTGTACCCATACCCCTCATTCTCCACACTCTTCTCCTTGGCCTGTGTCCCTTCTCCCGGTAGTCTGCACCCTTTCTCCTCCTTATTCTTATTGTGTGGTGATGCCTTCTGTATTACACTCAGATCACTCTGCCTGCCCCCTCCCAAGTAACTACACCTTTGCCTTTACCTACATCTAGGGGGTTGAGCTCATTAGGCTCCCCTGTCCGGACTATTCTATCAACCTCAGTCTTTGCCCCCCACTAGTTTAAATCCATCTTAGTAGAGAGATACCCCTCTAATCCCGCCTTTAATACTCCTATCCCCTCCCTGCTCAAGTGTAGCCTGTCTGCCAAGTACAAGTCACTATTACCCCAGACCATACCCCAGTCAGTCACTAACCCATAATTTCTGGTGTGGCACCAATCCCTCAGCCACTCACTGAAGTCCTCGATCCTACCCTTCCTCCCCATGCTTGCACATGGTATCGGGAGTACCTCCGAGAATGCCACCAACTCCCCCACGGTCTCACACTACCTGCCCAACTCCTAGGACCTCCCCCTTACTATTTCCACAGTCTCCCCCGCTAAGTCATTTGTACCCACATGCAACAGTAAATGAGGTTTCTTCCACTCGCTGCACATTTGAGCAGTGCCTGCCCCTCCTACAGTCAACTCAGAGATAGCTTCAACCCAAATATGGCTGTGCCGTCCCCCCTTCTGCACCATCTCACCCCTTTCAGTATAGAATCCCGCAGGACAAGTACCACCCCATCCCTTACCCCCTTTCCCTTCTAATGCCCTTTCCACCACCCCAGTATTCATTCTCCCCTGCCCCTTTCCCTGTCAGCTGCACCCTGTGTGACTTCTGTATCTGCACCCCCTACTTCTGCCTCACCCCTTTTCTCTGCCTTATTCCTCCCACCCCCTTGAACCCCCTCTTAGTCTGACTACTTCCTACTGGGCTTCCCATGTTGACCTCCCCTCTTCCCCTGCTAATTTCCAACCCCTCTCCTATCACTGTTGTTGTCAATTTAGAGCCCCCATTCTCTTTGACCCCGATAATGATGCCCTCCCATCCATCCCCTTCCCACAGCCTTCTCTCCTCCAGTCATCCCTCCTTCCTTACTAGCCCCCCCTTCTACCCTTTCATCCTCGCTATCTCTTCTTCTACCTGTTGCCAACCCTCTCATGCCCTGCTTCTCCTCCCCACCTTCAGTATGTTCCTGCTCCCCTCCTCTCTCCCATACCAGAGGCTCGAATCTATTCCTAGTTGATACCTCTCCTACAACTCTTCCCCCTATCGGTTCCCCCTTCCTACTTGTTCCCTTCCGTGCCTCCCCCGGTCCCACCCTTGGTCCCTCCCTACCTGCAGCCATCTGTTCTGTCCCCTGGTACTCCTCGTGGTCTCTTCCTTCCCATCAGAAGTCTCCCTCCCTCACCTCAGGCACCCCCTCCCTTCTCCTCTGTTTTCTGCTAGTGTCTCTGACACTGGAGCCAGTTTCAGTCCCTAGTTGATCTTTCCCCATCCCCCCTTGCCATCCCCTATTACCTCCCCAGCCAGGATGCCTAGTGTACTCATCTGCCCTGCCACTTAGACTCCTCCCTAACCTCCACAGTTCCTCCCTCAAACTAGCCAATTGTCTACAGAGCATACACCCTCCCATCCTCCAAGCCCAGTCCAGGATCATGGGGGACCCACACCCTGTACACCTGACCACCCTTCCAAAAATGCCCGCCCTATTGACATGTGGCACCTGCCCTATTTTGGCCTCCATCTTATGTACTGGGCTCTTACTCCCTGTTTCTGTACCCTACTACAACTGTTAGGGCCCTATTAACTCAAATTCCTGTTTCTCCCCCCACACTAGTCCCCCCTACTGCCCCCTAGCCAATCGGGTTAATGCAGTCTCAAATCTCATCCACTAGATACTGTATTACTGTAGCAATCCTAAAGCCTCTTTGTTCATTTTTCATCCCTCAGCTACCATACTTTTTGTTCTCAGCCCTCATAGTTTCACTTAGCCAAGTTAGAAACTGTATTGCACTCCAAGTATTACTCAACTCAGTTTGCTGAATAAACAGAACAAATATATATGTATTATTACAGCAATCCTAACAGTATAGCTCAGTACTTAGCTCAGTTAGAGAAATAAACAGAACAACTAAATCTATATTATTACAGCAATTGTAAAAATATCTAATCCTTGCTTTGTCTCCACCCCCAGAGACCCAGCTGTAATATAGGACCACACAGGACCCTGGGCAGGTGGGTGGGCAACTCTAAAGTCCCAACAGAGCTTCGTTGAGCTCACTCACTTCCCCTCTGTCACTCGCTCATTCTGTTTCTCCCAGTGCTGCAGGCTGCCCTTTTGTATTGGGCCCCTGCCTGCGTTGGGGATTTTTCTGCCCACAAAAAAATCCTTAGTAGTCCCAACAGAGCTCCGTTGAGCTCGCTCACTCCTCCTCTCTCATTCATTCATTCTGTTTCTCCTAGCGCTGCAGGCTTCCCTTTTGTACTGGGCTCCTGCCTGCATTAGTGCCTTTTTCTGCCCACAAAGAAATCTGCAACAGCCCCAACAGAGCTCTGTTGAGCTCGCTCACTCCCCCTGTCTCACTCGCTCATTCTGTTTCTCCCAGTTCTGCAGGCTGCCCTTTTGTACTGGGCTCCTGCTTGTGTTTTTTTCTGCCCTCAAAGAAATCCGTAGCAGTCCAGGCACAGCTCCATTGAACTTGCTCACTCCCCCTCTCTCACTCACTCACTCGTTCTGTTTCTCCCGGTGCTGCAGACTGCCCTTTTGTACTGGGCTCCTGCCTGTGTTGGCACCTTTTTCTGCCACGAAGAAATCTGCAGCAGTTGCAACAGAGCTTCATTGAGCTCGTTCACTCACACTCTCTCACTCGCTTTTTGTTAATCTGTTCCAAACACTGATTTCCCACTGCAATCATGCTATTCTGTGCTGGAAGTGCAAAAACACATTTTGGCCAGGATGTGAAAAATGACAGCTGTACTGTTCATAAGGAGGTGTGAAAAAATGTGAGTGTTGAAAATCTGGCATGAAAATATTGCAAATCTGCAAAGTTACAACGGTGTGTGGAAACTGCACAATGCACGTTTGTAGCACAGTCATTTTATTGACTTTCATCACCAAATTTTCAGCATAGACATTTTAGATGGTCACGTGATGTCTGGTTAGAAGTAAGCAGTGTCGCAGCTTTTCTCCCGCTCTTCCGATCCGTAATTAGGCTTTAAAAAGTATACTAACAGCAAATACCTCAACAGAAAAACTATTCTGAATATCCTACCTGAGGTCCGACTGTTGAAAGGCACTCCAGTTCGCAGCATGGCGGTAACAATGAGGCAAGAATTACCGCACCACACTCCCCCTCCCTCGCCAGACAAGGCCGCAAAAAAAGCAAAGCAGCAGAGCTCTAAAATGGCCCCAACCTCTTCAGGCAAAGTGACGCCTACACCCTTGTCAGAAGAATGCTTCCTAATAGAAATTAAACCTCTACAAGAAGCAATTGCTCTTTTAACTGCAGTAGTATCCTCCTTGAAAACTGACTTGTCGGTGGTATCACGACAGGCAAGGGACACAGAGGCAAGAGCAATCTCGCTTGAAAAGTGGAGAGCAACTACAGATCCTGAATTGGTGGCAATCAAAAGGCAAATATTAGGATGGAATCTAAATTGAAGGATTTGAAGGGACGTAGTCGACACAATAACTTGGTAGTCATTGGGCTTCCTGAGGTGGAGGAAGGATCCTCTCCTATTGTATTCGCCCAAAAATTGCTGGAAAATATAGCTGGTCCCTCTCCCAATGGGCCTTTGTATGTGGTGGAATAACCTGGCTCAAGCTCACCCACTCCCCATCCTTTTATCCTGTGATTGTTGAATGTCTTGGACAAACAACACATTAAGATGAAACTCAGGGAAGTTCAAGCAGTGATGTGGGAAGGCAACAAAATTTGCATAGCACAGGATCTGCCAGCTTCAGTTCGGCAGAAAAGGGGCTCCTTCCATGCCACCATTTTCCAGCTCATCCCTGCTGGAGTGTGTTTCAGAATGCTATACTTGGCGCAGTTACAGATCAGGGTTCAAGACAAGTTGCATGCATACGACTCAAATGAATAAGCAGTACAGGATCTGCAAGGTCTCTTATCAGACCTGTTTAAAAAGTGAAATCTATGCAGGGAAAATGACTTAATTTGTAGGGAACAGTCAAGCAGGGGAATTTTCAAAAGTTGAAAAACCAAAGAGGGGTGAAAGAAAGAAAGGAAAATGAAGATCAGCAAGAAGCTCTCCTTTATGGTCTGCAACATTTCTCACTGTTTGGGGTTTACGAAGTGGAACTGCACCTGGTAGTACAGGCAACTCGGGCAGATGTCCCTCACTCACTTCCGTGCGAGTCTGCTACCAAATTGCCATTCAGTGTGGAGTTGGACTCTGTATTTCTTAAGGACACTTCTCCCCTTGCTTTCAATCGCTCTGGAATGATCTGGGAGGAAAACCATATCAGACTGTGTGTCTGGGTAACCATCGTCTGCATGTTGTATGCTTTGTTCCAGAGGGCTCTCTTTCATCTCGATAATGAGCACAGTCGTGTGAGTGCAGAAGCGGCTTTTCTGTTACAGAAAGAGCAACATGACAATGCGCAGTTCCGCAGAGTTGCAGATGGACTGTATCTTTTCAGTCACCTATCTGAGTTAAAGGGGACTTCAGCTCATAAATGTTGTGGTTTTATTTGCACCAGTTGTGCAGGTAATAATAAATACTGAACAAATGAACAAAGTTGGGGACTTAAAACAAAGTGTTTTGCTTAAATAGGTTGGGCACTGTGTTATAGATCCTCTCTTAGAAATGCATTAGTAAAATGGGTAAGGTCTAGTAACATTACAATTTCATTTAGTAAAAAGTTTTTTGAGTTCGACCAGGGACAATAATATCTGTCAAGAGGGATAAAGATGAAGACACTACAAGGGGAATGAATAGTAATTCCTTGGAAGCAGTAGTAGCAACCTATCTGTTCAGTATTTAAAATTGAACAGGCTGAATCACCAAAGAAATTGTAAAGCCCAAGACTAAAACACACTAAACTTGGGGGGAGGATTAAGCCCTCAAATATGATTTGTATGGAGACAGTATCATAGAAAATAATGCCTTATTTTAGTATGATTTTATGGGCTGGATGTTTAAAGGGGGTTGTGTCAGAATTATTGTTGGAATCATAAATGGAATACGGAGAAGCTGGAGGAACGGGTTAAGTTGAAACTGGCAGCATCATGTACCATATTAAGGGAGGGGTTCCTTAAGTCACCTGATCAAGTTATTAAGATAAGAGTAGGAGAGGGATTGATCAGGAATAGAGATGCTGCGAATTTAAAATCCGCCGGCAAAGTGAGTGCGAAGTGGCCACTTCGCCTTAGCACTTCGCTATGCGGAGAGCCCCATAGGAAAGGCTCACTTTGCCTTGTTATTATTACTTCGCATTGTCATTCCACCTTAATTTCGAAGTAAGGTGGAGTGACAACAATATTGACAGCATCCCGCCCACACAGTCACCAGAATAAATGTGCATCCCCAAAATGCTACTGTCTTGTGTCCAGAAAATTCCCCAGTGCTGACAAAGTGAAATGAGAATGTAACAAGAAATGCAATCTCCCAGAATTAATGGTGCCATGCAAATGCACAGACAAATAAAGATTGCACTGCACACTCAAGGAATGCATACAAAAAGGCACAACAACGCCTAACCAGTGCTTACAAGTCACAAATCCAAATCTGGAAAGGAACACATTTTGCCAGTTGGGGGATTAGTGCACGGCAGTAACAATCCTCTACCAGTAAAGATACCACAAAGCAGTATAAAAAATTCATGCAGGTGTGGTGGATAGCAGGTTCACTTTGCTGCAATTACTCTATAACACAATCAAAGGTGTCTGATTTAATGGCACACATCACACACACACTTACACGCACACTCAAGTAATGCGTAGCAAATTGAAAACATTTACTAATATAACCAAATGTTTTAAACAGACAAATTGTACACTGCTGCACCACAACAATCATCAAAAAAATGTCAAGAATTACTGAAAATATTACTGTGTGTACATTAACACAGTTATACAATAAAAATATAACCAAAACAGAAAGACTGCCTTTTTCTCCCAGTTAATCTACCTACACCACAAATATGCCCCTCCCCCAAAGCACACTTCACAGTACACAGGCCGACTGTTCTAAATTAACATTCAAAATCCACACACAACTATAAACACTCGATGATATGAGCACAGAAGGGTTTCCTACAATCGATGTACTACATTTTGAGCAAACAATATTACTCAAAAAGGCATTTTAAACAGCTTTTAGAGGTTTTTAATCGTAGAGCTCTGAGATCAAACTGTCTCCAGCTACTACTGCACACACACTACCCAGGCCAGAACTGAGGCTGTGCTGAACAATCTAGAGCCCATGTGACCTGCAATCCCATGAATAACTGCAGAATTTCATTTGGAGCTCAATTACAGGGCGAAGTGAGGTGAATTACATTGATTTCAATGTACTTCGCCTTAAAACTGGTGGAGAAGTGGTTTGGGGAAGGCGGAATAACACAAAGTCATTGGTTTCAATGGACTTTGCATTCCTCATTATGAAGCGAAGGACCCTGCTTCACATTGTGGAGTGCTCTGTGGATTCCACGTTACTCAATGAAACACTTCATGGAGTAATTGGGGCCACTTTGCCCACTATTACTTATAGTACTGTAACTCACATGCTGTACAGGAAGAATACAAATGCCTATGGCCGTACTTCCCTGATGGGCTGTAGCACAAAACTCCTAGACTTAAAAATGCTTATTAGTGAGTACAATGGTGGAGTGGTGAAGCCTGGAGAGATACTACAAAACATGCTTACAGTAAATCCAAGTAACTAGTCAAAAACTTAGTGTTGTGATTCGAGACGTGATTGTGAATCGTGATTTCTGACTGCATTTGTGACCGTGATGATGAAGAACGTGATTCAGTGTCGACGGTGTCAGATAAACAATATGGAACTGTATTGGGAGGGGAACACAAATGCTTACGACTATACTTCCCCAATGAGCTGTAGCACAAATTCCCTGAATTAAAAATGCTCATTAATGAGTACAATAGCAGGGTGGTGAAGCCTGGATAGATACTACAAAACAAGCTTACAATATATCCAAGTAACTAGAAAAAAAAATAATGTTTTGATTCGTGACGTGATTGTGAATAGTGATTTGTGACTGCATTTGTGACCATGATGATGAAGAACGTGATTTGTATCACAAGTGACTCATGATGATGTTCTTGACTTAAAAAAGCATGTTAATGAGTACAATATTCATGCAGAATTATGCACCACACTGGTCCAGTACTCTGAAGAGAAGCCAAAGAAACAACTGTGACTTAACTTACAGATGGAGACTGAGCCCTAAAGAGATGCAAATTCACAGACAGATTAAAATTGCGCTGTGCACTGAAGAGGTGCAGATGCAAAGGCACAACACCTAACCAGTGCTCACCACCAGAAATTCAAATCTAGAAAATAATACATTTGCCGGTTGGGGCAGGCTGCGGGTGGCGGGGCAGTGTACTGTACTGCTGCAGTAACTGTCACTAGTACTAGTACCAGTAAAGATACCACAAAGAAGTACAAAAATCACACAGCTGCAGTGGATAGCAGCTTCACAATGCTGAAATTATTATGTGGCACAATAAAAGGTGTCTGATTTGATGACACGTGCAACACACATACTCACATACACACTAAGTAACGCATAGCAAATTGAAAACTTCAGTAATATAACCACTTCTTTTAAACAAACTAAAATTATGCACTGCTGCACCACAAAAATCACCAAAAAAATGGCAAGAAATATTGAAAATATTACTGTGTGTACATTAACACAGTTATACAAGAAAAATATCACCAAAACAGAAATCACTGTCTTTTTCTCCAAGTTAATCTACCTACACCACAGATACGCCCCTCCCCCAAAGCACACTTCCACTGTCTCTCAGTACCCAGACTGAATGTTGTACATTAACATTCAAAATCCATACACAAACAATAAACACGCGATGATATGAGCACAGGAGGGTTTTCTATAATCGACAAACTAGAGTTTCAGCAAAAAAAATGACTCAAAAAGGCTTTTTTAACAGCTTTTAGAAGGTTTGAATCGCAGAGAGCTCTCAGAGCAGATTGTCTCCTACAGCTTGCTACACACACTACCCCAAACTGAGACTGTGATGAACAATCTAGAGCCCATGTGACCTGAAATCCCATGAATCACTGCAAAATTCGCTTTTGGAGCTTAAAAACAAGGCGAAGTGAGGCAAAGTGGAAGGCGGAGTAACGCAAAGTCATTGTTTTAAATGGACTTCAGTACGGTATTATAATGCTGGGCACACCGTCTGAAAGGCGGGCACCTCGACCACCTTCATCACGTAATCACTCCGTGGAGCGAATTGGGGCCACTTTGCCCATCACTACTCAATACAGACCCACTTAGCTATTACTAGAGAAAGATCTTATAGAAGCTCAAAAATTATTCCCTACAGCTCTTATGTATATATCACCTAAATTACTCCCTCTTGCACTTAAGGATAATCCAATAGGAGTATCGGTAAAAGTCCATACACAGATGTGCACTTTCTTATCTTATAGACACTCTCAGGATCTGAATCAACCGGTGGTGGGAAACCCAAACTACAAAATTGGAGGCCGTATGATTACAAATACTTGGAACCCACTACTAACCAGAAAACGAATAGCAGACCTATGGGACAATGGAAGAGTTCATACAATGGATGATATTATTAAAAATAATAAACTAGACCCAAAATCTAGCTTTAAAGTATCCCAACTCAGACATATGATAGCTAAATCCCTGTTGAATAGTGAAACAGGAGAACAAGGGGAATTTATAGGGCATATCAACACGCTTGCTACAGAACAACATGCCATATCCAGGATCTACTCCAACCTTTTGGAGAAAGCTTTCCCAAAACGGTGGAAGCCTCTAAGTATGGGGTTAAGCAGCTTCCGGAGAAAATATTTAACTGGAACAAAATTTGGCAAGACACACACAGGTACACATCTCAAGATAGACTGTGGTTAATGCAGTACCAGATTAACCATAATATGTATTATACCCCGGAAAAGATGGCTAAAATGGGTAAGGACCTCAGTGCAATATGTAACCATTGCAGGACAGTGGTGGGATCCTTGTATCATATTTTTTGGGATTGTCCAAAAATAGCTCTCCTCTGGTCCCTCATTAAACAAAGGGATGATCCTTTATTGGGTGTAACGGATCATATGGAACCATTAGCCTGTTTTGGTGGGGGATTATTCTCTCATACCTGTTACAGAAAGGAAGTTTCACATAAATATGATAGCCATGTCAGTCAAAAAGTTGGTACTCAGACAGTGGCTGGATGGGAAAGTAATATCTTATACTGAATGGTTACCGGGGCTATTATTCAACTTATTTGTGGAGAAGATTATTGATAGTGTAAATAACTGTTTGCCTAAGTTTGGTAGATGATGGAACAAATTGCAAACTTTGTACTCTATATGAGCATTCCATTATATGGATATGGCTGGGAGCCGCAAAACTAAGTTAAGTTGATGCCAAGGGCAGGGAAGGGAGGGTGGAGGGGGGATTGTGTAGTATATTGTATTGTAATGCACTGTCTTGTAAACTGTCATTTCTGTGTATATGCTTTAAAATAAATAAGGCATTTAAATTTCAAAAAAAAAAAAACATAGCCATTTTAGGGCCTCTGCTCACTATTATTTTCTTAATCTGTCCCTAAAACTGATTTCCCATAGTGACCGTGCTATTCTGCACTGGAAGTGCGAAAACACATTTCGGTCAGGATGTGTAAACTGACAGCTGTACTGTTCATAAGGAGGTGTGGAAAAATGCCAGTGTTGAAAATCTGGAATAAAAATATTACAAATTCATGAAGTTACGAGCGTGCGTGGAAACTGTGCAATGCATGCTCGTCAAACAGTCATTTTGGGGATTTTTTTCACCAAATTTGCAACATAGGCTTTTTAAGAGCCCACCTCATGAACAGTTGCACTGTCATTTCATTAATCAGTCCCAAAAGGTGATTCCGCGCACTGACCGTGAAATCACCTTTCAGGACCGAATAACATGACAGTGACTGAATTCATGAGGAGGTGTCCCAATAATCCCATGTTGAAAATTTGGTGCCAAAATTCCCAAGTTATGTACCAGAGTTAAATAATTCCTATTTATGCCATTATACAGCTTACCAGCATTTCTTCAGTTCGCAGTCGGCTTTGAAGAGTGCAGACGTGTTCCCGGTCCACCGGAAGATTGTTGAGCTGGGCTCCGGAGATAAGTATGGGGTGAGGGAGGATGTGGGTAGGCAGGGTGTGCAGAGGGTGGGCGCAGGTTGGAGGAGGTGGCAGGAGAGACCGCAAGGTACCGTTTTCTTGTTTTACAGGTTAAAAAAAAAAATAAAAAGACAACTTGGGTTGTTTTTTTTCTTTTGCAGGTGTTGTTTGGTACACTGGGGTGGGCTGTCAGTGTAACACCTGCATTTTTGGGGAGGGGTACTGAAGCCGATGGGGATTGGGTCCCTGTTGGCACAGAAAAGGGTGGGGGGGCATGATGCCGAGGGGGATTGGGCACCCCCTCAGCACACAACAGAAATTGAGGGGGTGGGAACATTATGCCAATGGGGAGTGGGCTCTCCCATCGGTGAATTGAACGGGGAAGAGGGGACTGAAGCCAATGAGGATTGGGCCCCCCGTCAGCAAATAAAGACTGTTGGGGGGCACATGATGCAGAAGGGTTTGGGCACCCCCCTCTGCACATAACAGAAACTTTGGGGTGGGGACATTATGCTGACTGGGACTGGGCTCCCTGTCAGCAAATGAAGGGGATTGGGGCATGTGACAGGGGGATTGGGCACCCCCCTCGGTTCTGAGGGGGCCACATAGAGCCACCATGTTCCTGTTACTGTTACAATAGGCAAGGTACCGCCCCACAATGATGGGTCGCTCCATCTTTGCAGCAGAATTGCTGAGGCTGCAATGAAGAGGTGGCCCCTCATTGCAGCGGCCAAATCATTTCAAGTTGGTGGCACTTCTGCAGTATCAGTGTCATCAGGACACTGGACCTGCATTGGGTGCACACCATCAAGCCCACAAATGCAGTGCTGGCATTGGCCACCACACTGCCGTACCTCCACAACCCACTTCTCTCCTAAGCTGCTGCATAATGTTTCTTGCACATGCATGCAAGCAAACATAAAAACAAAACATTTTTGTGTCCAGTTCCCCCCCCCAGCCACCGACTGCCCCTCCATTTAAGAAAATAAAATATTTTCTCATTCCCTGGTGTCTAGTGGACCCCCACCCCACCACCCTGGCAGGTAGTCCATCACCACCCCACTCCCCCATCCCAACTCCAAGAAGGCAACCAGCAGAGCCCTCCACTCTCCTCCTTGGATGGCTGACCACTTAGCTGAATGAATGAGCGCACACGCTCATTCATTGCAGCTCCTGGTCATCTTACAGCATAGTTTTCAGAGGGTAGAGAAGGGGAGGGGGTTCTTTTGGTCAGCCTTGGAGTGGTTGGGATGGGGAAAGGCATTATGGACCCCATCCCACCATCCCTGTGGGTGACTGGAACAGCCCCCTCCCCTTCTCTACCCCTAGAAAACTATGCTATAAGATGACTGGGAGCTGCAATGAATGAGTGCGTGCTTGAACAAGCACGCACTCATTCATTCAGCTCAGTGGGTGGCCAGCCACAGAGGAGAGAGGAGGGCTGTGCTTGTCACCCACTTGGACACAACAATTTTTGTTATATGGGTCCAGTGATTAGTGGGGAGGTGCAAGAAACCAGCAGCCAGTGGCCAGCAATTGGTGGGGTTAATTAATTAAACTGTGGGGAAAAATCCGCAGAACTGAACACTGACTGTGATCAGTTCTGTAGAATTTTTTTCCTGCAGTTTAATACTTCAACCCACATTTCTTAATTTATAGCATAGCTTTTAGCAAGAATGTCTATGAAAGTCTGTGAAATACTTTCCAAATTTTCACAGAAGCAAAGGTCTGACTTTTGCCGAAATACCATAGGGCAGAATATTTTTGTATACCCCTAGAAGGATGGCTTAAATGTTCCACTTAAAGTGGGGATCTAACAACATAGCAAACACATAGCTGTAATTCTTAAACATGGCATTTATTCCCTGATCTGTTGACATTCTGAGACAGAAGTAATCTGCCAGCATAACTGCGGTGGTGTCTTCTTTTGACTGAAAGTCTTTCTTTATGTCACCAAGAAAATGTGAAGAAATCTTATCTGAGGAAGAATTTGACTGAGAGTTGCACTGTCCACACTGACATCATATATGGCATCCTCAAATGGCTTCAGTAAGGTGACCAGAGATTCAAGAAGAGTCCAGCTGCTGGAACTGAACATGATGTCTACTTTAGCTATTTGATATAGCATGGTGTGGTCATGTACAGCCTTTTTTTGTTCAGGGGGCCTTTCCAAAATGTAAAATGCTGAATTCCAGCAGGTAGGAATTTCCTGCTTTAATGTATGCAGTGGTGAGCTCTTTGACCTCTGTAGCCCCTTCAGGATTTTTTGTGCTTTCACAGAGTGGTTGAAGTGCCCAAATATTTTCCTTGCAAGACCTAACAGGTTTTTCAAAATTTCTGTTTCCATTTAAGAAACTATGGATGAGAAGATTTAAACAACATGCAAAACAAGGTATGTGTTGGTAGTTGCCATGTCTAACAACTTTGACTATGTTGGTACCATTATCTGACAATATGAACCCTGGAGAGAAGGAATACAGAGTAAGCCAATTCTGGAATTGTTCCAGCTCTTGCAAATACTCACAGCGGTGCTGTTTTCCTCAGAAGTGGTGGCACATAATACAGCCTGCCTCCTACTGTTTACAGCAGAGCAGAGATTATTACTTTCTGACTGAAAACTTGCCCAATGAGCTGTAACAGCCACATAGTCAATTCTGTGGTTGCTTGTCAATATATATGTGGTTATATGAACCTGCTTCTCCTCAGAAAGTTTCAACTGCTTAATGACTGCAGTACACACCAAGTCATACAACTGTGGAACAGCGTTTTTCAAGAAATATGTTCGACATGGAATGGTATGCCATGGTGCAATCTGTTTCATAAACTTGAGGAAATGTTTTTGGGCAAAACAAAAAAAGCAAAAGGGAATTGACAAGTGGCCAGCAGCTCTGCAATGGCTCTATTTAACAGCTGACATGTTGGAAGCTTGTGGGTAAATTCTGATGTTCTCGCAGCACTTTCTTTTAATGTCAGTTGATGAAAATCACAAAATATTTTTTATTTTTTGGGGAATATATTTTTCATGTCTTTTTCAGATTTAATACTACTTTGGGATTTTGCAGTACTTGATGGCGTCAGAAGAAAACAATCCATGTTTGTCTGGGAAGACTGCAGGGACACATGAAGTGATTCAGTGTCAGTTCCTGATTCTAGTTCATTGTCACTATGGTCATTGCTGCCAGCATCTGTACTCCCACTTATACCCATCACACTCCTTGTGCTGTCCCACTCAATTGGGTGTTTTGCCTTTGCATGTTGTATCATTACTGATGTTCCAACATTTGTCACTTTGCCACCACAACTGATGCTCATTTTGCACAGACTGCATAGAGCTCAAGAGTTGTCTGCAGGGTCAATATAAAATAAATTTCACATTAAAGATTTACCTTTTTTGCTTTGTGCCATGGTGCCTGGCACTATGTCTTGTACTGTCATGGGACCTGGAGAAAACCTTACACTGTCATTTCCTTGTTGAGATAAATTGTTCTTATTCATGCTTATCTTCTTATTCTTAGGTTTAGCATATGATTTTTTTTTCTGCACTTGCCTCTCATGCCTTACAGTTGCATCCTCTCCTACACCCTCATCGATACTCATCGCCACAAGATTCAGAAGAACTGGAAGTGCTATCATCATCATGTGAGACATAGCCTGGGCTATCACATTCCCAGTTCCCATTATCACCACCTCAGTGTTCACTGCTTCAGCATCTAAGCTTATATATATATTTTTTTTACTATACTTTTTCTCCCTGGGTGACCAGTCTGCCTACCTTATCACGTCCAGGCTACCTCCACGGATTCCGGCAACCGTCTCGAGGATCCCTCAGCTCGGCCCACAGCATACTCCCATGGATTACCCCCCACGGCAGGGAGGTGGAGAGTCCCCTGACACTCATCCACCCAGACCAGATCCAGTGCTACATTCTTTTTTACCTGAGTGATCCCCATGAAGACAGCCATCATGCCACCGTGACTGGAGCCCAATTTTCTCTGTTCTCTCTTTGTGCATAGTATGCAATGACGCCAATGGACAGGAGCGCACGCACTACCACATGCACTCCTCCCCAGTGTCGACCACAGCAGATCCCTCCATTTGTCTGCCAGTGCCCTGCAATGTCCCCAGCCATTGCTAGAGGCCACTAAGGCACCAAGGCATGATACCACCCTCCCCGGAGGTGGAGAGCAGTCCAACGGACGCTCAATCTGTCACCTCCCCTGCCAACACCCAATGACCCTGGCTCATTTCCGAACTCGGGTCACTGGCATAGAGCGAGGTGTGGCATCCAGCACCTCAACCCTCAGTGCCACTGGGCTGGCCAGCATCTAAGCTTATATTTGAGGAGGATGCCTCATTGCATGCTGCTTCAGCAGCTGGAAGAATCCTGACACATGTGGCAAAACGCTCAGTGCTTCTATGAGTAACTCCAGTCAGTTCTTTCTGAAACTCTACTATCATTTCATTGGTAACATGCTTTTGTTTGTCTCAGGAGGACATTTAGTGCCAGCCCTGGTGACGTTATTATTGTCTTTATGTTCTTCATTAGTGGTATGATTCATATTGTATATTTCAATAACAGTTTCACGTGTATAGCAGCACTGTATTTCCTTTTAGTAGGCGTAGTAGACACAGCCGTGAGAGGCATGGATATTATTTCAATAACTGTTGTAGACACAGACAGTGTAGCTGACTGTGCCACAGTAATAAATGATAGGGCTCGGGGCACCTAACAAACAGTGTAATACAGCCTAAATGGCTTTCACTATGCTGCAGAGAGACACACAGTGTAGCTATGTCACAGTAATAAATGTCATGGCTCATAGCACCTAACAAACAGTGTAATACAGTCTAAAAATGGCTTTCACTATGCTGCAAAGAGAAAAACACATGGTGTAGCTGTGGCACAGTAATAAATGACGGGGCTCGTGGCATCTATCAAACAGTGTACTACAGCCTACATAGCTTTCACTATGCTGCAGAGACTCACAGTGTAGCTGACTAATGCAATAGTAATTTAATGAAAGGGCTCAGGAGCACCTAACAAACAGTAATACTTTAAAACAAGCTGCCAGTGCTTTTCTTGCTGTGTTTTTATCTCCCTCCCACTTGCTCCATCTCTGTTCTCTCTCCAGCACTATACCATCCATCTTCTCGACTGAGTCTGATCCCCTGATTCCCCCTACTTGAGGTAGTTTCAGTTCCCAACTCTGACCCCCACTCCCTTTGCTCCTTCATGGAGGTTTTATTTTATGATTTTTTATGATTTTTTAAAATTCAAAATGACCACTGTGATTTAGCCTCAGAGAGCGAATACATGACCACAGACAAAGGTCTCCTTCCTTCCAATCCAGACTGCTGCTGGCTGTTATTTGCATATCATGGGCTCAGAGCAGATGGAGCATAGACACCACTGACCAATCGGGTTGTCAGCCAGATGTCATGTGCTCTTATTCTGCTGTAAGCACATGAAGGATTCCATAGGCTTCTCTTTAATACCTGTTTCCAGTCCGAAGTCCTGGCAGGAGTCCCAGGACCCCACAGACTGCCCTTGGAGGCCACGTAATGCCTGTTTCCAATTACCGGTTTCCCATTACCTGTGTGAAAACTACCTGGCTCAAAAAGTACACTGTTATGTTGGGTAGGGTAGTACATTATCTGAACTACTCTATCCAGCCAAAAGTCACCAATACCTGGCCTACCCATGCCAGCTATCTTAAGGGTAACCCATGCCTAATTACAATAATACTGCATCATGTAGAGAGAAAAATTTCACTTGTACCCCAAAAATTGGTTTTTGAAAAGGAAGGAAGAATTCACCCACCTTTAAATACTAAATTAACAGGTGGTTCAAAAAATATATCCCAGGACTGCATTTATTTTAGTGCTCATAGCCTAATTGATGAAAAGGAGGAGCTCAAACTCCTGACCTGTTTAAAAAGTCCTGACACCACAGCAGTCAAAGAAGCCTGGCAGGCTTATATTTATGAATGGCAAAACAATAGTGGCATATACCCTCTTTAGCCATAATATGACTACCTGTCTGAGTCTATTTGTAACTGTTCCCCAGACAACACTAGGGTCCAAAAACCACCCTAGTTCCTAGGACATACTGTGTGCTGCCTGCCTGTCTCCCAACTTTGCCATATCCTCTGACCCTCCCATCTCGTTTACTCCCAGCTTTACCCTCCTTCACTCCCTAGGTTGGACTGTGTGCTGCCTGCCCTATCTCCCAACCCTGCCATCTCTTCTGACCTTCCCATCTCCTCTACCCTCTAGCACCTCTATGCACACTCCCTCCTATCCTGCTTCTGATCTGCTAGTGCCCATGAGGTTTGCCTGTCAGAATTTTGGATTGTTTCACTCCTCTGTTAGTATCCCTGTGTTAGCTTAGGCTACAGCATGCCATAGCATGCAACCACTGATGACTGTACCATTTGCCCTTCTGTGATACAGTGTTACCTATGCATTCTTTTGATATTTAGCTTGATTTTTTGTGCCTCTTTGTACAGATATTGCTACTCAAACTTCTTATGACTGCATATCCTGTATCCCCATATCGGTTTTTACCATATATGCTGACTGTACTACTTAAAATGTATTTTGACCTCATGTTGAGGTGAGTATCCCCCCTGTATCCATGTATTGTATTTCTTTTGTTGCCTGCACTTATGTATTTTACTTCTGTTGTTGCTTGTTGACTGCCACTTTGTGGCCTGGGTCATAACTGAAAATGGTCCTTTGGATCAGCTGGATCCATGACTGGTCGTTGACAAAATATTTGTTGAATGACCAGACAGCAAAACCAGCAGATTGACTACATTTTGCAGTTGGCTGCTGGTTTTGGAGTACAAGAACTGTTTTCTTAGGGGGGCTTTGCTCCCACAATCCCCCACATTGGGGTCTGAGCCCCCTGCACCCCCACTTAGGATTCCAACTCCAAGTCGGAGCTGATTTGTGTGGGGGGGTGCAGGACCCCTGACAGACAGTGCAGAGTTGCAGTGGGTTCCCTACAGTGACACGATGCTGTAGTCACTGTAGGGGACACCGCTGTTGAAATGTCACTGTCGGGTGAGCATACTGGATTGGATCACTTACCCAGTTACCAAAGACATAAATAAAAAAATAAAAGGACTAATAAAAGACTTAATGGCACTGCACTTTATAATGGGTAGAGATGCAGCGAATTTAAATTCCGCCAGCTAAGTGAATGCAATGTGGGCACTTTGCATAGCGGAGTGGGCAATGCAAAGTGCTCACTTCGCCTTGTCATTACTACTTCACTTTAAGGTGGAATGGTACAAGTAAGGTGAAGCCATTGTTTTTAATGGACTTCGTGTTCCTCATTATGATTCTAAGTGATCCACTTGGTGTTTCAGATTTGGCAGCCCCCCACACATCACATGGCTTACAGTACTGTAAGTCACATGCTCTTTAGCTAGGCAGGAAGAAAGTGAGTCATACAAGCAGACACTTTCACTTTCTCCTGAGCAGATGGAGAGAGAGTAGTATGTTTTGTGACTGCTGATACTTTTAGATCTGAGTAAAGAGGAGATTTAAACTTTGATTTAGACCCAACAGCTTTTATAAAAACTACATTTTTTTGTCTTTTCTGTACTCTTTTTTACTTAATTTGTTCTTTCTGTCAATTTAATTTTGCTTACCTTTATAAGTAGTTAGTTGTTTGTGTCTGTGTGACTGTGTGTGTGTGTGTGTTGTGCGACAGTGTGAGTAGTGATTGCTCAGACTGAGGGAGCTCAGTAGGAGAGATGGACCAGGGTGAGGGAATGTCTGGGGTGGGGCAGCTCTGTGAGAGAGTGGTAGTGGTAAGCATCGCACCATGCGCATGTGTGGAGGGCATGGGCGCTCATTCCTGTTGGACCTCTCAAAACTTGTGAGTACCCCCCCCAGAAGCAGGACCAGAACAACGAGAGGGTGAGTGCTGTGGAGCAGCAGCTGGATCACATAGAGGGACATCAGTTGCAAATTATGTCCATGCTGTAACTGCTGCTGTATCACCATGTGATATCAGTTTTTTTTTATCTCACACCATGTGCCCCCCCACACCTTCCTTGCTGTGTTATAAAATGTATTCCTCCACCATCTCTGTCCCTTGTATGTAATTATGCCCTTATTTTGTTGTCTTCCGTATGCATGACACTTTGTATTCTAAGCAGTTCAAGTATACTGTGCTAAACTGCATGTGTGCAGTCAGTCTTCTTTCCAGTCTGTGTATGTACTGCAGACACTGTCCAACTCCCTGACTTAAAAACAAACATCAATGAGTACAATGGTGGGGTGGTGCAGCATGGAGCGATACTACAAAATGGGCTTACAATACATCCAAGTAACTATGAAAAAAAAATTAACGTTGTGATTAGTGACATGATTGTAAATTGTGATTTGTGACTGCATTTATGACCGTGATGATGCAGAAACATGAATGCCTACGGCTGTACTTCGCCGGGCCCCGATGAGCTGTAGCTTAAAACTCCCAGACTTAAAAACATGTATCAATGAGTACAATGGTGGGGTGGTGAAGTCTGGAAAGATACTACAAAACAGGCTTACAATATATACAATTAACTAGAAAAAAATTAATGTTGTGATTCGTAAAGTGAATGATCATGAATCGTGATTTGTGACTGCATTTGTGACCATGATGATGAAGAACATGATTTGTATCACGAGTGACTCTCTATGATGATCCTGACTTAAAAATGCATATTAATGAGTACGATGTTCATGCAGAATTAAGCACCACACCTGTCCAGTACTCTGAAGGGAAACCAAAGAAACAACTGTGACTTAAGTTACAGATGGAGATTGGGCCCTAAAGAGATGCAAATGTACAGGCATATTAAGATTGTGCTGTGCACTGAAGAGATGCAGACACAAAGGCACAACACCTAACCAGTGCTCACCATCAGAAATTCAAATCTGGAAAAGAATACCTTAGCTGGTTGGGGTGGGCTGCGGTGGGGGGGCAGTGTACTGTACTGCTGCAGTAACAGTCACTAGTACTAGTATCAGTAAAGATACCACAAAGAAGTACAAAAATCACACAGCTGCAGTGGATAGCAGCTTCACATCGCTGAAATTATTATGTGGCACAATAAAAGGTGTCTGATTTGATGACACGCGTCACACACATATTCACACACACACACTAAGTAATGCATAGCAAATCGAAAACTTCAGTAATATAACCACATATTTTAAACAAACTAAAATTATGCACTGCTGCACCACAACGATCACCAAAAAAAATGGCAAGAAATATTGAAAATATTACTGCGTGTACATTAACACAGTTATACAAGAAAAATATCACCAAAACAGAAATCAGTCTTTTTCTCCAAGTTAATCTACCTACCCAACAGATATGGCCTTCCCTCAAAGCACAATTCCACTGTCTCTCAGTACACAGACTGAATGTTGTACATTTACATTCAAAATCCATACACAAACAATAAACACTCGATGATATGAGCACAGGAGGGTTTCCTATAATCGACAAACTAAAGTTTCAGCAAAAATGAAAGACTCAAAAAGGCTTTTTTAACAGCTTTTAGAAGGTTTGAATCGCAGATAGCTCTTAGAGCAGATTGTCTCCTACAGCTTCCCACACACACTACCCCAAACTGAGGCTGTGCAGCACAATCTAGAGCCCATGTGACCTGAAATCCCATGAATCACTGCAAAATTTGCCTTTGGAGCTTAAAAACAAGGCGAAGTGAGGCGAAGTGGATTGCGGAGTAACGCAAACTCATTGTTTTCAATGGACTTTGCGTTACCTATTATAACGTGAAGTACTCCGCTTTGTGTTGCAGAGCACTCCGCAAATTCGCCTTCACTCCACGAATCACTTCGTGGAGCGAACTGGGGCCACTTCGTACATCACTAATAATGGGGAGTGAATGAAGGTGGCTAATATTAAAAAACAAACCTAGCCCCCCCTTCTTACTAACTGAATCTTTCTGCTTGATCTTAGAGGAAGCAAGAAGCATGAAAATGATATTCAGTGTTTATCATAGATCACCAAACAGCCCTGAAGACCCGGATGAACAAATTAACAAGGGAAAAAAAAACATCCAACCATAACAGCTTAATTATTGTTTTAATTGTCATGCCCAGGAGTTAGGCGGACAATGGGGGCACTTAATACTCATAAAAAATATTTAATTTTTAATTATACCATGGACATAAAAATTAACTCCAAATCCTGTTCTCTGATTGGGTGGCTGGCACCTTTTTGCAGTGATAAATCCTATGATATACCCATGGCAAAGGTGCCAGTCAGCTGCATGTCCAAAATCCATCCGACACCCGTACTTGCCATCCAAAACCGCCATCTTAAATCTCCGTTAAACATCCGTCTCCCACCATGGCACATACCCACCTAGCAGTGGAATGCTCCCATCATCCCACCACTCCCTCGCAAGCAAAAACCAGGTAAAAACAAAAGAATAAAATCCCTTGAGTCTAAGTAGCAAGCTTTAAACAAATAGTATCCTTCTGAAGCGGCGACACAAAGCGGCAACATTCGGCAGACACCTGAACAACTTAATCACATCATTTCACAACACGCAGAAAGAACTCTGTCCCCAGAAAATCATTGGTTCTCACTGCCACACAGTCACAGATCCAGTCATTATACATGGCCCAATACTCTCTGGAAGCACTTTCCTGATGCATTAAAGAAAAACGAACATTTAAAAAAAAGCTGCCAAATACGATCATTCTCCCCACTGCAAAATTACACCTGGAAGCAAACAAGCTGATTGCAACCACCTCGTAAGCGTTCACATTACAGTCTGTCAGCAGCAAAACGGAGGGGAGAGCCTGGTCTTTTTTTGATTTTTATTATAAAAATAAAAAATGTTAAAACTATACACAGTTCAAAATCAAACTACAGACTATTGTACTCTTCCAACGCGAGGCACAGCAGTGAAGATTTTTCTAATTCTTTTTTTTACCATGATGCACCCTGAGTCAAACCACAAATGGGACCTTCGAGACACAGCTACAGACGATACTGTGATAAAGGCTTTCACTTGTTATTTTCTAGTTTAGTAACTGTAACTTAACCCAAAAGCAATAACCTAGGTGTTATTTTTTAATCCTAACTTTGAAAATGGGCTGGAAGACCATACTGTCTTCACTTGCTCTCCCTCACAGTATACTCTCTTTTTTTGTCTGCCAGCTGCTCCTCTAGGCTTCCACATATGTTCTCTTTTGCTGTGGTGTAAAAAAAATAACCATTGCAGCAACCAGACGTGTCTCTGTGCTTTGAGGTGGGGGCAGTGGTGTGGGTTTGGGAGGGTTGGTAACAGCCATCTAAAAAAATATTCGACCTAGCAACAAGGAACTATTTAAACACACAGTGGAAGGATATTACAGGAAAATCAATAAAAAAACTTTTTAAATAAAATCACTTTAATCTTATACTTTTTTTTTGTAAAAGGCCATTTTATAATCGAAATAAGTCACTCAGGGGTGTGGGTTATGGGGGGGATTTACCACGGCTGGAGAGGATTTGACCACTCGGCCTGCGGCCTCATGGCCAAATCACACCAGCCATGGTAAATCCCCCCATAACCCACACTCCCTTGTGGTTTGTTGCTTAATTCTCCAAAGTGAAAACAGCCCAAATTCAATTATAAATGAGGCATCCTGGATCAAGTTATCAGCAACAATGAGGGTTGATAAGCGAGTGCAAAGTTGGAGAGTTCTTTTCTAAAGGATGGCATAACGCTACTGATTTTTATATGAACTCTATAACCAAGAGAAGTGTGTGTGTGTGGGTGTGTGTGTGTGTGTTGAGAGAGGCTGATGTAATATACAGTACAATTATTTGCAAGCTGATTGTGGGAAACTGGAAATCTCAATGAAACATTAAAATTAGCACCAGGCAATGGAAGGAAAGATGCCAATGCCTCTTGGCAAATACTGATAGACAAACTTAAATCCATTCTTGCCACCTATATTCCCACAAAAAAAGCTTTGAACAGGAAAGGTAAAAAAAAACGATGGTTTGCTAGTAACATTAAAAAAAAATCAATAAAAGTAGAGTGTATATAAAGAAATGAAAGTAATCCAACCCATTACCTTTTCTAGTATAAGAGGAAAAGAAATATAGGAGGGGGATATGTTTAGCTAACAGCAGCAGGCAGAATAATAGAAGAGGAAAAGCAGAAAACAGCCATTCTGAATGACTACCTTTGCTCAGGATTCACTAGGGAGGACAGCAGACTTTACCAGACAGCAGCATAAGGTTGCTAAAAGGGGATACCAGAAATAAGGCAGCATGTATTTACTAGTGCAAGGGTCAGAAAAGGGCTAGCATTCCTGAAGATAGATATGGCCCTGGGGCTTGACAGGATGCATCCAAGGGTGCTCAGGAACTGGCATCAGAATTAGCCAAACCAGTGGTATGGTTATTCAATAGCCCTATTCAGACATTGAAGGTTAGGAAAGACTGGTGGGTAGTGGATATAGTTCTGGTCCACAAGTGTGGGGACAAAGAGCAACTGGGTGACTATGAACCTATCAGTCTAACCTCCACTGAGGGTAAACTGATGGAGACCCCATTCAAAGAGTACCTAATGGACTACCTGGAGAAAAATGGGTTCAAAGATAGTAATCAGCATGGATTTGTGGCAGGAAAGACTTGTCAGACTAACTAGATAGTATTTTTTGACTTGGTAACTGGGACAGTAGATAAGCGACATGCAGTGGATTTACTCTGATTCAGCTCCAGCAAAGCATTCAGCTCAATGCCTCATAGAAGCTTACTGAACAAGCTAGAGGATCTGCTGCAGTGAAGGACATAGATGGTTGGGAAGATGGTAAGAAGTGACACAGCAGAGGGTAGTGGTAAACAGAGTCAGATCTGAGGATGAGGGAGGTCACCACCTGGGTGCCACAGGGATTAGTCCTGGGTTTAGTCCTTCTCAATATGTTCATCAGTGACATAGGAGGAGGAGTAATTCAGGCCACTATGTATCTCTTCTCAGATGACATTAAGCTCTTTGGCAGGGTAGACAGCATGGAGGGTTAATAGAGATGCAGAGGGTCCTGCAAAGTTTGAAGTGATGGTCCAAGATTTGGCAGCTCAAATTCAATGCCAAAAAGTGCAAGGTGATACACATAGGGAACAAGAACTCCAGAATGGTGTACTGGATGGGAAAGGTTAAGCTTGGCACTAACTCTGAGGAAAGGGACCTAAGAGTCCTCGTAAGTGACTCAAACAATTTAGCCTGTGTGACAAGGCATACAGTAAGGCAATGGATGCTGGAGTTTATCAGGAAGGGTTTTCAGAACAGGAAGAAAAAGGTATTACTGCCTTTCTATAGATCTCTGGTGAGGCCATACTTGGAATACTGTGCCCAGTTCTGTAGTCCTCACCTATGGAAAGATAAGGACAAACTGGAGATGGTACAGCGTAGGGTATCTAAAATGATTTAGGGCCAGCAGAGAGATCCTATGAGGATTGGCTTAGGGCACTGAACATGTGCCCACTTGGGGTTTGACAACAAAATATAGGAAGCTTACAGAAAAGTTAATCAATGTGAAGATAGTCAAACATCTAGGAAAATATCAAGCTTGCCACCCATCTGAAAAATTCTAAAGCTGAAATAATTTGTCTCTAATACTTAAGTAAAAAAAATATAAAAACACTTACATGTCACATCGATTTCATTTTCACCTGATCCCTGTTCAGATTTAACATCTACTGCAAATGGACAGAAACATATTGCATACATTTTCAAATATGATGTAATATTTTTTTTCTGTTAGCTAGCAGAAAAAATAGAGACATTTACTCAATGACAATTTCCTATCCCTTTGTGTCTAGCTGTGAAGCTATTGTCATTACTTGCTGTTGACTGGGCCACTTAAAGTTTGTGAGTCATGTTTTTTTGTGTTTTAAATGCAATAAAAGTCATGAAACAACTCAGTTTTCTAAGTATTTCCCTAACATTGAAGTTTAATCTAAAAACATACAATTTCCCAACCCTATGTAAGTACTGTACAATATGGTTAGTACTTAAATAAGAATGTATGTTTTCTTTTGGCACTTATGAAAACTCTCTTACCAAAAAAGGTTATCAATTTTTCATGGTCCACTTCAAACTTACTCTTGTTCCCATCCTGTATATGTCCATCTTTTATTCATTTTTTCTCCCTGGTCTTTACTGGTCTTTAATGTGCTGTGTTAACATCCCTCCCCCACATTATGGTATCACACGTTAGTTGCTCCAATCAGTGATGTCATCAGTTTCAATCAGTCAGTGGGCCTGATACCAATACCACTGCTTGAACAAGATACTTTGATGATTATAGACACATGTTAAAGAGCTCCTTCATCATTATCATCAGTATAGCAGTTTATATAAGTAGTAATAGTTGCATCAGCAGTCACTGATTGATTACAACCAATAATGCCACTGGTTAGTGTGCCTACAGTATAGTGGTGTAATATGATGGGCTATTTACAGAGATACAGTAGTTTAAAGACAGTGTAGACAGAATAAAAAAGGAAAGACTTACACAGAACAGGATAATGGGGTAAGTAAATAATATCTGGGAATACTGCAATATGTCCCCTCCTTTTTTATAAAAGTTTAACAAGCCATGGGTAAACAGTATTGAAGAAAACAGAAGTGGAAAATGGTATTACCATTAGCAGTAGGATCTACAAATCTAGAATCGAAATAGTCTTGTGAGGAGGTAGCTGTGCTGAATAATGAGGGACCTGTGAAAAATGATGCATAGTTAATAAGTTATTTCTAACAGTAACTCCAAGCAGAGAACTTGAAAAATAACACCTTTAATAGAATATTTATGCCCTAAGGAGTTAAATGGTCACTTACAGAATCTGAGTAAAGCAACATTGCTGTTATAATTTGTTGCTGATGTCAATTTACTTATCTTTTTTCTTTTCCATATAGGTTTTTTATACCCCGGGCCTGGCAGGCAGCTCTGGTCCCTCCCTCAAAGGGATTCAGTCTCTGGCTGCAGCATTCCCTGACCCAACACCCCCCTAATTCCCCCATGACATGGCTGGGCTGAAGGGGGGCTAGCTTTATCCCCACCCCCAGAGTGAAATCCAGACATTGGGGGGCCGGCCAGGGGTGCTGGTGTGGCCATCATGGAATCTGTCAGCTCCTTTTTATTTTTTCTCTCATCCCCCCCTCCCCACTGACATAAAGATGTTGTCACGTACCCTCCTGACCCATACTGCCCTCTGGCCACTGCAAGAGGGCAGTCAGTGAGCGAGATGGCAAACCTCCCTCCCCCGAGAGAGAAGAGTAGTCCTTCGGATGCTCGATCCTCTCTTGCCCCTGCTGACCACTAGCGCCCAAGCTCATTCTCGAACCCGGGTTGCCGGCATGGCGCAAGGTGAAGTGACCAGCGCCTCAACTTCCAGTGCCACCGGGCCACCCATAAATCCACTTTTCTAAATAAAAAGAAATTAAAAAGCAGCATCATGGCATCCAACAAAGTCACTACTGCAGCAAAACAATGATACAAAGATTATGCCATAGTTACTTTTATTCGTATCAGCCCCTATACCCAACTAACTTCTGTTTTATCTCTGTTTTGACTGTACTAAGCTTGCATCTTAAAATGTTGGTGCATAAGCAACTACTAAATTACATACTCCACCACAAAATATTCACTGAAATAAAATCCTATTTATGATCCATGAACTACACATGTTCTGTACTATTAAAAGATATAAATGAAATAAATCTAGTCCCTGATTTTGGCCTCCATGCTGGTGCAATCTTCATCATAGAAACATAGAATCTGATGACAGATAAGGACCACCTGGCCCACCTAGTCTGTCCTTTTCCCTACCTACTGTATAAACTCCATATCCTACTTGATCTGCAGCCTACCTCCTCCTTCCCTTCCTAGTGTTGCCTTTTGCCTGTCCCATGCATTCTTGAATTTGCCTTCATTGCCCCCACAACCTCCTCTGGGAGGCTGTTACATGCATCCACCACCCTTTCTGTGAAAAAAATACTTCCTCATGTTACCCCTGAATCTTACCCCCTCCAGCCTCATATTGTGACCCCTTGTTCTTGCACATCTTCCATTCTGAAAGATGCTGCCCTCTTGAATTCTGTTGATCCCCTTGAAGTATTTGAATGTCTCTATCATATTCCTCATCTCCCTTCATTCCTGCAGTGTATACAATATTGAGTTCCCTCAATCTCTTCTCATATGGTTTCTGGTATAGTCACTGCACCATTTTCATTGCCCTTCTCTGGCCTGCCTCCACTCTGTCAATATCCTTTCAGAGATGACGTCTCCAGAACGGCATGCAGTACACCAGATGATGCCTGACCAACTGCCTGGACAGCGGCATCACCACCTCCTGTTTCTATTAGTGATACCTCTCTCTATGCACCCCAGCATCCCCTGGCTTTCCTCACTGCCTTCTCACATTCTTTGGCTACTTTTAGTTCATCCATTAAGGATACCCTCAGGTACTTTTCCAGTCTGGTTGTTGTTAGTACCTCCCCCCCAACCGATTGTGTATTCCTCCCCTGGGTTTCTGCTCACCCACATACATGATTCTGCTCTTCTTGGCATTGAATCCAAGCTGCCACACTCTTGATCTCAGTCTCACTAAAGCTTTTGTACTACAGACCACAGCGTCTTTATTCACAAACTTTGTCAGTTAGAACTGGATGGAATGCTGTGACCTGGCTATAATCATATCTGGTATATCACAACTGAACAATTCTTAGTGGCACTGTAAGCACTCTGTACCAAGCTGTCACAAAATTAGAGTCCCTAAGGGCTTCATTCCTAGACCTCGGTATTCATTAATGAGCTCTCATTTGTATGCAATGATCACTACACCAATATACACATATACATCTATGACACTATTATCTACAGTGAAGCCTGCCAATATGCACCACAGTGTCTCAGGGCACTGTGTGTCAAAAGGGATTAAATGCCACTGAAATTGTTCTGTCTCCTACAGTAATCTGCTGCAAAATACTGCAGTAGTGTGATGCATTCTGGCAGGCTCCACTGTATCTATGCATAGACTGAAATCACCAACAACTTCAACAACAACCTAATGCAGTCGTCAACAAAACACAGCTCTGGATGGACCAACACAAGTCTCTTAACAACAGCAAAATGAACGTAATGCCCTTTCAGGGTAAAATATCACCCTCTACAACTTTCAAATCCTGTTCCTTGCAGCTCCTCACCAACACAAACACACTTGAAACTGCAAAAACCTTTAGATACTTTGTATTTGGCTGGCTACATGACTATTTATCCTGGGCAGTTCATCACTTGACAACGCGCTCCATCACATTAGCTACAGCATCAATCGGTTCCTGGGACAATTCATCCCTGGACAATTCACACCCCACATTAATGATAAAATAAACTCCAGGTGGGCTCAATTCACCCACTGCATGAGACAATATGCTTGAGGGTAGTAGAAGGGGAGGTTGTACTGTATATTTATTTGGAGTTTAATAGGAGATGCATTTGGACTGAAATGTCATAGGAGTTGACTGACACCAAAGCTGATGCAACAGAGAAAGTTGACTGTGACAAACTGACATGACCCTAGTTGGCTTGATCCAAAACTAAACTATTCGGAACACATTGCAAAAATTCCAGAATGGCCAGACTGCTTGATTCATTCTTTTGTGTCTGAAACTGTCTTTCTTATCCACTAAGAAATTAGTGCTTGAGCAACTGTTGATATTAGTCTTGGAATATGGCAGTGAATATTATGGGATAGCATCTGTCTACTTACCATACAAAATTGCAACTGCACGTAATAGAATTTATAGTGTTGGACTGTATAAAATCACCCACCATTTTGTTTATTTATTTCATTAATTTATTTGAAATTTTCAGCATCAGAATAGTTTCATTTAAATTACATGAAATACTTTTCAAGAGTTGCTAGGTCAGCATTCAAAACAGCAACAAAGTTTACATAAATTAAATTACTTAGCTTACATATATAATTGGCTGCATACAAACAATAGTTAGGGTTCGATTCACGAGAAAGTATACTGTATAGCAGGTTGAATTAGTGTCCATTATATTTAGTGTGCGTTAACCTTCTGTACATATTCACATCTAATAGAATTAGTGTGGACAGCTTACTCTTCAATACAGTACTACTGACAATCAGCTGTGCATTTTTTTCACTATCAATTTATTTTTGCTGATTGCCAGAAATAGCAAATATAGTAAAAATAAATGGATAGTAAAAATAACCTTTTATACAGTAATTCAGACATTAGTTACAGAGCTCCAGAGTTACATCTGATGTATACAACTACAGTACACAGAATTTAGGAAAAAAGGTCTTGTCAATGGAAAACATCTGGTTGTGGGCAAGTTGGGGAGTGTATATAGTGTTAGGGCATAACAACTGAGTTGCAGCAATTCACTAAATATGCATAGGATCACATTTTATGCCTTGGAACTGTTGCATGGTATGCATAAATGCTTTCACATACTAGCTGAACTGAACTGAGCAAGGCTGCCCACACAATTTGCATGATGTGCTGCAGTGCTAAATGCATTTTCACCTATCAGTCACTTTGTCTTTGGGACATGGGGAACACCTCTTGTTCATGACTTTCACCTATGGATAGAGATAGTTTTTGTGAGCAGACCACTAAGGTAGTTGAGGGGACTGCCCTGAGTGCATTTTTATATTGAAATTGTGCAGTTCAACTCATTTCTACACTCAAGAGCTAGGATTCTGCATAACTTATATAGGTCACAATGATGTTTTGTGTGACACCCAACCCGTGTTAACCTGCATGCTTGGTAGTAGATGACAGTTAGTTTATGCAGTATTGTTGACATGACATCCTGTAGACCACATCAGCATACAGGAGAGATGAAAATTCATTAGGATTAGTTTTTTAGTTTGCATGCCCAAGCACTGCTTTTGTCTGTATAGCATGCCAATGTTTTTGTGCATGGTGTTTTTTATGTGTTCTATGTGCTGATCACAGGCTAGACAAGGAGCTAACCATACCCACAGAAACTTGAAGCTTTGGACTTTATGTAGGCAACTAGGCAAAGTGTTCACCAAGATTGTTCTGTGCTCCTTGTCAGAGGTGATTTTCCCAGTTGCATAGAAAAATGCACTGGTGAAGCCTCTGTTGAAAAATACATCTTTGGACCTGGGCATCTTGGTGAATTACCAACCTGTCTCTATCTGCAATCCCATCAGCCCCAGCACTCTTAGTTTAGTCAATCTGTAACAACATTTTTTAAGGTATCCTCTTGCCATGTTTGCTTAAATGAGAAGTCTAAGTCCATGGCAGATTAATGGCATCCCTAAGATGAAAACTTACTGGATGCAACCATGGGTGAATCCCAGTTAGCATGAAAGGACATTTTAAACTGGATATGCGGCACTGCTATTTCTTGGTCTTCTGGGATGAGTGTGCCATCATGGTGGAGCTGGGTTTAAGCTATAATACCCAAACAACTGGACATTACCTGGAGATTAATACCCAGCAGAGGCGTTGTTAATCACCCTCCAGCAAGGGCTTTAATCCAGGACATATCCTGTGGCAGCACTTTATAGCACCTCAGTGGCGATGGGGGAAGTTCCAAAGGACTGGAGGAATGTCGTTATGGTCCCTCTGCACAAAAGTGACAGTACAGAGGATGCTAGTAACTGCAGTCTGGTCAGTCTCATGTCAGTGGTGGGGACGTTAATGGAGACACTATTAAAGGAGAGGCTTATGGTGCATGTGGAGGCATAAGAGCTGCAGGACCACCAGAAGCATGGTTTCACAGTGGGGAGATCATGGCAAACTAATCTCACAGATTTCTTTGACTGGGTTACCAGTGAGGTGGATGAAGGGAGAGCAATGGATATGGCCTATCTAGACTTCAGTAAGCCTTTCAACACTGTGGTGCACAGGAGGCTAGTTAAGAAACTAAGCAGATTGGGGTTAGGACTGAAAGAGACAAGCTGGTTATCTAACTGGTTAAGGGACTGAAGGCAAAAGATTGTGGTAAATGGTAGCCACTCAGGTAATAGGAAAGTGACTATTGGGGTGCCAGATGATTCAGTGCTAGGACTGGTCCTCTTCAATTGCTTCATAAGTGACATTGTGGAGCAACTTGAGGTTAAAGTCTCTTTTCAGATTATACAACAATCTGCAACAGGGCTGCCTTTCAGGAATAGGTGGAGAGAATGCAAAGGAAACTGAGGAAGCTAGAGGACTGATCTAGCAGGTGACAGTTGGGTTTCAATGTCAAAAAAATACAAAGTTATGCACTTATAGCTGAGGAATCCAGGGGCTGTGTATAAGATGGGGAGCAGAGCTTATAATCATAAAACAAGAAAGAGACATGGGGTCATCATATATTTGATGACCTCAAAATAGCTGGGCAGTGTGACAAAGCAGAGTGAAAGGCTAATAGGATGCTAGGGAGTATTGGGAGAGGGATTTCTAGCAGTAGAAGGAGATGGTGCTGCTATTGTATTGCACACTGGTGAGGCCCCACCAGGAGTAATGTGTCCAGTTCTGGAAGTCACACCTCCACATTAAAAGGGTGGAGGTGGTACAGAAGAGGGCAAACAAAATGGTGAGGAGGTTGCATGAGAAGCCATGCAAGGAAAGGCTGCAGAATTCAACATGTACTCCCTGGAAGAGAGGAGAGCAAGAGGGAACATGATTGAAACCTACAGGTGCCTCACAGGAGTCAAAAAGGTGCATGTGGAGGGCCTATTTCAGAAAATGGAAGGCACTAGAACAAGGGATCATGCAATGAAGCTAAGAGGGGGAAAGTTTAGGAGAGATGTGAGGAAATACTTCCTCACGGAAAGGGTGGTGGATGACTGGAACAGCCTACCAGAGGAGGTAGTGGGGCAAAGACTATGGGGAGCTTCTATCAGGTGGAGGAATAGGCGAGGGAGTGACACCAATTACCAACTAGGGTCAGCAGTGATTGAATAGGCAGGGACAAGTTGCAGTCTGGATGGGCCTAAATGTCCTTTTCTGCTGACAAAAGTTATGCTTCTTTGTTTTTCCCCTGGATCACCTTAAAACACTCCATATCAGACTGAAACAGGAACTCTAATCCAGAGTTCCACTTTTGATGGATAATGAGGAAAGAGGTGCTGACTCTCATAATGCAACTAAAAGCAGGAGGGTCAGAGGGGTTTGATAAATTAGAAGCTGAGCTGCTAAAAATAGCCACTCCTGTTATTGCCTACCCTGTTGTGATGCTCTTCAGCAAGTCTCTTATTGAGGGGAGAATCACTGATAGTTGGAAGATTGCCATTGTGGTACCTGTGCACAAGGGTGACTTCAAAGAGCCTATAGAACATTACCATCCCATCTTCCTACTTTGCCACCTTGCTAAAATTCAAGAAAGAGTAATATAAACCAACTCCAACACTATACTGAACTGCATCACCTTCTGAATGATTGGCAACATAGGTTTAGGAAACTTCATGGAACTGACACCACTATTGTTAGACTGACTACTGCTATCTTGGGTGCACAGAGTAGTGGACACATGATTGGTGTGATCTTCGTAGATCTCACAGAAGTATTTGATCTTGTTAATCATGGCCTCCTACTAGAATAACTAAGGATGTTTGGTCTTGACATGCTTGTCCTGCTTGTTGTTCACTCACTATTCGACTAACTGGTCTCAGGATATGAAATGGAAAGGCATGCAATCCATGTTAAGGCCTGTTACTGACAGTGTCCCTCAGTGGTCCATCCTGGGTCCTCTGCTATTTTCCCTCTTCATAAATAATATGCATGTTTATTATGGTGGGACTAGCATACAGGTTTATGTTAATGATACAGTACTCTATCGATGCTCCAGTGATGTCAACCTCATTAACAGTCTTCTTGTGGAGAACTTCCTAGCACTTGAAAAATGGTTCTCCTCCGATAAATTGGTACTCAATGTCAAGAAGACTAAAGCTAACATGTTTGGCCCTAGACAGCTGGGTGTAGCTAGGCAGCACCAGCTAGACCTATCCGCATCAAGAGGACCCTATATCTAGGGGGTTGAGGTGATTAAGTACCTCAGAGTTTACTTGGACCAGGAAGTAACTTTCAGAACCCACACTGAGCATGTTTTACAATCCCTGCAACTAAAAATAGTGTTTCTATACTGATTAGGTAACAACTTATCCAGGGGATTGTGGCTGGTTATTGACAACAGCATGTTGCTCCCTCTCATACAGTATGATGCCCCATACTGTCCTTGAGAAGCAACAACCCTAATAAACTTAAAGTTATTTATAATAAGATTGGCTTCTCTGCCTCTGGTGTCCCACCTAGAATGAATCACTGTGATGTTTTCTGCTCCCTGAATTGGCCTTCTTTGGGAAGTAGGCTTGAGTATCTTCTCCTCTCCTCTCCCTTCCTTACAAAGTTGTAAAAGGTCCTACCCCTGACTGCCTCCAAGACATTCTGACACCTAAACCATTAAGGAGAATGGTCAGCTCCTCTAGCTGTTCAGTATTTGAAATGCCCAGGATTAGGTCCAGGGTGGGGGAAAGATTCTTTGTTAACACAACTCCTTCCCTATGGAACATTCTCCTAGCATCCAAAATTGATCCTCCTTTGGTTCTAAAAAAGGGCTTAAGGTGTATTTACTTGAGCACAGATTATGTTCCTGCAATTGCTGACCTGCAGCTGCTGTCTTTTCTCAGTGCCCTTTTTTGCACTTGATGATGCTATGCCTCTGAACTGTACTGATCTATCTGCATTCTGTTTTTTTTATTTTATTCTTTTGGTAACCAGGTAAGGCCCACAAGGCACAAGTGCCTGTTTTCAGGAGCAACCCTAGAGCACTGAGATGGTTAAGTGACTTGCTCAGAGTCACACAGTGTGCAGGTGGAGGTTGTGGGAATCAAACCCAGGCCTGCTGGATGTTGCAAGCTCATTCACAGCTCGTTACTCTAACCTCTAGGCTATACTGCTGCCATCTGTGATACATAAGCAATAAGGCATGAAGGGGTGTGTGTAAACCATAGTTTACACATGGCCAGGGGCATAGTAAGGCAAAAGGCTGAAGGCTGAGTGTCTTCAGCTGCTGGCCATGTGTAAACTATGGTTTACCCACAACACTGAGTGCCTTATTGCACTTATAAAATTGGCTTCTTTTTTTACTTTTGACTATTGGGAAAAGCATGTTTATAAGTAGAGAAAATAGATTTACTTGTGTGCATTTGTGATAAAATAGTCCTTCTGCCCACTGCAAGTAATGTAATTGATGATGTCATTGTATCATTGCCTACTTTCTTCTTCCTGTTTTTTTTTTCTCTGTTGTTCTCCATATTTAAGACATGGAATGTTTACTATGGAATACATGCATTCAAAATTCTGATCAGTTCCACTGGCAGAATGTTTCTTTCCCAACACACTGTACACACAGACAACAAAGGCTTTTGTTGCAGCCAGAGACTCAGTTGTCTCACTGTCAGAGCAAGATGAAGAGGGTTTCCTGATAAGCAGTTAAAGATAGAAGGGGGATGTTCACTGTCAGCAAAGAAATAGCTGTAGTGAAAACTATAAGCAATACTTACTGTTTCTAATTTGTTTATGTATGTAAGAAGAGTGTGATAATCAGGGTAACAGCATTTAATTCATTTGTTTTATGTTTTATTTAAGGTAGTTTTATTTTTAGGACCCAGTTGATGTTCTTTTTTTACAGTGTAAAGGTAGCAGCCATGTTTGTGGTGGAACATCAGTTCTGTCAATAGAGGGCTAACTGAAATACCTGTGTTCCAAATGCCCATTGATCTGTGTTGCAGACTTTTCACTGCTGAGCAGTCCTTTTTTTAACCATGTGTAAACCATACTTTACACATAAATAAGAGCCAGTCAGATTACATGATTTTACCCTGCCATTTTATAACTGTCTTGTATGGATTCTCTTTTGATCTGGCTGTACTGCATGTTGCAATTGTGCTTGCTTGTTTTTGCTAATCTTTTGTACCTCTGTGAATACAATTTATTTTGTTAGTGTACAACTCTGTATATTTCTAGTTTGCCTATGCATTCACTGAATATATAAAATTCTACTACTGTATGTGCCTGTGTAATTAATTCTGGGTTGCCCCTGAAAAAGGTACTTTTTGTTTCAGCAGGCCCACCCTGTTAATAAAATTCGATGAACAAAATAAATACTCTGCATTTTTTCAGAAGGCTTTCTACACTGTCCTATATTGTGGAATAATATACCAATGTAGAAAACTGGGAGTAGCCTCCACTTTGGTAAAATGGGTACAAGACTAGCTTACTCATTGTACACTGAGGCCCAGATATTCAAACTGAGCCAGGCTGTGGCGCAAGCTTGGGCGCAGCTCAACTTGACTGCGCAGGGGTGTGGACTGGGTGATATTCAACAGAGCTGCGCCATGACTCAACAGTGTTGAATATTGCACCCTGGCCACCCGCAGTGTGCATGGCACAGTGGCACTGTGCCAGCGCAAGTGGCCAGAGTGGAGCATGGAGATGCGTTAGCGCAAGTTCCATTGCGCTATGCACAGCAACCGTGATATTCAAAAGTTGACATGCAAATGGGGCCATAATGTATGCAAGGCTCAAATGGGGCCATTTGCATGTCATTATGGCCCCATTTGCATGCAGGAGCGGTGATCTCCGACGACTTGCACCTGGCATCCTGCCAGGCAGCAGCCATCGGGGACCGACATTCCCTGCAGCCGGCAATGTGTTCCACAGCCCGATCGTGGGCATTTGTCATAAAAAGGAAGAATTACATCCAATATCCCTGGTGGTCCAGTGGACTGCTGGCTGCCCGATCGCGGGCATTTGTAAAAGAAAGAAATGAGTCCCCAATATCCCTGCTTGTCCAGTGGACCGCTATCTGCCCGATTGCGGGCATTTGTAAAAGAAAGAATTAATTCCTCATTATCCCTGGTGGTCCAGCGGGCATTTGTAAAAGAAAGAATTAATTCCCCAATATCCCTGGTCGTCCAGTGGACTGCTATCAGCCTGATAGTGGGCATTTGTTAAAAAAAATATATGTCCAATATCCCTGGTAGTCTAGTGGTACCCCCTTCCCCACCTGCCCATTGAGCCCCACTACCCCACTCCCCTTCCGGTCAGCCAACTGGTGGCAGCACCCCACCCGCCTGCCACCCCGCTGCCAGCCGAATGACACCGTTAATTCTTTGTATTACAAATGCCCGCAAATTTGTATTTGTATGTATTTATTTTTTTTTTTTTTACAAATGCCTGTGATCGGGCATTGGGGGGCGCCGCCAGGTTCAGCTGGAGCTCGGGTGGCCACTCACAGGTGGCAGCTGCCGAGTTGCGCCCTGCAAGGCGGCAGCTCATCTGTGGGTGGCCATCAGTTGTTCCTTTTTTTTTGGATCAACTTTGTGCTGACGCAGGTAGGGGTTGCGCATGCATGGCTCTGCACATCCCAGGCTGAATATCAGGCTGTGCAGGGTATGCATGGGCACGCCTCTACCTGCGCCTGCATACATTACTGATGCACTCCGCAGATTGGATTTGTGCCGCGCATCTTTTCCTTTTGAATATCGCGCTTAAGATTAGTGGGTTGTGCATGGTGCAACACTGTTACGCCATTCACAACCCTTTTGAATATCTGAGCCAGAGTGTAATGGTGAAGGGTCACTTGCCATCCAAGGCCTCAGTCACTAGTGGTGTTCCCAGAAAATAAACAATAACTGGTGCACACACTGCAGCTGGAGTGCATAAAACATTTATTGGAGCAAAGCCTCCATGACTAAACATCCCTAGTAGTGCGTGCACATGGCTATATCAGAGGGTGGTACCTGGACCTGGATCCCATGGTTAAATAGCCCCCTCATTATCATGTTCAATATTGTGTACGTATTTACTACATCAAGTGATCCGGTGCAGTTGAATAAAGTGTAAACTAACGCAGTCATAAATTTAGATATAATATTAATAACACTGCATGTAATACTAGTAGAAACCTGACTATATGCTTGTGTCATTTCATATAACATGTTTAAAAATATTATTAAAACTAACACTCTGGGTTGTGTTATTGGACTTACTAATTTTTCTTCAAAAGAGACTTGAATCTCCAAACTCATGAGTTAACCAGGACAAATACTCTTCATTTAGTTACTTTTTTATGCACCTACAATACATTCACTGCCATCTGGAGGGTCAGTCAGTCTCCTGGATTACAACAGGAAATATCAAAGAAAAATAACTTGAACAATTAGTGAACGAGAAATGCCTCCTGACACAGCATGGGGGTTTTGCCATGATGACATTACACATCATAATCCAGAAATACATATAATTCTCTTGTTAAAGATCATCCAAGGAAGGAGACTCAATAATGAAGTGATGGAGCTTAATAAGGGTGTGCAGGAGCACAAGGGCACCCAGAAATACCTTAGCCAATATAAACAATAATGCAGGCTGTCACCTTGCATTGCCAGGCATAACTCTTCATAGTTACTTACAATTGTGCAGTAGTAAGAGTCTTTGAGTTTGTTAATAGATTGCTCCCCCAAACAGTGAACATGACAGTTCTAGATTTTATTACAGTGTAAACTAGTATTTTTTTTTGGGGGGGGGGTGCAGAGTTAAATCAGCAAGGTAAAACTACTAGTCTGTACTTACAAAAAGGCATCCAGCCTAATTTCATTTGAACAAATTAAAGCCCATGAATGAAAAATGTAACTGGTCTCAAGGGATCAAAACATGTTTAGATGGACATTTTATATTTGCAGTGTTTGAGTATCATCTTGTTTAAAACAAGCAACTAGACATTTCACTAAATTAACAATGTAACTCATTCCACATGTGTATCCATGTTAAGGATAGCACTCAAAAGCACTGCCACTAAAACTGGCAAATATAAATAGTTTTGGACACAGATGGCAGGAATTGAAACTATTTGGCACAGCTGGAACAGAATTATTTAAGCATAATGGCTCCTAAAAATTATGAAAGTTTCCTTGTCTTTTCCACTGTTATAGATATGACCTAATGGCTAAGGGGAAAAAAAAAAAACAATACTGGAATGATATATCAAATAACTGCTATCTGTATTCAGTCCTATTTTTAAGCCATCAAAGAGGTGGCAATGGCTCTCTTGCACTCTCCCAGAATTCTCCTGAACATTCCAGTAGTTCACCTCATATATTTAAAGAGTAATAGGAATTTTCACCTATATACTGAGGCCCGGATATTCAAAGGGGTTGCGCCTGGTGCAACAGAGTTGCACCAGGGCAACCCCACATTGTGCCCTGGTGGGATATTGAGAAGACTGCCTGGCACAGTGCAAATCCCGATGTGCCAGGTCGCAATGAAAAAAATATGTGGCGCAGATGCAGGGGGCATGCCCATGCCCTCACCTGGTAAAATAATTGGTAAAAAAAAAAAAAGATGCAGGGAGCGTGCCCATGCATACGCAGCACATGCTGATATTCAGCCCAGGATGTGCTGCACAGATGTTGGCACAACCCTGCATTGTGTTAGATAGGGGGGGGCTCAAAGTTG
This sequence comes from Neoceratodus forsteri, assembly GCA_016271365.2. Lineage (NCBI taxonomy): Eukaryota > Metazoa > Chordata > Ceratodontiformes > Ceratodontidae > Neoceratodus > Neoceratodus forsteri. The sequence continues at coordinate 99,813,457 of CM028138.1, read as the reverse complement.
AGCCCCTGAAAAGCTGGAACAACTCCAGGCCACCCACAGGTGGACTGCGGTATTGCAGGGTGCAACACAGCAGCCCAGCCATGGGTGGCCACCTGCCCACCCAGAACACTGTTGGCAAGCACACACATAACCCTGGTGGTCAAGTGGAACCCCCCACCCATTGCCGTGATTGGGACTGTCTAGTACAGTATGCTGTGCAAGCCCATTGGTCCACACTGGGGACCAATGGGCTTACAGCCCATACTGTACCTGTCATTCGGCTGGCGGCCGGGTGGTGTGCGAGCGGGTTGCAGCCACCCACTGATGATGGGGGGGACCGGGGCAGGCAAGGGGTTCAGTGTGGGTGGGAGGGTGGGTGGTGCCACTGGATCACCAGGGCATTTATTTATGGAGGATTACTGTGATCATGGCAACGGGTGGGGGGGGTCTACTAGCCCACCAGAGATGGTCATTTATACATATCTCAGGGAATTGGGAGTGAGGGGGAACCACTAGACCACCAGGGATGGTCTTTTATTGCATTTATTGTGGAATTGGGGGGGACCACTAGACTACCAGGGATTGTTTGGTATACATTTACATTTGGTATACATTTACGTGATCGCTGCTACAGGTGGGGGATGCCCTGGGATCCCCACTGCACACGTCATGCTGTGCAGGGCACCAGGCACAAGTCACCAGGCTGCCCTGCGCAAGGCATGCAATTGGGGCCATAATGACATGCAAATGGCCCTATTTGCACCTTACATATTTTATGGCCTCATTGCATGCGCCCTGCTGAATAATATAGGTGATGCACCTAGCACAATTGTACTTGCGCTGGTGCATCCCTGTGCTCCTTATCTGTGGCTTGCACCTGTGCATTGCCACTGCACCATGCACAGTGTGTGAACTGACCTTGCCATATTCAATGGTGCTACAACATGGCACATCACCATTGAATATCACCTGGCTCTGGCACCGGCACATCCCAGTTGCACTGCGCCCAGCTTTTTGCCACTGCCTGGTGCAGTCTGAATATCCGGGCCTAGGTCTGAAGAACATACAGAATCAAAGTTTTAATTCACTGTATCTATCTGACACAGGAGAAACTGTTACCTTAGTCATTTTATTATACTACTTTTGAAAGGAAAGGCTTGAAATCCATATCACAATCAACCCCCTTTGGATTCAGACTTTGGATTTTATAAATCCACTCCATGTCATGTTGTAGTAGTATTCTCAAGTGCACTACCTCTCCTTCTGCCTTAAGGTATATGATCAATAGCTCTGAACTTAAAAGTTGAGGTGGTGCATTTGAGGAAAGGTCTAAAATTATCTCCCAGTGCACTTTCCCTGTTGGTGTCCCACAGAGTTTGGTTCTGGGACGTATCCTGCTTAACATATTCATGGGATACATGTCTGAAGGTATTGCTGAGTGGTTTCTAAAGTTTCTAGATAATTCAAAACTTGGATTTATATGCATGGTTGTCCATATGGGAAGGAAAAACAAAGGTTCAGCTAGCATATTAATGGCTGCATTGTCATGAAAGGAACAATGCTGCAGAAAAGGGAAACAGGCAGCACTGTCACCAGTGTTTTTATAGCAGAACGTATTGCATTACCATTAGCAATAAAACTAGGAGGAATTATGGTTGCATTAGACAGAACTTTATTTCAAGAAATAAGAGGGTTAGAATCACACTCTATAGAAACTTGGTGAGACCATCCACCGACTATGCCTCTCAGTTCTGGTCTCATTATCTCCAAAAAGATCATCAGCACCATCAAAGGAATTCAAAGGAGGGAATCTAAGATTGTATGGGGTCTGAAAAGTTACACATACTGTGTGAAGAAGTATTTACTCAACTAGGGCTCATGTCACTGGAAACTATAAGAATCAGAAGAGACTTGCAAAAAACTTGATGCAATGAAATATGACTTTGTTGTGTGTGTGTTACTAATCATGTTAATATATTTAGGATAAAGGAAAAAATAACTGTTAATATTGTGGACCAAATAACAAACAACTAAGGGAGACTCCAAATAAATGAAATAGTCTAATTTAATAAGCAAATGTAAGTTTTCTTTTACTCAGAAGGCAGCGGCATTTGGAATAGCCTGTCCAATCACATCATTAATTAACCAATCAAACATACCTTTAAAGATAGACTAGACAGACTAATTATTTTAGTTTCTAAGCTACAACACTACCACTGAGGAGTGAGTAGGCAGTGAAGATTGGTCTCACGGTCTTCTGCCTATCGCGTGTCGCTAGTTAACCCTAGTATGTTCAGAATGCCAGATCAACTGAATTTTACAAGCAGCAGTGTTGCTCATGAATCTTGGACTCTTTGTTTAATGGATCTTACCTGCAAATTCCCATTACTAGACCTTTACATAATTCCCAATCAGTGGAGACTGTTTCCTTCAACAGTTGACTCAGAAACATAGTGATTATCATTTTGTTTACTTGAGCTTCCCTCCATTTCCTCAATAATTTGGCCCAATATGCCAAATTGTCCTCTTTGCTTTATTCAGTGATTTTGTATTATTGTGCAGAAAATAAAGTTATGACATTTGTTTGATTCCAAATTCATGTGAAATGCTTAGGGCCTTGGGAAATGTCTGGACCCACTTGGGAGGATAAGTTCTTATACAGGGGTGATGGCTTGCATCCATCCATCCGGGAGAGGAACTGCAGTTCTCAGTGGATGGTTTAAATGTTACTTTGATGAAAATTTAAACTAGCCAAGGGGGTTGGCAGAAGGAATTGTGGAGTCAGAAACTGCCTTCTGCCACAGGCTGAAGTAGAATGTAAGGAGAACCCAAGGGAACAGGAATTCCCCAGGGTGCAAATTAATAAAAAGAGCAGGGTGGTAGAGATAAAGGGGGAAGGAACAACACCATTAAAAAGAGAGGTGGGAAGGAGGGTCGGCAAAAAGAAGAAAAAAGGGGGTGCAACAAGCAGAGTGGACTCAAAACCTGGAAGGCCATGTATGCGAATGCTAGAAGTCTAGGAAATAAGATTCTGGACCTAGAAGATATTATGGCAGAGGTCAAAATGGATTTTGTGACCATTACTCAGTTATGTTGCATGGAAAACCATGACTTGGACATAGCCATACAGGGCTATATTCAGTTCAGGAAGGACCGCGTGGGAGGGAAAGGAGGAGGTGTGGTACTATATATGAGGTAAGGCATAAAAGCCACAGAGATACAGGGAACACAGGGGAAGCTGAGGTTCTGTTTGTCTCCCTGGAGATAAGGAATGGAGCAACTAGTCACACTGGAGTGATTTAGAGACCTCCAGCACAGATGGATGAATTAGATAAGGTACTCATGGAAGCCACTGTCAAGAAGGCAGAAAAGGGGGAGGTGCTACTGGCAGGGGACTTCAACCTGCCAGATTGGAGCCTCCCAGCAGTGGCTTCAGCTAGAATCCTGGACTCTTTGCAGTAGGCTTTCCTCAGGCAACTAGAAGTGAACCCACTCTTGATGGGGTAATACTAGATCTGGTACTCATTGAAAGGGACAGTGTTGCAGACGTCAAGGTGGGAGGCTACTTGGGGACCAGTGATCACTGTACAGAGTTGTTTAATATTAGGACAGCTGGAGAATCAAACCACACAAAGGTGAGGGTCCTGGACTTTAAGAGGGAAGATTTTAAACTACAGTTGAATGCCTCAGGGATTACCCAGAATGGGTGGGTGACCTGTGTAGGGTGGAGGAACAGTGGGTGAAGATAAAAGGGAGAATAATAAAGGCAGCAAACCTCTGCATGAAACAAGTGAGCAAAAGCAATAGTGAAAAAGTGACAGCTATGGTTCTCGAAAGAGGTGGCTGAAAAGGTAAAAGCTAAAAGGGTAGCATTCAGAAGGTATAAGGAGATACAAAGGGAGGAGGATAGGGAGGTGTATTGGGGGAAACAGAAGGAAGCAGAAAAAGCAGTAAGGAGTGCAAAGGTGCACACTGAAGAGAGAATAGCCCAGGAGGTAATGAAAGGGGACAAGACATTTTCAGATAGTAAGTGAAAAGAGGAAAACCAGAGTTGGGCTTGTAAGGTTAAAAAGGAAGGGGGGCTGTACAGAAGGGGACCAGGAAAAGACAGACATCCTGAACAAATAATTTTGTTCAGTGTTCACAGATGAAGGAGAAGGGGTTGGGCCTCAAAAAAGTAACAAAAGCTTTAAAGGGATGGAGGGAGGGAGGTACACACTAGTCATTTTTGGAGGCAAGAGTCCTGAAGGGACTTGCTAATCTAAAGGTGGACTAAGCAATGGGGCCAGATGGTTTGCATCCAAAGGTATTTAGGAAACTCAGGAAAATACTGGCTGTACCTCTGACAGTTCTGTTTAACAGATCGCTGGAAACAGGAGTGGTCCTGGAGGACTGTATGAGGGTAGATGGAGTCCCACTACACAAAAGTGATAGCAGGGAGGAGGCTGGTAATTATAGGCTGGTCAGCCTGATATCAGTGGTAGGAAAGTTAATGGAATCACTTCTGAAAGAAAGGACTATGAAATATTTTCAATCCAATGGATTACAAGACCCAAGGCAGCATGGTTTCATAGTGGGGAGATCATGTCAAATGAATGTTGCAGACTTGTTTGACTGGGTGTCCAAGGAAGTAGATCAAGGCAGAGTGGTGGATGTGGCCTACTTAGATTTCAGTAAGGTGTTTGACACTACTCCATACAGGAGACTACTAAGCAAGCTGGATAATTTAGGAGCAGGTCCAAAGGTAGTAAACTGGATATGAAATTGGTTAGGGGATAGGTGAGAGAGGGTGGTGGTAAATGGAGTTCACTCCAAGAAAGGGAGGGTGACCAATGAAATGCCTCAGGGAGCAATGCTGGGACCAGTCCTGTTTAATATTTTTATAAGTGACATTATACTGGAGCTGGAAGGGGAGGTCTGCCTCTTTGTGGATGACACTAAAATCTGCAGTAGGGTAGACACTCCAGGTGAGGGTGGAAAGCATGAAGAAGACCTGAGAAAACTAGAGGAGTGGTCAAGGGTATGACAACTGGGTTTCAATATGAAGAAGTGCAAAATAATGTACTTTGGGCACAGAAATCCAGGGGCAGAGTATAAAATGGGTGGAGTGGTACTGATGACCACCAAGGAGGAAAGAGACATGAGGACAGTCATTTCAGATGGCCTAATGGTGGCCACACAGTGCAACAAGGCAGTAGGGAGGGCAAGTGGGATGCTGGGGTACATAGGGAGGAATATCACTGGCAAAGAGAGGGAGGTGGTATTGCCTCTGTATAGATCGCTGGTAATACCCCACCTAGAGTATATTGTGACCAGTTCTGGAGACCACATCTCTGAAAGGACATAAGCAAAGTGGAGGCGGTCCAGAGGAGGGCAACTAAAATGGTACAGGGTCTACATCAAAAGCCCTATGATGAGAGACTAAAGGACTTCAATATGTGCACCCTGGATTAGAGGAAAGAGATTGTTAATATGACAAAGGTGTTTAAATACCCCACATCGGAGAACTAAGAAATGACAAAGCAAACCCCTTATTATGTTTAAATAATTTTCTAACAATGTGTATGTCACATTTGTTGGCCCACCAGCATGTCGGTATTGCTGCCCCTTGCAATGCCAATTGCCTGGGTTTGGGAGCAACTCCAGGCTGTTGGAGGGTCAACTGGTGGAGGAGGATTGCGCATAAGCAGGACTGCTCTCCTCTTCTCGAGGGCAAGTGGGCAGAGCCCACAGCTTGCCTGTCCATGGCGGAAGCTGGGGGAAAGATAGCTCAGTGCCAAGACAATCAGGGGACATGGCAGACAGCGCACGTTTTATGGGAGCATGTGGTATGCACCATAACGTCATTGCACATCACATATCTTGGGGGCAAAAACCAGAGGGAAAACACAGGTGGCAGAATGACAAGGAGCACCTGCAGACCCCACGCCCGATCAGCTGGGCATGCCTCCAGAATCAGATCCATTCTTTAGTGGGGCATGAGGGACCCCACCAACCCCACTAGGTGGGGCAAGCCCTGGAGGAAGACGGAAGCAGGTAAGCCCTGGCAGGCATCGGTGCGGCAGGGCTGGAGCACTCCTCAGAAGGAGGGTTGAAGGAGGAGGAGAGGGGGAGAAAAAACAATGTGCTCATCACATTTGTATTTAAAACAGTGATTTTTATAATGGTCATGACTCAGGATAATTAGAGTCTAAAGAGTAAAATAACATAATCAGAATGTTGTTGACCTAAGATATCTGGAAAGAGCAGCAGTAAGAAAAGTATATCAGCAGAAAGCCCATGGTATGCCTCAACAACCTGGTGTGTTAAACACAAGTTTTTATTTCTAGTGCATACTATACTACCAGTAAAAATACCGCTATAGTAAAGAAAATATAGAAACATAGAAGCATAGAAGTTGACGGCAGATAAGGACCACAAGCCCATCCAGTCTGCCCATTTCTTTTTCTACCTTATGAATGTGTCATAGGCCTTTGCTCTGTCAATGGCCAATCTATTCATACTCATCTGTATTGCTCCCTTATTCCTGTCCCATGCCTGTTTGAAGCCCTGCACTGTATACATATCCACCACTTCCTGAGATAGGCCGTTCCATGCATCCACCACCCTTTCTGTGAAAAAGAACTTCCTTACATTGCCCCTTAATCAGCCTCCCTCTAATCTCATGCTGTGTCCTCTTGTCCGGCTATTTTTCTTATATTGAAACATGCTAGACTCTTTTACCTTGTTAATGTCCTTAAGGTGTTTGAATATTTTGATCATATCACCTCTCTCTCTCCTTTGCTCTAGGGTATACATATTGAGCTCTGTTAATCTGTCCTCATATGTTTTCTGATGCAGTCCCTGAACCATTTTGGTTGCCCTTCTCTGGACTGCCTCAGTTTGTCCTTGTGAATGTGTGGCCCCCAGTACTGTATGTAGTACTCCAGATGGGGCCTAACCAGTGTCTTGTAAAGAGGGATTCTTACCTCCCTCCCTCTTCCGACTTGTGATACCCCTACTAATACACTCCCAACATCCCCCTACCCTTACCTACTGCTTTAGTTATCTGCTTGGATGATTTCAGGTCATCTGTGATGATGATGCCCAAGTCTCTTTTTTCCCTTGTGACTACCAGCAACTCCCCTCCCAGCCTATAGGTGGCTTCAGGGTTGCTCTTCCCTATGTATATGATCTTGCACTTCTTTTCATTAAACCCCAGTTGCCACTCTTCCAACCATTTTGCCAGTTTATCCAGATCTCTTCTCATTCTGCCCATCCCATCTGGATCATCTACTCTGTTGCAGTTCTTGGTGTCATCTGCAAACAGACAAACCTTACCCTCCAGTCCATCTGAAATGTCATTGGTGAAGATATTGAAGAGGACTGGCCCTAGGACTGGTCCCTGAGGTACCTCACTTGTGACTTGCATCTCTTCTGATAGTATACCATTTACCACCACTCTCAGTCTTCTGCCTGTCAACCAGTTTGCCACCCAGTTGAGCAACTTCTGACCCACCCCAAGCCTACCCAGGTTAAATAAAAAACAAATACTTTTGTCAAATTATTAAATGAAAATATATATGACACTAGTACCTTATTTTCTATGACAGTTACTCCCATCTGGATGTAAACAACATATATGCACACCAGTTCAAAAATATACATACAGTATATGATAGGGGCAATCTATGACTTGGCCTAGATATTCCAAAATGCAGAAATTCTGATATACTCCAGTCAAAACAGAAACTGTGATTTTATGCACAACTGAATATTACTCAATTGAATCTGTTGCCAAAATATATAAAGATCTTTTGCTCTGTAAACTAGAAGATACACATTGTAGTAACAACATATAAGAATCTTGCAGAGAAGTTTTTCAGTCAGGAGATGGACAATCAAACATCTAAGAAAATATCACGCTTACCACCCCATATGAAAACTGCAAACTTTAAAATAGTTCTTTTCTGCAATACTTAAGTAAGAAAAACAATTATAACCACTAACATTTTGTTACATCAGTTTTATCTCCACCGAACCCCTGTTCAGATTTGACAAACACTGCAAATAGACAGAAACATTGCATACATTTTCAAATATGTTGTGTCTCTTCCCAAAACAAGGTTATCAATTTTTCATGATCCCCTTCAGACTTACCCCTGTTCTCATTCTGTATATGTTTATTTTTATTCAGTTTCATCTCCCTGGTCTTTAATGGCATACATGTAGCCCCCCCCCCCCATTATACTTTCACACAATAGTTGCTGTGATGTCATCAGTGTCAGTCAGTGGCTACTAATGTTGATACCACTGCTTGAACAAGATGCTATTTTGTTGATTATATAAAATATGGGGGAACTGCTTCAGCAACATCATCATTGTGAATATAGATGTTTTTAAAAGTAGTACTGTCTGCGTCAGCAGTCACTAATCGATTGCGATCAATAACTCCACTGGTCAGAGCACCTACAGTGTAGTGGTGCAATATGGTAGGCTACATACAGAGCTATTTTTAAACACAGTGTAGACAGAGAATAAGAAATAAGAGACGTATACAGAAAGAGAAAACAGTGTAGGTAGGTAAGATGTGGGAATACTGCAATGTGCCCCATCCCTTGTTATGAAAGTTTAAAAAAACATAGGCAAACGGCATTTAGGAAAACGAAAGTGGAAAACAGTATTACCATCAGCAGTAGGATCTGCAACTCTAGAACTAAGAGAGCCTTCTGAGGAGGTAATCTTTCTTAATATTGTGGGACCTGTGAAAATCAAGTCAGCATAATTAATGAACATTTCTAACAACGCCTAGAATAGAGAACTTCAAGAATAACACATGAATTAGACACATCTAATAAGCAGTTAAATGGTCAGTTACAGAACTTGAGTAAAGCAACACAGCTGTTGTATTTTGTAACTGATTTCAGTACTTCTCTAACTAAAAGGAACATTACAAAACCAGCATGGCATCCAACAAAAACCCCACTGTAGCAAAACAATGATTCAAATACTATGTCATAGATACCCCTACTCAAATCAGGGAGGGTGAGGGTGGTGAAACAGAGAAACAGAGGTGCATCCCTCCAGTTATACCTCTCCACAATTCATATGCCATTCTGGCAATGTGTGCTTCCTCTATGGAGGCACCCGCAGTGGAGACCAAGGAGGATGCTGGGAACCTCCACAAAGGAGACCCACAGGAGGGTGGCGTGGGACTCTCAGGGGAATAAAGCAACTTCTGGTGGTGGACTCAATTGTTAGGGGGGGTAGAACTGGGGGAGTAAGGGGAGAGGGATGTAAGGCGCCTGCCTGGTGCCATGGCTTGGAGGGACAGGGAGTGAATCCTCAGGATCGCAGAAACAGCTGCATGGGGGAGAGAGATGGATGTCATTGTTCACCTAGGGACAAATGACCTGGCTGGGAAAGGGATCAGAGTAGTGCAGGAAGAGTTTGTGGAGTTGGAGAGGGGCCTTGGACAAGTAGTACGCATGGTAACTGTCTCGGAGGTGCTGCCTGTCTATGACATGAGTGAGGCTAACGTGCTCCACACCATGGGATTCAATCAGTGGTTGAAAAACTGGTTCAGAGCTCAGGGATTTCACTTCACTGGGGACTGGGGTTCCACCTGGAGTGATGCAGGCCTATACAGGCATGACAGTCTACATCTGTTCAGGAGGGGAACCAGGATCCTAGGTGATAGGTTTAAATAATTCACTGACAAGCATTTAAACTAGCCAATGGGGGAGGCACTGGAAAGGAGCAGGGAAATCCCAGCCCACCCCCCAAAAAATCAGGGTAGTATATAAGGTAAAGACCAAGACAGAGACGTCAATAGGGAGAAAGGCAGGGGTAAATGGAGAAAATGACAAAGGCAATAAGGACAGGTATGGGGCAAAAAGGGGTAAGGCCATCAAGAAAAGGAGGGTAATGAGAACCAATGCCCGTAGTCTGGGCAACAAGCTCCCTGAACTGGTGGCCTTTATGGAAAAGGAATGCCTGGCTATTGTAGCAGTTACAGGAACATGGTACACAGAGAACCATGACTGGGATGTTAACATACCAGGGTACACAACCTACTGGAGAGACAGGGAGGGTAGAAGAAGGGGAGGAGTAGCTCTCTATATAAGGGAAGGGATAAAAGCAACGGAACAAAGGAGTAAACAGGGAGAAGAGGAGGCACTGTGTGTTACCTTAGAGACTAGAAATGGCACCACAATCTGCACAGAGGTTGTATACAGACCCCCATCTCAGGGGAAGGGAATGGACAAGGATATGATAGAAGGCATCCTTAGGATGACAGAGAAAGGGAAGATATTGCTGATGGGGGACCTGACTATGCCAGACATTAACTAGAGCACCTTTGCTGCAGCCACATCCAAGAGCAGGGCCATTCTCAATGCCCTACAGGGAACATGCCTCATAAAGCTAGTGTTGGAACCCACTTAGGAGGGAGCAATCTTAGACCTTGTACTCTCAAATGGGGACATTGAGAGGATCTCAGATCTAGAAGTGCATAGCCATCTGGGAACAAGTGACCACCAAACAGTGTGGTTCATGATAAACTCAGTTGCAGAGTCAAGCCATACAAAAGTGATGGTACTGGACTTCAGGAGGGTTGACTTTGGCAAGATGGGAGAATGCCTTAGAAAAGCACTAGCAAACAGGCAAGGAGGAGGGGTGGAGCAACAATGGGACAACATCAAAACTGCCATCACAGAGGCAGCAAGCCTTTGTGTGCAGCAAATAAATCAAAAAAAAAGAAAAAGCCACTATAGTTCTTCAAAGAGGTGGCGGGGAAGGTTAGGGAGAAAAAGATAACATTTAAGAAGTATAAGGAAACACAGAAGGAACAGGACAGAGAACTGTACCAGTTAAGGCAGAAGGAAGCAGGGAAGGCAATCAGAATAGCGATGACCCAAACTGAGGAAAAGATAGCCAACTTGGTTAAGAAGGGAGATAAAACCTGTCATAGGTACATTAGGAAGCTTAGACAGACAAAGGGAGGGATAGTGAGGCTGAATAGAATGGACGGTGGATGGGCAGAGATGGACAGGGAAAAAGCAGGGATACTGAACAAATACTTCTACTCAGTATTCACAAAAGAGGAGGAGTGGGGGAGGTGCCTAATCCAATTAACAGAAGCACGCTGGATAAGGGGGTTGATCCCAGTCCTTTCACAGAAGAAAGGGTTCTGTAATGACTCCTAAAACTGAAGGTGGACAAAGCAATGGGGCCTGATGGGATTCACCCCTAAATTCTAAAAAGAAATAAGGGGAGAACTAGTGACACCACTGGCTGCCCTTTTTAACAAATCATGGGAGCATGGTATGGTACCTGAGGACTGGAGGAAGGTGGATGTGATTCTCCTTCATAAAAGTGGGACCAAGACAGAGGCATGAAACTACAGAACTGTCAGTTTGACCTCTGTGGTAGGGAAAGTGATGGAATCACTTCTGAAGGAAAGAATTGTTGAGTACCTAGAGGCCAGTGGGGCACAGGACCCAAGGCAGCATGGGTTCACAGCAGGAAGGTCATGGCATACGAATCTAATCGATTTCTTTGACTGGGTGACCAAAGTAGTAGATCAGGGAGGGGCTGTGGACATGGTCTGCCTAGACTTTAGCAAGGCAATTGACACAGTCCCACACAAAAGATTAATAAACAAATTAGCCAGCCTGGGAGTGAGTCCTAGGGTGGTAGCCTGGGTAAAACATTGGCTGGACATCAGGACACAGAAGGTAATAGTAAACAGAGTCCACTATGAAGAAAGGGGTGTTACTAGAGGGGTACCACAGAGTTCAGTACTGGGTCCAGTCCTTTTTAATGTCTTTATTAGTGATATTGCAGAGGGAGTGGAAGGAAAAGTATGCCTCGTTGCAGATGACACAAAGATCTGCAACAGGGTTGATACACAAGGTGTGGAAAGGATGAGAAGGGACTTGGCAAGGTTGGAGGAATGGTCAGAAATATGGCAGCTTGTATTCAGTGCAAAAATGTGCAAAATAATGCACCTGGGAAACAAAAACCCAGGGGAAGAGTACACAATGGGGTGGGAGGTAGTAACAACAATAAAAATGGAAGGGGGTAATCATAACAGATGACATTAAGTTTGGCAAGAAATGTGAGAGGACAGTAGGGAGGGCTGGGGGGATACTGGGATGTATAGGGAGAGACATCACCAGCAGAAAACAGGAAGTTGTTATCCCTCTGTACAGCCAGTTGGTTAAACCCCATCTGGAGTACTGCATCCAGTTCTGGAGATCCCATCTCCGCAAAGACATAGACAGGATAGAGGCAGTCCAGAGGAGGGCAACTAAAATGGTGCAGGGTCTCCAAGAGAAGTCATATGAGGAGACACTAAAGGAGCTTAATATGTATACCCCTGAGGAAAGGGGGGGCATGATAGAAACTTTTAAGTACCTCAATGGAATCAACAAAGTCCAAGAGGGTAGCATCTTTCAGAAAAAGAGATGTGCAAGATCAAGGGGACACAATTTGATGATAGAGGGGGACGGCTCAGGGGAAATGTGAGGAAGTATTTTTTCACAGAGAGGGTGGTGGATGCATGGAACAGTCTTCCTGAGGAGGTTGTGGGGTCTAAAATTGTGAGAGAACTCAAGAATGCATGGGACAGACATAAGGCAATTCTTGTGGTTGGTAGGAAGAAATAGGCTGTTGGTTAACTAGGATCTGCAGCTTATCCATTAGGTAGAGAAATGGGCAGACTAGGTGGGCCAAGCAGTCCTTATCTGCCGTTAAATTCTACGTCTTTATGTAGCTTAGATTAAATGCAAAGAAGTGCAAAGTAATGCACCTAGGAAACAAAAACCCAGGGGAAGAGTACGCAATGGGGCGTGAGATACTAACAACAACAAAAATGGAAAGAGACCTGGGGGTAGTCATATCAGATGACCTTAATGTGGGCAAGCACTGTGAGATGGCAATAAGGAGGGCTGGTGGGATACTGGGATGCATAGGGAGAGGCATCACCAGTAGAAAACAGGAAGTTGTTATTCCTTTGTACAGACAGTTGGTGAGACCCCATCTGGAGTATTGTGTCCAGTTCTGGAGGCCCCATCTCCACAAGGACATAGACAGGATGGAGACTGTCCAGAGGAGGGCAACTATAATAGTTCAGGGTCTGCACCAGAAGACATATGAAGAGAGATTAAAGGAGCTTAATATGTATTCCCTCGAGGAGAGGAGGGGGAGGTGGGACATGATAAAACTTTCAAGTACATCAAGGGAATCAACAGAGTCCAAGAGGGTAGCATCTTTCAGAAAAAGAGATATGCAAGAACAAGCGGGCACGATTTTAAGATAGAGGGGGGATGGCTCAGAGGTAATGTGATTAAGTATTTTTTCACAGACAGGGTTTAGGATACATGGAAAAGCCTTCCTGAGGAGGTAGTGGAGTGAAAAACAGTGAGGGAATTCAAGAATGCATGCGACAGACATAAGGCAATTCTAGTGGGGGGAGTAGGAGGAAGTAGGCTGTTGGTTAACTAAGATCTGCAACTTATCCATTAGGTAGGGAAATGGGCAGACTAAGTTGGCCATGCGGTCCTTATCTGCCATCAAATTCTATGTTTCTATGAATCTATGTTTTGTCTATTCTAAGCTTGCAGCTTAAAATGCTGCAGCTGACTCCATGGCACTGAGTGATGGGGGACAAGTCTGGCATGATGGCATCCCAGATTTGCATCCGGAGTCTGGGACATCAGAGGCAGAGGCTGGCATGCATGGTGCAAGACTAGTCCTTTTGATGCTCTCTTCCTGTCCTCCCGAGGGGGGGGGGGGTTCCACATTGCTGGTGGTGGCAAGTGGAGGCGCTAGTTATGGGGTGGGTGAGTACGCACCATCTGGCAAACACATTCAGGTCAGCTGTGCATGTGCATCAATGAGGAGGAGACTACTCGAGGACACAGAAAAGGGAAAATTGACTCTCTGGTATGCCAGATGATTGCTTCTCTACCCCTCCCCATGCCTGGACCCTCCTGGGGCACACTCAATGGCTATGCTACCTCTGGCACCAACAGCTACATTCCTCCACTAGTCTGCTGCATGGCCCCCAGTGGGGATAAGCCAGCCACTTGGAGAGGGACAGTTCAAGAGCTCTCATGAGTTGATTTGCCATGACGGTCAGGCGAAGCCCCCGGCAGGGATATACTGGCCCCTAGAGGTGACCAGAGGTCTGGACAGGGGATGCATGGCCCAGTGGAGTGTCACCAGGAAGTGTTAGTCTGGTGGGCACAAGAGGTGGCATTATGGGGCCCAAAGAAGCAAAACAAAAATGCTGGTGCATAAGCAACTACTACATTACGTCCTCCATCACAAAATAGTCACTAAAAACACAATCATTTTTATGACCCTAACTCTTCCCATGTTGTGTACTATTAAAAGTAATGAATGACATAGATCCAGCCCATTTTTCTACCCTCCATGCTGGTGCAATCTTTATCAGTCTCACTAAGGCTTTTGAAACTGTGAACCAAAAATCCTTATTCATAAATGTTGTCAATAAGGCATGGATGGAATGCTATGACCTGGCTGTGTTCCTATCTGTTACCAGACCTCAACTGAAAATAGGCAAATGGTACAGGAAACATTCTCTACCAAACTCTCTCAAAATTAGAGTTCCCAAGGGCTTCAGTCTTAGGCTTCTGTCTTCATAAACAATCTCCAATTTGCATGCAATGATCACAACACCAACATACACTTATACAACTATGACGCTGCTACCTACATTGAAGCCTGCCTTGATGTAGCACAATGTCTCCAGTTACCGAGTGACAAAAGGGATTAACTACAACTGATACTGTCTTGTTTCCTACAGTAACTCTGCTGCAAAATACTGCAGTATTAAGATGCATCCTGGCAGGCTCCACTATATCCATGTGTAACCCGGGCACAGTCTACCAGTGGTCTACTAATCCTGCCTTGTGGGTACAATCAAGGTTGAGAACCCTGGGCTCTGTTTGTGATGGTCTGAGAGTTTGTTTCCAAATGATTTCACAATAAACATGACATCTCCACCCAGAGTAAGGTTTTGTGAGCCAGCTGGTAGTGGGACACAACCCTCTGGGATGTTGTACCTACCTCCCTCCATTCCCAGACACCCCACACACAGCAGTACTCTCTACATCATTCATTCATTCATTCATTCATTCATTCATTCATTTATTTATTTCACAGAATTACAGTACCTTTGAGCCATGGGCCCATTTGCAAAGGTTCCACGTCAAAGATAAAAAAAAATATGAGACAAGATAATACAAGCTCAGTAACTATTAAAAGAAAAGAGTCAAACTGAGAAGGAGTATGGCAAATAGCATACAAAGGGACATAAATAAGCTGAAAGAGCAAATCAGGAGGACTCAAACTTTACGTGCCAGAAAACAGCACTGTCAAAAAGTAAAAATGTGGAAAGAGAATAGAAAGTAATTGAGGAAGAGGGAAGAGAAAGTGGAGGGAAGGGAAGATAGGATGAGGAAAGGGGGAGAGCAGTAGACCTTAGGGAATGCATGGGCAAGGAGAAAGGGGAGGTGATAGGACAGGAGAGGGGAGGACTTTGCAATTCAATACTAACTTTATAATTAGAAGAGATCTCTAATAATATGCTCACTGACATGATCTGAAGAAAAAAAATAAACACAGCATTATTCGCAATAGGTGATAGGAGTAGGAAGGGAATACCTGGAACAGGGTTAACCAGAGGCTTAAACATTCAATTATATGGCAGATAAAAGCAATGCAAGATAATTCCTTATGGGCACTGAACATTAAACATTAAGCAGGGAAAAACAATGCCCAACCTCCCACTGGCATGCAATCTGTGAAGGCACAGACCCCCCCTACCATCTGGTAACAGACCCCCTAGTCCTACGCTGAGGTTTACCAGACTGGTGCAGGCCTGTTGTTACAGCGGGTAGGCCAGCATTGGTGCAATTAAATGCAGAAAACAACACACTTGCTTTAACTGTAGCTATGAACTTTAACTGTGGCTGACTTGCAAACAATTTTTGAACTGCTTTCCCAAGTTTGCAGGACAGTCCTGCTTACTCATGGTTTGGTGAACAGTCTACGTGACGCAAACAGGCTAGAGTAGTTCAAGCACTCTGGGGTTCTTGCGACACTCTTGAGCTGGCTGTTGGCTGGGTGGCCACATTCAGATGATCTTCAGATGTAGGCCTGGACCTCTTTGGTGGGTGGCAGCTGAACACCTTTCTCTGGCATTGCAGTTGGTAGGACCTCTCTGGTGGGTGGCAGCTGAACACCTTTCTCTGGCATTGCGGTTGTCAGAATCTGTCCAGTGGGCAGCAGATGGACACCTTTTCTCTGGCATTGCAGTTGTCAGGACCTCACTGGTAGGTGGCAACAGAACACCTTTTCTGGATCCCTGAAGAAAATTTTCAGCCACCCAGATGGATATACTCAGAACCAGGGGACACCCAGGCAGGATGTTCCTCTCAGGAACTGACAGTTTCTTATAACTTTTCTGTCAGAATCTGCTGAGACTCACTATGCAGACATGCTTTTCTGTTAAGCCTGTCAAAACAGTAGCAGCAGGTAGGCTTTAAGGTTGACTAAACCTCTTTTGGCAGATGAGGCACTTCCCTGGTCTGGAGACGCAGTCCAAGCCCCTCTGACTGGCTTGAGGGCTCCCACATGACTACCTCAAACTGAACTGTCTCTGGGGGTTTCAGTGAAGAAATGCCAGCAGTCCATTGGCTGAGACCACAGTCCGTTAGGTGCTCGATGCCCCATTGGTCCTCAGAGGGTGTCAAACATATTGTCTACACCCCTTTTCCCAGAAGCCATCTCTGCAGTGCCTTGAGCTCCTCAGATGCTGATTGGCTGAGTTTGGGTCAATGTTCACAAATATGGCTGCTGCAATATGGTGTATTTACAGTCCCAGCTTCACAGATCTGCTTCAGGTAAACCAAATAGTTTAAAATGTTAATTATCACAGTATTTGGAAGACTCCCCTGTGCCCTGTTATCCAATTTCCGAAAGGGGCAAAAGAAGGGCTTCCACGTCTGGTTACTGGCTCCACAGAGCTATTCCTCCAGGCAGCATGCTGCATTTGTTCATTGGTGGTGCAAGGACTACATCTCCCAGCAGCCTCAGCTGCTGTCAACTTGCATGCACCTATAGTGCTTCTTCAAAAATAACGTTTGGGGTTCATTGGTCCCTCCCTCATGTCTCTGGATCCTGATTAGCTGATTAGGGGGTCCAGGAGCATGGGGGAAACCTTTGTTACACCTCCAAAGAGGCGTTGGGATGATCACACACTACTGAGCATACGCGGACCGCCAGCCAACATAATCATAGTTCAGCTGCACGGCAGTCACACACTTTGATCCTCCGGCCCTCCTTTTCCAGTACAACTTTGTAGGAGCCAGCAGGAGACCACAAGGGGCACTAATGACCCAGGCAAAGGGACGGTGAGCAGCAGAAGTCCCCCAGGGCTTAAGGTAAGACTCACGCTCTTTTAGGGGGTTACATACTGTATGCATAGACTGAAACACCAGCAACCTCAACAACTTAATATAGTCATCAGCAAAGCACAGATCTGGATGGACCAACACAGATATACTTAACAACAGCAAAATCAAAGTAATTCCCTTTCAAGGTAAAACACCATCCAAATGTTCCTAAAATTCCAGAATTGCCAGACAAAAACTTTGTTCTTTTGTTCCTGGAACTGCCTTTCTCATCCACTAAGAAATTAGTACTTACCAACTGTGAATGTTAGCTCTGGACTATGGCAGTGGACTATATAGGATAGCTAGGCTTCTTGCAATACAATATTGCAACTGCATATAACAGAATTTGTAGAGTATCTCTGGACTGGGTAAAATAACCCAATATTTAGTTATTTACTCATTTTATTTATTAATTTGGAACTTTCAACATCAGGATAGCCTTAGTTAAATTGCATTCTAGGAAACCAGCCACTGTCATTCCTCTCCCTAAGGGTAGTGACCCCTCAGCTTCAGACCACTACCACCCTATTTCTCTTCTCTCTACCCTACCCTTGCTAAACTCTAAGTGCATGTGGTACTCTCTCAACTCTCCGTATTTCTTGACTCCTCTTCCTTCCTCACCCCTTTCCAGTCTGGTTTCCATAAATCTTACTCCACATCTACCTCCCTCCTCAGGCTCACTGACGCGATCCTGACAGGTATGGCCCATGGCCTGGTTACCTCTGCTATCTTCATCAGTCTGGCCAAAGCCTTCAACACTATAGCCCACCCCCTTCTCCTAGTCCAGCTCTCTGCTGCTGAGCTCTCTACTCAAGCCACAGATTGGTTCCGTTCCTACCTCATGGGCAGAACTCAAGCTGTCAAAACTGGCAGCTCCCTGTTCCCCTCTGCCCACTCCCTAGCCACACTGGCGTCCCTCAAGGCTCAGTGCTCAGACCCATCCTCTTCTCCATCTTTCAAAATTCCCTTCCCTTCCCTCTGCATGTACATCTGCATCCATACAATGTGTGCTGATGACACTGTCATATTTGCCTCAGGCTCCTCCATACCAGACCTGACAAGCAGACTCCAACTGACTTTCACCAATATCCAGCACTGGTTCCAGTCAAATCAGCTTTCCTCAAATGCAAAAACATCTGTCTCTATAACTTTTGGTACCGTCAAAAACTCTAAACTGCCAGCTCTGCCATCCTTCCACACTTTGGATGGGACTAGCCTTGAGAACGTCACAACTTTCAAGTACCTAGGAGTTTGGCTCGACTGCCACGTAGACTTGTCTACTCATGTGGACTACTTACACAGAAAGCTTCGCCCTAAACTTGGTGTGCTGTATAGGAACCGAGGGTTCATCCCTCTTCTGCCCTGCAGAGCCATTGTGCAGAGAATGTCTCTTTTCTTCTGACTACAATGACACTGTCTATGCTAGTGCTCCCAAGTCTACCCTGGCCAGACTGGATCCACTCTTCAACTCCTGTAAGTTTGCCCTGGATTGCCCCCCTCCCCAAACCCACCACTTGCCACCTCTGCACCTCTCTCTCCTTTCCCTCCCTTGAAGCCAGACAGCGTGTTCATTACTCCTCCCTTATTGCTAAGTGCTGGCTGGGCTCCCTCCCATCCCACCTTATGTCTCTCCTCTCCTCTCCTCCCCTTCAAACCCCTCCTATTCTTTCCATAGCTCTAACCTCTGCTCTCTAACTCTCCCATCCAGGCAGACCTCAGCTGGGCAAGCTGCTTTCTTTTTCCATCTTCCCAGTCTCTGGAACTCCCTCCCTGGCCCTATTCTTTCTGCTATCTCCATCCACTCCTTCTCCAGTCTTATACATGATTACTCCACCCCCTCCCGTAACTGTCCTGAGTCCCCCCCGTTATTTCACCCATACCTTCCTTTTCCTGGCTCTTCACCTCCCTTCTTTTCCACCTTACTCTCATACTACATATCTCCCCTCCCCTCCTCCTCCCCCATTCCTCAACCACCTCTACCTACCCACCCTAATTATGGACCTCCCTTGTCTCCTTCCTATGCTCTACTTTCTCCTGTCTCCCCTCTCTACTCTTCATCCTTTGCTAGACTATGCTTAGCAACTTGTACTAACCTGGTTCACCCCCTATTCTTGTAGGCAAATGTTAAGAAACTTCTGTTGCTGCATTTTCTGTAAATAATTCCTATGTATATGCTCTTGTACATTCAGAGTATATTACTCGATGTTTAATTTAGGATATATTGTATAAAAGTGTGCCTTGATATGAGTGCACATTCTCTGTAAGTATTTTTACACTGTATGGATATGTATTTCTCCCTCTCCCCTCTCCCCCAGGACACTTCTAGAAACAAGTTGTTTATGGCTCATTATGTCTCTCCTGGTGAAACATTTGAAATAAATAAATACTTTTCAAGGGTTTGCTAGGGCAACATTAAATATAGCAGCAAAGTATTCATGACTTAAATTACTTAACTTACATATATACAATTGGTTTCATAAGTACAATAGCTAGGGTTACTCCTAGCTACCTGTGCCTGTTGCCTACCCCTTGGTCATTCCCCTTCTTTTTCCTTGCTACTCCCTGCTCTCCACTCCTTCCCATTATGCCTCCCTTCTCCCACCCCCTCACTATCCTCCGCCCATCCCTATTTCATTCCTCACCTGCCACCTGCTCTCCTGTTCACTCCATTCCCCTACTATCCCACCAGTTCCCTCCCTCCCTCCCTCTCATGTTCACTCCATTTCCCAACTATCCCACCAGCTCCCTCCCCTCCCATCCTCATTCTAGTTGCCTCCCATTCCCCTACCCTCCTCTATTCATCCCCTGATCCATCCCTCACAGTCACCTCTATCATCACTGACTTCTCCTTCCCCTCCGCTATTTCTTAACCCCATCTACTCTCTCATGCTATTCTGTCCACCCTCCCAGCTCTATATCAACCTGCTGGAGATGTCCCCTCTCTTGCCCGCCACTACTGACACTGCTGCAAACCAGTGCATTTAGTCTCTGGTCCTCAGATACAGCATACT
Organism: Neoceratodus forsteri; assembly: GCA_016271365.2. NCBI lineage: Eukaryota > Metazoa > Chordata > Ceratodontiformes > Ceratodontidae > Neoceratodus > Neoceratodus forsteri. Next base: position 99,792,999 of record CM028138.1, on the reverse strand, counting down.
GCTTGACAATGCCTCTGACTGTGCCGTTTTACAATCTTGTGCAACTAACATGTAAAAAAGTGTCTCACCCTCATGCTGTTGTATATACAACTTTCATTTGTTATGACTGTATGATTTTGCTACCTGTATGTTTGTATATTACCAGACTTTCTGTAATGTACCCTAACCCCCCCCCATGTCTTTGATGTGGAACCTATATAAAAGAGCCTTTGACTCAAAGGTGTTAATCCGGAATGAATGAATGAATGAATAAATAGGGTTCCATTGATAAGATGGTGTAATTTATACATTGTTTAAACTGCTCCAGAGTTACCTCTGACATATACAGTTACACAACATTTAGGGCAAAATGTGTTTTTTCAAATAATAAATGTCTGGTTGTGGGCAACGGGGGGGGTTATGTTGTGTTATGTAACAGGGCATAACAAATGAGTGGCATCTATTCACTAAAGATGCAATGTATGGCCATTTATACCTTGTGACAGTTGTATGGTTTGTCTAAATACTTACCCATAAAAGATGACTTGAACTGAGCAAGGCTGCCAGCAGACTTCATATGACCTGAATATGTATTCCAGCTTTTTGGGTGCTGCAATGCTAAATGCATTTTTAAATCATAATTTGCTTTGTTTGGGGTCATGGGGAACTTCCCTTGTTTATGACTTTAGCCTATATGTAGAGGTGATTTTGGTGAGCAGATCACTAAAGTAGTCAAGGGGATATGCCCTCAGTGCATTATATATTGACCTAACCCACTGCAGCCCTCTTCTACAGTATGTTCAAGAGCTAGGGTTCCAGTTAATTTTTATTGGTCACAATGATGTTTTGTGTGACAAATGTACTGTGTAAACTTGCACGCTGGGTTGTAGATAACAGTTAACTTATTTTTACAGTTAATTTGTTCATTGAATTATTTCCCATTTATAAAATACAGTACAGTACTAAGCATACTATAATTATATGCACTTATTTGTATAGTATAAAGTATAAATAAAGTAGCATGTTAACACCTTATACAACAATTAACATTAAGTGCTAAGTAGACTAATATGACAGAGATAAGTATGTATATAGGGTGTTGCATTAATGAAATAAGATACCTGTATTGTTTATGAAAAGAGGAAGAAAATATATAATGGGTTATTATAAAATTCGTATTTATTTAACCGTGTATTAATATAACCACTAATAGGAGTTGCATGGAAGGATGAATATATCATGCTATATATGCAAAATAATACCACAAGGGAAGGTTTGATAAAATAACTTCTCTATTTCTGAAGAAAGTTTAAATAGTCTTGCCAACATAAATAAAACTCATTGAGTCGGCCTTGTATCAGATATGACATCCTTTCCAAAGAGACAAAATGGGTTAGGCTGTTCAGAATATCTGCCACAAAAGGTATTAACTGAGTTTTCCATTGCATTAGTATCAACCTTTTTACCTGCATAAATAGAATACGTAGCCATTTATGCTGGTATTGTGTTAGTTTTGTATTTTTATCTATAACACCAAGTAAACAAAATTTGGGTTCAAATGGAATATAGCGGCCAATAAATTTAGATACTAGATTAGAGATAGATTGCCATAATTTATATATTGGTTTACATGTCCATAATATGTGTAGAAGGTCTCCATTTGGTAAATTGCATCGCCAGCAGTTGTTATTAGATATTAAACCCAATTTGTGCAAATGAGAAGGAGTTCTGTACCATAAATATAATATCTTATACTGTATCAGCATGCTGCGTACATCTCTAAAAGTATTATGACAGGATTTCCAGCATTCATCCCATTGAGAGTCAGATATGTTATCTTTTAAAGCTGCATTCCATTTGTTTTTGGCCTTAATAGATTGGTTTGGTAACATATCTCTAATTAGTTTATAAATCTTGCTGACCAACCCAGAGGAGGTATTAATCCATGAGTTAATGTATAAAGAGTTTATAATTGGTTTAGTGATTTGTTGAGTAACATGAAGTGTAGCAGAGCGGATTTGCAAATATTTCCAGAATTCGTTTTTGGAAATATGCCATTTTGCCTGCAAATTGCCAAAGGTATCTAATGTCTTACCTTTATCACAAGAATATCCTTCAAAAATTATATTCTTTAGTTTCCAGGAATTACAATATATGGGTTTGTTCTCCAAGGTGATTTTTGAATTTCCCCATAAAGGTGTAAAAGTTATAGGGGTAGGGTCCATTTTAAGCCATTTATGCAATTTAAACCAATAATAAATAGATGTTTTGATTGTGGGATGATTGTTTATTTTAGAGTTTGATGAAGAATATATAAAACTATTGGGTATTCATCCACTACATAAGGAAGCTTCCATATCAAGCCATAATGGTGAATTATAATTAGGTTTAGAAAACCATTTAATAGTTTGCACTCCTCTGAATGCCCATAGGTAGGCCATGAACCAAGGTAAGCCAAAACCTCCTTTAGACCAATGAAAGCGTAATTTAACACAGTTAAACCTAGGCGCTAGGCCCTCCCATAAAAAGTCTCCTACTATTTTGTCAATTTTTTGAAGTAAGCGGGGGGAGATTTTAAGTGGGATACAAGAGAATAGATAAAGAATTGTAGGAAAAATATTCATTTTTATAGCAGCAATTTTACCAGGGAGAGAGAGGTTTAGATTTCTCCATTTATTTAGGTTTGTTTGGATATCTGTAAGTAAAGGCTGGAGATTTAATTCCCATATTTTATTAAGGTCAGGAATTATTTTTATCCCTAAGTAGGTGATGCCCTGAGAAGCCCACCGAAAACCTAGTAGATTATTTATAGAGGGATTGCAGCATTTATTTAACGGTAATATCTCTGTTTTTTGGTAGTTGACTTTCAAACCAGAAAGTTTAGAGAACATATTAAGTGTCTGAGTAAGTGGTTGTATAGATAAATCTAGATTTTCAAGTAGAATAAGCATATCATCTGCATATGATAGAGATGTATAATGCGTACGCCCTATGGGTATTCCTGTGATATCTTTATGTTGTCTTAAAAGAGCAGCAAAAGTTTCTAGAGCTAAGATAAACAGAGATGGAGAAAGTGAGCATCCTTGCCTGGTTCCCCTTTCAAGCTTAAAGGGCTTGGATAGCGTAGAATTAGTAAGAACTCTAGCTTGAGGGCTTGTATAGAGAAGTTTAATCCAAGAACAAAAAAGATTACTAAAACCAAAGCGATTTAGCACCAGATAAAGAAACTTCCAGTCTAAAGAATCAAAAGCTTTTTCGAAGTCAACAGCTATGACTGCAGCAGGTGAATTAAGAGATTGGGCCTTATGCATTAGATTAATTAAAGAGCAAAGATGATCAGATCCTGTCCTGCCTTTAACAAAGCCCACTTGTGACCTGTGAATTAATTTAGAGATATGTGGTTCAATACAATTAGCTAAGATTTTAGCGAATATTTTACCGTCTGTATTAAGTAAAGAAATGGGGCGATAATTCTCCGGGAGGGTATTATCCTTTTCTTTTATGGGAAGAACAGTGATGATTGCTTCGGTCATAGCATGAGGTAGTACACCTTTCTTAGAGGACTCTTGAAATACGTTACATAATATGGGACATAGTTGATCTGCTAAGAGTTTGTAGAAATCCACTGGATAACCATCTCCGCCTGGACATTAACCAGATTTAAGAGAAAAGAGTGCCTTCTTTACTTCTTCTTCAGTAAAAGGTGTGTCTAAGGAGCATATTGCATCTTGGAGAAGTTGGGGGAGCATTATTCTATCAAGAAAGGATGTAATATCTGGGTCTGATGCTGAAGAAAATGACTTATATAACCTTTTATAAAAGGAGGTCATAATCTTATTAATTGAGGATTCATTGGTTTGAATTCCACCTACCTGATCTTTTAAAGCTGCAATATGACATTCCATTTGTTGCATTCTAAGTCTATAAGCAAGTATTTTACTCCCCTTTTCCCCTCCTTCCCAATATTTATGTTTTATTCTTAATAATGCAATTTCTGTCTTACGAGCAATTATTTAGTTGATCTGCATGCGTAATTGTAAAATTTCATAATGCAAAGGAGATGAAGTATTGGGGTGAGGGTTAGCCATGTATAATTTTTGTTTTTCTTGAAGTGGATTCTCAAGGTTTTTAATTTTTTGTTCCCTAGATTTCCTCCTATGCACTGCAAAGCTAATTATTTTGCCCCTTAAAGTAGCTTTAAGTGCTTCCCATATAGTTCCCATAGAGGTATCTCTTGGATCATTATGAACAATGAATTCTTCAAGTTGTGTTTTAATCCAGGGTAAAAATTCTGGATCTTTAAGTAGTAAGGGGTCTAGTCTCCAAGAGAAAGATTTTTTAGGAAGGGAGCCCCACATAAGTGAAAGTTTGACCGGGGCGTAGTCGGATATAATTAAAGGATGGATGTTGACTTCTAATATATTCGCTGTAACTTTAGGGGAAGTTAACCAATAGTCTATTCTACTGTAGGATTGGTGACGAGGAGAATAAAAGGTGTAGTCCTTGTCTCTGGGATGTAGAACCCTCCATATATCTGATAAACCCAGATCTTTCATTAATTGTACTACCAAATTTAGGCTTTTAGGATGACTTTCACAGGAGTTATTACTTTTGTCCATGTATGGATCCAAAGTAAAATTAAAATCTCCTCCAATCAATAAAGGCGAATTAGCCAGATTTAGTGAAATTAGCTGATTAATCAACTCTTGAAAAAATTGAGGTTCGTCCACATTAGGCACATAGATATTGACTATTGATAATGGACCTGTAGGAGTATCAAAAGTTATAATGAGCCACCTACCATCCGTGTCTTTCAAAAAGTTAGAAGGTTTCCAATTTAGGTTTTTATGAATTAATATAGCTACCCCTCTTTTTTTTGTGGAGGCGGAGGCTGCAAAAACCTGACCAACCCATTCCCATTTTAATCTAGAGTTGTCTGCATCCAAAAGTTTAGTTTCTTGCAATAGTGCAATCTGTATTTTATGTTTTCTGAGATTATTAAGAATTTGCTTACGTTTACTTGGAGTATTTAGTCCTCTGACATTCCAGGTACATATTGATAGATTAGCCATCATATATAAGTATATATTATCTGTAATGAATTACATAAGAATTCAGGGGACTCATATACCCAAGTAAGTCTAATAGCAGTCTGCAGATCATCTCTATATGTACATCCAGTGTAAAGAAAATTGCTGGCAAGACATTGTAAGGCCAACCATTTAAAGGAATGTATAAAATCTGCCTGATTACCTTCCTGAGTTTCTTCCATGCAGCTCCTTACTAACAAGCTAACTATATTATTTGTAAATAACCAAACTATGTAACAACAGTGCACTAAAGTCATCTAGGATGAACAGAGGAGAGAAGGTTGGTCCAATCAGAAAAGAAAAATACTCAACAGAAGGGGACCAAGACCACTCCTTTGTTCTCTAGGACGTAGCTTATCTAATAAGAACTGTGATAGTAAAACGAAATATTAAAACAAACTAGGGTACTATCCAGTTCACCTTAATAATAGATTGATAATATGTCAAATAGAACAGAATTAGATCGTATTCTACTTAAGATAAAATTAAGATAGAATGGAATCCTTAAACAAACAGTAGGATTCAATACTGAATTTTCACACTATAGGTGTAAATCTAGTTGAGTTTTATCAACATTGTCACCTCTAACATCATAGTAAATTCAAAGTTTGATATTACAGCCAAATTTGGGAAAGAAAGAAGAAAAAAAAAAGGGTTAAAATATAGGGCCAAGGTATAACCAAAATGCCCGTTATTTTACATTAATAGATATGAATTAGCATCTCATCATGAGTGCATCCTGTCACATATGCATATAACTAGTAACTATATGCTTGACATTATATGTTTCACTCGTATATAAGTCATCGTCTTATATAAAGCTTTATAAGGATCTTATAATGTGCATGTGGCCTCAATGCAAATGCAACAAATTAAATTGAGTTAACGTATACAGTGGGCCACTCAAACAATTATCAGCTTTTAACATGTATAAAGTCTATCGATTCACTCTGGCAAACAAATTCAGCCCTAGTTGTTTGAGTATATTAAAAAAAAAAAAAACCCGACGTCTCTGCTATTTCGTCAGTGAGAAGGTCCAATCATACTTGCCATTGTCAGGATACTTCTCTTTAGAGGATTCACATATCATTAACCCTGCAAGACCGGGTTAGAAAATTACTTTTGAATTATGGGGCCAAGGTATAGTAAGAAAGCCCATTACTTTACATTAATGTTCTTAAGATATTAACAATGCCAACGTCTCATCATTAGTGTATCAATTCACATATTGGTGTAACCATATACCTGACGTTATTCATTTTTCTCATGTATTAGCCATGGTCTTGTACAGAGCTTTACAGTAATCTTACAATATATAAGAGGTCCATATACAGATGCAGCTGGTTAGTTTAAATTAACGTATACATCAGGCCCCACAGACAGCTATCATTTATTAACGCATATAAAGTCTACCAATACCGATTGACATATAGATTCAACAATGACTACCGGAACTATTAGAAAATGCATAGCTGTCATCTCTGATGTTTCACCGGTGTAGCAGTTCCTTTGTACTTGCCTTTACCACGATGTTTCTTTTTAGGTGGTTCATTTACTTTTGAATGAGAGTTGTCTGTGTTGCTATTCCAAGAAGCCTCCATGAGGTTACTACCTACATCTGTTCCCAGTAACACGTTTCTCTCTTCGGTTAGGCTTCCATCCAAATTGTGTAAATCCTGCAACAAAGCATATTTATTGTGCACAGGAACATTGGGAATAGCCGTAATATTAGAGATAGGGTTAGATATAGTGTTGCATGTTTTTTCTGGGCTACAGCACTGTGATCTCAAATGATCATTGCCAAATGTTAACAGTTCTTTCACACAATCAGACTGTCTTCTCCTAGACACCTCAAGAAAGTCAGCTGACTGCAATGTATTCTCTACGGGTATCTAGCCTGAAGTTGTGTTGGAACCACCCTCAGTCGGGAACGCAGTTGTAGTAGGCGTCCCTCTGATCTCCGACTCCTCCTCCTGGTGAGTTGTAAAATGAGTTTTCAAAAAGGATAGCAAGGATTCCGGAGTGTGAAAGTCCTTATATGAGTTACCAGTGTAAACCCTCATTATTGCAGGGTATCTAAGGGAGAAGCGAAGTCCTGCCTGATGCATAATTCATCTTGCTGGTGTAAAGGCCCTCCGTTTTATAGATAGCTCCTTTGAGAAGTCACGATAAATATATATTCTGTTACCTTGCCAAATAAGTTGTCCCAAGTCCCGTGATTTCTGTAGAATGAGTTCAACATTAGCATAATTGAGAAATTTGGCAATTATTGGTCTTGGCCTTTGCTGTGCGGAGGGCTTGGGGCCTAATGATCTGTGCACTCGTTCTATAATTAAATCAGCACCGGCTTGCAGTTTGAGTAGTTGCAGCAGCACTAGAGTCAGGAATGTTGTGGTATTGTTAGCTTCCACTCCTTCTGGAAAAACCGAAAATCCGAAGGTTATTTCTATGATTTCTATTTTCCATGTCCTCTAATTTTGATTGAAGTTCTTTGATTATCCGGTCTTGGGATCTAATGGTAGTTTTAAGATCCTGTATTGAATCCTCATTGGTGCGAGTTTTGTTCTCTGTGAAGGCAAGCCGAGAATCAATAGACTTCATAGTTTGCGAGTTATGTTGTGTAGCAATTTTTAAATCGTTCATGTCCGTCGATAGCTTAGTGAACATTTCTTCTATTTTCTGCAAAGAAGATAGCTGCAGCTCGAAGTTTGCCATTGTAACGATCTGTGGTAGGCCTTCCAGTTTTATAGATATCCCAGATCAATAGCCCAAACAAAAGGAAAGAAAAAGAAGAAAAAAAGGACTTTTAAAACTTGCTGTAAACTTGCTCCAGTATTTGTTCACATCAGTAGAGTATTCCCAAGTAACTTAGATGGCTAAAGATGATGTTAGATAGTGTTGATAAGTAGGAGCTCAGTAATCAGACATCCATCTTACTCAGTGCCAGGCCATGCCCCCCAACAGTTAACTTATACACTACTGTTTTGAATGCCATCCTGTGGATCATATCAGCATACAGTACAATGGTGGGAAGACAATTCAGTAGGATTAGTTTGCTTGATTTGATTTGCATATAGTATCACATTTTCACAACCATCTAGTGCTGTACTTGTATGTGCCAGGATGGTGTTGAAGCTATATGACTGAACATTTTCAGAAAACCTAAATTGCAAACTGCTTTTCTTCTTTGCTACTGGTTTCTGTTGGGGTTCTGCAAGGATCCATTTGGGTCAGTTGCTTTTTTGTTTATTTTTTAACATATTTTCCATGGTCTGTATATAGACTAATATTTTACTGTATGCAAATGATGCAGTGGTTTTTGTAGAGGGTGAAAATGTTGTGGTCATGTAGTGTAATGTTCAATTTGATTTTTGTTCTCTACAGCAATGGTTATTAGAACACAACCTTGTCCTGAATGTTTCAAAAACAAAATACATGATTTTCTGTAACTCAAGGAAAAAAATGCCTATAGAAGCAAATACTCCTATCATTACATTCAACGGAATTAGCATTGAAAAAGTAACCATTCTTAAATATTTGGGGCTTTATATAGATAGTTTGTTAACATACAGCTCCCGTATTTCAGATTTGAATGAAACATTACATAACAGATTAGGGGCCAGATATTCAAAACTTTGCCTCAGGGCTAAATTAATACTGCCCCGTGGGCAAACTTAGCCCGGAGCACAAAGCAAGCTATATTAAAAAGGAAATTTATTTATTTTATTTATTTATTTAAAATTTGGTGACCGGGTAGGCCCACTGAGCCCTGAAGGTCCCTTTTTCAGGGGCGACCCAGAATAACAATATATATTTTCATACAGAGAAAGACTTGGGTTATAGAGTAGTTTCAGGTTTGTGAGCAGGTTACAGCCATGGTTTTCATCATGCATCAGTCCTTACAAATATGTTGACAGTAGAATTAACAAAAGGTGCAGAAGAAATGTAATTTTACATAGTAAGCTCATTGTTTACTACTGGCATGGTTCAGTGGAAAGTTAGCTGTGGTACTATGCTTAGAGGGATGTACCATGGAACCTGATAAGGTGCTTGGAGGATCTGGATATTAGGAGGATAGAAGCAAGTGAGGAGGGGATCATGAGCCGTGGCAATGACAAGTGCTAGTATCAGATATAGAGGCATTGAGTCTGGTGCAGAAGTTCATCAGTGAGGAGGCTTCCTGCACTAGGGGTGGGAGTTTGTTCCACAGGTAGGGGGCTGAGTAGGAGAATGACCTGCCGCCAGCATTAATCCTGACTCTGGGAACTTCAAGCAGTGTACATCCAGATGTCCATAGGCTCCTGGGGTTATGTTTGAGTGCGATAGTTCCCAGAGATGCTGGGTGGAGCTGAAGGGCTGAGTAGCTTGAAGGTCAAGCAGAGCAGGGGGTAGTGGAGATGAGAGGTCAGCGAGGGTCAGCGTAGCTGGGCAAGTGTGTCACAATGGTGCCTTCGCAAGTGGTCCTGGGTAGCAAACTGGGCTACCTTGTTATACAGGATTTGCATCTTGGTGACCTCCTGCTTGGCCATGCCCTGTAAGATCAGGGCAGTGTAAGTCAGGGTGGGGGAGGAGGACACTTGTGGCGATTGAGGTCCTGGCCTCAGGGATGAGCTGGTCTTTTAGCCGGTACAGAGTACCAAGTTTGTGGTGTATGGTCTTGGTGACCTGATCCACATGGTACTTGAAGGTAAGGCAATGGTCCAATGTTAGACCTAAGTATTTTAAGAAGGGCACAACCTCAATGTCGTTTCTCAAGACAGCAGTGAGTTGCAGAGATTTAGACCTGTCATGTCCAAGGGCGTTGCATCCGAATAGCACTGCCTTAGTTTTGCCTGCATTTAGGACCATTCTATTTGCTCTCAGCCAGGCCTTGAGAGATGCTAGGTCAGCTTGGAGAAGGGGACCTACAGCTGCAATGTTATCCAGAGATCGGTAGATGATGGTGACTTCCACGTACTGAACGACCGAGCTTCCCCACAGTGGAGGCTTAGGTCATTAGTAAATATCGAGAAAAGGAGTGGCTAAGGATCGAGCCCTGCAGTACTCCCTCTGTAAGGGGTAGAGGACCCGAGGTGGCACCCTTTCAGATGACCCTCTGGGATCGGCCCAGTAGGTAACTCCCAAACCATTTGAGGGCGAGGGGGTCATGGCCAATTTTATCCAGTTTTAGTAGCAGGAGTTTGTGATCCACAAGGTTGAAAGCCTTGGACAGGTCTAAAAAGATGGCGCCAGTGGGTGTCCCATTATCCATTGCTCTGAGCAAGTCATTCAAGAGATGGATGAGTGCTGTGTCAGTCCCATGGTTAGTTCTAAAACCATGCTGTGAACGTGCAATTAGCTGATGGGACTCCAGGTAGTCATGGAGTTGGCCATAGACTAACCTTTTCTGTAGCTTTGCAAGTGTACTGAGCAGGGAAATAGGCCTGTAATTGCTTATATTTTCCCTAGAGCCACCCTTGTGAATAGGGACTGCTTTGGCCTGTTTCCACTGGTCCGGAACAGTCCCTTCAAGTAGGGATCTGTTTATGAGCCATGTCAGGGGTCTGGTGAGGGATGGGGCGCCAGCCTTAAGTAGCCGAGGGTTTATCCCATCAGGACCTCCTGAGCCTTTGTCTTTCAGAGCCCTTAGCAGGGATTGGACCTCTTTTGTCTTCACCAGTCTTAGATGGAAGGACGGACAGTCAAGGCGAGTAGGCTCGATAACATTAGGAACTGAGGTCAGCGAGGGCAGGCCGACCTTGTAGGCATCGAGGTTACCAAAGTGATTGTTGAGGACAGTAGCAATTTCAAGGGAGTCGCTCACTGGCTGACCATTGACCTCAATGGGGCCAGGTTCAGTCATAGTGTTACCCCTGATCAGGTTGTTGACGTGATACCAAAATTGTTTAGGGTTGCCCAAATTGTTTTTTTGTACGTGAGTGACATAATCCCTTTTTGGAAATTTGATGACTCTCTTGCATTTGTTTCTTATGACCTTGTATGACACGAGGTCGGCAGGAAGGGAAGAGAGCTTGAACTTCTTCCAGGCCTTATCTCGACTGACCATAAGGGTTTTTAAGGATGGAGAGATCCACTTGTAGCAGCTACCCTTTGTTCTACGTTTTTTCAAGGGGGCGAAGAGGTTAGCTGCTGTACATACTGCGCTGTGGAAATGTTCCGGAGCCTCAACCAAGGTGAGGAGGAGCTTAATTGGGTTCCAGTCCAGACTGTGTAGATAGTCATTAAACTGTACTGCTGAGAAGTTTGTGTAATCACGAGCAGTGAGTATTCTGGGTTGGATCTTGGGTGCTATGTTCTTCCAAATGCAGAATATGGGGGGAGTGGTCACTTAAGAAGTCTGCTATTATGCCGGCTTTCTGGATGATGGTGGGATTGGACACCAGAGCCCAATCAAGGGTGGTGTGGTTCCCCGATTTGTAGTTAAGTCTGGTTGGTTCTAAGATGACCTGTACCAGGTTTACTTCTTGGGTCAGTGCCATAAGGGCATTGTTAGGGTCCTGGGCCCAGTTTAGGTTGAAGTTACCTAGAATAAGGAGCTCTGAAGAAACAACTTGGGCCATGATTTTTGTTATTGCTTCTAGGGATTGATGAGCTGATTTGGGCGGGTGGTAAACACAGCCAATAGTGAGTTGTTTGTTGTGCCCTAGGGTGGCTTGGATGAATATAGATTCACCATCAGGGAAGGTGTGTTGCTGCAAGACGAGGAGTGATACAGTTAGGGCTACATTGGCGTAAATGAGTACACCGCCCCCTCTTTTGGTCAACCTGTCCTTCGGTACATACTATAACCTTGGGCCAGTATCTTGTGATTGGGGATGTGTGCCTTAAGCCATGTCTCTGAGATGGCAAGGATATCGGGATTGTAGAGATCAAGCCAGGCTTGTACCTCTTGCATTTTTGATCTTAGGCTGCATAGGTTCATATGCGCTATCTTTAACCCCTTTGTGGACACCCAATGGGGGTCATGAGGGGAAGTTATTGAGAAGTTGGTGGTGTTAGGGCCAGGGTTAGGTTGTATGTCACCTGCCAGGAGTAGTAATGCAGATAGAAGGCAGAGTAATTTTGGGCTGGCCGATGGGATTCGGTTGCCTCAGCACATCCTGCTCGCAAAGTGGAAGATATCGTAGCATATCCCCTTTCTTATGAGCTCATGGGCTGAGGAGAAGGCAAGTAAGCTGGAGTGGGGCATTACATTGTAGAGGCTGACAGGAGGGGTGACATTGTACCTTTGTCCCCTTACTTCTGGATGCTCTAAGCCTATGAGCCTGTCCACCTAGAGAAGGGACAGTATATAGACTGTCATCAATAGTACCCCCCCAATGGAGAGAGGGGCCCAAGGGTTGTGTGCCCCATCTGGCACGTGATCATGGGTAAACTTCTGGAGAGGCATGCTATGCTAGCAGAGGTGCCAGTAACAAGCTCTTTTGTCCTTTCTTAGGCAGTTATTCAGACATAGGATGGGTACCCTCTCTATGGAGGAAAGTCAGGTGAAAAACAATAAATCCTCTGTAATAATCAGTCTTAGGGCCGATTATCAGGTGTGAACTGGTATCCTGTTTCTGCTGGGATTTCAGATGATACAATATACCAGTATGGATTTTCTAAGGAATTGGTAGTCAGTAGGAGAATAACCCTGTCCAGCTAGGATGGGGGGGGGGAGCAGGAAAATCAAATCATCCTTGTAAGCATGCCGTAGTGATCAAAGCAGTTTCTGTCCCTTATATTTTCCAGAAGCAGGACTTAGGCAGCAAACACAGTAGACTGCAGGTTCTAGGACTGCCCACAATTATGTGCCACACCCCTTTATCACCAGAGGCCAGTCAGATAGGGTATAGGGTGGAGCAAAGGATTATTTAATAGATGGAGGAGGTGGGGGGGTGGGCGAAAAATTTCAGTTTGAAGGAGCACAGCTAGCATAGCTAACACCAGGTAAATGCAAGCGGCTTCCTCTGAATAGCAATGACATTTAATTGGGCTACTGCACCACAAAAAGTAGCAAGTTCAAAAGTTTCGGTGCACACAGTGCACTCAGTGCTCCTCCATCTCCGTACCGGCAAGGCAAATTCCGGTGGCGAGCTGTCCTAGGTTGGATTGAGGAGGGCTACAGAAGCAAGCCCTCAAACCCTGGAAAGAAAAATAGCCCGGTGCAAAACCAGTTGAATATAGCAGGCAAAGGAAGACGGTAAACAGGGCCAGGAGTGCAGGGCAAAAATTGCCCAGGAATAAGACAGCACTGAATATAGCAACAGGGAAGTGCACACTGCTACTGCAGCTCATTAGACCCTCAAGAAAGCCAGTGTTGCAGGTGGAGAACATTGTGTGTGATTGCAAAGAGATGTCTGACATCTACTGCAAACAACAATGTAAGCCACACACTGCAGAACTGTGCTATGCTGAAGTAAGGTTTGCCTGGACTAACCTGACTGCACAGTGCTAACACATTAGCCTGGTGCAAACTGGTTAGCCCGGGGCAAACGGGAGCTATATTCAAAGCTCCCATGCAAATGAGCCTACTTAGGTAATCCATGGGTAAACAGGTATCTTTGCATCTCATTAGGTGCTGCTTAGCATACATTACCATGCAGTTTGCCCGGTGCTACTGTGTGGAGCACAAAGCTCCCCCTTTTGGTTGAAATGGAAGTATAGGCTGGACGCTGTAAGCCAAGGCATGCCCACAGCATCCCCTGTTGTTTGGAATGGAAGCACAGGCTGGACGCAGCTGGAACTGTGTGCTGGCAGGCTAAGTTAGTGCATATATACCTCCCAACCCCTTGCCTCCTGAATCAGGGACAAGGCTTATAAACATCAGGGACAAAGACCTAAAATCAGGGACACATCCTGAAACATGGTACTATTCACTCAGAATGCTGATCAGGGATCTGTGATAAGATGCATCCTCAGAACAGGAACAAGTCTGTAACTTTAATGTTCAACATTATTGTGTGAGTGTATTCCCCACTGTTCTGTCACAAAACCACAACTTTTATGAGGGACAGAGGAAAATATGGAGGCAACATCAGGGACAGTTGAGAGCTATGGGTGCATACAATGCATCCATGCATATGTGTGCCTGTTTCACACCAGTTTCCCTGGTAGCCTAGTGGTCCTCCCACCCCTCCAGCATGAATTCTGACCCCCATCCGATGTAAGTAAAATGTATTTTCCCTGGTAGTCCAGTGGTCCCCCAACCCCCCAAGCATGATCCCCAACCCCTGTAGCCGTGGTAATAAAATAATTTCCCTGGTGTTCTAGTGGTCCCCCAACCCCCCAAGCACAATCCCTGGACCCCTGGTAACCCCAAAAGACATAATACCTGGTGTTCTAGTGGTCCCCCCCACCCAGAAGTGCACCACCCATCCTCCTTTATACAGACAAGGTACAGTACCAGTGACCGGTTCACCCCTCCTCTCACCACCACGGCCAGCCATCGACTATGGTATGTATGATTGCTACTCCTACGCTCATGCATACCGCAGTTGGCTGCCAGCCGTGGTGGTGAGAGGAGGGCTGAGCCGGTCGCTGGCACCATACCTAGTCTGTGTAAAGGAGGACAGGCGACGCACTTCCGGTGGGGGACCACTAGACCACCAAGTATTGCTGTCTTTTGGGGCTACTGGAGGTCAGAATAGTGTTTGGGGTGGGGGTACCACAAGAACACTAGGGAAATCATTTTATTGCCACGCCTACGGGGGTCGGAGATTGTGCTAGGGGGGTGGGGGGGGACCACTAGCACACCAGGGATTGCCATGCTTATTGGGGCTACTGGGGCTTGGGAATCATGCTGGGGGGGGCACTGCTGCATTACCACCAGCTTTTTGTTAGCAGTATTTGGTGCTGTGCTACTGGTCACACTAATGCCTGTAGCGCGGTGCTATACATTTGAATATGCCGTGTAGCCAGCATTCATGGCCACTCCCCTAACTCCCACCCCAGCATACATTTACTCTTAATGTCAGTGCAATCACACAGTGACAGCACTATTAGGCCTTCTGAATATTGCAGTCTGGTACAAATCCAGTTCTATTCCAGTGCTATGGTTTTGCGCCAGGTGCAATGCATTGAATATCTGGCCCTTGGTGTACTATATAGGATCAGTTCCTTTTTATTACCTACTACAAAACTTCTTTTGTCTCAAATTGTGTTGATTGTATTAACTGACTGTGGTTTATTGATATACTTTGTGGCCACTGAGTCTGAGATTACAAGGGTTATAGAATTATACAATCAGATCACTAGATTTGCCGCTCAATTATCTGCTCAATCCTGTCACTGTGAACTTCTAAAAAAGGTTCAATGGCCCTCCCTCTCCACTAGATTTAAGCTTTGGCTTGACAGCACTGCCAGGAAAATTATTTTAAATAAAGCACCAATGCTTTATAATGAATTTTTCTGACCTAAAGTTTCTCTTGTCTTCATTAAAACTTTTTCTTCTGCTCATTTCAAAACTATTATGTTGAGAACAAGCCTGGGTCAGAAATCACTGCTGTTTCAACTTCCCAGTTTCTGTAATTCCCTTCCACAATATCTTATTGATATGATGCTGGGCCTATCAGTTTTTTAATCAAAGTTGGCAAATTTATATCAACGTTTGATATATGTAATTGTAATTATTGTGTTCTGTTATTATTTATTGTATCTATGCTATAATGTGTTTGTCCTGTGTTGGTATTTGTATTGTTACATTGCTTTATTTATATCAGATCACCCTTGAAAATGGCAGAATATTATTCATTGATTTACCATATTTTAAATAAATAAACCAAACCAAATACTTTATTAAGTATGCATTGTAATTGCTTATTTAGGTCCCTATCAGATCTAAAGCTAGTGTAAAGTACTGTGTCATCTGCATATAGGCGAACATTTATGTTGATTCATGCCATAGATAGGTCATTCACAAACAACATAAACAAAAGTGATCCCAGGACATACCCTTTGGTACATCAAGAGTTAGTCCTCTGGAGTCTGCAGTACTTGTTTACTTTTAATATCTGTATCCTCCACATCAGGTATAGTAGTTTTTAATCCTGGCTATTGTGGTTTCCGGTATTCCTATTTTCTCTAGTTTTATGAGCAGTAGTTTGTGGTCTACAGTGTCAAATGCCTCTGTGAAACCCAGGAAAATGGCACCACTGAAATTCTAGAAGTCCAGTGCATTTGCAGCATCATTTGTGCATTTATGTAGGACAGTGGTGGTGGTGGAGTGTGTGTCTGAAACCAGATTGATCTTCTCTGCAGGGATGTTATTGTCAATCCAGAATGAGAGTACCTGGCTATGTACATGTTTTTCCAGGATTTTGTTTAAGATGGAATGGACAGATTTTGTCTACAGTTGAAAAGATTCATGGAACCACTGGCTTTCACAGGTATAATGACAAGATCATATTATCATGTGTTTGAGATTTGTCCAGTTTCAAGTGACAGATTTATAGGGCTGTATGGGGGAAGCTACCATTGCTACAATCCTGAGTAGAGTAGCTTGGAATCAGTCCCATCTGGTAAAGCACTCTTAGATTAGTCAATCTGTAGCAACATTTTTAAAGTGTTCTCTTGCCATATTTCTTAGAATGTGAAGGCTGGGTCCATGGCAAATTCATGGCATCCCTTAAATGAAAAATGAAGGGATGCAACCATGGATGAATCCCAGATAGCAGGTAAGGACATGTTTAAACTGGTTACATGGAAATTCATGCATTGCTATTTCTTGGTCTTCTGTGTGTCAGCATGGCTCAGTTTGTAGCACATCTGCCTCTGGGCCATAAGGCTGTGGACTGTAGTCCCACATTGTGATTAGGCTCATACCTTAAATGCTGGCACCTGAGTGCAGTGCTAGGAGGGTGCTGTATTGTCAGGGTGTGCCATCCTTTGGATGAGACATTAAACCAAGGTCCCTTCTACCCATCTCTGGTACTGTCCTGGTGGGTGTCCACGTGGAAGTAAAGAGAACCCATGGCACTTTTTGCAAGAGTAGGGGAATTTATATTGATTAAATGAAAGAAACAAATGCAAAAGATTGCATGTCAAGCAAAAGTAATATGTGTTATCTCATAACAAGGATACAAAAATAGCAGTGAACAAGGTATACAGAACCAAAGTATATAACAGATCACTACACGTCATAGCAAGAAGTTTACCCAGGAGCCCATGAGGTGTGTTTCCACTAATCTTTCAGAATGATCTAAGGAAGAGACTTCTGCTCCCTGTAATAATTAGTGGACAGTCCTTATTTATATGTTCAATTATTATAGAAAGCGGATTGTGTGTCTGCTGGATTATAAAATGACACCTGGTCTGCCAAATCCACCACTTCAGTATCACTATTACTACACAGAAAATACTTGGGTGGAATTTAGTCAACTCCCCTTGAAATCCCTATAAATAAAAACCATGCCATCTTCCTCCAGAAACCAGTAATATAATATATAAAAAAATTAAATGTTCCATGGTTTCAAGGATCATGTGACAGTCCAGCCAATGATAAAAGCCATCAGTTATACTTTTATGATGATGAGTATCTGAGATTTAATGCCAAAAAGTGTTGAATAATACACATAGGCAATAAAAGCCCAAATGCCAAGTATACGCTAGGAGGGGAGGATGTAGAGGTAATGGAGCAGGAGAGTGATCTCGGGGTTGTCATTATAAACAACCTTAAGGTGGCAAATCAGCGCAACAAAGCAGTGGGGTAGGCCAGTAGTATGTTGGCATGCATAGTGAGGGGTATCACAAGTAGAAGAAGGGAAGTGACTGTGCCCCTATACAAGTCAATGGTCCATCCCCACCTAGAGCATGGGGCACAATTCCGGAGACCTCACTGACAGTAAAGAAGGATATAGATAGGTTAGAGAGAATCCAGAGGAGGGTGACCAAAATGGTACATGGTATACATTGGAAGATATATGAAGAGAGGATGCATGAGTTTGAACTGTAGCCACTGGAAACAAGAAGAGGGAGGGGTGATATGATCAAAACCTTTAAATACCTAAAGGGAATTAACAAGGTGAGGAAAGGGAGTATTTTTAAGATGAAGGACAATACAAGAACTAGGGGGCAAAGCTTGAAGCTGGAGCGCAGTCAATTCAGAGGTAATAGAAGGGGAACCATTTCACTGAGAGGGTGATGGTACCCTGGGATGTACTAACAGAGTGGGTGGTTGAGTCATCAACAGTTGTGGGATTAAAGAGTGCATAAGATAAATTTCTTGAGTTTATACAAGAGAGGAAGGGACAGAATCCTGGAAATAAAAATGGGCAGTGAACCTACAGAGAAGGGGGAAGGTAAGTCACAGAAATATGGTGTAGGGTGGTGGAGTCAGGGCTGCTTAAAATGAAGGAACAAGGGCAGACTAGATGGGCCAATGTGGTCCTTTTATGCTGACAAACTTCTATGATTCTATGATTATTCCTTATATTCAATTATCCATGACAGTACATCCATAAAGTATCCCACATTTTCTGTGGGATTGTTGTGTCCAGTAATTATTCTATTAAACATTTCTGCTGTATCATGTGGGGACAGTTTAAAGTGGAATTCTTAGAAACGTTATTGTCCAGTATCATCTTGTACAACTGCTTCTTAGTTTGACACTTAACTTCTACAATTTGCAGCTTCCATAACATCCAGTAGATAGAACCAAAAACACCTGTATGCTACTTCACTAAAAATAATGACATCTAGTCTGAAAGAAGGGTGTCCAAGGTTTGAATACACCTTGTAAAAAGGGAGAAATGTCATAAAGAAAAATACTAAAGAAAAAAAATACACAGGATTAAATGTACCTAAGCCACCCTTGTTAATTGGTATGTACATTAAATTACATGCTATAGGGTTTAATCTGCTGTCCTATAACAGCCAAAAGAAAATACTATATAGGGTTGCCTCCATATTCTGGGGAGCAGAAAAACATAACTCATGAAAAAAAAAATGGGGACGATAAAGGTTTTTTTTTAACAGAAAGACTAGTTATTGTTTTTTTCCTGTCATTGGCCAAGATTTTAATTTTTCTGTCTTAGACTCCGTGGTCTTCAGTTTTACTTTCCAATTGGCCTCAACTAAATTTGGGGCCCAAAAGTAACCCCTTGGACCTTCACAGGTTCCTGACTGATATGGATTCCTCCTACCTCCAGAGATGGAGTGCCCTTTGTATTGCTTACTTGTGCTTCCACACATTTCCTAAGATTAACGTGAGGACCGGAAATCAGAGAGAAGTCCTTTACCAATGACATTGCCTGAAGTCCGCAGTGCCTATCCTGAACCATAACACACAAGTCATCAGCATAAGTATATTCACATAGAAAGTCATCCCCATTGGGATTTTTCACACTAGAGATGATCCTATCTGTCTTGGATCAATTTCCTTATATGAGGGCCCAGGCAAAATACATGTAATATAGGGCTTAATAGGCACCCTTGTTAGACCACCACCCCCCCAATTTATCTCCATTTGGGAGCCTATAACACCATTAACAATAAGAGATATATAAGCAGACATATATAGTAATTCTAGCCACCGTACATACAAATCTGAGATCCCATATGCCCTTAAAAGAGAAAAAGAAACGTAAGCGGTACAGAATCAAAAACTTTCTCCTAGTCTAAAAAGAGGAAAAAGCCTTGTGCCATGCTACTATTACCACATTCAAATAATTGTCTCAGGAGGAACAAGTTGTCTGAATAGAGCGAACAGACCCAGTACAAGTTTGTGAGGGTAAAATTAGAGCATTTACTGTATTTGCCAATCGTTTCCCCAAATCCTTGCCAATAGCCTCCAATACGTATTTAGTGGAATATTGGTCACCAGTTACTATGTTTGTTTTTTTTCCCTTTTTTATAGAATAAATAAGTAAGCCCTTGGAAACCTCATGGGGCAGATCCTTCTGACTTTATACATAATTGTACATAGTAGTAAGCTCTTCTATAAGTGCAGTCTGAAATTCTGCCTGTATGGGGGATGGGAGGTAGCAGGCAGAAAATCAGGGAAAAGAGATCACTGACTTGAACACCTGGTTTAAGGACTGTGCAATGAAAAGGGCCAACACTTTGTGGGAGACTGGGGGAATTTCTGGGAGCAAGACCTTTTCAGGTTCAAAGGCCTACACCTCACAAAGGAGGGGACCCATGCACTCGACCAAAACTTTGAAGTATTTACCAGTCATTTAAACTAGTGGAAGGCGACAGGGGACTAGCACCCACTGTGGCACCAGGGGTAGCAGTTGTCCTTCCCCCCACCTGCTAGTTCTGCAACAAATCACAGAACAACAGGCACCGACCAGGACATAACAAGTGCAGCCCAAGTCAAACCACTCAAGAAGCAAAAATAGCATAATAGAAGGAAAGACACAGCAAACAGACACAGCCAAAGCTGGCGAGCACTCTGTTTCAATGCCCATAGCCTAGTAATCAAGATACCGGACCTTACTGCCAAAATGGCAGAGGCTAACCTTGACTGGGTAGCTGTAACAGAGACTTGATTCAATGAGAACCATACCTGGGATGTTGCTATCCCAGGGTACACTCTGTACAGGATAGGCCACGAAGGAAGGAAAGGGGGGTGGCTATGTAAGGGAAGGAATCAAGGCCACAGTGGCACAGATAGCAAACACTGAGACTGAAGCCTGTGGATCACCATTGGAGCTGGGGAAAAGTCCCCCATCTGAGTGGGTGTGATCAACAGACCTCCCATCTCAACAGACAGATAGAGACAAAGAGCTACTAGAAACCATTCTAATGATGGTTGATAAAGGCGACTTGTTGCTTGTCAGAGACTTCTGTCTGCCTGATATAGATTGGTCCTCCTGCACTGCTTCATGGGACAAGAGCAGACAATTCCTCATAGCTCTAAAACAGGCAGGAATAAAACAGTTGGTGGAGTCACCCACCAGAAAAGAACATAATCTTGGACCTCATGCTATCAAACAGTACCAGGATCACAGACATTAAGGTAGGAATCAATCTGGAGTCAAGCAACCATATGTCAGTCTGGCTCACAGACAAAAGGTCAGAGGACACAAGTCACACAAAACTAAAGATCCTGAACTTCAGGAAGGCTGAATATGTCAAAATGGAAACATGCATTGAAAACCATCTCAAAAATGTTGCAGGGGGGTGATGTAGAGGAAGGCTAGAAGGCCATAAAGGATGCAATAACTTTGGCCACAGAAGAATGTGCCAAACCAATTAGTAAAACTAAGAAGAGGAGAAACCCTGTTTGGCTTTCTAAGGAGGTAACTTTCAGTATAAAGGAGAAAAAAAAGCTTTCAAAAAGTACAAACAAACAAAGAGGGACAGTGACATGGAGGAATACAAAGCAAGGCTCAAGGAAGCAGAGAAGACAATTAGGATAGCCAAAGCATGAACAGAAGAAAAAATTGCTGAAGGGATTAAAAAGGGGGACAAGTCCTTTCACAGATATACTGTATATGGGAGAAAAGAAAAGGCAAAGGGGGTATCATCTGGTTGAGAACCAGAGAGGGGCAGAACATGGAGACTGACAAAGAACATGCAGAGGTTCTGAATGTATACTTCTGCTCAGTCTTCACACAAAAAGAACAGTGTAATGGGCCGGTACTTGGAAATGAAGGACACTGCACCAGTGAAGCTAACACAAATCCCTTCACAAAAGAAATGTTCCTAAAAGAATGGAAGAAATTAAAAACCAACAAAGCAATGGGATCTGACAGTATCCACCCAACAATACTGACGGAACTCGCAAAGAAACTTGCCTCCCTATTAGCAGTCCTCTTCAATAAGTCCCTGGAGAGTGGCAGAATCCCAGATGACTGGAAAAAGCCACAGTGGTACCCCTGCACAAAAGTGGGATCAGGGAAGATGCTAGTAACTAACATACAGTTAGCCTCACCTCAGTGGTGGGAAAAATTATGGAAACATTACTGAAGGAAAGAAAAGTGCAACATATGGAAGCAAATGAAAAACTGGACCCAAAGCAGCATGGCTTCTCAGCAAAGAGTTCATGACAGACAAACATGATTGATTTCTTTGACTGGGTGACCAGAATGGTGGACCAGGGTGGAGCAGTAGACATAATGTATCTGGACTTCACTAAGGCGTTCGACTCCATTCCACATAGGAGACTGATAAACAAGTTGGAACACACTAGAGAGGGGCATGAAATAGTCAGCTGGATTAGGAAATGGCTCCAGGGAGAACCTAGAGGGTCATGGTAGACGTCACTCTGTCAGAGCAAGGTGGGGTAACCAGTGGAGGCCCCTAGGGATCAGTACTGGGGCCAATTCTATTTAACATGTTCATCAGTGACATTGCTGATGGATTGGAGGGAAAGGTATGCCTGTTCACAGATGACACCAAGTTCTGCAACAGAATAGACATGCAAGTGGGTGCCACAGAAATGGACTCTGATCTAAAAAAGCTGGAAGAATGGTCAAATCAATGGCAGTTGAAATTCAGCGCCATGAAGTGTAAAGTTATATACCTGGAGAGAAAGAACCTGGGCAGGAAATATATCCTAGGAGGGAAACAACTGACAGAAACTAATGTTATAAGGGATCTAGGAGTACTCATATCTGATGTTTTAATGACAAACAGGCAATGCAAAAATGTGGCACAGAAAGCTAATGGCATTCTTGAATGCATAAGTAAGAGCATCGCAAGTAGAAAAAGTGAGGTGATAATCCCACTGTACATGTCCTTGGTGAAGCCGCACTTAGAGTACTGCATCAAGTTCTGGAGACCACACCTCAAAAAAGACAGAGATAATCTGGAGACCATTCAGAGGAGAGTATGAAGATGATTCATGGACTTCATCAAGAATCCTATGAATAAAGACTCAATGATCTCAAGATGTACTCTTTGGAAAGGAGGAGGGACAGAAGGGATATGATTGAGACATTCAAATACCTCAAAGAAATTAACTCAGTACAAACTCAAGACCTTTACAGAGAAAGCTTGTCTACATGAAAAAGGGGGCACAGCATGTGCCTACATAGAGGTAGATTCAAAACCAACATCAGGATGTTTATCTTCACCAAAAGGGTGGTGGAGCCTTGGAACAGTCTTACCCCAGAAGTCGGGGCAGCTAAGACAGTGAGAGAGTTCATGCTAGCATGGGATAGGCACTTCAGAAACTTAGGAAGGAAAAAAGACTAGGGGGACCTTGACCTCTGCCTTGGAAAATAAAAACCCCAAACTGGAGCAGAGATATTCACCTAGGGACTAAAAAGAGGGTCCTGAAAACCATTCCTTAGAGGTTTTAGTAATGTCAGTAACCACATGGAGCCTGTATCCAGTAAAAATACCATGTCGTACTGTAAATCCCTATGTACTGAAAAAGTTGTTGCCCTTTTATGATAGCTTTTACCACTATTAACATTACTAGTGCCAATCAAGAGGTTCAGATCTGACATGAATAAAAAGAGAAACCACAAGATCCAAAACATTAACATTTCTTAGCACGTCCTCCCTTCCCCTCCATTGTTTAGTTTTGTTTCCTCCCAGAGGAAAGAAAGCCCATGGAGCCTTCCTCATGTTCATTAGAGGGATCATTTTGTGAAGAAGGTACAGAAGATACACTGAAGTCCTCTTTGGTGTCCTGGCCCCCCAGGATTTGAGTTGCAGTAAAACAGTAAATTTATTTTCCAGCTGGATACCGTCCATTCTCAACAATTTCACCTTGGGTTGCCCCCTACTTCTGCAATACCTTGTTACCATTTACAGCTGTTCAGTCATGGGGGATGAAGGAGGAGGCATCACCACATTTGATGATGGATTGGTCACTTCCATAACATCCTGCAAATTCATGCTAGTGGTGCAGGATACTTGGAGATATTAGAGGGAGATTGTACAGACAGTACCAAAACAGAGGGCTGCTGAATTGGGACAGATTGGTCAGAGACTGCACTCATGGCGGGTCTATCATGATTTTCCCTGTCTCCAGTGTCTTGAAGGGAAAGGGTACTAGATGGTGGGGGTAGAAAGTGTTTTCCATTTTTGTAGCTAAGCCTGCAGACCTCACATTCTATTTCTGTGCAATGATGAAATAACAATCCTGTTCTTTTTGTTCTTCGGGGTTGTTTTTATTATGCATAGCCCAGTGGTCATTGTTATAGGCGTGTCCTTTATCCTCATATGGGTCACAGTGGACTGGGCTTTTTACAACTCATACTGGTATGGCTGATTCTGGACACAGAGAACACTACCTGATCACAGGCATTGTTTAGAAGGGATCTAGAGCCACAAAGAAAACATCATTTGGGATAACCTCCAGAAAAATTAAGCTTCTGTCCCTACCTAGATAGAAGCAGCTTAGGAGATGTTTGAGATGTGCTTCAGTCTGTGGGAGGCATATCTTCATCCTCTACCCTCTTGTCCATATATTTTCTGAATACGAAATAGGGTCAGGGCACCCAGGATTGTGAATCTGGATTTAAGCCAATATAAGATGTATTTGACAGATACCTCCTCATTTTTTAATAAAACTGTTTTTGTCTTAAAAGCAGGTTTACTCATCAGAGGTATCATTAAGGGTATCATTACGAAAGGAGACCAAAAGGGGAATACTTGACCTTGTAATACCAAAGCCAGAACTTCTCAAAGCAATTTGCAGTCTTGATGCCTACACTGAATATGAAGTCTCCTGACATATGTGTAAGGGCATATATTTCTGTTGTTTGAAATCCTAGGCTTTCCTTCCTTACTATAAACACCCTTTATGGGTGTTCATCCAGGCCTCCTTTATATTTTTGTTTTACACCATTCCTCTGGAGTGTGGAACAGTCCAGCATACATTCTCCAAGGCTGTTCCCTCTTCCCTAGGGCTGCATTGGCAGTGTTGCTCTCTCATGTCCATGCCAAGCCCTGGTGCTTCGTCTGTACCAGTGGTACCAGGTTCTGGATTCTGTCCCTATCATGTAACTCCAGGGGCTATGGGGAGGGGGGGCAGAGCCTTTTTTAGTGGTTGCAGTGAATTATTAGAAACAGAGTGAGTGAGAATAAGGGTGAAAATCCAGACTGGTAGAAGCCTGCTGCCCTGAAGCATGGGCTATGGACTCTTAAACTGCTCCTGCAGAAATTGCCAAGCTATCTCTCTTCCCTTATTAGTATCTCACATAGTGCATACTCGTTAAGAAAATCTGACTTTATTATGCTTGACATACCAAGGACGCGGACTTCCTTTGGTAAACATGCTATTGCATATGCCCTTCCCTCCATTTGGAACCAATTACAAACCTTACTGAAACTAACTAGCACAGTTTCAATAAACTCTACAAATCGCTAAGTTCAGCCAAAATAAAAGACACCTGTAACTGTCATTAAGTCTCTTCCTTCCCCATGTGTGCCATATTTATCCACTGGTAAGGTATAATTGATTTGTCATATTAACTGCTTTCCTTCCCCTTCTACTCCTGGCTTTATCTTTTGCTTACACTCCACTGCTACTCTATCAAATCTCTCCTCCCTCCCATATCAGTTGTAGACTGTTGTTTGTTCTAGCTGCCAAAATACTGTATATTTGATTTGATTTGATTTGATTAAATCAAATCACACCAGTCATCATGTTTCATTTATCAGTATGCGACCTATAAGTCGCTCCCTGTCTCATATCAATGTTAACCACCTGCGGTCACCCTATGTGGTACCCTTGTATGTATATCCAGCCTGTATCATGTAACGTGTATTTCATGTATATACTGTTATTACCTATCTGTGTTTGTACTTTAAGTGTTTATGTCACAGGACCGCCTTGTGAATGAGCTTGCTCAATGGAGTTTTCCTGCAATAAACTTGAAACTTGAACTTGAACTTGAAGGATGCTGTTCTTTAGATATAGCTGGTTGAACTTAAGGCACAGCTATGTCTGCCAGATTCAATTGCATTCCCTGCTGCTCAACCAAAGATATAGCATTGGATATAGTTACTGCTTCCCAGGCCACCGCATGCCCTGCTTCTTTACTTATACTGGGGCCATAATGGGAGGAAGCAATTATCTTTGCTTTGCCGCACAGCTGCCTGTGCTATAGCACAGCATTTTAATTTGGGACTCTGTGATCTCGTAAATGTAGAAGGCAGAGAGAATAAAAAGTCAATTGCATGTGAGAGCTGATATACTTGTTGAATAGGCTTGCCTCCTACATCTGATAGCCTGTGTGTGTCAGGGAATCCAGCAGTTGTTTCCTCAATCAATGTTTTACCCAGGTCTGCAGCCTTCACTGGACCGGAGAGCCCCAGCTGTGTTACGAGCATTGCCATCCAGCTTGGTGGACAGCATCTTCCAGTATTATACCAGAGGCTAAGATGGGGCTCCATACTGCTGAATGCAGCTGTCCATGTGGTAGTTTTTTTTCCTCAAGTTGCTAGGAGAGTGGCCTGGCAGCATTAGCGCCTCACTTGCTGTTTCTACTGCCATGGCACTTCCGCACTGTAGAAACACCATCTGGAGATTTACTACAGGAGCATTGAAACATGGGCTGTTGTGACAAATGAATTGCTGAAACATGGTTGGTACTGTTCTGTCTTATCAGCATGTAGAGTGTCTTGTCCTTTTCTTATGGTAGTAGCAAAGGGACATGGGACAGGTTCAATAGAGGCAATAGTCAGACAGAGGTAGTTTAGTAGAGTAGACCATAGTTGTAATTAGATGAATCATAACTGTTTTCCAAACACATTGTTACTACAAGATTCTCAGTTGTTTCAGTATCAGTAACAGACATCTGTATACCACAGTTTACCAGCTTATGTGAGTCAGTAGAGAATGCTGGCATGCTGGTGTTTCAAAATTCTCATTTTATCCTCCTCTTCTTCCAGGAGTGACAGCAAGTAAACTTTTTTCTGTTGATATGCTGCTTCCAATCTTTTCTCTGCCATAGACTGAGAGCTGTGCTTTCTCACCTTTCCAGATGGGTTGGACTCCAACTGTTCACCAGATGTGTTCTTCTCCACTGGTACTCCATCAATAATAGTACCATTCTCAGACAAATCAGATGGGGATGCAAGAACAACTTCATTTACTACATCCAGGGCTTCCTCAATACTCTGGGTGGCAAAGGAAGCAATCTTATCCACTCGGGTAGCCATGTTACTGTTCACTTCCAAGCACACTCTATCCAACAGAAAGCACTCAGTACCCCTTGCCAAAGAGTAGGGGAATTTCCGCCCATGTCCTGGCCCACATTCCTCTTCCCATAAAACTGTTTTTTGCAACTGTCCTGTGCTACATGGGTGCTGATGTGCAAAATGGCTGCCACAACACATTCAGTCAGTTCACTACAAGTCTAGCATTGCTTGTAAAGCACCTTGGGGTACAATGGGTATGTAAAGCACTATATAAATGCTTATCATTATTGTCATCATCTTCATCTTCATCTCTGCCATCATGATAGAGCTGAGTTTAAGGAATAATGCCTGAACCAGTGAGCATTTCCTAGGGATGAACACCCAACAGAAGGGTGCTAATGACCCTCCAGCAAGGGCGTTAATCCCCAGGAAATGCATGGGTGTAAGAATATTAATGCAAATATAAGTCTAATTGTATTAGTTAGGAAAGAAAACACTTTTAAAAAAAGAAGCCTAACATAATGTGTGAGACTCTGCTTTGCTGTACCAGGTATTTCTAATAGAGTCACACCTCGTTCAGCAGCCAATCAGAGCACATGTTGGACTCATGAATAGTTAATTTGACTTATAATGGACCATCGTGCCTTTTCCTACCAAAAAGGGCTCTGACTCCTTCTCATATATGCCTGGATAAACTCGAATTAGATTGCAGTAGTTTGCAAAGGCTACTTTGTAACTGTCTTCCCAGAGAAGACAAGCAATATTAGCTGGTACTGGCAAAATACATATATGCTCACAGACAATATCTATCATACCTATTTAACATTCTTCACAAATCTGCACCATCCTTCTCATTCAAGGCACAAAATATGAACCTTTTCCATATTAATGGAGCTCAAAAAGTTGTAGGAAAGAAAATATTTTTTTTATCAGCACTCTAACCACCTGGAACACACTGCAAAGCATCATTATAGAAACTACCAGCATAGCCCCATTCACCTT
This sequence comes from Neoceratodus forsteri, assembly GCA_016271365.2. Classification (NCBI taxonomy): domain Eukaryota; kingdom Metazoa; phylum Chordata; order Ceratodontiformes; family Ceratodontidae; genus Neoceratodus; species Neoceratodus forsteri. The sequence continues at coordinate 99,764,902 of CM028138.1, read as the reverse complement.
AATACCCTGTGAAACTGCCACCCCCATCCATGTGGTACTTCAGGCACCTAGTTTCACATCCTTGACTGACCACTATCCTCCTCCCTCATATGCCATACAGAATTGTACATATGCAACATAAGACTGTGAATGTGTACTACAGTATCCATATAGTGTAAGTATAGTTACTAATTTGTTTGTTTTCCATGGTACCAACTGAATAAACACAGAAGCATAGAAAGTGATGGCAGAAGGAGACCAAGGGTCCATCTAGTCTGCCCGTGGATACCCGGGACCAAGTGTCAATCAAGGTCCTATCTCCCCCGGTATTTTATCTTTTCCTACTCAGTACTAGTTTGAGCCCTTACTCTGTCCCACCCATGCTTGAATCCCATGACAGACAGTCCTTGTTCCCACCACAACGGCAGACAGACTGTTACAGGCTCTACCACTGTTTCAGTAAAATAGTGTTTCCTCAACTCACTCCTGAAGTTCCCTCTCTACAGTTTCCACTCATGCCTTCTCATAGTTAAGCTAGTGTTCCTAGTAAACAATAATTATTGCAATACTAGCCCAAATGTAAATGTTAAAAAATAAATGAATATACTGATGAAACTGCCTCTCCCCATACTATCCTGACAACTAGGTGCCAGACTAAATGTGGAAATCTGAAAGTGCAAAAGTCTGAATAAATAAAAAATGAAATGACAGCATTATACTTTTGCTGTGCCAAGATACCAAGAAAAGAGCAGCAGTGAGAAAAGTGCATTGAAAAAATCCCCTGGTAAGCCTAACCAACTTATTGCATTAAGGCTTTTTGTTTATTTTAAAAGTTAAAAGAAAAAGAATGTGTTTTCAATTTTCAAAAATCATTAAAGTTTGTATTACACATTTGAAAATTACAAATGAGCAATACAGTAAAGTGAATAACAATTGGAATGACAAGCAAATAATTATGTCAAACCATTAGATAATGTAAAACATAGCATCTTATTTTTTGATAAAAAACCTCCCATACGAGCATACACAACATATTGACATACCAACAGAGACAACAATAAGAACACAGGCAACATTAGATCTATCAATTGGTCCAAAAAGCAGAAAAACTTATATAACCCTTTATTCATGTCTGATGCTGGGCTTCCTTCTAAAGCTCAATATTACTCAATTAAATGTCTAGCTAAATATATGCATCCAAAAACAGACATTACAATCTTTTGTTCTGGAAAGTAGAAGGTTAACAATGCATTATTATCAAATAGGAAACTTATGAGATTGCCATTCAATGAGAAGATAATTCATTACACATCTATATAAATACGTCCCACTCCATATGAAAAACACAAACATTGAAATAATTTTCCTCCATAACAAATAAAACAAAAACCAAAAAACAAACAAACCAAAAAAAAAACACTAACCTGTCGTTGTATTGTGTTCATCTTCTTCTGAACTCTGTTCAGAGCTGTCATCTATTATAAGCAAACATAAAAACCATACATAAGTTTTTAACTATGTTGTAACTTGTTTTAAGCTAGTAGGAAAAAATGGAGACATTCACTGAAACAGTGACAATATCCTGTCCCACTGTGTCTGGGCTGCACATGCCTTGCACCTGTTTACTATTTGCTGGGCCAAATAACATTTCTGGTTCAATTTCATTTTTGAGTGCTGCAAAAGTCCTGCATTAATTAATTTTCTCTAAGCTTTTTTCCAGAAATGACAGTCTGTTCCAAAGGAATGGATTTTCTCAAAAATATGTGCTGTCCAGTATGTATAGTTCAAGGTTCAAAGTTCAACAATTTATTGATTGACTTTCAAGGCCATTAAAATTTAAAAATATTGGTTAAAAAGTTAAAACTTCATTACAGTTGTATTGCACACAATTATATTAAAATATTTTTAAACCAACAGAATCTTCATTCTTATATTTTTGCAGTCTGCAGTCATCAAGACAGAGCATTTGTATGATTAAAAGAGCTAGAGGATATGATTTGCAAGAGCTATTATAAGTCTATGTTTAGTATGAGCTGTCAGCAAGCAATAACACACAATGAGGTGTGGGTTATCGTCTGATAAGAGCACACCCAGGGGTGTACTAAGGCACGAGGCACTTGTGCTGAATGCCTTATGCTCCTGGGCATGCTCTTATCAGGTGATAACCCACACCTTGGAGTGTGTTATTGCACTTATAAAATGGGCCCCTGAGTAATTATTGAAAGAAAAAAAAATGCGTAAAAAAAAGTATATATGTATATATATATATATATATATATACACACACACACACACACACACACACATATACACATACACAGTGGCATCTCCCAGGATGAAACCCCCCTTTAAAGCATTCTGCAGTATGTTGCAGCAGACTTAATGAATAAAGCAATGTAATTTTAATGGCAATCAGTCCCTTTTGTCATGCAGGAAACTGTGGCATTCACTTCATCCTGGCAATGTCACATTTTCCTGAAAGACAAAAGGGACTAATTGCCATTGAAATTACATTGCTTTATTCAGTAGGTCTGCTGCAGCATTCTGCAGAGTGTTGCAAAATGCTGCGGAATTGGGTTTCATCCTGGGGGACACAACTGTGTATATAGTATATAGATTTAATAGAGGAAAGATTGAACAAAAAAAATAGTCCCATTTCAGCCCCCACTGCTCAGTACCAGTGGCACAGATAAGCTATTTCATTTCATATGAGATTTTTTTCCTGAAATTGTCACTATAGTCTATGCTTTTTGAAAGAATGAGACCATTACATGTTGTTGTGTGCGTGCATGCCACCCAGATTCTTAGGGAGCAAGCATGCCATTTAGTGGATTGCAAATAGAGGACGTTGGTAGATGCTTGCCGATATTTAAAACAGCCTGTTATACTTTGCTGAGTTTATTTCTGTAGAGGAGAGGTCAGACTTTACAGAGTTTTATTTTTTCTGTGTGCTGTATTTTGTTTCTTTGTTAGAAATCTCTATTTTGTCCCGCATGTTTGTGAATTAGCATGTCCATTGGCAGTGGCCATACTGTGTTTTTTTTTTTTTGTTTAGCTTTTCTGAAATGGCGGGTTTGTGCAGTGTGGTACCATTACTTAAGTAAGTAGCAGTGCAGGGCTGAGTTTGTTTTTTTATTTATTTAAAGCCAATGCATCTTTCGCCGGTGGCTAAAGGAGTAATAAGGGTGGATATTTTTCGGGATTTATAATAGTCACCTTGTGGTTCGCTCCATTCAGTCACAGGTTCCCTACCCATCTCACCAGCTTTGCACCCACTCCTGTGCCTTCTAACTTACTTCCCAGCCTCTCTTGTAGCACCAAGTCGAATGCCTTACTGAAGTCCAGATACAGGACATCCACTGCATGGCTCCTGTCCAGCTGCCAAGTTACCCAGTCATAGAACTCCACCAGGTTGGTTTGGCAGGACCTACCACATATGAAACCATGCTGTCTGCTGTCCTGTAGTCCTTTGGCCTCTAGGAGGGCCACCAGCCACTCCTTCAGGATAGTCTCCATTAGCTTACCCACGATGGATGTGAGGCTTACCAGTCTGTAGTTCCCTGGTTCATCCTTGGGGCCACTCTTGTGGAGGGGCAACACATGAGCCATCCTCCAGTCCTGAAGTACACACCCTGAGTGTAGTGAGGCATTAAATAGGTCTTCCAAAGGCCCCACAAAGACCTCTGCCAGCTCCTTCAGGACCCTGGGGTGGATGCCATCTGGGCCTGGCACCTTGTCCACCCTCAGTGCTTTCAAACTCTCCTGAACTCTGCCCTCCATGATTTCCCCATCTGTCATCCCCTCCCCCTCTGTTTCTGCCATTCCTCCCACTTTGGGTATCACCCCCCCTCTTCTCCTTAGTAAATACTGAGCAGAAGTAATCGTTTAGTTCTTCTGCCTTATTGCACCCTGCTTCCACCCAACCCCCATCCTTCCTAATCCTTACTATGTGGTCCTTACAGCTCCCTTTCTCCCTGATGTACCTAAAGAAGTCTTTCTCCCCCTTCTTAATGCCTTGTGCCAGCCTGAGCTCCGTAGATGCCTTGGCTCCCCTTACTGCCCGTCTCATCTCCTTTAATTCCGTCATGTACTCCTCCCTGTCCTCCTCCTCCTCCCTGTTTTCTCGTACCTCCTAAAGGCAGCTCTTTTCCTCCTTACCTTTTACATGACCTCCTTGCTCAACCGTCTCGGTTTCTTAGCCCTAGACTTCTTGCTCTGGGCATTGCAGCTGGTTTTGGTTGCCTCCACTATTCCCAGCTTTATGAGCTCCCACCTCTGGCTAGTGTCCATACTAGACTGAATTCTGGCCAGGTACCCTTTTACCACTTCCTCATCCTCCCAAAGTTAGCCTTCCTGAAGTCCAACACTCTTGTGCCAGATTCCACTCCTTCCTTGCCCATATCCAATGTGAGCCATACTGAGTGGTGGTCACTCCCTGACAGCAGTTCTTCTACCATAAGTTCTCTCACAAAGTCCCCATTTGCCAGCACAAGGTCAAGGGTATTCTATAACCTGGTTGGTTCACTGACCATTTGCAGCAGAAAGCTGTCCTGGAAGGCATCCAACAGTATTTTATTTATTTATTTATTGAAAATATTTCACCATTTCCCCTTCTGTTCCTGGTTGTTGGGGTACTCCAGTCCACTCCTGGCATGTTGAAGTCCCCAACAATCACCACACTACCTGTCTCACAGGTCCTCCTGATCTGTACTACTAGTTTCCTGTCTAACTCCTCCATCTGAGATGGCAGCCTGTACACCACTCCCATTCTGAGAATCCTATTCTTGGACTCCTGGATTTGCATCCAAAGTGAATCTGTATTACCCTCCTCTCCTTCCTCCTTTACACACTTCAGTCCTTCCTTAACATATAGTGCCACCCCCCCCTCCATTCCCAATCACCCTTTCCCTATGAAATGGCCTGTACCCTGGTACAGACAGGTCCCAGTCATTGTATTGGGTGGCCCATGTTTCTGTGATGGCCGCAATGTCCACCTCTCCCTCTGCCATGAGCACCTGCAACTCTGCAGTTTTGTTCCCAAGGCTCTTAGCATTAAGGGTAACCACCTTCCACCCTCCCCCCCATCCTTCCCTCTTTTACTAACATCACCAATAGTACTTGCCATTTGTCCTTTGTCACTGTTATGGGGGGGTAAGCTCGTATGGTTTCCCAACCTGTGGTCTCTGCATGTCTCTTGCACACTTGCCACCCCCCCAGTCCTAGTTTAAATTCCCTACTTCCTGTATGTACTCCTCCATCCTCTGTTTCAACACTTTTTTTCCCTCCTCACTCAAGTGTAGTCTGTCCTTGGCATAGAGACTGCTGTCCTCCCAGATCCCTCCCAACCCCCAACAGCCCATACCCTTTAGCACAATACCAGGTTCTTAGCCATCCACTAAATTCCTCTATTCTCAGCTTTTTGTGTTGTTGCTTGTTCCTCCTGCAGACCCTCAATCTCCTTTCTGAGTTTCTCTATGTGGTTATACACTAAACATCCACCCACACTGCAGGCAATTTTAGAAAGATTGGTGCACCGCAGTTGTTGCAGCTACCACCTACCCATTGCTCTTGTTGCCCACCAGTGACCCCCCACCCTTCCAGATGCAGGATACCAAACACTCCCCCAAGTCTCCCCTCTCCCCCCTCTATCAGTGCAAAACATTCTTCTTTTCCTAATTTCCCTTACTCCCTTTTTGTACACGTTTAGATAGATTGAGCAAATGCTTTCTACATTCCTATCCTTCCTATCCACACCCAAAACAAGACTTTAACTACCTATTGTACAACCTTCTCTTCAAACTCCTACTCCTCCTTTCCACAATGCAAATAGCAATGCAAAGAAGTAACAATGAAAGCTCCTTGATTTTCAGTTGCTTCCCTTCCACTGAGATAGCAGTCACCACTTCACATGCTACTGTTCCTTTCCTGGATGTCTGCTTCTGCTATGACAGGTGTATATCCTTTGCCCATTTGAGGAAGTGATGTCAGAACCCCTGGTATAAAGGAAATCATGGACCTGGGGTGGGTGGGGTCAGCCCAAGCCTTCCAGAAACAATCAGGTTGCTGAGGCCCCGGTCAGGTCATTAGCACCCTTCCCCCACTATGCACTAAACTTTGCAGCTAGTGAAGCCATCAAAAGGGAATCACAATTTCACTCAAAGCCCCAAAAAAAGGTTTGATACCAAAAGAAACAGGTCTCCAATTCAAACAGCTTCACCATCAACACGTCAAAATAAGCTTTAAATTCAAAAATATAGGTCTCCAAGTCAAAGAAACAGCCCCAATTAAATCACACCAAATAGGTTTCAAATCAGAAGAAATAGGCCTCCACAAATGCAGCCTGTTACACAGTGAAACATCAAACAAATGAGCCCATTTATAGCCAGTAAAACAGGTTTCAAAATTCCAACAGCCCCAATGCAATACCCTGCTAGTCCCTTAGAAGTAGTAAGAAAGAAAAGAAATAACCTTCTACCAAGTAAAATCCACAAGAAACAATGTAAAAACAGCAAGAAGAAGCTACTGTACTGGAACTGATCTGATCCCTTCCCCCTTCTAGTTACTAATATCTACATCATATCGTAATGGCTGGGCTCAAAGCTTTTATTGAAAATAAAATTAGTTTCTAGCCCCAAGAGTTCCAAAGGTAGAAAATTCATTTTTTTTAAATGTGACACCTTTGGAACCATTATGGCTAGAGACTTACTTTTTTAAATTAAAGTTTGGAGTCAGACAAGTAGTTATATAATTAATATATCACCACAGTGACCATATAGTGATATAAAAACAAAATGTTTCATATCATTATACAAACAAGCATTTGTCAATGCTGAATGTTGTTGTGCTGGCATTGGCAGTGGTGGAGGTGGAGAGGCATAGAACTGTGAGTTTAATGTGTCCCAAAAGGTGATTTTGCACAGCAAGTACACCACTGTACGGCAGAGCTGCGGAAATGCGTTTTTGGCAGGCTGTTGAAAATGGTAGCTGGACTGTTGATAATGAGGTGTGCACAAATACCAGTGGTGAAAATGTGGCATGAAAATATTGCAGATTAACAAAGTTACAAGGGGGTGCGTGGAAACTGTGCAATGCATGCTTGTAACACAGTCATTGTCTGGACTTTCACCACCAAATTGTCAACATAGGCATTTTAGGACCCCTGCTGATGAATAGTGTCATTGTCATTTCCTGAAAGTGTCCCGAAAAGTGATTTCGCACAGTGACCGTGCAATTCCGTACCAGATGTGTGAAAACACATTTCAGACAGCTGTACTGTTCATAAGGAGGTATGGAAAAATGGCAATGATGAACAGCTGGAGTGAAAGTATTACAGATTCACAAAGTCATGAGCGTGTGTGCAAACTGCACAACGCACGCTCATAAAACACTCATTTTATTGACATTCGTCCCTAAATGTTCAACATAGGCATTTTAGGACATCTGCTAATGAACAGTGTCACTGCCATTTTCATAATGTGTCTCAAACATGGGCTTTCCACAGTGACCGAGCTATTGTGCGCCGAAACTACAAAAACAGATTTTGGTCAGGATGTGAAAAATGACAGCTGTACTGTTCATTAGGAGGTGTAGAACAATGGCACTGTTGAAAATGTGGAGTGAAAATATAAGTTTGCGAACTTTACGCTCAAAACACAGTCATTTTATGGAGTATTGTCACCAAATTTTCAACACAGGCATTTTAGGACCTCTGCTCGTGAACAGTGTCACTGTCATTTTCGTAATGTGTCCCGAACAGTGATTTCGTGAAGCGACCGCGCTATTCTGCGCCAGAAGTGTGAAAACACATTTCAGAAAGGATGTGAACAATGACAGCTGTATGGTTCACAAGAAGGTGTGGTAAAATGCCAATGTTGAGAATGTGGCATGAAAATATTGTGAATGAGCTAACTTACAAGCGTGTGTTGTGCAGTTGCTACACATGGTCGTAAAACAGTCATTTTTTGGATTTTTCCCACCAAACTTGCAACATAGGCTTTTTGAGAGCCCCTCTCATGAACAGTGGCACTGTCATTTTGTTACTCAGTCCTGAAAGATGATTCCACGCAGTGACTGCAAAATCACCTTTCGGGACCAAATAATGCATGACAGTGCAAGAATTCATGAGAAGGGGTCCCAGAAACCCCATGTTGAAAATGTGGGGCCAAAATTTGCAAAAATGCCTGAGATATGCATTAAAGTTGAAAAAACCCTATGCATTCCATTATACAGCTTACTGGCATTTCTTCAGTTCACGGTCGGCTTTGAAGAGTGCAGACGTGTTCCTGGTCCAAAGAAGATCATCGCGCCAGACTCCGCAAGTAAGGATGGGGTGAGGGGAGGTGAGGGGAGGCAGGGTGCGCAGTGGGTGGTTGCTGGTGGGGAGAGGGCAGCATCGCGACTATGAGACTACTGTACGAAACGACTACCATTTTCATTTTACAGGAAACAAAAAAAAGAAAAAACCCAGTGCAGGACAGTTTTTGTTTTTGCAGGGGATTTGGCATGCTGGGGCGGGCTCCCAGCATGCCACCTAACTGTTTGGGGAGGGATGTCTGTAGCCGACAGGGCATTGGGCACCCTCGTTGGCACACAACACAGGGGGGAGGAGGAAGTAATGCCAACGGGGATTGGGCACCCCCATCGGCACACAAAGAAAGCAGGGGGCATGAGCTGAGGGGGATTGGGCACCCCCCTCTGCATTCAACAATTGGGGTGGGGGTTTATGCCGATGGGGAGTGGGCTCCCCCATTGGCACACAAAGAAAGTGGGGGGGGTTAACTGACAGGGGGATTGGGCACCCCTGAAGTCGGCAGTAGGTAGGCGGCCACCCGCTCTCCGACCATGCACATAATGGTGGCGAGCATGGCAAGAAAATGACCGCTGCATCTGACGAGCTTTGCTCGGATTGCAGCGGACATTTTCTTAGATGTGTTCGCCACATTATGTATGCATGGTATGCCGCCGGCATGCAGGCTGATTGGGGATTGCCGGACGCACCTACTGGTGTGTGCCCTGCATTCGCCCAACAGCGACCCCGCCTCCAAAGCTGCACTGTCCCACGATTTTGGCTGCGCAAGCGCGCCAGCATAAAAACGGTTCACTGCATTTTTAAAGTCTATCATTCTTACCATATTATATTGACATGTAAATGCATGTAGCATCACTGGATAACTATATTAACTGTTCAAATGTTACAGCTTTCAAAATGTAGTTTCTCGCATTATAAAAATATCATAAAAGATTGTTTTTGGAAATGATCAGAAGATACTAATGATGTTCTAAGAATAAACACATTTCTTTCTAGTTTTAAATTTGAAGAGAAATGTCATGATTAAATTAAAGGTACTGAAATGGGAAGCACCATGGTCCCTGGTTATGCTAAAGAACATGCATACAGGGTTGGGAAATAATGTACGGCGGAACTGGTTATGATGCAACATACACTCTTGCAGTAAGTGACATGTTACAAAATACTGCATGGCAACAGAACTTAACTGACATTGAAATACACTGCTGTCTGCAGTATACTGTATCATTTTGTGATGTACTGCAGCAATACTGTGTTGCTTCCTGGCTGGTACTGCTGAATTTTGGAAACATCAAAAACAGATTTCACAGCAGCGTTTCTTTTTTGGAAGCACTTTATAGATGATATTCTAATACTATGGACAGGAAGTGAAGAAGTACTACAGGAATTCATTGAATATATCCACACAAGGGATGAAAACCTCATACTTATCTGAGAACCTGGAAGCAACAGTTTCAGCTAGAAGCAGGGACATCCTGGACACTCTGCAGCGGGCATTTCTCAGGCACCTAGTGAGAGAACCCACTCTTGATGGAGCAATACTGGACCTGGTACTCACTAACAGGGACATTGTTGCAGATGTCAAGGTGGGAGGCCACTTGGGGACTAGTGAGCACCATATGGTGTGGTTCAGTATAAGGATGGCTGTGGAATCAATCACACAAGGGTGAGGGTCCTGGTCTTCAGAGGGGCAGATTTTAAAAAGATGGGTGAATGCCTCAGGGATAACCTAGCAGGGGTGGGAGACCTGGGTGGGGTGGAGGAACAGTGGACAAAGATAAAAGGGAGCATAGGAAAGGCAACAAACCTCTGCATCAATCAAGCGAGCAAAAGCAAGAGGAAAAAGAGAACACTATGGCTCAAAAAAGGTGGCTGAAAATGTAAAAGCTAAAAGGGTAGCATTCAGAAGGTATAATGTGATGCAGAGGGAGGAGGATATTGAGGTGTATCGCAGGAAAAAGAGGGAAGCAAGAAAAGCAGTAAGGAGCAAAAAGGTGCAAACTGAAGAGAGAATAGCCCAGGAGGTAATGGAAGGGGACACTACATTTTTCAGTTTTGTAAGTGAAAAAGGAAGGCCAGGGGTGGGATTGTAAGGATAAAAAGGGAAGTGGCTGACTGCGCAGAGGGGGACCAGGAAAATGCAGATATCATGAACAAATACTTTTGTTCAGGGCTCAAAGAGGAAGGAAAGGGGGAGGGGCCACAAAAAAATAACAAAAGCTTTGGAGGGAGGGAGGTAGACATTAGTCCTTTTTTGGAGGTGAGAGTCCTGAAGAGACATGCTAATCTGAAAGTGGACAAAGCAATGGAGCCAGATGGGGTGCATACAAGGGTGTTGAGGAAGCTCAGGGAAATACTGTCTACACCTCTGGCAGTTCTGTTTAACAATTCACTGCAAACAGGAGTGGTTACAGAGGACTGGAGGAGAGTGGAAGCTGTCCCACTACACAAAAGTGGTAGCAGGGAGGAGGCTGGCAATTATAGGCCTGTCAGCCTGATATTGGTGATGGGAATGTTAATGGAATTACTGCTGAAGGAAAGGACTGTGGTATATCTTGAATCCAGTGGGTTACATGATACAAGGCAGCATGTTTTTTTACAGGGGGATGCCATGTCAAATGAATCTGATAGATTTCTTTGACTAGGTGACCAAGAAACTAGATCTGGGTGAAACAGAGGATGTGGCCTACCTTGATTTCAGTAAGGCATTTGACACCATTCCACATAGGAGAGTAGTAAACAAGCTGGGTAGCTTAGGAGTTGGTCCAAAGCTGGTAAACTGGATAAGAAATTGGTTAGGAGATAGGTGACATAATGTGGTGGTAAATGGAGTTTACTGCATGGAAGTGAGTGTGACAAGTGGTGTGCCTCAGGGATCAGTGCTGGGACCGATCCTCTTAAATGTTTTGATAAGTGACATTGCAGAGAAGCTGGAAGGAAAGCTCTGCCTCTTTGTGGATGACTCCAAAGCTGCAGTAGGGTGGATACTCTGGGGGGTGGGAAGGATGAGCAGAGACCTGGAAAAACTAAAGGAGTAGTTAATGATATGGCAAATGGGTTTCAATGTGAAAAAGTGCTAAATAATGCACGTAGGGCACAGAAATCTAGGGGCAGAGTACAAAATGGGTGGAGTGGTATTGACAACCACCAAGCAGGAAAGAGACCTGGAGGTAATCAATACTGGATGACCTAATGGTGGCCAAGCAATGCGCAAGGCAGTAGGGAGGGTGAGTGGGATGCTAGGGTGCATAGGAAGGGGTATCACCAACAGAAAGAGAGAGGTGATGTTGACTCTGTATAGATCACTGGTAACACCCCACCTAGAGTGTATTGTGTCCAGTTCTGGAGACCACATCTTTGGAAGGACAAAGACAGAGTGGAGGCAATCCAGAGGAGGTAAACTAAAATGTTGCAGGGTCTGCATCAAAAGCTTTATCAGGAGAGACTAATGAACCTCAATATGTACACCCTGGAACCTCATGGGGGTAAAAAGGTTCAGGAGGGGAATATTTTTCAGAAGAAAAGGTGCTCAAGAACAAGGGGACACTCTATGAAGCCGGGGGGTAGATTCAGGAGAGATGTGAGGAAGTATTTCTTCAAAGAAAGAGTGATGGATTCCTAGAACAGCTTTGCAGCAGAGGTCGTGGGGGAAAAACAGTGGTGTGGTTCAAAAATGCATAGGATAAGCAAAGGAATTACAGTGGAAAGGAAGGTGGGAGGGAGACAAAGTTGCAGATTGGGCATGATCTGATGTAATTATGTAGATAGGCAGAAATGGGCAGACAGAATGAGCCAAGCAATCCTTATCTGCCATCAAATTCTATTTTTCTAAAATTCACAGCCAATGTCAGTAGACAGAAATGGAGTTTCCAGATATTCAGATCACAAAAGTGGGGAAAAAGTAAGAAACCTCACTGTACTGAAACTGTACAGATAGAAATACCACATTTAACACAAGTAGGTTAGTCAACAGTATTCGCAATTCACAGTTACTGAGAGTGAAACAAAACTGGAGCCGAGAATACCAGTTTAAGAAAGAAAAGCAGACTATAATTAACAGATTTTGGCAAAGGGGCTACAATAGATTGGTTTTGGCCCAGGCAATGAAAAAGGTGGACAATGCACAAGACACAAGGCATTCGAAAGAGAAAAGAAAGAGTAAGGACAAGGCAATTGCATAATCTTAACTACCACCCACCACACCTGGATGCCAAGAATCAGGAATGTTGCACAAAGGAATTGCCAGATCTTGCAAGCACATTCAATATTTTTCCATTTGTAATGTCTAAAAGAGCACCACACATACAAGCAAAATTGGTACATACAGTACAGCCAAAAGAAGTGCAAAAAATATGATAGCTACTCTTAAGCCCATTTAGATGGGAATGCAGTCCTGCATTAGACATACTGTTTGTGGGCACACATCCAAAAAAGAAATTTTCAAGCACTATCATACTGGTAAAAAGTATAAGATTAAGGGCCCGATTTTCAAAGGGTGTTAGATCAATGCACTGGACTTGAGTCAGGGAGTCTGACACAAGTGAGAACTTGCCTCAAACACTGACACTGACACAATTCTGATTTTGCATTGAATGCAGTCTCAAATTCTGATGCAAGTCCCTGCGTCAGTGTAACAAGTTAGACCACTCCCCTGATCTAACTTTTGCACCATTTGGGGCCCCTTTTTAGAGGGCTTGCACCAAAGCTTTGGCTCAATCTGCCATAAAGCAGGGAAATTAAACATTATAAATTAGGCACAGGTTGTGACAAACACTTTGGTGCAGTTGCGTCAAACTTTGCAGTTGATGCAGAGTTGGGTGCAAGCCTTGTGTCCACCTTTGGAAATCGGGCCAGTATTCGCAATTCACAGTTACTGAGAGTGAAACAAAACTGGAGCCGAGAATACCAGTTTAAGAAAGAAAAGCAGACTATAATTAACAGATTTTGGCAAAGGGGCTACAATAGATTGGTTTTGGCCCAGGCAATGAAAAAGGTGGACAATGCACAAGACACAAGGCATTGGAAAGAGAAAAGAAAGAGTAAGGACAAGGCAATTGCATAATCTTAACTACCACCCACCACACCTGGATGCCAAGAATCAGGAATGTTGCACAAAAGAATTGCCAGATCTTGCAAGCACATTCAATATTTTTTCCATTTGTAATGTCTAAAAGAGCACCACACATACAAGCAAAATTGGTACATACAGTACAGCCAAAAGAAGTGCAAAAAATATGATAGCTACTCTTAAGCCCATTTAGATGGGAATGCAGTCCTGCATTAGACATACTGTTTGTGGGCACACATCCAAAAAAGAAATTTTCAAGCACTATCATACTGGTAAAAAGTATAAGATTAAGGGCCCGATTTTCAAAGGGTGTTAGATCAATGCACTGGACTTGAGTCAGGGAGTCTGACACAAGTGAGAACTTGCCTCAAACACTGACACTGACACAATTCTGATTTTGCATTGAATGCAGTCTCAAATTCCTGATGCAAGTCCCTTGCGTCAGTCGCAGCAAAGTTAGACCAGCTCCCCCCTGATCTAACTTTGCACCATTTGGGGCCCCTTTTTAGAGGGCTTGCACCAAAGCTTTGGCTCAATCTGCCATAAAGCAGGGAAATTAAACATTATAAATTAGGCACAGGTTGTGACAAACACTTTGGTGCAGTTGCGTCAAACTTTGCAGTTGATGCAGAGTTGGGTGCAAGCCTTATGTCCACCTTTGGAAATCGGGCCCTTCATCTCAAATCACATGCAACACTGCAGGGGTCATATATATTTTGCAGTACCCATGTGACCATCTGTACTTGGGAAAAAACCTTAGGGATCCGAACAGGAGGATCATGGAGCACAACAGTACTATTAGATGGAAGGATAAGAATTCACATATAGCCTGGCACTTCCTAGAGAGAGGACATGTCTGCGTGCAATTAAGATTTTTTTTGTGCCAAGCTCCCCTATCCCCTTGGTGGGCTCACCAGGCTCCGGCATCTGACTCCCTCATACTCGGGGATTCCCCACTGAGGCAGAACTGTCGTGGCCAGAGGGGTCAGCACCAGAGCCGGCTCATTAGCGGGGAGCCAACATTTTCTTGTGTCATTTCTTCCCCTTGGAGCCAAGAGCGTGCAATTACATAGGCAGAGGAGGAGCCCACACACATCTGTGTGTGCTCCCCTTGATGCGTCTGCCCTCAGCTCCTCCCAACTGTCACATAGCACCTTTGCCCCCCAGCCTCCACTGGGGGGGAGAACAGGCACCAATAATGTGCTTCCCCCTCCCCAGAGAAGGAGAACAGTCTTCCGGATGCTCGATCCTTCTCCTTCCCTGCAACCCCCGGTGGTCCATGCCTGTTTCCAAACACGGGTCACCACCGTGGTGCGAGGTGTGGCATCCAGCACCTCAACCCTCAGCACCACCAGGCCATGCAATTAAGATTTTGGGGCATAGAAGAGGTGCAGCCTACACTGAGAGAAAGTAACTACAATAAACAAGTGGACAGACATGAGATGCTGTGGATATTTGAACTGGAAATGCTTGAGAAGCCCTGGGGTTCCCATGAAGAGTCTAACTTGCAAGCGTGCTGGTAGAAATAAAATGTTAATGATATGATACTCAGTGTAAATATGGATATGGTTGTTATTATTTACGTATATTGTTATATTGTTATGGTGTTATACTTTGCATCCACTGAGGGTTCAGTGGGTAGCCTCTAGTTTCAGAGTGCTCTTTCCTATTCAGCATAAGCATTATAAGTCTAATTAATTATTCATGAGCCAAACTAGCTCACTGATTTGCTGTGATGCCAGTCTGAAATTTCTTAGAAATGCCTGGCATGGCAACAACATTCAACTCATCATGCACTCTAAGCTGACAACAGCGCACCAAAACAAGAACTGTTTTTAGCCAGCCTGGTGGCACAGAGGGCAGAGGCATCCATGCCTTACCTGCTGCCATGCCAGCAACCCAGGTTTGATGACACAAATGGTTCACCAGGGGTTGGCTGATGAGAGGAAGATTGCACGTCCAGAGGATGGCTCTCCTCCAGTAGGAGGGAGGGAGGGAGGGCCGTGAGTGTTCAACACTGGTCTGACCCCTGGCAGAGGCTCAGGGTAAATCAGTGCAACCTCGGGGTTAAAGGGGCAGTGGGCAGCAATGCATCATGTGTGGTAGCATGCGTGGTGTGTTTCATTCAGCATTGCACTACCATCACACCCCACTCAGAAAATGGAAAACTGTCTGGGCATGGCACTGATGATGCTGGCCCATCCATTCTGCGTTATACTTCATGACCCCCTTCCCCCCACACCAGATCCATGTGTCAGTGGGTGATGCCCAGCTATCGGATCCATACCATGGGGGAGCTAAGCCATGGAGTATGTGGGGCCAAGGGTTCATTGAATCCATCTTGCCAGTGGCACATGGCATCCCCAATGAACCCTGCCAGATGGGGGAAGCTTGGGTAAGGTAACTATCTGAAAATGCCAGGTGATGGGGATGGAGGCAGTCAGTGGACTGCAAGGCTGTGCCATGGTGGGGCAGATAAAATGATTAATAACAAAAAAAAGAACTGTTTTTGACAATGCTGTCAATAAATAAAAATAAAAAGGAGAACAATCCTGCATTTTTTTGAGTAATTACTATAATGACACTTGTATCATGTTCAGTTTAAGCCACAGCAGATTACCATCGCTGCAACATGCCAGCATGTCACCATCACTCCGACACAGAAAGAGAGGAACCAGTCTCAGCATGCGCTGCCATGAAAAAATAGCTAAATACAAAAAGCTCTAAAAAACGTATTATTGTGATTAGGCTTAAAAGTACAATAATGATCTCATAGCTGGTCATTTTCTGGTGATTAATAACTAGATGGGGAGGTGTTGTCTCTCGGTGCTTCCCCCCAGCCGGTCATTAATTGCCTGGACATGACTGGTTTTTCAGTCATTATTGCTTAAGCACAAGACATTTAGTTGGACCTGAGCTGACTTATGGGTACAGTGCATTTTTATGGTTATAAGTAATTGGCATAGTTTCAGAATACAGTGGTGTGAGTTATTCATTGTGAGTTGACCCTCCCTGCTGATTGGAGAAGGTAAGAAGAAACTAAGTCACCCTCTATGGGTGAAGGGATAGTTACCCTTCATAAAGCTGTCATTTCCCTTTCTGTGTACAGCCTGTTATATCTAATTTAATATGTATAAGTTTTCACTAAGCCAGTATTTTATTATTTAGGGATGGACACAGCATATGGAACAGTTCACGTCACCAGTAACAAAATCATAAAAATATATTTATTGAAATATGCAAGCATGCATGGTGTACGGCATGCCCCCCTGTAATAAGAACTAAGTAGTTCAGAAATATGAAGAATACATTTTATCACCTTGTGTATTGACACAACCTAGCCAAACATACAGTAAATACAGCAACAAAGGAGGCAGAGTGCATCAGAATGATAACAAACCCTAATGCAGCATGATAGTACCATTAATCACAAAGTGAAATTGGTTAATATTTGCGACAAGGTTCCTAACTAAACCCACCAGCCATATAAATGCAGGCAAATTACGGTTGCTAGGCAATGGCACCACATCTGGCACTAGTTGGAATTCTTGACGGCAGAAAGCAATTATTTGTGGGTATAAAAGGGGTAGCTAAGCTGCTCTATGTGTTGTCAGACTATATATAACTAGACAGAACAGGTAAGAGTAGCATGTTTACTATTGATAGTGCTATAAAGCTTTTTGCAATCTCTCTCATTACATGCTGTAAATGCAAGTAATTCTTTTTCAAAGTAAAAGGCATAAATAAGTGCATGCAAGAAAAATGGTTAAAATTTCTAAATGCAGTTGGCATGCTTTAACTTCTAAACTTGTTTGTTAAAAATGTAATTGATGAAGTGAGACACTATGAAAACAGGCACCAAAAAAGTCAGACTGTATGATACAACAGCCATGCATGCACACAGCTATTAATGTGCAGACATGCTTACATTGAAACTGAAAGTGCTATAATAACCAACTCTTGCCAGAGCCAGTATGCCTGCAGCCGAACTCAAGGAGAAACATGGCACTCTCCAGCATGTTCAACATGGCCACCAGAGTTGTCTGTGCATGCGCGATGACTCGCACATGCGCACTGAACTCTGGCACCAATCTTGCACATGATGGACTGTAGCTGCTGTGCCACCGGAGTTCAGTGTGTATGTGCAAGTCATCATGCATGTGCAGAAAACTCCAGTGGCCATCTTGAACATGGCAGACAGTGCTGTGTTCTACTGATGGACTAAATAGTATGGTGAACATGCAGTGATTGCCGTTCACTTCCAATATTTAAAAGTCTGTTTGGTATACAGTGAGCTCCTTTTTCTCCACTGTGCTCACAAGACAGCTGCAGGGCTACACCCACTGCAGCCATAATAAAAATAGGTTCTGAAAAGGTTATCCCTATTCAACAGACCACAACCAAAGAGGCATGAAGAGCACTTCAGGTATGTGTTTTATTAGCCACTTAAAAAGATGTAATATGCAGAGAAGAGTATTAGCAGGAATGAACACTGTCTTTATAATTAATAATGTTAATTTTATTTTTAGAAGAGTAAGAGAATCTAAAATAAACAAACAAATACTGGCAGTCTATAAACAGAGAAGAGATACAAGGTGGGAAAAAGGAATTTCAGGTACATGTTTAGTAAAGCAGGCTTTTGTGGGGCAGGTAGCACATCTAATGAGCTTATACAGGGGCATAGCCAGGATTTGGAGGAGGGGAGTTTCCAAATATTTTTCTAGGGGGGTCCTGAGGCATGCTGTCCTGGAAAAGTTTGAAAATTTAGGAGTTAAATAATGCAGTTTAGTGCATTTTTAGGCAGTAACTGTTGAGTTACAAAATGCATCAAAATTCAAGTTGTCACTCTCATTACTCCCCAGTCCCAGGTCTTTGAGTTGAACTCAGGATTCTTTTTCCCTTTATAAATTTACATCTTTCTTATCTTTACATCTTGTCCCATTCTGTTACTGTCCCTATACTACCTTTGCTATTTTTTCCAGCTCTTCCTTTTAATTTTTTTTCAATTTTAACTTTCCCAGCCATTTTCATATCTGTTTTTACCAAGCGCCTTGCCTTTTATGTTCCACCTCTCCCATTGCATGCATTTCCCCTTTAATTGCCAACTTTCTATGTTTTCTCTTTATAGTAGTCTCCCTTCCTTTCTCCTCTACCTACATTACATGCATAATGCAGACACAACCCCACCAGCACAGAAATATTTCTTTATTTCCAGCCCTGCCTTATTCTATTCATCTTTGCCTTCACTTTCTATGTGTCCCAATATATTGATTCACAAACATTTTCTGTCATTGGATCCAAATATTCTCTTTCCTCTGACCTGAGGCAGTTCTACATTAGAACTCCTTTATTCTCTCCTGTATCTGAATTTCATTTGCTAACATAGAGGATAATGTATGGGGTTGGATTAGTAACCACACTGTAATCTCTTAGGTTACCATGACAACTGTATACAGTACCTCGAGAGTGCAGCTCGAGAGGTTTACAAGATTGCCATGGTAACCTTGAGAAGTGGTTTCAGCAAGGTTAGCTTTTATAGGAAATGGGTTAAGGAGGTATAGCTAAAAAAGCAACCCCCAACCCCATCAAGCTTCTTAACATCCATTCAAATATTGTTGCCATACCTACTGAAGTCAGAAAACCAGTCATTCATGTTCATGTCCAAAAGTTTATTAGAAAACACTCAAAATATATTTAAAACTTTGGCACTTGTTTAAAATATTTAAAAAACTTAAATAGCAATGCAAAGAAAAACAGAACACAACTTGGAAAAATAGCCAATTAAAAAAAAAAAAACTATTAGGAAAGATCCGGTTGGTTGGTTGCCAACACGTGATGTTGGGTTGCATGGAGTGCTGGAAAACGTATGTTTGTTGTCTTCACAAACAGCAGGAAAGCCCAGCAGTGAAAATTAGGACTGTACACACCTTGAAGGCAAATAGAATTTGGGACAGAAAAAGGAAAACATTTAAATAAAAGGCAACAGTACTTAGGGCATTTCAAACACTTGCAGGGGCTAGTGATTAGCATTCTAAAGAAGAAATACTGAATGCTGATGGCATTCCATTTTGTAAACCCATTGCTATGACATACTTAAGAGCGGTTTATAACTCACATCATAGCGATGAGATGAAAAGGAAATTAACTGTTTGATTTTTAGCTGTAACAAGCCGTTCCCATACATTACAGAAATATTACTTTATTAACCCCTGCCATTTTCATCTTTACCTTAACTTAATATGTCTTCACAAACTCTTTCATTTGACACACATATTCTCTGTCCTGTGATGGTAACTGCCCAACCATTTCTGCATTGGAACTCCTAGTCTCCTATATTTCATTTTCTTTTACTAATTAGTCTTGCAGGTCAGTATTAACCTCTTATCAACAACTGCTTAGGGCTTGAAATAGGAGCAGATAATAGAATAACAGAAAACTAATTTCTAACATTTTGTTGCTTCAGCCTCATAGTCATGATGAATGTTATGGGTGCCCTAATTGTGGATGTACATACAGTACAACTGTAGCAGAAATGGGAACAAAACCACAGTGGCAGTTATAAAACATCCAGTGGCCAAGTAGCTAATAGACACGTAATCATCACTGCTCACTAAAATGGATCTACTGGTCCACAATGTTTTGTGCACCTACCAGTTGCTATTTCTATGGCTACCAGTAGAGGATAGCTTTGAATAATAAAATGCTTATACTTTCTGTTGTGCTGTTTCTGTTTTGCTGAATGATATTAAGTGTTGGGAGTAGTGGAGGTGCAGCAGCCCCCCCCCAGCCGCAATGTTTTTTTTTTCCTTTATTGCCTCTTCTCTAGTCTCTCATGATCTATGACTGAAATCTATGTTTTTTTTTTTTTTTATTTTCTGCCAGGAAGATATGCAGACACTATAAGTGACTGCTTTTAGGACAAGGCACTTAAGGATTTTGCAAGTAATGCTGCTGAAATTAGCTGCTGTGGTTGTGAAGCTACAAAAACTGACTTGGGGAGTGATTCTCTACCCCAGTTCATGGATGCTCTCCAAGCTTCTCCAATTCAACCCACAGAGCCAACATTGAGCTGAGGAGGGGGAGTCAGAGATTGGGTCTATTTCTATGCCACCACCTGAAATAGTCAGAGATGCAATTGAAAATATATTGGCGAGAGTACTCTCAGAGACATGCTTTTCTAACTTGACTGTGGTGGCAAAGTGACTATGTCCTGCTACTCTATGCACTCTGCTCCTCTGACCACCCATGTGATGCTGCTACTCCAGATTATCTGACCAGTCCAATGATGTTTGGAGGTGGCTCCTCAGCTTCCTGTCCCTGGAGGAAGGCTGGCTTGTGCTGCATATTCATGAGCTGATGCCCGCTTCCAAGCCTTGCTCACCCTTTGACTTCCCCAACCCTGTGGCTAGCACAGTTTGGTGCTGGAAATGCAAATATTTAAGCAAGCAGTGGAGGTGTGGTTTTCATGCACCCAGGAACCCCCCCTGGCTACACCTATTTTGTACCCAGTAGAAATATTTAATTTTATATGTCTGCAGATTTTCTGAATAGCTACTAACATGAGTATAGTAGTTAAAGATAAAAAAAGAAAAAATCATCGGTATGTCACCTAGGTTGTGTTCACAATTATAGAGCATTTGAATGGCAAGAGTTAGCACTTAAACATTTATTCTTAAGTTTGCATTTTTCGTTAAACGCACAGTTCTCCCAGGAGAAGCTGATCACGCAAAATATCAGGGTTGTGAATTAAATACATATAATTTCTAAAAAAGACTTTGTATTGTGACCATTTTTCATGTGGGAGTGGCCCAAAAATTTTGCTTTCTAGTATTTCTGCCAAGTGCAGCTCTACCGATACCATTTAAAGTCTATTCCAGTAATTACCCATAAGTCCCCTAGCAGTTTAATACTACATACTGGATTCGATCTGGTGTGTTGAGGGTCTCCCAACCCCCCCACCATGAGGGGTAAGATGTGGGGGCTGAAGGGGAGGGGGTCTCATACCAGGTCGGTGCGGAGGGCATCAGATGGCAGGCGGGGACTCCAGGAGTAATAGCACCAAAAAAAAAAATACTTTAGCTCTGACCAATCACATTACCTTATTGTATGGATGATCCTCCACCATCGGATGCCTCTTCTTAATGTGAACATGCATTGAGCATGTGTGAATTTCCTGAACATGTGTAAGTGATAGTAGGAGCTAAAAGTACATGCTGTTTTGAGCATGGGGATCTTTGTAAGAATAATGAAGAGAACAAACACACACACAAAAACAGGACCATGATCAACAATACTCCTTTTTATTCTTACAACAATTTTTGTCAATCCCAAAACAATAACAGCATTTGGCTATTGGAGCTGGTGCCCGTTTTGACCCCTATCCATGAACATCCACATGTGGTCATTTGGTCATACAGGTGGCAGTACTGGAACAGACCATCAGAACCACCCTCACAGTGTATCTACACACACACACACACCAGAATAGGTAATATATATATACAATAAGAAAAAAATGCACAGACATACTTGTACTGCAACACAAGATGAAACCATATCCAAACACAGCCCCTTATAAACTAATAAGAAACACTATCAAATTATGATAACAATGGATGCACATGGGCACCTCTGCAGAGCCCTTCCCCACATACACACAATAAACAGTATGACTTGATATAGTTCAGAACTGATCAGTACAAAGACATATTAAAAAATACAGATATACAATTTGTGAAACAGCATTTGTCGGTGAGTTGCTATACTATATAATGGGGGAGATGCAATCACAGATGATATGAATGACTGTAATATCTTTGTGTTGCTAAACAATGACCCCTAGATTACAGATAAAGCAATGATTAGGTATTTATAATTAAAAATACTAAACAATCCAAGGCAAGTCTCCAATTTGTGTAATCCGAATCAGAACTGTCAGTCTCTATGTCAGAATCAGATGCAGCTTGTGCCTCCTCACATTGATTAACACTGGATACTGTGGGCTCAAATTGGTAAGGTTGGATACCAATATCAAAATTTAAAAAACATCTTTGTATTCCTCTACCATAAACAATATGAATAGTGAGCACAGGCACAATAAAGATTATTGAAATCTAAAGGTAAAAAAACACACTCCCTGTAAAATAGCTAGCTTAGCTGATTTAAGTTTTTATGAGAAAAGCACACAACTAGCACAAAAAAGCAAAGTCCCTTTTTCAGTACTTTAGCAACAGAATTTCAACAGCATGGTAAGTTTTAAGATGAATAAGTGCACAGGAACAGTCCATTGCAAACCACCACTGTAAAAAAAAAAGCTGTAACTTGAACTGTGTTTAGGGGTCCTCTAACTTAACTTCAGTGAGAGTTGGAACATTAGTTTTACTACAGAAACATTCCATTCTGTGATATTTCACACTATAAACCCTGGGTTGTCTTCTTATCTCCTTTTCTAATCAGGCTGAAGTTTAGCACAAAACAATGCTTTGATACACTGCTTAGCTGAATGAAAACAGAGTAATACAGTACCACAAAACATCTAATTGTATCTAGTCTGTTAGGAATCAGAAGAGATCACTTTTTCTATGTAATAGCAAATGACAGCAGGACAATGCTCACTGCAGCGGTAAAAATAAGGTCAAGTGAACATTGATCTATAAGAGTGGACAGGCTTTTTATTTAAAGAGTATTTTCCTGTTCATACAGAATAAATCTAATGTTATCTGCAACCATCCCTATCACATGGACCTCTTCATTCTGGGCAAGGTGCGTGTTTGAAGGAATGAGGGTTATAAACTCATGGAGGTATTTTGGATCCAAACTATTCAGAGCCTTAAATGTAAGTAAATAAACCTTGTAGTCTATCCACCACCTAATCAGCACCAAGCCCAGATCCCACAGTTCCAGGGTAATATAATCTGACATCCAGGGAAGAGTCAGAAGCCTCAATGCAGAATTATGGACTAGCAAGAGGTGGTATAAAGGCTCTCAGACAGGCTCCTGTTGAATGTATTACCATACTCAAGCCTTGAGAACAAGAAGTCTTGCAGTAGTATCCTAAGTTGACAGGATCAAGATAGGGGTACAGCCTTGCAATATTTTTAAGATGATGACCATATCCACTTCCTCTGACCAGGAAATGAAAGCAGGTCTCAGAATAGCTGTAGCATTGAGGAGCAACCTAGACTGCAAATGTCCCTAGCTGCTGAATACTGAACTCCATCTGTCAGAGCTACTTTCAGTGGTGTAGTTAGGTAACATTAAATTATCTTTTGAATATATATGGTTAACTCATTGTCTCCTAGAAGACGCCTGTAGTCATCAGTAAAATACACTGGTGTGTCCTGAGGACATCTGCAGAAGTCAGCTACTGACTCCCAGTGTACCCTTGCAACATCTAGAGAAGTCACTTATATATTTTAATATATAGTGTAACAGAATATAATATATGTCTGACAGCATAGCACCATTGGAAAGGTAATTTTATGCTGAACAACTTTGCCACTGATATTTTGTGTATATCATGTATACTTTAGGAGTTATTCACATTTGTTTATGGTATGGTGTGTATGGCTTATGTTGCCTGTTTTGGTGAAAAAATATATTTTTTTGCATTTCAACCAGCATAGAAAAAAAAAATTACATATTATTATTTGCATACCAGCATTGGAAAGGTAATTTTGTGCTGAATAACTTTGCCACTCATACCTTATGTCTAGCACTTGCGGTTCTTGAGCTATTAGGATTTGTTTGTGGCATGCTGACTATAGCTTGATTTTGCTTAGAAAGGCCCAGGATTTACTGTTAACAGTATACAGGAGACAAGTGGTTCAACTTCAGAGAGCTCCTGTGGAGGCAATGAGTTAAGGGTTTTAATTTTTTGTGCCTTGCTTGAATACCACAGATGTTATAGTGACAGAAGGAAGACGTGTGCTTATGAAACCTTGACAAAACTAGAAATTAATGGTATCCTGCTCTGTTCTGCAAACCATTACTTTCATCATACTGGTATGTTAAATGGAATATCACTTCTAAATATTGTTGCACTGCAGTTTAATCTGCAGCATATCTCTTTTGGATAAGAGGATTACCAGACATGGAGACGGTGCGCCAATTATTTGAGGTTTTGGTAGTATGGTTCCCACAACAGATTATTTTCTTAATTTCTACCTCTGTTGAGCTCCATAAGACAGATTGGTCCCTCATCACACCTCAGCATCTGCAGATATTGATCATACATTGGACTTTTTCCATTTCAGTTTCATATCTCCTTGGGCAAGTACGCCCCTTCTAAATGAGTCAGGGTTAAAGGCTCCCTGCTCCAGTGGGTCTCTGCCAAGTTTCATGCAAGAAAAGCCCCAGCACAACTGTTCCTAAAGATGCCTGTTCTAGATAACATACAGGAGCAACAACAAAAGAAGCAGGCACACCAGCGCATATTCTTTGAATAAATGTAATAACATGCCAAAGGCATGTGCATAAACTGACTTACAGCCAAGCTAAAGAGACTCCACTCATCATCAATGCAAATGTCCCCATGACCACTTGACATCCCATGGCATCTTTCTTAGGGGTTGGGACTTATTCCTTCTCAGCCTGTTTATATATTAGGGCTCTCATAAATATTTAAGTTCAAACATTCAGACTCACCAGTCACTAGCAGCATATTACAAAACATTTCATAAATATGCATAGATTATAAATAGTGAATGGTATAACTAATACAATCTATAGCAATCATTATTGTTACTTTCTAGATGGAAATAATCCAACTAAAGTGCAAACAATGTGCGAATATGTGATGCAGTGTAAATGAAACTATCAAAAACACCAATGCAAATGGTACAAGAAGGATCAAGTGAGCGGGATTTTTCAAGGCTTAGAACTGCTGCAATCCCTGAGAGTGTTACATATATAGTGCACTGGGGTTCTCCCTGTAATAGAAGTAGAATAAATAACTATTTTAATTGAAATAGGTGAAACAATGAATATGATTAGACCAGACTTCTCTTCTGTAATAATCCCAAGTGATACATTGACTTAGACTAGCTGTAAGGGAAAACGAAAAAGGAACAAAAGCAAAAAAAAAAAAAAAAGAGATAAAAAATGAAAATAATGGCACATTAAAAAATAAAATTGCAGAAGAAGATACAATTGCAGATTTAGTAAATTTACAAAAGATGAACAAGAAAAATTATGTGAAAAAAGTGATATGTCAAGAAGTAGAGCAATATAAAAATGAAGCTTTAGAACAGGAAACAAAACAGGCAGGAATTGACCTCCAGCATGCCATCCCTCAAGAGGTGTCAAAAGTCAGCAATATCCAGGGAAACATACCTATGGACACCAATTATTATTTAAGGTTATTTGGCCTTAAAAAATAGAAGAGAAAAACACATTTGCACTGAAACCTAGAATATTTAAACTCTTTAAAAATGATATGGAGTTACAAATTGAGGAAAAAGATTTGAGGGCGGTCATAGAAGAGTGACTATATCTGAAAAAATGGCTCAAGTTTTAAACAATGGAATCTACAGCTTGATTTAGTTGATGAAATAGGCATAATGGAAACTTTTGTCTTTTCAAAGAGGTATACAATCCTGTCTTACTCTCAGTTTTCAGCCTCTAAAACTTTTAGAGAGACTGATAGGAGGTTGACAAAGGCTATTTGCAACTTGTTTAGTAATATTATTGGAATGAGGCTGGGTAGGAATGGTATTTTAGAAGCTTATATACATCATAACCTAAAGAGAGAGTCAAGTAGACATCCTTTGTAGAAATAACACCATTGCACAGAGAGCTCTTGGAAAAACAAACATTCTAGATGAAATGGTCCTTTATGTAGTTGGTTCAGATATTATAATAGATCGACCAACCAGTACAACACATTCTTGCTATGTTTATTTCTAGTCACCAGCACAAGAAAAACAATGCAACACTGACCATCATCAATAATAAGGCAGTCCCTCTTAGCCAAGTGCACTCCTTCAAGTACCTTAGGGTCATGATTCCCTCTCTTTCACACAGCATATTGATCTGGTGGTAAAAGTTGTCAACACCAAGCTAGACGTCCATTATAGGCACAAACATTACCTAATGCTCTCAGCCCTGCACCTCTCCGACTCCAGCACTGTTTTGTCAATAATAGAGAATGGCTTGGTCGTATATGGTGTAGCCTCTAACCAGCACTCAAGCGTGTAGTGACAGCCCTTAATAAGGCATGCAGATTTACTCTTGGGGCTGATAACCAAACCCACACTTCTGCACTATATGAACAAACCAAATGGCTAAACCTGAATGACAGGATAAAGTATCATACATGCCTCCTTGGTAAAAAAAGCACTGTTAGGTCAAGCCCTCCCTCCCAGCATTATAAAGATCTTCCAAATGACTCACTCTAATTATAAAACTAGGGCTAAGGCATGGTGTCCACTCATTGTCCCATTCAGGAGAACTATGCTAGGACAACGCTCATTCGCTTATCAGTCCCCACTTTGATTGAATGAGGTCTAGGCAGAAATACTCAGCATTGGAAACCTTCCTACCTTTAAACTCAAAATGAAACAACACCTTACCAAAACTGGATCATGTGCTTGTAGGAACATGACATGACTCCCCCACCCCCCTGACTACTGCTCATGTTTCTACTTAACCCCTCACCTTCTCCTAGATAAACTTATGGTGTATGGTTAAAATGTCTTTATCTTACCTAGAACTTAAGCTTGCCTCTTACCAATGCACTTATTCACAGTGACAGGTCCTCCCCTGCTGTTCCGTGCTTACTTCTTTCCAGACAGGGACCTTCACCTCTCCCTCACCTCATCTCTCCTGTACTCCTTCCCTTTATTACCTCTTTCCCTCATTCGGATCACCTCTAACACTTTGCACTGATATCCCTCCTACCCCATCATGGCCTTACTCACGTCCTCTACCTGGTCCACCTTTTCTTCCTACAAGCTGAGACTGCTTTCTTGACATTGCCTATGGTACAGGCTGCTCTACACTATTTTCTCTGGTTGAACCAAAGCTTCTAGTATGTTATTGTATCCACTGCTAAATTGCTGGCTGTACCTCTATTGTGTTTGGATCTTTGTGAATAGTAATTAATGTTTTGTCTTTGTGAATAGTATTTTATGTATTGTCTTGTTTTGCAGACATGGAACCTTTGTAAATGAGCACTTTGCTCAAAGGTTGCTTCTGAAGTATTAAATAAATAAATAAAAACAGAAAAAGTAGGAAAGGTGGTGGAGTGGTATTATATATTAAAAATGATATAGATGTGGTAGAGGTAAACAGAGAGGCACGTTC
Organism: Neoceratodus forsteri; assembly: GCA_016271365.2. Taxonomy (NCBI): domain Eukaryota; kingdom Metazoa; phylum Chordata; order Ceratodontiformes; family Ceratodontidae; genus Neoceratodus; species Neoceratodus forsteri. The sequence continues at coordinate 99,737,243 of CM028138.1, read as the reverse complement.
AAACTTAGAGCAAGAGTGGGTTAAAATCACCTGAAAGGAAGGTAAAAATTTCATTTTGGGAGTCGTATATAGACCACCAGCACAAACCACTGAAAAGAACAAGCATTTGTCAATGCCGAATATTGATTGCGTTGGTCTGTTGAGCTCGCTCAGTGGCCCTCTGTCACTGGCTCAGTCTGTTTGTCCCGGTACTGCAGGCTGCTCTTTTGTACTGGGCTGCTGCCTGCATTGGCACCTTGTTTTCCTGAGGAAGAAATCTGCCGCCGTCCTGACAGAGCTGCATTGAGGTGGCTCACTCCCCCCCTCTCTCACTCTCTCATTCTGTTTCTCCTGGCACTGCAGACTGCCCTTTTGTACTGGGCTCCTGCCAGTGTTTGTGGCTTTTTCTGCCCACAAAGAAATCCACAGCTGTCCCAACAGAGCTCCATTGAGATCGCTCACTCCCCCTGTCTCACTCACTCATTCTGGTTCTCCTGGTGCTGCAGGCTGCCCTTTTGTACTGGGCTCCTGCCTCTGTTGGTGCCTTTTTCTGCCCAAAAGAAATCTGCAGCAGTCCCGACAAAGCTCGTTGAGCTCGCTCACTCCCCTTCTCTCACTCGCTCATTCTGTTTCTGCCAGCACTGCAGGCTGCCCTTTTCTACTGGGCTCCTGCCTGTGTTGCTGCCTCTATGCCCACAAAGAAATTTGCAGCAGTTACAATACAGCTCCATTGAGCTTGCTCACTCTCATTCTGGTTTTCCTGCCACTGCAGGCTGCCCTTTATACTGGGCCCCTGCGTGCATTGCTGCCTTTTTCTGCCCACAAAAAAATCTGCAGCAGTCCCAATAGAGCTCCATTGAGCTCACTGACTCCCCCTCCCTCACTCGCTCATTCTGTGTCTCCTGGCACTGTAGGCTGCCCTTTTGTATTGGGCTCCTGCCAGCATTGGTGGCTTTTTCTGGCCAGAAAGAAATCTGAAGCAGTCCCGACACAGCTCCATCTGTCACTCATGCATTCCGTTTCTGCCAGCGCTGCAAGCTGGTCTTTTGTACTGGGCTCCTGCCTGCATTGCCGCATTTTCTGCCTACAAAGAAATCCGCAGCAGTCACAATAGAGCTCTGTTGAGCTCGCTCACTACCGCTCTGTCACTCGCTCATTCTGTTTCTCTTGGCGCTGCAGACTATGCTTTTGAATGGGGCTCCTGGCTGCATTGGCACCTTTGTCTGTCCACAAAGAAATCTGCAGCTGTCCTGACAGAGCTCCGTTGAGGTTGCTCAGTGTCCCTCTTTCATGAGCTCATTCTGTTTGTCCTGGCGCTGCAAGCTGCCCTTTTGTACGGGGCTCCTGTCTGCATTGGCCACAAAGAAATCTGCAGCAGTCCTGATAGAGCTCCACTGAGCTTACTAAGTGCCCCTGTCTCGCTCACTAGTACTGTTTCTCCCACCGCTACAGGCTGGCCTTTTGTACTGGGCCCCTGCCTGCACTGACGCCTTTTTCTGCCCACAAAGAAATCGCAGCAGTCCTGACAGCACTTCGGTGAGTTAGCTCACTCCCCCTCCCTCACTCACTCTCTCGTTCTGTTTCTCCCAGTGCTGCAGGCTGCCCTTTTGTACTGGGCTCTTGTGTTGGGGCCTTTGTCTGCCCACAAACAAATCCGCAGCAGTCCCAACAGAGCTCAGTTGAACTCAGTCACTCCCCCCTTCACTCGGTCGATCTTAATCTGTCCCAAACACTGATTTCCCAGAGTGACCTGCTATTCTTCAGCAGGAATGCAAAAACATATTTTAGCCAGGATGGGAAAAATGATGGCTGTGGTGTTCATAAGGAGGTGTGAAAAAATGCCACTGTTGAAAATGTAGCGTGACAATATTACAAATTTGCTAAGTTACAAGGGTGAATGGAAACAGTTCAATGCACGCTTGTAACACAGTCATGTTACGGAGTTTCGTCACCAAATTTTCAACATAGGGATTTTAGGACCTCTGCTCATGAACAGTGCCACTGTCATTTTCTTAATCTGTCCTGAACACTGATTTCCCACAGTGACCATGTTATTCTGCATCAGAACTGTGAAAACACATTTCAGTCAGGATGTGAAAAATGACAGCTGTACTGCTTATAAGGAGGTATGAAAAATTGCCGCTGTTGAAAATCTGGTGTGACAATATTACAAATCTGCGAAGTTACAAGGGTGTGTGGAAAGTGCGCAATGCACACTTATAACACAATCAATTGATGGGCTATCATCACCAAATTTTCAACATAGGCATTTTAGGACCTCTGCACATGAACAGTATCATTGTCATTTTCTTAATCTGTCCTGAGCACTGTTTTCCCACAGCGACCGCACTATTCTGCGCTGGAAGTGCGAAAACACATTTTGGCCAGGATGTGAACAATGACAGCTGTACTGCTCACAAGGAGGTGTGACAAAATGCCAATGTTGAAAATCTGGCATGAAATTATTGCAAATTTGCAAAGTTACGAGTGTGTGTAGCAACTGCGCAACGCACTCTTGTAAAACAGTCATTTTTTGGATTTTTTCCACCAAATTTGCAACATAGGCTTTTTGAGAGCCCACCTCATAATCACTGGCACTGTCATTGTGTTAATCAGCCCTGAAGGGTGATTCCTCGCAGTGACCTCAAAACCTCCTTTTGGGGCCGATTAACATCATGACAGTTCAAGAATTCATGAGGAGGGGTCCCAAAAAACCCGCATTGAAAATTTGATGAAAAAATTCCCCAAAATGCCCAAGATATGCACTAAAGTTGAAAAAAAACCTATTTATTATATTATACAGTTTACCAGCATTTCCTCAGAGCGTGGTCAGCTTTGAAGAGTGCAGACGTGTTCCTGGTCCACCAAAGATCATCGTGCCAAGCTCTGGAGGTAAGTATGGGGGTGAGGGGGATGTGGGGAGGCAGGGTGCACAGTTGGTAGGTGCGGGTTGTGGGAGGGGGGCAGGGAGACTACGAGGGACTGTTTCCTTTTTTTCAGGTAAAAAAAAACCCAAAAAAGTCACAGAACCATTTTTAACTTTACAGGGGTATGTGGCATGCTGGGGTGGGCTCCCAGCATGCTGCCAGAGTCTTGCTTTGGGGGGGAAGCTGTATCCAATGGGGGATTGGGCACCTCCATCGGCAAACAACAAAAGGGGCATGTGGCATGCTGGGGTGGGATCCCAGCATGCCACCAGAGTCTTGCTTTTGGGGGGGCAGCTGTAGCTGATGGGGAAATGGACACCCACATCGGCACACAACAAAGGGGAATTCCTTTCTGCCAACAGGGATTGGGCACCCCATTGGCAGACAATAAAACTGGGGGGGGTTTACATTATGCTGACAGGGAGTGGGCTCCCCCATCGGCAAATAGACATGGTGGGGGGTAAATATTGTTTGTGAATATGGTAGTAAGCCTCCGCCATGTTCACAAACAATATCAGGGATCCTACATCCTGCCCTGCAATGATGGGTCACTCCCTCATTGCAGCAGATGGCTGACGCTGCAATGATGAGGCAGCCCCTGATTGCAGCGGCTGATTTTTAGAAGGTTGTGGCATGCTGGCTAAACTACTGTCAGCAGCAGCGTGCCATGGCATTGGGGGATGGGGGACAAGCCTTTGCAGGCTGTGGGGGAATTGGGCACAACAGTGCCACGCCTCCACAACCTTCTTGTGGAGAAAGCTGCTGCAGCATGTTTCCTGCGCATGCGCGCAATCAACATAATAATGAATAGCTTCCATTAATAAGCTGGAATTTAAAGACAAAGTACACACAATTATAATGGGGAATTTTAACTTGCCTGGAATAAATTGCCACATTAAAACTGGCAATACACCATTTGAAAATGATTTTTTGGAATCAATGATGCCATTGAATCTAGAGCAGATAGTAGATCAAGTCACCAGTGGGAACAACATCTTGTTCCTAGTCCTAAGCAATTTCACTTAGGAGATAGGAAAATGTTAGGTACTGAAACCACTAGGTGGCAGTGACCACAGTATGGTAACCTCTCACTGAATAACTGTATTGTTAGGGTCATTGGAAATACCAAGATAAAGTGCTTTAATAAAGCAAAATTTGCTAGCTTGAGACTATTTACTGCGGCTCTGCTTTTGGGACTCTGAGCTGTATATAATTTTATAATGCACTGTTCATAGCCTTGGTGACTCTATGTATATATTTTGTTCCTATTCTAACTGTGTTTACTGACCCCTTGTGTTACATTCTTCTGGTTCTACCTGATTCTGTGTAATGCCTAACTTGTATCATGTTGTCCTCTGTATGAACTTGTATTTCATTGTACTCTCCCAGATTGTACCTGAAAATAGGCAAATGTCTTGTCTAGTATACTTACCTGGTCAACAAAAGCTAAATAAATAAATAACAAATAGAGTTACAAGAATGGAAATGGGAAGAGTTATTTAGATGTAAAACATTTGAGGAAATGTGGCTGATCTTGTACAACAAATTAACAGAATTGTAACAAAATTTGTCTTTAACAAAAAAGCATAACAAATAGTGAAAAATACTAGGCTGATTTAACAACAAAATTAAAAGTAAGCTTAAAAAGAGGAAGAAATTATACAAAATGGCAGAACGAGGGAATACAACACAGTTATGGGAATCTTACCATCTATCAGCAAGGGAATGTAAGAAGAAAATGAGGAAAGGTAAAACAAAACTACTAAATCTTCTTAGCAACCAAATAAAAGATAACTACAAGGCATTTTATAATTATATAAATACCAAAAGAAATGCAAATATTCAGGTAGGCCCTTTTAAGATCGAAGGTGAGACTAAATGATGAAAAGGAGTTGATGAATATACTAAGCAAGTACTTTTTTAGTGTTTTCAGAAAAAAAGGAAATAGGAAACAAAATAGCCACAGCTGATGAAAGAAGTCCAAAAAATATACTACATAAGGTCAAGGGAAGGGTTATAGCTATTAATCCCAATAAGGCACTGGGGCTGGACAATATACATCCAAGACTAATTAAAGAACTGGCAGAAGAGATATCAGGGCCGACTACATACATATTTCAGAAATCACTAGACCTAGATGAGGTGTGGAAAGCCTGCCGAGAGGCTAACAAGATTCCATTATTCAAGAAAGAGGTAACATCCAGTTTCAGAAATTTTAGATAGGTGTGCCTAACCTCTGTTGTGGGGAAAATTTTGGAAGGAATAATTAAGGATAGCTTCATTCTGGAACATGGCCAAACAGAACAAACTCAGCATGGGTTTAGAAAGGGGAGACTGTGTCATATGAACGTGATACAGTTTTTTGAAACTGTGAAAAAAGGACTGGATAGAGGCTTGCCAATGGATGTGATTTTTCTGGATTATTCTAAGGCTTTGGATATCGTCCCACATAGGGAACTTATTTTGCAACTGCAGGACACAGGTACAAACAATAGGTCAGTTGGATAGACTCACGGCTTACTGATGGCATGCAACAGGTGTCGCTAAGAGGGTGCAGTTCAGAATGCACAAAGGTGATGAGTGGGGTTCCGCAGAGGTCAGTATTGGGCCTGACTCTATTTAATTTTTATACTACACCCATGCAGTATGAAGGGGGAGTCTGTAAGTTTGCAGACAATGCAAAGGTTGGGGCAGTGGTGGATTCAGAAGATTCAGTAAATAGAGTAAGGAAGGAAGGAACGAATGAAAAAGCTTAGAAAAATGGGCATCTAGCCATAAACTAGAATTTAATGTGAAAAAATGTGCTGTCTTGCACCTCGGTAACAGAATCACGAGGGCTAAGTATGAACTGCTTGGGCAAGAGATAAAGGAAGCCTCAGATGAAAAAGAGTTAGGAATGCTGATAGGTAAAGATTTAAGCTTTATGGGATGTACCAGATAGGTGTTTAAGAAGTGCTATAGGATATTGAGTAGCATACAATGGAACATTCAAACCAGAGGCCAAACAGTACTGATGCCCCCTTTAAGGTATGCTATTGAGGCCCCACTTGCAGTACTGCAGCCAGTTCTGGGCTCCACACACTAAGAGACTGATACAGCTGCTGGGGGGAGGGTGCAGAGAAGGATAATTAAAATGGTGAGCAGTCTAAGGGATTTTGCATATGAGGAGAGGCTGAGCAGTCTGGACATTTACACATTGAAGTACAGAAGGATGAGTGACCTGTGCCTTATCTATAGATAATTTCAAGATACAGAGCTATGACACTGTCTGGGTCTGAAATAAAAAAAAATCCATATGGTACCAGTACACCTGCTCATCAATTAAAAGGGGGAAATGTATAAAACAACAAGAAAAGGAATGTTGATAAATCCAGAGCTGTATCCATATGGAATGATCTCTCTCTAGAACCATCATTGAAAGCAAAAGCTTAGAAATCTATAAGCAGGCTTTAGATAGTTTCTGTATTGGAAACCAAAAATTGGGATATAACCATTAAAAACTGGGAGCCATTAATGGGCAAGTAGCCTCCAAGGCTTGTAAATTCCTTTGAATCCTATGAGTCCTAACTGAACCATGCCACCTCAGCCAAATGAATATAGAAAAAGTAAAACAAAAACTGAAGCATTCTTTATCAGCTCATAGCAATCAAAAGGGTTTGGTCCTAACGTTAAATGAAGCATACTCCCTCAGTCTGTAGTAATACATAGAGGAATATTACCCTAACTGATGAATGCTCCATTAGCCCACAATAATCAAAAGGGAAATAACCCGCTGCCTGCCTTTCACACACGTGTGACATTTACAAGCAGGCTAACCTGGCTCCAGCTATCTGGCAGGCTAAAGTACCAGACCTGCATCCTAGCTAAGAAGACATCACTGGGCCTTATGCCCCCTGAAGTCCAATCAATATTGACCCCGCAGTGTGTCCATTGCCTAACTAGAAGATTGGACAGTGTAACCTTTACAATACCTCGATGTCGGACCTCTCAAGCTTAGCATTCTTACCTTGTCAGAGCCTCCACCTGGTTCAACTTGCTACCTACAGAAATCTCCAACATTGCCATGATTGCTGCTTTTAAGTGTAAACTGCATCAACACCTCATGACTAGTGCCTTCTGTGATTGCTTCTTATAATCCCCTCCAGGCATACTACCCTCAAGCATCCCTCCTCACTGCCTCAGCTCCTCCTCCTCTCCTAGCCCCCATTACTGGGTATAGGATGAATCTGTCTCCTTTTCTTTTTCATCCCCCCCTTTCCTCCTCCCTTGCTGTTTCCCGTCTACCACATATCCAACGCAATGCCCTCCCCATTTCTCCCCTCCTCCCTCTCTCTGTCTCCCATACCACCTCCTCAACACCACTCTTTCTTTCTTTCCTGGTACCAACCAATTCCCTAACAAAGCTTCACTGAGCCGCCTATGACCTGTACTGTATAATTAACTCGCAACACAATTCCTTGACAATGCATTTGGCTGGTATTATTGTAACCTTATTTGTCTTTTTTTTTTTTTTGTAAGTTCCATTGTAATGATCATGTTATGTTTTGTACCTTATTGTCCTTATTGCCTTGATGTGGAACCTTTGTAAAAGAGCCCTCGGCTTAAAGGTGTCATCCGAAATACAAATAAATAAATACAACCCTAACTAAAGCATGGTTCTTTCAGTCATCATAACCCTAAATGAATCTGACTCTGTTGGCCAATAGCGATGGACAGAGAATTAATGTATAACTGAAGCATGCTCCCTCAGCCCATAGTTGTGTATGAAGTACTGTATATGGACCAGATTTTCAAAGGCCAGAGAATGACGCAGGGTGCGTGCATCAAAAACAACTGATGTAAGGAGCAGGATGTGTCAAAACTTACATTAACTCTGATTTTCAAGTGGTGCTTGTCTCAAAAACTGGTCTGCATGCACCAGACTGGCTTGCACCATGCTAGTGCTGAAAAATTGCCAGCACCATGTCGGAAGACATGCCTTCTTCACTGAAATGATGCACCATCCCCTTATTTGTGATTTTCAAAGACTGTGAGTCCTGTCCTTTGTGCCTAAGATGTATGATGCTGTTAACATACACTAGAGCATATAAAGAGGCCCATAATAGGGGGAAGACCTGAATATGGTACTATTAAGGGCCAATATTCCCATGCAGGACTAGTTTAGAACATTTTGATGGTTTAGTCTTGTCCATTTCATCTGCTGTATTTTTTGACTCAGCTTGCACCATTCTTGTGCTTTATGTCATTTGTTTACTCAACTTGCACCATATTTTTGTATTCAACTTGTGTCATTCTCATTCCCTGAGTCATTTTATTTGTCTCAACTTGCACCATTTTTGTGACTCAGTCTGTCTCATCTTCTTCCTTGAGTCATTTTTTTGACTTAACTTGCACCATTGTTTTGACTCAACCTGTCTCATTCTTGTTCCTTGAGTCATTTGTTTGACTAATCTTGCACTATTTGTTTTGACACAGCTTGTGTCATTCTCATCACTTGCATCATTTGTTTGACACAGTGGACCTCTTGCATCAGTTTGGGGGACTTTGCTACAGATAACTTTTCCTGCAAAATATGGCACACAGCATTTGGCGCACCTGGATCTTATGCAAGGTGGTTGTTTGATGCATCCTGCATGGATCTAAGGGCCCTTTCAAAATCCAGCCCTAAGGCTCTAGCTAAGGCATGCTCCCTCACCCATATCAGCCTAAAGGGCAAGGACACTAACTTAAAGCAGCAGTGCATGTTAGGGGTGAAATGTTTGACCCATACGTTTTATTCTATTTTAAATTACCTCTGTTCTCCTGTCTTGTATGATCTCCTCCCCCCTCCCGCCACCACCATACACACATTTTGAGTTTGCTTTCGCACTTTTTGTTTAATTTGAAATAATAAAAGGAGTGTACCTTTTATAATGGCTTGGTCCTGGTTTTCCTTAGTATTCTCAGCTGTTTTTGAACACTGATTGTAGCCATCACTTTTCTGGTGACTATAATAAACTAGCATGCAGCAGACAGTGCTGTCTGCAGTAGATGTACAAAAACAGCTGAAAGAATAGATAAAAACCTTATCTGAGACATATTAAAAGGAGTGCTCCTTTTAATATTTCAAATGTAAAACAGAGGACTAAAGTACAGTACAAGTCATGTTAAACTGTTTCACCAATGAGTTGATTTAGCATTGTTTTTCACAGTTGGCAATGCATTGACAACTCATATTGCATTGTTTTTCAGTGCTTAACTGGCTCAAGAATAATGTTTGCAAAATGTTTTTGCAGCTCAGCTGGGATTCATATGTGGTCCAGTCACAGTGTAATGCAAAACTGAGTCTTAACTCTTAAGAAACAGTTTGTGCATTGCTTTGTACTGGATCCAGCAACACTTACGCAGCTCCAACAGAAATGCTAAAACAATTCATTGGATGAAGAGTTTAATGTGACTTGTACTGTAGACTCAAAAACAGAAAACAAGGGCTTTCTAAAATGGAATAAAAAGGTATATATCAAAATGTTCACTGTAATGTGTACTGTTGTTTTAAACTTTATCCCAGTGGCGGAGTTAGGCTACACCCTCGACTGTGACTGATGGACCACTTTTCTATCTCCTTATCTCATAGCAGAGGTTAATGATTTTCTCTTTTCTCTTCTTCTATTTCCCCACCTTCCCTAGGTTGGCCACCTAGCATAGCTCTTTACTATCCCTACTAAACTTCCTATTAGTTCTCTCTTTTCATTCTTTTTCCATTTCCATCCATCAAGTCCCTGGAATGACGCCAAACACCCAGAGAGGTATTGTGTAAAGTGCATATGTGCGTTTGTGTACAAAAAGCATGTAAGCTATTTTAAATAGGAATGAATACAGTTAGTAAAGCCTTTTTAAAGAAAAAGGATTCAGAAGTCATATAAAACAATAATAATGTTATGATTAGCACAGTTATAAGAACTCCTTAAGGTATTTTCATAAATTCACATTATAAACCTGTTACTGTATAAGTTTCTATGTATGAGAACGTGGTATACTTTATAAAAATGCTCAGTCATTTTGAATCAGAGATATAGAGAGTCAATATCTGTGGAGGTGTACACTGTACCTTTAACTGAACCAGGAAATCCCCTGAAACAACCCCCCCCATTTTCAAACAACATGTTCAGACATGAAACAGCATGTCCAGACGTGTAAATAGAAAGGGCTCAGTCAGATGACCCCACCAAAAGATACAAAACTGCTTCACTGAGTTCACTTCAGTTCAGTCTAGTGGGGTTCAGCCCTGAGAGAGGAGGAGAGGTTCTATTGCTACTGTAGACAAGCTGTTGAATGCAGATGAGAAGGGTCTGAGGAGCTGTAAGATCCAGGACTGTATTATGTGAGAAACTACTGATGTTAAGTAGTGATTTTCTTTGCAATTGTTATTATTTTTCGAACTTTTGAAACACAAATATCACACCACGATATGTTTTAAACCTGTAAATTTGCCTCATCTGAAGTTTATTGCCACACGCTGTGACAATCCCTCAGCCACAGCTATAAAAAAGTAAGTAATACTAACTAAAGCATTCTCCCTCAGCAATAATAATCAAAAGAGGAATGCCACTACTTGAAGCATGCCCCCTCAATAACATAATAACATGGATCTGAGAAATAGAGCTTTCTGATTGGCTATAAGCATTCTAGCAGCCTTATGTTAACCTTTTGTTAACATACATGCAGAGCCTAATCATATGAAGATCAAGGCTTAACGCTGTTTTTATTATTATTATTGCAATAAGGCACTATCAGTGCTTAAGTTTTCTGGTCAGTTAATCACCCCCTAGGGGCATGTGGCACTCAGCTACCCCTCCAGCAACACTGAACCTATAGAGGGTGATTATTGTAGCAATAAGGGACTCCTAGGGATTATGTTACTGATCAGTTAATCACCCCCTAGAGGTATGTGACACTCAGCTACACCTCCAGCAACACTGAACTTACAGAGCGTGATTAACAGAGCATTAACATGACACCCAGTCATGCCTTATTATTAACTGAAGAATACTCCTCAACCTCATTAATCAAAATGGCAAGAACTCATACTGAAATATGCTTCCCTCAGCCACAGCAATCAAAAACTAAACAAAACTAACTAAATATTGCTCCCTCATCCACAGTAATGAAAAGAGTAATAACCCTAACTGATCCTTACTCCCTTGGCCACAATAAACAATAGGGCAAAACACTTACTGCAGCACACTCCCTCAGATTTATTAAGTACATGGGTAATAAAACTAATTGAAACATACCCACTTAGCCACATTAACCAAAAGGGCAATAACACTAAGGTCCTGTCCACACTACCCCTCTGTAATGTTACAGAGTGCCCAAACCATTACCGTAATGGTTTGCGTTTACACCTGTAATGCTACAGAATGCGTTTTCGTAACCGTTGTTGAAACCACATATGAGGTGGTTTCAACAACGGTTATGAAACCAGTTATACCTCGGTAATGTTACTGGACATAGTCTGGAAGCGTGGCACCAGTCCTCTAGTGCAACGCAAGCTGCATTGTGGGATCGGGTGCCACAGTAACGGTCACTCAGCTCCCAAAGTGTGGACCGGCGGTGCCGTTCCCGTAATGGACACCACGGCAGTGTGGACACACTGCACCACTCCCTGGTTGTAATGGTTTCTATCAGTTACGGGGTCTGAGCGGTGCAGTGTGGATGGGGCCTATAGCATGCTGCCTCAGCAATAGTAATCAAAAGAGTAATACCCCTAACTGAAGCATGCTTCCTCAGCATCAGTAATGAAATGGATAATAACACGTAGAATGCAGGACATAAAATTTGTCAGAAGAAAAAGAATTGCTTGGCCATCACGTTTGCTTAGATGGTCCCTGCTTTGTCTGTCTCTGAACATCCTAACTAGTCTCTGGCAACTCTTCTTCCTCCCTGCCTATTTACTAATATCCCTCTATGTCTATCACATGTATACTTGAAGCTCCCTACTGTTTTCACCACCATCAGTTCCACTGGTAGCCTATTCCAGGTGTCTACCACTCATTCAAAGACACAGTAGTTCCTCACATTCCACTTATCCCCCCCCCAGCTTTATCATATGCACTCTGGTCCCAGTGCTCTTCCTCATTCAAAAGAGACTCTGTTTCTGTGCTCTGTTCACCTCTCTGAGGTACTCGTAGGTCTCTATCCTGTCCCTTCTTTCCCTCCTATCTTGCAAGGTGCACATGTTGTCATCCTCCAGTCTCTCCTCATAGGGAATTTTGTGCTAACCCTTCACCATTTTAGTTGCCCTCATCTGGACTGCCTTCACCCTGCCTGTGTCTTTCAAAGGTGTAGCCTCCAACCCTGCCTGTGTCTTTGTAAGATGTAGCCTCCAGAAATGAACACAATACTCCTGGTGTGGTCTCTCCAGTGAGTAATACAGTGGTAATACCACCTCCCTCTCCTACTGGACATACTTCTCCCTATGCACCCCAGTATGACACTGGCCCTACCCACTGCTTTGTCATACTGCCCTGCCACTTTGAAGGCATCAGATATGATAAACCTGCAGTCCCATTCCTGTTTAGTGAATGACAGTACATCTCCCCCCTCCCCCAACATATACTCAGTTCCTGGGTTCCTAGGCCCAGATGCATGATTTTGAACTTTTTGGCATTAAATACTAACAGCAATGTTCTTGAACACTGTTTCACAAGATACCTGAGCAGATTTTCCACCTTCTGCTGATTGTCCATCCTATTACAGATTTTGGTATCATCTGGAAAAAGTCATACTTTCCCTTCCAGTTCACCTGCAATGTCACCTACAATAGGAAGATTTTGATGAGGACCAGTCACGGTACTGAGCCTTGCAGCTCCCTGCTGGTCACTATTCCATCATTAGCATGAATGCTGCTGAACAACATCTTCTGTTGTCTATCTGTTACCCAGTTTCTAACCCAGTTCATCACTTTGGAGATCACTCCTAGGCTGCTCAATTTTATAATCAGTCTCCTGTGTGGCACAGTGTTGAAGGCCCTGAAAAAGTCCAAACAGGCCATGCCCACTGTCCCCTGATCTATTTCTGTGGTCACCCAGTTAAAGAAATCAATCAAGTTTGTCTGGCATGATCCACCATCCACCCAACTGCTTCCTCCTTTTACAGACTTTGATATCAGTTCCAAAAAGACTTCCTTTCCTTTCCAGTTCACCTACAACATCCCTTACAGTATGAAGACTTTGAAGAGAACTGGTTCCAGTACTGAGCCCTGCAGCACCTAGCTGGTCACTCTTGCTTGCTAAAATCCGAGTAGGACAAGTGCACTGCCTCTCCAATCTATCATTTTTGTCTGCCATGACCCCCCTCCACTATAAAATCATACTGTCTTTGGTCTTACAGCCCACTGGATTCAAGAAACTCTACCAGTCATTCCTTTATTAGTGTTTTCATTTACTTTCCCACCATTGATGTGAACCTCGCTGATCCATACTTGATAGCCTCTTCCCTGCTACTGCTCTTATACACAGGGAGCAGGTGTACTCTTCTCTCGTCCTCCAGAATCATGCCTAATGCCAGTAAGCTGTTGAATAACACCATCAGTGCAGCAACCAGCACCTCTCCATGTTCTTTTAGTATCCTTGGATGTATCCCATCACTCATATAGCCTTGTTTACTTTCAGAGCTGCAAGTCTCTTCAGGACCCTTTCCTCTGAAAATGGACTTGGGTCCACCTACCCCCAAGATTTGTTCTGTTGCTCCCTCATTGCACCCTGGTGGTCCAGCCTCCCAGCCTCCACTGTGAAGACAGAGTAGAAGTACCTTTTCAGGATGTCTGCTTTTTCTTGGTCCCCTTCTCAGCAGTCTCCCTCTGCATCCCTCCTTATCCTCACTCCCTACCCTTACATTCCTCTTTTTACTTATGTACCTGCAGAAAGTCCTTTCCACATTTACTTACCCTTTAGCGATCCTTTCCTCTGTCTATACCTTTGCCTCCCTCACTCCCTGTTTTCCTTTGTTTTACCTGGTAAATCTCTCTGTCTTCCTTCTACTTCTTTTCCTTATACCTCCTGAATGCTACCTGTCTTACCTTCACCATAGTGACCACTTCCCTAGAGTACCATAATGTTCTCTTTTTTCTGTTGCTGTTTCTTTCTTCATTCAGAGGTTGAGTGCCTTAATTATTCCAGCTCTTCTTTTTCCCCACTGTTCCTATACCCCTCCCTTGCAATTCCCTCCTCCCACTAGGCAGTTTCTAAGGAAGTCCCATTTCTTTAAAATTTGCCAGCTCTGAGGCAGTTTCCCACTTATTTAAATTCTCCCCCCCCCAATATCCAGGAATCTAGTCCTTTTGTGGTTTTCCTCTGCTCAATCTGAATGTTAAACCACATTGAATGGTATTCATTGTTTTGAGGGGATTGGCAACTGTGACGTCTGCAATGATCTCCCTCTTTGTAAGCACCAGATCCAAAAATGCTCATCTCTGGTGAGTTCACTGACTAGCTGCCTGAAAATACCCCCTTGTAGGTTGTGAAGGATGAACCTGCTCCATGTTGAAGATGCAGCTGGAAGGTTCCAATCCACATCTGGCATATTAAAGTCACCAACTAGCAGCACCTCCCCTTTATTTGCCATTTTGATTATGTCTTGCTCAAGTGCCTTATCCAACTCCTTTCCCAGTGATGGATGTCTAAATGCCACCTTTTTACTGATAGCATCTTAAACTCCAGTCTCTAGGATGACCCATAGCACCTCCAGTCATGACTTTTCCTCCTGGTGCCCCCGATGCCCTTGTATCATTCTGTAGACTTCATTCCCTCCCTCATGTAACATGCAAACCCTCCTACCTCCTCCATTCTCTGTCTGTCTTGAACAGGGCACAGCATACTGAAGCATTCTTCCTCATTCATAGTAATTGAAAGGGCAATGATCCAAACTAAAGCATGTTCCTCTAGCAACATTAATCGAAAAGGGCAATATCACTAACTGAAGGATGCACTCTCAGCAATAATAATTACAAGGGTGACAGGGAGATAACACTAACTGAAGCATGCTCTTTCAACCACAGCAATCAAAAGGGAAATACCCCAAACTGAAGCATGCTCTCTCATCTGCAATAATTGAAAAGTGGAATAACCCAAACTGAAACCTGCTCCCTCAGCCACAGTGAGCAAGTGACTGAAACATGCTCCCTCAGTCAAAACACCCATACCCCAATTGTAACTTAAACATGTTCCTTCAACCATAGTAATCAAAAAAGGAAATTACATTAACTAAAGCACGCTCCATCAGTCATAGTCATCACAAGTGCAATAACCCTATCTGAAGCATTCTCCCTCAGCCACAGCATTCAAAGGGCAATGACCATAGCTGAAACATTCTCACTCAGCTACAGTAATTAACAAGCATTTGTCAATGCTGAATGTTTACTTGCTGGTATTAGCAATGGGAATGCAGGAGTTAGACAGATGCAGAATAGGAATAGCGCATGATGGGGTTATAGGGACCAATTCTCATGAATACAGTCACTGTCATGGCATTATTCGGTCCCAAAAGGTGATTTTGCGGTCACTGCATGAAATCACCTTCCGGGGCTGGTTAACAAAATGACATGAACAGTGGCACTGTTGTTTTATTAATCGGTCCCGAAAGGTGATTTCATGCAGTGACCGCAAAAATTTGGTGGCTAAAGTCCAAAAACAGCTGAGATATCCACATAAGTTGAAAAAACCCTATTTATGCCATTATACGGCTTACCTGCATTTCTTCAGTTCACGGTCGGCTTTGAAGAGTGCAGACATGTTTCCGGTCCACCGAAGATCATCGTGCTGAGCTAAGGAGGTAAGTATGGGGTGATGGGGGTGTGGGGAGGTGGGTGCGCAGTGGGTGGGCGTGGGTTGTGGGATGGGGCACAAAAGACTGCAAGGGCCCATTTTCTTTATTTCTGGGGCAAAAATAAAAAAAAAGACATGGCAGGAAGGTTTTTTTTTCAGGCTTCATTTGTGCACCCTGGGGTGGGTTCCCAGTGTGCTGCCTACATTTTGGGGAAGGTGAGACTTGAGCTGATGGGGATTGAGCCCCCAGTTGGCAAATAAAGACTGTTTTGGGGGGCATGATGCTGAGGCAGATTGGGCACCCCCTTGGCATACAACAAATTGGGGGGTTGCATTATGCTGATGGGGAGTGGGCTCCCCCTGTCGGCAAATGAACTGGGCAAAGCAGTTCAAATGCAGTGGTGACATGTAGGCAATTTGCATACTGCCATTATTGCCTACACGTTACCACCGCTGATTGTAGCGTTGGTTTTCTCTGAACTGTACGCCACTGCATCTGAACTGCTGTCATAGACAGCTGGGACATTCATGGGTGTGGTGCGGCCACGCCTGCAAAAAGAAGCAGGACATTGGAAGCGGGGTGGCACACCTACGAAAACTCGTATGGTGGCACTATGTTTCTTGCACGTGCGTGCAAGCAAACATAAAAAGGCATTACAACTAACTGAAGAATGCTCCTTCAACTGCGTTAATCAACAGGGCAATAACACTTACTGAAGCAAACTCCCTCAGCCATAGCAATCACAAGGGCAATAACACTATCTGAAGCATGCTTCCTCAATAATAGTAATCAAGCTGCACACAAGTAGCTCCTATGATTGCTCCTGATTGTTCCCTGCCCTCTTATTCCCCTGCCCTATTCCTGCCCTTATACTTCCCCCATGGCTTTGTCCCTGACCATTGCCAGTCTCCCCTTATTCCCCTTCCGATCATTTACTACTGATTGCCCCTCTTGACCATGTCCCTTGACTGTTATTTATTTTTTTGGTCCTGTAACTTAATGCAATTTGTTGAAAAAAACTGCAAGTATTACTTATGTATTTTTAACTGTTCATTTACACCTGTTTTGACAATGTCTCTCCGACTGCTACCTAGTCACTTTTATAATTATATAACTTTTATTGTTGGTTTCTGTACAATGCTATGCTTCCTTGTTTACATGTCTTCTGTACAACTCAACGTGGAGCATTTGTACATGAGTCTCTGACTCAAAAGTTATTTTCCAAAAACTAAATAAATAAATACAAATAAATAAAAATAAAATAGGCAATAACAGTAACAGGACTAACTTTGTTTTTTTCTCTTTTAGATATTTTCTGAAGAAGACCTAAGGTCGAAACGTAGATCTTTAACTCTATTTTCTATTTTCAGCGTGCATTTAATATAACCATTTTGTTTTGCTTTTAGACCACATGCTGACGCAGTGCCTTGTTTTTGTTTTTTACAATAACAGTAACTGAAGTTTACTCCCTCAGCCACAGTAATCAAAAGGGCAATAACTAACTGAAGCTTGCCCCCTCAGCCAGAGTAGTAAAGAAGGATATAAAATAAATTAAATCACAGATTGGCGGGACTGTTGCTGCCACTCTGCATTGTTGTGACTGGTAAGGGTACTGCCATCGGTACAGCAACCATTGATTATTTATTGATTTATTTAATTTTGTTTACCATGTAGGCCCACTGAGCCCAGTGATGGTCCCTTTTCAGGGATGACCCGCAATTAATTGCAGATCGTGCAACAAATACTGAGTGAAATGAGTACAGATAAGAGACAGAATTTTACAGTCACATACTAGGGTTCAATCAACAGTATACAACTTTTGTTAATTACACATTGGGTATATTCATGAATACAGCCATTCGGTAAATGCAGTTAATTGGATAATAGCCTTACACAGTTGAGATATTACTTGAGAATGAATCCATGATTAGCTGATGGCTATCAACCAATTTGGCTGTCATCTGCTGTAGAGTCATTTGACAAGTAAGCATTAACCTACAAGAGAGCATGGTTCTACTTGAGAATCAATCCACACCTGCAAGGGAGTGGGGTGGGGTCGGGGACGATGCCGCAGGCCCAGTGTCTCCAACCACCCAGGCATGGATTAATTCTCAAGTAGATCCACACTCTCGAGTAGGTTAATGCGCTTGTAACATGGTTAACACTCATATCACAAACATGCTTGCCACGTTACAAGTAGCTTTTTACATTGTGTGTCTGAAAGAGGGAGAGAGAGAAGCATGCAAGTAGTAATTAGCCCTGCTGTGGCATGTGGCTCTTCAGTCTCCACAAGGTGGCAGACACTGACTGAATCAAAAAAGAGCAGAATTAGCAAGTAGAAAAGAGGCAACAGAAAAAAACACGTTGCTTGTCCAGGTAACACACTAACACATTTGTGGAGCTCGATTGACAAGCACTGTTGCTGTAACCACAGCTGTACCGAGACAGTGCTATTTGGTAACTTGGCTGAAAAAAA
Source organism: Neoceratodus forsteri (assembly GCA_016271365.2). NCBI lineage: Eukaryota > Metazoa > Chordata > Ceratodontiformes > Ceratodontidae > Neoceratodus > Neoceratodus forsteri. The sequence goes on along the minus strand of CM028138.1, from coordinate 99,719,057 downwards.
AAACAAGGATTTTTGGTTTCTTTTGTAATTATGTGCTCTCAACATTCAGTTGCACTTTGCTTCACTGGACTGGACTTTGTCAAGCAGTACTCTTCTGCTCTGCTCAGGACACTGTACTGTTATGGCAGATTCGGCCTCGTGGGGAATGCATGTGGACAGGGCTCGTAGTCCTCAAGGTGGGTGGTATTGGTCTTGGGCATCCCCACTGCCCAAAAGAATCCTCCTCCTTGTTCCCTGCAAAACTGGGGATCAAGCAACAGGGAGCAGAAATGGCTTACAGTGACTGTCTGGCCATGCAGAGAAAGAGCGATACAGAGACACACGGAGTAGCACGCATGAGACCGATGCATAGACACGTAGAGCAGCACAGCTGGACAGTCACTGGGAGACATTTCTGCCCAGAGTTGCTTAATCCCCTGTTTACTGTGTGTACAGTCCTTTGGGTAGTGGGTTAATGCTGGACCCTGACCACCTGCGAGGATTAATACCAGAGCTTTACCAGAGTAAATCTTGAGATGGACTGTAACAAAATAAATTAAATCATAATTCGGGGGGACTGTTGCTGCCTGTCAGTGTTGTTGTGGCTGGTAAGGATTTAAACCTTACTGTAATATGGCTTTGCAGCAGACAATGGCCACATTGGCTGAAAGTCATAAGCTGACCATGGATTAATTCTCAAGTAATCCAAGGTTACTCTACTAATGGCCGTACCCTCAACAGCCACAACAATGCAGAGCAGTAGCAACAGTCCCCCCCTTCGAATCTGTGATTTAATTTATTTATATCCTTCTTTGCTACTCTGGCTGAGGGTGTAGGCTTCAGTTAGTTGATGCTATCACCGACGGGGGTGCCCAATCCCCGGTCAGTTCCACACACCCCCAAACAGCTCAGTACGCTGGGAGCCTCACCTCAGCGTGGCAAACGCCTCGCTCGTCATCCTTTTGTTAAAAAACCTGAAACAGAAAAATAGTTCCTCACTGTCTCTTCCCCACCCACGCCCACCCACTGTGCACCCTGTCTCCCCACACCCGCCCACCCCATACTTACCTCCGGACTCTGGCGCGATGATCTTCGGTGGACCGGGAACATGTCTGCACTCTTCAAAGCCGCCTGCTAACTGAGGAAATGCCGGTAAGCTGTATAATGGGATAGATAGGGTTTTTTCAACTTTGCTGCATAACTCAGGCATTTTTTGGAATTTTTGCACCACATTTTCAACATGGGGTTTTTGGGACCCCTTCTCATGAATGCTCTCATTGTCATGGCATTAATTGGGTCTGAAGGCTGATTTCGCAGTCACTGCGCAAAATCACCTTTCGGGACTGAGTAATAAAACAACACTGCCACTGTTCATAAGGTGGGCTCTCAAAAAGCCTATGTTGAAAATTTGGTGGAAAAATTCCTAAAAATGACTGTTTTACGAGCGTGCGTTACGCAGTTCCTATGCACGCTCATAAGTTCGCAGATTTTCAATATTTTCACTCCAGATTTTCAACATTGCCATATTACCACACCTCCTTATGAGCAGTACAGCTGTCATTTTTCACATCTTGCCCAAAACGTGTTTCCACCCATGTAGCGCACAATGGCACAGTGGGTGTGCGAAATCAATGTATGGGACAGATTAAGAAAATCACAGTGACCCTGTTAATGAGCAGAGGTCTTAAAATGACTATGTTGAAAATTTGGTGAAACAATTCTTAAAAATGACTGTTTTACAAGCGTGCGTTGCCCAGTTCCTATGCACGCTCGTAAGTTTGCGAATTTTCAATATTTTCACTCCAGATTTTCAAGATTGCCATTTTATTACACTTCCTTATGAGCAGTACAGCTGTCATTTTTCACATCTTGCCCAAAATGTGTTTCCACCCACGTAGCGCACAATGGCACAGTTGGTGTGCGAAATCAGTGTATGGGACACATTAAGAAAATCACAGTGACACTGTTCATGAGCAGAGGTCTGAAAATGGCTATGTTGAAAATTTGGTAAAAAATTCCTAAAAATAACTGCTTTACGAGCGTGCATTGCGCAGTTCCTACGCACGCTCGTAAGTTTGCAAATTTCAATATTTTCACTCCAGATTTTCAACATTGTCATTTTATTACACTTCCTTATGAACAGTACAGCTGCCATTTTTCACATGTCACCCAAAATGTGTTTCTGCACATGTAGCGCACAATGGTGCAGTCGGTGTGTGACAGCAATGTTTGGGACAGATTAAGAAAATCACAGTTACACTGTTCATGAGCAGAGGTCTTAAAATGGCTATGTTGAAAATTTGGTGACAAAAGTCCATAAAATGACTGTGTTACGAGTGAGCATTACGCAGTTTCCACTTACCCTCGTAAGTTCATGACTTTGTAATATTTTCAGTCCAGATTTTCACCAGTGGCATTTTTCCACACTTCCTTATGAACAGTACAGCTGTCATTTTTCACAACATGGCCAAAATGTGTTTTCACACTTTCAGTGCAGAGATGCATGGTCGCTGTGGGAAATCATTGTTCGGGACAGATAAAGAAAATCACAGTGACGCTGTTCATGATCGGAGGTCCCAAAATGCCTGTGTTGACAATCTGCTGTAAAAAATCCCCAAACTAATTACATTACGGGTGTGCATTGCACAGTTTATCTGCCGTGACTTCACCAGTTTTTTAATATTTTACTGCAGATTTGCAACATTGCCATTTTTACACCTCCCATGAACAGTACAGCTGTCATTTTACATCCTGTTCGAATGTGTTTTTGCACCTGTGGTGCTAAATATAAGTAATCGCTGTGCATAAGCAGCTTTTCGGCTAACAAACTGATATGTGCCACTGTTCATGAGGTGGAGTCACAAAACCATGTTGAAAATTTGAAGTGAAAATACCAACGAATGCCTGAGGTGTTAGGGTTTCCAGCCATAACGCCCCACCCTGTAGAGAATGACAGGCATCAGGGGTGTGACTTGGGATTCTTGCCTGTAATGCTCATACCATTCCACACCCTGTAGCCAGTGAGAGGCATCAAGGTATGCCTTGGACTCTTCGGCCCCAAAGTTCACCCCATTCTCCTATACCGCACCCATCTCACCGTATTTCCTGATGGAATGGGGTGCGCATAAGGGCCAAAGACCCCAAGGCACACTGTGACACTTGTCAGTGTCTGCAGGGTAGGGTGTGGTGAAATGGCATGGCCGTTACGCCTGACGACCCAAAGGCACATCCCAATGCCTGTCACTCTCTGCAGGGTGGTGGTGGAGTTGGCTTCAGTTCAATACTTCACTGCCATTCCTATTATGCAGCTCTGTAACTTCTACACTACCAATGCCAATGCCAGCAAGCAAACATTCGGCATTGACAAATGCTTGTTGATTACTGTAGCTGAGGAAGAATGCTTCAGTTATGGTCATTGCCCTTTGACTGATGTGGCTGAAGGAGAATGCTTCAGGTAGGGTTATTGTCCTTGTGATGACCGTGGCTGATGAAGCATGCTTTAGTTAATGTTATTTCCCTTTTGATTACTATGATTGAAGGAGCATGTTTAAATTACAGTAGGACTATGGGTGTTTTGACTACTATGGCTAAGGGAACGTGTTTCAGTTATTTGCTTACTGTGGCTGAGGTAGTAGGCTTCTGTTTGGGTTTTTCCCCTTTTCAGTTATTCTAGCTGAGACAGCATGCTTCAGTTTGGGTATTTCCCTTTTAATGACTGTGGTTGACGGAGCATGCTTTAGTTAGTGGTATCTCCTTTGTAATTGCTGCGACTGTGAGAGCATGCTTCAGTTAGTGGTATCTCCCTGTCCCTCTTGTAATTCTTATTGCTGAGAGAGCATGCTTCAGTTAGTGGCATCTCCCTATCTCTCTTGTAATTCTTACTGCTGAGAGAGCATGCTTCAGTTAGTGATATTGCCCTTTCAATTACTGCTGCTAGGGGAACAAGCTTTAGTTTGGGTCATTGCCTTTTTAATTACTATGAATTTGAAAGAATGCTTCAGTATGCTACTGTCTGTTCAAGAGAGACAGGGAAGGGAGCAGGTAGGAGGGAGTGTACTTTATGTGAGAGAGGGAATGAAGGCTACTGAAGTACAAGGGCATCGAGGGCACCTGGAGGAAAAGGGATGACTGGAGGTGCTATGAGTCATCCTAGAGTCTGGAGTTTAAGATGCTATCAGTAAAGAGGTGGCATTTAGACCTCCATCACTGGGAAAGGAGTTGGATAAGGCACTTGAGCAAGACATAATCAAAATGGCAAATAAGGGGGAGGTGCTGCTAGTTGGTGACTTCAATATGCCAGATGTGGATTGGAACCTGCCAGCTGCATCTTTGACATGAAGCAGGTCCATCCTTCACTCCCTACAAGGGGCTATTCTCAGGCAGCTAGTCAGTGAACCAACCATAGACGGGTGATTCTGGACCTGGTTCTTACAAACAGGGAGATCACTGCAGATGTCACAGCTGCCAGTCCCTTCAAAACAGTGAACACCATTCAGTGTGGTTTAATATTCAGGCAGAAGCAGAGGCAAACCACTACAGGACTAGATTCCTGGACATTAGGAGGGGGGACTTTAAAGAAATGGGAGACCGCCTCTGAGAGGCCGAATTTTAAAGAAATGGGAGGCTGCCTCAGAAACTGCCTAGTGGGTTTGAATTGCAAGAGAGGGGTAAAGGAACAGTGGGGAAAAATAAGAGATGGAATAATTAAAGCAATTAGCCTCTGCATGAAGAAAGTAACAGCAAAAGAAACAAACTCTAGCCAGAGCCGATAGGGTTGTGAAAAGCTACCAAATGACCAAAGTTACAAATGTGCATAGAAATTATTCAAAGCCCAGGTGTAACTTGACCATTTCTTGGAGGTGTTGCACCAAATTTTCAATATGGCCTTTTTTGGACTCCTCCCCATGAAGAGTGCCAGTGTCATTTTGTTCACCTGTCCCGAAAGGTGATTTTGTAGAGCAAAGGCACTCTTCTGCGCCACAGGCAAAATAAAAAACACATTTTGAGCAGGCTGAGGAAGATGACAGCTGTACTGTTTTGAAGAGGTGTGCAAAAATGGCAATGTTGAAAATGTGGAGTGACAATATTAAAAATTGACGACCTTAGGCGCGTGCATAGAAACTGCACAATGCATGCTCGTAACGCAGTCACTTTTTGGAATTTATTCACCAAATTTGCAACATGAGCTTTTGGGACCCCTCCTCATGAACAGTGGCACTGTCATTTCATGAATCGGTCCCGAAAGGTAATTCTGCGCAGCAACTGCAAAATCACCTTTTGGGACCGAGTAACAAAATGATAGTGATAGTTTTCATGAGCTAGGGTCCCCAGAACCCCTATATTGGGTGGGGGAGAAGAAAAAAATAATTAGGCACACTGGGGTGGGCTCCCTGTGTGCCACATGAGTTTGGGGGGTCTCAGAATGCCGTGAAGCTGGCGGTGGCTGACAAGGGGAATGGGCACCCTGATGTCAGTGCACAAAATGAAAAACTTTGGGCACACTGGGGTGGGCTCCCAGTGTGCCACATGAGTTTGAGGGGGCCACAGAATGCCGCTGAGCTGGTGGCAGTGACACAACTGTGCATGCATGGCACTCACACATGCGCAGTTGCAGCGAATGCCATTTTGCCATACATGGTGCCATCAGTGGAACTACACATGCGTGTGAGTCGTGCATGCGTAGTTCATGCCACAGAATGCAGAAGTAACAGCCAAAATAGTGTGGCTGTTTTTCTGTAGCAGCTGATCATGGCAGAGGGTTTTAAGCTCCATTGGGCTTTCAGAAGGATACTTCCAAAAGTCCAACAGTAGGTTCCATGATCGGCCATTTTTAGAGCTACAGAGCAATCGCAAAATGGCTGTAGGCTCCACTCACAGCCCTAAAAAGAGAACATTATGGTACTTTAGGGAAAAAGTCATGTTAGTGAAGGAAAAACAGGTAGCATTCAGGAGGTATATCTCCCTGTGACTTTCTGGTTGCACTGCTCCGTGTGTCTACGTGTCGGTCTTGGGCACCTGCTCTGTGTCTCTCTGTCTCGCGCTCTCTCTGCAAGGCTGGACAGTCACAGGAAGCTGTCTCTGCCCATTGTTGCTCAATTCCCAGTTCTGCAGGGAACAAGAAATAGGATTTGTTTGGGTTGTGGGGACACCAGAGACCTGCAATGCCCCCTTGAGGACCGCAAGCCCTGTCCATTTGCATCTCCTGCGAGGCTGATCCTGCTGTGAAAGTGCAGTGTCATGATCAGAGTAGAAGAATGCTGCATAGCAAAATCTAGTCTAGTGATGCAAAGTGTACCTGAATGCTGACAGCACATAATTACAAAAGAAACCAAAAATGCTTTTTTTTTCCTTTTAGCTGAGTTACTGGATACCACTGTATCGGTACAGCTGCGGTTAAAGCAGCAGCGCTTATCAATCCGAGTTCCGCAAATGTGTTAGTGTGTCATCTGGACAAGCAGCATGCTTTTGCTGTTGCCTCTTTCCTTCTTGCTCATTCCTCTCTTTTTGATTATGTCAGTGAGTGTCACCTTGTGTAGACCAAAGTGCCGCACACCACAGCAGGGCTGATTATTACTTGCATGTTTTCTCTCTCTCTCTCTCTCTCTCTCTCTCTCCCTCTTTCAGACACACACTGTAAAAAGCTACTTGTAACATGGCCAGCATGTTTGTGATACAAGTGTTAGCCATGTTACAGGCACATTAACCCACTCAAGAGTGTGGATCTACTTGATAATTAATCCACGCCTAGGTGGCCGGAGACACTCGGCCTGTGGCATCGTGGCCCAACCCCCCACACCCTCACTGACATGGATTGATTCTCGAGTAGACCCATGCTGTCTCGTAAATTAATGCTTACTTGGCTTACTTGTAACATGACTCTGCACAGATGATGGCCACACTGGCTGATAGCCATCAGCTAATCATGGACTAATTCTCAAGTAATCCATGGTTACTCTATTGATGGCAATACTCTTACCAGCCACAACAATGCAGAGTGGCAGCAATAGTCCTGCTGAATCTGAATTAACCTACTTGACAGCATGGGTCTACTTGAGAATGAATCCAGCCCTGGGTGGTTGGAGGCACTCGGCCTCACCCCCCCCCCACAGGCATGGATTAATTCTTAAGTAGACTTACGCGCTTTCATGGGTTAATGCTTACATGAAGTATATTCCTACTGCCACAGTGAACTAAAGGGCAATAACTCTTACTGCACCATGCTCCATCAGCCACATGCTCCATCAGCCATCAGCCACAGTAGTCAAAGAGCAATTACTAACTAAAGCATGCTCCCTTAGCACCAGTAATCAAATGGCAATAATGCATATTGAAGCATGCTCCCTTAGACAGAAGGGAAATAACACTTACTGAAGCATGTTCCTACAGCCACAGTAAACAAAAGGGCAATAACGCTAACTGAAGCATGCTCCTTCATCCACATCAATCAAAAGTGAAATAACTTTAACTAACGCATGATCCCTCTACCATAGTAATCGAAAGAGCAATGCCCCTAACTGAAGTATGCTCCTTTAGCGACAGCAATCAAATGGTCAATACCAATTACCGAAGCATGATCTTTCAGCCACAGTAAGCAAAAGGGCAATAATTAAAAGGCTATGCCTGCAGTTCAGTGGGAGAGCAACCAGCCACGCCTACTTCCTAAGCTATATAATCAGTTCTTTCCAGCCTCACTCTGAAGTATTTTTCTTTGCCTGGCCTGGAAGCCCTGTTAGTCTGTCTTTTCCCTTGAGGCCTGCTGGGGTTTGCCTCCCCACCCCATCCGTTGCTGCACTTTGGCTCTGCTTGGTTTGTGCTAGACTTCCGTTTTGTGTTCTCCTGCTTTTGGTTTGTCTTGCTTGCGTCTGGCTGCTTATACTTCCTTGTGTGCTTCTTTCCTTCCTGCTCCTGTACTAGTGTTAGCTTGTTTATTTCTTTTCAGCTTTTTAGTTTTCTAGTGCCCTGTGTCTCCATTGTTTATTTGTGCTGCAGGTTGCTTATTGTTGTTTTCTTACCTTATGCAGCCTTGTGCTTTTGCTCTGGCTCCATTTACTCAATGGATTTTGCAGGCCCTCGGTTCACTGCATTGTTTTTGTATGCTCAATTCAGCCTGCTGCTTTCCTGCCTACCAATCCACCCTCAGTTTTCCTGCACTTGTTTATTTTGGCTCCCATTCCACCTTCTCTGCTGCTGCTTCTGTTAATTCGTTGCAGCTGAACTAGGCTTATGCTCTCTGTTTCCTGCCTCACCCTGTTGCAACTTGCTCTCTGTTCCCTGTGCCAGCTTCACTCTAATACTGCCAGTGACCTCGCATTCCTCCGTGGTTCTTCCTGCTTATTTACCTTGGCATTTCATTTCTTTACTTCACACTTCCTTCCATCTGGCCTCAGTTTTCATTCAGCCCTTTTGGGGATTTCATTCTGCTCCACATGTTTATTCACTCTCAGTGTGAATCAGACCTTAGTCTACTGCAATTCTATATACTTTCCCCTTGAGATTCAGACCTGCTTCTATATTTTACCAGAACTTCTGCATTCTGTTTCTGACTTCTGACATGCTGAAACTTCAGCATTTCAATTGGCTCTGATATTTTTGGGGGGGTTCACCCGACCACCATTATTGCTGCTGTTTGGTCTTATGGTGCTCAGCTCATGACTTCCCTGTTACTCCCATGGTGGAGGACTGTGATTTCATGATGGGGCATCGTGGTTCCAAACAGTAGGATCATGCTTTATTAAATTTAGATGAATCTTGTTCCTTTGCCTACATGGCTTATCAGCTATCTATGCATCAATATATCAAACTGATAGCTGATATGGTTTGCACAATATTTATGGCATGGATGTCAAGATTTAATTCCATATTTCTTTCTGCTGTGTATAGCCTGCACTTGATCACCTGATTGGGCAGCGTGTTACCATATTTCTTTTGGCTGTGCATAGCCTGTGTCTGCTCACCTGATTGGGCTACATGTTGCTCTATTTCTTTCTGCTGTGTATGGCCTGTGCCTGATCTCCTGATTGAGCCCGTGTGCCAGCATTTCTTTCTTCTGCATTTGGTCGTGCTTCATCTCCTGATTGGACCGCATGTGACAACATTTCTTTTTGCTGTATTTGGCCTGTACCTGATCTCCAGATTGGGCAGCATGTGCTAACATTTCTTTCTGCTGGATTTGGTCTGTGCCTGATCTCCTGATTGGGCCACATGTGCCAACATTTCTTCAGCTTGGTTTGGTCTGTGCCTGATCTCCTTACTGGGCCACATTTGTTTTCCTGACTGGGACGCATGTGCCAACATTTCTTTCCAATGTGTTTGGCCTGTGCCTGATCTCCTGACTGGGCCACATGTGCCAACATTTCTTTCTGCTGTGTTTGGCCTGTGTTTGTTTTCCTGACTGGGACGCATGTGCCAACATTTCTTTCTGATAAGTTTGGCCTGTTACTGATCCCCCAATTGGGCTACGTGTTGCCATGTTTATCTCTGCTGTGTCTGGCCTAGGCCTGATCTCCAGATTGGACCACGTGCTGCCTTGACTGTGTCCCTCTTATGTTGGTCCCTTTTCATTCCAGAATTGGCTTCTCCACCTCATCGGATGCTCTGGAGCCTGATTCTGATTCCACCCCATTGAATTGCTTTTCAAACATAGTTGCCAAGCCGTCACTAAATAACATAACCCAAGCCTGGAGGGAAGGCAATCTCAGCTTTGAATCCCCAGAGATTTCCTCCTCAAAAGGGTTTTTTTTCTGTCCTTCGTGCCACGGATCACAATGCTTAGTTAAATTTAGTAACACGTTTAGCTTACTTAGGTAGGTTCCACTATTGGATGGAGATGAATGGTGGTTCCATTAGCTGTTCCCTCTCTCCTTTGGCAGTCCCTTGCTGTTATCAGTGCAAGCAATATTGTTGGAGCTATCCTGCTATCTAGTGTGTCTTATTTATGTTTCATTAAACTGCCTTTTGTCAGTCTTCTTCTCTACCTCCTAGTCACCGATCACTGCTACAGTTCTTTTGGGGTTCCTTCCTAAGGTTCCTTTAGTCAAGGAACCCTCTAGGGATGGAACCCCAGTACATGATTCCTTGCCTTCAGTACCCCTACAAGGTGGTAATTCCTAATGGAATAGAGAGCACGAATGGCCACAACAGTTTAATACAGTAATACAGTTGCACAAGCATAATATTATTCTGTTTGCATGGGACATTGAATTAAAAGGCTATGCCTGAATTTCAGTGGGAGAGCAACCAGCCATGCCTACTTCCTGAGCTATATAAGCAGTTCCTTTCAGCTTCCCTCTAAGGCATTTTTCTTCTCCCCAACCATCCTCACCTCCTTCTCCAGTGGCTTGCCTCTCTATTCCCAGGGGGTTCCTTCCTAAGGTACTGTACCTTTAGCCAAGGTACCTTTAGACCCTTCCCAATGCACCTCTAAGGGTGGAACCCTCTTACCGGGTTCCTTGCCTTCAGTACCCCTTCAGTACCCCTACAGGGTCATAATTCCTAATGGAATACAGAGCATGAACAGCCACAACAGTGTAATACAGTTGCACAAGCTTAACATTATTCTGGTTGCATGGGCCATTAAACACAAATTGAAACCTGCTCCATTAGCCACAGCAGTCAAATGGGCAATAGTAATTTTACTGACCTGGTAATGATGATGGTAGTGGTATATCTCTATGGCACTCCACAATCCTTACTCATGGGTTACATGTTTACCAGATACACTGACAATACACACGTGACTTCCAGACTTTGGAGACCTCATCTGTTCCTTGTCCTCCTAGAATCAGCAATTCAAAATCTTCCAAAGCTGTGTCATTATTCATGAAGGATTCCTAGGAGATAACTTTGCTCATGCATACAAAGAGCTCGATTCTCAAAGGCATTTGTGTGCCACAAGCCCTAGGTGCATGGCACATGGGGCTTGAGGCATTTCTTGCCTGATAATCGAGATTCTCGATCCCATGCACCGCAAGCCCCAACTTAGACAAAGCTTTTGCTGGTCTAACGTCGAGGACCTTTTTACAGGGTTTGCACCACATATGTGGTGCAAGCTGCCATAAGGGGGGTAAAGTGTTGAAGAAGTGAGCAACCTATGTGAATAGGGTGCATGGTGCAGCAATGGGTTCGGAGCAGCACAGGGTTTGATGGAGGGCTTGTGAAAGCCATGCATCAACCTTCAAGAATTGAGCTGAGAGTCTAAACAGATAGCAAGTATGGTTCATAGTCAGAGAAGGATATGAACTTACACCTCCAAAAGAGACTGTGTCTAGTATGCAGTACCATAGACCATTAAGCCATCCTTATGCCATAGTCATTCTTTAATGTATGGGGAATTGGTAGAGCAGATTCAAAGTGGTAGGGCTACTAGCCTTACCCCCACCAACTGAGTCTGTGTGTAGTCCAGTGGAGAGAAGAAGGAATACCTGTCCCGAGTTATGGACCCTAGTTCCACACCCACATTATAATTGTGTATTTGGTAGTGGTGGTTTTGCCAATAGGTTGGGCCCTGGAGCACCATAGACATATACTACTTCAATCACCTTTACCAGGTGAATAAACTACCATTGTAGTGCATACATCTCATTGGCACTCCACAATCCTTGCTCATGGATTCCTAAAATGCAGTGAACCAGAGTATTTGGGGCAGACCCTGTATGATAGATTGCTGGGGTCATCCCAATATTCCTGAGTAAAGATGGCAAGTAAACTCATTGTTCAGTACAGGTATGCATTGAGTCAGGCTAGCAGAGCATGACTGTATGATTGATAGCTGGGGCCATCTTGCTATTCCTGAGTAAGGATGGCAAGTAAACTCACTGTACCAGTATACATCGAGCAAGAGCAGTAGAGCATGCCTGTAGCTACAAATAAGTCTGCATGTGTAATGAGTTAAGATTAATTGTGATACATACTGTACCAACAAATTGAGGGTGATGGACCTGGTGATTTCTGGTTATGCATATACCTGTCCATTGCTAGAAGTGCCTCCTGTGAGGTGGTGTAGTTGAAAGCCTGCCCTAACTCCTTTCTGCTCTCTATGGCATCTGTGGTTTGGAGTTCTTGTAACAGTCCTGGGACTTACTATAGGATTGGCTAATGTAAGGGTCAGTTTAGACTACAGCCTGTGCTCTTACTTTGTTATGAATTACTTGATGCCCTACTGCTGAACTGACTGTTGGGCGTGCATGCATACCTGCTTAGTATCCAGTAGATATCAGGAGTGCTGTGTACCTTAATGGTAGCCATTCCCTGGCTGGCTGGCTGATGCCCTCTGTTCTCACTGTTAGATGCCAAAACAAAACTAATTGGTAGATAGCTTTCTCTGGGGCCCAGTGAGACAGCAATATTTGATACGTGGCATGAACATGCTGTTTCCCAGACTGTGGAGGCATCTGTAGATGCTTATTGTAGCTGTACCACTGTGGTCTATCCATATCATGCCAAACTGCAAGAAGAATGGAGCTAATATGGCTGTATGCCTAGTTTAGCTCATCCCTGGATAAAGCTGCTAGACGTTCCCAAGGGTCGTCTGTTGAACTAGTTGTGTCTCTATCTCCATCTCATTGTACTTTAAAAGAGCTATAGCAGTAGTACTACAGTGTGCCCCCTGACTGGCTGGCATAGTTAGGGCCTGCTGTGATAGAGGTGTAGTATATTTACCTTGCCACCATTATAATAGAAGCTGGACAACAGTATTGCATAACTATACTGGTTGTAGCTGCTGGCGAGATAGTTCTATATGAACATTGTAGCTGCTGTATTAGGGGCTGAACTGAAGCACTTAAAGATAGAGTGCTGTTAGCCAGCCTGGTGGTGTTGAGGGTTGAGGCACCGGATGTGCACCATGCTGGTGACCCGAGTTCAGAGGCGAGCTCAAACCACTGGGGGTCGGCAGGGGGGGAGGGCTAGGAGATAGTTGTTGTGGCCACTGGGCTGCTGTCGTCTCCTGGCTTGGAGAAGGGAGTCTCTTCACTATCAGCTGATACCCACTTGAGGTTAGATGTCAGAGCAAGGGAGGTCTGGGGGACTGACAAACATCAGTAGGGACATGCAGTTTCTGGGAGCACGTGCATACCTCCACACACAAGCACTTACCTGTCCCTAATGCTGTTCTGGGTGGGATGGGAGAAGACCACAGAAAAACCCTATGTCTCCCCATGGCTCATTGTGACAGCTCCTGATGCTATCAAATCACACTTATCATCGATCCCCGGGAGGGGATGAAGGGGATGGGGCAGGAGGGGGGCCCGACGACAGGCATAGGTGGCCACAGGGAACAAACAGCTCTATAGAGAAAAAGTCAGAGTGCTGTCTTCTGTATATCTATAGTGTAGTCACAACAGATGAGACAGAATTGCTGCTCTTAGTGTGAATGATGTTTAAGTCCCTGCCAAAAACAGAGCACTGATCCTTGCCTGCTAGGCAGGTTTGGTGTGCCATTGAGCTGCAAGTGTATGTTAAATTATAGCCCTCTCGACCTTCCTTTGCAGGCAGTGTGATATAAATATGAAGAGAGGTGCGACCGTATGAGTTATTGCACTTGGCCTGCATGGAATTCCTGGCTTTTATATTTATATATGTATCTCTACATGACAGAATGTATGCTGGGCTGGCAGGGAATGAACACAGGGCCCCATATTCAAAAGTTGCAGGCTGCATCACGTAAGTGCTTGCACCATGCAACAGAGATGCGCCGACATAAAATAATGCTATATTCAGAAGATGCATCGTGAGATGCGATCATGCATTTTCAGCTGAATGTCCCAATCATGCATGATCGTGCAGTGGGACATGCACATGTGGCAGGTGACCTGAGCCCTATGTGAAGCATAGGAAATGCATGATTGGTGACCACATGCGCAGCGCGCAAAATTGCAATATTCAGCTGGAATATGCAAATGGCTTCATTGCACAATCTGAGCCCATTCACCACATGCGCAGCTCATTACTGAAATGTATTCAGTCCATTTGCATTCCCTGAGCAAGCTCAGTTCCAGCATTGCAGGGCTGCCCCACTTCCCCACAAAGGTGAACAGGAGGTACTGCAACCTAGCAGGCAGGTGTGTTGAAATGTTTGTGTGTGTGTGTGTGTGGACTGCATTGGCCTGGATACAGTGCTATTACACATAGCCATGTACAGGATCTGACTGGAGTACATCGGGCCCACCTGGACAAGCAACAGGGGAGGATACAGGGTGACACAGTCTGATAGGTATATCATTTACATGTGATACGCCAGTTGTATATGCAGTGTACATTCACCTGCAGTGCCCTACACACCCCTGTTTAAAAGGAACATGGTGATAACTGCAAGTAAGGGCAGTGTAGAGAGAGTGACCAGTTACCTGACTGGGTGGGTCCCACCTGTGTGCACCTATCGTGTACCACCATGGGTGTGTAGCACAGGTCAGTCCCGTGCCCATTGCAGACTGCCACTCATATCACCAGGCTACCTGGGCACCATTGCCCCAGATTTCCCCTAGTTGCATGCCACCACCGGGTGGCACCCTGTAAGCCACATGGGTGCAAGCCATGGCTCATGGTACATGTGCTGCAGTAAGGCCATCTGCTCCATTGGTGTGCTGGGGGGTACTCGACAGCACTGGCATGTGGCAGCTGGGTGTCTGTATCCTGGGTGCGGTGTGGGGGATGGCTCTCTGGGCAGTGCCAGTCGTGTACCAGCACCTGTGACTTTGGGTATTTCCATCCTGGCATAACTGCTGTGTATGGGTACCTGAAGCACATCCTGGTGCACCTCCAAGGGCTGTCTCAGGATGGTCTGTCTGCAGTTTCATGGGCTTCTTGTGGGTAGATGGCTGATTTAGGCCATCCTTTTGTTTGCCTAACTTTGTGTGACACACTTCTGCGATGTGAGGTGGATGCACTGCACATTTTGGCTGAATATGTTTCTATGTTTCTATTAGTATACAGATGCACATCATATTCAAGTATCCGCCCCCTTTTTTGAATCACATACATTATTTCTGTGCAATTGTGCATTTGGAAATATGCAACGCATCTCTCCCTTTCAAATATCGCACTTCCACGCATTTTCTGCGATGCGCCGCACATCTCCATTTTGGATAGAACATCTCCTTTGAATATGTGGGTCATACTCTACAACTCGATTGTGACCCCACTAATGTCAGCGAGTCTGTGGAATCATACCCTGGTGATCGTATGCTGGCCGTTGCATGTTTAGGCTCAGAAGTTGTCTGTTGTACAGCATCAGGTCATGCACGTATGAACATATGAACATACGAAAGCTGCCAACAGCAAAAGGCCATCCTGGTCTATCTTGGCTGCTCGAGATTAAAGCTAGCTTTCTTTAGTCCATTATCAACGGAGTGTCAGGTGATTAGCAAGAGCACAATGTGTGATGCGTCATCCCATTCTAAGCTGTACTGTGTGCCTAGGGTCTTGATGTACACATGTTAGTGGCCCATGCTTCAGTTAAGAAGAAGAGCATTTCACTGAGCTGAGTACGTGAGGATGTAATGATGGCAACAGGTGATTAGTGGTGGTTGAAGTGGCTGAAAATTTGCTCCGCGAAGTGATTCGCAGAGTAACATGGAATCCGTGAAGTATTCTGCAACGCGAAGCAGAGTACTTCATGTAATGACGAGGAACGCGAAGTCCATTGAAACCAATGACTTTGCATTATTCCACCTTCCCCAAACCACTTCTACACCAATTTTAAGGTGAAGTACATTGAAATTAATGTACTTCGCATCACTTCACCATAGGGTCCCCATTAGGTCCCCATGGGGTCTCATTAGGTGGCGGTCTGCCTCAGCTCTGCATTGATGTCCCTTGAAACGGAGGTTAACACAGGAATGCAAAAGTCATTTTGAACAGAATGAAATAATAAAAAACTAGAGGACAGTACCCTGCAAGAACTGCTACTGTTTGAAAGACAGTGGAGAAAAACAAAATAGAGTAACTTGGAAGTTTGAAAGAGTGTTGTTTGTCTCACTACAGAGGGAAGGATATCCCAGAAGAAATGAAATATTAGATACAGAACTGTTGAAACTAACACAACAGAATAGGAAGATATCTGAAATAACACTGTGGCCTGATGAAGTGGCTTAGGTCATGAAACGTAGCCAAATGAGGTGTATGAAAAATTAAAAGAATAACTGAAGATTTTATGAGTGGAGTTCGTCTTTACCTATTCATTTTGGATTTGCTTCTGGTCACCAGAAGGATGACCCAAGTGATTACAGTATATAGACTTTTATCCTTTAAAGGGGTAGGGGCATCCTGGATTTGCCAATGTAAAAGGGGATGAGGTGTAAGCCATGAAACAGAGCTGCCAGTAACAAGTAGGATGGCTGATTGTGCTCAAGGTGCTGGTTGATGAGTGGTAGCGGATGGTGTATGGATGGCAGTACCAACTGTTCTGTGGGAGCACAGCCTCTGCATCTAGCACTTAAGATAGTGCCAAAAATCCGTGGGCCCTGTGGCATGAATAAGGAAAGGGCTTCTGGCACCATAACCTGAGCATAGTAGACTGTTGGGGAGCACTGGCTGGGTTAAGTTTGGTGGTTCCCTGAGTCGTGGTAATAGGTTGTGCCGGCAATGGCAGCAGTAGAATTATTGCACCTGATAGGCAACTGAATAAGAGTGCAAGTGTTGATCGGTTGATCAGAGTACAAGTGAGATGGTGTCAAGAGTTGAATGGCATGGAACTGCATCAGAAGTTGCTCTGTTAGTGCTTTCCACACAAGTATGGAGTGGAGGTAGATGGTCTTGGGCCTGGATTCAATTCTAAATATGAGGAGGGAGGAGGTAGACATCTGCTAGACTGGTAGTGTTGCAGTGTCCTCCTAGCATAGCTAAGATCCAGCATGAGAGACTGGACATAGCCATTACCTAACCTTTGCCTTTATTGAAAAACTAGCATGTTAGGGGCAAATGTGTGTTGGATGTAATCACTAATGATGTGCAATGCCTATTCTGCTACTTGTTAGGGAAGCTTGCTGTGAACTGTAAGGGCAGGACAGCTATTTGCATTGTGAAAAGAACTAGTGAACATTTCACCAGAATTAGAGAGAGATATACAGTATTTCACTGCTGTAAATTCCAACATCAGAAGGCTGCTGCTGGCTAGTAAGAACTGCCTCTATCAGAATAGAGAGAAGAGGGGAGTATGGTCTCAGAGATAATGTAGGTTGACAAAGTGGTATACTCTAGCATCAGAAAAATTAGTAGTACCTATTGAACTACTGGCTTCACGAAACAAGCAGTAGTACTGATTGGATAGAGCAGGGTTTGTCTCCTAATGGGGGCAATTTATTTATTTAGTTACTTTTTGTTGACCGGGTAGGTGCACTAGACTATTTTCAGGCATGACGCGGGAGAGTTACAGAACATGAATGAGTCAGCAAAATACAAAATACAGAGTGAGCCAAAATATAACAAGAGTTAAGGCAGTACATTGTACAAGTGCAATGTTTTGAAAGTACAAGGAAAAATACAATACCTTATTTTGTTTTTATTTTCATAGCTGTAGAGCTTGAGCTAAGCTGAGTGTGCTGCAGTCTACTTTGATGCACATGAGGAACTGAGGACTGTGGGAGGACAAGGAACACTTGAGGTCTCCAAAAGTTTGGGAAGTCATATGTGCATCATCATGCACGTGCAACTCATGACTCACGAGTAAGGATTGTGGAGTACCACAGAGATATACGCACTACAGTTATACTACGTGATACATGCTCCCCTAGTCACAGTAATCAAAAGGGCAATACCACATATTGAAGCTTTCTCATTCAGCCACCGTCATCACATTGGCAGTAACACTTTGTGAAGCCTGCTCTCTCGGCCCCTGTAATGAAGAGGGCAGTAATACTTACTGAAGCATGCTCCCTCAGCCACAGTAATTAAAAGGGAAACTACCTTATCTAAAGCATGTTCCTACACTCATAATAATCACACAAAACAACCTTAACTAAACCTTGCACCTTCTGCCAATAAAATCAAATGAGAAATAATAAAAGACTTTGCATTCACCACAACAAATAGACTGCTGAGAACTCACTATAAAGTGCTTCGGTGAGATTATGAGTAGGGGATATCCCGATCAGTGTCTCAACAGCTCTGTGTCATTATTGTATAACCTCTCCCACTTTGTATCCCTGTCCCCAGTCATTTCGGGAAACACGCCTCTGCATAGTATGCCTCTCCAGGTTCCCAATTTCAAAATGTAAGAAAAAGAAAGAATTATTGGGCCAGCCCATTGGCACAGCAGAAGCTCTAATGTTTGTGACCCTAGTAACCCTTGTTTGGGAGTAAACCCAGTTGTTGGGGCTGGATGGGGGAGGAAGCTTGAGCGTCCTAAAGGATGCTTTTCTCTGGGAAGGGAGGGTTACTGCCTCTGTGGTAGTGCTGCCACCTAGCTCACCATGGGTTGCAGTACAGCAGACACAAATAGGTTTGAATGGCCATTAGCTGGGCTCGCTTACAGCATGCCACTGTGCATGCTAATGCTGGAGCCACATGCATGCCGACAGCCAGGGGTGAAATTAAGAGGAAAGAAAGGAGCCCTGGCACCCTAACTGAAGGACCCTAGTACATCTGTGCCCTGTGTATCCATCAGACATAGCTGCCTGATGCAACTAGAGTATTCTGGGTATATCCCCCTCACCATCAACACAACCTGGGGGGAATAGCCAGGGGGCTGCATGAAAGGGGTTGATCAAGACATTGAGGCACAGGCTAGCCAAAGTGGACATTAGGAGTCTGGAACAAATGGGTCCCAGGGATGCAGGGGGCACACATAAATAGAAGTAAAATAAATAAATACATCAATACATACATACATATACACATGCATACAGACATGCATAATTATAACAGATCAATGTAACATTCCTCCCTCCCCGAACCACCTGGACATGAGCTGACTCAGCTCAGTGTACCTTTCCTGGTGATGTAACAACTAGTTTAATACAAACTGCCTTTTTACCCTGAACTGTTGCTTTAAAGGCATTTAGTTTCAAAATCCCTGGAGTGGATAGTGGCTCTCCAGGTGAACTACGTATGTTGTCTGGTTGGGGTAAGCACAGGGATGTAAACATTGAGACTGACCTTTCCTGCCTCAGGTTGATGTCACATAAACATTAAAGCACATGACAGTTCCACTTGAGTATTTTTGAAATTATTTTAGCTTCAAAAGATTGAACAAGAACTCTGAGTTGTAAACAGCAAAATAAATAAAAAAAAAAAAAAATTACACTGGAAAATTTTGGGGAGAGAGTCGAGGAAGTATGTGGTTGTGAATGGATAGGTTGTGGAGAAACTCCCTCATCCCTCTCCTCTGGAGTCCTGGGAAATTTGCTTGTCAAGCAGAAGGCTTCAATAGTTCATTAACTGTACTATTCATGCTCCACCAGATACCCTAGTAACCAGGCAGTTAGCCTTATCCAGGGTAGAGCTACTCTGGGGCAAAGGCTCAGGACAGTTCTAGGCCTATCCAGAATTAATTATCCCTGTATATGAGATTTCATCTGTGTCAGCCATATGGGTTACACATAGGCTACCTTGATTATTAGGGAGTTGAATGTGGTGGTATAATACTAAAAAAGTACTGTACCTGCTGTCACACATGTCTGCTTTGTGACAGAGTATCATGAATTCACACAAAGGTGATGTAACAGGCCAGGTCCTTCTGTCTGGAAGGCTTGCTGACAGGTAGCAGGGTAGCACAGTAAGCACAGCATCACTAGAATGCTACCTGTTCGTGCAATTGTTGATGGTCCCATGAAGTGGCCTAGAAGAAGGAGTAATAAGGTTCACACAGAGAAGGAAGAGGACATGTAGTCAAGTCGGCAGGATCAGAAGACTTTCAGACAGGTGGGCAGGCATGATGCCATCTACTCTTGTGCATAATGGGCATACATACTGCACAGCATACACAGTACAAGCCACATGTTAACAGCTAACAGAAAGGATGGCAAGTTAGGGGCCATATCTTCATGGTGTGGAAACAGGCAGGCAATGTCATCAGTGAATTGAAGTATAACAATGATTCTATGAGTACAAAGGACAAATGCCACATAAGACTGCTGTTTGACGAGACAGAACAACAGGCACAGCAATGTGGAAAGACATGCTTATATTGTGTTAATTCATAGATTGCTCCCACCCCTCTTCTACCTCAACTGATCTTGAAGTAAGATGCTAATAATCCTTCCACAAAAATATGTCATTATAATATAGTATACAGTATTTTGAGAGCAGTTAATCAATTTATTTATTTCAAAAGATTTACCAGGAAAGACATACTGAGCTGAAAAAGCTTGCTTCCAGATGAGTCTTGGGGGGGAACAGGAAAATGAGAGTACTGCAAGATGTTACTACAGTTGGTTACACAAGCCAAAATCAAAAATTTCAGGTTCACAATTAAGCAGGAACAAAATTAACAAGATGAGCTAGACTGAGTATCTCAAGAGCAAAAAAAAATGTAAGTGCAAATTGGACTACAATTGGACTATGAACAAGGCACTGCTAGATATGGTATTAGAGTGCAGGCAGCAATTTGAAGGACAAATGAAGCCCTCTTGGTGCTTTATTCAGCGAGGTGGAATGGAGGAGCCTAGAGGGGTAGGGGGAATGAATTAGGGCAGGAGCAGCCACAGTAGGTGGAGGGAATTGTACAGTGGCCAAATACAGTGCAGAATTACAGACAACTGCAGGAGTGAGTAGCGAATTCATGGAGGAGAGATATGCGTAAGTGGGAGGAAATTGGCAGTAGAGTTTATTTGTTGAGTGCATGATCACTGAGGCTCAGAGAACTTTACATAATTGTACAGAAACAAGGGATACATAGCATAATTTAAAACAAGACCAATTATATATCAAATAGTACAGCGCAGTGAAAACAATAACATTCTAAAAGTAGTAAAAAGAATGGTCAGTGGTAGCTAAACTAATCTAGAGTTTAGCTGATGATAAAAGCCTTTTTAGAGAAGAGGGTCTTCAGTCGCATTTTAAGGGCCCCCACTGAGGAATCTTGGTAATCTGTTCCAAAGGGCAAGGCCTGCTGACCCAAAGGCCAATCCCTGATGACTTTAATCTTTCCCCTAAGAACAGTGAGAAGGCACACCTTGGAGGAGCAGAGCGGATGAGAAGGCTGATATGGAGTAAGCAGGTGTCTCAGGTAACCAGAACCCAGTCTGTATATGGCTTTATAGGTCAGCAAATGGACTTTGAAGGTGATTTGCCATACCACTGGAAGCAAGTGCAGTTCATGCAGGACTGGGGTTATAAGGCAAGACCTGGTAAGCCCTGTCAATAACTGAGCTGTTGCATTCTGCACCAGCTACAGGCATCATAGGATGCCTCCATTTACCCTGAGGTATAGAGCATTGTAATTATTAAGTCTGGAATTGACAAATGTATGCACTAGTGATGTCAGGTCTTCAAGTGGGATTAAGGCTTTAATCCAAGTGATGTTTCTGGGTGATGTTTCTGAGACAGAAAAAGCCAACCCAGACTGGAGATGACACCTGAGCCTCAAGTGTGAGCCTATCATCCAGAATGTCTCCCAAATTCTTTACCTTAGCAGAGACTTTCAGTCTGGAGGCCCACGGTACAAGGCCAGTCAACTCCTCAGAGGCCTCTGCATCTCTCATCTGACCAGGCCCAATCACTAGTACTTCCATTTTACCTGGATTAAGTCTCAGCTATCTCATGGACATTCAGTCCTTGATCTTGGCTAAGCACAAATGTAGTACATTGACTTCGCCAGGCATCTCTGGTGCAAATGACATACACAGTTGGATGTCATCTGCATAGCATTGAAAATCCAAACTGTGTCATCTAATGATCCCTTCTAAGCATGGCATATATAGTGTGAACAACATTGGAGAGAAAATCGAACCCTGGCGTATACTACAGAGTATGGGCTTCAGGAGCAAGGGAAAAATTCCTTAACACCATCCTCTACATGCTGTCAATGAGGAAGGACTCAAACCAGTGGATGACAGTACTGGCAAGCCCACAGTACTCCCTGAAATGCTCCAACAACAACCCATGGATCAGGATGTCAAAAGCTGATGAGAGGGGGTGTGGCCTGACCAGGCAGAAGATGGCGGCATAGTTTTGACTCTCTGCAGGGAATCCAGAAATCAAACCTCATCCTTCCTATACCAGATCATTTTCCTGTGTCAACTCTGGGGATCTACCTTCAATTATCCTGCTTTAAACAAACTGTAAGTCATTTTGAGCCTAGCTAATCTCAATTAGCCATATTAACACTGCACCGAATTAAGCCACTATTTCTGTTGCCATGGCTGATCCCCAACTGCATCCCAACTTACTTGCCAGAGTGGAGTCTATGTTCTCGAAACTGGTGGCTGATATTAATGATCTTAAAATCTCCACACAACAGAAAGCAGCAACGCTTAATTTTGGCCAGAGAATTACTATTAATGAGACTACATCTACCCAAAACTCAGCCTCCATTTACAACCTGCAGGCCAAGATACAGAATCAAGACTGCACCATAAAGTCCCAGCAATCCAAAATTGGCAACATTGAGAATCACAACCACAGAAATAACTGGTGTTTTTTTTATTTCCCTGAAGGATCCGAGCTGGGGGACACAACAGCGCTCTAATGCATGTACTCCCGCAATGCTAAAGTTACCCCCAGAACAGCAATTGATCATTGAGCATTATCATCATACTTTAGGTCCCAGGCCAAGACAAGTCCAGTGGCCTAGACCTATCGTAGCCAGATTTTTGAACTATGCGCACACAGAGCTAATTGTAAATCATGCCAGAGAAATTGGTGCACTGATGTGGCAGAAGTACAAGATATCCATATATAGAGACTTCTCAAAAGAACTGTCCATTAAGCGAAAAGCGTATAACCCACTGAAACATGTATTACATCAGAGAGGCATCACATTTGCCATGAGCTACCCCTCCAGAATGTGCCTTTTTCTAGGATTATCCTTTAGAGATTTCAGCATGCCTGAACTCCTAGCTAAATTTCTGGACATTGCACCAAGTAATCTTACCTCAGCAAGCTCTATTGTAGTGGATAAAATGACCAGCAATTTTGACTTCACTCAGAAGGAGGAAACTGCTACACAAGCCAGTGGCGGAAGCTCTACAGAGTTTACTGTCCCGAATACTACTGCTACTGATGTCCCCAACCAAGGCAATCAAGTTGATTCCAAGAAAAACTCCTATCTGGTCCTCATATGCCTAATCCTCCCTATTGTCCTACTGCAGAGTCTCCAGGACCCTCCCAGACTTTGACTTCCCACACACAAGTAAATCCCTCCATTCCGTTGAGTAACAAGTTTGCCCTCCTAGCCAAAGATATACACTCCTTGCCGGAAGATTTAACTCCACAAAGTATAGTTGATCAATTTACTAACTTGTGCACTGTGATACAGGGCAAAATCTCAGCTGATTCCTCATGGACAGAAGCAGTTGTGAGCTCTCTCTTTAAGTCATTGGAGCCACCTAAAAAGAAATGCAAGGCTAAAATGAAGGGCAAAAACTCCAATGCTGCTAATAGTGTCCACAAAGTGATGGTGATCTGATTTCATGAGTTCTGCTTAGCACATCTGCTTCTCCTGGCATGATAATTTCAGAACACTGTGTTGTGGAGAACCAGTATTTACATTGCCCTGCCACGCATTGTACAGTCTTCACAATCTTGACAATATCTCTCCCAGCAGGTTGTGAAACTGAAAGGCTGTACATCGCAGCTGGATCTAATTAATACCATATATTGCAATATACAGCCTGTTGGCTCACACTGTCAATGGAGCCCTGGTATCTTATCATGTTTCTAAACAATCTTAATATATGGTGAATTGTGACTACATTTGGCATGATTTCTGCTTTGCTAACCTTTATTGGTTTCTACACCCCACAATCATTAAGTTAACAGCTTCAGGGTGCAATGATACTTCTTCATAGCTCTTACCTAACCCATTATCTTTTTCCTTTGTAGTACCCCAGCAATATGAAACTTTTATAATATATCATTCTTTCCTTTTTTCTCTTTCTTTTCTTTTCTTTTCTTTTCTTTTCTTTTCTTTTCTTTTCTTTTCTTTTCTATTCTATTCTTTCTAGATGGAATGTTAACATGATCCAATTCGGAAGCACATTGATTGTTAGCCCCTCTATGTTTATCTATTCTATTGCCTATTACTATTACAAAAAAGAGCTAATCCCATATATATATATATTGATACAATGTATGTGTTGGAATAAATAGAAGTGTAAAACATGATATCTGAGCTAGGCAGTGAAGATAACATTGATATCTCCATGTTCCTATACGTCATGGAGATATCTTCACACTCCTATACGTAATTCTGAAAGTGAAATCGTTTCACTTTCAATTTTCACTACACCTACAAACAACAAGCTGCTGTGCTGCTGTGCCTATACGACCTGCACCCCCCCCACCACCACATACCTCACTCATCTCTTTATTCCTACCATACTTTAACAAAAATTAAGTAAAAAAAAAATTAAATAACTTATCTGGTTGATCCTGCCACTCTCAGCACTTTCACTTTCCCTGTAATTGTAGCGTGACCAAGCGCTATCCACACTGACAACTGGCACATTGCCAAATGTTTTCTACGAGGAGCCCTGGGTTCAGTAACTGAGAAACCCTCTGCTTTATGCTCATTTGTAAGTATCTTGTTGAAAAAAGCTTCCAACTGCACAGAGTGCAGCAGTGACCGAGCCGACGGCTTTTCAACGGTAAAAGGAAGCGCGAGCAGGTACAGCAGGCGGCTCGCATTCCTTTTACTGTTGAAAAGCCACCAGCTCGTCTCATGCACTCTGTGCAGATGAAGCTTTTCAACAAGATTTAATAAGCATAAAGAAGGGTTTCTCACTGCTGAACCGGAAAGCTCGTGACTGACGGCAATGTGCCAATCATCGATGTGCATGGCGCTTCGATGCTTCAATCTGAGTAAATGAAAGTTAACTCAAATAACGGGATCAACAGATAAAATCAAAAAAAATCACTTTTCACCACAATAATGGCAGGATCAACCAGATATTTTAATAATTTAAATTGACAGGATCAACCAAATATTTAAAAATCCTATGTAATCTGTTATGTTGGGAGGGGGGAGGGCATATGGAGCTCTGTTGGGGGGGGGGCATGGCAGGATAAACCAGATAAGACTTTTTAAGACTAACCATAAATAACAGGATCCACCAGATATTTTTTAAACAATAAATGACATCTGCTGTTTTGACATCTTTTTTGTCAGTGAGGTTGTATTGCTAGGGCCATCACCTTTATATCACCCATTGCATTGAGAGGGGCATGTGGTGAGTTGTATTGGGGGTTGGGGGCAAAGCATACATTGTATAAACAGAACATGACATGGCCTGACTGAAGATATCATATTTATCTTCACTCGAGGCCAGTGATATCATGATATCTTCAGTCAGGCCATGTCATATCCCCTATTTATATATATATATATATTTATAAAATGGGTAGGGAAATTGCTGCTCTTTTATTGGAGCCTGAGCACCACATGACCGTGCGTATATCAGAGTGCGACCGCACACCTGCACTTATACCCCCCCTCCAAAACAATTTTGACATTTTATAAGATAGATATACCACTCTGAGATGTGCTGTCGCTCTGATATCGCCGCCTTGGGTGGTTGATGCACTCGGCCTTGCGCCCTTGTGCGTACAACGCACACCAAGGCGTGCGTGTATCAGAGTGTGACCGCACACCTCAGAGTGGTATATCTATTACATATATATATATATTCATATGACAGCTGCTGGCACTTTTTTGGTGTATTGGCACAATGGGCATCTAACCACCAGTGTCTGCATGTACCTTATATACTCAAAGCCTATAATATAAAGGTAGATTCCCTGTCATGCTCTTTCCTCTGAATTGGGGCTCACTGGGCTCAGACTCAGTCACTCCATCTATTATTCATGTAGGCAATTTTTGAGTAGAGGGAATTAACCTTTTTTTTACAGATCCCCCATTGACCCCAGCTATTTCCGAAGACATCCACCCTTCATATTTCTCTTGTTTATATCCGTCTATGGTGTAAGGGCATTAACATTACACCATTTATTAATATTTTATTTACGAGTATTCACCCTGAAGCTTTTTTACCTATTAAAATGCTGTATTTTGCTCAGGATTCTTATACAGAGTTCTGCTAAATGTAGTGACTAATGATTTTTCTTGTATACTTAATTACATTTAATTAAGTAGCTAGTTCTGTTGACCTCCTCTTCTTCAGGCAATACTGATCTTCCACATAATTATTACACACCTTTTGCTATAATAACTTGGCACTCCTACTAACATTAGAATTACTAGTTTAACAATACAATCTGGTGATCTTCTTCACCTTTGACATGTAAGCTTTTAGCATTAAGCAGAGGTTATTTTGGTTTCCTTGCTATGTATGGTATAGCCAAATTCCTTTCAAGCTTTATTGGTATAATTGTTCCATTAGCACTGTACTTATAGGTTCAGATCTCAGAACTTGACCAACATCCTTTTCAGTTGGTCCCCCTTGGTTGTTCCTATTTTTATGACACCCTAGTGTGTGGTGAGAGAGTCTCTTAGCATTGTTTGCTGACTCTTATCTTCCCTCAGTCTCCAGAAGTTTCTCGTTACTGTTAGTTGGTTAGATACTATATAATGAATTAATGTTCCTCTCCCTTTCAAAAAGCTTTATTTTGCTAATTAGTTTATTAATAATGCTGTTGTCATTAATGGCTTTACTCTTGCTCCCTTTCTATTCTAATCTCAGAAAGATATATGTGCTTCCCATACTTTATATATTTCACTTTTTTTGGCCTGATTGTTCCTGTCACTCTCTGCATACATGTATATTCTCTATTTATACTCTGATTGTCATCTGTTTCATTTACCTGTCCCTTCCAATTCCTGTGATTATTCCCTTTCCTTAATACTGACATTATGAGTGACATACTTTTATACACATGAAATGTGAAGGGACTTAATTCTCCTCATCAGCGAAAGCAAATCCTTTCACATCTCAAAAAACATAAAACACAGATTGCTTTCCTTCAAGAAACAAAATTATTAGCAGAGGATGTTCATAAGCTTAAAAATTACTGGGTTCATCAAATTTATGATTCATCCTATACTTCTGAAAAAAGAGGAGTTGCCATTCTTATACACAAGAGTCTTAAATAGTCCCTTATAAGCTACCTGTCTGACACTGAAGGCAGGTGGGTGATGATTAAATTGAATACCAATTCTGGTCCTCTCCTGCTTGTCAATGTCTATGTACCCAACTCTAACTCACCAGAGTTTTTTCACAATTTAGCTCGACAGATTTTATCCTTTAATACAAAGAATACACCAGTTATTCTTGGAGGGGATTTTAATTTAGCTGTTGAACCCAGCATTGACAGGAGTAGCCCCACTACAGATGCCCACCCCAGACGTATTAAAGCCCTTTCACTACTGATGAAGGACACTGGATTTGCTGATGTATGGTGCCTCCTTCATCTGTGGGATCAATATTTTACTTTTTACTCCTCCCTACATAAAACATACAGTAGAATCGACTACTGGTTAGCCTCTCCTGTTATAATGGAAAAAAATATTGATTCATCCATCTCTCCATCATAATCTCAGACCATTCGCCTGTCAAATTGCAACTTTTGTGGAGCCCATCAGCACCCAAATCTACTTTCTGGTGGCTGGACCCTGTCCTTCTCAAAGATGCTGACTTTTTACCCATGATTAAAGCACAAATTCAGGACTTTGTCTTTCACAATACCCCCACTGAATCCTCTATGTCCATTGTATGGGAAGCTCTTAAAGCTACAGTTCGAGGGAAAATTATAAGCTATGCTGCACACAGAAAAAGGGTAAGAGAGCAACAACTGGCTAATATGGAAAAATCTCTTAAGGCTAAAGAGTACTTATACTTTTTCTCTAGCAAGCACTGTCCTGATTCTCAACTTCATCTCAAAATTCTTCAACTTAGAGTCAAAATAAACAAATTAATTTCCTGTAAAACTGAACTGACCCTGTTTAAATTTAAGCATACGTTTTGGGAAGATGGTGGTAAAAACAGGAAAATCCTCTCTTACCACCTCAAAGCACAGCAAATGGAACAACATATTCTAAATCTTAAAGATGAACAAGGCACAATTCATTCTGACAACCCCTCCATAACCGTAGTATGAAAACCTTTTACCAAACATTATATTCTATTACAAACCCTCCATCTACCATACAAATTCAACAGTCCCTTAAAACTTTACATCTTACTGTTCTTGAAATAAATCCTTTAGATGAACCCTTCTCACTTCAGAAATCCAGAAAGCTCTGTCATCCTTGAAATCTGGTAAATCCCCCGGAGGTGATGGATTCCCTGTTGATTTCTATAAAATGCTCTCTGATACCTTATGTCCCCTTCTTTTTAATGTTTGTCAAGAAGGTTCCAACACTGGCAAGCTTCCCCGTTCTTGTATTGAAGTGATTATAACCCTAATCCCTAAGAAGGATAAAGACCCCACACACACCACAAGTTACAGGCCAATCTCTCTATTAAACACGAATGGGAAGATATTTACTAAACTACTAACTTCTCGACTTGAACACTTGATCCCCAAACTGACTCATTTTTCACAAGCCAGTTTTATTAAACATCAATCCGGTTCTGATCACTTACGTTCCCTGTTCAATCTAATTTACAAAGCCAAATCACCTCAAATCATCAGAGGCAGCCATAGCTATTGATTTTGAGAAGGCTTTTGATTCCTTAAACTGGGACTATCTTTATCCAGTTGTATCTCATTTTGGTCTCCCTTTTACCTTTTGCTTCTGGATCAAACTATTATTTAATTTCCCTGTTGCTAAGGTGCTTACCAATTCCACCCTCTCCTCCCACTTTCAATTGACAAAGTGAACTAGGCAAGGCTTTCCCCGTCACCCTCCTTTTTTATCTTAGCCATGGAGCTCCTGACGGCTTGTTTACTCCAATCTGCTGGCATTAGCGGCATACCTGTGGGAAACTCAAGATATGTTTCTCTCTCCTATGTGGATGACCTCTTAATTTTACATGAAAACCTGAACAAGGCTGTACCCTTGCTGGTTGATTTGCTTAATAAATTTTGTAACATTTCTGTCCTTACTTTAAATTATGGTAAATCAGAAACTCTACCCCTTAATGACCACTGTAAAGCATTTATGAACCTTCCTCTTGGATTTCTCTGGTCACCACAGGGTATAACATATCTAGGAATCAAAATAACTAGTAACTTAGAGAAAATGTGGGATATTAACCATAATCCCTTATTAGATAACATCAAAACAATTCTGGACAGATGGAAGCTTCTTAATCTTTCCTTCATAGGGAAAATCGCAGCCATCAAGCTGTCCATATCTCCCAAAATTCTTTACCTCTTCACCAACATCCCCTTAATTCTACCATCCTCCTTTTTCACTAAAATTGATAAATTAATAGGCAACTTCATCTGGGATGGGAAACCACCAAGATTTAATTGCAACAAACTTTGAGTACAATGGAAAAGAGGTGGATTCAGACTCCCCTTGTTCAAAGGCTATCTCTGGGCTTTTCGAGCAGCCCAAACCATTAAATGGTTTCAGAAACCCTCTTCCCACTCTCCACTTTGGGTTACAATGGAATACGCACTGTGCCCAGGAAGAGTTCCTACCTACTTCATCTTTAATCTACTTTCCTCTAAACTAAAATCTCACCCTACTATATCATCCTCTGTTCTCTGTTATAAATTAACCCACAAATTCCTGACATCTAATCCAATGCCCTGGTTATATGCCCCCTTATGGGGCAACCCACTGCTCACCCTAGAAAATCACCCAATATTTTGTCGTACGTGGAGGAATAAAGGTATTTTTTTTTCTCAGAGGTATCTTGGACCAGAATTCACTCACTCTTAGAATGTTCTTGGACTTGCAGGTCACACAGAAACTTCCTAAACAGGACTTCTGGAAGTTTTTACAAATTCGTTCTGCTTATAACTCTCTTTCTATTTTTGTGTACAGGCATACTCTTATAGATCCACACGTCTTGCACTGGGCTAATTTATCCACAAAACTGAATAGCTCCATTTACAAAGTCATTATTGACAATCTTTCTGATCAGTTTATACCAGCTAAAAATAAATGGAGTCTTCTCCGTAACTACAATATTTCAGATGCACAATGGAGTAAGTGCTGGCATCTTGCACATAACACATTTAAAGATACCTGCTGTTCTTTTTTTTTTTTTTACCTTGCAGCCACAGTACTGCTGTACATCCAGCCACCACTCCTACCTTCACCTCCGACCCCGAAGCCGACCTGCCCAGCTGGCAAATGCATCTACAACTGTCGAGAGGGGCTTCCCCCTTAAGCCACCACTCCTGGTGAGGAACCAATACCGGCACACACCTATTTCAGGCATTGTTGGCTGGTGAAGCTAGCAGCTATCAAGCAGTCATGGACCATGCTGCCTTTTTCCCTTTTTCACCCAATGGGAGCATGGATGTGCAATGACGTCCATGCACAGCGTGCAGACATCTGCCATGTTCCCTCCTTGCTGAGCACCTGCACCACTGCAATTTCTTTGGGCATTCCCAGGGACCGCCAGAGTGCAGCATGCACCCACCCCTTTCCCCAGGACTAGGAGAGCTGTTGTCAGATGCTCAATCCTAGTCCTCCCCTGTTGACCCCTGATGACCCAGGCTCATTCCCGAACCTGGGTCACCGGTGTGGAGTAAGGTGTGGCATTCAGCGCCTCAACCCTCACCACCACTGGGCCAGCTAATATCTGCAGTTCTTTAATACAATCTAAGATCCTATTTCTTTGGTATAGAACTCTCTCTGTTCTTCAATGAATGGACCTACTAAATAATAATAATAACTGTTGGCACTGCAATCAGACCAACGGGGATTTACTTTGTATCTTATGGTCATTTACTCCTATTAATAAGCTATGGTGTAAAGTCTATCTACTTGCTTCCAGAGTAATAGGACAAAAACTACCTTTCGACCCCAAGCTATTCCTTCTAGGCATCCTTATCCCTAATAGCTCTTCCCATTCACATGCACATTTTAGATGGCTAAACATACTTTTTCCTTCTGGTTAAATGTCTGATTCTTACGAAATTGAAATCTACTCTTGTTCCCTCCCTTTCAGATGTTCTTCAAAGCCTTTCTCAGTATGCCTCATTAGACTGTTTATCTCATGTTATTCATGACCAACTCACTGTATAGGACAGGTGCTAGCAGGATTACTTCAAATATAATGAAACTTCTGGATCCTCTAGACCCTAATCATTAAGGTTATCTAGCATTTTTTCTTATGTTTCTCTCAGATTAGGGTTTCTTTGATACTTTTTGGCACAGATATCTCTTTCTCCCTCTTTTCTATCCTTTTTCTCTCTCTTTCCTTTCTTCCTTACTTTTTTCTTACTTTTCTTTGTGCACTTTTCTTCTATCTCTGTTCCTCCACTAGTGTACACTGTTTGTACTTCCATAGTTATCACCTTATGTAACTTTTTGAGTGCCTTGCTATAGCCTGCCCTAGCATTTATTTCATACTTGGTTGCCTTCTTTGAATTCCCAATACCATACTCATTGTAACCCTTCTGTTCACCACTTACAACATACCTAAGGCTAAGTCTTATCATCAATATGTGTATATAAGGCATGTCCAATACGTCTACCCTATTTAATGTGCTTGTTAAGTGATATTTTTGTAATCCTATATGGAGGATATTCTTCTACTGTATATGCTTGTATGCCTTCTTATATACTCAATTTCAATAAAAAGATTAAGTAAAAAAAAGCTAATGAGAGATCATGAAGG
Source organism: Neoceratodus forsteri (assembly GCA_016271365.2). NCBI lineage: Eukaryota > Metazoa > Chordata > Ceratodontiformes > Ceratodontidae > Neoceratodus > Neoceratodus forsteri. Next base: position 99,687,222 of record CM028138.1, on the reverse strand, counting down.
ACAAGAACTGAGCATTCTGCTCTGTCTCTCACACTAAGAAGGTTGTTGTGCTGCTTGGCCAACGTGGTCTCAGTACTGTACTTGGACCTAAATCCTGACTGGAGAGGATCATAGATATCAAAGGCCATGAGGGGTGTCTCATGCTAGCTGCAAAGCCACAGTCTTCTCAATAACCTTCTCCAGAATGGGGAGGTTAGAGACTGATCTATAATTCATCAAACTGTTTAGGTCCAATTATGTTTTTTTTTTCAGAAGAGGCCTCACCAATGCATCTTTCAATGAACATGGCAATGACCTCTCCAAAAGGGATCACTGAAGTAACTTAGCAAACACTGGCTTCAACAATCCTACACAATCCACTTACAAGCATGTTGGACATGAGTATAGTTCACAAAAAGTGGGCCACAACTTCAAAATCACCTCACAGACCTTTTCAACCGAGACTAACTTTAACTCACTCGGGACCTGAGGAGTGCACTTGTTCACAACTGTCTTGACTGTGCCAGGTCCTGACAAGGGGAAATCTCAGCCCAAAGGGAGGCTACACTGCTAGAGAAAAGACAAGCAAACTCATTGCAACAAGTGGATAAGAAAGCTCTACCAGTTGTAGACAGACTGGATTAAGTAGTCTGCCCACCATCAAGAAGAGCTGAGCTGGTCGGTTTCTCCTTTCTGCAGTTTTCAAGGAAAAAATATTGTCTTCTTATGGGAAATTGTCCTATGATAGTTACCACAGTGAGCCCTCAAAGCCAGCTTGTCCTCATCAGAGCTGGATCTCTTCCAACAGCTCTCCAGTCTCCAACTCCTAGTCTTCATCTCCCTAAACTCCTTGTCAAATCACTGGGAACTCAAGCGTGAGGCTCAGAGTTGTATACAAACTGGTGTGACCGCATCAAAGGCCAAGGCAATGGCCCTGTTATAGGCCATCTCTGCCTCCTCTGATCCAGTCACACATGCAGCCATCACACCTGAGAGATACCTCACTGCCTGGAGTCCATCTGGCAAAAGCCCCTTCAAAGGGCAATAATGAACCATCTCCAAAGGGTGAGGACTATGAGGGAGACATCAGCTGCACAGATCAATCTTGAGGTTTTTAATCTCAAAACCCAGAGAGAAGACTAAGTCCAAGGAAAAACTGCATTGCTGGGTCACAGAAATAACCACTTGTGCTAAGCCCAGTGATTTCGTCAGCTGGAGGAACTCCTGCCCAAATTGCAAGAGTTCATCATTGAACCAAGCGTTAATATTACCCAGAAATAACCATCTGGACAACTACAATACCCTCTCAGTTACAAAATCCATGATCTCCTGCAGGAAAACCTTCTCATGCCCTGGAGGATGGTTCACCAGAAGGATCCTGCAACCTGCACCTATACCCACATGCATGGCCATGCATTCAAACCACAAATATTTCCCTACTGATCACAGTGAGGCTCAACTTGGATAGAGAACAGATGGCCACCCCCTGCAATCCCTCTGTGGGCTGTTCATCATGGAGAATCTGTCTGGGACTGCCAACACCAGAAGTGGACCGGTATCATCACTCAGACAGGTCTCTGTGATACAAGCCAGATCAAAGGAAGACCAAGAACAAGTAATTAAATCTGCTATAATGGCAGTATTGTTCCTCACCGATTTGGCATTGCAAAGCACTGGCTGCAGGTGACAAGTGGAGGCTGCTGACTTATTGGCTACTTGCCCACTCAGTCCACTGGGAGACCTAGGGATGGGTATCAACCACATTTGGCCTTACAGAGCAGCAAGGAGGTGTTAACTGGTGCCCTTGGACAGGAGCATTCAGATCCTTTGTCCAAAAGCTGGTCCAGGGGTGCAGAGGGCTAAGGCACTGGTGTCTCACCTCTCCCATGCTGGTGACCAGTGTTTAAGAAAAAGCATGAGTCACTGGGGTTCAGCCGGGGGGAGGGCTGGGAGTGGCTTGAGGGGCTGTCAGACAGCGCTCCTAGTCCAGACTGGGGAGGTAGGCCTTACTGGAACTTGACTGCCATAAAGCATATGAGAGGGAAAAATAATGATTGGGTGTATAGGCAGAGCATTTATGAGCAGGCGAAGGAGGTGATACTGCCCCTGTGCAAGCCCATGCTGGACTGCACCTGGAGTACAGTGCCCAGTTCTGGAGACCCCACCTCATGAAGGACTGGGACTGCTTGGAGAGGGTCCAGAGGAGGGCTTTGAAAATAATACAAAGGTGGGGGGCATATGTGGAGAGGCTGGAGAATCTTAACATTTACTTTCAGAAGAGACAGCAGGAACATCATTAAGACTGAAGTTCCTGAGGGGTATCAGAACGGTAGACTGTAGGAATCTGTTATCCAGGAATGGAAACAAAATAATCAGAGGATATGAGTTGAGGTTAGTGGTGGTGGTGGTGGTGGTGGGAGCATTCAAAAAGGATGTTATGAAGTACTTCTTCACAGAGATGGTGGTTGATACCTGGAGTATTCACCAGACTTTGTGGTAGAAGCGAAATTAGTGACTTGTTTCAAACATGGATAGGATACATACCTGGGGATAGTAACATCTAAAGATTGATGGGGGGGAATGCATAGCTGGGGAGGGGGGTGCTTATGCACTGAAGGACAAGGGGCCCAGCAACTCTGGTCCAATTCTAGGTTGGACAAAGAAAGGGCAGACTAGACACACTAATGAGTCATTATCTGTCCTCAAATTCTATGTATCTACAGTATGTATTATCTAACTTGATTTACTGGCTAAACCACATGAACTATTTATAACTGAAGTTCATAGAAATAAAGTTAAACAAGCATTTGTCAATGCCGAATGTTGTCTCGCTGGCATTGGCATTGGTAGTGCTGGAGTTAGAGACGCATAATAGGAATGGCAGTGAAGAATTGAAGTGATGCCAATCCCACCCTGTAGAGACCAACAGGCATTGGGATGTGCCTTTGGGTCATCAGCTATAACGCTCATGCCATTGTACCTCACCCTACCCTGTAGACACTGACAAATGTTGTGGTGTGCTTTGGGGTCTTTGGGCATTATACTTACCCCATTCCATAAGGAAATATGCTGAGATGGGTGCAGTATTGGAGAATGAGGTGAACTTTGTGGCTGCACAGTGGAAGGCACACCACGATGCCTGTCACTGGCTGCAGGGTGGGGGTGGAGGTGGAATGGAGTGAGCATTACAGTTGATGATCCCAAGTCACACCCCTGATGCCTGTCAGTCTCTACAGGTGGGGTTCTACAGTTAGAAACCCTAACACCATTGATGTGTGTTGGTATTTTCACTCCAAATTTTCAACATGGGCTTTTTGTGAGCCCACCTCATGAAAAACGGTGCAATCAGTGTGTTAGCTGAAAGGTGGTTTTGCACAGCGGCTATGCCATTTGGTGACACAGGGATGAAAACACATTTTGGGCAGGATGTGGAAAATGACAACTGTATTATTCATGAGGAGGCGTAAAAAACCGGCAACGTTGAAAATCTGGAGTGAAAATATGAAAAATTGGTGAAGTCATGAGCATGCATAGAAACTGTGCAACACATGTCCGTAACCAATTATTTTGGGAAGTTTGTTAGCCACACTTTTAACATAGGCATTTTTGAGACCTTTCCTCATGTACAGTAGTGCTGTGATTTTGTTAATCTGTCCCAAAATTTGATTTCCCACAGCGACCACGCCATTGTGCGCCACAGGTGCGGAAACACATTTTGAGCAGGATGTGAAAAAATTACAGCTATACTGCTCATAAGGAGGTGTGAAAAAATGCCAGGGTTGAAAATCTGGCATGGAAATATTGCAAATTTACGAAAGTACAAGGGTGCGTGGAAACTGCGCAATGCACGCTTGTAACACAGTCATTTTATGGATGTTCAGTACCAAATTTTAAACATAGGCATTTTAGGACCTCTGCTCATGAACAGCATCACTGTCATTTCCTCAACCTGTCCTGAAAACTTATTTTGCCCAGCAACCGCGCTATTCTGCGCCGGATGTGCGAAAACACATTTTGGCCAGGATATGTAAAATGACAGCTGTACTGTTCATCAGGAGGTGTGGAAAAATGCCAATTTTGAAAATCTGGAATGAAAATATTAAAAAGTCATGAAGTTATGAGCGTGCGTGGAAACAGCACAACGCATACTCGTAAAACAGAAATTTTTGGGATTTTTTTCACCAAATCTGTAACATAGGCTTTTTGAGAGCCTCCCTCATGAACAGTGGCACTGTCATTTTTTTACTCAGTCCCAAAAGGTGATTCTGCACGTGACCACGAAATCACCTTTCGGGACAGAATAACGCCATGACAGTGACTGAAATTATGAGGAGGGGTCCCACTAACCCCATGTTGAAAATTTGGTGCAAACATTCCAAAAAATGGCAGAGATATGCACCAAAGTTGAAAACACCATATTTATGCCATTATATAGCTTACTGGCATTTCCTCAGTTCGCGGTTGGCTTTGAAGAGTGCAGACGTGTTCCCGGTCCACCGAAGATCATCGCGCCAGACTCCGGAGGTACGTATGGGGTGAGGAGGAGTGTGGGGAGGCAGGGTGTGCAGAGGGTGGGTGAGGGTTGTGGAGGGGGCAGGGAGACAGCGAGGGAATATTTATTTTTTCATAGGGTTAAAAGTAAAAAAAAAAACATTGTGGGACAGTTTTAATTTTTCAGGGAATTTGGCATGCTGGGGTGGGCTCCCAACATGCCACTTAAGTGTTTTTGGGGAATGCTGTAGCTGATAGGGATTGGACACCCCATCTTCACACAATGAAAAGGGGCAAGCTGGGATTGGGCACCCCCCCTTAGCACTTAACAAATGGGGGGTGTATTATGCCAATGGGGACTGGGCTGCCCTGTCAGCACATACATTGGGGCAGAGCATGCCAACAGGGGGATTGGGCACCTCCAAAGTTGGCATCATGGCAAGCAGTGTGCCGCCATGTTACTTTTTTTCTCATCAGGGAAAGCGCGTCAGGAGGTCCGCTGCATATGATGAGCTTTGCTCCCATTGCAGCAGACCTTTCCTTAGATGTGCTTGCCACATTATGTATGCGTGGTGTGGCACTGGCATGCAGGCTTATTGAGGAATGAGAGACGTACCTACTTATGCATGTCCTGCATTCGCCCAACAGTGACCGCGTCTCCCAATCTGCTACTACCACAATATGTTGGCTGTGCATGCACGAGCCAACATAAAAAATGAAATACAAATTAGGGAATACTGCATGTAAGGCAGACAATGGAATAAAAAAGCTAGGGTAGAAGACTGTGGTAAGAACGAAGCAAAGATATGGAGGAGGAGAAAATAAGTGCAGAGTGGCAGAAAAAGAGTAAGACCAGTTGGAGAAGAAGGTGAGGTGGTCATTTGAAAGAACATGCACAAGAGGTGTGGCCACAGAGTAGGGTTTTCAGGGCATAGGTGGAGGTAGAAAATGATAAAAAGAGGGGCTCTGTATCAAAGTTAATGGAGCCTATAGGAGAAAGAAGACCCTGCAGTGCAGTAATGGGAATGACTGTGAGTCAAAAGAACTGAGGGACTCAGAAGTTAAGGGATAGAACAGCAGGGAGTAAAGACAGCAAAGGAGGGAAACAAATATAACATGGGGATGATGGAGATGTAAGAAAGAAGTGTTTGTGCTCAACAGAGGGGAGGAAGAGGACAGAGTGGAGGAAACTATGATGTAGGCAGGGGAGGGTAGCTAAGGTCAAAGTGACAAAAGGACTGGAAGAGGATCCAGCCTGGTAAGGGTGGATTTGGAGGCAGTGCTGGGCAGCAGTGGCTCAATTTTCAAAATGCCTGCCCTGGGCTACGGAGGGACTAAGTTCCATCACACAACTTTGTGTTGCAGGGAAAAATTCTCAGCATTTTTTGTGTACTGCAGCATTTTCTTTTTTGTGTAGGCATGTCATAAGAGTCACGTCTGGTAAAACCAAGCATAGTATTTTTGCACAACTGTAAAAAAAAATTATGCAAGCTGCTGTAAATGTGGAAATGGTCACTAAATGCAATCTTGCTGAAAACTGTGCACATGTGGATAAATATGCAGTTGTGCAACTGTACCCTCCCTTGTGCAATTTTCTGGTTGCGTATGCATTTTTTCACATTGGAAATCTGGCCTCAGATTCTCATTGTCATATGCTGTGAAGCACAATTTCACAATAGAATCCTGCCTGCAAAGAGGAGGATGCAGATTTGGTTCCTGACTGAAGAATAAACAACGTAATAAATGGTTTATAGGAACTGAGGGCTGTGGGAGTAAGAATCATCCATGCAGACTTACCTCCAGTGTTTCTCTGCATTACCACTGTGCTAGTGGAAATAACACTCATTCCTGTTCCTGTTCCTGTGAAAATCAGACATGAGAAATTAAGTTGCCTCACTGGATCATCTAAGAGCAAAGCCCTACAGTTTTACGAGGCAATGCATTACTGCACTTGTATTTGCAAACACATCTTGAGAAAAATGTGTTTTGATTGATTGATTGATTGATTAAAAGTTTATTTTTCACAGGAAATTAATTTGTTAGGACAAAGTCCGGTTTACAGCAAAGTCCTGCATATAGATTCTAATACAATTACCAATTAACAATTGACATTTAACATAACTAGTACAAACAAAACTAATACAAACAAACATAATCGCACTCTACATACATACATTATTTAAAACACATACATAAAAAATACAAACTATTAAACAATTCATTTTTAAATTAAAAAAAATCTAAATTTGTTTTCTGTGATTCAGTCTTCAGAATATTTAGATACCCAGTCTAATATATCTAGGTTTATGACATAACTACATGCATGTGCTATAAAACCCCTTACTCAGTGCAAGGCATTGTAGGCAGTAGGCACTTTCTGCTGTGCAGTAAGACAAGTAAGTTTTCACCAGAACCAATATTTACCAAAAACGGTCTTTCTCATTTAGTCCAGTGTACACAAAGAGCTGAATTGTACAAACTACTGTATGCTACTACTTTTATTCTGCTAGAGTGGCTATAGCTCAGGGCATACTCCTACCTACTCTGATCTATGGAGTGGCAACTTATGCTCCTTTAACAAAATAGAATCTTCAAAGATGGGATGTTACCTATAACAACATCTGCAGGTTCGCCTCAGCCTCCCACAGACTAAAACATCGTTATCTACTATACTTGGATCTAAACTGGTTGTCCCCCAGTAATACTAGACTTTACTCTCTCAGTGCCACAGTTGACAGCATCATGAGATCCCATACCCCAACAACTCTAGCCAAGCTACTCGCCTACCAGACCTCCAACTATGGCCTACGCTTGGCTGACAAATCCCTACTATGCATCACCAAATGCAGTACCACCAAAGGCTCTAGAGCCTTTGCCCACCATGCACCTCAATAATGGAACTCACTCCATCTGGACATCTGGCTAGCTCCTGCACACAATGCTTTTAAAAAAGTGCTCCACCAGCATCTCAGCTCCACCAACCAATGCTCCTGTTTCAAACCTCCTTAGTCCTCTGGGTATCCTGCCTATCCAGAAGCTCTTACCTTTTCTTCACAATACTCCCCTTGCAGTACAGCCTATCACAGCTCTCTCTCTTGACACTAGCCCCCTGCAGCCATCCCTTTCTCTCTTTCCCAGCTTCTAGCCTATACCTTACATTTCTTTATCCTGACCTGCTATTATCCTTACTGTTCACAATCTTTCCATTCCCCTGCCCATTATCCCCCTGCGTTTCTCAGTATTTGATTACAATTTTTATTCATCTGTATTTGCTGTACTTTCTAAATTGTATTTTCAGGACTACTACTGCAATACTCTTGCTACTGTATGTTTTTCAGCATGCTATGCCTGTAAAAATCTCTATGATCCTACCAGGACCACCCTGTGTACTACCTGTAATGCTTAGCCTATTGTTTAATGTTTCACAACACCTTGTTTATGTATCTTGATGTAATCTACTGTTTGTTATACCTGCAATGTCTGCCCTGTAACCTCCTGGGTCGTGCCTGAAATAAATCATCTTTATGGCTAGTGCAACCACCTGGTAAACAAAAAACTAAATAAAAATAAATGACTCCTCACTGTACTGCAGTCATTCTTTCAGCCAAACACCCAGTCTACTACAAAGAGAAACAAATTTAGCTAGATTCATGGCACATTTTGGGACTGAGTCCCACACTGCAGCTCCTGTTGTGGACCAAAATCTCTGCAGCTGCAGAGACTGCCATTCACAGCCACAGCAGTTGTGGATGAGGTTATGGCTGGTCCCACCAGCCATAACAGTTTTCCACAGCTGCAGGGATTTCCCTGGCAATACCACCAGTAAGCTGTATATCACGGAGTCTGCTGTAATCCAGCTCCACCTTTGTGAATACCTGCAGCTGCGGAAAAAAATGTGGTAACCTGCAGATCCACAAGTGACCAACCATTTACACTGGGTTTTTCCCAGAGCTGCAGGAATTTAAGACCTTTTGTGAATCCTGCCCATTATGTATATCTACAGTAGTGGAAGCATGGAGAAGAGGCAGTCTGCAAGAAGATGAGACTAATGTGTAGGTTCTGAGTTTTAGAGTTTGTATGTGTTATTATGAGTGAGACAAAGAGATGCTGACCCACCAATATTGCAGTAAGGTTACCATCCATGATGCTGGTAACCCAAATTTGGTACTCCTTCTTGCCATCTTTGTGCTGGTGGCAGTGTGCTCATCATTAGGGTGCCATATTTTTAAGCGAAAAAGATGTTCCAGGACTAGAGGGCATGGGATGAAGTTGGAGGGAGGATGATTCAGAGGAAACATGAGAAAGAATTTCTTCACAGAACGGGTGGTGGACAAGTGGAACACCCTGCCAGAGCAATTGGTGGGGGTTGAAACAATCACGGGATTTAAGAATGCATGGGATAGACATAAAGGAATTCTGGAGGTCGGGGTAAGGGGCAACAGACTTCTAGGAAAACAAACTGAACTTACAAGCTCAAATGGGCAGACTGGGTGGGCCATAGGCCCTTATCTGCCAGCACTGTCTATGTATCTATGTATATTGTGGAATTCGCTGCACACTGCCTGAGGTCCACCCCCCCACCCGGAGTTAGACTATTTAGAAAGGGGGGGCATGGGTGGGGTGCAGCTCCCCCACATGTGGGGCAGGAGGGTCAAGCCCTCCATGAAAAGAGGAGATGATGACAATTGCATGTGGCACCCTAAAGACTGGGTGCACTGCCACAGGCACCTTGTATAGGTGGAACCAATTTGGTACCTAGTCTGTATCACTGAGGGTCAGCAAGAGGATAGGGAATGATTATCCCTGTGGATGCTCTCCCTTTCGGGGGATGGAGGCTATGTGCTTCCATAGCAGTGCAACTTGGATGATCGAAGTAGTGGTTATGCTTGTGGTACCTTGAGTTTGGGGAGACACTGGCAGATGCTATGCAGCTATATGCTTCATGTGTGTGCTTGTGCATGGCATCCCAGCCACCTGCATCTCAATGAAGGTAACAAGAACACCTGTAAAAATGGCCTCCGTGCTTGAGGATCTTAAACCCTCGTATATCCAAGCAAGTGTTTCTGGAGCACTACTACCTAATGACTGGAGGCAGTTAGGAGTACATTCCCCACACCTACACCCCACCTGGATGGTATTTCAAGGCTACACAGAGACTAGATAAGAGTGGGTTGGTGAAGTAGGGAGGTAAAGTGTGTGTGTGTGGGGGGGGGGGTAAGTTGTGTCATGGGACTCCTGACAGAAGCCAGGCACTAGTGTGTGTGTGTGTGTGTGTGTGTGTGTGTGTGTGTGTGTGTGTGGTGCACAAAAAGTTGCAGATATAAGAAAAAGAAAGCAATAGACGAATTTAATAATTGTATCAGTTCCTCTATCCCTTTATTATTAAAGGAGCAAATGCACCACTGTCTTTACAATGGAGCCTCACCTTATATTCTACCTCTAAGTGTACCTAGAAGTATTGTGAAATTTAATTTCACCTTCTAACTTTGTGTGATTTTGGGAATTTCACATTACTGTCTTGTGAAGTGAAGCCCCTGACTTCACCTCTAAGTTTGCAGGGTGATGTCCTTTTTATGTTGGCGTACTTGCGCAGCCAACAACTTGCGGTAGTGTAGCTTTGGAGGCACGGTCACTGTTGGGCGAATGCAGGGCATGCACCAGTAGGTGCATCCCTCATTCCCCTGTCAGTCTGCATGCCGGTGCCACACCATGTATACATAAAGTGGTGAGCACATCTAAGAAAAGTTCCACTGCAATCCGAGCAAAGCTCGTCAGATGCAGTGGACCTTTCCTGGACATGCTCGTTGACATTATGAGCATGGTGGCACAGTGGCTGCCAAACTGCCAACTTAGGGGATGCCCAATCCCCCTGTTGGTTAACCCTGCCTCTCTTTATGTGCAGACGGGGGAACCCACTCCCTGTCGGCATAAATCACCCCCCATTGTTAAATGCTGAGAAGGGGTGCCCCCTTGGCTCAGCCTTCACACTTTCTTTGTGTGCCCACTCCCCTTCAGCATAAAGAACCCTCCCAAACAGTTAGATGGCATGTTGGGAGCCCACCCAGCATGCCAATTCCCCTAAAACAAAAACAACTGTCACCTGTAAAATGAAAAGGGTCCCTCATAGTCTCCCTGCCCCTACCCGCACCTACTCTCTGTGCAACCTGCCTCCCCACACCCTCCCCACCCCATACTTGCCTGCAGAGTCCAGCACAATGATCTTCAGTGGACCAGGAACACATCTGCTCTCTTCAAAGCTGACCGTGAACTGAATGCTGGTAAGCTGTATAATGGAATAAATAGTTTTTTTTAACTTTGATGCATATCTCAGGCATTTTTGGAAATGTTGGCACCAAATTTTCAACATGAGGTTTTTGGGACCCCTCCTCATGAATTCTTGCACTGTCATGGCATTATTCATTCCTAAAAGGTGATTTCTCAGTCCCTGAGCAGAATCCCCTTTCAGGACTGAGTAATGAAATGACAGTGCCACTGTTCATGAGGGGGCTCTCAAAAAACCTATGTTGCATAATTGGTGGGAAAAATCCCAAAAATGACTGTTTTATGAGTGTGCGTTGCGCAGTTGCTACACACACTCGTAAGTTAGCGAATTAGCAATATTTTCATTCCAGATTCTCAACATTGGCATTTTACCACACCTTCTTGTGAACTGTATAGCTGTCATTTTTTACAGCCTGGCCGAAATGTGTTTTCGCACTTTCTGTGCAGAATAGCGCAATTGCTGTGTGAAATCAGTGTTCAGGCCACATTACAAAAATGACAGTGACACTATTCATGAGCAGAGGTCCTAAAATGCCTGTGTTGAAAATTTGGTGACAATACTCCATAAAGTGGCTGTGTTACGAGCGTGCATTGAGCAACTTGCACGTACGCTCATAAGTATGCAAATTTATATTTTCACTTCAGATTTTCAACAGTGCCATTGTTCTGTACCTCCTAATGAACAGTACAGTTGTCATTTTTCACATCCTGACCAAAATCTATTTTTGCAGTTACCGTGCAGAATACCGAGGTCCCTGTGGAAAGTCAATGTTTGAAACACATTATGAAAATGACAGTGACACTGTTAATTGGCAGATGTCCTAAAAATGCCTATGTTGAAAATTTGGGGACAAAAGTCAATAAAATGAGTGTTTTATGAGTGTGCATTGTGCAGTTTGCATGCACGCTCATGACTTTGTGAATTTGTAGTAGTTTCACTCGAGCTGTTCATCACTGGCATTTTTCCATACCTCCTTATGAAGAGTACAGCTGGCTGAAATGTGTTTTCACATGTATGGCACAGAACTGCGCAGTCGCTGTGCGAAATCAGTTTTCAGGACAGATTGAGGAAATGATGGTGACACTATTCATAAGCAGAGATCCTAAAATGCCTATGTTGAAAATTTGGTGCCGAAAGTCCATACATTGACTGTGTTGCAAGTGTGCATTGCGCAGCTTCCTCACACCCTTGTAACTTCATCAGTCTGCAATATTTTCATGCCACATTTTCACCACCGGCATTTGTGCACACCTCCTTATCAACAGTCCAGCTGCCATTTTTTCACAGCCTGCCCAAAATGTGTTTCTGCAGCTGTGGCGCACAATGGCATGCTCACTGTGCAAAATCACCGTTTGAGACACATTAACAATATCACAGCGCTGTGCGTCTCTAGCTCCACCGCTGCCACTGCCAATGCCAGCATGACAACATTCGGCATTGACAAATCCTTGTTTTTTTCCTTTTTGTGAAACACCTGTTTTTACAAAGAATAAGCCACCCCATCCACTGCAAAGTTGTGTACCTCCTTTCATCCCCCTGCTCCCATCAAGTAAGTACCTCAGTACTACCCACCCTCTAGCAGCCTACCTCACTCCTCCCCTTTAAATCCCTGTGAAGTTTAATTTATAATAGTTATTTATTGCACAGGCAGCAGCATTTAAAATGCCCCTCCACCCTTAGCCTGACACATTTTACCATATATACTTGCATATAAGTTGCTCTGTGTGTAAGTCGGAGACCATTATTTGTACCTTATTTTGCTGCCTCAGCCTTTGACCCACATAAAAAACACAAAAACAATAATAGTGAGTGCTGCGGCTCTCCACCATAAGGGGTACATGTTATCCCCTATCTGGACAACTGTTGCATCTGAGCCAGGTCTCCAACTCAAGCTCAGAGGGACAAAGAGGCTGTGGTCCAGTTCCTTCAACAGCATTGCTGGGTTGTAAACTGGGACAAGAGCAAGCTAACTCCCACACAAGAAATCATCCACCTGGAGGACAGGACCATGTTGGAGTAGACAGGGTCTTCCCAACAGAAGAAAAAGTAGCAGACATACTTAGTCTCCTAGGGTCCATACGGTCACAGTCCCACGGGTCTGTCTGTACATATCTTCGGTTACTGGAACTTATGGCCTCAATGATAGCCATGGTACCATGACCTGCCTGCACATGTGCCCACTCCAGCGGTATGTACTAGACACATGTGATCAGTCATCCCAGGACTTTGAATACAAATTTGATCCCAGCCAGGACATACTCCAGAGCCTCACTTGGTGGATGGACTGGAGAAACCTGACCAAGGGTATCTCATTATTATTGCACCCAAGTGCAATGATTACAATAGTTGCTGGTCTCTTTGGATGGGGCGCTATGGTGGGTCATCATTTTACTTAACGAAAATGGTTTGCACGAGAGGTATGACTTCCCATCAATGTTCTGGAAATGAGGACAGTGCACAGAGCACTGTTGTTTTTCACCCCGTGGGTAACTGGCCAGCCTGTACTGATCAGAATCAACAATCCAGTCAATATGGCGTAGATAAACAAACAAGGCGGAATCCAAAGCAGAGCAATGCTTAGGGAGCTGCTACAGACGTTACGTTGGGTGGAAAAGCATCTGCTGATGATATTTGCCACATGTTTGTGGGAAAACTAAACTTTCAGGCAGACTGGCTCAGTCGAGTGACCTCAGCCAGACAGAGTGGCAGTTACACCCTCAGGTGTTTCAGATTCTAGCTCACAGATGGGGCCCATTTCAGGTGGATCTGATGGTATCTTGGCACAACCACCAACTGCCCCATTTTCACTCATACCTTCCTGACAACCAGGCAGAAGAGGTAGACACAATGGCAGTGCCAAGTAAGTTTGAAAAGGCTTACATTTTACCACCTATTCCAATGATAAAAAAAAGTGCTTCTCAAGGTCAGGACCACAAGATCAACAGTACTGTTGGTGGTTCTAGACTGGCTGAGGAAATTATGGTTTCACTGCTGAGAGCAATGCTGATCAACACTCCTTGACGTCTTCCACAATGTCCAGACTTGCTAATTCCGGGGCCAATTCTGCACCACAACCCCAGATACTTTGTCTGATGGCATGTATGTTGAAGGGACAAGACTGTTGAGGGAAGGATACCCTCCCAGTGTGGTTGACCATCTCTTGCAGTCCAGAAGGATCTCGACCAATAACACTTATCAGTGACATTGGCACATTATCTGCAAGTGACTTACTGCAAAGGGTTAGTCACCACTGGTTGTGGACCTGCCCCAAATTCTTGATTTCCTCAATTATGGCACCAACAAGGGCTTGGTCTACTCCTCTTTGTGAGTCTAGTTGTCAGCTATTGCAAAAGTGAGGGGACCACTTCCAAAGGTTGGACAGATCGTTTCACATCTTGTTGCAGTTCGGCTGCTATGAGTGGTGAAGGTTGCATCTCCCTGGGTCTGCCCTACGTGTTCCCCATGCCAGCTTAATCTGGTACTAGAGGGACTGCATAAGCCAGTTTGTTCCACAGTCCCCTTATTGGACAACCCTTAGAACAGTTTTTCTCACTGCCATGTACTGTGCCAGAAGGGTAAACGAACTACAGGCACTATCTTGCCAGGAGCTGTTCCTTACTTTCAATAATGATATGGTATCCCTTGTAACTGTCCCTTCCTTTACCCCAAAGGTGATTTCATCATTTCATTTGGAGCAGGCCATCCATGTACCAGCCATGCAGGGGGAACACTGGAGGTCGGATGGGGACCCTCATCCTTTGGACATGGTATCCCTGCACAAAGACTATCTGACTATGTCTTGAGAGTTTCCATAAGTCAGATAGATTGTTTGGGTTCTTTTCCAGCAGGAAGATGGGCCAAATGGCCTCTACGGAGGCCATTGTTCAATGGATAAGAGGTGCTATACTAGCAGCATATCAATGTGTGGGTCAAGATTCCACTAGAGGCATTAGGGCACATTTTACCAGAGCTTTGTCAGCCTGTTGGGCTGAGAGAGGATGTGCCTCCATGCAGGATATCTGTGTGGTGGCTACTTGGTCCTCTGCTCACACCTTTGTGTGCCATTACAGACTAAATGTGGCTGTGGCAGATAGAGCCACATTTGTCAAAGCTGTGCTTCAGGCTGCAGCAGGTTTGGGCTGATTGTGAGGTTCATTTTCCCCTCCCAGAGTTTTCTGGATGCTGCTACAAAGTCCCATTTGTGATGATTTCTGAATGCGAGAAAGGGTGCAGGAGATAATGGTATTTACTCACCTGATGAAGGTGATTATAACTGCAACCATTATAGTGCTCAGATTCCCTCTCAAGGTGGATGAACCTGACACTGCAGCAACCAGAATCAATGAAACAGCCCTATATTGGTTAAGCCTTACTGAGCACAATTCTGTGTTTTTTTTCTGCTGACCACTACCTACTATTTTTGGTGGACAAGGCCACTATTTATCGTATGTATGCAACTCTTATGAATTTACTCTTTGTGTAATGTTTTATGCCTGTCCTGTCATATGAAAATATTATTTGATATATGTATCAAGTATATTTTGCAAAGTTTTCTTGACTTTTTTTATAAGTAATGACTTTTTTTTTCAAGTATACAAAATCGTGGGTGATAGTCATTTGTTGTTTCTATTTCCTATTTTTCTTGGGTGTGTTTTCTCCTTTCCTTATTTTCTGCTAGTGAAGTTTATTTATTTATTTTTGTTTAGTTTTTGTTGACCAGGTAAGTGCACTAGACAAATCCTGCCTATCTTAGGCACAACCTAGGGAAGGGGATACAGATGAATGTCAACTGACCTTGAACCAGATTAAGTAGTTGGTGGTATTTTTAGTGAATGGATGAAACTTGGCCTGGGCACCAGGGAAATTCCCCTACTCTACCAGCAGGGGGCTTGACTTCCTGCAGAGTCGAGGGGCTCAGTTTGGAGCCGGACAGCAGAAGAAGGCTGACATTCAAGATGGCAGATGTGAGGTGGAAGGAGAATCTAGCAGAGCTGTTGCTAACTAGCCAAACTCAGCAAGCCCTAATGGAATGGAATTTGAAGCTAGAAATGCTACTTTTAATGCAGAAGACAACTGTACCTCCCCCCCAAGACTCCTCTCATGCAGGACAGAAGAGATGTACAAGGTACTGACTTTCATTTGATTCCTATATCTTCATCTGATCTTTCTCAAGAGAGCTTAAGACAAGTCTTTAATATGCATAAGGAGTTTATGAAGCAACTGGTACAAAAGGAAAATGCCTCAAATGTTGATATACCAGAAGCAACTTATCCTGCTGCTGCAGGACGCTCTGCTGAAACTATTCTCTCACCCTGTAATGATGAGACAAACCTTTCTGATGAGACTTCAAATTGACCTGCCTCTTTAAACCTTAGGCAGACAAGCAGGAATCAGCATGACTTCTCTACCGCTTATTCCCCTGCAGCTGCATTAAAAGCAGTCGGATGAAAGAGACCGAGTGAAACAGATCCCTGCTCCTCACAGGGATCTGTCAGCACCACAAATATAATCTCTGCAGCTCAACCAGCCAGCCAAAATTCTTGCTTGACAGCAGCCTCCTCATAACAACCCTCTAAGGCTCCCGGGAGTGCTCAGGTCTATTCTAAAACAGCAGAAGTATATTTACAGTCTCAGGATTTTCCTTCCATGGGCCCCAATAGTGCACAACTGGAATCTTCTTCTTCTTCTGAAGATGAACTGCCTCCTGAACTTGCACAGAGAGACTTGTTCCCTCAAGCAAGTACCAGGAACACAGACAAACCATTCAAATTAAGTGACTTGTTTATAGCTGTAGGACAGCCTGCTCAGCAGCGTTAACACTGTAAGGCTGAAGTATTTAGGAGATGTGTCCACTGTTCCAACCAGGAAAACAGTTCTCCACAATATGCTGAAGAATATGTTAGGTATTAGCCCATCTGAACTGTTTGCTTTTATTCATGTACATGGGGAACTAACTTATGATACCAGTTTCAAAACTGTGACAACTTTGGAATCATTTTGGGCAAAGTATGAGCAAGTGAAAACATTTCCTTTATGGGTTGCTTTTCTCCTTATTCCCCTTACAAAGCCTGCTGTGAAATTTATCACACTGTTGTTTAGGAGTGAGGGGTCAGCATTGCTGATGTGCAGTACTGGCTGTGCCAGAGATGTGAGATTCTAGATACTCCTCGACCTATTTTGGATGATGATTTTGTGCGGACTGGGGGGTGGAAAATTAAGGTCCAAGAGCATCAGAATGAGAGAGGCATCATACATCTCCCCAGTAGTTTTACATTGGGAGGGATAAGGGCATTTGTTTCTACCCAGGGCAGTCCCGAACTTGCCATAAGTGTGGGTCTCGGACTCATCTTAGTTACTCCTGCAACAAACCCCATTGCACTTTATGCTTGGCCTATGGACATGTTAGTTCAGGCTGCCCTAACCCCCTACTCTGCAATTTGTGTGATGAGCAAGGTCACATGTATCAGCAATGCCCATGGGCTGACCATAACAGGTTAGACAGGCCCCCACAGGATCAAGTGGCTCTCATCTTGGATTCTCAGACACAGGCCTTCCAATGCAGAGAAGAGATAGCATCTCTAACCATAGCCCCTCCAGTCCAGCAAGACACAGAGACATCTAGCATCTCGGCTTCTGAACCTGTGGTTCTACCTTCCTCCGCTGTAGCAGTCATGGAAATAGAACAAGATGACCTCCCCACTGGCAATGAATCAACCCCCATAATAGAAGATGCTGTTTCAGATCAGGGCCATATGCAACCCATATCCCCAGCCTAGGAATTCACTTTGGTGAAGATCTCTAGGAGAAGGAAGAGGAAAAAGGAAATCTGATGCACGCACCTCTAGGAAGACAATCCTAACCAGAAACAAATTCTAGGCTCTAGCAAAAAATCATAAACAATGGGGGGGATCCTGACGAGGAAGAGGACTCTAACTCCTCCAGGGTGTCCTATTCCAAAATGGAGGTCCCCCTAGAGGAACAGGATAAAACTTCCAATGCTGAGAAAAGACTCCCTCCCAAAAAGTGAATTTTCATTTTATTTTTTCTTCTCTGCTTAACCCCTTATGCATACTGCCATTAAAATAAGGTGTCTCACTTTAAATGTATGCAGTATGAAGTCCTTCCGCAAACAACTTACCACCATACAATTTATAGCAGACTTGCCTCATGACATCTACCTGCTAGAGGATACCATAATGAAAACAAGGCATGAAATCACACAAGCTAAATTGAAATGGTCAAGGGGTCCCTCATTCGGGTCTCATGGGGAGAATTTATGCGATGGGTTAGGGATTTATTTTTCTGAATATCACTTTCACATAACTAAAGTGCTGGCTATTCTCCTCGGGTGGGCTATGTTTTCGTCTCTTTAGAAAACTAAAACTAACAATCATTAATGTTCACGCCCCCACTGAGTACTGCTGCCAGGTCAGAGCTTTTTCACCTAATCCAACCATACCTGCACACCTCCTGGCAAGTAATCTTGGGAGGAGACGTTAACTGTGGATTATCCCTGAGTGACAGAGGGGGTACTACAAAAAAATGTTTGGAGACTCTTCTGCCCTGAATAAAATTTTAGCTACTGCTAAAATGAATGATGGAATGAGTGAAATACATCCAAAGGAAAAAAAAACATATTATGGGGCACACATGCCAGAAGAATTGACTTTTGTTTTTTTTATCTAATACCATTACTGTATCTCATGGGACAGTTATCCCTTGTGAGACCTCGGACCATATAGCAGTCTCCTTAACCTGCTATCCTGCAGGGAGGACCTCTGCCTTTTATCCCTGTCTCCAGATGGAAATTAAATAATACCTTATTTGCAGACCCTGGTATAGATATAGCGTGTTTAGAACTTTGAAGGACCCAGTGCATTGTTCTTGATGCCTATCCCTCTTCCCTAAGTTGGTGGGAGGACACAAAATTGGACTTAAATAAATTATTTTAGAGTAATGCTAGGTCCAAAACTCTATCTGCATACCTTACTTACTCAAAACTGAGAAAAAAGTTACAAGATCGTATTTCCTATGCATATGAAAATCAGGTTGAAAATGATCAGGCCATTAAAGAGGTCAAAACTCAAATGGAGTCCCACCAGTATAATAGAGCCATGCCTTTAAAAATGGAGGCACAGTGTGGCACTCAGAACTCTAAACCCTCATTGGATTTATTCAAGGGATGCTCAGACAGAGTGGCAGCCACTCACATAGCGAGTTAAGGGGATACAGACACGAATACTCATTATACTACACTACCTTATATAAAAAAGTAGCACAGAAATACTTGGAACATATGTTTGGGGAAGTGTCACCCACTAAGGGATCTTTTGACCTTTTTACAAACATCACCATACCAAATATCTCTCAGGAACAAGTACTTTCCCTTATTGCTTCTATTTCAGTGTTAGAGACTAAACAGGTGATTTCCCATCTGAAGAAACTTACCTCCCCAGGACAAGATGGCCTCACAACTGACTTCTACCAGCATTACATAGAGAGAGAGTTGCTCCTATTCTGACGATAGTGTTCAATAATTTATTGCTATCACACTCACTTCCCCAGCATTTTTCTGATGCTATTATGATGTTATTATTTAAAAAACGAGATAGGACAGACTTAAAAAACTGGAGACCACTTAGTTTACTCGATGTTGACTATGAAATCCTAGCTTCCATTTTGCTGAATAGAATATTGGCAGTGGCTCCTCTCCTTCTGGCTAAGTCTCAAACATGTGCAGTCCCACTCAGATCCATTAAACAAAACCTTTCCTTATTAAGAGACATAGGCCCAGATATTCAAAAGGGTTGCACATGGCGCAACAGTGTTGCACCATGCACAACCCACTGATGCGCACCGGTGCAATATTTAAAAGTGAAAAGTGCGCCTGCACAAATCCCGATGCACCGGGGCGCATCAGTAATGTATGCAGGCACAGGTGGGGAGGGGGGGGCATGCCCATGCATAAACTGCACAGCCCGATATTCAGCCCGGGCCGTGCAGAGTTAAGCAGGCGCAACCCCTACCTGCGCCTGCACAAAGTTACGCTGAAAAATAAAGGAACAAGTCAAGGGCCATCCACAGGTGAGCTGCCACATTGCAGGGCACAACACAGCAGCTGCCACCTGTGGGTGCCCCTGGACTTGTTCCCACCGCACCTGGTGGCGCCCCCCCATGCCCCGATCATGGGCTGAAGTGTCACCCCCCCCCGAGTAGCCTGATCATGGGCATAACGGTATTCTTCCCCCCCATTAGCCCGATCACAGGCATAACTGAAACGTCCCCGCCCCAGAGTAGCCCGATCGCGGGCATCAGACCCCTCAAAGTCCAATATCCCTGGTGGTCCAGTGGACTGCGAGTAGCCCGATCGCTGGTGGCATCTCACCCCCATGTCCGAAATCCCTGGTGAACTAGTGGTCCCCACCCACCCACCCACGGAGCCCACCACCCAGCTCCTCCGTCAGCGGCGGCGGCAGCACCCACCGCCTGCCGCCCCGCCCGCCCCCGACGACAAGCTCGGCTGCACACCCATTGTCTAGAGCATGAGCTATGGGTGTACAGCCCATACCGTACAAGTCAGTCCAGATATGTGAATGAATTCGGGCTGCTGGGGGGGAAGAATACTGTTCTGCTCACGATTGGGCTGCAGGGGATGTCGGTCCCCGACAGCTGCTGCCTGGCAGGGCATCAGGCGCAAGTCGTCGGGGATCAGCACACCTGCATGCTAATGGCATGCAAATGGGGCCATAATCAGATGCAAATGGCCGCCTGTGTGCCTTGCATAAATTATGGCTCCATTTGCATGTCACCCTTTGAATATCGCAGGTGCTGTGCATGGCGCAATGGAATTTGCGCCACCGCATCTCAATGCTCCACTTTGACCACTTGTGCTGGCGCAGTGGGTGTGGCCAGGGGGTGATATTCAAAGAAGTGGCCACACCCCTGCTCAACTATTTTGAGCGGCACAGGGGCTTGTGCCACAAATGGCGCAGTTTGAATATCTGGGCCACTGTATATTCTTCCCCTACAGCTAATCCTGCAATGCAAATCTCCCTAGATCAAGAGGAAGCATTTGACCGGGTCAATCATAACTACATATTTTGGGTTTTGCAGCATTTTCATATTCCACAAACATTTATTCAGTGGATTAAACTACTACACCACACTGCCTGGATCACCCTTCATATAAATAACTCCCCTGGGTCACCATTTTTAGGGCAAAGAGTGGTACGCCAAGGCTGTCCATTAAGCCCCATACTATATGCACTTCAGATAGATCCCCTACTGTGAAAGATTTTACAGCACCCCAGAATCCCACGCATACTCTTACCAACAGGGGCACCATTGCCAGCCATCACAGCCTATGCAGATGATATATGCATCTGTACCACTCCCTCTCTCAGAGATTCTGATCTGACAGCAACCATCACTACTTTTGAAAATCAGTCTGGGTCGAAGCTAAATTATAACAAACGTTCTGTGTTATACATGCCATCAGAGTCAGCACCTGCACAAGCTGGTCTGTTCTCCGGAATACCTGTGGCTACTGGCCCTACTAAAATATTGGGGCTCTTTTTTGGTAGTAATGATGACCCTTCCCATAATTAGATGCTGGCCATTGAAAGAGAAAATAGGACAATAATGTCCTGGAAAGGCAGATCCATATCCAAAAGGAAAAGAGTATTTCTAATAAAAACTCTTATTCTGCCTCAATTCTTATATGTGGCCTCAATATACCCATTGCCATTGGCGCTAGAAGCCAAAGTCTGCAATGTGTTCTTCCACGGATTTTTGGGCAGCAGGTTAAACCCTATCAAAAGGCAGTATACCTACCCTGACTATTGTTTTGGAGGAGTGAGGATGATAAATCCCATAGTATTTTTTCATACCTTATTTTTTTCACATGGCATATTGCATATTTTACAGGCCTCCTCACCATTCTGGTATTCCATAGTTAAACATCTAACTGTTCTTCTACTTTTGGTATGGAATCAAGAGCCTTTTGAGCTCCCTAGAAACTTCAGGAAATATGTCCCTTTACTGTATATGGACCCAGCATTTTTCAAAATTCGCCAGTGGCATATTTCCCCAGATAAGTTACTCATATCAACAAGAAAACAGATGTACCATTATATATTAGATAACAACTTTTCCAAGACCCCCCTGATTAAAGACCCACAAGCAAATAGTATAGACTCTAACATAATGTTTCAGCAACTCACTGACCGTAGAGTTTCCTTGAAACTATGGGATGTCACATGGCTATCATGCCATGGGCGCCTTGGTGTTCGGGGCAACCATAAACACAAATCCAAGGAGGAGAGAATGTGTCCCTGAAATACCTGCCCTGAAACTCTGGATACAATGTATAATTTTTTCATAGAATGCCCGTTCAATGCATCAGTATGGACTCTATTACCGCACAAATGGAAAGACAAGCATCTGATCTCCATTTCCTATGAAACTTTAGTGTATGGTGTCTTTCAACATTCGACTCTTCCAGGACCTCCAAGCTATTCAACAATGGCTGCTGACTAATAAACTTCTCCTGGATGAAGGAAAGACTCAAGTCATGCTATTTGGTTCTAATACTAAACTCAAAATCTCCCAATCAAATTTCAATGTCTCCTCAGCAAATGGCTCTTCTGTTGGGGTAGTAGAATCGTTTAAATATTTTGGTATCACCCTTGACCCAACTCTTAACTTCAATCTCCATATTTAGCAGAATTGCAAATTGGTAAACATGAAACTTGGCATTGCCTACCGGACTAGCTATGTACTCACACCATCTACTAGACTTGCTATAGCTCGTGGCATACTACTACTGTGTCTCAACTACAGTGTTGTAACCTATGCCAATGCTGGTAAATCTAGTCTTCTAAAATGGAATGTTACCTATAATAACATCTGTTGCTATGCATCCTCCTCACAACGTTTCAAACACCATTACCTCCTGTACTCTGATCTTGGTTGGCTCTCCCCTTCAGCATCCAGATCTTATGCATATGGGTCACTCATAGATAATGTTATCAGATCTCAAATCCAAAAACCACTTGCAGAACTGTTTCAAAATCACTTAACCTACTATGGTCTTCGCTTTGCTGATAATACCCCTGCCCTCATCCCCAGACACCGAACATACAAAGGTGCTAGTACTTTTGCCTGTTGTGCACCACAATTCTGGAACTCCCTCCCTCTAAGTATTTGTGCAGCATCATCCCATGCCCCTTTTAAAAAATTACTTTGACTCTGCCTACTAGACTCCAGCAGTTGCTCCTGTTTCAATCCACCCTAGATCTCGTCTCCTCTCCTTAAGTCTTCTGAACCTACTCCACTTCATTGTTTTATTGACCCTTATCAATGCTTAGCTCTTCTTCATAGCACCTGCTTCCTGCTTTCTCATTACCTTGGGACTCTTTTCTCTCTCTGGGTCCCCATCTTCTTATCTTACCTTCCCCTATCTATTCCAATTTCCCTACTACAACCTTAATCTCTACCAAATTTGTCCCATATTTGACTAATTTAATGTCTCTGTTTCACCTCCTCATAATCCTCTCTGTAATTCCATGGTATTACTAGCACTTATGACCTAATCAAACTGTTATCTACCTTATTGTAATTTTTACTCTCCTTACTTTTGTCTTGACTTTGACTCTGTTTGAGTATATTGCCAAACCTGTTTTTAAACTCTAGACTTTTCTAGTTCCTATGTTTGTATATTGCGAATCCATATACTGTAACCTGTTATTTCTGATTGTTTCTGTCTTGTACCCTCCCGGGTCATGCCTGACAGTTGGTGAGACTCCATCTGGAGTACTGTGTCCCATTCTGGAGACCCCATCTCCACAAGGACATAGATAGGATGGAGGCAGTCCAGAGGAGGGCAACTAAAATAGTGCAGGGTCTGCAAGAGAAGTCATATGAGAAGAGACTAAAGGAGTTTAATATGTATACCCTTGAGGAAAGGAGGGAGTGGGGGAACATGATAGAAACTTTTAAGTACCTCAGTGGAATCAACAAAGTCCAAGAGGGTAGCATCTTTCAGAAAAAGAGGTGTGCAAGAACCAGGGGTCACAATTTGAAGATAGCGGGGAGGACAGCCCAGGGTAATGTGAGGAAATATTTTTTCACAGAGATGGTGGTGGATGCATAGAACAGCCTTCCTGAGGAGGTTGTGGGGTCTAAAACTGTGGGAGAATTCAAGGATGCATGGGACAGACATAAGGCAATTCTTGTGGAGGGTAGGAAGAAATAGGCTGTTGGTTAACTAGGATCTGCAGCGTATCCTGTAGTTAGGGAAATGAGCAGGCTAGGTGGGCCAAGCAGTCCTTATCTGCCATCAAAGTCTATCTTTCTATGTTTCTATGTCTCAAGAAAAGATGTAAAATACAAGGTAACACAGAGCAGATCTTGGATGAGGATGGATTCTGGAATGGGGGCTGGAGGTTCAAGGTAAACCTCTCTCAGAATTACTCAGATATCCAGCATCTCCCAAACTGTTTCTACTTGGGGAGAGATAAGGGTTTTATCTTTTATCCAGGGCAACCTATACACTGTTGTAAGTGTGGATCCCCACATCATCTAAGTTGCACCTGGGTGTTGTAAATAGAGTCAAGTGTGGGGAAGTGGGGCATTCTGCGCTACATTGTTACAGCCCCTCTAAATGGAATATTTGTGAAGAGGGTCACTCATTTAAGGACTGCCCCTGGGCTGCACACAATACGACTGATGTCAATTTTGGGATTCAGGATTATTACATTAATACAGCATCCAGATCCTCACAAGCTGAATCCTTTTGAGCTAGGTCATCTCAAGGTTATATGGCAGTCCCCCTAACCACCAGGTGGCCCTGCCCCATCAGCAGAAACCCCACTGAGCCTTAACACTTCAGAGACTAGTACTGCAGGGACTACACCTCAGGATCCTTTACCACAAAGGCAGTGTCAGGAGGGATCAGCTACAGGAATAACTATGCCCACCCCACGTTCAGAAGCTAAGGAACCACTTCAAATTCCAAAAAAAGTGCACTAGCCATAGCAATGACTATTTTCAGGTGCGACCTGGGAGGGTACAACACAGAGACAATCAGATAACAGATTACAAAATATGAAATCACAATATACAATCGTAGGAATACAAAACAGGCCAGAGTTAAATAATAGGCTCAGTAAAAAAACAGAGAAGAATAAAATAAAGTAAGAGTAAGGTCGTAAGTGCTGACATTACCATAGAATCCAGGAGGATTAAAGTAGAAGAAAAAAAAATAAACAACCTCCTACAGGGCCCGAGGTTCTGGTCCAAAATATTCAGTTCTGCAAGAAGGGGAGGTAGATCTGGGGTCTGAGTGTGACTCAACTTCTATTCGAAATTCAACTTCTTTTTTAGTTTTAAATTGTGAACACAGTAATAATCATACCAGATATGATACATTGGTGCAACAATCTAATTAGAGTAAACTATGGAAAAGTCAAGGGAAAAGAAAAAGGAAAACCCTTCCCTTCTTCATCTCTCCCTCCCCAAGCACCCCCTGAAGTGTTCCAGTACTAATAGTACAAAGCTTATGAGTAATATTTGGTACATAGAAACATCATCAGATGAACCTGGAGAGTTTACAGGTTAATGACTGTCAATGCAGATATAAGGCATACAGTTTACCCCATTTTTTTGTCAAATGCTGCTAGGTTATTATGGGAGCCAGCGATCAAACGCTTAATCCTGAAATAGGTTGAGAGGTCATTTAGCCATTCATTATAGGAGATAGGCAATTGTCCAACCAATGTTAATATGTATACCCTTGAAGAAAGAAGGGAAGGGGGGACATGTTAGAAACTTTTAAGTACCTCAGTGGAATCAACAAAGTCCAAGAGGGTAGCATCTTTCAGAAAAAGAGATGTGCAAGAACAAGGGGACACAATTTAAAGATGGGGAGGCAGTTCAGGGGCAATGTGAGGAAGTATTATTTCACAGAGAGGGTAGTGAATGCATGGAACAGCCTTCCTGAGAAGGTTGTGTGGTCTAAAACTGTGGGAGAATTCAAGAATGCATGGGACAGACATAAGGCAATTCTTGTGGGGGGTAGGAAGAAATAGGCTGTTGGTTAATTAGGATCTGCTGCCTATCCTGTAGGTAGGGAAATGGGCAGACTAGATGGGCCAAGCAGTCCTTATCTGCCATCAAAGTCTATGTTTCTATGTTTCTAATGCTTAAGCACTAGCTTCTTGACCACCATGGAAATTAATGCTATGCGATATTTCTGTTCCTTAATCCGGATGGTAGTTAAATACCCTGAATACAGATCTCCACAGTGAAGAGGTCCCCTAGGCCAAGTATTGTGTCCAAACCAGATTGAATCAAATGCCACAAAGGGGCAATTTTTTCACTGTCCAAAAAGATTTGTAGTACGTTCCCTTCATATTTGCCGCATCTGGAGCAAATAGTTCGGAAGGTGACTGATTTTAGCAAATTTTACAGGTGTGTAGTACAGGTTATGTAGTACATGGTATTGGGTGAATTGAAGCTTATCCCAGGAGATATATGTATATAAGTTTTGCCAGACTTTTGATCATTCAGTGGTTGTTCCTGGCAGGAGACAGGACCAGATTTTGGAACTGGGTATGGGATCCGGGTGTCCAATGGAGAGGATAAAGTTATATAAGAGGGTTAAACAGTGTGGCTTGGAAGATAGATCATAGAAGCTGTCCAATATAGGTTGAAACTTTGATTCTTGGGGAGCAATACCAAATACTTGTGTTAATAAGTGTCTCAGCTGGAAGATTTTAAAGGTATGAGTAATGGTTAGGCCAAATTTGGTTCTGATTTCTGAGGAGCAGAGAAGTAAAATGGAGGAGTAGAGATCTGCTACTCTAGCATTCTGTAAGGGAAGCAACCAGTTGTGCATAAGAAGGGTGCCACATATCTTAATGTTGAGGTTGAAGATAAGAGGTTGTGCGAGGTCCTGATGTGGTGAAAGTTTATAACAGGAGCAAAACTGAGAAAAACTTTTAGTGAGGTCCCAATTACTGAATGTCTGATTGGATCCAGTAGTTTCTTTAGGGAAGTATAGTAAATGGCAAGGGAAAGCAGATGGTGTTGTTGTAAGATCTGGGTTTCTAATTGTAGCCACATAGGAGTGGATTCATTCATGGGATTTGTAAGCCATTTCCCAATCTTGGAAAAGTGGCTTACCCAATAATAAAGGAGAAAATTAGGGGGATGAAGACCACTTGATGCTTTTGGAAGGCTCAGTTTGATAAAGGATTTTCTGGGTTGTTTATGTAGCCATATAAAGCCAGAGATGAGAGAATGGACATTCTGAAAGAAAGATAGTGGGAGCCAAATGTTCAACATATATAATGGGTAATAAAGCCTAGGAAGAGCATTCATTTTAATTATGCTTATGTGTCCCCAAAAAGATAATGGAAGAGGGCTTTTCTATCCTCTGAGTAGGTTAGACATTTTTCTTCCCATGTCGTGGTTTAAAAAACTCCATGCCAGGATAGCTGACTTTGTTTGGGCACATAAAAAGTCCAGGATGGCCTACCAAAAATTAGCTGCACCCAAATCAGTTGGTGGGTTAAGATTACCTCACTTTGGTCTTTACTTTTGGTCAGCGCAGCTGAGCAAATACGCAAGTGGGCCTTATATAAAGACCCTGCTTCAGTGTCAGGTTATGTTCCTCACGGGTGAACTTGGAAATGAACCTATTTAATAAATGTGCTATAAACCCTGTAGCTCTTTTTATTCAATTTTCAAAATACTCCCTTGTTGAAAAAGTCTCCAATAGGGGTTGCAGTGAAAGTTCATATCAGCTTTGTGGGCTTATTAAATATGACCATGTCAAGGATTGGGATCAACCAATATGGGGTAATCCACGGTATTTGATAGGTAATAACACCATTAGAGCAGACTCATTGAGCCTGTCAGATAATTGTTCTCAAAGACCTTCATCAAGAAAGAGATAATTTCGCCCTGAGAATAATAAATAGATTTAACTTATCTACCAAAGATATTTTCAAAGTGTATCAACTTCGACATGTTTTATTGCAGAAACTTGAAGCGAGGATTGTTCACCCCACGGTATTTGTTTCTGACCGATATACGTCCGTTGATTGGAGTCCCTCAGGCAATTTCAAAGATTTATTTAGCTCTGTTTCATTGGGCATACCCGATAAACCTTGCCCCTTGTTCTTACTGGGTGGCAGTCTTTCCTAATACCAATTTAGACTGGACGGGGATTTGGC
The DNA here is from genome assembly GCA_016271365.2 of Neoceratodus forsteri. Lineage (NCBI taxonomy): Eukaryota > Metazoa > Chordata > Ceratodontiformes > Ceratodontidae > Neoceratodus > Neoceratodus forsteri. The sequence continues at coordinate 99,659,229 of CM028138.1, read as the reverse complement.
AAGCATGTCACAGGTTTAATAGGCATGATCAATTGAGGCTTATACAATTTAAAGTATTACATAACATTTACTATTCCCCCCAGAAATTGACAGATTTGAATTTGTTAAAAGACCCTAAATGCTACAGATGTGATGCAGATGCAGGGGACCTTCTACATATTTTTGGGAGTGTTTCAAAGTTGCTCCCCTGTGGCTCGAAATTAAGAATAAGTTAGATCCCTATTGGGGTTGGAGGAATGTTCAGACCCGAGGTCTGTCTGATAGGGAAATGACTGCTTTCCTGGTCAGAGCTAGAAGTATCACATGACCTTGATCTCAGTCATAGTTAAGAAATTGGTTCTTCGCCATTGGAAAGACAAAGTGCTAATTTCTTTACTCTGAATGGCTGGCAGAGCCCTTGCTTTTCTAAGGGTTGAGAGAATGATTGCTATCCTGCATAATCAGTTACCCCTTTTGACAAGATTTGGGCCAAGTTCTATACTTGCTTCTCCGTTGACTCTGAACGACCCTGTTTCGGTGATAAAGGGATTCGTGTGCCCTCAGAGGAGGGTATAGAGGATAGTGTAGGGGGGTAGGGATGGGGGGGTCTAGGGGGTTTATAGTTTGGTAAGTGTTAGGGGGGGTTAGCAGAGAAAAGTTTCACTTTGATTGTAATGTCTTAACCACAATTTGTCTTTATACTTGGCAATGCTTTGTATGTGTTGTTGTATCTCTGCTTAAAATAAAGAAAATGTTAATGGAAAAAAAAAAGATAATGGAAGAGACTCCCATCTTTGAAGATCTAGTTGAAGGATTGCCACCAGATCCTCCAGGTTCAGTTTCTTGGTGAGGAATGGGTCTGTGGTTAGGTGGATGCCCAGGTACTTAAGTGAATGAGGGGTCCATTTAATATCAAAGCTAGTAAAGTCAGCTTTGTGAGTGAAGTGATTAAGAGGAAATATTTCTGATTTATTAAGGCAGAGTTTATAATTGGATAAAGAACTATATTGGGATACCATCTCCAATACATACCTCAGGGATGTGTTGGGATTCTCTAAATGGAGGAGAATATCATCCACATATGCCAATAGGGTAAGGGTGTGATTGAATATTGATATCCCCTGTATTTGGGGTGACTGTTTGATGTGATGAAGCAGGGGTTCTAGGTAAAGATTGAATAAGAAGGGTGAGAGGGGACAACCCTGTCTGGTGCCTGAGTGAAGGGGAAACCAAGAAGAGAATACTCCATTACAATGGATATTTGGGGAAGGGGAGGGGAGGAATATGTGGCCTAAATTCACTGAATGAAGAGAGGAGGGAAGCCCATCTTGCATAAAGTCAGTCAGAGGAAATCCCAGTCCACTCTGTCAAAAGTCTTCTCGGCATCCAATGAGATTAGTGCCGTGGGGGTTTGGGATAATCGTGCTGTCTGGAAAATATGGGAGAGTTTCCGAAGGTGATCTGTAGAGGATCTACCTGGGACAAATCCCACTTGTTCTGGACTTAAGAGTAGAGACCATACTTTCCTGATACGTAAAGCAAGTATTTTAGTTAAAATCTTGATGTCACAATTTAAGAGGGAGATCAGTCAATTACTCTCCAGGAGCAGGTGAGGTTTGTTGGGTTTTAATAGAAGAGATATGGTCGCCTCCAATAGAATAGGATCCAGGGGTTTAGCCTTAAGCATATATTGGTATAATTTGAGCAGTAGTGGATCCATTTCCTTTACAAAGGATTTATAAAAATTAGTGGGGAAGCCGTCAAGGCCTAGAGCTTTATCTAGGGTTAAGACTCAACTTCTGTTCAATCCTCTCAGCCCGATGGGGAGTCAGATGTGGACCCTGTTCAAGAAAAACCAGAAACTAGCATTAAGAAAAAATGTATGGGAACTAGAGCCGGGCTAAGAAAATCAAGACAACCAACTTAAACCTGAATAAATTATGAAGGAACCCTTTATGATTTTTCTGTGGTGTCTTTAAACATCAATAGCATTACATCAGAATGGAAATGTACACTGACATATACTCATTTAGCTAATAATTTGCATGATTTCATTTTTTTACAGGACACCAAGCTGCACTCTTAAAGAGAGTTGCAAGAGGCCAGTGTAGCATGGGTTTGTGGGAATACCTATTGGTCCATTGGTGAGGACAGTTGTTCAGGTGTAGGGATTTGCATAAATAATCCTGAAGCTAAGATAGTTCATTTGGTGTATGTGGTTCCTGGTCGTGTATTATTGTTGGATGTTACTATAGTGAACTGGGACATATGCCTCATAAATGCATATACTCCACAGACTCAGTCTGCTAGGGCTGATATATTCCAACAGATCCAACCTTATTTGATAACATCAAGGTTGGTCCTACTTGTGGTGACTTTAATTGTAGCAGATTTACCATAGATAGGATTTTAAAAATGAACAAAATATACTGTGATTCCTGTAGCTTAAATAAGTTAATCAAGCAAATGTGGTGGATGCATTTACAGCTAAGAGGAGAGACCCTCCAAAAATGTATTTTAGAGGTAGCATTGCCACAAGGATTGATTATGTGTTTATCTCTGAATCTTCATCAGTTAGACAAGCTACAGTCACACCAGTCATTTCCTCAGACCATGGGTTGTTAAGTTTAAAACTGTAAATTTTTGATAAAATGTAAAGAGGCCCAGGGTACTGAGGGATGAACCTGTCTTTACTTAACAATACACAGATTTATCAGTGGTTCCAGTATGTGTTAGAGGCTAGGAAATCTGTTTTTTATATATAATTCCCCTCAAGAGTGGTGGGAAGATTCAAAAACAGATATTCAGTATTATTTGAAAAACAATGGGGACACTAAATGGAAAACTAAACACAGACCAATATAAATATTATTGGGATGAATTACATGAACTATTGTCACTTCAGAGGGAGGTACTGGGTGATTTCTCCTTTGAGATAAAAGAGTTGCAAACAAAGATGGCTCAAATCCAATATAATAGGCTCAAATCTTTAGCGACAGAACAAAGGTTTGGCAGACAGGGGAAACAGACTTTTGTTAATCCTTTTGAATTCTGTCAGGTACTACAACATGCAAAGAATATTAGCCACATTATATTAGCAGATGGTTCATTGGTGACAAAGAAAGCTGGAATTTTAGATGAAATTAATAGGCATGTGGAACCAATATTTCAGTTTCCACCTTCACCTAGTGGGGATACTAAGGAGTTGTTGGAACAATATGAGCTTCCACAAATTCCCGATTCCATACAGAATATCCAAATTCAGCCTAAAACAAAACAAGAATTGTTATCAGTTATGTCAAAAGTAATAAATGGGTCAGCCCCTGGTTTGGATGGGTTAACATATGAGATATACAATCATTTGGCTAATATTCTGCTAGACAAGTTACTAATCTTTTTTAATGATATGTTGGTGAACTGTAAAATTCCTTCAAGCATGCTTAAAGGCCTTATAGTATTAATGTACAAATCTGGTGATAAAGATTGCTTAGATAATTGGAGACCTTTGACCTTGTTAAATGCAGATTTCAAGATTTACACTAAGATTCTGTGTAATAGGTCGGCATTGGTTGATTTAGATGTTGTTCATTCTTCCCAAATGTGTTCAGTTTCAGTAAGGTTTATGTTGGACAATTTGATTCTTATAAGGGAGATTATAGAGAGACGTCAAGAGGGCGAGTTTACAGAGATACTTCTTAGCATAGATCAGGCGAAGGCCTCTGACCGTTTTCTGCATGACTATTTATGGGATTGTTTGGCAGCATATGGTGTTCCTAGGAGCTTTATAGAAGCTGTTAGGGCTGGTTATGCACAAGCCATCATAATGTCTTATTGCAATAGATGGATGGAACATGAGAATATGATGTGCAAGGGTGTGAGACAGGGGTGCCCTCTGAGTCCTCTACTGTATGTTTTATCAATTGATCACTTTTGCATAATTTAAATAGTTCATCATTAATTACTGGACTTTCCATATCTAGTGTCATGCCAGAAGTTAGGATCATTGCCCATACAAATGATTTGTGATGGTTGTGGCAGATATTCAGTCTTGTAATCAAGCTTATAAAGTGTTACAAGGTTATTCAGCAGTTGCACGCTCAACAATTAATTATAGGAAAAGTAAATGTATTATGATAGGGGATTGTGGGAAGGAATGGGACAGTGTAATTGATATACCGGTTATGTCTGAGCCATGCTCTATTTTGAGTTTACATTTTGGTAAAGGGGATTTAGCTATATTGAATTGGCAGATTGTTCTGAAAAAAGCTCAAGTGAAAGTAATGACATGGAATAGGTGCAGAATGGCTAAGCGGAAGCATGTGTACATGGTAAAAACATTTCTTCTGTCACTGTTTTTGCGTCTCAGTGCTGTGTTCTTTGCTCAAACAAATGGAAACTAGTGTATATAGTTGTTTCTTTACCTGCTTTTTGGGGGAGCAGACTGAACCTGATAAAGAGGGACATTTTGTACAAATCTGTATTGAAAGGGGGGGTTAATATGATAAACCCTATACCATTCTTTTTTTCTATGTTTGTAACCTGCAATCTTAAACCCATGTTGCATAACACAGAAAAAAAATTGGTCTCCATAAGTGAAAAACAGGCTAGAAGGCTTTTGGGAAACCTAGTTTATAGATAAGGGTATTTCCAAACAGAAATCATTAGGAGAATCACTTGGAACTTTTGTACAGCGCTTTGCTAGAATAAAACTTTGGTTGTTAAATAGATATCAAATTATGAAGTTTTCCAGATGACAATTATATGCAGCGTCAGTGGCTCAGTAGGTAGCACACTTGCCTCTGAGGCCAGGAGATCAGAGGGCTGTGGGTTCAGTTCCCACATCTGGCACTTGGGTTACTATCCCAATACTGACACTGTTGTGCAGCATGAGAGGGGTGCTGCACTTGTGAGGTGCCGTCTTTCAGATGAGACGTTAAACCGAGGTCCCATCTGCCTGGATTGGTGGTAGTTCAGGTGGATGTTAAAGATCCCATGGCACTTACCAAAAAGAGTAGGGGAATTTTATATTAATACAACATCAAAAACAATAATTACAATAGTGTTATATCACACACACTCATACCAAAAAATTAAGCATGAAAATCAAAACACATAATACAGTAATAAATAAAAATAAGTATTATAGTCATACAGAAAGAATAACCTAACCAAATTAAGTATTACAGTCATACATAATAAGTAAGGACAATCATACCCGTATAAACCCACCCCTTCCCCAATGCAATTTAATTAACGCTATTCTCTCCTATTTATTTCTTTTAAACCTTGTGAATCCTGTCCACCAATCAGTCACCTTCCTAGTAGTAGAAAATCCTATATCTTTAAGGTAAATCCTTTCCATTGCCCCTTGAATCAATAATCCTACTGTATAATAAGACATAATTTTTTGATACAGAACCCATTGGCATCTAGCCTGCCATAAATAATATGTTAACAGCAACAAAAAATTTGCAAAGTCTCTAAATTATACATCTTCCCTAACTGAGGAAAGTGACCCAAAACCAGTGTGTCATAATCCAAATACAATAACCATCTCATATTCCATTTTAAAGCTAGGAATTTCCAAAGAGAACTGGCATATGTACAAGAAAATAAAAAAATGCTCCATTGTTTCTTCCCGAGCTATGCACTCTAAAAAAGGGCAAATTCTTTCATTTAGAGCTTTATGCTTTGCATTACCCCTAACTCCAATCCTTCCATAGACTGTGACCCATAAAAATTCCCACATGTATTCTGGTAATCTGTGATTATTTAATCTCTGAAGTACCTCCACAGTTCACATTGAAGGACAGTTTTTAAAAGCTGGTTCAGCCGGATATAGTAGTGACATTACTATTTTATATAATTGTGGTCCCTTGCTGTCCTTTACTACTTGAGCCAATAAACCCCATTTAGAAAGCTTTTTTGCTACTGGCTGAAAATATTGTGGTAGTAATAGTTTCTGAAGAGGCTTAGGTGGACTCATAAACCAAGCAGAATAATAGTGAACCAATACATGTTTCATTAATAACCCATATCTGGATGTAGATGGCAACAATACAACCCTAATGTTTTGTGCTAAGAAAAATGTATGTAAAAAATAACCAGATCCACCATCCCTAGACCCCCTTTTTCTTTTGCAAGATATGTGTATTGCCTTTTAATAGGGTTGAGTCTGTTACCCCATGGCATCTGGAAAAACAAACGTAAATCCTTGTTTCTAGCCATATTGGTAATGGAAGTATCATTGCAGTGTATAATAAACCTGGAATTACAAATTGTTTTATTACTTGTACACATTTCAATTTTGATAATTTCCAATGTTTCCAAATTAGAATTGTTCCCTCTATAGAGGCCAGTGCATTTTCCCAGTTCAACTCTGGAATATTCTGAGGCCCACATAATAATCCTAAAATTTGAACAGGACCTGAGGAGATTCAGAGTCCCTGAATAATAATTTCTGATGGATATCCAACCCCAATAAAGGAACCCTGACTTTTTTTCTTATTAATTTTTGAATTGGAAACCAGAGAATAAGAACCCATAAGATCCAAAAATACTGCACTTGTTTATAATTGGAAAAAAACACACAATGATCGTCAGCATATGCCTGCACATGTAGTTCTTCCAAAAAGGGAAGTCCTAAGACCCCTTTCCATTTTGGATTTTGTGAGAGTGATTGAATTAGTGTGTCTATTATAAAAGAATATAATAAAGGGCTTAAGGGACATCCTTGATGCACCCCAGTGGGAAGATGGAACCCATCCCCAATTTATTTCTGTATGATTGAGTGGATAATAGCATTGTTATAAAGTAATTTTACCCAATTTAAAAAAAACTTCTGGAACCCCATACTGTTTTAAAGTCATAAATAAAAATGGGTGATAAACTCGATCGAAGGCCTTCATTTGGTCAACTGAAATAATACATCTGGATTGATTATACAAACCAGAATACTCTATCAAATCTCAGAGAATTATATAAGCATGTTGAATTTTTCTTTCTGGAAGCCCACAATATTGAGAAGGGGAAAGTACAGTGGCCTCGTATTGTTTAAGCCTAGTATTCAGAATTTCTGCAAAAAGTTTGTAATCAGCATTCAAAATCGTAACAGGTCTCCAGTTCTCTAAGAGTTCTTTATCCCCAGATTGATGAAGAAAAATTAATAACCCTTCAGAAAACCAAACTGGAAATTCCACAGTGGTTAAAAAAAATTAAAAACCAGTTCTAGACATTCAGAAAATTCAGAAGGCAAAGCTTTATATAACTCAGAAGTTAATCCATCAATCCCAGGTGAAGTGCCTGATTTTTGAGATTTGATTGCAGTTACAATTTCTGCACGTGTAATTGGGTTAATTAACAGTGATTTATTAAATTTAGTATCCGGAAGTTTTATTTTATGAAAAATTGCATCATGTCCTCCACACTAGGGGCCACTGCTGGTGTATGAGAGAGTAAAAATGTCTTTATAACAGCATGAAGTCCCTTTGGGTCCTGAAGCAGTTGTTCTTCCCGATTTAAAAGTGCTACTAAATTTGTATTATTTTTATATTTCTTAAAGGCTTCATACAGATCACCGTGAGGATGTTTTTTCATGCCAAATTGAAAGAGCATCTGTGACGTGTTAGCTCTATTATATTGCACATCTTGTATTTGTTGCTTTAAAGCTGTTATTTGAGAAGAATAATCACCTTTCGAGGTATTTGCAAAGGAAATTAAATAATATAACTGCTGATGCAGTTTTAAATAATGAAGAAATTTTACATTTTCCTTGGACCTCCCCTGAGTTTTTAGTAAACTACACAAATGTTCTTTAGAATCTCTCCACCATTGTCCCAAGTCATCATATAAAAAAGAAACTGAAAGATGAGCAAGAAGTAATGCTAGGATATTAGGTAATACTACAGGGGTCTTTAGCAAAAGTGCACTTAGTTTCCACCGTGCTTTCTGAATCTTTGGTAAGGAATGAGGGGAGAAATTACACTGAAGGAACATATGATCTGTAAAGGAAATCGGGAAGGTATAAAAAATAAAAGGAAGATTATCTGAAAGAAAAATATAGTCTATAGTGGATGTGTATAAGTGTTTTTTATAAGAAAACTTTGGACCACCTTGCTGATGGCAGCTGCTATTAACCAACCCAGATGATTTTATTAGTTGACATAATGCATTAGAGTCACAATAAATCTTTTTCCTAGTACCCCTGGAATTACCTCCCCTTGATTTAAGCTCACAATTAAAATCTCCACAGAGAAAGATTTCAAAGGAAGTTAATAAAAAGGGTTTAATCATCTGAAAAAGTGCAACCCATTCAGCTTTTAACTGCGAATAGTATGCATTAATAAATCTGCATGTCATGGAATGCCAGACCCCATCTAGGATCATTAACAGCCCTGGGATTAAATCCATTAATTTTATTAAGTAAAAATCATAAGAATTAAAAAGAAATCCTAAACCATCCACCATTTGTTGTCCAAAGGACCAATAAGAGGGACCCCAACACCATTCTCTTTGGAAAAACCTGGCCTGATCTAGAGTATACATCCAGGTTTCTTGTAGTAGGCATACATCTAGAAAATTACTATGTATATAATCATAAATCACTTGCCTTCTTCTAAAGTTCAATAAACTGTGAACATTCACTGAACCAAGTTTAAAACAAGCCAGTTATAAAAGCTGAGGGTCAACCATCTTTTTTCCTTCTCTTTTTCTTTTTACCCTTATAACCTTCCTGGGCCTGAAAGGGGGCTGGGGGGCTATCCTGCATAGGTTGAGAGTCAGGTTCCTGACAATCCATAACTGAATCACCCCACTGAGCAGAAAACACAGCAAAGGGATTACTAGTTTCCATCTCCAATGAGGGAGGGAGAACAAGGGGAGGTTTAAGGTTCCTGGAGGACCTTCTAACTTGAATCACTGGTGAATTACTAGAAGAATCCTGAGATGAAACTTCCTTTTGAATGGAATAACAAACAGGAGAAAGAATGGAAGAAATCTTAACTGGAGCATCAGGAGGGTTTACCTCAGATGTATCCTGGAAGGGATGTGAAGAAGGGATGTCCACTTCTCCATTGTTTACTGGGGCAGTCTGGGTAACACCTGTGGCCAGGTCTTGAGCTTTTTGAATTAAGAGATCTGGGCTACCACTAGATCCTTTATTTTTTGCAGCCCAGCCACATTCAGAGAAAACATGGCCCATCTCCTCACAAAGGTCACATTTTGTTAGATTAGCACATTGGAAAGCAATATGACCAATTTCACCACAATTATCGCATCAAGGTTTATCACTTGAACTAGACAAGTGTGTCCTGGAACCACATTTGTAACAGGCCCCAGGCTGCCCAGCATAAAAACAAACCCCCCTATCCTGACCCAACAAAAAGGAGTTTGGAATATGTTCTAGCCCAGTATCAGTTTTCCTAAGCTTATCTTTGAACCGCCACCCCCCTGTCCAAAACTGTTCCGAATCTAATATGCCTTCAGGAGAACTTAAAATCTCACATTTTTGAGACAACCAGTATGAAATATCATCCACATGGACTCCCTCATTCCTGAACTTTATTGTAACATATTTAATTAAGGGTTTTGTTAAAGGAATCACCAAAAAGGGGAGTCCATGTGGGAGAAAATTTCACCTGTTTGTACCCTTCCCAACATAAATCCAGGGCGTAAGCTGAGCAAAAGCTCGCATCAAAATTATCTTCTTCTGATATATTGATAAAGGCAAACACCTCCCTGGGAGAAAGAATCCTTTAATAAACATTTTCCTACATATTGCCTATCAGGTCTGACCTCTAAACCCCCCGTTATATCACAGTCATACTTCATTTCTATGTGGTGCTGCTTCTTTCTTAATTTTTAAAAAAAATTCTGACATCAGGGGCTTTTCAGTTCCAGGGTTATCCTGTATTGTATCAGCAGGTTGTTCAGTTCCTAAACTAGTAACAGTTGCAGGAGTAGTGGCCTGTAAGGCCGCATCAGAAGGTCCATCTCCCCCCTTTATCCCTACAGGAATTTCTGGAGTTATAAGTGGGTTAGGCAACTGTGGCTTCCATGTCGGCTCATTTTGAGAGAAATTCAGTTTGGGGTCCCAATCAGGCATGGGTAGCAAGATCCTTTGTCCAAAGTCCATCCAGCTTCACTTAGAGCTTGTTGAGGAGACCATGTTTCATCTGTGAAGGGCTGTAAAGAGGGAACAACAACTGAAGATACTGGACCAGTTTCTGCACAAATGGGTGGAGAGTCTGTTTGTACCCCGTCTAGTGCCCCTAAGTTCCTTTTGTAAAAAATCACAGCTGCCCTTTTCTCTTTCCCTTCCTCTCCAGACTTCTCATGATTTGACTGAGTCTGTTTCATAAAAGAAAATTCCAAAACTCCATCTTGATTTAGCGGTTCTGTCTGAAAAATACACTTTACCTCTGTATGCTGTAGCACTGAAGAGGATGTGTGGCTAGAAGCCTGAAAGACAAATCCTGCTTCTTTAGTTAAAGTCATCACTTGCCCGGTGGAAATGGAGCCTCCCTGCTCTGATGTAGACACGTCCGGGACATCCTTAGTTACTGTAGCAACCTGTGGTACGCCAGGAGTGACTGCAAGTGATCCAACTTCTGTTAATGGCTCTCGGCACCGAATCACCTCGGATTCTCTACTGCCAGCCAAAAAAGTGGTGCAAGAAGACTGTTTAGGCTGTATTGAAGTGGAAAATTCATGTGATGACTCACCCGACTGATCCTTGTAGGAAACAGAATGCTCAGACATAAAGTCTAGATCGGTGACAGCCGGAGGTAACACAATGACAGTTGAATCATCATAATGCAATAAAAACAGCAGTTTTCTGATGTGCACTTGCTCCCGAGCTAGTTCAGCAAGCTGCAGTTTAAGCTGCTCCTGCCAGTCCTCCGTAATAACAGTTGCAGAAAGGGTCCCATTCTTAACCAGAGCTGTAGATACCGTTAAATCCTCGGTTGAAATGAAAATCTCACCATCCTCTAGATCTTTATCAGTAAACTGGCTTCCGGTTATCTCCGTAGTTTCTTCAATCATTCTAGTACAGCCCAACCACTCTTCATTTTCCACGACGTCCATCCTCCACCCAGTCTGACCATAAGTGATCTGACTCACAGCAGCAAGTCCCCCTACTGCCAGCAATGCAGTAGGGGAATTTCCCCGGTGTCCTGGCCAAATTCCCTCATTCACTAAAAATATCACCAACAGCTTAATCTGGTTCAAGGTCAGTTGGCATTCATCTGTATCCCACTCCCCCGGGTCTTACCTGAAAATAGGCAGGATTTGTCTAGTGCACTTACCCGGTCAACAAAAACCAAATAAATAAATATGCATGTATAATGAGTAAATTCTTTGAGGAATCTATAGTTTGAGTCATGATCTACACAAGACTTAGTTTGTATAGCTAAAATGCTTACATCTTCTCGCACCCCTCCATCCCACAAATGTGGGATGTTACATGGTTGGCCTTACATGAGAAATTAAATGTGAAGGATAACTTAAAACACAAGGGGTTGGTGGAAAGGTATTGGCCTGCCCTGTAGTGTCACTCAAATTGAAACAGTAACACATTTGTATTTTGATTGCTCATATATTAAGAAATGTTGGTCCACTCTAATACAAAGTTGGCCAGGGTCTCCTTTTTCTGATCTGACACCCGACATCTTGTTGTTAGGTATTCTTCCTCATCAGTGGACCAAATGGGACAGGACTACATTCTGGTTATTTTTAATGTGTTTTAAATTTTATATATGGAATACACATTGTAGATTGTGCATACTGCAGCAACAGATTTCTGTGGAACAGTTATTTAGTATTACTGAATCTGCAATTTTAAAGATAAAACATAAAGAAAAATATACAGTTTCTTCACAGATATTCCGTAAATGGTGGGATTCCATTAAATGGATTAGGTAAGTACCAGGTCACTGGTTAAGACCCTGTGTTGCCGTGGAATAAGGGAGTACTTAAGTTGTTTACTTCTTCACCTTTTGTTATATATTCAGCAGGTGCCTTAATGGTTGTTTTTTTTGTTTTTAAGGAGTAGTCCACCCAAAACTTGCAAAAAAAATATATGTTGTGCAGAGTGTTTTAATTTGTATGTGAAGTTCTAGTGTTTCCTTCCCTCTGACTGCTATTAGGAGTTTTTCCTAAATTAGCCTGCTAGCTTTATGCTAGTTTTATGACCCCTAGGGATCTTCATCAGAGACAGCTTAATTGTATTCCATGTTCCCACAGTGCATCTTGTCTCATGTAACAGTGATGTAGCAGAGACCCAACATTCAGCACACACATGCCAAACAAACTAAATATCTTGAAATCTTTACAAGCTGCACAAAAGTTACCAGCAGCAAAGCTCTTCAGGACAGCAAGACCTTTATGATGAGGGTAGTCACTAAGCTGAATTCGATAGATTTTAAAATATAGACATCTCTACTGTTGCAAACTGATTGTAAAGCAATGCTTTCTGCTGGATTTATGGTCTCTGCTACATCACTGTCACATGAAACAAGGTGCATTGTAGAACAAAGGAGTACAATTAAGCTGTCTCATATGGAGATCTCCAGAGGTTGTAAAACTACTCTAAAGCTAGCAGGCTAATTTAGGAAAAACTCTTAATAGCAGACAGAGGAAAGGGCACACAACAACTTAACATACAAATCAAAACACTCTGCACAACGTACGTTTTTTGCACATTTTGGGTAGACTACTCCTTTAACTAGAAGGTCTTTAATGTTTATATGACCGCCAGTGTTTGACTATTTATGGTACTGGAAGCTATTATCTTGTCCTCCTCAGGGAAACATTTTTATACAGACTCACTGTCAAGGATATGTGGGACAGCTGCTTAGAAGGGGGAGGTTAGGGTATAAAATTATGACTCAGAAGTACATATTGCCATGTTACAAGTTTTAATTTATCATCTTCACAAAAATATCCCTTCTTCTTTGAGTAGTACTCTTTCCTTTTGGAAGGGGGAGATGAAATATAGGGGCTAGCGGAAGGTGAATATTCTCATCAGTGTATATTATATATAATATGCTTTGATTTACTGTGGAGGGGGTTTCTTTTGCTAATTTTACAGTATGAAGTGAATATTGCAAGATTCTTATTCTTTGATTTTTTTTGTATGATTTCAACACTTCTTTGTTGTTATTTACTGTATGCTTTTGTTTTTCCACTTTAACATATGATTTGGAATATGTATTGCTTCAACATTTTTTGAAGTTATAATGAAAAATTCCCCTACTCTTTTCGAGAAGTGCCATGAGATTTTTAGCATCCATCTGAACTACCACCAGAACAGGTAGATGGGACCCCAGTTTAACGTCTCATCTGAAAGATGGCACCTCAGGAGTGTAGCACCCTCCCATGCTGAACTACAGTGTCGGTATTGGGATTTAACCCAAGCGCCTGGTGTGGGGAGAGAACCCATAGCCTTCTGATCTCCTGGTCTCACTTGCGAGTATGCTACCAGCTGAGCCACTAACTATGACTGTTACTGTTATTCCTGGTTGGAGCTGGGGGTTTGGCCTCTGGCTGACTAGAAAAGAGTTACAATCATGTATCAGCCAATTAGATGATGGAGGATAACCCATCTGTGATAATTTCTGAGCACCATAAAGGTTGCAGGTATAATCACCTTTGCCAGGTGAGTAAATACCATTCATTCTGAGTAGCCTAAAAGAAGCAAAATCTCATTTTTAGTGGATTTTGACTTCTACCCAGATAGACCTAAATGGATTGAAGGAAGGTGATGTCAGATGATTAGGATTTGAAATTCTGATTCAAAGCACCATAAAACTGCAACTCAGACAGTTCAGTTGAAATTGTTTTTTTTTTTTTTTTTTTTAATACTTCATATTCTGTTACTGTTCCAGCTCTACTGGCCTTTTAGTAAACACAGCAGCTGTTTCTGATCTACACATGCATGCCAAGAACCTTTCCAGAACAGTGGTGATGTTGTTTATGTCCTTGGTTAACCCTCACACTGCTGTCACAATGCATTTCTGTTCTATAGAACTCTGAGGTTGAGAGTTTCATAAACAACATCTTATGATTGTATAGCAATGTGCCAATCAGAAACATCCATTGAGCTTACCGAGAGGTTAATAAACATGAAACATAACAGAATGAGAATCTATTCTTAAAAAACAGCTGATTTAGAAACAACATGTCTGTGATGTTCACTGTAGTTCTGCTTTACACAGTTCAGAGCTCTAACCATTAGACCAGATCACCGTATCAAACATCTAATGCAATAGAGCAAGCATGACTATTTTTTTCTGTAGTAACTGTAAAGTTTCCGTAACTGAATGTTGATATTGTATGGATATTGTAACTTATTATCCTGGTGCTACAAGGACCCCCATGAAAATGAGGAGCCTAATGTAAATATAGTATATCCTAGGTAATTAAAAATCTCAGCACATGAATCGGCCATACGATCATTCTCTTCAGCTAAGTTCATTTTGTCAGAGCTAAGCTGCCAGTCATATTATTGCTTTTTTAATATATGGATTGTGAAAATAATATGCTTAAAAAGCATACAAAAAAATCCTTGTAATACCATCGCTCCTGGAGCGATAATACTACTGTTGGTAAGTGATAATACTATCGTTCGGGTGCCGTAATAGTATCGTTCAGCACCCGATCGATAGTATTATCAAGAAAGCTGAAGAGCATATGCGCATGGGTATCCCGACGCTTTACAAAGCTGCTCCTCTGATTGGCCGCTTCCTCTGTATGGGCAGAAGGAGTTCTGAAAACATGGCGGCTTGCTCGCCGCTTAGGGAGACAATCTTCGGTCAAGCAACCTTTTTGTGGGTTTTTTTTAGGTTGAAAACCATTTGACAACCGCACTTGCTCTGGGGCTCCTCTGCTCGCTTGATACCGCCACTGACCAAAAAAAATAAAACGGCTAAATGAAGCCCACAGCAGCCACTCATCCACACAGGACTGGGGAACCCTGCCAGCACGCACATCCACCAGCTAACTCCAGTGCTGAAACGGAGGTGAGTCAATTCACCTCGTATCCATATATTAAAAAAAATAACAAATAGAGTCTGGCATTACAAGGTGGTAATTCCATCTCGAGGTTCTGGGAACACATGAAACCTCTCGAGCTTCGCTCTCGAGGTTTTCTGTGTCCCCAGAACCTCTCGATGGAATTACTACCTTGTAATACACCAGAACCTATCTATTATTCTATTTATTATTGGCTGGACACCACTTCACCCATTTTCTAGCATTATATAGTGTATGGTGGAACAGGAACACTATACTCACTCAAAATCCCACCTTACTAAAATGCTGCTCAGTCACACACGCTAAAATGAATGGAACACTGTACTGACTGTACATGCAGAAGAGAGTCCCATTCATTTAGAGTTAAAAGCTCAAGCTGTGCTTTGAAAGCATCAACAGAAAACCGCCACTCAACAATAATATTTCAAACATCCTTGAAAATGGCCATGGCAGCTTTCTGACAAGAAAGCAGATCAGTAACTGTGAGGGAAAATGCAGGAACAACTAGATATGTTCTCTATAGATTAATTTACTCACAAGTTTCTGCCTTAGTCTGTTCCTTTACTTGCTAAGCAAATCATCTGGCCGCCATAGTTATTTTTTTGTAAATCCCTCCCGCAGTAGAGCAGCAACCAATGGGAGTGTGTGTTGCTAATGTAGGGATGCCCAGTCCCAAGTAACCACACATCTCACCATACGAACAAGCCGTAGCTCTGGGAGACAGCAAATTTCTTTTTTCCATGATAAAAATGCATTTAGAAAGCCAACAATTATTAGTAAAATACTATTAAAATAATTTGATGGGCACCATACACTATAAAAACTACAGGATGAGTAAACCCCATTCAGAACCATGTGTTCTACCACCACGGGGTCTGATTCCCAAGGACCTTTAGAGTTTAACTCTTGAGGTCACAGGGAATCATACCCTTCTGTGACAGAACACACTGCTTCTGCATGGTTACCCATCCAGTATTCTCTATGTTTTCACCTAATGTACAGTATGAAATGCTGTGAAAGTTAAATAAGGCACTGCAGCATCTTAGGCGTATTCATGTGTTGGATGTGGCAGTGCAAGTCTCTTGAAAATCTCTGAAATCCTGGAACATGCTTCCCAATAACCTGATATATGAAACTGATTTTAATTGATTTAAGAACAAGTTCTAAAAAAATTATTGTAAACTTTTCTGAATGTTCATGAACATACAGTAAAACCTGAATTATTTCAACCTTCATTACTCAAAATTCTCAACTATTCAAAACTGCGGTGTGTCTCCCAACATAATAGATTATATTGCAATGTGTTCTTACTTATCCAAACCCTCATTTATGCAAACAGTTGCACTGTTCTCAAAATTCAAAGGGGGCTAAGATTAAAAGAGCTGGTGCTCAAGTAACAACATGAATCCAATGACTCATAGAAAGCTCATCTCACAGTGCAGGAGTCCAAAGGAACAATCAATAGTGTTATAGGATAAAAAAAATCACTTTATTCACACATAAATAGATGCAAGTGGTAATGGCTACAACTCCTTCTTCACCTACTGTAGGCTAAACATTTTCCTACCAAACTCATGTACTTCCTCTGGTCCTGAGGAAGTCTGTGAGTTTGGCGCCAAAAAGTTCAACATAAGTGAAGGTGGAGTTGCACCCATTACTTCTTGCATCTTTTTAATATGTGAATAAATTGTATTTTTTTACCCTTATTTTATTTATTTATTTTATTTATTGATGAATATCGGATAACACCTTTGAGTCAAAGACTCCTTTACAATGGTTCCACATCATTGAAAACAGAGACAACAGGGACGATAGCAAGGAAGGAGGGAAAGAAAGTGTTGAAACAGAGGATGGAGGAGTACATAGAGGAAGTTGGCAATTTAAACGAGGAGTGGGGGGTGGCAGTTGTGGAAGAGATATGCAGAGGCCACAGGTTGGGAAATCATATGAGCTTACCCCCCATAACAGTGACAAAGGACAAATGGCAAGTACTGTTGATGATGCTAGGAAAAGAGGGCAGGATGGGGGGGAGGGTGGAAGGTGGTTACCCTTAATGCTAGGAGCCTTGGGAGGAAAACTGCAGAGTTACAAGTTCTCATGGCAGAGGGAGAGGTGGACATTGCAGCCATCACGGAAACATGGACCACCCAATACAATGACTGGGACCTGTCTGTACCAGGGTACAGGTTACTTCGTAGGGACAGGGTGATTGGGAAAGGAGAGGGGGTGGCTCTATATGTGGAGGAAGGACTGAGGTGTGTAAGGGAGGAAGGGGAGGAGGGTAGTACGGAGTCACTTTGGATGCAAATCCAGGATTCCAAGAATAGGATTCTTAGAATGGGAGTGGTGTACAGGCCACCATCTCAGACGAAGGAGTTAGACAGGGAACTAGTGGGACAGATCAGGAGGACCTGCAAAAAGGGTAGTGTGGTGATTGTGGGGGACTTCAACATGCCAGAAGTGGACTGGAGCACCCCAACAACCAGGAACAGAAGAGAGCAGGTATTGCTGGATGCCTTCCAGGACAACTTCCTGCTGCAAATGGTCAGTGAACCAACCAGGTTAGGGAATACTCTTGACCTTGTGCTGGCAAATGGGGACTTTGTGAGAGAACTTATAGTGGAGGAACTGCTGTCAGGGAGTGATCACCACTCAGTATGGCTCACATTGGATATGGGCAAGGAAGCAGTGGAATCTGGCACAATAGTGCTGGACTTCAGGAGGGCTGACTTTGGGAGGATGGGAGAAGTGGTAAAAGGGTACCTGGCCGGAATTCAATAAAGTATGGACACTAACCAGAGGTGGGAGCTCATAAAGCTGGGGATAGTGGAGGTAACCAAAACCTGCTGCAAAGCCCAGAGCAAGAAGGCTAGGGCTAAGAAACCGATCTGGTTGAGCAAGGAGGTCATGAAAAAGGTAAGGAGGAAAAGAGCTGCCTTTAGGAAGTACAAAAAAACAGGGAGGGGGAGGACAGGGAGGAGTACTTGACAGAATCCGAAGGAGGTGACAAGGGCAGTAAGGGGAGCCAAAGCATCTACGGAACTCAGGCTGGCACAAGGCATTAAGAAGGGGGAGAAGGACTTCTTTAAGTACATCAGGGAGAAAAGGAGCTGTAAGGACCACATAGTAAGGATTAGGAAGGAGCGGGGTTGGGTGGAAGCAGGGTGCGATAAGGCAGAAGCACTAAATGAGTACTTCTGCTCAGTATTTACTAAAGAGAAGGGGGGGTGACACCCAAGGTGGGAGAAATGGCAGAAGCAGGGTGGGAAGTGGTGACAGATGGGGAAATCATGGACTGCAGAGTTTGAGAGGGTTTGAATGCACTCAGGGTGGACAAGGCACCAGGCCCAGATGGCATCCACCCCAGGGTACTGAAGGAGCTGGCAGAGGTCCTTACAGGACCTTTTGCAGACCTATTTAATGCCTCACTACATTCGGGGTGTGTACCTCAGGACTGGAGGATGGCTCATGTGGTGCCCCTCCACAAGAGTGGCCCCAAGGATG
This sequence comes from Neoceratodus forsteri, assembly GCA_016271365.2. Taxonomy (NCBI): domain Eukaryota; kingdom Metazoa; phylum Chordata; order Ceratodontiformes; family Ceratodontidae; genus Neoceratodus; species Neoceratodus forsteri. The sequence continues at coordinate 99,640,713 of CM028138.1, read as the reverse complement.
AACTGGAAAACTACAGACCAGTGAGCCTCACATCCATTGTGGGTAAGCTAATGGAGACTATCCTGAAGGAGAGGCTGGTGGCCCTCCTAGAGGCCAAAGGACTACAGGACAGCAGACAGCATGGCTTCATACGTGGTAGATCCTGCCAAACCAACCTGGTCGAGTTCTATGACTGGGTAACAAGGCAACTGGACAGGGGCCATGCAGTGGATGTCCTGTATCTGGACTTCAGTAAGGCATTCGACTCAGTACCACATGGAAGGCTGGGAAGGAAGTTAGTAGGCACAGGGGCGGGTGCAAAGCTGTTGAGATGGGTAGGAAACTGGCTGCAGGGAAGGCAACAGAGGGTGGTGGTGGGTGGGGAGCTCTCACACCCAAGGGCAGTAACGAGTGGTGTTCCACAGGGCTCGGTGTTGGGACCAGTGTTGCTTGGGATATTCATTGCAGACATATCATGGGACATCAAGAGCAAGATCAGTCTGTTTGCTGATGATACCAAGGTAGGCGTGGTGGTAGAAGACCCAAGGGGGTGGCAGGGGTTGCAGGATGATCTGGCAAAGCTTGAAACCTGGTCAGACACCTGGCTACTGGGCTTTAATGCGAAAAAGTGCAAGGTGTTGCATTTTGGGATGAAGAACCCAAGGAGGAGTTACCAGCTAGGGGGAGTGCAGCTAGCCCATACAGAGGAGGAGAAGGATCTGGGTGTGCTCATTACAGGGTCAATGAACAACTCGGCACAATGTAGGAAGGCAGCTGCAAAGGTCAACAAAATGCTGGGTTGTATTGCAAGGGGTATATCCTCGAGGAGGGAGGAGGTGATTCTGCTACTGTATAGGTCATTGACCACACCTGGAGTACTGCGTGCAGTACTGGCGTCCGTATCTGAAGAGGGACATTGAGTTACTGGAGGGAGTGCAGCGCAGAGCGACAAAGATGATCAAGGGACAGGGGGACTTATCATACGACAGGAGGTTGAAGGAGTTGAACATGTACTCACTGGAGGAGAGGAGAGACAGGGGTGACATGATTGAAACCTTTAAATACATGAAAGGAATAACCAAGACAAGTACAGAGGGGCTGTTCATAGTAATGCAGGGGAGGGACACCAGGGGCCATGATATAAGACTGGAGCGAGGAAGGTTCAGGAAGGAGATAAGGAGACACTTTTTTACAGAGAAGGTGGTGGCTGGGTGGAATGCGTTACCTCCTGAAGTGGTATGCAGTAGAACAGTGGACTGCTTCAAACGAGGATGGGACAGGACAAGGGGGAGGGTTAATGAAGGGGAAGGATGGAAGGGAGGGGCAGCTGCAGAATAAGGGGTGCTAGCTGCACATTCGAGCAGACTTGATAGACCTCTAGGCCTTTATTTGCTGGCAAATTTCGTATGTTCGTATGTTCGTAACAACTAACACAATAATTACAGAAAATGGTTACAAAATAGTTACAAATGGATACAAAAGATGGTTACAGATAACAGTAAAGCAGCTGAAGATGCAGAGTTACAGAGTGCTGCCAAACATAGGTACACAGTGCAAATGGCAGCAGGTAACAAACATACACTGCATGGCAATAGTGCAAGCCATGCCCTGGTGGTTATTTGCTGGCCAAGGCTGGACTGAGATGGCCATTGTCAAAATATAGGCATGCCCAGGGGTGGCTGGGCCAGTGTTAAGTCCATAGTCATGGAGGGTGGTGGGGGGAATGGGAAGGTCGGATTTAAGGGCAGTCACAGATAGATTCCTGGGTGATTAGGTCTCTTAGTTGGGGCTTGAACTGACCAAGTTTGGGTTCAGTAAGGAGGGAGTTTGGGAGTGAGTTGAGCCAGTTACGGGCAAGATATCTAAAAGTTCTTTGACCCAAAGTGGTCTTACAGCGAGGTACCCTGAAGTGGGTTGTTGCCAAATGGCATGTGAGGTGGGTGAACAGTGGTGCCTGGAGTAGGGGGGAGAGGGCAGGTGGGAGTAGCCCTGCTGTAATTTTCTTAGCACAGAGGCAGGCCTAGTATTTTAGCCTTCCATCAAAGTTTAGCCAGTTTGCTGAGGTGTAAAGGGTGCAGGTATGTGTAAGTCTAGCACAGCCTGTAGCAAGTCTGCAGGCCTTATTAAGGGCCAGTCTAATTTTGTGTAGGTGTGTGTTGTTGGCTGCCCCATAGATGATTCCATAGTCTATTAGAGATAAAATAGATGCAGAGACAGCTAGGTGGAGAGCTTCTGGTTGGAGGCAGTGCTTGTAGCTGTGAAGTAGACCAATACATACGTTGACAGCGGTGCTCAGTATCCAGATGTGGTCATGGTAGGTGAGTCTGGAGTCTAGGGTGATACCAAGATATTTGAATGTGGTAGCCTGTTCAAGGGGGTCATTTAGGGAGTTTAGTATGAGCAGGGGTTGTCCTATGTTCTTGTTTTGGGGGTGTGCAAACATCATGGATTTAGTTTTTTTGTAACTTAATACTAGCCTATGCTGAATGAACCAGGATTCAGCTTCAGAGAAAGATTTCTGGAGCTCCAAGCGGAGGGCTGCAGGATCAGTGTGAGAGCTGTAGAGGACAGCATCGTCCGCATACAATAGAAGTTTCCTGGAGCAAGCCTTGGGGAAGGAGTTGAGGAACAGGGAGAAGAGTAGTGGGCCAAGAAAGAGCCCTTAGGGACCCCTGACCTGACTTGGAGGGGGGAGGACAGGGAATGGGCAATCCTGACTGTCTGGGTTCTCTCAGACAGGTAGTTGGCAAACCAGCCAGTGGTCTCAGGGGACAGGCCTATCTGTGTGAGGGAATCCAGGAGTAGCGTGTGATGCACCATATCAAATGCCTTAGAGAGGTCTATGAAGACAGTGCCAGCAGTGTGGCCAGTGTCCAGAGATGTGAGGAGGGCATTTGTAAGTTCCAAGAGGGCTGTGGTGGTACTATGGTTATGGCGAAAGCCATGTTGCTCAGGACAAAGAAGGCTATATTTAGAAAGGTAGTCTGTTAGCTGGATGGCCATAATTTTCTCCAAGGTTTTAGAGAGGGGAGGCAGGATTGATATAGGGCAGTAGTTCCCAGGCAGGGTGCAGTCCCCGCTTTTAAGGATATGTGTGATAAGGGCAGATTTCCATTTGGTGGGAAACTGGCCCAGCGATAGGAAGCGGTTCAGAAGCATGGTGGGGGGGGGAGAACTTTGTTGAAGGTGAGTCTAAGCAGTTTAAGGTCTAGCATATCACTGCTGAGAAGAGATTTGCTGAGGGTCTTGAGTAAAAGAGGGGCAGCTTCATGCTGAGAAACTGCTTTAAAGTGGAATGGGGGTAGAAAGGGAGCAATGCGGTATTTGGGGGTTGGGGGAGAAGAAGTTGAGAGGGAGAACACCAGTTAGGTCGGAGAAGGTGTCATTAAATGTATCTGTAATCAGGGTAGGGTCTGTGGTGATAGACCCGTTGGCCCTGATTTGGGTGGGAGGTGCAGTGGAGGCTTTGCCACTTAGCACTTTGAAAGAGTCCCAGAACTTGCAGCCTGAGCCCCATGTGGCACTGAGCAAGGTTTTGTGGTATTCAACGTTCACCTTTTGAATACTCCAAGTACATTTATTGCTCGCTTCTTGGTAGCACTGCCTGTCAGTGGGTTTACCAGTATCCAGCGCAATGTGCCAAAGATTGTCACATTCATGCATCTGGTACAGCAGGGCTTGTGATATCCAAGGTGTATCAGCCCTTTTAACTCTTAGTTTGGTTAGGGGTGCATACCGGTTGCAGGCAGTGTTGAAAGTATCAATGAAATAGTCAAGGGCAGAGTCAATGTTCAATGCACTTTTGATGGGGGACCAGTCGCTAGCTAGGAGGCACTGTCTATGGGACAGAAGTTTGCCGGGTTTGAGGTAGTGTTGAAGTATGGTTTTGGGGGGGCTTATTAACACTATATGATCAGTGACAGAGCACTGGGGAGTACTCACTCAGGGTATTAGTTAGTACCCTGATCTGGGTAGCTTCATTTGGCACATTGGTGAGCACTAGATCAAGGAGGGTGGCAGTACCAGTCTTCTGGTTGATTCTAGTGGTAGTGGTCACAAGATGGGAGAGGTTTTGAGAGGCTGCAGCATCCCTACTGGGGATTTGTCACAAACTGTAATGGTTGCAGATGTTTCATATGAATCTAGTTCCAATTATTACACATTTTCTAAGAGAGATCTTTACATCCTTCAGGTGACAGAGTTTTACTGCTGTATTTGTGTGATCGTGCCCACTCTCTGAAGAAGTCAGACAGTTTTGAATGAGCAGTATAATCAACTAAATCACGATTCTAGCTGTGCATTTTTCCTTTGTTTTTAATATATATTTTATTTAATCTATGGTGGTTCCTCCAACCCCCCTCTGCTCCCCAACAAAGCCATGAACTGCTGCTGCTCATGCCCCACCCCAAACATTTCCAATCTTGGTACATGAGGACATGACTAACTAGTCTTCATTGACAGCTCCTCCTGTTACCCACACCAAACAAGCCAAGACTGGTGGTGGCTCCTAGTGTCCTATTTCCCCATGGGAAACTAACAATTTAACAACTGGGAACAGCTCCTTATGCCCTCCTAGTGGTAGAGGGAGAAGTAAATGATTAACAAGCCATGATTACTAGTGGGTTCCATCAGGCTTCCTCAGTAGAGTAAGAATGACAAAAAAAAGGCATAACCAGTGATGTCTACTGATCATCAGGTTCATTTACAGTAGGACAGAAGTACTTGCCGGGAGAATGTCCAGATGAAGAGGAGGCTGCAAAATGCTTATACACCTGATTCCACAGATGATCAGAGAGTGGAAGGTATCTCTTTTATATGGTCAGAGAGAGAGAGCATCTGCTAGCCAACATATGCTGACTTAGACATGAACATTGCATTCTGCCAACTGGATCATTTAAGATAACAGAGCAGTTTTTCTAAAATCCCCATTCCTGATGTTGCCAAAATACTGTTTTTCTAAAATTGTCACAGCAACACAGAGTAGAAGAGCCATTTCAGCCCTGAATACCAAGATACAGGCAGTAATGACAAATAACACGACTGGCAGTATGTTAATGTCAGTAACATGCCGGTGTTTGTAGATGGTGGAGGAGGTTTGCATTAATGTGATTGAATTATTCTAAAAATGATATATGGACAACCTTTATAATGGACAAATCCTGTCACAGGGATGTGGCTGTTGTAAGCGGGTTTCACTACAGGCTGCTGTTTCAGTACATAGAGAGAGAGAGAGAGAGAGAGAGTGTGTGTGTGTGTCTGTCCATGTGTAGATAAAACAATTTGAGATAACAAGTTGGGCAAACAAAGAAACAATACACTGAGCAGCAACAAAGTGAGGCCATGGAGGAGTATTTGTAGAAACTGACAGTTTCACTAGACCAAAAAGTTACTGTGCATAAGGGACTAAAACACATCATGCTAAGAAGTAGACTGAACACAAAGCACATGCTATACTTTCTTGATGAGCTGCTTCAGTTATCAGAAACACAAATGCCACTGCCACAACTGAAGTATCAATCAGATCATTATCATTCATAAAAAACACACCAGGCACTGATATGAGAACAAACTTTATATTTAACTAACAGTATTATTTCATATCTCCTCTTAGACTGTCCATTAAAGAATGGGTCTATTATTTAGTTTCTGTGAATTTGGGTCAGCCCGTTGATACAGTGGTAGCTCTAGCATCAGCAATGATGGAGCCCCGGGTCAGGAACAGACCTGGATTGTCGTAGGGTCAGCTGGGGGTGAAGTGAGTAGAGCATCTGTCCGGACACTCTCCACCTCAGGGAGGGAAGGTGTATGGCTGCTGCCACTCTATTGCTCCCTGGGTGATCACAGGGGGCAGGCAAGCTGACACCATGGGGTTTGAAAGGGGGATGTCAGCTTTGGATGGTGCATGTGTGCATTTTTCTATGCGCGCATGCACAATGTCCTGTGAGTTGTGAAAAAAAAATGGAAAAAGCCCAGAACTGGTTTGTCCTGTCATGGAACTGCACCAGGGGCCTCCACAGACTCCGAACTTAAAGATCACTTGTAAGAAGGGGGTGCAGTGACCCACCTTGTGAGGTAAGCCTTGGAGGAACACCAGGTAGAGGATGTCCTGGAAGAAATGGGGTGACATCGATGGGGGCATAGGTGAGCCAATGGAGCCCATTCCAGTAGGGGAAAGTAGAAAAAACACAGTAAACTGAAAAACAAAAACAGACTCTGATTTTTTTGTTACCTGAATCTTAGATTTTATTAGTTCACAGCCTATTATTCTTAAGTCTGTATTCTGGACTTCCTTCCCATTTATGCAGGAATCATCAAAAGAATGTTATTAAAATTAAGCACCACCTTTTATTGTAGCTGTCCTTTTATTACTAGACTCCCCTGGATGACCTGTCACTGTCATTTGTATCAGATTGCTGGGTGTCCATCCCTTGTAGACACAATCAACCTCTATATGGGGGTGCTGCATCATAGGGTTGTGGTTGGAAAACATCCCTCTTTATTTGCCTCCCTCTTCCCTGGGGCTCGTGACTTGCACGGCAGAAGTTCCTGGTGTAAAGGACTTTTAAAAAAAACATTTTCCATAAGTCCAGTGGTCAAAGATTTTAACATTTTAAGGTCCCTTCATTCTATAGCTCACTCTCAACTGACATTGTCTACTGCTTTCAATAGAGTACTTTTAAAGTTTGTCTAAAAAACTGCCTTGCAGTAAGGAATGTCTGCAATTGTTATCAAACATTGTGGTTTGCAGTTTATGATTATGGATGTTATTTTTTCTATGTATTTTTGTGTAAATGGTCTTGTTTTGTCTCTGTACTTGTTGTGGGTAAAAATCAGCAATTGCTCATCTGTTTACAAGCAAAAAGCAATAAAATGAAAACAAAAAAAAACATAACTTAACTGGTCCAAAATGTCAAGATCAAGAGATCCATTTGGGGGTTTTCCTGTCAGTCATTTGCTGCTCTTCTGCTGATACTACTGGGATGACTTTATGGTGTAGGGTTTTTTTATGTTTTAAATTTTATAGTATCAATGCCACTATGCATAAAGGGAGAATCCTATACTCAATTAGCTATCTGGAGCAACAATGGTCCATAAAGGAGTGGCGTGGCAGAGACAGATATCAAGGTAATGGTAGGACTTGAGTTGTCTATATTCTCTATTCATTGCAAAAAGTTACATTAATGCATTCATTAAGGTTACAAAATCACAAAAGGAGGGAAATAAGGTGTTAGTGTTTTTAATCCTAACACCCTCTCCATCTTACACCTCATGAGACAAGGCTAAGCTACAGATCCGGGGCTTTGTCCTGTAGATCAGCTTGTTCAAGCTACAAGACCAAAGCCATGTCCCACAAGTCTGTTTCTTTCTGGAGAGTCCACAGCATATGTCATAACTTTCTTGGCACAGGGACCTGCTTACCCAAAGAATTGGATGAGTCATAACTTTCTTTAAAAAAGCAACACAGGAAACCATGGTCTCAGGCTCAGTTGTGTGGGTGTCAGCTGTGAGTAAAAAATGCCTTAAGCAACCAGAACACACAGCAAAGCTGCACACCAAGGAAGTTGATGAAAATAATAAACTGATAGAAAAAATATTAAGCAGCAAAGTAATGTTCTGATAACTTTCTTTAAGCAGGGCCATGCAGGCCCTACTTGAAGCAGATCAATCATAACTTTCTAGGTCCAGCTGATCAGTCATAACTTTCTGCATGTAATGTCGCAGTCTTCTAGCCCAAAGCAGCTGGCCCATGGGTCACAGTCATGGACCTGAAGGTTGGCCTTTTGTCACAAGGATAGGGGACTGGGGAGAGGGGTGACCATTAAAGTTGAAAACCCCAGTGCCACATTTCCTTCCTTTTGTGCATTGTAACCCCAAGGCTTGCAGCAACATAGCTTTTTGCAATTAATTTCCTTACTTTTTGAGAAAGTATGGTGCCAGATGCATAACTTTCTTCAGAAATGGCCATGTGGATAATAGCAATAACAAGCATGTGTCAATGCCCGAATGTTGTCTTGCTGACATTGGCATTGGTAGTGCAGGCATTAGAGAGACACATAATAGGAATGGCAGTGAGGCATAGAACCAACGTCAACCCCACCCCACCCTGCAGAGAGTCACAGGCATTGGGGTGTGCCTTTTAGTCGCTGGCCATAACACTCGTGCCATTTCACTTAACCCTACCCTGCAGACTCTGACAAGTGTCACTTTGTGCCTCGGGGTCATCAGGCCTTACGGTCACCCCATTTCATAAGGAAGTATGTTAAAATGGGTGCAGCATAGGAGAATGGGGTGAACTTTGGGGCTGCAGAGTCCAAGGCACACCTGGATGGCTATCAGTGGCTGCAGGTGGGGATGTGGGTGCAATGGCATGAGCATTACAGTCGACAATCCAAAGGCACACCCTGACACCTGTTAGTCTGTGCAGGGTGGGACATTATGGTTAGAAACCATAATGCCTTGGGCGTTTATTGGTATTTGCACTCTAAATTTTCAACATGGCCTTTTTGTGACCCCAACCTCATGAAAGCATGTGGGACCTCTGCTCATGAACAGTGTCACTGTGATTTTGTTAATGTGTCCCAGACGTTGATTTCCCACAGTGCCTGCACCATTCTGTACCACATAAAAATGTCGGCTGCACCATTCATAAGGAACTGTGAAGAGATGCCAATGTTGAAAATCTGGAGTGAAAATATTAAAAATTCTCGAAGTTACAAGCATGCATGAAAACTGTGCTACACATGCTCATGACAGTCTTTTCATGGAATTCTTCTACCAAATTTTTAACGTAGGCATTTTAAGACCTCTGGTCATGAACAGTGGCAGTATGATTTTCTTTATCTGTCCCGAATGTTGATTTCCCACAGGGACTGTGCCATTGTATGCCAGATGTGTGAAACCACATTTTGGGCAGGATGTGAACAATGACAGCTGTACTGTTCATAAGAAGGTGTGCAAAAATGGCAATGCTGAACATCTGAAGTGAAAATACTAAAAATTATCAAACTTATGACTGTACGTGGATACTGCGCAACACGCGCTTGTGACATATTAGTCATTTTGTGGAGTTTTTTCACCAACTGTTTAATGTAGGCATTTTGGGACCTCTGCTTATGAACAGTGTTACTGTGATTTTCTTACTCTGTCTGGAACATTGTGTTCCTACAGTGGCTGTGTCACTGTGCACCAGATGTGCTAAAAAACATTTCAGGGAGGCTGTGGAAAATGACTGCTATACTGTTCATAAGGTGTGAAAAAATGGCAATGTTAAAAATCTGGAGTAAAAATATTAAAAATTCTTGAAGTTACAAGTGTGCATGGAAACTGTGCAATGCACACTTGAAACATGGTCATTTTTTTGGAATTTGTTCATCAAATTTGCAACAAAGGTTTTTGGGAGACCACCTCATGACCAGTCACACTGTCATTTTGTTAATTGGTCCCAAAAGGTGATTCCTCTCAGTGACTGCGAAATCCCCTTTTGAGACAGAATAATGAGATGACAGTGACTGAATTCATGAGGTAGGGTCCCACGAATCCCATGTTGAAAATCTGGTGTCAAAATTCGCAAAAATGGCTGAGATATGCACCAAAGTTGAACCCCCCCCATTTATGCCATTGTACAGCTTAGCAGCATTTTTTCAGTTCATGGTCGGCTTTAAGGATTGCAGACGTGTTCCCGGTCCACCGAATATCGTCATGCTAGGCTCCGGAGGTAAGTATGGGATGAGGGGGGTGTGGGGAGGTGGGATGCACAGAGGGTTGGTGCAGGCTGGGGGAGGGGACTGGACGGTGAGGGACTGTTTTCTTTGTTTCAGGTAACAAAAACAAAAAAAATCACTGTGGACCGTTTTCTTTTTTTTTTTTTTACAGGTTTGGCCACACTGGGGTGGGCTCCCAGTGTGGCACATTTCTTTGAGGGGGCATGTTAGCCATACTGGAGTGGGCTCCCAGTGTAGCACACAATTGGGCTGGGACAGCAGCAGGAAAATGGGGGGGTTAACATGCCGACAGAGGAATTGGGCACCCCCGTTTGCAAGCATACTTGTGTTTGGAGGCATGATGCCAAGGGGGACTGGGCACCTCCTCAGCAGACCACATCAGTAAAGGGGTCAGATATGCTGACAGGGGGATTTGGAACCCCTCCACATTGGCTTCCTAGGGACTGTGAGTGGCGGGTGGCGAGCTGCCACCTGCCATATTTATTGAAGTGTTACACCAGGCAATGCACGCCCTGCAATGAGGTGTCATTCCCTCATTGCAGCAGCTAAAACATTTCAAGTTGGTGGCACATTTTGCAACTGCTGTCATAGACAGCATGGAATCTAATTCATGCCACAGAGCCCAGCCCTAGAAAGCAGTAGCACCACTTGCCACAACCCTACCACGCCTCCAAATACCTGCTCTTGCACTTCGAGCAACCCCAATATGTTGTCTGCACCGTGCATGCAAGACAACATAAAAATGTATGCATTGCTTTTTTCAGTCCCATTCGTAAATTTTGTGTTCTCAGACTTTAAGCATTAAGCTTATGTAAGACTTATTACATTTTTCATGGTTTTTACAATTCAACAATCAATTCAGTACAAAACCCCCAAACTGTTGTGTTTTTATATTGTTTGTTTACTGTATGTTTTCAAATGTCTATTTTTCTGTTATATTTTGGCATCATTTGTAATCAAGTACTGTACATGTACTATGCATTATGCATCTGCTAAGTTAGTAAAATTCCAGCTTGACTGTTTTTAAGGCAATCACAAATGTTTGTTTTCTATATAAAATACTAATTGGAATTAACTGTTCTTTTTGAAAGTCAGCTCACATATCTTGCTAGACTGTCTTCTGACTAGATATTCTGTGACGTTTTACTTCACTTGTGAAGTTCAGTTGAAATTGTGACATTCACCTTCTCAAATTACTTAATAATTCAACACTCTGCCACTTCACAATGAGTGTTTCTGGCAGAGTGATACTTTTTAAGAAGCAAAGTTATGGTGAAGTGTCCACTTCACTGGAGCATTTAGGTCAATTTGCAAAGAAAAATGTTTACTTCACCTGGTGAAAAACTGTGCCAACTTCATGAAATTATTTGCAATGCAAATTGTGGCCACTTTGCCAATCTCTGCTTCTGACAAGCCACACAACTGTTAAACTATGGATTTAAGGATGTATTTTTTTTTTTAATTTTCATTTTTTTTAATTTTTGTTCATATTAAACTTCAACATAAAAGTCATATTTTTTCACTTACTTTCTGTAGTGGTCCACACGTGAACTTTAAATCTAAATGCATTAAAAATGTAAAAAATATTAAATTCTGAGGCCACCAAAAGTCCCTTGTTTGGTATAAGCTCTAACAAACCTATAAGTTGCATAATTTAACTCTGCTTAGTTTTTACTCATTCTATGAGCAGGAAAAATAGAGATTTGGAGTGTTTTATGTGCATTTACTGAACAGTAACTTTGGAACCATTGAACTTACTTTTCCAAAATTGCCCCAAAATTTGCTCCCAAGACTGAGACTGTTCCGACCAGATTTCATAGTCCTGCAGACCAGTGGTGGGCGAAGTGGCCAAAATTTGCTCTGTGAAGTGATTCAAGGAGTATTGCAAAATCCTCAAAGTAATCGGCCACGCGAAGCAGAGTACTTTGTGTCATTATGAGGAATGCAAAGTCCATTGAATCTAATGACTTTGTGTTACTCTGCCTTCCCCAAACCACTTCTCCACCATTGATTTCAATGTACTTCGCATCACTTCGTCTTGTAATTGAGCTCCAAGCTGAATTTTGCAGTGATTCATGGGATTACAGGTCACATGGGCTCTAGATTGTTCTGCGCAGCCTCAGTTCTGGGTAGCGTGTGTGTGTAATGGTAGCTGGAGATAGTTTGCTGTCAGAGCTCTATGATTCAAAACCTCTAAAAGCTGTTAAAAAAGCCTTTTTGAGTCTTTTTTTTGCTCAGAATTTAGTACATCGATTGTAGGAAACTGTCCTGTGCTGATATCATCGAGTGTTTATTGTTTGTGTGTGGATTTAGAATGTTAATTTAGAACATTCAGTCTGTGTACTGTGAAGTGTTCTTTGGGTGAGGGGGTGTATATGTGGTGTAGATAGGTTAACTGAGAGAAAAAGGCAGTCTTTCTGTTTTGGTTATATTTTTCTTGTATAACTGTGTTAATGTACACACAGTAATATTTTCAGTATTTCTTACATGTTTTTGTTGATTATTGTGGTGCAGCAGTGTATACTTTCAGTTTGTTTAAAACATTTTGTTATACTACTGAAGGTTTTCAATTTGCTTTTCATTACTTGTAGTGTGTGTGTGAGTGTGTGCGATGCATGTCCCATCAAATCAGACATCTTTTATTGTGCTACAGAGTAATTACAGCAGTGTGAACCTGCTATCCACCACACCTGCATGAATTTTTTGTACTGCTGTGTGGTATCTTTACTGGCAGTTCCTGCCGTACACTAACCCCCCAACCAGAAAAAGTTATTCTTTTCCAGATTTGGATTTGTGACTTGTGAGCACTGGTTAGGTGTTGTGCCTTTCTGTCTGCATCTCTTGAGTACTCAGTGCAATCTTAATCTGTCTGTGCATTTGCAGTGCACCATTAATTCTGGGAGACTTCACAGTTCTTTTTATGCACTTATTTCACTTCATAAGCACTGGGGAATTTTCTGGACAAAAGACAGCAGCATTTTGGGGATGCACATTAATTCTGGTGACTGTGTGTGTGTGGGGGGCTGCCAATATTGTTGTCACTTTGCCTTACTTCACGTTAAGGTGGAATGACAATGCAAAGTAATAATTACAAGGTGAAGTGAGCATTTCATATTGGCCACTCCGCATAGTGGAATGACAAAACGAAGTGCCCACTTTGTGGGCACTTTGCCAGCGAAATGTAAATTCACTGCATCTGTACTATAGACTACTGTAACTGTATATAAACTGCCAAAGAAGCTGTTTTTGACCCAAACACTAGCTCAGTCCTAGTATTCAGGCACTACTGTGGCTGTATAATCCTGCATGTTAACTTTTGTGTACTATTGAAAAGATCTGTAATTATTCTAAATGAGGCACCATTATATAGTAGCGTCTGCTCTATGGATTTTTCCCTTTGAATGATTTTACTTGATTCAGTGATGCTGAATGTTTGGTATTTTTCAGAGGAGGTATCAGGTGAGTTGTGGGTGAAAAGGAGTTAACAGGCCAGGAAGTTGAAAGGATGGGGCAAAGATGACTCAGGCCTCCTCCCAATTTCCAGGCAGTGTGGAACACATGATATGCTTGATGGTGCCAGGCCCCTCTGGTGGGGGCACTTCTCTACAATTCAAGGTCAGTGGTGTACAAAATGGTGGTCTTCAGGGATTTGTTCTCCAATTCCCATGTTGTGCTACTGTTCATCTCAGAGACATGACTTTACTACACCGAGTGACCTGCCCTTGCAGAGTGTGTCTCATTGGGTTTCTCCATTGCACACCACCCAAGACTGAAGCACAGGGGTGGCAGAGTGGTATTTTGCTTTTAAATCTCTACGGGGCTTTGTGGGGTCTCCCATTCAGAATGCAAGAACATTTGGGTTGATGACTCCTGAGGGCTTGACCGGAGTGAGGAGTCAGTTTGTCCAACTCTACCATTAACCACACATGAAATAGACTTCCTGTAGGAGTTTGAAAGGAAGTTGTTGATTCATCTGTTGGAATGACCAAGACAAATATTGCTTGATGATTTCAGCTCCTGGGTCAATAACACTTCCAATCAATTTGCCTACAAACTCCTCCAACTCACCGAAGAGATGGTACTCATGCAAGTTTATTTTTTCTGTGGCCTTTCATGAGGGAGGTCATACAGTGACCTCATGTTCTTGTTAACTTTGGAAATTAACAGCATCTCAGTAGAGCCAGTCATTTGATCAGCGCATTGTATCACATAGCTCAGTTTTAGGGCCTCAAGTTTGCTACCTTCAATCACAGAGTTCATTCAACAATAGCAAATAAGGACCTGGAGCCAGCTATATTTCAAGGTCTTTTGGATAGCTCAAACCTGGTTGTAGCCTCCTGCAGGAATTGCAGTTCAGCTGTGGAAGTTTATAACATGGCCAGACAGCCACATTAGACTTCCTAGGAGAATGCACTAAATCACCCTATGGTTTTCTTTGGAGCTTTGGTGGAAGATGGTCCAAGGTAGCAGAGTAGACAACAGATGGATGAAGCTTTTGTGCATGCTAAAAAGTGTGCTGTGGCTGCTCCTTTAGAGAGGTATTAGAGAGTTACCAGGAGGCAATATGCTCTTTAAAGAGGACATCTTCTTCATAGCTGATCATCACCAAGAATAGGCACCCATGCTATTCTGTATGGAAAACAAAATCAAGAACAGGTGGGCACAGTGGAGTGGAGCTCGGTGCTCTATAGAGGGTTGCTGACCCAAAAAATCAATAGTACTAGTGGGACAGTAAAGCACTCACTTGTACCTGTGCCACAGAAAATCAGTCAGAGAGTTCCATTTCAGTTGAGAAATTCTCTAATTTTATTCACAGGTAAACTCCAGACATAGTATGAACCACATTGCAACACAAAACACCTGTGCTTCAACCATAGTCTTCCTTCCCCTTAGGAAGACCATGGTCGAAGTACAGGGGCTTTGTGTGGCAATACTGTTCACACTATATCTGGAATTTACCTGTGAATAAAACTGGAGAATTTCTCAACTCAAATTGAACTCTCTGACTGATTTTCTGTGATGCAGGTATAAGTGAGTACTTAACTGTCTTGATAGTATTCTGAATGGTAATAGTCTTTCACACTATGACTCTCTCTAGGACAGGATGCCTGTTTACATGGATTGATGCAAGTGGTTTAATTAGTTCTTCGAGGACATGGTTGTCAGCATACAGGGCTATATTTCATATCCTGTGGGACAGCATAGCAGGAAAAACATCGGTCGTTACACAGTAATTGGTGAATCACCTAAAAACAACATCTTTAAGCCATTCTACTATAATATGGTTTTCAGAGGCAGCAATAAAGAGAAGACTGCACTTGTGTGATGGTTGATGGGGAGATTTCTGGATTTGTTCTCCTTGACCTGTGACCAGTGTTTAATACTGGGAGGCTAGAACTCTCCACATCAGGAGCTTCAAAAATTGGTTGAAGGGCTGGTGCATGGAGTAGGCTTTTGGCTTCATTGGGGACTGGGGTCTCACCTGGAGGGATGCAAGCTTGTTCAATGGTGATGGCCTTCATCCATCCAGGAATGGGATGGCGGACCTCAATGAGTGGTTTCTGTGCTTCCTCAGCAAGCATTTAAACTAGCAAAAGTGGGGGCGGGGTGATGGGAGCAGGAAGACTCTAGCAGCCCACCCCCACAGGTTAGTGCAGTCAGACAGGATAAATAGAAGTCAAGGTAGTAATAGAAACACCTGAACCCATCATAAGGGGTGTAACAGAGGTAGGGAGGCTATGTAGAAAAGCAACCGGGGTGGAGAGGAGGGCAAAAGAAGGCAAAAGCAGAAAAAAAGATGGATAGGCAGCAGAAGTTGGAAGGTCATGGACAAATGCCCACAGTCTGGGAAATAAAATCCCAGACCTGAAGGCCTTGATGGTAAAGGATGCCCTAGACATGGTGGCTATAACAGAGATGTGGCACACTGTAAACCACAACTGGTAGGTAAGTGTGCAGGGCTATGCTTTATTCAGGAGGGATAGGAGGGTAAAAAGGGGAGTGGGGTGGCCATATATGTCAGGGAAAGAATAAAAGCTACTATGGTCAGGGCAGGCACGGAGAGGTCAATGCACAGTGGGTCACCTTTGAGCCAGAAAATGGCACAGCAATTCAAACAGGGGTGATCTACTGGCTCCCAGCACAGGGGGAAGAGAATGATAGGCTAGCAAAGGAAGAAATACATGAGATGGCAGCGAAAGGGGAGGTACTACTGATAGGTGATTTTAACATGCCAGATGTGGATTAAACCATCCCAGCAGCTGCTTCAGCCAGGAGCTGAGACATCCTGGACTACCTTCAGGGGGAAGGGTTTAGGCAGTTTGTGATTTAAACCACCATGGACAAGCCGATTCTAGACCTAGTCTTGACCAACGGAGACAGAATCACAGAAGTCCAGGTGGTAGGTAAACTGGGATCCAATAACCACAACATAGTTTGGTTCAATATGGGTACAGGGCTGCAGGTGAATCACACAAAAGCAAAGGTATGGTGTTTTAGGAGGGCAGCTTTTAATAAGATCAGGATATGTACCAGAGAGGCCCTGTCAAGGAAGGAAGCGGGGGGGTGGTGGAGGACCAGTGGGCACACCTGAAAGGTGCCATAGTGGAAGTAACAAACCACTGCATGAGGGTGAGAAGCCAAGGTAAGAAAAGGAAGAAACCACTATGGTTCTCAATAGAAGTAGCAGAGAAGGTAATGGCCAAAAAGTTGGTTTTCAAGAAATATAAGGAGACACAGAGGGAGGAGGACAGGATGGTGTACCTAAATAGTCTGACAGAAGCAGGTTAAGCTGTTAGAAATGCAAAGGTGTAAATGGAGGTAAGACTAGCACAGCTGGAGAAGAAAAGAGTTGAGTTATTCTATAGGTACATCAGTGAAAGAAAGAAGGGTGGGCAGGATTGTAAGGCTCAGAGGGGAAGAAGGATGGTGTGTGGAGGGTGACTTGGTAAAGGTAGAAATACTGAATGAATGCTTGAATACTTCTTGTCAGTTTTCACTGAGGAAGGGGAGAGGAAAGGGACCACCACTAGGCAACAGACACAAAGGAGAAAGGGAGGGGAACACTAGTCCATTTACAGTTGACGGTCCTAGAACAGCTTACAAAACTAAAGGGGGACAAGGCAATGGGTCCTGATGGCATGCATCCCAGGACATTAAGGGAGCTAATGAAGGAGTAGCAGCACAACTGGCAGCCATGTTCAGTGAGTCATTGAGAACAGGGGTGGTGCCAGAGGACAGGAGGAATTCACATGTAGTCACTCTTCACAATTGTGGAAGCAGATAGGTGGCAGGTAACTATAGGCCGGTAAGGCTAACATCGGTAGTGGGAAAGATTAAAGATGCACTGCTCAAGGAAAGGGTGATGGAACATTTGGAATCCATTCGGCTAAAGATCCAAGACAGCATGGACTGACAGCGGGAAGATCATGTTGAACTAATCGTATGGATTTTTTTGACTGGGTGATAAGGGAGGTAGATGGGGGGTGCAGTAGAGGTACTTCAACTTTAGCAAAGCCTTCAACACTGTTCCACACAGATTTATAAATAAGTTGGGCAGCCTGGGGATGGGTCACAAAGTGGCAAACTGGGTTAGTAACTGGCTGAGAGACAGGAAGCAAGGTGTGGTGCTTAACGGTATCCAATCCAGTGAAAGGGGGTGACCAGCAGGGTGCCTCCAGGGTCAGTCCTGGGTCCAGTACTTTTTAATGTCTTCATAAGTGACATTACTGAAGTGCTGGATGGAAAGGTGTGCCTGTTTGCAGATGACACCAAGATCTGCAAAAGGGTGGTTACTCTGGATGGAGTGGACAGGATTAGGAGGGACCTGGGCAGGCTGGAGGAATGGTCAGAAAGGTGGCAACTGAAGTTCAATGCAAAATCATGCACTTAAAGTGCAGAAACCCTGCAGTGAGCTACAGGTTGGGGGTGCAGTGCTGGCAGTCATCAGGGAGGAGAGGGATTTGGGGATTATTATCCCAGAGTATCTAAAGGTAGCTAAGCAGTGTACAAAATCTGTGGGGAGGGCCAGTGGCACGTTGGGGTGCATAGGTAGGGGTATCACTAGTAGGAGAAGAGAGGTGGTCATACCACTATACAAAATGCTGGTGAGGCCACATCTGGAGTACTGTGTTCAGTTCTGGAGGCCACAGCCAGTCTATCGGTACTGCAGCTGGATTTCTGCTCATGACTCCGGTGACCCATGTTCAGGAACGGACTCGGGTCACTGGAGGGCCAGCCAGGGGAGAAAGGCTTGATCATCCCATGAGAGCTCACCTTCTCTGGGGGAGGTGGGAGGGGTCAAAGGCTCGCAGCTTGCCTGACCCCGAGTGGAGGCTCCGAGTATGGCAGGCCCTGCATGCAGGGGGGTGAGCAGACTGTGACGCATGGTAGGCATCAGCACACAAGTGCCTG
This sequence comes from Neoceratodus forsteri, assembly GCA_016271365.2. Taxonomy (NCBI): domain Eukaryota; kingdom Metazoa; phylum Chordata; order Ceratodontiformes; family Ceratodontidae; genus Neoceratodus; species Neoceratodus forsteri. Next base: position 99,622,600 of record CM028138.1, on the reverse strand, counting down.
AATGACAGGGTACACACCATGCATGGGGAGGAAAACCAGAGGAAAAGGCCCTCCATCTCTAGCAAGATAGGGCACCAAGAGCATGCTCTTGATGTGCCGCCACCCACCCAGACTGCCTTGCTTGACGACTACACATAAGTACGGGTTTACGGGCCCTAACTCGTTCCCTGCCCAGGGACAAACCACGGCTATATGGGGTGCAAGGTCAGTCAGTGATGAGGTGATTGGTAGAGGGATGACTCTCAGTTACCTAAGGGTCAAGATGGGGGGCAGTAAAAGGGAGAACTAGAAAGTACAGAAAAAACATTTCTGGAGGCCACATCTTTGTAAGTACATAGGGTGGAAGTGGTTCAGAGGAGGGCAACTAAAATGGTGTAGGGATAGCAACAGAAGACATATGGGGAGAGACTGAAAGACCTCAATATGTATACACTGGAAGAGAGGTGGGAATGGGGAGATATAATAAACTTTCAAATATCTTCAAGGTATGAACAAGACAAAGGCAGATAATCTATTTCAGTATAAGAGGGGTACAAGAACAAGAGGGCATGATATGAGACTGGATGGGGCAGGCTGGGGGAGCAATGTAAGGAAGTTTTTTTTTCACAGAAAGGGTGGTGGATGAATTGAACAGCCTAACCCAGGAGGTGGTGGACACGTGCACAGTGTGGGGACTACAGCACGTGTGGGATAGGCACAAAGGTACCCTGGGGGGGAGAGGCACAACTCGCTGACCAAGTAGGGTCAGAGGGTACTGTTTAAGGTAATGTATATGGGCATACTAGGTGGGCCTAGTGGTCCTTATCTGCCATCAATTGTTTATGTTTCTATGAGTACACAGACATGGAGGAAGACCTGAGGGACATGACAAGCTGACTGGGTCTGTTCTTGAATGGTTCTAGTTATACCTTGCAAAGATGGAGCAGTCAGTGGTGACTTACTGGACATAGACTGCCAGGATGGGGCTCTGTTTTGGGGGGAAATTCACTGGCTTACAGAGCTAGGGCCAGGAATCTGATGTGGAGGGGGGACATATCTGCATATGGGGCCATGCCGGGGATCTGATGTTGGTGGGGCATCACTACATATAAGATGGGGGCTGGAGATCTGATGTCAGGGGGGAAGACATTGCTGCATATGGGACCAGGGCCAGGATCTGATATTGGGGGAAACATCACTACATATGGCATCGTGGTCTGGGATCTGATATGGGAGGGAACATCACTCACTTATGGGATCTGGTCTTTGTTTCGGGGGCATCTGTGATTCAGATTCAGATTTGCTTTATTTACTGGGTAAGAACAGTGGGCCAAGTCCTGTTTTCAGGATCAACCCAGAGCTTCAAACAAAAATTGGAAGCTAAGATGGTTTACACAAAATGCAAGCAGATATAGAGTATGGAACAATACAAATGTAAATACACAAATTTAAAAAGATTTACATAATGCAAGAGATTGCAAATGACAATACAGAGTTTTCTTAACATTTTCATGTGCAGGGATATTTTCACAATTTGTAGGCAAGGCATTCAATAAGTTTGAACACTGAACTGAGAAAGCCCTCTCTCCCATTTAAGTTGAAAACTGTGCACCAGGCTTCACTTGGTACTCTAGGGATGGGGATCAGACAGGGAGAGGGACCATTAGACACAAGGGAACAATTATATATCTATCAGGTACCTATGTATTCTATTCAGTAACCTAGACCCACACCTTCCCACACTTTCCTGCTCCCACAGAGTGGGGGATCCACTCTGGGACCAAGGATTGGCATCTGATTGGATGCCTGCCTAGGTCCACTACTCTGCCCCCTTTTTTCTTCCATGATCCTGCACACTGGGGGAGCAAGGTCACAGATAGATGGCCAGTGTTCATGAATACTGGCCTATGCGAGCCTGTCCGAGGGTGTGGAGCTGTGCGGGCATGGTATGCACCTTTGGCACTTACTTTACACCCCTTCATGAATAGAGTTCATTGTGATTAATGTCAGCAGGTGATATGATGTTTGCAGTGGTGGTCTCTATCTTGTGGAATGTAATGTCAATGGATATTTGATACTCCTCCTCTCCAGATATTGAGTAAGCTGAGGTATTATCTTCTAGATCAAGTCTTCTCTAAATACCTCTGAGTATTTTGGAGTCTGTCATATTTTAAACGGTACTGTTTCACACTTTAACTTATTGTTCATTAGATGTTTCAGCACTATTTGCATATTTCTTGTTCTGTATTAATTTTGAACAGATGGTTTTATTTATTGTTGTGTTTCATCTTGCCACTTCCTTCTTTTGCTGTGATAATCTTGTATATCAACATCCTAAACCCAGGAATGGTGATATACTAAATAAAATTCCACAACTATTACTGTGGAAATTTTTTGTTCTGTAAACTACTGCCTCCCAGTAAGAGACTTAATTTTTAAAATATCTTTAGAAAGATCTGAGTGGCCAGCATGCTTCTGAGCTTGATATGGATCTTACAAATGACCATCAACTAATTGTAAAGTGTCTGGAACAGTCCTAATGTGTTTACACTACAGTAGATGCAATGTTGTGCTGATCCACTCCCAGCAGTTCACTGCTGACAAGATTTGAAGCAATACAAGGACACTCTGATGCTAGCATTTCCCTACAGTGTTATGGTGGGCAGCAGAAATGCTGCAGGTATTTTTTATCCATGTATTCATGCTTTTCACCACCTGCAGTGATGTAGTTGAGTGTGGGGTCCGGCTTCAGTGGTTGGAAGGTTGCATACCCTGTGCACAGAAAGAGAAAGTAGGAAGGGGAGCAATAGTTTTTTTTTTTAATCATGAGGTACAGAATTAAAGATTTCCTGAAGTGGCATCATGAGACAGGCCCTTCACAGCAATGTCAGTGACTGTTGCTCTTTGTGTTGCAACCCCTGACACCAGTGGCAATGTGAGGACAGAGTAACAACACTGCAATACGGTATAGTGTGGATGCACTGTGGAAATGGTGCAGCGGTATGCATCACATGGTAAGCTTAAACACTACGCATCACAAAGTAGTTTAAGGACATTTATAGAAAGGGGTTCTAAGATTAGAGTCTTGGCCCCTTAAAGGGAACAGAAACTCTGTTATGTACATTTTTTTAAAATAATTGTAAATTAGAGCCTGTGTGAAGTCTGTTTAATCACTCCAATCTATTGTTCTGTGTATTTGTTTTGAAATACAGTAGTCCAATGTTTTTCTCCTTTGTGGTCTCATATCTATGGCCGCCTGTTTCCAGCCCAATATTTATTTTTTAATTACCTAGCAGTTCCGAATTCCAGTGATGTAAGTTGAGGAGAAGGCTAAAATAAAGCTGAACACAGTGACATGAGTTGTGCTGATGTTTTTAGGTTTTTTTTTTTTGTTGACCGGGTAAGTGCACTAGACAAATCCTGCCTATTTTCAGGCACGACCCGGGGGAGGGGATACAGATGAATGCTAACTGACCTTGAACCAGATTAAGCTGTTGGTGGTATTTTTCATGAATGGAGGAATTTGGCCATTGTACCAGGGAAATTCCCCTGCTCTTTTCGAGAAGTGCCATGGGATCTTTAATATCCACCTGAACAGGCAGATGGGACCTCGGTTTAACGTCTCATCCGAAAGACGGCACCTCAGGAGTGCAGCACCCCAGTGTCAGTATTGGGATATTAACCCGAGTGCCTGGTGTGGGGATAGAACCCACAGCCTACTGATCTCGCAGCCTCAGAGGCGAGTGTGCTACCTGCTGAGCCACTGACACTGTTGTCACTGGGTTTTTCTTCAATGTAATCTACATCTCAACAGATGTTACTCAGTTCCTGAACTAAAGTGATTAAAAATGTATATAAAGTGTGAAAAAGGATACATTATTCTAAGGCACTAAATAAGGGAAAAAAATGCTCTATTTCAAAGCAAACACACACTTCAGTGTGTTGGGGTGATTAAACAGAATTCACACATGTCCTAATTTACGCTTATTTTAGAAAATGTACACAACCATTTTTATGTCACTTTTAAAAGTAGCCTGATAGCCACATATGAGCAGCACTGCAGGTTTAATAACTCTCTAGCCCCATAGGAATGTTTAAGACATAAAACAAAATGTTATAAAAAGTGTGATTTTTGCTAATGAAGATGTATTTTACCTACTAAATTTCCTTTCTGAATATTGCAGTGTAACATGAAATGGGCTAACATGGCTGCTTCATTGGCACCAAGCAGCAGAGGATCATTCTGATGAGTTCAAGCCCTGAGCCTAGAACCCAAGGAGTGGAGGCTGTCAGGAAGGGTAGGGAGCATCAACATGGATGTTTTCCTCTTGGGGGGTGCTCATTGCCTAGCTCATCCAGCAACACCTGGGGTGGCTGGCACAAATGTTATTGGTGTTGGTGAATACATGCTGCCTGGCATTCCGCTCTAGAGCAGTCATGAACATGCATGCAACACAGGTGAAAGGGTGGACATTAAGTGTAAAATGTCCCCTCATTGACACTGAATGTGTAATTGTGTTGGGAAATGTGCATGCTTGGTGATGTCTGAATTCTAACCTGTCCTTTGTAATTACTGTATTGTTTTATATACTGTATCTTTTGTAGACCTTGGCATGGCCTGGTAAATAGGCTTGCCCTAATGTTCATCCTAACAAAAAATAAAGTTTACTCATTGATTCATTGAATGATGGCAGGCACAAATCCTGGCCCATACTAAATGGAGGCATAAACATTCCATCACTTCCCCCCAGTACCATGCTGCTAGCAGATCCTGCAAGCTCTCCATAACTGCAGTAGCCACACAGGATGGTGGAACCCAGTCTGGCAGCTGGAGAATCTGAGATAGCTTACATAGATACATAGACAGTGTCGGCAGATAAGGGCCTATGGCCCACCCAGTCTGCCCATTTGAGCTTGTAAGTTCAGTTTGTTTTCCTAGAAGTCTGTTGCCCCTTACCCCTGACCTCCAGAATTCCTTTATGTCTATCCCATGCATTCTTAAATCCCGTGATTGTTTCAGCCCCCACCACTTCCTCTGGCAAGGTGTTCCACTTGTCCACCACCCGTTCTGTGAAGAAATTCTTTCTCATGTTTCCTCTGAATCGTCCTCCCTCCAACTTCATCCCATGCCCTCTAGTCCTGGAACATCTTTTTCACTTAAAAATAGTGTTTTCCTGCACCCTGTTCCTCCCTGTAAGATACTTGTATGTCTCTATCATATCCCCTCTCTCCTTCCTCTCTTCCAGGGAGTACATGTTCAGTTCCTTCAACCTGTCTTCATAGGACTTGTGATGCAATCCATGCACCATCTTTGTTGCCCTCCTCTGAACCTTCTCTACCCTGTCTATGTCCTTACGCAGGCATGGTCTCCAGAACTGTACACTGTACTCCAGGTGGGGCCTCACTAGTGTCTTGTATAGCGGAATTATGACCTCCCTTTCCTGCTGGTGATGCCCTGCCTCTACATCCCAGCACCCTATTTGCTTTACCTGCTGCCTTGTCACACTGTTTCCTACCTTGAGGTCATCAGAGATGACAACCCCAAGATCCCTTTCCTGCTTGGTGCATGCTATATCCTCACCCCCAACTGATATATATTGTGCCAGGGTTTTTGTGCCCCATATGCATTATCTTGCACTTCTTTGCATTGAATTTCAACTGCAAACCCCTGACCATTCTTCAAGTTTCTGCAGGTCCCTTCTCATTCTGTCTACACCCTCTGGTGTGTCTACTCGTTACAGAGCTTTGTGTCATCAGCGAACAGTGAAATTCTGCCTTCTAGGTCCTGTGCAATGTCACTGATGAAGATGTTGAATAGGACTGGTCCCAGCACTGATCCCTGTGGCACCCCACTGGTCACTCTTCCCTCTGTGGAGTGACAGCCATTTACCACCACCCTCTGTGTCCTGCCACCCAGCCAGTTACCTACCCACCACACTACTGTCCTGCCCACGCCCATATTCCCCAGTTTGTGTAATAGTTCTATGTGGCACAGTGTCAAAGGCCTTGCTGAAGTCCAGATAGGCCATGTCCACTGCCCTCCCTGATCCACCTCCCTAGTCACCCAGTCAAAAACTTCAACGAGGTTGGTCTGACATGACCTCCCCCTGGTGAAACCATGCTGCTTTGGGTCCTGTAGTCCATTGACAACCAGATGTTCCACCAATCTCTCCTTCAGTAGTGCCTCCATGATCTTCCCCACTACCAAGGTGAGGCTGACTGGTCTGTAGTTCCCTGCTTCCTCTTTGTTCCCACTTGTATAAGGGACTACATCTGCTGCCCTCCAGTCTTTGGGTACCTCCCTGTTTCCAGTGATCAGCTAAAAGGATAGCCAGAGGTTCAGCCACCACCTCTCTTAGTTCTTTAAGGACCCTGGGGTGCACCCCATCTGGCCCCATTGCTTTATCAACTCTTATTACTTCCAGTTCCTTCAGGACCCTTTCTCATGTAAAGGACTTGTGTCCATTTCTGCACCATTCTCACCCCTTGTACTCCCTTCAGACCCATTACCCTCCTCTTCCTCAGTAAAGACTGAGCAGAAATACCTGTTCAATATGTCAGCTTTACTGTTGTCATCCTCCACGCGCCCTCCATCCTCCCCCTTCAGTTTCACTATCCCTCCCTTTGTCTTTCTTTTTTCACTTATGTACCTGTAAAAGGTTTTGTCCCCTCTACCCACTGATTTTGCAATGTGTTCTTCTGTCTGAGCTTTGGCTTCCCTTACTGACCTCCCTGCCTCCCTTTGCTTCTCCTGGTACTTCTCCCTATCCCCTTCTGCCTGTGTCTTTTTGTATTGCCTGAATGCAATCTTTTGGCTTTCACTTTCTTTTTACCTCTTTGGAAACCATAATGGTCTCCTCTTCCTTTTCCTCTTGCTACCCTGCTTAATGCATAATTTTTTGTTCTTGTAATCCCCATTTTAAATACTGCCCACTGTTCCTCAACCCCTGATTCCTGTCCCATTCCCCTTAATGCCTCTTTCAAGTATCTCCCCATTTTCCCAAAGTCTGCCCCCCTAAAATCCAGGATACGTGTTTTTGTGTGGTTTGGTTCTGCTCTTTCTGTGATTTCAAACCACAATGACTGGTGGTCACTGTTTTCCAGGTGCTCCCCCACTGTTACCCCCATCACACTGTCCCTGTTTGTGAGCACAAGGTCCAGTATTGCCTTCTGCCGAGTTGGTTCCATGACCAGTTGCTTGAGGAAGGCACCTTGAAGGAGTCCAGGATAAATCTGCTCCTAGTTGATGCTGCTGCTGGGATGCTCCAGTCCACGTCTGGAATACTGAAGTCTCCAACCAGTACTACCTCCCTTGTCTGCCATCCTTTGGATGGCTAGCATCAGCTCCTATCTTTCTTCCTCCTGGGCTGGTGGTCTACAGACCACACCTGTGCGGATGGCTGTCCCCATTTTCCTTTCCAGCTTAACCCACAGTATCTCTCCCCCATTTTGTTCCTCCTGGATCTCTGTGGCCCTTATGTCATTTTTCACATACAGTGCCACTCCTCCTCCCTTCCTGCCTGCTCTGTCTCTTCTGAATATGTTGTAGCCAGGTATGGCCATCTCCCAGTCATGGTTATCATTACACCAGGTTTCAGTGATGGCCAAAATGTCCAGGTCTGACTGTACCATGACAGCCTCCAGATCTTCCATCTTGTTGCTAAGGCTCCTGGCATTTGCACACATGGCTTTCCATGATTTGACCTCCCTAGACTGTTTCACTGTTCTACTCCAGCCCCTTCCTTGGTTGTCATTTATCCTTGGTTCTCCTTGCTGTCTGCCCTTCTGCTGAATTTTGCCCCTTTTCTGCTTATCCACCTCTTGGGCACTAATCTCCATCTTTTGCACACTGCTTTGCAGAGATAGCCACTCCTCTGATTCACTGGTTCCACTGCTAGCTGTGGGGGTGGGTAAGTAGGTACCTCCTTGCTGGCCTGCCACCCCCTTGCTAGTTTAAATGCTTGTCAATGTGGCTTTTAAACTTATCATTGAGTGCTTGGATTCCCTCCAGGATGGATGCAGGCCGTCAGGCTTGAACAAACCTCCATCCCTCCAGGTGGGTCCCCAGTCACCAATGAATCCAAACCCTTCCTCACAGCACCAGTTCTTCAACCATGAGTTAAAGTTCCTGGTGCATGCACTCCTATGCTCTCCCTTGCCTCTCACAGGTAGTACTTCTGAGAAAGTGACAGAAGTAGCTACTTGCTTGAGACCCCTCCCCAGTTTGGTAGCACTGATGATAGTGACTGCTGTGGACAGACTCAAAACAACAAGTAGAGATCCAGGTTTGGAAGATACCAGTAGAGCTTAGGACCAGACACCAAACCTACAGAGTCAGGCACAAACAAAATTAGAAATTGACTAAGAGAACCAGAAATGTTACAGTGGCTGCTTGCATTCTTTTTTGTAAATAATACAGGACATTAGACTGACTGTAAACTTCAATAATATTTATAGGTTTGTGTTATAATACCCCAAAGACACACATTATTGGGATTTGTACTCAGAACTAAATCTTCTACCTTCCAAGTGAGATGCTTGAATATGTTTCCTTTTAATATTTAAAGAGCTAGATCATGACTAGTAAGGTACTCTACCTAGTATATACCTATCAGAGCAGCTAAAGTAACCAGCAGCACAGTTGCGAATATTTAGGCAGCACTATTTAATACTAACTTCTATCATGCAGTTTAAGGGATAGAACATGTCACCATTGCAAGGATGAGTCACTAATGATGGACTAGAAGCAAATATCTGAGCATCAGAAGCTACAACAAAAGTGGTGTGATGTACAAGTTAAAGAAGTTATTACATTACAGAGTGCATTTATTAAACATCCAAAGTAGATGCTTTCTTGATAACATACAGTCTGTAATCCTATCTGAAGCATGTTCTGATTTCTCTTCTTGCATACCCACAGTGGTTTGACATTAATCAAATCAAAAGAAAGATCAAGTGACTTAAAATACAATCATTAACATAGGGAAGAAGATATATGCAAGCCAGTGATAAGAATATTTTATTCATATTTTGTTAATGTGCATCCTTAAGTGCTGTAATTTGTTTTGTTAATAAAAAGAATGACTCCTTAAGCAAACTACCACTGTGGGATACAGAATTAATTTCCCAGAGTATCCTGGAAGGCAACAGTAGTAGAAGGAATGTCAGGTCAAAAACATTAATGACTGAGCTGGTCAGTGTCACAGCAGCATCACATTGTGCTACCACCTGGGATGTGATGCTTCCAGAGAAGGCAGAGAGGGTGGGCATGGGCTGTCTGTCATTCATGTACCCCCCCTACTAGTGGTACCAGGTCAATATAGCAACTACAGAATGTCTCAAGGAAAACCTTGCATAAAAAACAGTGTGCAGTAAAACAGCTACAGGGGATGAAATAGTACAAGTAGAATATGGTGAAGGAGCAATAGCACTGCCCCTGTAGCTGTTGGCTGGGATGCAGTGATGCAGAGAATAAAACCTATGCTGGATGGCAGTCCTCCAAGCAGCTGTTATGGCTGAAAGATAGAGCCACTGGCAGTAGGGGGGCAGTGGAGTGTCTGTGGACTGGGGTACTATTCCTGGTCCCAGATTGCCTGTTTTTTTTTCTTAAAGAGCAGCTGGCACCATTAGAACTCTCACAAAATGCAATATTTAGACACAGTCCAGCTTGTATTTCACATTAGTTATGTATTCGTCCTCTCCATTATTTTATTACTGAGGTCATTTGCAAGAAAACAGGATCTTTGCTCCTGATAAGTCATCTATTCCTGTTGCTTTCTCCCTACCTGAGGTCATAATGCATTGCTTGTGACATCACAATTACTCCAATGGCAGCAGATTGTGATATCAGAACAGAAAATTATGACATGAATCAGGGAGTCAGTTATAGAGGCAGATGAACTCTAAGGGAGAAAGAGCAAGTATTCATACAAATGACCTTAGTAATAAATAATGGGGAGGAGAAATCTATAGAATATATATGGAATGCAAGCTGAATCTTAACTAAATGTTATGTTTTAAAACTTTTCATTGAGGCTTCAGCAACTCTTTAAGTATTGTATGGTTTGGAAATTCTCCCCTCGTCTAAGTTTTTCTCCGTCCCAGAGTTCCTCCCCTGGTGGTGGTTATTTTAATGTGAGGGGTTTGGGGTGTGTGGCCCCCTATAATGGGGGGTGCAGGAGGGGAGCCCCCAACAAAAAGCATGTTTTTCTGTGTGGTTTTACCTGTTAGTACTGCTCTGTGTTTTTACCGAGCACTATAGCTGTCACTGCAATGAGAGTGCGGTATGATGCTGCACTGTTTTTTGTCCACGACATATTGACCCTGTGCTCTGCCGGTCACTTATGAAGCAGCTGTATGCTAGAGATAGACTCCATCTCAATTTTGAGGGGAGGGGAATCCTTAAGTTGAAAATAGAGGGGTAAATTGGTGAAAAGTGGGATTTAAAGTTGTGAAGGAGGGAGGGATGGGAGAAAAGTCTGTCAAGGGGGTGCCGATAAAGGAGAGACTCTGTCTCCACCCCCCTTGGGGAGCTGGAGGATTGCTGGAAAAGGCCGACTGGTAAAGTACAGACCAGGGGAAAACAGGATCCCCATGGGAAAACGAGAAGAGGAAATGGAAGTATAGGGAAAGGGTGGAAAGTAGTCCTGCTAAATGCCAGGAGCTTTGGGAAATAAAATGCCTGAGCTCCAGGCAATGCTAACTGAGGGAGCAGTGGATGTGATAGTGGTCACTGAGACCGGGGCCACTGCAGGACACGACTGGGACCTGAACCTGGAGGGTTACACTATGTTCAGGAAGGACAGGGGGGAGGGAAGGGGAGGAGGGGTAGCAATGATAGTCAAAAACTGCATTGACATAGGGGGAGTAGAGGAGGTGGAGGGAACTGTGGAAGTGATTTGGGTCACCTTGGTAACAAGGGGGGGCAAGAGAGTAAAAATAGGAGTGGTGTATAGACCCCCTGCCCTGGCAGAGGAGCTGGAGGAGAGTCTGGTGGCAGATGTTGGGAGACACTGCAGACTGAGCAGAGGAATGATGGTGGTGTTGGGGGACTTAAACATGCCAGGAACAGGCTGGGAGACTATGACATCCTCTGTGACCAGGGAACAGAGGTTGTTGGATGTCTTTCAAGACGCGTTCCTAACTCAGCAGGTGGGGGAACCGACCAGTGAGGCATGGGTACTGGATGTAGTCCTGGCAGACAGTGACCAGATTAGGGGCCTGGAAGTTAGGGATCCATTGGTGGGGAGTGACCATGCCACGGTCTGGTTCTGCCTGGACCTAGGAGGGCTAGAAGGCTGCACAAAGACGGAGGTAACTGACTTCAGGGGAACGGATTTTAAGGAAATGGGAAGGATCCTTAAGGAGCATTTGGATGTGATTGGGTCAGACATGGATGCTGATAGTAGGAGGGAAATCATCAGGAGAGGGGTGCAAGATGCTACCAGCACCTGTGCAAGAGTAAGACGAAAATGCAGTAGGGCCCGAAAACCCTGCTGGTGGACCAGGGAGGTCCAGGAGGTGGTGCGGGAAAAGAAGGCAGCCCATAGGCAATTCAAGTGCTCAAGAAGTGACAGGGATCGAGGGGAGTATGAGCTGATGGCTAGAAGGGCCAATAGGGTGGTGAGGGTGGCTAAGGCAAGGAAGGAGCAGAACCTGGCCAGGGAAATTAGGAGAGGGAACAAGGGTTCTTTAGATACATTGGGGAAAACGAAGGGTGAAGGGCAGATTAGCAGGATTAAATCAGGGAGAGATGGGCACAAGACCCAGGAGCAGGCTGAGGTACTAAATGAGTACTTCACCTCAGTTTTCACCAAGGAAAATGGGGTGCTGCATCATACATAGGAAGAGACAGAGATACTGAGGAGGGGACCCTACCGATCGGTGGGTCTGGGGAGAGGGGGAGGCATCACTGGAAGGAGGGGGGAGGGCTAAGCAGGAAGAAGAGGTACCGGAAGTGGAAATCACAGCAGAGTGAGTGAGGGAAGCCCTCAGCTCCCTTAAGACAGAGAAAGTACCGGGACCGGATAAATTACATCCCAGAGTGCTGAAGGAACTTGTGGATGTCCTGGAGAAACCCCTGGTGAAGCTTTTCACCATCTTTCTGAGGACAGGGTGGGTGCCCCAGGACTGGAAGGTGGTGCATATAGTGCCTATCCACAAAGGGGATCAAGGGAGGTGGCAGAGAACTACAGGCCTGTCAGCCTGACATCGGTGGTGGGCAAGGTGATGGAAAGCATTGTCAAGGAGAGGCTAGGAGGGGACCTGGAAAAGTCAGGGTGCCTGGACAACAGACAGCATGGATTTGTCCCAGGGAAATCGTGTCAGACAAACCTTGTGGAGTTCTATGACTGGGTGATGAGTTCCTTGGACCTGGGTAGACCAGTGGACGTCCTCTTTCTAGACTTCAGCTAGGCATTTGACTCTGTTACTCACATGGGCCTGTTGGATAAGCTGGGAGAAATAGGAGTGGGGAACCAGATGATCAGATGGATAGGCAATTGGCTCCAAGACTGGACCCAGAGGTCGTAGTTGGCAGGATAGTCTCATCCCCAAGGAGGGTCATTAGTGGGGTCCCACAGGGATCAGTCCTTGAGCCCCTCGTGTTCAACGCCTACGTCTCTGACATAAGGACAGGAATCAGGAGCGAGATGAGTCTCTTTGCGGATGACTCAAAACTGGGGGCAGTGGTGGATGGGGAGGAGGGGAGGGTGGCCCTACGGGGGACCTAGAGGCTCTGGAAAGATGGTCTAGAAAGTGGAAGCTGAGGTTCAATGCACGAAATGCAAGGTACTCCACCTGGGGGCCAGAAACCCAGGCCAAGTGTACACCCTGGGGGTGGAAATGCTACAAGTCTCGATGGCTGAGAGGGACCTGGGGGTGCTGGTGGATGTCAAGATGAACAACTCAGAGGCTTGTAGGAGGGCAGCAGCCAAGGCCAACAGGATGCTGGGATGCATCGCTAGGGGGATCACCTCCAGAAGGAGGGAAGTGATACTCCCTCTGTATAACTGCTTGGTGAGGCCACACCTTGAGTACTGCGTGCAGTTTTGGAGGCCACACTTAAAGAGGGACATTAAACTCCTGGAGAGGGTCCAGAGGAGGGCAACCAAAATGATTTGGGGCTTGGGGACAGGACCTATGAGGAGAGGCTTGAAGAGCTAAATATGTACACATTGGAAGAGAGAAGGGACCGGGGGGACATGATAGAGGTCTTCAGGTACATGAAGAGGGTAAATAGGGGAGGAACAGTCAGGGTGCTTCAAGAAGGAGGAGGGGCCACTAGAGGCATGGGTGGAAGCTGGAGGGAAGATTCAGTGGAGAAAGGAGGAGGTGCTACTTCACTGAGAGGGTGGTGGAGCCATGGAATGCACTGCCTAGGGGGCTGGTGGAGGCAGAGACGGTGGAGGGGTTCAAGAGGGGGTGGGACAGGTACAGGGGAAGGGTTCTGGAAGCAAAATCCAATGCAGCAAGAATATCCGGAACTGGGAAGGGAGAAGCCAGAGAAGGAGAGGGGGGCAACAAGGTCAGCACTCAGGGCGGGGACTGACCAATCGAGCAGACTCGAAAGACTGTTAGACCTATTCTGCTGGCATTTTAGTATGTTAGTATTGGCATTAGCTGTGAAGTCAGCTACTCAGCTGCCTTCCCTGCTGGAGAAAATAATGCAGCTGTTGTGACACCCACACATTGGGGTTGGGGTTGGATACGGGGAACCATAAATAGGAAAAAGGTATTCAAGAATCAGCAACGTGATTGACAAGGCATTATTATATGCAATCCAGCCAATTGTTAAGATATTATGTCATGTCATTGATGACAGCACATATTAAGCAAGAAGATGCACAGTAGCTTTCAGATAAAGAAATTAGGTAAGGGAAATACAAGTCTATGAACACAGCAGTAGCACAAACACTTGGACTGGGACATAAACATACCAGGATACACTGTCTACAGGAGGGACAGGGAGGGTAAAAAAGGAGGAGGAGAAGTTCTTTATATAAGGGAAGGAATAAAAGCAACAGAACAAAAGGATAAACAGGGAGGAGAAGAAGCACTGTGGGTAAATTTGGAGACAGGCAATGGCACCACAATATGCACAGGGGTTGTATACAGACCCCCTTCTCAGGGGAGGAAATGGACAGGGAAATGATAGAAGGTATACATAGAAGGTATACTTAGAATGGCAGAAAAATGGGAGATATTGCCGATGGGTGATCTGAATATGCCAGATGTTAACTGGAGTGCAGTTGCAGCTGCCACTTCGAAGAGTGCAGTTATTCTAGATGCCCTACAGGGGGCATGCCTTAGACAACTAGTACTGGAGCCCACTTGAGAGAGCAATATTAGACTTGATTCTCTCAAATGGAGATGGAGAGAGGATTACAGATGTAGAAGTGGGTAGCCATCTGGGAACTAGCGACCATCGAACAGTATGGTTCACAATAAACACAGCAATAGAGTCAAGCCATACAAAGACAAGTACTGGACTTTAGGAGGCTGACTTTGACAAAACGGGTGAGTGCCTAAGGAATGCACTAGCAAATGGGCTGGAAGGAGGGGTAGAAGAACAAGGGGGAATAATAAAAACTGCCATCACAGAGGTAACGAGCCTTTGTGTGAAGCAAATAAACAAAACAAGACGATGTAAGAAACCACTATGGTTCTCAAAGAAAGTGGCAGTGAAGGTTCAAGAGAAAAAGAAAGCATTCAGGAAGTATAAGGAATCGCAGAAAGAGCCGGACAGAGAACTGTATCAGTTAAAGCAAAAGGAGGCTGGGAAGGCAGTCAGAACAGCAAAGGCACAAACCGAGGAAAAGATAGCCAACTCAGTTAAGAAGGGGGATAAAACCTTTTATAGGTACATCAGGGAGCAAAGGAAGACCAAGGGAAGGATAGTGAGGCTTAATAAAGGGGAGGGAGGGTGGGCAGAGGGAGACTGTGAAAGGCAGAGATACTAAACAAATATTTTTGCTCAGTATTTACAAATGAAGAGGGAGGTACATAAAACAAACAGTAGTAACACTCTGGATACAGAAGTTGATACCAGCCAATTTACAGAAGAAAGGGTTCTGAAGAACTCTTAAAACTGAAGGTGGACAAAGCAATGGGGCCTGATGGATTCATCCCAGAATTCTAAAAGAGCTGAGGTGAGAACTAGTGACACCACTGACTACCCCTTTAACAAATCATGGGAGGATGGGATGGTACCCGAGGACTGGAGGAGGGCAGATGTGATTCTCCTTCACAAAAGTGGGAGCAAAGCAGAAGCAGGAAACCAGAGCTGTTAGTTTAACCTCAGTGACAGGGAAAATGATGGAATCACTTTTGAAGGAAAGAATTGTCGAGTATCTAGAGGACAGAGGGGCACAGGACTCTAGGCAGCATGGATTCACAGCGGGAAGGTCATGCCAGACAAATCTGATAGATTTCTTTGACTGGGTGACCAAAGTAGTAGATCAGGGAGGGGCTGTGGACATGGCCTACCTAGACTTTACCTAGGCATTTGACACAGTCCCACACAAAATATTGATATACAAGATAGCCAGCCTGGGAGTGGGTCCCAAGATGACAGCCTGGGTAAAGAATTGGCTGGAGAATAGGACACAGAGAGTAATAGTAAATGGGAGTCCACTCAGAAGAAAGGAGGGTTACTAGTGGGGTACCGCAGGGTTCAGTATTAGGACGGTCCTCTTCAATGTCTTTATGCTTACATTGTGGAAGGACTGGAAGGAAAGTATGTCTCTTTGCAGATGACACTAAGATCTGCAACAGAGTTGATGCACAGGGTGGGTGGAAAGGATGAGAAGGGACTTGGCAAGGTTAGAGGAATGGTGAAATGTATGGCAGCTTAGATTCAATGCTAAGAAGTGCAAGGTAATGCACCTGGGAAACAAAAACCCAGGGGAAGAGTACACAATGGGGGGTGAGAAACTAACAACAACAAAAAATGGAAAGGGGCCTAGGGGTAGTCATATCAGATGACCTAAAGGTGGGCAAGCAATGTGAGAGGGCAGCAAGGAGGGCTGGGGGGATACTGGGATGCATAGGGAGAGGCATCACCAGTAGAAAACAGGAAGTTATTATCCCTCTGTACTGACAGCTGGTGAGACCCCATCTGGAGTACTGTGTGCAGTTCTGGAGACCCAATCTCCGCAAAGACATAGACAGGATGGAAGCTGTCCAGAGGAGGGCAACTAAAATGGTGCAGGGTCTGCACTGGAAGACATATAAAGAGACTTAAGGAGCTTAATATGTATAGCCTCGAGGAAAGGAGGGAGAGGGGGGACATGATAGAAACTTTCAAGTACCTCAAGGGAATCAACAAAGTCCAAGAGGGTAGCATCTTTCAAAAAAAGAGGTGTGCAAGAACAAGAGGGCACAATTTGAAGATAGAGGGGGGCTGCTCAGAGGTAATTTAAGGAAGTATTTTTTCACAGAGAGGGTTGTGGATGCATGGAACGGCCTTCCAGAGGAGGTTGTGGAGTCAAAATCAGTGGTGGAATTCAAGCATGCATAGGACAGTCATAAGGCAATTCTGGGTGGTGGGGGTAAGAAGAAGTAGGCTGCTGGTTAACTAGGATCTGCAGCTTATCCAGTAGGTAGAGAAATGGGCAGACTGGATGGGCCTAGCGGTCCTTATCTGCTGTCAAATTCTATGTTTCTATGTTTTAAGTGCTAGTGAACAGAGGTCAGAAGTGAGCTCTTGTCATCAGGGACCAAACTGGGGAAGGAGAAAGGAGTTTCTAACAGGCTTCTCTTCCCCTCTGGTGGTGGGCATGCATTAACCTGTCATCTGATTGACACATACAAATGCAGAATGGCAAAGTAGCAAGGTTGGCTGACTCTGGAAGGGTTGGTACATGGCCAACACTGACACAGTCTGAGTATGCATGACAGCATGCCCTGCATGTCATGCCATGGCTGTATCCCAGAAGAGGAAGAGGAAGAAAAGAGGGTAAAATCAACCATGAGCTGGGCAAATGAAGCCTTACCTGCCCCTCACCTCCATCATCAAGCATCCCTCTCATTTCCTCCGACTATTGACCCAGGCTTCACCTCCATCCTGGTTAGAGATGTGTGAAGTTGGCAAACTTCACTTTGTGAATTCATGAAGTGTGTCAAATTTGTACAGTGCGATGTGACAACTTTGCAAAGTGTTTGTCAGGTAAAGCGACACTTTTTGAGGTGAAGTCATGCAAATTTCGTTGACAAAGTTGCAACTTCACCTTGACTTTGCCTGAAAAAGTGCCACTCCCCCAGGCAAACTACTTGTGAAGGGGAAAAATGGTCAATTCACAAACTTATTTACTAAGGCAAATTTTGCAACTATGCCAGAATTTGTAAAGCAATGAATACATTCTTAACACTTGTAATCTTAGGTGGCTAGATATAGGGGTGGAGTAGCCAAACTAGCTAAAAGCAGGCCCTATCTTTGGGGGCAGTGCAACAGTATGCTATGGGTCCCTATGAGTCCAGGTAAGTGGGGCCAAGAAAGACAGGATGTGGCACTAGTGGAGATGGAAGGAAGTCTTAGCCAGAAAAATCTTAGCCCATCTTAGCCAGAAAAATCTCAGGAAAAAAGGTTCAATTTAGATCCTTTAAAAAAATGTATTGTATAAGTTTTGTGCTTGAATTAGATACACATGGGTGGGATATATTGGATCTGGTAACTAAAGTGAATGATGCATGGTTGCTATTTTACGAGGATTTTATGGAAATCTGTAATAAGCATGCCCCAATAAAAACAAGAAAAGTAGTATCAAAACATTCTCCCTAGTATAATACATACCTTTTTAAATTAAAGAAGCAATTGGAATGGGGCTTGGAAAGTAGCTAAAACTATTAGGGTAGACTCAGATTGGATTAAGTATAAACAATTAAGAAATAAATACACTACTGAAATTAGGAAAAATAGACAAAATTATTATAATAGAGAACTGACATCAAATTTGACTGATGGCACTAAGAAATTTTGGGAAGTTATAAAAAAAGTGAAAGGAGTACAAGTGACATAGTTCCCAGAAACTTTTGAAATTAATAATAAAAAACTCCTTTAAGCACCAAGATGGTAGATAGTTTTAGTGATTATTTTGTTACCATGGGTACAGCATAATTGTCCAAAAATCTAAAAAGTAATAATGTTAATCAGGATGTAAAACCCCAGAAGGATAATGGATTGAATTCAACACAATAACACTCAGAGAAGTTCAGGAAGCCCTGCTAAAATTAAATGTTAGGAAATCTGGGGGGCTGCATAATATCCCTAACATTTTACTTAAATATGCGGCACCTATTATCTCTTTTCCTTTAGCAAAAAATCTTGAATATCGATTTCTGAAGAACATTTCCCAGACATGTGGAAAATGGCAAAAATAATCCCTGTTCTAAAGTCAGGATCAAAACATCAAATAGAAAACTATAGGCCAATCTCATTGTTGCCTACAGTTGCAAAAATATTGGAAAAAATTGGTAGCTGAACAACTGCATGTTTTTTTAGAAAAAGAAAAGATCATAAGTAAACATCAGTCCAGGTTCATACCCCTGCATGGTACAACATTTGCCCTGCTAAAGGTGATGTTATCAGGGCTCTGGACAGGAGGATGTCAGTGGGGCCAATCTTTATTGATTTGTCTAAAGAATTTGACACCTTGAACCACAACATCCTCCTGTCCAGGTTAAAAAAACTAGGAGTATCCATAAATGTAATTAACTGGTCTAGGGCATATTTGTTATGCAGGAGGCAATTGGTATCTATAAATGGCTGGAAGTCAGGACTTAGCACTGTTATCTCAGGAGTGCCTCAATGGTCTACTATGGGCCCCATCTTGTTTAATTTGTATATGAATGGTCTCAAATTGTCTCATCCGGGTATAGGCTGGCACCTGTATGCAAATGACACAAATATTTATACAGAAGGTTCATCATTGCAATTGATAGAGACCACATTACAAATAGCATTTGGTGAGCTCCAGAAAATTTTCTTGGAGTCAAAACTTGTCTTAAATCCCCCAAAAAATGCAAGTTCTATTATTTACAAGAGATAGTGTAATCATATGACCCCAGGATTCTGTTCAAGAATAAGTACCTTGGATAATATTATTCTTGAGCAAACACAGAACTATATATATACCAGGGTTTGTATTTGGATAGTGCATTTAAATGGACTACTCATATAGTTATGTAATATAAAAAGTGGGAAAGTGCCTGGGAGCATTATATAGGATTAGAAACTGCATGACTGAGCATGTAAGAAAACACAGTTACAACTTTAATATTGCACCTCTTG